>CM028133.1:373275000-375675000 GCA_016271365.2 Neoceratodus forsteri
CTAGTGTGCATTAATTATTTGGGAACTATTACTGGGCTCAGTAGCAGAGAGGGAAGTTTGCTTACTTCCCCCACTTTTTTTAACTTCCACACAAACCCAGTGCATTGTGTATGTGAACCTTACTTTCTTGTGAAGAAAAAGAAAGGTTCTGATTTTGGTGTGTGTGTGTTTATGCTGTTTGTTCCCAGGCTCTGTTTCTTGTGTTTTAAAAGTGCAGCAGTTTCTTTCAGAAGCAATATTTTGTGAATGAGATTTCAACTGCACAGGGGTTGTATACAGACCCCCGTCTCAAGGGGAGGAAATGGACAAGAAAATGATACAGGGCATTCTCAAAATGGCTTAAAAAGGGGAGATACTGTTGATGGGGGACCTGAATATGCCAGATGTTAACTGGGCTACATGGACTGCAGCCACATCCAAGAGCAGGGTCATTCTCGATGCCCTACAGGGGGCATGCCTTAGACAGCTAGTGGTGGAACCCACTCGGGAGGAAGCAATATTAGACGTGGTACTCTCAAATGGAGAAAGGATCACAAATTTAGAAGTCAGTAGACATCTGGGAACAAGTGACCACTGCACAGTGTGCTTCACAATAAACACAACCATGGAGACAAGCCATACAAAGACAAGGATACTAGACTTTAGAAGTGCTGACTTTGGCATAATGGGCAAATACTTGAGGAATGCATTAGCAAATGGCCAGAAAGGAGGGGTGGAAGAACAATGGAGAAAAAATAAAAACTGCCATCATGGAGGCAACAAGCCTTTGTGTGAAACAAATAAAGAAAACAAAGCGGAATAAAAAAACACTATGGTTCTCAAAAGAGGTGTCAGGGAAGGTTAAGGAGAAAAAGGCTGAATTCAAAAAGTATAAGGAATCACAGACAGAGCACGGAAGGGAACTGTATCAATTAAAGCAGAAAGAAGTGGGGAAGGCAGTCAGAAAAGCAAAGGCCCAAACCGAGGAAAAGATAGCCAACTCAGTTAAGAAGGGGGATAAAACCTGTTATAGGTACATTAGGGAGCATAGAAAGGTTAAGGCAGGGATAGTGAAGATTTATAAAGGAGAGGGGAGGTGGGCAGAGGGAGACAGTGAAAAGGCAGAGATAGTGAATGAATACTTTTGCTCAGTATTCACAAAAGAAGAAGAGGAGGAGTTACCTAAACCAAACAGTAGAAGCACTCTGGATAGTGGGGTTGACACCAGTCCATTTACAGAAGAAAGAGTCCTGAAAGAACTCCTAAAACTCAAGGTGGACAAAGTAATGGGGCCTGATGGAATTCACCCTAGAATCCTAAAAGAGCTAAGAGATGACCTAGTGACACCACTAACCACACTTTTTAACAAATCATGGGAAGATGGGGTGATACCTGAGGACTGGAGGAGGGCAGATGTGATTCCCCTTCACAAAAGTGGGAGCAAGGCAGAAGCAGGAAACTACAGACCTGTTAGTTTGACCTCAGTGGTGGGGAAAATGATGGAATCACTTCTGAAAGAAAGAATTGTTCAGTACCTAGAGGCCAGCAGGGCACAGAACCCAAAACAGCATTGATTCACAGCAGGAAGGTCATGTCAGACAAATCTAATTGCTTTGTTTGACTGGGTGACCAAAGTAATAGATCAGGGAAGGGCTGTGGATATGGTCTACCTAGACTTTAGCAAGGCATTTGATATAGTCCCCCACAAAAGATTAATAATCAAGATAGCCAGCCTGGGAGTGGGTCCCAGGGTGGTAGCCTGGGTAGCAAACTGGCTGCACAACAGGACACAGAAGGTAATAGTGAATGGAACACATTCTGAAGAAAGGGGGGTTACTAGTGGAGTACCTCAGGGCCAGTACTGGGTCCAGTCCTCTTTAACATCTTTATAGGTGACATTGCAGAGGGTCTGAAGGAAAGGTATGCCTCTTTGCAGATGACATAAAGATCTGCAACAGAGTTGATACACAAGGGGGGGTAGAAAGGATGAGAAGGGACTTGGCAATGCTGGAGGAATGGTCAGATATATGGCAACTTAGATTCAATGCAAAGAAGTACAAAGTAATGCACCTGGGAAATAAAAATCCAGGAGAAGAGTACACAATAGCAGGGGAGGTACTAACGACAACAATAATGGAAAGAGATCTGGGTGTAGTCATATCAGATGATCTAAAGGTGCGTAAGCAATGTGAGAAGTCAGTAAGGAGAGCCATCAGTATACTGGGATGCATAGGGAGGGGCATCACAAGTAGAAAAAGGGAAGTGGTTATCCCTCTGTACAGACAGTTGGTGAGACCCCATCTGGAGTACTGTGTGCGGTTTTTGAGACCTCATCTACTCAAGGACATAAACAGGATGGAAGCAGTCCAGAGGAGGGCAACTAAAATGGTGCAGGGTCTACATCAGAAACCATATGAAGAGAGACTGAGAGAGCTTAATATGTATACCCTTGATGAAAGGAGGGACAGGGGGACATGATAGAAACTTTTAAGTACCTCAAGGAATCAGCAAAGTCCAGGAGGGTAGCATCTTTCAGAAAAAGAGATGTGTAAGAACAAGGGGCACAATTTAAAGTTAGAGGGGGACAGCTCAGGGGTAATGTGAAATTATTTTTCATGGAGAGAGTGGTGGACGATGATACCGCCTTCCTGGAGAGGTTCTGGGGTCTAAAACAGTGGGGGAATTCAAACATGCATGGGACAGACATAAGGCAATTATAGTGGGGGTTGCAGGAAGTAGGCTGTTGGTTAACTAGAATCTGCAGGTTATCCAATAGGTAGGGAACTGGGCAGACTGGGTGCACCAAGTGGTCCTTATCTGCCATCAAACTCTATGTTTCTATGTTTCAGTAGGTTAGGCTTGACTCATTGAATTTGTCTTGTTCATCAATTTATTCTGGGTTCACTTCCCTGACTGAGAACTCGGATGCCAGCTGAATCCCCCCTGCACACATTGTATAGACTGAGTGTGGGCAATATTTATTTTGGTGTGAGGCTGAATCCTACTTGTGTATGGCTGTCTATCTATGTACACATAGTTTTTCTTTAAACTGATGCCGTTTTTCAGTTTGTTACACGCGGCACAGTGAATTGTTGTGTGTCTTGTGCCTGTTGTACGGTAGTGGTTCTGGGCTCATTTGCAAGCAGCCTATTTGCACAGTTACACACACAGGCACCATGCTAATAATAGTATATATTTTGCTGTGTTGATTAACATGCATCCATTCTCATTGTACTAGCAACCAGCAGCAGTGTCATTTATCATGTCTGATAACAAGCAAACCCATAAAATAACTTGGTCCAGCCCCAGCAAGTCCTCTGTCCTGCCTGTACCAATCAGTGATGGAGAAGGTAAAATACACTCATCTGGACTTATTCGGTGGTCCACAATATTTTTCTCACCTAGCAAACCTTTAGGCTCAAAAAGCAGTTTGAGTGGGGAAAGTGGCTCTAGTAGCAACGTTGTCAGCACTGTCACCACCACCAGAACCAGCCACCCATTTGCTGCCCAGTCCTTCTATGGGAGTAGTAGGAGGGCATTACAGCTTAGTAGAGCACCAATTGAGGAAGCAGTAGCCACTATTGAGTCTTCCTGCAGCTTCTTCCACCCATGATGTGACACCATTTGTCACTACCAGTGTACTCCCTACTAACACCTGTACCACAAGTAGAGTAGCCAGTGCCGCCAGTGCCATCAGTACCACTTTTGCTGCCCCAGTAACTGTGACCACCTCTACAGCCACTACCACCACCGTCGCAACAAGTGCCTCCAGTGAAACTGTGGCACCAGCTAGTAATGTAACCAGTGCAATCACTGACACTGTGTCAACTGCCATGCCACTGGATACTGCACCATCACCTAGTTCCCCAGTGTCAATGACCGTGACTACTACCCCATCACAGAATCCAAATGCATCATTCATGCTGCTAATGTGGTAGATGTAAAAGATGAGGAGGATGCAGTCCACTCTTTTGGCTCAGAATATGTTCAAGACCCTAACAAACTACCATCATCACCATCTAAAAGTAATAGTGACACCCACCTTTGGGGATGAGTAAGAATATGCACGTTATCTGACTAATAAAAAAACAAAGAGATGCAGAGAAATTGAGGAAAGGTGCTGACACTAGTGACTAGTGGGGCAAGCATGCCAGTAACCCTCCATCCATTAAAAAGAAAAGCAGTCCACACTATGCTTTCCCTGGGTTGTGTCATCTCTAGCCACACAAGATACTACAATGGTAATCCTACTAGTCAGACAGCTGTTGGAGAGCAAGAACATGGTGCAGCACTCAGTTCTGTTGGTGGAAAAGATTGGAAAAAAGTACTAGTCATGGCTGCCCTATAGGTCAAGAAATCCTGGTGTAAGTAGAAAGAAAAAAAGTGCAGTGTGTCTGCATTTTAGTATAGCCAAAATGATGCCACTAAGGCAGTTTTTGGGCTGTGTGACAGCATAATTAGCAGGGGGAAAATGCATCTAACCTGACCTCTATGGCAATGAGCAATCATTTGCAGATGAAACATCCCCATGAGCTGCAAGGATCAAGTGTGTTGCCCCAGGATACACCAAGCCCCTCTTCTGGTACCAGTGATCCAGATGTGGCCGATTCATAGTCACAAAGTGTTGGTGATGGTCATCATGTCAATGAGTCTGACAGAGTCTCTTCTTGTCCATCCATACCACTGACAGTTCACCAAAAAAAATGATTTGTCACAAAGTGTGATTCTCCCTTCACCTTCTGGTGAGTTACCTGTTATGCAATCCACAGACTCTCACAGTGAAATGTGACCAAGAAATCAGTCACCACTGCAGTGCTGCACTTGTTTGGCCCCCATTATGCAGGTGTTTCTTGCAAGGACAAAATATGATCCCTCACATCCATCTGCACAACAGATAACACAGTTAATTGGGGAAATTATGGCACTGGATCTGCAGCTACTTTCAATAATGGAAAATATTGATTTCTGGTGTCTGATTCAACATTTGCATCCACGGTAACAGATACCATCCCAGACAACATTTTCCCTTACTGTTGTGCCAAGCATATATGAGGATATGCACAAGGCAGTGTTTCAGCAACTGTCACATGCAGTCAGTGATATGTTTCATTGTACCACAGACATATGGAGCAGCACTAACTCCAACCATGCATATATGTTGCTGACTGCACACTGGTGTGCAGTAGACCCAGTAGTGGTGCAGGCCCTGAATGTGTAGGTGTGCATACTTCTGGTCATTCCCCTAGTGTAGCCTCCACAACCTCTCATATCAGGTCCGCACTACTGAATTTATCTGTTATACCTCTGGATCACCAGTCCATGAACATTCTGACATTCTTGCAAGATATGCTGAGTATGTGAACTGAAGACAGGTAGCTGCATGTTGGTTTCATTGCCACTGACAATACTGCTAATATGATTAAGGCCTTGCGTGATGGGCACTTAGAAGGGATCAGTTGTTTTGCCCACAATTTGAATCTGGTGGTGACAAAGTGCATCAGCAAGACAACAGAGGTGGATCAAACTGTGACAACAGCAAGAAGAATTTGTGCTCATTTCCACCACTCTGTTAAGGCAACAAACTAACTGTGACAGCTGCAAGAGCACATTCGGATTCCACAGCACAGGCTTATACAGGATGTCTCAACCTGGTGGAATTCAACATACTATATATTAAAAAGGCTACTGGAGCAGAAGCAGGCACTGCATTAAATGAATATGAAGACAGACATTAAGGGAGTTCTCAGCCACCTGGACTGGGCTATTATTGAAGGCACAGTAAAGGTGCTTGTACTTTTTGAGCAAAGTACTGTACAGTACATGTAACATGAGTTCAGAATCTACACTACTCAGTCAGGTCATCCCTGCAGTTCAGATACAAAAAAAGTCACTGCAGACATTTTCCAGTCCTACTGATATTGTACATGCGGTGAGGAACCTTGTACAGAATCTAAGCCTTAAAACAGAGAACAGGTTTACATAGATTTGTGGCCATAAATCATATGTTTTCGCCACAATGCTGTATCCAAGTTTTAAGCATGAGATTCTGCACCTTGAAATGCCTATACGCTGTGTAAATGACTTTTGGCAGCAGCTGTGCTCATAGATCAGCTTTACTATGTGTGCAAAGGATATGATGCCTACTGAACTGTCTCAGGAAGAACAATAAGAGCAGGTGGAGATTGCTCCTGAGGAAGAGGAGGAAACCAACTGCTGAGCACAGCTCAGTTCATCCCTGCAGGCAGAGCAAGGAAAGAGAACTGAGCAGCACCCACTTTCAGCATGCAATGTTCTCAATTGCTTCTTCACAGAAGCTCTTGAACCAATCCCATAGATCCACTGGACTACTGCAGCAAAATATTAAGATCATCCCCTCACTTGGCACAGCTAGCCATCAAATACCTGAGCTGTCCCCAACTAGCATGCCATCAGAGAGGTTGTTTAGCACAGCAGGGGATGTGGTGGAGTCTCATGGATCCTCATTGGACCCTGAACATGTTGAGCAAACTCTGTTCATCAAATAAAATTTACCACATATTGATTTCAATTACATGTGTTGAATTTCACCATACTCATGAATACTACTGCTGTTTTCCCAGACACACCCTTGACTTGTGATGCTGGCCTGGCCCCACTCCTGGAATGGTGGTGCCCACACCCCCTAAATACTGTGAATGTCACCCCACTTATGAATATTGCTCTTGTTTACACACACCGCAATAAATACTGATACTGGCCTGGCCCTTCTTCTGGACTGGTGGTACTCCCCTCCCCTTTAATCTGAATGGAATTAATTTCACCCCACTCAATACTGTTGCCCTTTTTCCAGCAACCCCATGACTAATGATGCTCTCTCTTTCAGTGCCTCCACTGGACTGGTGGTGCCTCAATCCCCATTATAATGCTTGCAAGTTTACATCCTATTTGTTGCATTTCACAGTTGTACAAATATGCATAACTTTGATATTTTTTGTGATGCAGTGTACTGTATATGTTTGTCATTGAAGTTATTTAGAGGTTAGTCATAAAAAGCCTGCTTGTGACATCATCTTAGAACAGAAAGAAGCAACACTGACTCTGTGTAATAAATTGTTGCATGTTCATGTATGTAAAAAGCATTTATTCACATGAAACAGATACACTAACATCCAACTGTCAAGCACTTCCCCATCACTCTTTGTAAGTGGTCCAACTCCTGAAATAAGCCTGCCATTATGCCTGCCAGTGTCACCAGTCTCTCCAGTCTCCAAGTGGTTCAACTACTGAAATAGCACAGCTGTTATTCCCACTAGTGCACGTTCAGTACCTGAAATTTGCCAGTTACCACTGTGGCATCACCAGTCCCAAATGTTTCCATGCCTGAAATATGCCAGTTACCACTGTGGCATCAGCAGTCTCTAAGTATTTTCAAGCCTGAAATATGTCAGTTACAACTGTGGCATCACCAGTCTCCAAGTATGTCCATGCCTGAAATATGCTAGGTAAAACTATGACATCACCAATGCCCAAGTATCACCATGCCTGAAATATGCCAGTTACCACTGTGGCATCACCAGTCTCAAAGTATCTCCATACCTGAAATATTCCAGTTACCATTGTGGCTTCACCAATCTCCACGTATTTCCACACCTGAAATATGCCAGTTACAACTGTGGCATCACCAGTCTTCAAGTATTCCCATGCCTGAAATAAAAGCTAGCATGCCTGTCAGCAGTCTGTACAAATGCTTCAAGTGCACTCCAGCAATATGTTGTAGATGATGTCTCACTCTTGTCCAGACCAGTACTATTACCATTTCATTTACCATGTCCAATCAGCAATATTTATGAGGAGGAAGTCTGGATATATTAATGATGATTGATGACCACCCCAAGCAAGAGTCAGATGTTTCTGTTCTTTGAGTAACACACTGTGTCCTACCAGCAAAGGTCAGTAAGGTATTCAATCTTTTAATTGTTTTATTTGTGTTGGGGGGGGCAGTCTGATTGAACCGTGTATCTCTAATATTTTTTTTTCCTGTTTTGTTCTTGTCTTTTCAGGTATTTTATCACCAGGGTGATGAATTCTTGGTAATATATTGCATCTGACCAGCAAAGTTAAGTGAAGTACTCAATCATAAATTGTTTTATTTGTCTTTTGGGGAGAGAGGTGAAGTCTCATTGAATTAGAACAGTCTCCCAAGGTAAGACAGCAATTCTGCACATAAACAGTGCAATTCCACTGTTGTGAGTGAGAAATGTGGTTTTGTTCAGGCCCCAAAAGGCTTTTCTTAAGGTGCACCACTTGCTCACCACTGATTAAGGCATCATTTAATGGCCACATGGAAAGGGAACCTGACTTGATGTGTCTATGCCATTTTGTAAGATCACTTTATTTCACTAGGCCTTCCTCACAGGTAGCATCCAATCAAACATACCTCTTTAGGGGCCCACATCATGGGATTCACCCTTGAGTGCTGTCCTCACAGCCATCCCTCTCAACTCCTAAGGTAAGACAGAAAATTCTTTGATGAAGTTATGGCCTGTTGAAGTTCCAATGTTATCCTATGGGAATTTTTATGTTTTTTTACATGCTTTTTTAATGACCATAATTATGTAAAGCTGGAGCATATGTTATTCTGGTAGTACGCATTAAGACCTTTGTTTCCATATACAGATTGTCCATTAAGTCCAAATTTTTTTTTTCAACTTTGTTTTACCTCCAGTCACTGGCAGACAGGATCTCCCTGCAGCGAGACATGCTCAACATGGCTACTACTGCCCTGCCTGAGAACACCTCAACCAAGGATTCAGGAACTGTATCTCTATACCAATGAGGCCCCGAACAGAGGAGAGAGGATCCAGGAGAATCACTTGGCTTGGGTCCAGCATTGGGCATGTATGCCAGTTCCTGGAGGCTACCTTCATCCTCCTGTGTTCTGGGGTGTTTCCACTCTTTGTTTCTACTCCCCCCTCAGTGTGGATGTGCAATGGTGTCAGTGCATGGTGGGCATTCTCCTTCGCCCACACGCAGGACACCCACCATCGCCATCCCCATTCTACTGGACCTGTAAGTGTTGTGCCCTTAGTCTCCACTAGAAGCCACTAGTGGTTTACTACTAGTGTAATTGTAAATGGAGTCCACTCTGAAGAAAGGGCGGTTACTAGTGGGGTACCGCAGGGTTCAGTATTGGGTCCAGTCCTTTTTAATGTCTTCATCAGTGACATTGCAGAGGGACTGGAAGGAAAAGTATGCCTTTTTGCAGATGACACAAAGATCTGCAACAGGGTTGATACACAAGGAGGCGTAGAAAGGATGAAAAGGGACTTTGCAAGGTTGGAGGAATGGTCAGACGTATGGCAGCTAGGATTCAATGCAAAAGTGCAAATAATGCACCTGGGAAACAAGAACCCAGGGAAGAATACACAATGGGTGGGGAGGTAGTAACAACAACAAAACAGGAAAGGGACCTGGGGTAATCATATCAGATGACCTTAGGTTAGCAAGCAATGGAGAAGGCAGTAGGGAGGGCTGGGTATACTGGGATGTATAGGGAGAGGCATCAGCAGCAGAAAACAGGAAGTTGTTATCCCTCTGTACAGACAGTTGGTGAGACCCCATCTGGAATACTGTGTCCAGTTCTGGAGACCCCATCTCCGCAAGGACATAGACAGGATTGAGGCAGTCCAGAGGAGGGCAACTAAAATGGTGCAGGGTCTGCAAGAGAAGCCGTATGAGGAGAGACTAAAGGAGCTTAATATGTATACCCTTGAGGAAAGAAGGAGAGGGGGACATGATAGAAACTTTCAAGTACCTCAAGGAATCAACAAAGTCCAAGAGGGTAGCATCTTTCAGAAAAGAGACTTGCAAGAACAAGGGGACACAATTTAAAGATAGAAGGAGGGTGGTTCAGGGCAATGTGAGGAAGTATTATTTCACAGAGAGGGTAGTGGATGCATGGAACAGTCTTCCTGAGGAAGTTGTGGGGTCTAAAATTGTGGGAGAATTCAAGAATGCATGGGACAGACATAAGGCAATTCTTGTGGGGGGCAGGAAGATTAAGGCTGTTGGTTAACTAGGATCTGCGGCCTATCCTGTAGGTAGGGAAATGGGCAGACTAGATGGGCCTAGCGGTCCTTATCTGCCGTCAAAGTCTATGTTTTTATGTTTCTATGTTTCTAGCACTATGGGTCAGAGTCCCCACTTCCTCCCAGAAGAGGAGAACTGTCCTCTGGATGCTCAATCCTCTCCTTCCCCATCTGACACCTAGCATCCCAAGCTTATTCCATAACTTGGTTTGCCAGTGTGGAATGAGGTAAGGTGGATACCTCAACCCTCAGTGACACCGGGCCAGCAAGTCCAAATATTGATGGAATTATGGCCTGTTGGGGTTCCAATGTTATCCTATGGGAATTTTTATGTTTTATTACTTGTTTTTTTTTTAATGGCCATAATCATGCAAGGGAGGAGCATATGTTGTTCTGATAGTATCCATTAAGGCCATTGTTTCCATATATAGAGTGTCACTTAACTCCAAATATTGTCAGTTATAGTTTGTTGAAGTTCAAATGTTATCCTATGAGAATTTTTATGTTTTATTACTTGCTTTCTTTAAAGGCCATAATTATGTAAGAGTGGAGTATATGTTTTTCTTGTAGTACCCATTAAGACCTTTGTACCTTTGTTTCAATATATACAGTAGATTGTGACTTAAGTCTAAATATTGACAGAGTTTTGGCTTCTTATACTTCCAGTGTTATCCTATGGTAAACTGCGTGTTTCTATGAATTTGAACTCTTTTCCTCTGCATCCTACTACTGAAGCACCAGCTGATCAAGCCAGTATCTGGCTATAGTGTACAAGACAAAATGCCCATGAAGCCTCTTCCTCCTTCTCCTTCTCCTCCTCCTGAAGCACCAGCAGCACAAGTCAGCCTCTGGCATCAGTGTAGAAGCCACATTTCCTTGACCTCTCCTCCTCCTCCTCCTCCTCTTGAAGCACCAGCAGCACAAGCCAGCCTCTGGCAAGAGTGTACAAGCCAATGTGCCATGACCTATCCTTCTCCTCCTCCTGAAGCACCATCAGCAGAAGACAGACTCTGGCTCCTTAGTACAAGCCAAAGTGCTGTGACCTCTCCTTCTCATCCTGAAGCACCAGCAGCACAAGCCATCCTCTGGTACCAGTGTACAAGCCAAAGTGCTGTGACCCCTCCTCCTCCTCCTCCTCCTCCTCCTGAAATACCAGTAGCAAAAGACAGCCTGTGGCACCAGTGTACAAGCCAAAGTGTCATGACCTATTCTCCTCCTCCTCCTCCTGAAGCCATTTTAAGGCCTTCTATGGCAATTCTTTAAAATGTCAACTTTCTTGGCTGAATACTGAATTCCCAGGACCTGAGTAGCAAATATTCAGCCAAATATTCAGAAAAAAGTATTCACACTGCCCTAATCTCTAGGTGTCATATCACCAACACAATTTTTTTAAAACTTAATCCACTTTATTAGAAATTTGTAAAACAGTAACAAGCAACTACATGCTAATGCACACAAAATGGAAAGAAACAAAATAAAAAGACAAAACATTACAAGGAACAATCGAGCAGTCAGGGTGGAAAAGCCATGAGTTACAATAAACAGTCCTACTATACAGCATCTATAAGACATCTTCTCAGAAACCAACAGAAAAATATGCCAAGCAACACATTGTTCTTTTTTAGCAGTATTGTGGATACCAAATCTCATTTATTCTATCTTGAACAAGTACTTGCATGGTCTGTTCTTTTTTCATTTAAATTTATATTACCTTCATGGTCTAGTATTGCAGCCTATTTACTCTTTACTTTTTCTTATTATAAAATCACTCTGTGCATAGTCCTGACTCTATCATGTATACACTAAAAATGGTTTTATTGGCCCATTAGGGGCTTAAAGTGAACAGTATTTTTTATTTTTATTCTGGTTTAGATTTTTTTAACTTTTACTGGGAATGCTGAAAATAATCCTGAGCCCGTCTCCACTGTGATTTTAGTGTTCTGTGCTAATGGCCACAGTTATCTTTCCAAAAGTGTTCTTTTTATGTATGTATTTATTTAATTTATGTTATTTATTTATTTATTTATGTATTTATCAATTCATCTATTTATTTTTATTTGAAATTGTAGGCACCAGAATAGTTTCATTTACTGTAGGTACATCTCTCAGTTTAAATTTTTTTGCAAACGAAAATGTTTATTGTTGAGATGGTAACAATTCTTATATAACAATAATGCAGTCAATGATTAAACAGTTAAATACAATCACAACAATTCTGTGTGGAAAACTATTAGATATAAACAATGAGGCAATCATTATGAATAAATATCCTTAAGATGGAAATTTAAACCATATCAGCACTGAGGCCAGTTTGCAGTGAGTAGACAAACAATTGTTCCACTTCTGCACTGATTTATTATAAATGGACCAACAAAGATAAACAGATTTGAAAAAGTTATTGTTGTATAGGGAGCCTAAAAAACAGTTGGTTTCCATTCACCCACTGGGACTGCTAGTTGAAGGTTACTGGTTTTCAATACTTAAGGGTTAATCTTTTATATAAGATTAGATTCATGAATATTGAGCCTCTGCTAGTTGTTGGAGGTTCTATGTCAACATTAAAATAACAGTAACACCAGCAAATTTTACATTAGTACTTAGTTTACAAACAGTGTGTACTGTTGGCTAAACGGGTACAAAGGGTACGATTCCATTGCTATTACTGTATTATGTATAAATAATTGATAGATCTCCATAGATACAGCATAAATATACAACTATATTGTATTTAAGGGGAGTGAAATTGTCTTGCCAGTAGAACACATCAGGGTAAGATAGGAGTTGCATTTGGTCATAAGGCAAAACAATAACAATTGACAAGTAACTATTCATTATAGATGTAATGGGTCCCTTTTGCACCTTGTGGAAGTTGCATGGTTTGTGTAATGAACTGAACTGTGCAAGGCTGTCAACATAAATACCACAGTCTGGTCATAATTTACAGATCTTGGGTGCTGTTGTGCCAAATACCTTCTCACCGATCATTAGATTTTTTTTTTTCAATTTGTTTATTTTTGTACATGAAGGACATCCCCTGTCCATGTCTTCAGCTGCCTCTAAAAATAGATGATTTTCATGAGCAGACAATTCAGGTAGTCAGGGATGTACCCTGAGTACTTTTACACATATAGACATCACCCAGTAAAACTGTTTTCTATCCTCTAGAAGGCAGAATGTCAAGTGATTTACCATATATATATATATATAGGTCACAGTGATGTGCTGTGTGATACTTTTAGGCCCAGCTATTCAAAGAGTTTGCACCAGACACAACTGAGCCTTTGCACCTGGTGCAACTGAAGTGCAACACCAGATTTGCACCATGGGGCAATATTCAAAAAAGAGTATTGTGCAGGGCAATATCTGATGTGCTGGGGCATAAAGATAATGTATGTGGCGTAGCTCCAGGGGGTATGCCCATGCATATGTGGCACATCCCCATATTCAGCCCAGGATGTATGATGCATATGCTGGCACAGTCCTGAGATGCACCACATACCGGGGCACAAAGCTGAGCCTGAAAAAGAAGGCTCAAATGGTAGCCACCCACAGGCAGGCCACTGTAGTGCAGGGTACAACACAGTGGCCACCAGCCATGGGTGGCTCCCCCCAGAACACCATCCACAAGCACCCACATAACTCCATGGCAGTCTGGTGGTACCCCTCCCTGTAGCCCCAATAACGGTAAAGTCCTATATGGAAAGACCCTGGCAGTTTAATGGTGCTCCCCCTCCCCATAGCTATGATTGCACTAAATTCCTTGTGCAAAGTATCTTGGTGGTCTAGTGGTACCCCCTCCCTCCCCATAGCACAGATCTCTGTAAAATAAAATATCTTCCCCCCCAGTAGTCTAGTGGTCCCCTCACCCCTCCCAATGCTCTAATCACTGTAAAATAAAATATTTTCTCTTTCCTGGCAGTCTAGTGGTCCCCCACCCCACCTGATGTTCCAATCCTCGTATAATAAAATATTCCCCTTCCCTGGCAGTCCAGTGGTCCCCCCACCCCTACCCATAATTCTGATCACTGGTCATAGGCTACATTCACCTCCCTGTTGGTTCAGTGTCACCTCCCCACCCACCAGTACCCCTGCCCACCCTCACCCAGATCCTCATTAATCATTGGGCAGCAGCAAACCCACCAACATACCATCATGGCTGCCCTCTGAATGACAGCTTACAATACCAGCTGTAAGCCCATTGCTCCACACTGTGAACAAAAGCTAAGATGCAGTGCACCACTGTGAGGGAGGATGCTCCTACAGAGGTAGCAAGCCTCAGACAAAATGTAAAAAATAGAGAAATAGGAACAACACCAGACAAGTTTCAATTTAGCTAAATAGCATTTATTTTTGCCAAAAAACACCTGCAGGAACCCCCTGCACTTCAGTGTACTTATTTATTTTATTTTTATTTATTTGTACATCAGTTTACAACCTTTGAGCCAGATGTTCATTTCCAAAGGTACCTCGTCACATAGAGGACAGACAAAACAAATTTAGGTTACAGCATAAGATTTAGGATACAGCATAAAGGTCACATCCTTAGAGATAAACAGAGCGGTTTCATACATTTATACAATTTGTTTCAATTACATTGGTACATTTTAGTTGCAATTACATTGATACAGCTGATCACATGCTGGTATAAACAAAGGTAACATGCAATGGGGGAGAAGTTGGGGAGTGAGGTGGAGTGCTGCCCAGTGGGCGTTGTCAAATGTGGAGAGATCAAGGCCATATTAGAGACAGGAGCAGCTGTGGGTGTTAAACAGTTGGCTCTGTAGGGCAGTTTTGAAGTTGGAGATTGTGGGGGCATTGGAGATCTGTAGCAGAAAGACCTCTGACCATGGGTGGTCCTGGATCTGGAAACCAGTAGAATGGTCTTGTCAGACATTCAGGTTGTGATAGTGGGTTGGGTGTGGTGGATGGAGGCCGTCACCCCGAGGGGGATAGTCCAAGTAGAGTTTTTTTGTGATGAGACAGGTTTGATAGCATAGCCGTTCATCTAGGTTAAGCAGTTTTGCTTCATCATAGAGTTGACAAGTGTGAGTGAGCCGGGGGGCACCAGTAATCAGCCTGCAGGCCTTATTTAGGGTGAGCCTAATTTTGTCGAGGGTGGTAGTGTCAGCAGTACCATAGACCGGCAGGCCATAGTCAACTAGGGACAGTACTGGAGATGTAACTGCAAGTCGGAGAGCATCGGGGGGGCAGTTTTTATAGCGGTAGAGGATGCCAAGCCTTGTGTTGGTGGCGGATGCAAGGGCATCAATGTGGGTGTGGTAGGTGAGGGCAGAGTCAAAGGAAACCCCAAGGTATTTGTAGGAGCAGACTTGTTGAAGCTGTTGTTTGGTACTGGGAAGGTATGGTGGGAAGTTGTAAAGGCTTTGTTTTTTGGGAATTAGACAAAGCATTGTTTTGGTTTTTGAGGTTGATTGACGAGTCTGTGCTCTTTAAACCAGGCTTTGGCAACATTGTAGGATTGTTGTAGGGTGTCCTGAAGGGAGGTGGGATTGCGGTGGGTGGCAAAAATGACAACATCGTCTGCATACAAAAGAATTTTGCCAGTGCATGTACTGGGCAGGGTGTTTAATTAAAGTGAGAAGAGTAGGGGGCACAGGATGGAGTCCTGGGGTACCCCTGAGCATATGGGATGGGTTTTGGAGAGTGTCCCATTGATTTTTACACATTGGGAGTGAGCAGATAGATAGCTTGTGCACCAGGTGAGAGGGCCAGCAGAGAAACCAGTGTGGCAGAGGGCATCCAGCAGAAGAGGGTGGGAGACAGTGTTGAATGCTTTTGAGAGGTCAATGAACACTGCACCAGCTAGGGAGCTGGCATCCAGTGAGGAGTGTAGGAAATTTGAGAACTCAACTAGTGCAGTGCTGGTACTGTGACCAGCATAGAAGCCATGTTGCTCTGGGCATAGGATGCCATGCTTAATTAGATATTCAGTGATTTGAATGGCCACCATTTTTTCCAGGCTTTGGAGAGGGGGGAGGATGGAGATTGGTTGGTAATTCCTGGTGGAAGACCTGTCGCCCCCTTTATGAATGGGTGTGTTTATGGCCATTTTCCATGCAGTGGGGAATTGCCCCAGGCAGAGGGATTGGTTTAGTAGGCTGGTGAGTGGGGCTAAGGACTTCATCCAGCACCAGCCTGAGAATACAGGGGTCCAGGGAGTTGCTGCAAGGATTATTGCTTTGTAATGCTTTAATTAGGAGAGGTCTGGCTTCCTGGGCAGATACCCTACATAGGTAGAAGCCGGGGCATTGGAGGACAGGGGGAGGTAGGGTGGGGGAAGGGTCAAAGAAATTACTGGAGAGGACAGAGCTTAGGTCAGTAAAGGAGGTGTTAAGGTAGTTTGCTATGCAGGCAGGGTTGGTGGAGGTAGAGCCAATAATAGTGAGTTGGGATGGGGGAGAGGAGCGTGATTTCCCATTTAGTTGTTTAACATTGTCCCAGAACGTCCGGGCACACCCCCAGGAGGAGGTGAGGGTGGCCTGGTAATGGTCAGCCTTGACTTTACGGATGGCCCATGTGCACCTGTTCCATGCAGCATTGTAGGCCTGTCTATCAGCCATCTGGCCTGTTTCAATGGCAAGGTGTCCAAGGTTATCCCTATTTCTGAGCATTTGTAGTAGGGCAGGGGTAACCCAGGGTGCATTACTTTTCTTGGATTGAATTCTTGTGAGGGGTGCAAAGAGGTCACAGGCCTTTTTAGAGGTTTGAGAGAAAAAGGTGAGGGCAGTGTCTAGGTCAGGCGCATGATGAATGGGGGAACAGTTAATATGGGCAAAAAACTGTTTGAGTTTTATCAGCCCACCAAATCGGAGGTCACCTACAAAGTGTGGTCATGGCTGTGGGTTTGGGAGTGTGGGCCACCCAAAGGAATAGGATAGGGGAGTGGTCACTTAGTGAGTCTGGGAGGACCTGGATGTTATGGATTATTTTGGGGATGGTTGGTGATTATTACGTCCAGAAAGGTACTGGTACCTCTCTTCACGTTTACTCTAGTGGGCTGGGAAATGAGCTGTGTCAGGTCTAGGGCAGCAAAAGAATCTCAGGTAGTAGAAGAGGAGGCACTGAGCCACTTCACATCTAGGTCCCTCACTAGGATTTGTTCCACCTTGTGGTGGAGGGTGGCAAGATATTCTGTTAAAGATATCAGCGCCAGGCTTGGCTTCTTTGGGGGGATGTAGGCAGTGGTGAGATAAAGAGGGCCCCTGGAGGGGTCAGGAGCAAGTTTGAGGGTAAGTGTCTTGGCCCCATTTACAAGAGCAGGGGCAAGGAGTGCTTGTCCGATGATTCTGTCCCTGGTATAGATTACACAGCCACCCCTGCGTTTGCCTACTCGGTCCTTCTCATATAGGGTATAGCCTGGGAGGAAGACAAAGGAGTCAGGGATGGACTTTGACAGCCAGGTTTCCACCAGGGCAACAATGTCTGTTTGATGTAGCATGGCCCAGCACTGGAGGGCATCACATTTTTTCAGTAGGCTGCATATATTCATGGAGGTTATGTGGAGACCAGTGGACCCAGCTGGTGGGCTAGAGGGTGCAGGGCCTGGGTTTGGATGTATATTACCCGATAGGAGTAGTAGGAAGACCAAGGCTCTGACCAGGGGGTGGTAATATGTAAGCTTCTGGGGTGTAGGCTGGGATGGGGAGGAGGCCATGGGGAACAAGGAATGAGCAGTGTTCGAGGGGCCAGGAGGGCGAGGATGAGTAGTAACCATGGGGGCTGGGGTAGGCTGTGGGGGGGCATCCAGGGGGTGGGTGCCATGGGCCAGGGTACATGGTCAGTGTAGGGTGGGATCGGACTAGGTCAGGGAGAGTTATGGGTGCTGGTACAAGTGAGCCAGGGGAGATGTCTGGCTGATGGGATGCAAGTACTAGCATGTAAATGAGGGGGAGGCGTACAAACATAGTGTCTAAGGTAGCAGCAGGGCAGAAAGGTTCAAGTATCTTGGCTGCCCTTCAGAAAGCATAGATACCACTATGGAGTAATGGTAGTGTCACAGATTCTGGTGGACATGGTACAAGTTTCGAGACCCTGGTAGGGCAGTTGAATTAGGACCTGGGTGAGAGCGAGGATCCAGGTTCTAGGGGGCTCAAAGCAGGCTAGGTTTGGGCCAAAATCATGGTGGAAATAGGGACTCCTAGTGGTCACTGGGGTTAATGGCGGGCTGGGTGTGGGTCTGGTGGGAGGGCAGGGGTCAGTATATAGGCTAGCGAGAAGGCTGGATGTAAGGGTGAGGTGTGGGCAGAGGCAGAGATGAGAGTAGGGGGAGAGAAGTAGCGTAAGTAGGTAGAGGGGTTCCAGGGAGTAGGAGGAGGAGGAAATTCAGGTGGTGAGTCAGAGGTGAAAAGTCAGAATGTCCCTCTAGTGGCTAGCAGGTATAACCTGCAAATGGAAAAGTGGGGACTTAGTAAAATGATAGATGGGAAGTAATATCACAAGACAGCGCCTATATAGGTAGTGCTGAAACAGGATGGGTGGGTGGGGCAGTCGACGCGTTCAGTGCGTCGACAGACTAACCTCCCTCACAAGGGTGCTGCTTCCTGAGGTAGTTTAATTACCTCTTTAGGCACCCTCATAGGTCCCGCTCCAGGAGGGAGCTCTGTGTGTGGGCAGGCAGTGTGGACCAATGGGCTTGCAGTGCATACTGTAATAGTAATTTGCTAATATGTGAATGAAATACATCATTAACATATTTGAGAAGTCCAAGTCGCACTTATAACAGGAACAACAGCAGCTAAAGTCAGAAATGCTCACCTGCAGTGTCCTGTCTCATCCACTATTTTTATTCATGCTATTATGCCCAGGGTGGTTTTCTTTATGGTGCTATTTCACTGGACACCATCTAGTACAGTGACTCAAGCCCTCATTTCATGATTGGATCCAAAGAGCATGGCCTTAGTCTTGCTAGAGTTCAGGACAAAGCAATTTTGGATGAGCCAGTTCTGAATTCCATGTAAGTCAGCATCAAGCTTAAAATTGATGCAATTCAGACACTTGTTATTTGAGTAGAGTACCATGTCATCTGCATTTAGTAGGGTGTTACAGTGGGAAGGGGTGTTGGGGATGAAGATGGAAAATAGTAATGGGCTCAAGATGGAGCTTTGGGTGCTGTATTGTTTAACATGCCATCCTGTAGACTGCATCAGCAAGCATGCTCTAGAAAGGGAAGAAGACATTGCATTAGGATTGGTTTACAAATGTGCATGCCCAGGCAGTATTCCTGTATGTTTATCATAATGATCTTTTTGTTGCATGACCTTTTATTTCTACATTCTATGTACTGATTAAAGGTTAGGTGGATATCTAGTCATACCTTCATACCTTGAAACTTTGGACACTTTCTAGGCATTACCTCTCAGTGTTTAAGATACTAAAACCAGCATGATATCCATGTTTAAGTGAAAAGGTTATTACTTAGGTTTTCTTTGCACTTAAGGCTATTTGTAAACATCCAATGCTGCACTGTATCAAACACATACTGTAATTGCTTAGTTTGGTCCCTCTTTAATCCAGAGCTAGTGTACACCACTGTATTATACACCTACAGTTGGACATTTACATCCATGGCTACCAAAGCAAAGCTATTCACAAGCAGTTTAACCAAAAAGAAAATGGTCCCAGGATAGAGCACTATGCTACACCAAGAAGTACTCCAATTTATTGACATAATTGTTTCTTTTTCACAAATCATGTTAGTAGTTGCAGAGACATGGTTACATTTTTCAATTTTTGATACAGATCTCACTTTACCAGACTATATGATTTACCATTGAGATAAGGATAGACATGGAAGGAGTATTGCTGTTTTTGTTTATTGTACTATTCTTTTCAGTTTGGTGCATAACTCATCTCTTATTGATTCAATTAATTTAGAAGTTCTGTCTTTAAATGTTTTAGTAAAGAAATATCATACACCTCCATTTGTTGCCCCTTAGTCTAAAGCCAACTACATTTTAAGAACTGTTCAATTTAATTGACTCTCCTGATGATTACTCCAACTAAAGTTTAACTGGAGAATTCGAAGCATCCTGGGACTTCTCCTGTGGTTTGAAACTGATACCGGTGTTGGCCATTTGTACCTACATCAGATGATCAATGAACCCAGCAGAACTGACTCTGTTAAACTGATGTCTGCTACATTTGATCTCACTTTGTCTCCCCTTTAAGTAATCATTTATGTTACCATGAGATGTGATAAACCTGCTCATTTTCCTGTTGAAAGAGCAACTGAATTCATGCACTCATGTCTCTTTGACAATTAGGGTATAAATGATTTATCAAAGGGGCACACTTTATTAGAAAGGAAAGAAATAAAGCTTTCCTGAAGCTCAGAGCCATAAATAAATAAATACATAAATAAATAAAAATAAAATAAAAATAAATAAAATAAAAAAAATTATACAAATATTTGTGTTTGCTAAGTCAGGAAGCCCAAAGATGAATACATAAAAATTAACATTAAAAAATTGTAGGAAGAACCCCAATATTTATTGGTGACACATTAATGCTATATAATACTGTTAAGTTTATGCTTTCTTGTACTGATGTGGAGCCTTTGCAAAGAAGTCTATGACTCAAAGGATTGTAATTCTGATTCTCTTCAATAAATAAATAAATAAATATGGAAGAATCAATCTCCAAAGTTTAGATTCCATCCCACGTGTAATGGGACCACTAAATACATAAAACTAGGCCTATATCATTTACTTCAATAGCTAGTACTACCACAAATAGCAGAAAAAGGTTATTGACTTTTAAAAGTAGTTAGTTCTTACATTTTGTTTACAAATAATTTTTTCATTTATGTTTTTGGTCATTAAAAAGTTTTCTACCTCATAGTATTACATTTGATCTGTAGAGCAGTGTTTCGCTTGGCAGCAACATGTTTACTGTAGTTTTATTTCTCGTCTTACCTTCTCAGCATTGAGACATACTCATTGTGCCTTTCCAAGTCACCAGTCTCGCCGCTGCACAGTGGATCTTCCTTAGCAGCTGGGAAGTCACAATTAGTGAGGCTAAAATACTGATGAAATGTGAAGAACAATAAAACTAGACATGCAAGCTCAGGTAGAGTGAAGTTCCATGCATCACAATTATTACAGTAAAGTAGAAGATCTTGTTAATAGGAGAAAAGGAAAAGAAAAAGCATCAGACATTAAAAGCAACAGGTGACTACTATAAAAAATATATGTATTACAGGCAGTACAGTAGCTTTTTCACCTGAGCACTCAACTTACCCAGCACTGATTCACTTTCCAGATTTATTAATACAGTTTTTGGATGCTGGGCACATTATGTGTTCAGTGTTCATCAGCCTCTCATTCATCAACCTCTCAAAGGTCTTCAACCAACTCAATTATTTAATTTTTATCCATCATCTGTCCAGCTATAGGATTTTTAACAATGTTTTGGATTGGTTCATCTCTTATTTATCTACCTGCAGATACAGTAATCTGTGTCTTGGGGATGCTTTCTTTCTTCATCTTCTTTGATGTTTTTGTTTGCTGTTCAGTCTTTTGTTTTGAATTTATTTTCTTTAATTATGAATATTTTTCCTCTCTGCTTTGACACATGTCCTATCAGAAGATACACATATGATACTATCTTTTCTCTCTCGAAAATCATTTCATACAATACAATCTCAATTTCAAGAAGATGTAGTGTATACTGAATGTACTCGTTGTTTTAGCACAATTGGTCAATTGTTAGCAAGAAGAAAAGATAATCGTATTTGGTATCACCTTTGCTCTCAAGCATTCACATTTTCAATTAACCATCAATATAAAAGGCTCCAAAGTGGAGCTTGTCTCTTGTTCAAAATACCTTGGGGTTTACTAGACTTAACATGTTCCTTCTAGTCTCATTTAAACTACTTAATTTCAAAAATTAGAACATGCTTTGGTAGACTTAGCCATGTCAAATATGGCTGAGCTCATTAGGATTGCAAAAGAATCACTCAGTAAACCCATTTTTACTATGGTAACATAGTTAACTGATTTGTTTCTAACACCACTTTACTTGTTGAACTCTTTGTATTGGACTTCTACGTTTTATTTTAATTTGCTTTTGAAATATTTTTTCTTGTTCCATGCTTCAGCAGTTATGATGGCTCAAAGTCTAACTGACTAAACATGGTCTATAAAGAAGTAATTGGCCTCTCTGCTTCATATTTGCTCAGTAGATTTTTTTCCCTCAATATAATTACAATTTGTGTGATGTACAGCATTGCTCTTTTCTATTACCCATGGTTTCCTCTGAGTTGGGCAGGGATTCAATTTATTTTGCTGCTCAGCATCTTGGAACTCACTTTGATACTTGGTTTAAGGAACTGTGCTAATTGAACTGGTAACTGTCTTGTCTACCATCTAAGCCATCAGAGGTTCTAGCACATTTGTAATTATTCCTGAATTTTAGTTTTATAACTTGTTTTTTATTTCCTGTTACTGTTTATTGTATGTATTGAAATCAGGATATTCCATTTAACAAGATGTTTGTCCCATGGGATGCATTCTGTTATACTTTGAATGTTAGTAAATAAACAAATGCATACATACAGACAGACAAAAAACCTCAGTGCAGAAGTGCTGAGGCCAGTATTACCCCCAAATGGCATTAACAATAAAGCCAAGTTTCAAAGCAGTACAAGATCACACATACTCCCATAATGCAAAGCATCATGGGATGTATATGCAAACCACCTTGAAATGTTAGGCTGGTTCAGCTTTAAGCAAGACTGCATGGTGCCAAAAGGCCTCTCACACAATCTGCAAAGAGTGCAAACAGAATACACAATTACATGGTTCATCCTACCCAGGACTCATCAGTGTGACTCATCTGTATCAAACCCCAGAAGAAATTAACCAGAGCCCTAAGTTGGTTTTTCGGGTTTGGATCATGTTAATCCTCAAAAACCAAAAAAAACAATCTAAAAGACAAAACACTTATGTGCAGAAGCATTGAGGCAAGTGTTACCCCAAATGGCATTGGCAATAAAGCCAACTTTCAAAAAAATACAAAATCACACATACCCCCAAAACGTAGAACATCATGGAATGTATAAGCAAATCTCCATGAAATTTTCAACTGGTTCAGCTTTAAACAAGACTGCATGGTGCTAAAGGCCTCTAATACAATCTGCAAAGGGTGCAAACAGAAGACACAGACACATGTGTTGTCTTACCCAGGACTCATCAGTGTGCCTCATCTTGTGGATTTGGTTCATGGTGAGCCCCTTCCCCCCAAAAAAAGATAGCTTACATTCTTGCTTAAAGCTGAACTAGCCTAAAATGTCATTGTAATTTGCATATACATCCCATGATGCTTTGTATTATGAGTGTATGTATGATTTTGTATTGCTTACATATATACATACATAAAACTCAGTAAATAAATATTTAGACCAGTCTACAAGGTTGGACCTCTGCCAAGCTGCAGCTCTATATGCATCTAATTGAAATGTCTGTGCAATTTATGGCTTTATTAAAAGAAAAGCTAAACAAGTACACCCTTTAATAACAATTTGCTTTACCAGTGACCTGTTTCATGAGCAGACTCAGGGTTCTGGAGTAGGTGACCTGGACAGGGAGATAGTGCTGCAGAAAGCAACAATTTCAAACCCAGAGATGGGTATGGCACAGTGTTTAGTATAACAATCCCTGTGGCATGACGCCGGCGACCCGGGTTCGGAAACGGACTCGGGTCGTCGGAGGGCTGGCCGGGGGAAGAAGGATTGAGTGTCCCATGGACTGCTCTCCTTCTCCGGGGGGAGGGCTGGGGTAGCAGTCGGCGCGAAGGGGACTCCTAGCGGAGGCTAGGGATCACCCATGTGGCCGTGCTTACGTCAGGGAGGAGGGGAGTGAGGCAGGGGCAGACGCTCAGTGTCATTGCGTCTCGCCTTCCTCAGGGAGTGGGCCACTGGGGTAAAACCACGCCCAGCGCCTATATGATGCTTTACTCCGGGATGCCCTGATTGGTCACGGAGCCATTCCCGACCAGTTACTAGTTCCTTGTTGGTCCGACCGAGGTCAGGCCTTGACCCCCACTCTCTGGGGAAGCCAGGGATGACTGGGGAGTCAGCAATGTCCGGTGACCGGGGATCCCGGAGTCCGTGACCAGGCTGAGGATGGACGTGGGGCGTGAAATAAAGAGCAAATTTCAAACAATCCCTGTGGCAAGCCTAAGAGTATGCTCCCCCTTTGGATGTTGTTGCATCTACAGAAGTTACTAATAAGCATGTCAGCACCCCCTAGTGGCTGGAGGGCACTGGTCAGAGAGAAGAAAAAAAGGTTTAGAAATGCTGTTGGTCTGCCTGAATAATGGCTGGAACTCTTGAGCCCCACAACATAAATTGCAGTCCCATTGTGACCTGTGCTGAAGGGGCTGGGATGTCACAGAACAGAGGGGCTATAACAAGACAAGCACAGAGAACCCAAATCTGTATGAAAAGTGAAAAAAATGTTTGAACAGTAGGCATGATACCCCTAAATGCAGGAGTTGAATTTATGAATACACTTAATGATAGGCTAAACACATGCAGCCCCCCCACCATAATGTATCAGGTTATTGTTAGTAGAGATGATAACATCACAAATAACTAATGTGCAGCTTGCTTTTCATCAATTCAAACACTGCTTGAAAACTGCAACCATAAATAGAAATTGAGTTTTAGTATGGAACAAAAGATAAACAAATAATAATCTAGGTGGCATAATTTTTAGATAACTCTGTTGCTTATTGGAGTGATTAGTAGAACAAATACAAAATGTCTTGAGGCTATTCTCCAGAGATGACTGGATTGTTCTGTACGTCATGTGGAAAGACAGTGCATGGAATTGCAACCTGGAATTGGTGGTCCCAATTTTAGGTAATGTCAGGCAGTTTGAAAAAAAAAACTCTCTGGCTCTGTTTGGAGGAGCATTTTCTTATCTGTTTCTCTAGTAAGAGAAAAGGATCAAAGATTCATTTACAGCCATGACTGTGTAAATCACTATGTTGTGCAAGTCACTCAATCAGCAATCCAGCAATCACAGTGTCCTGAGGAACAGTTTCAGTAGAAAAATCCATATCAGCTGAATCTCTTTTAATTTACTCAATTGCTCTATTTTTTCTCTGCCCCCTAAGCCAGTGATCACAGGCACCGTTGTTGCTTCCTCCATCTGGTCAGGATAACCAGTTGCTGCTACAGTCAATGTCAACATTTCTTGGTCAGTCCACAGGAGTGTAAGAATACTAAATATCCTACACCATTTATTCCCTGGAGCTGGGTGTCTGACCTCTGTTGCTTGATTGTTACCCCATTCAGCCACAATAATGGATTCAAGGGATTGCAGATGGACCTGCACTTCTATGGTGGCAGCAGAATGCAAACCTCCCTGACTGGCTATTTTAAGTTCAGTAAAAATAATTTCACTGTTGGTGCCCCACATGATTAGTGGATAGAATGAACTTTGTATTACTGATCAGTGAAAGAGTTCTTTTTTCTTGCAATACTGTACAGTGCCTCTGCTCAAAAGTCTGAATTACATCACCTTGACTGTTCTAAATCAAATAACTGCAGATGGAGGATAGATTCAACAAAAGATTATGAAGGTATTTCAGTTCATGTTCACCATTATTATTATTCAGCTATGTCAAAATTGGAAAAATAAAATGACAAAGTATTACTTTTATAGTACCTGCATAATTATAGCCATGTATTGAAAGCACAGGGGTCCATGAAAAGAGTGGTTATATATATATATATATATATATATATATAGATATAGATATATATATATGTAATGACTATTTGAATCCCAGCATGAGAATTGTCTTCCTGTGTGAATTAAAGCAGGTTTCTTAGCTTCCATGTGCTTCTGCCCTCCAAACTGACTATATAATGAACAATTAATTGTAGTAGTAGATTAGAGAAGATCTCAAGAAAATAAATTAAACACAATACAATATACAATAGATAAAGGTGACCCTTTATTTGAAATACTCTGGTATGCCCCTAATAGACACAAACTTTTAACTAAAGTTTATAGCTACTTATTATCATTTAATATTCGATTTCTGCAAAATAAATACATAAATAAAAATGAACTATTATCTTACAGTTAAACACACAAAACAATACTGGATGATTGGGGAACCCTTTCATGGTGCAGTTATTTGAAGTTTACTATGAAACTGTGGTGGGTATGAAACCATTTGTCAAACTCAACATTGTAAGTATTAAATAACACATATTTTTGTACCAGATTTGCCTGTGGTGTGATTTTATTATAGTTTGTATTTGACTGTAACTGATTAAACTGCATTAACATCAACATTAAAAAAGTAGCAGTACTCCCTTGCATATGAGAAGGTGTATCTCAGTTTGGATAGAATCATTATTAAACTGTAATATCAAATAATAAAAAAAAAAAAAAATACTGATACTACTTGTAACTGCTTCCAAAAATAATCAATATTAGTACACAGTTGGATAACAACTCAGGGATGGTCACAGTTAATATTACATGTTGATTTAAATACTGTGAGAAAATGGTTATACTCTGAGATACTACTGGTACCATGCACAGGGCCAATGAGGCAGTAGGAGATCAGACAGTTAAATGCATGGTTGAGGATTAAGGTAAGGATTTAGTGCAGGAAGCAAGATTTAGTTCCTCATATAGTGGAAGGTGTTTTGGAGCAGGAAAAGCCTCTATGCTGTGATTGAGCTTCACATGAGATCGGGATGGGTGGGACACAAAAACAGGCAATATATTTAAGGTCTCGTGGGGGGGGTATGAATGCATTTTAAAGAGAAGAAATCGTGGAAGAAACAGTGTTAATGCATAACAGGAAACAAAGAGGCGAAGAAAGGTTCAAGTAAAAGGAGCAGTGGTAAGTTCAAGGAAGACTGTCGGGAGGGGGGGAGTAGAAAAGGGGGTCCAGTCAAGCAATGATAGAGACAGATATTGTACTGCAAGCCACAACTGTTTAATCAAATACTGGGAAGATCATCTTAAGGATGACCACACAGCAGACCAGGAGCTGTAGTCAAGATAGATTGTTGTACCTTGCAACAAACTGGGGCAGAGTGTCTAGTGCATGGCATTTACTGTATGTGGAAGAAGCAAATGTGCCAACCCATCCATATACCAAGATACTTGATGTGAGGCTCTATTAAAAGGAAACAGCATCAAGAGTTTTGATTACTCAGGTACTGGAGAGTCTTGTTTGACACTGTTTAGTGGCAAAGGTCACTGAGGTCATTATGTTGGCAATGAGAGAGGGCTGGCTTGAGTGGAACTAATGTTAGATGTTATCAGAGTTACTCTGAAGGGATGCTTCCAACTTATGGGGTGAGGCTCTAGATTTTGTAAAGCATTGTACTAGATCCTACAACACCAACACAGCTCACTGAGAAATGTAAAAGCAACTCATTGGTGGAACAGTTTGATGTGACTTGTACCATACTTTGATAGGAATGGTGCAGTGTTACTCTAGGACAGGGTGGTTGGGGAGGTATAGGAGAATGCCCACACATTATCAGGCTAAAAGAGGTGTTATGGTTAAATGAAAAAGGCCTGCCTAAAGTGATTGAAAGCAGGAAAGGTGATTGTGATGAGCGTGACTCATAAGATGGATGAGCAGAAGGGAAACACTTGAGGCAATCTACATAGTAACATAAAAAATTAAAGTTGGAATGAACACTAAGTCCATTAATCATACTCCCCCCAATTCACAAGTAAAAATTATTTTATTTATTTCAATTCTAGGATTACAATTACCTTTGAGCCCAGGGCTCTTTTACAAAGGTTCCACGTCAAGACATATGTATCACATGACAATAGACAAATTTGTTGCACAAATAAGGGTAAAGAATATCAAATTAATTTCAAACAGACAGGGAGAGGGTAAAGTGGAAAGGAAGAGGACAATGGGGTGGTAGAAAGAAATGGGAGGCAAGGGAGGTAAGAAATGAGAAGATAGGAGAAGTGGGGGGTAGGTAAGGATAAGGGAGGTGGGTGGAGCTGCCAGGAGGTGGCCTAGTCAGGTGCTGGCAGAGTGTGAGTGGGGCAGAGGCCCAACTAGGGCAAGTGCGTTAAGTAGGCTAGATATGGGAAGAGCAGTAGCGGAGCGGAGTTGCATAGACATTATCCATGACAGTCGCAGATGCTGGAAGTGACCAGGGTGTTTTGCAGCCTGGATTTGAAAACCCCTAGCCCAGTGGTATTGATTATATCATTGGCAAGACCGTTAAACCAAGTGGGTGCCCTGTAGGTGAATGAACGCTGGTCAGTGGCTGTGTGGCAGCGAGGGATATGGAAAAGTTGTGACTTTGATCCCCTGGTAATTCTGGAGCTGGTTTTCATTTGAAGGAGTGAACAGACCCTGGGAGGGGCAGTTCCCAACTGTATTTTCTTAGCAACCATGCAGGTTTGGTACTGAATTCTATTATCAAGTAGAAGCCAGTTAGCTTGTGAGTAGAGGTCACAGGTGTGTGTGAGCCGTTCGGACCCAGTGATGAGTCGACTTTGGCCTTGTTTAGGGTGGTAGTAATCCTTCTGAGTGCAGTGGTAGTGGCAGTGCCATAGATGACAAGACCATAGTCAATCTGGGAGATGATTGAGCTTTGAACTGCAGCAAAGAGGGCCTCTTTAGTCAGGTGCCGATGAAGCCGGTAGCGTAAGCCCAGTCTAGTATTCACAGTTTTAGCGACATTGGTTATATGGGTTCCAAAGGACAGGTGTGGGTCTAGGGTGAATCCTAGGTATCTGAAGGAGTCAACCTGCTCCAGGGAGTCCCCGAGGCAGGTGGTTAAGGAGAGTTGGTGGTGTTTGTGCTTGTTTTGGTGGCTGGTGAAGTATTCTGCACAAATATAATGTGGGGCAGCAAGCATAGACTTGGTATAATAGTGCTGTTTTTGCAATCATCTCCATCAACTCCATTTCCTGCACCTGTGGCATCTTAAACTCTTATCCTGGCTTCTGTCATACCCAAATACGTTATACATTTTTTACATTTTTTTTTCTCCTCTCTGGATTTCATTACTTGACTGTGATTTTATTGTTCATGTGCATGCACTTGTTGTCACTTTCGTAATTTCTGTTTCAGTCTGTGCTGTATCCTCTCCCACAGACCACACCTGAAAATAAGCCCTTGCTCAGTGTGCCTACCCCAGTCACACAATTTTAAACAGCTAGACAAATAAAATAAACAAATGTACCAATTGTACTGATTCTCTATACAATCTATTACCCAGACAATCTGGTGATTCCCATAGAAAGCAGAAATTGTCTGAGACCTCAGAACTGTCTGATGTTGTTTGAACCTCTGAAGTGGAGTCCTGGCTGCAGGGAGACTTCTTGATGGTGTTACACTGGTTCCAGACCAGTCAGCTCAAATCTAAAACCAAGAAAACTGTATCCATGACTTTCAGTACCGCTCAAAAATTAGCCAACCCCCACCATCCTTTTCTACCCTCAGTCGCATCTCCTTTGATGTATTCCCCATGTTCAAGTATCTTGGCATCTGGACGGATGGTTGTCTCAACTTCCCTTCACACATCCACTATATCCACACCAAACTCCACCCTAAGCTAGGAGCCATGTTTAGAAATAAAGGCTCCTTCTCTCTCTCTCTCTTGTGGTTTGCAGACACCTCCTTATCAAATTAATTCTTCCTGTTTTTGATTACACTGATGTGGTCTACAGATCTGCTTCTACTTCATTCCTCTTCAGACTAGCCACTCTTTTTAATGTCTTTTGCCACTTTGCCACCAATATTCCACCCCCCCGTATGCACCACTTCTCCCTCTCCCTTCCCACCCTTCACTTACGCTGCCAGCACTACACCACAACCCTCATTTCCAAATTCTCATTATGGTCTCTTCCATTCTACCTCTCCTCTCTCCTCTCCCCATCATCCCCTTCCTCTCATTAGCTGTACTCAAGAGACCCCTGCCCCTTCTCTCTCTCATGTCTCCATTCCAATTCAGAGCAGGCTGCCTTCTCTTACTGACTCACCTCCCTCTGGAACTCTCTTCTCAGCTCCCTTTGCCTGTCTTCTTCCCTGCACTCTCTGCAAAGTACCCTTTCCATATCCCTCCCCCTCTTGCTCCTGTCCTTCCTCATTCCCAGCAGCTGGGGTAAGGCAACTTCACACATTCATGAATTGCTTCCTTCTGCACCCCACATTCCTTACCATATCTAACTCCTAATGCCAACTGTAATCATTCACCTGATCCCCCTATGATCTTTTTCTCCTTTCCTGCCTCCTTTAGTTTCTCCCTTCACAGCTGGTGCCCTATGCTAACCTTGAGCTACAAATGCCTAGTAATATTTTCCAATGTGTCATTGTTATTTCATTACCGTTTATTTTAATAATTGAATACCATATTTATACTGTAACCTGACTGTTCACTTGCTTCCACTCCCTTTTTCTTTTCCCTGGCTTGCACCTGGAAATGACCATCAGCTCAGTGTGCCTCTCCTGGTTACCTATATTTTAAATAAATAAATTTAATTTGTTGATACTTAAGAAATAAATTTAAATTGCTGATGCCCTTGCAAAAGACTGAGATCATGACCCTCCAACCATTTTTTCCTCACTGAACATGTTAAGGGCACATAAAGAAATACAAATAAGCACACAGGCTAGTTGAAAAAGTGTCTGTCACCTTCCTATCCAAAAATAATCTGAACAACAGGCAAGATGTTAGCGCAGTAAGCCAAAAATCACTAAGGGGAAAATTGAGAGCGCTGCAAAAAGGCTTATTCGGTAATAGCAAAACCTGCAAAAATTGCAAAAGGCATCAGGAGTCAGTAGCACACCTATAAAACCATAAAGGATCATATACTTCTCTGCTACCCCCATGGTATCCAACAGACAAACCGGAAACATCAAAGCTCAGCTACAAAATGAGCAAATGTATTGCTTTGAAGACATGTGGCTCACTGAATGCCAAAATCCCTACATAGCACCTCCACAATGAGTCTTCATCAGTGGCAGTATTTAGTATGTAGCATATACATAAATATACCAATTCCCATGGATATGCATAATGTAATTTATATACATTGATTGTGCATGGTCCATAGCTTGACAGACAAAAAGTGCAGATGCTCATTTTATACATATGAAGTGCATAAATGTACAAAGACCACATTTAAAGTGCAAGTGATAATAACAAGATCTGGATACACCCTGTTCTGTTACTTTTGTTAAGTCATAGTATACTCTTAGATGGCAAGTCAGGCTAGTGCTACTAGTACAGGAAAAATGCTGGTTCTGCATAAAATGTTGTCTGTATTTTATATTATGTTACATGTCTTAGAAGTTACAACATTTCAAAAAGACAAAACACCGTTCACTGAATACAGTATGGGAGGGCAGAAACAGAAGACACAGGGAAAAAGAACAACCATGGGAGATTACACTGTATAAAACAGATTTATACTAATGGTACTGTAGGTGTGCAAACAAAACAAAACAAAAAAATGACTCAATTCAATTTCCATAGTACCCAACACATAATCCTTGTACTTCACCTCACATTAAGGCTCTTTTGGGGGGGGGGGCACTCATAGGTCTCAAACTATGTAACTACATAGAAAGAGCAGCAAGGATTTGGGGGGCTGACACAGTTACAATGGGTGTTTCGGTGGACAAACATTGCATGGTTGATATAGACAATAATGTATGGGTTGGTGTGTGTAATGAGAAGTTTACACACACCCGAGGCGTAAGATGCTACATAAACCCCGAGAGCATAGCTCGAGGGGGTTTGTGCAAGCATCTTACCCCAAAGGTGTGTGTAAACTTTGAGTTTATACACAACACCCCATATTTTATTTCTTATAATTAATGGTGATTTGCACTGTTTTGGCAGCTTTGCTTGACTTAGTGCAGCTTTGCGTAATTGCGTGGTATTGCACGGCTTTGCACGGTTTGCCGTTATACACACTCATGTATATTAGGAAATTACACCACGGTTTCCCTATGGGAAAAAGGGGAAGCCATTAATTATAATATATTTATATAAATGTCATCACATACCCTGATGCCATTACAGCCTAATTAGTACTGTTAAAGTATGTGTAATTTATTTTTTTGTATTACTATAAATTTCTTTCCAGGATAAACAGTATCTGTTAGGCAAAGCATCATTTCACAAGAATCCCAATGAAAGTGGGTGGGCACACAGTTAATTACAACACACAAGGCACAGTGACAGAGGAAAAGTTACAGATAACTAAAATTTACAAAATTTTAAAAATCAACTATACATACACAGTAAAAGTAAATGAAACCACAACAGTGTTTTCTGATAAATGGAGAAGAATTTGCTTGGCAAGGACAGTAGATAAGCACACTAATGTCTCACCATCATCTTTAACATGTGTCATTGAATAAATTCAATGGCTGAAGAGTAAACTCATGCACTTCATAACATCCAACTCAGTTACAAAGGCTATTACGTGTGAAGTCAGTTACTGAAGCTGATGTCACATAGCAGCTGATAATAATCAATCAAAATAACAAATGGAGTAATTTCTCAAATGGCAAGATTAATGATCCTGATGTGAACATTGATGGATTTATGTTATTTTTAAAACTAAAGGATGAAATGTCTATGCTGTAAAATTGCATTGTAATGTCCTGGACTAGTGATGCATACTATAATGTATGTCATTGCAAAGGTTTATTCTTACTATGGCTCTTAAAGATCTTGATGGTTTTGTGAGTGCAGAGATGACATTATGAGAAAATGAATGGTTTCACATAGCTGACGAGCAGAAAGTACTTTGAGAAATTGTCTTCAGTGGAAAGCACCACTGAAACCCATTTGCTTGATCTCCTACAGACCTGTAGATTTTATTGACAATGTATGGTTTATACTATGACCATTGAATTCTATGACTCTTTACATGGATCTTTTCCAAACAACGGCTTTGCAATGTGATGATGGATGTATACTGAGGTATTTTTAGTATCTAAAGATAATGTTGTATACTGTCATCAGCATGTGTAATTGCCAAATATTTCCTCTAGTCATACAAGTAATGAAGAATTAATTATGGATTAAACACATAGCAGGTCAACAATTAGTGAAGTACTTGGCTTTTAACTATTGCAGGAAGACATTGGAGTAAGCTAAATGTTTAGAAAAAAAATCATGAACATGAATACAAAATAGTTAATATTAACCCTGATCAGACCTAGGAATATTGTGCAGATAACAGCTGCTTTAATTGCTGGAAAACTTTTCCTTATTTTACCTTGATCCACAGGCGAAGAACTAATGCAGCTTATGCTATATAACTAAATGGAAATTGCATTTCCAGATATTCTTACTTGACATGGGACAGATTGTTTCATCAAGTGAGCTTCCATGATAAAATGGCTAGACACAATATAAGTTAAGGTTCAGAATATACAGAAAAATTATCTGGTGACTGCAGGCAGGAGATAAAGAAACAGGCTTTAACTTTATTTGGAGGATTTTAGTGGGGGCAGCAGCAAGCAGTAACCCCCCCCCCATTCTGCATATAACAGTTTCACAGAAACAAAGACGAGCCATTTTGGCATCCAATCTCCCTTTCTCTGCCAGCAGCTAGATCACTGTTTGGGGTGGGGATCGGGTTCTTTGCTTTGTCATAACACTTACAGATTACAGTCACATTATCCATGTTTGCATAAGCACTTGAACTTTTAGTGCACATTCGACAACTCATCCATTGATATAGAGGACATGCCCTCAGTCTGTGTGGGTGGTAGGGGGGCAGGAAAAGAATATATTTTGGAAATAATTTTTTTCTCACAAATGGTGTTTATTTGGACTAGTCTATCCAGTGAGGTTGTGGAGGCTGCACTATTGAGGCTTTCAAAGCATAACTAGGTTAGAAAAAAATCATCATATGTGACTCCCTAAATCAAACTAACCAAAGTAACAAGGCTTAATGTACATCAAGGCCAGAAGGATGTTGTGGTGTTTTGGGAGGGGGTTCAGTTGCAGGCAATAACACTTCCTCTCTGTAGATCACTGGTGAAGACCCATCTGGAATCCTTTTTTTCAACTTTCTTTATCTCCTTTCTGGTCTCATAGACCTCTCTCCAGTGGGGCACATGGAGTGTCTTGTCTCCCATCCAGCCTGAGGATCTCCTGGACTGCTCTGCTGCTCCTGGGAGCTCTCCTCCATCTCCACTGACCGCCCCACCCCCTGGCACTGAGCCCCCCCCAGGATGGGACCGCCTTTACTCCTCTGGCATTCTATCTACAACCTAGAAGGGCAGCCAGGGATTGGAGGAGAGAGACAGTGACCAGCCAGTTTGGACCCAGCAGTGGGCATGGGGGACATCCTCAGGACCCACCTTTGCCTGTCCGGGTGCCAGGGTTTTTCCAGCTTTTTGTTCCCAGAGGTGTGGACATTCAGTGACAGGCAGTATGTGTTGGGCATGCTCCCATACCCACTCGCATGCCATCCACTGCCACTTCTATACCCCAGTAATGTGTCTCCTGCTTGTTGCAATGCCCCCAATCTCCACTGGGAACCACTATAACATCATGAGATGCAACCCACCCACTCCCAGGAGAGGAGAGCAGTCCTACAGACACTCAATATTCTTCTGCCATTGCCAACCTCTGATGACCAGAGCTCATTCCTGAACCAAGGTCACTGGCATGGTGTGAGTTGTGTCATTCAGCACCTCAGCCCTCAGCACCATCGGGCTGACCAGTCTGGAATACTGTGTCCAGCTCTGGAGTCTCTGACTAATGACCTACTAGGAGAGAGTGAAGGACCTCAATAAAATATATACAGCCTGAAAGAGAGGAGGGGGATGGGATATGATAAAGAACTATAAATAGTTTATGGGGGTAAATGTGTACAAGGGGAATATTTTTCAAAGAAAAAGATACAAAAGAACAAGGGGCCATGCAATGAAATTGAAAGGGGGGTAAATTCAAGAGAAATTTGGGGAAGTCCTTTTTCAGTGAAAGAATGGTGGTTGCCAGGAGTAGTCTTCCAGTGGAGATGCTGGAGTGAAAACAGTGGTGAGATTCAAGAAAGCATGGAATAGGCATGAGGGAATCTTGGAAAAAAGGGGAGGAGCCAGAGATCAAGTAAGGTCTGCAGTGACTGTTTAGACAGGAAAAAATGTGTAGACTGTGGTGGCCAAGCAGTCCTTGTCTGTCATCAGATTCTATGTTTCTTTGTTTTTGCAAAAGACAAAGACAGACTGAAGAAGGTGCACCTTAGGGTAACCAAAATTATCCAGGGCCAACTGTCAGATCCTATGAGGATAGGCTAAAGGCACTGAATGTGTACTCACTGGAGGCCAGAAGAGAGAGGAGTGATATGGTAGAGACTGAATGAATGGGACAAACTATGAGGAACCATTCAGCATGAATAGTAGGACAAAAACTTGGCATGAGAGGAAGCTGGTGTGTGTGTGCATGTGTGTTAGTCGGATTCAGGAACAATGTGAGAGTTTTATTTTACAAGGACTGTGGTTAGGCCATGGAAGAGCCTACAGGCAGAGGTGGTAGCTGCAGAAAACTATTAATGGTTTCATGAAATCTGTGAGAGTTAAGGGGTTACTAGCTATTCAGGAGGTAGTGGTAAGGCAGGTGTCAAGGCGGGAGATGGGCCAAAAATCCTGTCTAGAAAACAGATCTCAGGGTAGGCTAGGGTATGTACAGGGCAGACTGGATGGACTTATGGTGCATGATTTTCATACACCACTGAGAGTAGCACAAGTTGAGGCTAATCCTGACTTGCAGTAAACCCCAGCTGCACCAGAGACCCTGCACCTGAATTGATTCAGTAAAAACCAGGCTGTCAGTGCCAAATTCCCTGAGTTTGCCACAAGTGTGACGCTTTGCCAAAGAGGTGGTGCATCTGCCAACATTGCCTCAGGGATCTGACACTCCCTCACCTGGTTCAAGAATAGATGGGCCAGGATAGTAAGGGGGGAGCTGCTGTACAGTAGGGGCCAGGCACAACAGGAGTACAGAGTTGACAGCGGGGGTGTTGGGAAACTTGTCATGGCAGGCTGGTGATGAGTGGGCACCATCACGGTACATGTCCAGATTCATATTCTTTGCAGGCAATGCCCAATGCTGTAGAAACATAGATATTTATATATATAGCCCCCAGATCCCCAATAATCCCCCCAACATTTACAGAGATTTGTCACCGGTGGTCCAGTGGCCCCTCTACCCATCACTGATCTCCCCTTGCATGAATATAATGCCATCCCTGGTGGTATAATGCCCCCCCATCTGTGATTACTGCCATATTAAAAAATAACAATGTGCCCTGGGAATTTGATGCAGGGACCCTGGTTTTTATTGCATCTGTGCAGAGAACCATGCAGATGGGGAGGATTAGCTAAGGCCAAAGACTAAGTTGAGTTAGCTGGCACAAATACAAGTAGGATAATCTGGCAAACTGGATGGGCCTGGAAGTCCTTATCTACCATTAACTTCTATGTTTCTAGTGTAAACTCCAACCCCCTCACCTCATCAGTCAGTGTCCCACCATCCTACTCCGCCCAACCATCATGAATCAGAGCCGTCGACCAGCACAGCCCTCCTCTCTTCTACACGGTTGGCCACTGACTGAGCTCACAATGAGGGTGTACTGTATTCAGTATGTGCTCATTGAATGACAGCAGCTGTCATTCAGTGAGCACTTACTGTATACAGTATGCATTTATTGTCAACTCAGTCTGTGGCCAGCCGTGGCGGTGAGAGGAGGGCTATGCTGATCACTGGCTCTGATTAGGGATGGAGCAGAGCAGAGCAGGATGGTAGGACACTAACTGATGAGGCATCTGGAAGGGGGGGTTCACTAGACCATAACGAACACAAACTTAAGCACAAGGCAGTTAACTGAGGATCTGCATTTAAATGGCATTAAATGGCAGGGGAACAGAAATAAATGTGATCACTGCAGGAAGCTCCAGTATAAAAAGCACATCGAGGGATCACCTTCTTCATCATAACTTCATTATAACTAAAATAAAGTTTATGTTCCACTCCCTGCCAGCCCCCCCTCCCCCTGATATGCCTGCCTCATGTCTTCTTTAATTCTTCCAGCGATTTAGCTCCAACCACTTCATCTAGCAGTCTGTTCCAGTGCTCTACCAACCCTCTCTGTGAAGAAACACCCTCTCACATTGCCTCTATATCTTTTTCTTTGCAATCTGAGGCTGTGCCCTCTAGCTCTGGCCGCTCTTTCCTCTTAAGAAACCCCATCTCCTACTTTATTGAACCCCTTTAAATACTTAAAGTTTTCAATCATGTCCTCCCTTTCCCTTCTTGTCTCCAGCATGTACAGATCCAGCTCCTTACACCTCTGCTCATATATCTTCCCATGCATATCCTGCACCATCTTGGTTGTCCTTATCTGAACCATCTCCAATGCATCTATATCCTTGCAGAGGTGTGGTCTCCAGAACTGAACCCCGTACTCCAGTTGCGGCCTCACCATGGCTTTGTAAACGGGCATTATCACCACCCTTCTTCTGCTACTAATGCCCCTGCCTAAGCAAGCCAGCATTCATAGAAACAGAGAAACATGGAAACATAGACTTTGATGGCAGATAAGGACTGCTTGGCCCACCTAGTCTGCCCATTTCCCTACCTACAGGATAATCTGCAGTTTCTAGTTAACCAACAGCCTATTTCTTCCTACCCCCCACAAGAATTGCCTTATGCCTGTCCCATGCATTCTTGAATTCTCCCACAGTTTTAGACCCCACAACCTTCTCAGAAGACTGTTCCATGTGTCTACCACCCTCTCTGTGAAAAAATACGTTCTCACATTGCCCCTGAGCCGTCTCCCCTCTATCTTCAAATTGTGTCCCCTTGTTTCTGCACATCTCTTTTTCTGAAAGATTCCAGCCTTTTGGACTTTGTTGATTCCACTGAGGTACTTAAAAGTTTCTATCATGTCCCCCCCTCTCCCTCCTTTCCTCAATTCTATACATATTAAGCTTCTTTAGTCTCTCCTCATATGGCTTCTCTTGCAGACCCTGCACAATTTTAGTTGCCCTCCTCTGAACTGCCTCCATCCTATCTATGTCCTTGTGGAGATGGGTCTCCAGAACTGGATGCAGTACACCAGATGGGGTCTTACCAACTGTCTGTACAGGGGGATAACAACTTCCTGTTTTCTGCTGGTGATGCCTCTCCTTATACATCCCAGTATCCCCCCAGCCCTCCCCAATGCCTTCTCACATTGCTTGCCAACCTTAACGTCATCTGATATGATCACCTCCAGGTCTATTTCCATTTTCGTTGTTGTTACTACCCCCCCCCCCCATTGTGTAATCTTCTCCTGGGTTGTTGTTTCCCATTATTTTGCACTTCTTTGCATTGAATTCAAGCTGCCATACTTCTGACCATTCCTCCAACATTGCAATGTCCCTTCTTATCCTTTCCATGCCTCCTTGTGTTTCAACCCTGTTGCAGATCTTTATATCATCTGCAAAGAGGCATACTTTTCCTTCCAGTCCCTCTGCAATGTCACTTATAAAGACATTAAAAATGACTGGACCCAGTACTGAAACATAGAAACATGGACTTTGACAGCAGATAAGTACCGCTTGGCCCACCCAGTCTGCCCATTTCCCTGCCTAGAGGATAAGCTGCAGGTCCTATTTAACCAAAGCCTATTTCTTCCTACCCCCCACAAAAATTGCCTTATGTCTGTCCAATGCATTCTTCAATTCTCCTACAGTTTTAGACCCCACAACCTCCTCAGGAAGACTGTTCCATGCATCCACCACCCTCTCTGTGAAAAAATACTTCCTCACATTGCCCCTGAGCCGTTCCCCCTCTGTCTTCAAATTGTGTCCCCTTGTTCTTGCACATCTCTTTTTCTGAAAGATGTTACCCTCTTGGACTTTCTTGATTCCACTGAGGTACTTAAATGTTTCTATCATGCCCCCCTCTCCCTCCTTTCCTCAGGGGTATACATGTTAAGCTCCTTTAGTCTTTCCTCATATGGATTCTCTTGCAGACCCTGCACAATTTTAGTTGCCCTCCCCTAAACTGCCTCCATACTATCTATGTCCTTGTGGAGATAGGATCTCCCGTACTGGATGCAGTACACCAGATGGGGTCTTACCAACTGTCTGTACAGGGGGATAACAACTTCCTGTTTTCTGCTGGTGACGCCTCTCCTTATACATCCCAGTATCCCCCCAGCCCTCCCTACTGCCTTCTCACATTGCTTGCCAACCTTAAAGTCATCTGATATGATCACCTCCAGGTCTATTTCCATTTCCATTGTTGTTACTACCCCCCCCCCCCATTGTGGAATCTTTCCCATGGTTGTTGTTTCCCATTATTTTGCACTTCTTTGCATTGAATTCAAGCTGTCATACTTCTGACCATTCCTGCAACCTTGCCAAGTCCCTTCTCATCCTTTGCACACCTCGTTGTGTATCAACCCTGTTGCAGATCTTTGTGTCATCTGCAAAGAGGTCTACTTTTCCTTACAGTTCCTCTGCAATGTCACTTATAAAGACATTAAAAAATGACTTGACCCAGTACTGAACCTTGCGGTACCCCACTAGTAACCCCTCTTTCTTCAGAGTGGACTCCATTTGCAATTACCTTCTGTGTCCTGTTGTTCAGCCAATGTTTTACCCAGGCTACCACCCTGGAACCCACTCCCAGGCTGGTTAATTTGACTACTAATCTTTTGTGTGGGGGCTATGTCAAATGCCTTGCTAAAGTCTAGGTAGGTCATGTCCACAGCCCCTCCTTGGTCTACTACTTTGGTCACCAGGTCAAAGAAATCAATTAGATTCATCTGACATCACCTTCCCGTTGTGAACCGATGCTGCCTTGGGTCCTGTGCCCCACTGGCCTCTAGGTACTCAACAGTTCTTTCCTTCAGAAGTGATTCCATCACTTTCCCTACCAAAGAGGTCAAACTGACAGGTCTTTAGTTTCCTGCCTCTGTCTTGGTCCCACTTTTGTGAAGAGGAATCACATCAGCCTTCTTCCAGTCCTCAGATACCACACCATCCTCCCATGATTTGTTAAAAAGGGTAGTCACTGGTGTCACTAGTTCTCTGCTTAATTCTTTTAGAATTCTAGGGTGAATTCCATCTGGCTTCTTTGCTTTGTCCACCTTCAGTTTTAGGAGTTCTTTCAGAACCCTTTCTTCTGTGAAAGGACTGGGATCGACCCCCTATCCAGAGTGCTTCTGTTAATTGGATTAGGCACCTCCCACTTCCTCTTTTGTGAATACTGAACAGAAGTATTCATTCGGTATCCTGCTTTTCACTGTCACTCTCTGCCCACTCACCATCCATTCTGTTCAGCCTCACTATCCCTCCTTTGTCTTTTTACACCCCTGATATACGCTTAAAAGGTTTTATCCCCTTCTTAACCAAGTTGGCTATCTTTTCCTCAGTTTGTGCCTTTGCTATTCTGACTACCCTCCCTGCTTCCTTCTGCCTTAACTGGTACAGTTCTCTGTCCTGCTCCTTCTGTGTTTCCTTATACTTCCTAAATGCTATCTTTTGATTTGTTTATTTGCTTCACACAAAAACTTGTTGCCTCTGTGGTGGCAGTTTTGATATTCCCAATTGTTGCTCCACCATCCTTCTAGCTTGTTTGCTAGTACTTTTCTAAGGCACTCTCCCATCTTGCCAAAGTCAGCCCTCCTGAAGTCCAGAACCCTCACTTTTGTATGGCTTGACTCTGTAGCTGAGTTTATCATGAACCACATGGTTTGGTGGTCACTTGTTCCCATATGGCTACCCACTTCTAGATCTGAGATCCTCTCATTGTCCCTATTTGAGAGTATGAGATCTAAGATTGCTCCCTCACGAGTAGGTTCTAAAACTAGCTGTCTGAGGCATGCCACCTGAAGGGCATCAAGAATGGCCCTGCTTTTGGATGTGGCTGCAGCAAAGGTGCTCCAGTTAACATCTGGCATGTTAAGGTCCCCCATCAACAGTATCTCCCCTTTCTCTGCCATCCTAAGTAAGCCTTCTATCATATCCTTTTCCATTCCCTCCCCCTGACATGGGAGTCTGTATACAACCCCTGTGTGGATTGTGGTGCCATTTCCAGTCTCTAAGATGACCCACAGTGCCTCCTCTCCTCCCTGTTTACTCTTTTGTTCAGTTGCTTTTATCCCTTCCCTTACATAGAGACATAATCCACCCCCTTTTGCCCTCCCTGTCTATCCTGTAGGTTGTGTACCCATGTATGTTAACATCCCAGTCATAGTTCTCTGTGTAATATGTTTCTGTGACTGCTACAATATCCAGGCATCCCTCTTCCATCAAGGCCACCAGTTCAGGGAGCTTGTTGCCCAGACTACAGGCATTGGTACTCATTACCCTCCATTTATTGATGGCCCTACCGCTTTTTGACCCATCCCTGTCCTTATTGAGTTTGTCACTTTCTCCATTTACCCCTGCACTTCTCCCTATCGACATCACTATGTTGGTGTCTACCTCACTTAGTACCCTGATTTCTTTGGGGAGGACTAGGATTTCCCTGCTCCTTTTGAGTGCTTCCCCCCTTGGCTAGTTTAAATGTTTGCCAATGAAGTATTTAAATCTATCACCTAGGATCCTGGTTCCCCTCCTGAAGAGATGCAGACCATCACACCAGTATATGCCTGCATCCCTCCAGGTGGACCCCCAGTCCCCAATGAAGCCAAATCCCTAAGCTCTGCACCAGTTTTTCAACCACTGATTGAATTCCATGGTGTGGAGCACCCTAGCCTCACCTGTGCCATAGACAGGCATCACCGCCAATAAGGTTGCCGTGTGTGCTATTTGACTAAGGCCCCTCCCAATCTCCACAAACACTTCTTCCACTGCTCTGATTCCTATTCCTAGCCAGGTCATTTGTTCCTAGGTGGACAATGACATTCAGCTCCCTCCCCAGTGCAGCTGCTCCTGCGATCCTGAGGATTCACTGCCTGTACCTCCAAGCCATGGCGCTAGGCAGGCACCTTACCTCCCTCTCCCTTTCCTCCCCCAGTTCTACCTTCCTAACAATGGAGTTCCCCCACCAGGAGTTGTTTCCTTCCCCTGTGGGTCCCATGCCACCCTCCAGTGGGTCTCCTTTGTGGAAGTTCCCATCACCCTCCTTGGACTCCACTGTGGGTGCATCCATAGAGGAACCACACTTTTCCAGAATGGCATAGAAATTGTGGAGAGGTAGAACTGGAGGGATACACCTCCGTTCCACCACCCTCATCCTCCCTGAGCCCACTATGGTCCAACCACTCCTCTTTCTTGGCAGCCTCTGAGACAACAGCAGTGACCCTGGTGGTCCCTGGGTGGGAGAGGAGGTCCCACAAATCCTGGCCAACTCAGCCTGGAGATGAGCGACCTCCTCCCTCAGCCCAGAGAGGTGCCTGCAGATGGGACAACATTGCATCCTCCTGAACATCTCCTGGAAGAACCTTGCGGTACCCCACTAATAACCCCTCTTTCTTCAGAGTGGACACCATTTACAATAACCTTCTGTGTCCTGTTGTCCAGCCAATGTTTTACCAAGGCTACCACCCTGGGACCCACTCCCAGTCTAGTAAATCTGATTATTAATTTTTTGTGTGGGACTGTGTCAAATGCCTTGCTAAAGTCTAGGTAGGCCATGTCCACAGCCCCTCCCTGGTCTACTAATTTGGTCACCCAGTCAAAGAAATCAATTAGATTCATCTGAAATGAGCTTCCCACTGTGAACCCATGCTGCCTTGGGTCCTGTGTCCCACTGGCCTCTAGGTACTCAACAATTATTTCCTTCAGAAGTGATTCCATCACTTTCCCTACCACAGATGTCAAACTCACAGGTCTGTAGTTTCCTGCCTCTGTCTTGGTCCCACTTTTGTGAAGAGGAATCACATTAGCCTTCTTCCTGTCCTCAGGTACCACACCATCCTCCCATGATTTGTTAAAAAGGGTAGTCAGTGATGTCACTAGTTTTCTTCTTAATTCTTTTAGTATTCTAGGATGAATTCCATCAGGCCACATTGATTTGTTCACCTTCAGTTTTAGGAGTTCTTTCAGAACCCTTTCTTCTGTGAAAGGACTGGGATCGACCCCCCTATCCAGAGTGCTTCTGTAAATTGGATTAGGCACCTCCCCCTCCTACTCTTTTGTGAATACTGAGCATAAGTATTCATTCAGTATCCCTGCTTTTTCACTGTCCCTCTCTGCCCACCCACTGTCCTCTCTATTCAGACTCATTATCCCTCGCTTTGTCTTTCTAGACACCCTGATGTATCTATAAAAGGTTTTATCCCCCTTCTTAACTGAGTTGGTTATCTTTTCCTTGGTTTGGGCCTTTGCTATTCTGACTTCCCTCTCTTCTTCTTTCTACCTTAACTGGTACAGTTCTCTGTCCTGCTCCTTCTGTGTTTCCTTATACTTCCTAAATGCCATCCTTTTCTCCCTAACCTTTCCTGCCACCTCTTTTAAGAACCATAGTGGCTTTTTATTTCAATTTGATTTATTTGCTTCACACAAAGGCTTGTTGCCTCTGTGATGGCAGTTATGATGTTTTCCCATTGTTGCTTCACCCCTCCTTCTGGCGTGTTTGCTAGTACTTTTCTAAGACACTCTCCCATCTTGCTAAAGTCAGCCCTCCTGAAGTCCAGTACACTCACTTTTGTATGGCTTAAATCTGTAGCTGAGTTTATCATGACCCACACTGTTTGGTGTTCCCTTGTTCCCAGATGGATACCCATTTCTAGATCTGAGATCCTCTCACTGTTCCCATTTGAGAGTACGAGGTCTAAGATTGCTCCCTCACGAGTGGGTTTCAAATCTAGCTGTCTGAGGCATGCCACCTGTAGGCCATCGAGAATGGCCCTGCTCTTGGACGTTGCTGCTGCAAAGGTGCTCCATTTAACATCTGTCATATTCAGGTCCCCCATCAACAGTATCTCCCCTTTCTCTGCCATCCTAAGGATGCCTTCTATCATACCCCAGCATCCTCCTTGGGCTCCACTGTGGGTGCCTCCATAGAGGAACCACACTTTTCCAGAACAGCCTATTCAGGTCCCCCAACAGGTTGCATCTGGAATTGAGCAACCCTTCTCAGTATGACCTCCCGGTTAAACTCATAAATAAATATCCTTGTCTATTCCATTTCCCCGACATGGGGGTCTGTAAACAACCCCTGGGCAGATTGTGGTGCCATTTTCAGTCTCTAAGGTGATACACAGTGCCTATTGTCCTCCCTGTTTACTCTTTTGTTCCATTGCTTTTATCCCTTCCCTTACATAGAGAGCTACCCCTCCCCCTCTTCCACCCTCCATGTCTCTCCTGTAGGTTGTGTACCCTGGTGTGTTAACATCCCAGTCATGGTTCTCTGTATACCATGTTTATGTGACTGCTATGATATCCAGGCATCCCTCTTCCATCAAGGCCACAAGTTCAGGGAGCTTGTTGCCCAGACTACATGCATTGGCACTCATTACCCTCCATTTCTTGATGGCCTTACCCCTTTTTGCCCCATCCCTGTCCTTATTGCCTTTATCATTTTCTTCATTTACCCCTGCTCTTCTCCCTATCAACATCTCTATCTTGGTGTTTACCTTACTTACTATCCTGATTTTTGTTGGGGGGGGCTAGGATTTCCCTGCTCCTTTTGAGTGCCTCCCCCCTTGGCTAGTTTAAATGTTTGCCAATGAAGCATTTAAACCTATCACCTAGGACTCTGGTTCCCCTCCTGGACAGATGCAGACCACCACACCAGTATAGGCCTGTATCACTCCAGGTGGACCCCCAGTCCCCAATGAAGCCAAATCCCTGAGCTCTGCACCAGTTTTTCAACCAATGATTGAATCCCATGTTGTGAAACACCCTTGCCTCATCCATGCCATAGACAGGCAGCACCTCCAAGAAGGTTACCATGCTTGCTACTTGTCTAAGGCCCCTCCTCAACTCCACAATCTCTTCCTGCACTGCTCCAATCCCATTCTTAGCCAGGTCATTTGTCCTTAAGTGGACAATGACAACCAGCTCCCTCACCTGTGCAGCTGCTCCAGAGATGCTGAGGATTCACTCCCTGTCCCTCCAAGCCATGGTGCCAGGCAGGCACCTTACCTCCTTTTCCCCTTAATCCCCCAGTTCTACTCCCCAACAATGGAGTCCCCTACCAGGAGTTGTTTTTTTCCCCTGTGGGGTCCAATGCCACCCTCCTGTGGGTCTACTATGTGGAGGTTCTCAGCATAATCCTTTGTCTCTACTCTGGGTGCCTCCATAGAAGAACCACACTTTGCCAGATCTGCATATGAATTGTGGTGAGGTACAACTGGAGGGATGCACCTCTGTTCCACCACCCTCACCCTCCCTGAGCCCACTGTTGTCCAGCCACTCCTCTTTCTTGGCAACTTCTGAGGCAACAGCAGTGGCCCTGTTCATCCCTGGGTGGGAGAGGAGGTCCCCCAACATCCTGGCCAACTCAGCCTGGAGATGAGCAACCTCCTCCCTCAGCCCAGAGAGGTGCCTGAAGATGGGACAACATCGCCTCCTCCAGAATGTCTCCCAGAAGACTTCTGCTCCACAGCCACTGCACTGCACCAGTCCCATCATGTCTTGTTTGGAATACTTACTCTTTCTTCTGTTTATTTTTTAATTTTTTCTCCCTATTTACTGCCTCTATGCCCTTTAAGCTCCTGACCTTCCTGTTCTGAGACAAGAAGTTCCTATATTTCTCAGTAGTCTCCTTACTTGCTCAGAGTCAGACCTCCAGCAGCAGGGGGGAACGGAGAGCTACTCTTTTCCTTCTAGGATGGTGAGTCTTTTGAGGATCTGTGATCACTCACTTCCTGCTCCCAAATAGGAAGTTCCTGTTGTCAGTCAAATCTTGTGCTGATAGAAGTAGAACTGGCTTAAGGTGGGGGGGGTAGAGGGGAGGAAAGGAGAGCAATTTAGTCCCAGTAGAGAAGTATAGTTATAACAGCAGCTCCTCCTTCTTGGTGTTATCTGCCTGTTCCCTGGCAGAAGCTATCTAGTGCAGTTTTTAAATCTGGCTTTAACCTGACTTCCTTCTAGCTAAGCCACTCACCCTACTTCACAGCTCTTTCTACACTTAGTTAATTGCACAGGTAATCATTCCCTTGGCCTTTCCCACCACCCTGTTACATTGGATTCCTACCTTAAGGTTTGAGGAGACTATGATTCCCAAATCCCTCTCCTTTTCTGTTGCTTTGATTTCCTCCCTGCCTTGGGTGTACCCTGCTCATGTGTTTCTACTCACCCAAGTGCATTACAGCGCACTTCTTGTTTTTCTTTTTTCCTGGTCAAACATTACAAAAATGTCAATCAATCAATAACATTCTACCAGGTTGTATACGTAGCTTGGCTAGGGGCATGGTGTAGTCTCCTTCCTACTCTGCAGCATGTTGATGTCTACAAATAGTAGCCACAGACATTGCCAGATATTTCCAGATATTTCATAAAATTTCTGAAGAGTTTCTCTCTGCTGCCCCTACTGTGGAAATGCAGAAAGCAGGAGATATTTCTGGAACTATCACAGAAATTTTGGGAAATAGCTGGCAGTGTCTGTGGCTACTACTGTATGCATGGAAATTACTGGTGGGAGGGGGCATAAGGTATGAAAGGAGGAATCACTGCTACAAATGCTTTTAAACCATCTGCCCCATGGGATCTTGGGGCTGGGTGCACCATCACCACGGAGAAATGATGTTCTCTGCCCAGCCCTCCTCTTTGTTATGGAAGACTGCTACATGGCCAGCAACCCATGAAAATGTGTTTTTAATTGTTACTCATTTGTAATTTCAGACCAAGAAAGGCACACTGAGTTGCAGTAGCTTGTTTCCAGGTGAATCCTTAGGGTTAGTTACATGGATGTGTTTTACTTGACAGGGATGTGTTGACAAGGATACTGAGGAAACTCTCTTACTCTTCATTCATACTGTAAATTATTTCTTTTATTTGAATTTTGTTAACCAGACAGAGCCCACTGAGATGATGGAGTCCCTTTTTCATGGGCAGCCTGAATTAGTTACATTCAGTAGCATCATACAGTGACAATACAATTATAGATATTTTGATACAGAAATGTTACACAGTTTGTGAGGATAAGAACAGAAAACCAAAAATTACGCAACAGGCAGGGCAAAAGACAGGGTGAGGTATGAATCACAGTCACTGTCATAATTAGTTACAGTCACTTTAAGGACAAGTGACTACAGAGATACTAGAGTGTCTTCATTTTAGGTATGCTCTGCCATTTGAGGTAGAGAGTTTTACAGACAGAAGAAACCAGCTAAGTGCAAGGGAGCTTCAGGGTTAAAGTCAGCAGTGACAAGGTACTAGGGCTCAGAGGAGAGTTTTGATCCTCCTTTTGAACTGCCAGTTGGTTGAGATTGTACAAACTACCAGGAGTATGGAATTCCAAAGTGGTGGAGCAGCTGCAAAGAAGAATCTACTACCAGCAGTAGACCAGACTCTAGGGGTATCAAGCAGCAGATTAGTAAGTGATTGCAGTGACTTGGAAGGCTGTTTATATTGAAGGAAGGTGAACAACCTTGGAGGGACAGTGGGCTTTAATAGTTTAAAGGTCAAGCAGTACATAGGGAATAGTAACAAGAGGTAAGGACATTACAATGGTGTTCTCTTGGATAGGCACCTGTGGTAGAGCATGCTGTTTTGTGGTACAGTGTCCTTAATTTAGATAGACTGTAGTCATGAGCAGACTGTATGACTGGGGCTATGTAAAAGAGGGTAGCTAGTAATGTACTATTAGTTGTAGCGAGCCATGCAGGTGCTCAGAGGAAGGGAGAGAGTTTGTAAAGAAGGCCAAGCTTTTGGTTTAGAGTTTTGGTGAGGGTGTCTACATGGGGTTTGATGGACATTTCTTGGTCTAGTAATAAACCAAGATATTTAAATGCCTGCACTACTTTCAGGTTGGTGCCTGAGTTAGCGGAGAGCTTAAGGAGGTAGTCCCTACAAGGTCCTATTGTTTTCCTTCCAAAAAGCATGATGTTGGTCATTTTTGCATTGAGTACTAATTTATTGTCTCAGAACCAGCTTTCTAGGAGTTTAAAGTCATTTTCTAGTTGGTGGTTGATCCAATTGATGTCAGCACTGGACCTGTAAAGAATGGCATCATCAGCATGTAGCTGTGTGGAGGCATTTCCACAGTTAAGGGGTGAGTCAGTTGTAAAAAAGGAGAACAGTAAAGGTCCTAGAATGGAGTCTTGGGTCACACCAGCATTGATCTGTTTGATGGCTGAGATTGTTCCTTGCCATTTTACATATTGCTTCCTCATTGATAAGCAGCTTATAATAACTGTGTTAGGCTTTTTTCCATAGGGAAACCGTGGCATAATTTGCTGTTATAAAGGAGCATTTATAATGGCAAACACACACACAGTTTCTCTCGCTATGCACATGCCCAACCTACAGCTCGTTTGGGTTTTCACCGCTCGCCACCAGATTTCTTTGTCGGTCGAAACCACACCGCCACCACTAGCTCTAGGCAGTAAGTAACTATTTTAAAAAAAAACTTCCTAACAAAAATCACACCTTAAAGAGGACAACAAAACAAGAAAAAGTAAACTGCTGCTAAGCAACCGAGGACTCTGCTAAACATCATCCAGAGTGCAGCCGCACCAGACCATTTATTTTATATAATTGGCTGTGGTGAAAAAGCCTAACCCAGCAATTATATAAATTAAAATATGGGATGGTGTGTGTAATCTCGAATTTTACACACACCCTCAGTGTTGGATGCCTGGATAAACCCCTCAAGCTTCACTCTCGGGGATTATATGCCATCCAACCCCTCGGGTGTGTGTAAAATCTCATTACACACACCACCCCATACTTTATTCTCTATATAAAATACCAGCAGGAGAGATTATCTAGACTGAGGTTAGATAGTTTTACTAGAAGAAGGTTGTGATTGACTAGGTCAAATGCTATAGTCAGGTCTGAAAAGACTGCCCCAGTTGCCATTCCTGCATCCATTGCATTGCAGATGTCCTTGGAAATCCATAGCAGGGCAGTGTCTGTGCTTTTTTTTTTTTTCAAAAGTTTTGTTGAACATATGTCAGGGAGTTGTTGCAATTTAGGTATTCTTGGAGTTGGTCAAAGACCAGTCTCTCTTGGAGTTTGCCAAAGCTACTTAGCAGAAAGATTGGCCAGTAATTGTCAAGTAAATCATTACAGTCTCCATTGAGAATTTTGGCCACTATTGCAACCTTCCATTTCACAGGAACAGTCCATAGGATGAATGGCTTGTTAATGAGGTGTGCAAGGGGGAAGCTATTACTGAGGCCTTGGGATCAGTAAGTTTCACCTGGTCAATGACCAGAGATGGTAGAAAGGACTTTGGTTTAACATCACTATCTCTATCACTCTTCATTTATACCTACTGTCTCTGTATGCAACTTGTTGCTTTGAACCTGTTCTTTTTTCATCTGAATGATTTTCAGTATGATGTATGTTTATTGACTACTTGAGAATAATTTCCTTCAGGATTTGCATTGATTGTCCTTTTTCTGAATGTAATAATGTAATCTGATGTGGAACCATTGTAAAATAGCACTTGTACTCAAAGGTAGTATTTGAATCTTCAAATTAGTAAGTAAATAAGTAGATAGATGTAGATAGACAGACAGACATACACAAGTGCCATTCGAACACCATTTGAACAGTGTAGTACAGTACCACCCTCATACTGCATTGCAGTATCAGTTATGGTCAGTACTTCTAGTACCTGGTGTGTGGCTAAAACCCAAGACCTCATGGTCAATGATCTGTTGACCCCAGAGGTGAGTGTGACAGTTGGAGAAAGGGCAGCATCCTCTGTGGAGTGCAATATCCCATAATACCCTGTAGGTGCACTGTAGGGGTTCTACATTATGGACGTACTAGGCTTTTGATTGAAAGCCTGGTGTCTGGTGCTTCTGGTGTGATTTCCTCTTTATTGCAACTCCTATTCCTTAAGGAGGAGCTCTACAGAGATCTAGGAGGCTGCACAGAAGGTTGCATGCCGCCTGAATGCAAGTCATGCACCAAAGTATGACTGTACAGAGCTCCACAGTTTGATAACACACTGTTTGCTTATATGCTGGCTCAAGTAGTGTAACGTGCTTTAAGACTTTACACCTATGAAACTGCACCCTTAACATCAACATGGACAGGCAGTGGGAAGATGGTAACCATGGGTAGTAGTAAACCTACAACACAGACTAAGGATACACAAATGTTTTAAAGAACTTTAATTTACAGTATTTGTTTTAATTTATGTATTTATTTATTTAATGTTATGCTATAGCATTATGCAGTAGTTACTTAAGGAGTGATATACAAAAAGCAATAGTACTTTTAATACAAAGGCCCTGCTATCCTAACTATTCTGATTTCTGATTAAAGATAATTGTGACATTAAGAATTGTTATTTTACATTGTATGGTACACATATTTCTCTAATGAAAAGCAGAGAAGCAGATTTTTCAATAGTGTACAATGCACTGGTCATGGAGGTGACTACCCCTACCAAGGTACTGGGATATATTTTGCACAAGGGGTGTGAGTACTTGATGGTATCCCACCCCATCATGCCCTACCACTTGAACATCTAGAACACCTAAAATAGGAAACAGAAATTCTTACTAAATGTAAAAAACAGCCAGTTAATACTTTTACTTTCAGAGGTATTTTTGTTCCTTTTGCCTTTACAAGATGTAATAACTGACAGTATTAGATATGATAAGTACAACACTACAGTGTTACAACCAAACAATTCAGCAGAATGTGCAGGCAGAGATCTGAGTAACTGACACATTCAAAATTTTAATTAATTTACTCTTACAGTGTTACAATAGATGAAAAATGTTCCTAATTACAGTACTTACAAAAATACACACACACATATATATATATAACATTCAAAAAAGGATAAAGGCACTTAAGTTAAACCATTAAACCATTAAAATCTGAAAAGTTATTTTTATAAGATCCATTTAATATTCATCTTTATTTTCTGGCATTCTACTATTAGTGAAACATGCTTTACTTCTAATTAATAAAGAACATAGATGTTTAACTTGGATTCATTTCTTCCAACCATTATTTTGCAGCACTAACAATTACAGTATGTTCCCAAGCTGCACTACACCCACTTCTTTAGCATAAAACCCATTATTCTATTAAACAGCATTAGTCACTAATTTTTTTTTTACCCATGGAACACAGCTATTTAAACACCTTTTGCATGACCTAATTCTGTTATCCAGGTTTTGCTACACCTGGAAGAGTACACTGATTGCTTATGTAGTTAATTAAACTATTCAGTTTGTTTGCTGGGTTGCACAGAAAGTAATACATTTTCTACATATATCATATTTCTTTTTTCAGCTATTACAGTATTTGGTATTAGTCAGTGTGCTAGACAGAAGCAGGCCATAGGACCATCAGGACTGTCTTCAACTCTTAGTGAGCTTATTTTCCACATAGGTTCTTGTCCAATTCAATCTTGCAATTGTTACAATCTGTGATCTCAACAAAGTGTTGAGGTAATGTATTCCATATTCTAGGAGCTCTCAATGTATAGAAGCAATCTATCATTTTGTGTTCACCCTTCAGATTACTAGTTGTTGATTGCGGGATCTTAAGTTAAGCTCATTTGGTTTTAATTCAAGGCCACATTTGGTTATGAGAACTGGGTCATTCTTTGTTTTATATAATGGTAACACATCCCCCTTATTCTTCTGTGTTCTACACTATATAGACCCAACCACTGTAGCCTTTACACATACGGCTTGTTCCTCAGTCTTGAAATAATTTTAGTTAACCTTTGTTCACTCTCTATCAGCTTAATATCTTTTCTAAGATATGGCAACCAGAGTGGACCCATAGTCCTTGTGTGGCCTTACATAGGTTCTATACAATGGAAGCAAACACTGTTCACTTCTTGAAATAAATGTCTTTTTTATACAACCTAATAATCTGTTTACTGTCTGTATTGCTTGTTACTTTTTTACAATGCTGTTGAAACTGAAAGTATTGTCCAATATAATGCCCAAATCATACTTATTTAACACAGATTTCAATGATGCTTTGTTTAGACTACATGGCATCAAGGGATTATTCCTTCCTAAATGCAAATCAGTACACTTCTCAGTGATAAATGCTATGTTACATCTGCAAGTTCCAACATGGAGTCACTTGTTTTGGAAATGTTATTTTTGTCCAGTATCCTACAGTCTCATTGTTTGCATGAGTTTTAGCTTATTTGAGTCTTGTACTGCAATACCTGAGTGAGAAACAATGTATGCATACACCAACACAGGCCTATTATTTAGTTCCACTCTCCTCAATATTGTAATAATGTACACTGTTTAGTTGGCTAGTTCATTACATTATCAATTCTGTAAGGCACATTCACTTTATCAAGAGATAGTATTATTTAGTATTATTCCTAATAATCTGGTAGATAATACAGCAGTTATATCCTGCTCAATTACCTAGAAAATCCATTTCTCCTAACTCTTTTAGCAGCCATCTCTCAGTACTGTAGTTTTTCTTTTCTTGATACTCATGTTGTTTTCTGCGGTCCTATTATCAGTCAAATCTGTGCAAACTGGAGTCTGCAAATGTAAGATTGTTTTTTATTCCTCCTTCCTCCTCTGACTGGCCTCTCCTTCAGGCCACCATGGACCCCACCCGCAATCATCCTCACCACCAACCACCACCTCAGATCACAGCCTACCCTGGGTAACCCGGCATAACCCTTCACTAGTTGGGTCCCCCCTCCATAGGGAAAGGAGGCAATGAGGGTGGCCAGCACACTCTAAAATTGGCCTGGGGTGCTGCTGAGGTGGTCCTGTTGTCTGGGGCTTTTTGCGGCACTGGGGGCCAGCGACCATCATCTGGTTGGTTGGAGAGTGTTTCCACTTTTCTCTTTGTGGGAGCTTGAAGTGCCAATGTTGTCAGGGCATATGCCAATGTCTGTCACACTCCTAGCAACAAGGCCTAACTGCATTGCTGTTCTCCCAGCCTCTGCCAGGAGTCAGCAAGAGCAGGGCCACAGACCCCCTCCACCCAGGAGAAGATGAGCAGTCATCAGATGCTCAAGATTTCTCCCCTCCCGGCTGGTCCTCTGACACCCTATTCCATTCCAGAACCCGGGTCGTCAGCATCACGGCAGTGAATCTTTCCACTGTACCAGTGGATTGGCCAAGATTTTTTGTTATTATCAAATTTTCATATCACCCTCTTAAATGATTTTACTGCATGTTTTATTGCCATTTAGCATGATCAAACAGCCTGCAGAGCCCAGCTTGGGTCCTTGAGCTCCCATAGAAACATAGAATTTGATGGCAGATAAGGGCTGCTTGGCCACCTAATCTGCCCATTTCCCCTACCTGATGTAGCACTACAGACCCTACTTGATCTCTGGATTTATTTCCCTTCCTTTTCTTACCACTAAGGTTCCTTTATGCCTTTCCCATGCCACGTAGAAATCCCATTACAGTGCTTGGCCTCACCATCTCTGCTAGGAGGCTGTTCCAGGTATCCACCACTCATTCTGTAAAGAAACAATTCCTGGCATCTCCCCTAAATCTATCCCCCTCCAGCTTCATAGCATGACCCTTGTTCTTGATCATCTTTTTCTCTGGAAAAGGCTTACCTCTTGAACCTTATTTATACCCATGAGGTATTTGAAACTCTCTACCATATCTCACCTCTTCTTCCTTTCCTCCAGGGTGTACATATTGAGGTCCTTCAATCTCTCTCCTCATATAGCTTTTGATAAAGACCTTGCATCATTTTAATTTCCCTCCTCTGGACCATCTCTACTCAGGCTATGTCCTTCCTGAATGTGGTCTCCAGAAATGGACACAGTACTCTAGGTGAGGTCTCAACGGTGATTTATACAGCGGTATCACCACTTCCCTCTTTTTGCTGTGGACACTCCTCCCTATGCACCCTGGCATCCCACTGGCTCTCCCCACTGCCTTGCCACACTGCTTGGCCACCTTTAGGTCATCAGGTATGATTACCCCAGTATCCCGTGAAATAGGTGGCTGCAAAATCCCGACTCCAAAAATGGCAATGGCAAAACAGCATGACAAAAAGAGCAACTGGGAAAAAGGAATAGCAGGAAGTAAAATAGCTTTCTCCCCTCCCCAAGTTGCATTCCCCATGGAGTTGATTATATATAGTAAGGGGGGTGTGGGGTGAAGCCACCCTCAAATATGGTTGCAGAAGGTGAAGCCACTCACAGGATCTCACTGCTGCAATCGCTGTTATTTCCCAGTTGTTATTTGTGTCTGTGCTGTATTACCATTGCGTTTTTGTAGCCACCCTTTTGCACTTGCCGTTTTGACATGGAACTAATTACCCCCAGGTATCTTTCCTGCTTGGTGTCACCAGTACTATTCCCCCTATGTTGTAATCTGCCCTGGGTTTCTGTGCCCCAAGTGCATGGTTTTGCATTTCTTGGCACTGGAACTTAGTTGCCACACTCTTGACCACTCCTCAAACTTTCTTAGGTCTCTATTAAATTTTTCTACCCCTTTGGAGTGTCTACCCTATTGCAGATCTTAGTGTCATCTGTAAAAAGGCATATCTTCCCTTCTAGTGCCTCTGCAGTGTCGCTAATAAAGACATTAAAGAAGACTGGTCCAAGTACTGATACTTGTGGCACCCCGCTGGTCACCCTCCCTTTCACAGAATGAACTCCATTTACCCTCACTCTCTTTTGTTTATCCCCCAACCAATTATTTACCCAGTCTAACACCTTTGGACCCACTCTTAGGCTGCTGAGCTTGTTTACGGGTCTCATATGTGGAAAGGTGTTGAACACCTTATTGAAATGTAGGTAGGCCACATCCACTGCTCCAACCTGATCTAATTTCCTGGTCACCCACTCAATGAATTCTATCTGATTTGTTTGACATGACCTCCCCCAAGTGAATCCATGCTGCCTTAGTATTTGTAAGCTACTGGATTAAAGATATTCCACAATCCTTCCCTTCAGTAGTGATTACCATTAATTTCCCCACCACAGAAGTCAGACTGACTGGCCTGTAATTGCCAACCTCCTCAAGTCTACCATCTTTGTGAACTGGGACTACATCTGCCCTCCTTCAGTCCTCTGGGACCATGCGTGTCTTGAGTGAGTGGCTAAACAGGACTGTCAGAGGTACAGCCAGCAGCTCTCTGAGATCCCTCAATATTCTTGGATGCATCCTGTCTGTCCCTATTGCCTTGTCTACTTTCAGATCCCTGCTTTTAGCTTTGCCCACCATTGCTCCACTCCACTCCATTCTACTCCACTCCACTTAAGGGTAGGCCAATTAAACTTAATGTCATTAATTTTTACTATTTGCAGTCTACTCATAAAAATACAGATTGTCATATATCCATCTTATCGGGGTCAGATACATAGTATGCTGAGCTGCATCATCTTCATTTTGCGAGTATTAAGACATGACAGGGTATGTATTAGACAGTTCTAATGCATGTCAGGGGTGTACTAAGGCACAAGTGCACAGGCCAAATGCCTTCAGCACATGGGCATGCATTAGAACTGTCTAATGCACACACTAGAGAGTCTTAGTGCACTTCCAAAATGTTTGTTTTTTCTATGATATCATCAAGAATTGAAACTATATGTTTTGTATTGCAATTATTAAAAGTGTAGCTAAGTGTTTGTTAAAAAAAGAATAGTCCCTCTGCCTACATGAACTTGATGTGATTGTTTTTTTGTGCCTTAGGAGTTTTGCCCTGCATGGGTCTCTGTAGTTGTATTTTTTTCACAAATCTTAGTAGTACGTTTAACACACACACACACACACACACACACACACATACACACACACACACACACCCCGACGTGCATGTTTCTGATAATGTACATGCTGACTGCAAGAGCTGACAGTTTTGGCATTTTTTTTGTGTGTGTGTTTGTTTTACTCTGCTTTCTTTGCTTGTGAGAGGGTGGTGAAGTTGAGCTGCAATGTCAACTGAACTGAGAGCAGAAGTAAAATCGGACATTCAGAGGCAGTTCTGGCAGAAGGTTATTTATTTTATTTCAGTGTTTTATTCAATTAATTTATTACCTGTTGTCTGTATTCAAAAGGACAAAGACAGCTGGGCTAAGGATGGGTTTTCATGTTCAGGACTGCTGGGGGAGTGTGGGAATTTGGGGCTCTGGTATGAGCGCAAGCTCAGCAGTGTTTTAGTTCAGCAGGTGTATAGTTAAATGGCGCTACTACTGTGAACACAGTGGGGACAATAGCTCTGTAATGTGCTTTTAAATGCAAGCAGCAATATGAATTGTTTGGAGCTCAGCTGTCATGGAATGGGAGCCTTTGTCAAAACAGACCAGTAAAATAATGAGTGAGTTGGGGCAGTGGGATGGGGCAGTGGCAAGTGACAAGCCTTGGTGCTGCACTAAAATACTGAAACTGAAAAAATGAGAAGTTCACACAAAAGTTAAATTTACATTAGAGATAAGAAGAATAGTTTGTCAAGAAGTTTATTAGGAACCAGTGTTTTTAAAATGCTTACCCAGGTATCAGAAAACAAGATGGTGGCTGATTAAAACTAGAAGTTCTACTGGTTAACACTTGGCAGAAAGATTTCAAAAAAGGTACTGTGTCCAGGTTGGCAGAACTTGTTGTTACCCATGCATTGGACACTTATAATTCATGGCTAACAACCAGTCTGGATGCAGCATTTTCTCTTCCCATTTTATGGTTTATTAATATAATCAAAAAGCTTTCAAAAAATATATAAGGGTTGCAGTACACTGGCTGCACAGTCAGCTTATGTGTGTACATACAGATCATGCCTAAATTTCAACATTAGGCTAATTGTTGATAAAATTGCTTTAATTGCCATATTGTCCACTGTTGATTTTTCATTTACTTTTTGACATTACTTTTTGGTGGACTCATTTCTTAGCGCTTCTCTGCCTTTTATTGTAAGTCAGATTGGAATTATTTACAAATATACTGCAAATCTTGCATTTGTGTTTTGCTTGGGAATGGTAAAGCATCACCCTGTTTCCATCTTGCTGGAATTTCCCATCAAGCAAGTTGGTATTTATAGTTACACAAATTATAGGTCCAAATGCATTTTTGCAAGAATTGCAAGAAGTGCAATTACATTCACTGTGTTGTCAGTGACCAGTTCTTTAAGGACCATGTTCTTCTGTTACCAGATGTTTTGAGTGGGGGAACACTGGCTAAGGTACTGTAGCACACTAGGGCAATGGAGGTTCCTGGAGGTCACTGGAGGATCTAGACATGAGTGGGTTCAAAGAAGGTCCAATGGAGGATGGCACCAGGAAACTGTGGGCAAAACTCTTCTTCAGCTACAGTACACTGGAACAAAAATGTAAGACAGAATGAGATTACCAGCACATTGAACAGACCAAATAATTAATAATGTAGGATAACAAGGTTGTACATAAACTAGTTTGTTATTTAACATCTTTGCTAATAGATGTGCCTATAGGGGTTCTTCCTTGTGGGATAGCAATATAGGGATGGACTAATATGCTAGAAAATGAAAATCACTATAGAGCTGGTGGCTAAATAAATGGAGAGTTTAACTATAGCAACAAATTCTGAACCACACAGTTTGTTACATCTAACAATTTTAAAAAGGTACCGAGAAAGGAACAGGCACAACCCATAACAGAGCTGCAAACAGAATCTCTGGAAAAAGATTATGCCTAGGGAGAATGATACATGGCAAATTACAATGTCTTGTTCAGATATGGCTCTTGGGAGAATTAGCAAAAGTATAGGTCAGTGAGTCTTACTTCAGTGGTTTGTAGAAAAGTGGAATTCATAACTATGAAGTAATCTGTGGCCTTCATAGATAGATAACTCTGACTCAGAAAAAAAAGATCATACTGTATCAAAACAATCAATCCAATGCCTTGAACACAGCATTAGGATGCAGTGAGTATAATAAATATAGAGCAGGATGTTCAAAAGCACAGACAGTATCTCACATGCGACCTACCTTTAAAAGAAATCTGTTTTGATTTTTATCCAAATGTGTGGCAAACATTACAGTTCTAATGTATGCATCTCTTTTTTTCTGATACAAGAGCCACAGATTGTAGGGACTGTTGCAAAAACATGGGACCCCATGAAGACAGAGGTCCCGCGTTAGGTCTAGATAGGGGAATACAGATACAGGCATTTGTGTCAGTGTCTGGCCATTTGTAAATCCTGCCCATAGACTTTGGTAAATCATTTAAGCAGATGACACATACAGAGATGAATAAACTATCAATCATATCATCTTTATTATGAACTGGGGATGATAAATGTGGCCGAGATGTTTTTGAAGCCATGATGATATTGAGCTACATCATCATGGCTTCAAAAAACTACCGGCCACCAGCCTCCTCACTCTCCCCAAATCATATCCACACCTGTTCCTTCAGTTCCCACACAAACACCCTGTGACCATGCCTCTACCAAGGAATGTAAATTTTCTAGCAGCCTTAATTAGCTGAAATGTACTGCCACACTGCAACCCACTATTTTTTTTTAAATCAAGCTCCTCTGCCTGCGACTTTGCAGTCTCCCTCCCTCTCTATCTCTCTCTCCCTTAAGGCGCATGTGCACTCACTCGACCGACCACCCATTTGCCACACTCAGTACCACTTGGAAAAACATTTGCTATTGTTTTTTTTTACTTCAATAAATAAAATCCTGTATGTGCCCTATCAGTTGCCAAGTCAAACTAAATATAGACAATGAGCAACTTACCGATGTCTTGTAAAGACTGGAAGTGTCTCTGCTACTCAGTCAGCTCCATTTCAGTCTGTCTTCCTTCCCTTCGAGTGGCTTCAGTTACAAAATCCTGTGTACAGTATTTATAACAGTAATACTAAAAATAAAACCACACACAGTTTCTCTGACTCCTGATCATAGTATACAGCACTGGTAGAGACTTACTTCACAGCTGCACCTCCTCCACAAACTTCAGTTACAGTTACAGCAGTGCCTTCTGCTGCTCAGACCCTTCCGGGAACTATTTTCTTGAAAGGAAGTCATCCAACACCCTGAAAACTTCATTTTCCTAAGGTTATGAATATTTTTTTCATTTTTTTATGAAAAAACAACGACTTTTGAGCCAGTTCATAATAGCATTAAGGCACTCATGGGTGTGGTATATCATGGGATATCATCACTTCTCGGGTGGTTGGATGCACTCGGCCTACAGCCTCATGTCCAACCACCTGCAGTGTGATGATATCCCATGATATGCCACATCCTGTCATGCCTTATTGCTTAATTATACAGTGGCAAGAACATTTCCCAGCCATGTAACTGGTCAGTTAAGCCCAGTGGCTGTGATGCCATATAATAATAACATCACTGTATTGAGATCAGGCACAAACATGTCTTGATCACAATTTCAGACATCACACATATTAATCCACAATACTTCCCTCCTACCATGTCACAAAGATTTGCCCCCCCCCAAAAAAAAGGAATGCTCTGAAGGATTTGGCACATTCTTTTTTTAAATTATAGCATCTCGATCACCACACTGCAACTCCACATGGCTTCATCATGACTCCAAGTGAGCACTGGACTCCGATTGAGCAGCACATCAAAAAAGACAGCATATGGCTGTCAGTTTCACTTACTGCTCTTGCGCTTTTGAAATACAGTCATTTTCTTTAACTCACATCACTTAAATCACCAGACCACAACTCCATGTGGTTTCAAGAGAACACCGATTAAGTGTTAGACACCAAGTGAGCAGTATTTCAAAATGACAACATGTGACTCCTGGCTTCACTTGTCACTTGTTCCTGTTCAAATCTGTGACTAGCACATCACCAGACTAAGTGGGAACCAAGAAAGGAGGGAATTTAACAGAACAAGACATCACTTTTGGCAACAGATAAAGAAAGCAAGAGGCATATGTGATGGTGGAGCTGAAAGAGATACATGGAGACAGAGAGAGAGAGAGAAAGAGAAGCATCTAGAACAAGCACAAACTATTGAACAATACCAAACTGTGAACCTTTCTCAACAGCTATTGCATACGTCCCCTTACAAAAACTTATTATAAAACTAAAACTGATTTTAAAATCTATCTAAAAGTTATATTTTCACCTTTTGTCTTCTTTTTCTTTAACAAACAAGCCCTTGTAAAGTAGCAATAATGCACTCCAGGGTGTGTGTTAAACTGGAATAGTGTCACTTCTCAGCTAGTGGAAGCACTTGGCCTGTGCTCCTGTGCTTCAGTCCACTGATATCATGAAGTTAATGCAGCACAACACAATCTGTTGTGCATTACTGCTTAATTGTTCAGTTTTTTTTGTCTGAAGACAGCCTTTACAGTTGATAAACAAACTAAGAAAACCACTTGTCATACCAGATCTTTAGTACTGTATGAAAATCTGGGTACTGCACTACAAAAGAATATGGGTAAGTTAGAGGGGATGTGGCTTATGGTAACAAGGTTGATCAGAAAAGTGGAGAACTTGACATATGAAGAAAAAGAACAGCTCAGATAATGTAGTCTTGCATTGTTCCCTGTGAAGAAAAAGAAAATGAGGGGGAAGTGTATTATGGTATTCAAAACCATGAATAGTTTTGTAAAAGTAAACAAATCATTAGAGCCCAGATTTCCCAAATAAGGGATTATTCTCAAAAACTGAGGCGAAATGTTCAGAAAAATGTGAGGAAACCTTTTTCTTTTAATTTTTATTTAGAGCATAACATGGGTATGAAACAAGCTACCATGGGCCATGATGTGTGTAGACAGCATGCATTGATATATGTGCATACCGGATACATATTAAAAGGACTACACTATTTCATGATTCTACTAAGAAACTAGGCAACAGGTTTAATGAACTATCACATTGTCTCCATCTCACTGCAACTACATATCTATCTCTGTGGCCTGTCCATGAAAAGTTTGTAAGAAGAGTAGTGCAATGCTGAATTAGACTCTGAAGCAAGCAGGTAATGACTTTGGAGTTGTAAAATACACTTTTTGTGTATGTGTAAGGAGACATACATCACCATCAGGACAATGACAAACTGAGCTGAGAATGATTTATGGCTCATGATGGTGCTCCTCTTGAAGTAGTCTCCCACTTCATGTACCTTCATGTGTTGTTAGATCACACTCATGATATTTTTCCTCTTACATTGTCTCCATGCACTAGATGGTCTATCTTAAGCTTCATGTTCTCTACAGCAAGTCCAGTCTCTTACTTCTGGATTGCTGCAAGATTATTCACAAGATGGTCTTATCAGTGTTTAACTGCATGGTTGTGGTGTACATTGCCACACAATATGTACCCATGCCAGACTGGACCCTCAATTTCAATACTCTTATCATTTCTCCCTCAGCTGCCCTCTTCATACACATCACCAGTTTCTTTTCCTTAATTTCACTTTCTCCTCCTTTGAGAGTTGACACCTCTCTTACTGTTCCTCTTTCTCTGCAAATAATGGTTATCCTGTCTTCCTGCGTACCTCTCGTCAGTTCTCTCCCCTCCTCTCCCCTCCCCATTTTCCTTTCCTTTCTTCACTTATCAGATATCTGGGCATTCTCTATTTTGATTCTGCTTTCAGCAGCAGTGAAATAGGGAGAGCAGAGAGGTAGAGCCAGCCTAAGCTCCTTCCTTTTAACTATACTCACTTTACACCAGAGGCAGCTAAAGGGGAGGGACCTATAACCAGGGCCACTGGAAAATTGCGCCGCAATTTGTTTCAGGAATCCCCAATTTTCACCATTCTCCACAAAAACTGACATGCTCCACAATTTCTTGCAATTTTTGAGTTTTTATATTGAATTGTGTAAAAAGTATTCACATTTTTAATAAAATACTCTCAAATATATTGACAGTTGTGCATGCAGACTTGGGTTTGGCCGAAATAATGCAGTGCAAGGTAGGGCAAGGGTTTTATGTGACACTAATTTCTTTTGAATCCTTGTCTTGTTTTGTTTCAAAGTCCACTGGCCAAGCATAAATACACTTAAACACTGAACATTTGTTTTGAGTTGAAGCAGTCTATCAGCAAACTTTTTGTTGCCACGCAGACTGAAACAAAATATAAGAGAAAAGGTGCAAATGATCCCATTCACTTAATTGAGGTGCTAACTATAAAGCCTTTTTGTAAGTGGCAGGGCAAGTTTTTCCTTATGAGCACACTTCCATTCAGACTACTTTTGATTCAAACAGCTAAGGATTTTTGGATGGCCCTGCTGATTTTCAACTTGAATAAGCTAGTTGCTGACAGGGATCTCACTCTTAGCAACTACCCACTAGATGCTCACATGCAAAGACTACAATAAAAAACTAACTAAAATCTAAAAACAAGCTTATAAAACACAAAACGTATCTGAACATTTATCTTTGACTGAACAAAATCATTGCAGCCAGAGTAAAACAAATATAAATTACAGGGTACCCTGACTACTGTTTGACACAGTAAAAATATATTGGTATTTTTTTTTACATTTTTTGGTAACTACATAAGTCCCACTAGGCACACGTGCTTGTTTTCTGGTACAGCCCAGTGGCACTGAGGAGGTTAAGTGACTTGTTCAGAATCACACAGTATGCAAGTTGAGGTTGTGGGAATCAAACCCAGGTCTGCTAAATGTTGTCAGCTCATTCACAGTTTGTTACTCTAACCTCTAGTTTATACTGCCAGCCCCAATAACCCCCAGATCTAATGTTTAAATATGTGATTTCAAAAATAGTGTACAGCATCTACAGTGCAAACTATGACCATTAAACACTTTATCAACATTTTACTTAAACTTAATTATTCACCCGCACTATCTGCTTATTTTTTCTTGTACCAAAGTGGGTGAATAGGTGGCAGAGCACTGTAAACAGCTGTTAAATAAGCTTCATTATTCTATAGCCAGAAACAAAAAAAATTATATATTTCCTCTGGCTTTATTTAATATTGATTTACTGTGGCTCACTTTATAGAATCTATTTAACGCTGTATGAGGCAGCTGCTTTTAAATTTTGGAAAATAGGAAATGCTTACAATATTTTATCAGTTTAGAATTCATTTTAGAAACATAAACTTTTCTTTATGTTTTAAACATATTCAGGTGTCAGTGTATTCATTTAGCAATATATACTGACTAATATATGCTACAGAAAGCAGATTTATTGTGATGCACTCAGGGTCTATAGTAGAACCCCCGCAATTTCCCACAATTTTTGCAAAATGCTCCGCAATTTGGGGTAACCTGTTCCGCAATATTCAAGTGGCCCTGCCTATGACCTATGAAAGCAGGGTCAGGATTTCCCCAGCTCCATTTTGATTCTGCTTTCAGCAGCAATGTGGCACTGCAAGCAAAAGGGCAGAGCTAGTTAGGGACCCCACACCCTTTCACTTTACATACTTTACACCTGAAGCAGCTAAAGGGGAAGGATTTCTGCTCTGTGAAAGTAGTGTCAGGATTTCCCCAGCTCCATTTTAATTCTGCTTTCAGCAACTGTGAATTAGGGTGAGCAGAGGGGTAGAGCAGGTAAAGTTTAATTTCCCTCCTTCAGTTTATTCACTTTATACCTGAAGCTACTAAAGGAGTGGCACATGTGGCCTGTGATGATAGTGTCAGGATTTCCCAAGTTCCATTTTGATTCTGCTTGCCCTTAAACTGACTCCCTCCCAGCATGTCCCATCATGCTACTGTCTCAGACTGTGAGTGGAACACAGCAGGAATCAAACAGGAGGCACTTTGTTCTTATGTGTTGATAGGCATCTGCAGGTGACAGCAGGCATGCAGTGGCCCTGACTGACTGATAAAGGAAGGTGGTGTTCCTTTTTAGCTTGCTGTACCTGTTTAGAAAGCTACAGGAGGTGGGCTAGGAAATAACTGCAGGAAAGAAACAGGTGAGTAGCTGCTACAGGTGGGAATAGGAGAGCCACCCTATTCAGGGTAGGGTGAAGTAACTGTTCAGAAAGAACAAAAAGGGAAGGATTCAGTAAAAAGTAAGAAGTGAAAGTCAGAAGGGTACAGGGTGTGATAAATTCAAAGAAGAAAAGGGGAAGCATGGGAAACAAGCATTTGTCAATGACAAATGTTTATTGCTATGTAAGAGCACTTGAAATGGAGTGTGTGTGTGTGTGTGTCTAGGAGAATGCTCAATGAACTAAGGGTGTCGCCACCCCCCACACACCCAACAATAATGCATGTTAATGTGCACATTTTTCTGACAGGATTGGGCAAACTCAATAACAATGTCTTTGACTGATCAGACCCCCTGTATACACAAGGTCTGGGGCTGCAGTTCATAAAGCATGAGACCAAGTGACAAATGAGCTTCATTTGCCTTGCAGGTATGCTGCTTTCTGCTACACAGATGCATGGCTCAGAAAATCTGGTCTCACTTGAGGGGCTCAAACAAGAAGTACTTTGTAATGCAAGAGATGTAGTGTGCAAGTTTGGAATCTCAAGGGGACTGGGGAAGCCCAAATTCATGTTAAAGCTGTGTCTCTTTGACTTGATAATCTGGATGCAAGACAACTCCTACAACTCCTGAATTTTGTGCTTCGCTCACCCATATTACATTATACTGAATTGTTAGATCTTGGTATGTGAACAAGTAGAAGCTCATAGAATCACAGGACCAAAATACAAGAGTGGGCTAGATATGCTTTGCAAGTCCTCTAGCTGCTGGCAGCAAGTGTCCTTGGTGGAGGACAGTCGGCTTTTGCTGCAAGCAAATCGAGTTGTTTGGGGGCCCTTTGTCTGGCAAACAACACCACTGGAGTGCACACACTGCTTGTTGCAAAAGATTAACAGTCAGAATGTTGGATTATTAAATAAAGGGGAGTAAGTTTGCTTCAGAAAGAACAGTTCCATAACACAGACTTAAAATTCTCATCACTTGAAGATTCTGTAGATGCAACATTTGGCCCACTGTGAAAGAAAATGTGGACATTTTCCTCCAAACTGTATTCAGTGAACAACTCCAAAGGGGGAGGGAGTTCTGATTCTTACAGCTTCATGCTAAACTCCTTCACAGTCATGGCAGTTTTTTTAAAAAGGGGAAAACAACCAAGTGATATCAAAGTATTTCTGAAATGTGCATTAAAGTTTCCCTTCCATGGCTGATTTCACAACTGATGTCAGCTGCAGGAGCTTATGGGAAGATAACTACATCATCTACATTGGCATATTGCTAGTCAGTGGATCAACAGTTAAAACTTCAATTTTATGCTGGCAACATCATTAAAAAAACAACTGCTAGACAAATTTGTAGTTCATGAATATTATCTCCCGGTACACTGCTTTACTGACAACTTTACTTCATCTTGGACCTCCCGTCTGATGGATGGCACCTCAGGCAATACAACTTTACCCCCTATACAGCATTACAATATAGACATGGGGCACCAGCTTCAATGTTACATTGGAAGTCTCACATCTTGTTTTTTTTTTTGGTGGGGGAACTGTCTTTTATAGGTGACAGAACTCATATTATTTAATCGAGCAAGATGGCAGAGCTACATGAAGACTCATACAATTTTGTAAGAGGTAATGTAACTGAGTTACTGTAGGTTCCTGCTCAATTAACCCCTGATAAGCTTGAACCAGCAAGTACCAAAATGACACATGGCATGCAGGAACAGTCTTCAAGCAAGGATTTGAGCAGGTAAAACATAAACTCATTTGAGGCCAGAAGGTCAAGGCAAGACATATAAACATTTAATTACCCCAAGTAGATTAACAGTGTGTACTGAGATAGATTCAGGAGAGACATGAGGAAATATTTATTCATGAAGAGAATGATGGGCCAGTGGAATAGCTTATCAAGGGGAATGGTCAATGCAGAGATGGTAAAAGGATTCATGGTAGGATGGTATAGGATGGCATAGGCATAAGGAACTGATAGCACTTGGAAAAAGGAAGGTGGGGGGTGACCTGTGCAACAGACTGACTGTTTATAGTGAGTCATACTAAGTCCACCCAGCAATACGCTGGAGCAGAAATGGATAGTCCCATTGCAGACTAGATGGGCCTATGATATTTTTTCTGCCTGCAATCATCTATTTTTTTTAATGTTTGTAACCCATGGGCAAAAGTGCCACAAACTGAGCCACATTAACTGACCAAAGTAAAATAAAAAAAAAAGTTACAACAGGAAATATGAGATAGCATCAGAACTGTCCTGCTCTCTCTCCAACAGGGATATCAACAAAGAAGCAAGGCAGTGCCATTTCTAAAGGACTTCCGCTTTATAGGTATACTGTTATATGAACACCCTGACCCCTTACCAGCTCAACCCACCTCATTTTGAGGCTGGCAGTGTAGCCTAGAGATTAGAATAGTGAGCTGTGAATGAGCTTGGTATGTCAAACAGACCTGGGGTTGATTCTCACAACCTCCAATTGCATACTGTTTGACTGTGAGTAATCACTACCTTTCCCAGTGCTTTTGGGTCACCCCAGAAAATGCACTTCTGACTAGTGGGCCTTACCCAATTACAAAAGGAATAAAAAATATTCCAGTTAGGGTCAAAATGACAAAAGTTGGGAAACGAGGTATTAGGGTTTCCATAATATACCATTCTCCCTAGTTCAGGGAGGAGAGCAGTTGTGGGTGTGCCCTGAGATCTCAAGCCCAATGTTCATCCCATTCCATCTGTAAATAAGGTCAGATGTGTAGAATTTATGAGAATGGGGACATAGTTAGACTTAAGAAGCCCAAGGCACACCACACAGCTGCTCTCCTGCCTGGTTTGGGAGGGCGTGGTGTTAGTGAAACCCTAACACCTCATTTCCCGACTTTTGTCATTTTAACCCTAACCGAAGCACTAACAAAGTTTTTTTTTTGCAACTTATTTCCTTACTTTTTGAGATAGTAGAATAGTATCCTTATTTTACAGTGGGAGCGTAGGGCCGTCCCTTGCTAGATGCGTATATGTATGTTGCTGTGGAGGCCCAGTGCTTCCATTTATAAGACAAAAGTGACCAAATTGCCATCATAGCCATCTTATTACCCCACCTCATGTATCCATTACAGAAAATGTTTGCATCCCCACCAAAACGTAATTCTGCACAACTGCAACACATTCTGCACCACAAGTGTGAAAACACGTTTATGTCAGGATTTGAAAAATGACAGTTGTGTCATACATGATGTGGGGTAATAAGAAGACTATGCTGAAAATTTGGGGTAAAATTATTAAATATTTCCAAAGTTACGAACTGGTGTAGTGAAATTGCAACAACTTGTAATAACTTTGGTAATTTTTCATATTTTGACCCCACATTTTCAACATAGTTTTCATATGACCCCAACTCATAAACTTCCTAGGTGAAAATTGTCAAATCCATTCCGAAATGTCATTCTGTGCCACAAGTGTGAAAACATGTTTCAGATAGGATGTAAAAAATGACAGCTGTACTGCTTATGAGGTGGTGTGAAAAAATGGCTATGTTGAAAATTTGGGGGCTGATTCTGGAAGCTACCTGCATCAGACTCAACTTAGGTCTCATAGGTCTCATAGATAAATACAAGGCCAAAAGGACCGAAGTCCATTGTGGCCTGCCATGTTAATAACCTGTAATACCTTGTGTAATCAAGTAGTCATCTAGTGTTTTCTTAAATTCTGTCATGTTCGAACTTGCCACCACCTCTATTGGCAGACCATTCCAAATTCTGGTTACCCTTTTACTAAACCAATTTTTCCTGGTATTTGTACAATAAGTACTGATCTTAATTTGAAGTGAATGTGCCCTAGTGTCACATAGCTGTATCCGTAATTCAAGTCCTTGTTTTTGCCATAAGTCATCATCTAAAAGTGCTCTATATACCATACACATATCAGCACGAAGCCTACAGAACTCCAGTGAGTAGAGACGTAGTTTCTGCAATCTCTGCTGATAACATAGCCCATCTAGGCCTGCCACATGCCTAGTTGCCCTTCTTTGTACTCGCTCAAGGGATTTTATAGCCAATTTATCCCCTGGTGACCAAAATTGGGTGCAGTACTCCAGATGTGGGCAGACCAATGCCTTGTACAGTGGCATCACCACTAATCTATCTTTACTTTTAACGTGATTATTTTTACAGTGCAAAAGTCCACTAGCTTTTCTAATAATATGATTACAGTGAGTCATGAAACTAAAATCACTGGTAATGTAAATGCCCAAATCCTTTTCCTCTGTTGTCCCTTGCAACTTCATTCCATTTAAATTATATTTATAATGGCTGTTATTTTCCCCAAATGCATAACCCTACATTTGTCAGTATTGAAAGTAGGATTGTTACTTATTGCCAAATGTTCAAGTTCTTTTAATGCTAATTGTAAAATATCCGTATCCTCCTTGGAATTTATCTTAAAGCCTATCCTAGTGTCATCTTCAAATTTAGGCAACCATACTTGTGTCAAAGTGTGCATGGATGACATATATAAGTTGAAAAGGCAAGGGCCCAAAACCGAGCTCTGAGGGACCCTAGTAGTCACCTCTGCCCAATCTGACAGAGCCCCCCTCACTGAAACTCTCTGTTTCTGATCTGATAGCCAGTTTTCAATCCAGAGAGAGAGAGAAAGAGAGATATATATATTTGCATGGATACCATGATTGATTAATGCCTCAATCAGAAGGCCCTGTGGAACCTTGTCAAATGCCTTTGAATAGTCCAGAAAGATAACATCCACTGCATTCCGAGAATCAAATGCTTGATTTACCCTGCCATAAAACTTCAAAAGATTTGTCTGACAGGACCTATCCTTCCTAAAACCATGTTGGTTATGATCAAGATCTCCTGACGTAGTTAACGTATTAGTAATATAAATTTTGATAATAGCTTCTAAGATGTTTCCCAATATTGATGTCAGGCTAATAGGTCTGTAGTTAGATGCCTCCTGTCTAGACCCTTTTTTATATATGGGAATAACTTCTGCCTGCCTCCATTATTCCAGAACTTCTGCCTTGTCTATAGATTATCGGAATAAATAAGCTACAGGGGCTGCCAATACATCGGCCAGCTCCTTTAGCACCCTGGGGTGAAGGCCATCGGGCCCCTTGGCTTTATTCTGATCCAGGGCTTTTAGTCTGTCTCTCATGTCTTTAACCTCAATTATAAGTGATGGACCTACATCCTTAGCCTGATGCTTCAAGGTATTATGAGTTTTTGGATTATACACCGAAGCAAAATATGTATTATAATGGCATGCCATATCCTTATCATCTAATATTTATTCACCATTTGATTGTTTAAGGGGCTCTTTTGACTTATTTACACCCTTTTTGTTGTTTATATAGGAAAAAAAAACTTGCAGCACAAAAGGGAGCTGCATCCAAAGCAGTTGTGGCAAATACAAGACGTGATATTCAGGAAAGTTTGCCACTTGCAGCAAACTTTCAGAAATAGCCACAATATCCAATGCTGTACATGAAAGAGTGGCACATTGGAAGGCTTTGGCATAGGTTCACCATGCAGTGGCAGACATGGGCAAAAGGGGCAGCCCAAGTGCCCCAAGGAGCACCAAGCAGGGAACATGGCAGGAAAATGGCAGCCCCCACATGGCTGTGACACTGGGTGAATCACTGCCATACCACAGCATCCCATGCCAGTTAGCAGAATAAGTGGCACAGAACATAATCCCTACCAGGACAGGAGACTTGCAACCCACTCCAGCACCAAATAAGGCAGAGGCCAGTGGTGGTATAGTGCCCCCCACATGCAACCATCAAGGATCCCCCATCACCCTACTGTGTGGAGGTAAGGTGTGCAATTCCACTCCATCTCCCCCATTCCTGATTTCTCTAAGGAACATTTTACCAGTGGCCCCTATGATATAGCCCACCCCATCCACATCTCCTAGGAAAAGGCAAACTACAAATACAAAGGATTCTGATAACACTCTTGGTGGTCCAGTGGTCCGCAATCACTGACAGACAGTTGTACACCACCCCATTCCCCTTGACCTGCTTCTATGACTGGCACTGCCCTCATCACACCACCATGGCCAGCCAAAGAATGCCATTGAAAAGACCAAGTAGTGCAATGTTCACTGAAGTGGTCTGTGCAATGGTATTATGTGGCTAGCCATGGTGGCATAAGAAGGGAAGTGCCAGTCACAGATGCAGATCAGTGACAGTGAGAGGAGCGGGGTGTTTCAACACTGTCTATTGGGTGTGGAGGGTGGGGGGCCACTAGATAACCAGGTAATGTTGTGGACCATTGGTGAAGGCACAGAAAGGGTGCAGTGGGGATAGACTGGACTGGGGATCCATTTGGTGTGCACTTGGGATTGGGGCTGAGTATGTGTTGGGATGGGAATACCCGTGTGCCTACTGTGTGGATTGCTGTGGTTGGCAATAGCCTACCACAGGATGCATGCCACCCTATTGACACATGGTTGGCCAGGCAGTTGTGGCACAGTGACCTAGAGGGGACAGATGACCTCTGCTACTGCATAATGGGGCCACATCACCTATTTCTCTCCCTCCCCACCATACTGGCCCCATGGCCCTGCTGCTCCACCACAGGACAACTGTTCTCCAGCTCTGCCTGTCACAAGCCACCTAGACCACCTCCAGGCAGGTCCAAGTGGCAATCCCTCCTTTGTCCATGGTGGGGTTTATAGAATCCCCCCAAAAAAGGGATGTGGCAGCCCTGCCATGGCACAAGCCCCCTTGTGACATTGTGCACTGGGTTGTTGGCTGCAACCCTGGTGTACAGGGCCTTGGTGCAGCATTTCTGTGGCAGATGCAGGCTGCTTACCAGAATTATAGTGTGCCACAAGTTGTGATGCAAGTCACCACTTGCATCATACTGTTTTGATGCAAGTCCCTTGCATCCTGCTCACCTCTTTTAGAATTGGCCTCTTGGAGTCAAAATATTGAAAATTGCCAAAGTTATGCATGTGTGTATAAACATTTCAATGAACGCACATAACTAGGACATTTGTAGGAATTGTTTTCACCAAATTTTCAACATGACCTTTTTGGGACCCCTCCTCAGGAACACTTGTGGTTAAATTTTGTTATTCGGGGCCAAACGGTGATTTTTCACAGCAACCGCAAAATCACATTCTGGGCCTGATTAATGAAATGACAGTTACAGTGTTCATGAGGTGGGGAAACAAAAAGACCATGTTTAAAATTAGGTGAAATAAGTTCAAAACACTATTGAAATACATTATATGGCACCTACCTTGATTCCTTAGTTCATGGTTCGGCTTTGAAGAGTGCAGACATGTCCCGGTCTACAGAAGATGACAGCCTATGACCTCTGGTGGTAAGTATAGGGTAAAGGGGTGTGTGGGTTGGTAGGTGCTCAATGAGAGGGTTTGGATGGGGGAGAAGGATGGTGGGGATGATGAGGGACTGTTTCCTTTTTTTCAGGTTTTTAAAAAAATAAAATATGTCATGGGACAGTTTTCTTTTTTTTTTAGGTAACAAAGAAAATATTAATTCATGATCTGCTGAAAAGAGCATAAGATGCCTCCAGCCTGTCCCATCCCGCTAAGCTTAGGTAGCATTGAGTTTAGTTGTACTACTTGCTAGAAACTCCCCCACCACCACCACAATAATTACACATTTCAGAGATGCCATTTTAGTTAGTAAATAACAAGCTTAGCTCTGTAAGATTATACTCATTTGCTGATGAGGGAAGAGCAGGTCATTCCATGGATCTCACAAAACTTTAAGCACAAGGGGGAAAAGCAGAGTTCAAGGGTCTGCCTCCTGCACATGTGCAAATGGGCAGGTTGCTGGGCATTGTGTGGGCTGTGCACTCTCCCTGCCTCAGGAACTGCATGCTTCATAATAGATTGTTTAACTTTTACATAGTCAAAGAATTAAATGCTGTTTATAAGTGTGAACAAATCCCCCCCCCATTCACACAATCCCAAGGATTTCATATTGATGGATTTGAATTTTCCATTTTATCTTTGAAACTCATACCACTTACAGTATGATGTCTGAGCAGCCTAATGCCAGTCATACAGTCACAGAGAAGGTTTCAAGCAGCAGCAGAAAGCAAATATGTAAGATAATAGTATATAAAAAGATAATGAAGGAGGATGGAGATTGGAGGTTGGAGGGTGCCTCTAGACACCAGGGAAAGGGCGGCTCACATCTACAACTGCAGCTAACAGCACAAGTGCCAGCTGCTGCTGCAGAAGTCAAGAAAAATCCCACTGTTCTTATACAGAGAACATGGCACAAGATTCCTCTCACTAAACTGGACACCCAGGATTTTGGTGTCCAGAAAATATATTTCTGGGGTTGATTGTAAAAAACAAACACCAGAATCTAGCTCAATGGGACCCATTTAGCTAGATTCTGGTGTTTATTTTGAAAAATGATGCAATGTTTATGTATTTTCCACACTTTTTTAGTTGGTGGAAAAAAGAAAACAAGATGGTGGCTCACAAAAAAGGATTTTTTCCTCAGGAAAATCGAGTAGATCTGTCGAGAATGAATCCTTTTTAGCAAGATCAAATCTTTGGTTGATTTTTCTCCCTCTATCCTGAAAAGTGATCTTCCCATTGAAAACAATGGGAAATGAAAAATGTAATACTTTGCAACGGATTAATATTTTTCCACAAAACTAAGCATGCCTGTTCAGTTACCCAAACTGTTTCTACCATAAAAAATTACACTAAAATTCAACACCATCTGGAAGCAGGGCAATGAGGAAAGAAATGCAAAAAGTGGCACTGTTGTTACTTTTTGCACTGTCTGGATCTTAGAATTTGCACATCCAACTGCAACTAAACTGGCCACATAAAGAGATCTGCCCAACGGGACAGCCGATACCCAATTTTGAGCAAATCCATTGCTCGGTCAGAAAGTTATTAAAGTGCAAACTTTGAGGTTTAACATCAAACATGCTACTCAACCCTAACTACTGTATAGGGGTGATACTGCACTCCTATGATATATATATATATATCCACTTGTAAGAAAAATAAAACTAAAAATAAGCATCCTGTTAAATCACCCCAGGATCAATTAAATTCTTCCTCCATCTTACATTACCTGTAGATGCTGGTACAGGTATGTGAACACACACAGAAACAAAGATGTTTATAGGCAGAAAATGATCAAGGTTATATTCAGTCAGAAGACCAAAAGAAAAGACAAAGCGTCCACAGAATCCTCCACTACACACATACAGTATTGCACATTAGCAGAGCTCTTTTTCTCTACTTTGTGCTGCAACATTCTAACTGGTAAGGCAGGATATGCAAGCTAAAGTTCTTAGAATAATCCCTTCTCCCAAAAAGGAATCAATTATTAAGCATGTTTAGCTCAAATCAAGTATTAGCACCAGGGAAGAGGAACTTGTCTCAGTCCTAGGCCAAAGTTGTTGCAGTGTTTGAGAGTGAAACACTGAACACCTGAAAGGGCTTCCTCTTCTCTTTCTGCTCATGTGCCAGTCAGATCCTCCAACCAAACTCTAGCACCCCATCCCCTTTAGAACTGCCAGTGTACTTTGTCATTAGATCAACACTGCTTGTGTTCTCATCTTCCATGGTGCTGTGATGACCTTGTTTGCTTTCAATTGAACAACTAAAACAAAGATGAAGCCAAGCAATCATGTTTTTCCAAGCAGCCCTCTAAAAATTTAGCAGATCCCAATGTCTTTTAATGGCCATCAAAATGACAAGTTGCAGTTGTGTAATAGATATATTAAAGCCAGAAAATGGCCCAAAATATTCACCGAATCAGACTCCTAACACTGTCAAATAAAGGTGTTTCATATTCTGACTGGACTTTGCATTACGAAACACCAAGGTACGGTAGAGGAGGGACTGGTTTATACCCTACTGCCACAGAGGTGCTTTGATAACAGTAATGCTATGCTGATAGCGGCATCAGGGACACTGTATATTTGAAAATAACATCTGTCAGGCAAAAGTACTAAGTAAAGCCTGGTTCAGAAATCTATTCATTATGACCCGTCCTCCCTGAAATCTTATTATGCAGTGGGAAACTCTTTTGTGTAATCCATGTTAAGTTTGACTTGACTAAAATCCTGAGACAAAACAGCCTGTTTTGTGCTTTGTTTTCTTTTTCTTGACCTGTACAAACTCAAACTTTTAATTACATGTCTATGGCTGCTAGCCACCACCCACCTACTCACTAACAATCTAACTGCTTCTGAAACAAACTCTGGCCAGAGCCAGTACATCTGCAGATAAGATCTCAGAGGAACAAGGCAATGTCTGCGGTGTCCAAGATGGCCACTGCAGTTTTCTGCACATGTGTGAGGACTCATCCATGCACACTAAACTTGCGTGGCACAGCAGCACAGTCCATGTCCATGATGGTCACCAGGGTTCAATGCACATGTGTGAGTCATCTCGCATGCACAGAACACTTCTGTGGTCATCTGGGACATGCAGACTGTGCTGCTGGGATGCCAAAGTTCAGTGCTCATGCGAGAGTCATTGCACTTGTGCAGAAAACTCCAGTGGCCATCTTGGTCATGACTGACAGTGCCGTGTTCTACTGATGGACTAAATACTGTGGTGAACATGCAATGATTGCCGTTCACCTTCACTATTTAAAAGTCTGGTCATTATCCAGTAATCCTCCTTTTCTCTACTGTTCTTGAAAAATGTCTGCAGGGCTACACCCATTGTAGCCGTAAAAACCTGGCTCCTTAAAGGGGAACTCTGACTGTATCTATCAAGCACTGCAAAAGGCTGAAGTTTTACAAGAAACACTTAAAATGCAATAAAGCTCTGTCTGCAACATAGCATAAGAAAAGCTTCAGATAATGTTAAAATCTTTATATACAGAAAAAAAATAACTTGAAACATACCTCAAGTTACTCACTGTCTGCAACTATCTCAGCCCAAATTTAAATCCAGCCCTACTTAAACTAAATAAATAACACATAAATAAATGCCTTCTCCACTCAAAGACTTTCCTGCTTAAGGTCTCAGTGCTGTTTAAAGTTAAAATGAAAAAGTAAACTAATTCCCACAAATGGATGGAAGCAGTTGACAAAATACTGTTCTGGCTGATCCAGCCTGGATTAGTTATCCTTCTTTGGATTTTTTAACAGAGGGAGAGGTGAGGGGGACTGAACCTCTTTAGTCAGTTTGTACAGGAGTAACAAGGGCTCAGTGAGCAAGAGAAGGAAATGCTCATGCAGTGCCTCTTCACTCTATATTAATTCAACCACATAGCCCAAACCAGGATCTCCATCTGTGCAGCTTCGAGAGCAGAGATATCCTCCCCATGCAGCAGGCTGAGAACAGTACATGAACCTGGTTTACTTAAAGTATTTAAATCAATACTAGTCCTGTGGAATGGAGGGCTGAGCTGTCATGGGCTTCACCTTCTGCCATGCCAGCGACACAAGTTTTTAAACAGGACCAGATGAGGGAGGATTGAGCATCAGTAGGACTGTTGTCCTTCCTCAGATGAAGGGGTTGCAATGGGTCACTGTTAAACTGCATCCTGTGGCAGCTGGTTGACAGTGCATGCAAAGTCACCAGGAGAAGGTAGTGAACCAACGTTCAGTGTTTCAAGGGGGTCTCCTTGAAAGCACACATTGCACCCATTGCTTGTTATGTGTGCCCAGGGAGAAAATAGGTGGAAAACTACCCTTGCTACAGGTTGGTGACTGACCCCTCACAGGCCCTGCAGCAGTGACTGGGAACCATTCACAGTCCTGTGTCAGAGGATGACACTGGGAAAGTAAGTACCATAGAAGCTGGTTGACAGGGCAGGGTGGGGTAAGTAAGAAGGGGGAGCTGGGCAGCTCAGGAGATAAATTGATGATAGAAGAAAAAAACAAATTACAAAAGTACCCCTATATGTTTGTACCTGTAGCCTCTCTGTCTTGTTCTTAAAAGAAGGGGCCCTGTAGCCAGTCTTACCAGGGATCATAGCTACAACAGGTGTTCAGTTGGCTGGGAGATAATGGAGGCTCACACCTCCCCTATCTTCCAGTCCTCCTAGAGCTCCATACAAAGCCTGAGATGAATTTGCTAACACAGTGACAAATGCTTGCTCCCTGCCTTCCTCTATCTCCCTGTGGGATCCCTCTCCATTGTCTTGCTGGGCCAACTTGTTTCTTTGTCACTGTCCGAGTCCCTTGATTACAACAGCAATTTCCAGTTTACTCCATCTCCCTCTCTTTTTCTCTTAGAGGGATCCCCTGACCTTCTGGGATAACCTTTTTTTTCCTGCATTCTCTCACCTTCCAATTGCAGAAATAGTTCCCCACCAAACCTCCTTTCTCTTTGGTGCCCCTGTGCTAAAAGTGACTGTAACAAGGGATAAAGAAGTGTGTCCCAATATTTCAGGCTTACCTCATTTTGGTCTAAAACATAATGTGTTTGTGTAACAAATGATGGCCTATATAACTGAATTATATAAAACTTGTAAAGCTACAAGTCAAACTGAGCCACAAGTTGCAATATTAAAGTGCCTTTTGATATTTGTACTGACCATGTGAGTAATAGAAAACAGGTGTCTTAAGTGTCTGCACAGACAGAAATACAGGGATAGAGTTGAAATTACCCTTTTGACTATTATTATTAGGACAGGCCAAAATGCCTGTGTGCACATTCTTAAGTCCAAATCTATTTCTTCCTCCTAGACCTTGGTAACTGGTAATGACAACTATTACTAGCCTTATATAGTAATATAATTTACACTATCAATACCTTTGTGCTTACCAAGGATAAGTTCATACATGTACTAAAAAGAGAATTGCCTTTTAAGTTGATGTTTATACTTGTCTTGGACCAATCATAGACAACCATAGGAAATGATAAGACTGTCTTCCACTATATAAGCAAGCCAGCACACACTGTTAGTTTGAAGAATGAAGGATGTACCACTTGTAATCTCTCGCTGTGATTATTGTTATAATCATTAAATTCTTCCGCCTTCAGTCTCGTCTCCATTCATCTCCTTTCTAAGTATTTGTAATAGATAATTTACTAACTGTAATTTTTTCCACAACGCTACAGTGACTTACAGCAGCAGTAGTCATCACCTCACCAGCTTGTAAGTAAACACTATAGTTCATCACATTAGTACACAGCAAATTAACATTCTCTATTACCCCACCCTTGTAACACACTCTCTGCCATTATACCTTAGCTGGCTAACTGCTAGACAGTCCCTAGAAGTCCACCTATTATATAATAGCCACTGCACACTGCTGTTGGGAGCCTGAGGTAGAAAAGAAGGTAAATCCTGACTGGGAGACTCAGACTGAGTTGGACATTAGGCACTCCTCCTTGCTGCCATTGCCACATCACTGGAGTTGCTGGTTCTGCCAGTGCTACATGACCAGTGACTCAAGTTGACATTGCCTTTGTTATCTGCCTCATCAAACCTCCCAAGCTACTGGTAGCCTTGCCCTTAGCTAATAACATTTAGTCCTCTGTCATCCTTAGGAAAAAATTCCCTGAACATCCAACTAATTTTCCTTCCCAAAAAAGAAGCTGCCATCAGCCACCCCTCTGGGCTGAGTACAACCCAAGGGACTTTGACCCATAACTATCTAAATGATATTGGCAAGTACAATATAACCCTAGAATACTGAACCATACTGAAGTTAGTCTTCATTGGGAGCTAAATCTAGATAGAGCTTATTTTCAGATGATAAACCAAAATGAAGTTCATATTGCAATAACAACTTTAAAGAGGGGCAAAGCACCAGGTCCTGACTCAATTCCAGCGGAGGCATTTTTATGCTTACCTATGTTTTGGAGGGACTTTTTTTTTATCATGTAAAATTTTATTAGTTTTCAAACTTAGCACAGCATTGATAAAGTACATATAACAGTACCATCTACATCAACAGTAAGCTGGTCCAAATACATTCAGATATTAGCTTTCCAGCAGGTTATACATCCTGTGTCAACGTACCTGATTTAGGAAAGAAACAGCTTATCTTCGTGTCTCTGAAATTACATAATAAATTTCAAAAACCATCTATACCTTACATTATCTAATCAACATCTTATTTTAAGTAGCCATAGATGCACCTATTAAAGTGATAAGTTAAAAAGCAGATAGTCAAGATAAACTAGACAAACCTACTATTGGTAGGAGTAGCAACCAAATCAAGAAGTAGAAAATTATCCGAGGAGTAGCAAGTGAGGTAGGAGATAATCAGAAAACACAGTTCGCAGTGGTGTGAAACAAAAGCATGAGCTCCCTTCGGAAAGGGGGAGGTCCCTAACTGTTATCCTAACCCATCTTTAACCAACAAGGGGGTTTTGCAGCAGGAGGGTGCAACTATACAGATATGTGAGTGCAGGTATGCATCCCACTTACGGTGGTAACCAGCCAATTTACCCTTGGCTGCTGTTGTGAGTCTCTCAAAGATGGCCAGTCTAGCTATAGCCACACACCAGTGTGAAATTGTAGGGGGTGAGGTGTTCCTTCATTTAACCAGGAGAGCCCTTTTTGCCTCCATGACTACAGCCAGTACCCATGCTTTGCTGTAATGGGGGAGAGTGGCAAGGGGGGAGACATCCCGCTTGGAGGGATGTTTTAATTTTATATTTTAATTAATGTATTTGCTTAAAGGGTATTCCAGTAAAATGGAAGGATACAACTATAATGCCCATGTATAAAAAAAGGTGATAGAAAAGACGCAGCAAAGTATCATCCAATTTTGCTGTTGGATATTGTGGTGAAGATTTTTGCTAAAATTATTTGTAATCAGTTAAATGAGGATGTAATTTGACTAGGAGGACTCTCTGAACTTCAGTCAGGATTCAGAAGGGGTTACATGACAATAGAAGATACCTTTGTATTAATGCATTTGTATGAAAAATATGAAAGCCTGAGAAAACAAAAGATTTAAATGGCTTTTTTAGATTTTAGTCAAGCATTTGACTCTATTTATAGAAATAAATTATGGCAACTAATGTTTGAATGGGGAATCAACCCCATACTAATTAGTATTATAAAATAACTATACTCTCAGTCTTGGGCACAAGTTAGATGGGGGAAAATGGCCAGACATCTAAACCATTGTTAAGAAACAAAGGAGTGAGACAGGGTTGTATACTGGAACCATTGTTATTTAATATTTACCTGAATATGTTTCTGTTACAACTTAGAGCAGAAAATATGGACTCCCCAAAGACAGAAGTGTTCCTATGTCCTGCACTTGCTTATGCAGACAATTTAGTATCAATAGCATTATCAAAAGAAGGTTTGCAATGTAAATTAGGGAAACTTCTCTCATTGGAAAAAGATTATGGGTTGAAAATGAATGAACAAAAAACACAAGTAATGGTTTTTGGAGAGTATAGAAGTAAACAAGATTGGAGAATTTATGGGAAAAAGTTAAAAACTGTTCAACAGTATGACTGTTTAGGCCTGACAATTTCTTCCAATGGAAAGTGGCAAAAATATATTGAAAAGGTCAAGTTAAAACTAAAACAAACTGCAGGATCCCTACAAAGATTTAACTATAAAAATAGGGGAAATAATATATTACCCTCAATAAGAGCAATAAAAGCAAAATATGTTCCACAAATAACCCATCAGAGTGAAATTTGGAGTCTGGATAAAAAAGAATCTACAGAAGTACCAGTAAATAAACTGTATAAAAATGCAATGGGTCTTGGTTCATCTGCCATAAATGTGCTAGTGAGAGTGGAACTTGGGATGGTTTCATCAAATGCATTAATAGCAATTAGGAAATTGATTTACTGGATTAAGTTAACAAGAATGGGTAGAGACCTGCCTCATGTTTCATGGAGAAAATGGAGTGGGAAAAAAAGAGGATGTCATACATTAGATTGGTTAATCCATATAAAAATATTACTGGAAAATTATGATTTGGACATACTAAATAAATTATATTGTAAAGGGATCCAAATTAGTGCCTGATATTTTAAATATATAAGGAATAAATTGGTAAATACCCATAAAGAATATAATCTCTGGATGGCATCAACAATAAATATTTCACCCTGGCTAATAGCACAAGATATGAAACACGAGTATAGATATTATTTAGATGTTATAACTGATCAAGTGAAAAGAAGCTGGTATACTAGATAACGCATGGGTCTTTATAATGCTAATATTAGGACAGCTTGTTTTTTAAAGAAAACATGGAGGAGGATAGATTTTGTGAATGTTTATGTCCAGAAATAGAGGATGTAAATCATGTAATATTTAACTTTAAATGGTATAATAAACAGAGATCTTACTGGCTTCAGCCATTTTGGGATTCAATACAATTAACCGATAAGGAGATCCTGTTGAATATTATGTTTACTACACAGGATGATTATATTATGAATCAAATAGTTTACTATTTAAAGAATATTGCCTTAATAAGAATGACATATTTTAAGAGTTAATCCAGTTTTTTTGCCGTGTAGTTCCAAAGGTATAACATACATGTCCAGGTAATGATTCTACGCACTTTACATATAATGGATATTTGGGTGAGCTGTATATTTATGTTTTGTATTAGAGCTTTCTCCTTTGGTTGTAATTTGTATTTGATTATATGAGGATATTTTTATGTATATAGGCATTTTTATATGTTGTAAAGGTCTTTGACCAAACAAATAAAGTATTTATCTATCTACATTTGTAAAAGGGTGAAACTGTAATCCCTAGGAGGTGGAATTCTCCATAGTATTCCATAATATTCAATGGAGAAAGATGTTAGGAGCATTGGAACTGACTTTCTGTGAGTTTCTGCCAAATTTACTCCCTGCTTTGAGGGAATCACTCTCTCTCTCTCTCTCTCTCTCTCTCTCTCTCTCATCCCTAGGAGGTGGGATTCTCCATAGTATTCCATAATATTCAATGGAAAAAGATGTTAGGAGAGTTGGAACTAAGTTTCTGTGAGTTTCTGCCAAGTTCAGTCCCTGCTTTGAGGGACTAGCCCTCTCTCCCCCCCCCCCCCCAGTGAGGACTCCCCTTGTGGAAAGATCTATATGGTGAAAGTGAAACGTTTACAGGTCTTCTGACTTAGAGAGTAATAGACTGGCAGACAGGCTTGCAGAGCCACAGACAGATGGTCTAACTGTCCCTCTGGTTTGTTCCCTGGCTAGGTTGCAGTACCACATCTCCTGCTGCCATTAATAATTGATAAGATACTGTCCCAAACTCACTTCTTTTCTTCCCATGTACCCAAGTGTAACCCAGACAGCCAAGTTGGATACATAGATATATAGGATTTGTTTGCAGATAAGGACTGCCAGGCTCATCCAGTCAGCCCATTATTTCTACCTGCTACTCATGCTGCACGCTGCAGGTAATTTACAGCTTTCCCCTTCCTCCCTGTATCTATGGTTCCCTTGTGTCTATCCCATTTATTTTTGAATTTCTTCACCATTTTGGCCCCCACCACCTCTCTGGGGAGACTGTTCCAAGCATCCACCATTCTATCCACAAGAAGTACTTCCTCACATTACCACTGATTCTACCTCCCTCCAACTGCATGTCATGTCCCCTATTCTTGTCCATCCTCTTTTCTGAAAGATGCTATCTACCTGCACCTTATTCATATATTTAAGGTATTTGAAAGTCTCTATCATATCCCCCAATCCTCATTTACAGAGAGTACAAATTGAGTTCCTTCAGCTTCTCCTCATATTTCTTCTTGTGCAGCTCCTGTACTATATTTGTAGTTCTTCTTTTGACTGCCTGTATCTTGTCAATGTCCTTTTTGAAATGTGGCCTCCAAAACTGGACACAGTACTCGAGGTGTGGTTCCACCAATGATCTGTAAAGTGGAACTACCACCTCTTTCTTTATGCTGCTGATGCCTCTCCCTATGCACCCCAGTGTCCTGGTTGCCATTCTAACTGCTTTCTCACACTGATCGGCTACCTTTAGATCCACAGATATAATTACTCCTAGATCCCTTTCCTGCTTAGTTACTGACAGTACATTCTCTCCCATTGAGTACTCCACCCTTGAATTCCTGTGTCCTATTAGTATAACTTCACACTTTTTTGCATTGAATTTCAGTTGTCATTTATTTGACCATTCCTCCAGCTAGGTTCAATCCCTTTTCATCCCCCACCGTGTGTTGATCCTTTTGCAGATCTTTGTATCATCCACAAAGAGGCATTCATTCCCTTCCAATCTTTCTGCAGTGCCACTTATGAAGACATTGAAAAGACTGGGCCTAGCACCAACCCCATAGGCACCCCACTGGCCACCTCCGTCTCTATGGACTGAACTCCATTTACTAGCACCCTTTGTGACATACCACTTGGTCAATTTCTAACCCAGTTTACCACCCTTGATCCTACTGCCAGGCTTCTCAACTTGTTTAATAACCTTCAATGTGGGACAGTATCAAAGGCGTTACTAAAATCTAAGCAGGCCACATCCACCACCCCTCTCCGATCAATCTCCTTTGACACCCAGTTAAATAAATCTATCAGGTTTGTTTGGCAAGACCTGCCTGCCATAAAACCAAGCTGTCTTGGATCCTGCTGACCACTTGATTCAAGGTATAACACAATCCTTTTCTTGAGTAATGATTCCATCACTTTTCCTACCACTGAAGTAAGGCTGACTGGCCTATAGTTACCAGACTCCTCCCTGCTCCCCCTCTTGTTGAGAGGGACAGCATTCACCCTCTTCCAGTCTGCTGGAACTACACCTGATTCTAATGATTTGGGAAACAAGGCAGTCATTGGTGCTGTCAATTCTTTTCTAAGTTCATTTAAAGGTTTGGGATGTATCTCAGCTGGCCCAATTGCCTTATTTATTTTCAGTTTTTCTAGTTCTTTTAGACCTCCTCTACTGTTATTTATTTTATTTATTCAAGAATTTCACCAGGAAGGCACAATGAGCAGAACAGCTCATTTCCAGGTGTGTCCTGGGGAGAAGGGGGATGAGAGAAGTGCAAGTGCAATGATACATGAATACAATTAGAGTAGATATACATAACAGGAAAACATTTCTAAATAGTATACCAACTTTTTACAGCAGTTACAAAAAAAATAAATAAATATTAATAAATACAGGCAGAATAAGTATAAGGTAGATGTAGGTGTACATATTAAGAAAAAAATACACAATACGAAAGTCAAGAGAAAGCCAAGAGACAGCTTAGGTTAACAGAGCATGCCAATTGGAGCAGCCTAGTTAAGGTAAGCTCTTAGGAGACCCACAAAATGAGCACTGTATATGGTGACAAACTAGTCAGAGCAGAGGCCTAGGTAAGCCAATGCCTGAGGTTATGCAGTAGGAGTGGAGATGAGTAGCCAGTGTGTGAAGTGAGGCCAGAAGTATATGGTAGAAGCAGGTAGTGTTTGTGTAGACATGTAGTAGGGAGGAGAGAGAGAAATGAGAAATGGCATTATGGATAAAAGGCGGAGAGCATTCCACAGTTGCGGACAGCAAAAGGAGAAGGTGGACTGGCCAGTAGTGGTAGATCGGTGGGGATAGTGAAGGATCTGTAAATGGACTAGTCTCTAACCAGCACCCCTTGGATATCCTGTCAGCTATCTAAGGTCCCTCTCCCTCCCATTCTACTGTAAACACCGAACAAAAATATTCATTCAGGATTTCTGCCTTTTTCTTATCTCATTCTGCCGATCCCCCTCCTTCCCTTTTAGGTCTCACAATCCCACCTCTGGATTTTCTTTTTTCCCCTAATGTAGCTATAGAAGGTCTTGTCCACTTTCTTTACATCCCCCTGGCTATACTTTCCCAGTCTGTGCCCTGGCTTTCCTGACTGCTTTCCCCACCTCTCTTAATTTATCCAAATACACTTGTCTGTCCTCCTTCCCAAGTGTTCTTTATATTTTCAGAAATTCAACCTTTTATCATTTACCCTCCCTGCCACTTCTTCCTCCTTGTTTTACTAATTTGCCTCATCCAAAGGCTTGTGGCTTCTGATGTGGCTTCCTTAAAAAGTGTACATTGTTTCTCTACATCCCCCTTCCCCTCCCTGACCCCTAGGACATTCCTCATACATACCTGTAATTTTGCTAAAATTGACATTTCTGAAAACCAGGAGCTTTATTTATTTTATTTATTTATTTGTATTTCGGATGATACCTTTGAGCCGAGGGCTCTTTTGCAAAGGTTCCATGTCATGGCAATAAGGACAATAAGGCAAAAAACATAACATGATCAATACAATGGAACTTACAAAAAAAAAGACAAGTAAGGTTACAATAATAGCAGCCAAAGGCATTGTCAAGGAATTGTGCTGTGAGTTAATTTTACAGTACAAGTCATAGACGGCTCAGTGAAGCTTTGCTAGGAGTGGGTTAGTAGGAAAAGAGAAAGAAGAGTGGTGGTGAGGGGGTGGTATGGGATAGAGGGGGAGGGTGGAGGGGAGAAATAGGGAGGTCATTGTGTTGGGTATGTGGTAGATGGGAAATAACAAGGGAGGAGGAATGGGGAGATGAAAAGGAAGAGGAGACAGATTCATCCTATACCAAGTAATGAGGGGTAGGAGAAGAGGAGGAGCTGAGACAGTAAGGAGGGATGCTTGAGAGTTGTATGTCTTGGTGTGGCTGGACTCTTCCACTGTCTTCCCTTTAAACCACACTGTCTGGTGATCGTTGGACCCCAGATGATTCCTGACCTTCACATTCATCACTCTGTCCCGGCTGGTAAGCATCAGGTCTAATACTGCCCTTCTCATATATGTTTTCTGCCACTAGTTGTCTGAGTTCTGCTCTCTGAAGAGCTTCCAGGATGTCCCTGCTCCTCACCATGGCAGCAGTAAGGTTGTTCCAGTTGACATCAGGTAAATTGAGTGCTCTATCATCAGTATTTACCCATTTTACTGCCATTTCAAGTATGATTTCTACTAGTGTTGTGTCCATTTCCTCCCCCTTAGTTGAAGGTTTGTAGATCAAGCCTGCTTGAATGGCAGCCCCATCCTTGTTTCCAGTGTGCCCCATAGTGCCTCTGCTTCCTCTGTTGTGCTATGTATCTCTATAGCTTTTATTTCCTCCCTAACATAGGTAGCCACTCCTCCCTTTTTTTCTTCCCTATCTTTGTGGAATAGAGTATACCCTGATATGGCTGTGCCCCTGTCATGGTTCCCTATGTACCATGTCTCGGTAAAAGTGACAAAGTCCAGGTCTGCCTCTGACGTCAATGGCATTAGATCTGAGATTTTGTTTGCTAGGCTGTGAGTGTTTGTTCACATGGCTTTCACTCTTTGTCCCCCCCTTACTTTACCCTTTTTTACCCTTCTGAAATTCCTCCAGATCCTTCCCTGTGGGCATGCTGCTGTTTTCTGTGTTGAACTGGGTTTTCTGACCTCACATTGTGCTCTTGTTAGTCCTCCTTTGTTTTCCGTGATTAATTCTTATTTTTGGGGAAGTTATGGCCAAGCTTATATCTTGTAAGGTATCCTCAATTGGTTCTTTAGCCTCTAGCTCCACCTTTCATTATTTAAACATCCAATGGTCATGTTGACTTTCTGGCCCAATGCTCGTAATCCTTCCTTCATTACTGTAAGTGCAGTCCATTGTATTTGAAGAACTTCCTCCCCCAGAAGTCTCCACATGCACCAACAAAGAGGTAGTCACTAGACTGACACTAGTTTTGTAGCCACTCACTGAACTTCTCTATGTCCTTGCTTCTGATCCTTTCTGTGCTATTACCTTTCCCCCACATTGGAAGGACCTCAGAGAAGGCTAAGGCGAATGAATGAGTTGCCACTCAACACTGACTGCCCTGCCAGGTCATTTTCCCTAGGTGTACCAAGATCTTCAGGCCTTCCTCCTCTTTCTTTGCTATCCTTTAAATGCGGCTGCTGTCATGCTTTGCTGAGGTCCCAGGAAGGCATCTCATTAACACCTTTGTTTGTGCACTGTCATTTAGGTGGGTCTCTACTCCCCCATATCATGGAGTCTCTCACTATGAGTACTTCTGTATCCTTAGCTAGCTTGTCTTCATTTTCCCTCAACAGGTCCTGCTCTGTATCCTTAGTTTTCATGTCTTCATTTGCACTCACTGGGTCCTGTCTTGTCACTTCTACTGGTTTGTCTTCTTTCCTATTGCTTATGTGATCCTTTTCATTTGTGACAGGTGTGAAGAGGTTTGAAGTGGGGGTAGGTTTTGCATAGATTGCTTTTAGTTAGACCCTTCTACAATTCTTCTTCTCTCCCCTTTGCACTACTTTCCATCCTTCTGCTCTGGTATGCCTTTGTGGGAGAGGACTCCTAGCCTGAGGCTGAGGGTAGGGCCTTTAGGGGAGTGACTCCCTGTCCCTGTACATCAGGTGCTGCAGCTGCGATATTCTCTCCAATGCTGCATTCAGCTGCTCCATGAGATTGTTTAAAGTCCTGCAAGAAGGGCAATGCAATGCCCCATTCTCCAGAGAGTCCCTCTGTGGATGAGTGCCCCGCACCTATGGCAGTCAGCAGTTTTCATACTGTTTTCCTTTGAGTTGTCTGGATTCACTGGACATTGGAACATATCACCATGTAAGAAGAGGGGGGAGTAAAGCTGCACCTCATAATGCCCAGTAGCCATTGTTCCTACACCACAGAGGGCCACATCTGTAAGAATTTTTGCTTTTCAAAATGGCAAAGGTTCATTCCCAAAGAGCCCACACCATTCCCACTGTGGCTACTTTGATAATTTCTAGCCTGTACCCCCACCTACATGCAGAAATGGAACTTACTGACACACTGGCAACAGTTCTTTAGCCTATCTGTTCCAATTAAGTAAGCAATATTACCCGACAGAGTGGGCTATACCAGACCACCCATTGGGTGTAATGAGGCCCGATGCCAGAGGTGGAGGACCTTATAGCCCCTAGAAGGTCCAGTATAGCCCATATTGACCACCCTGGAGGGTATTAATGTGCTTAGAAAATGGGTACATGTATTGTATATGTTTCAGAAAAAACATTTTTGTTATTTAATTTTGTAATGTGATTTTGTAATAAAATAGTTCTTCTGCCTGTACTGCAATGCTGTTTTTTTTTTTGTTTGAGCTAAGGACTTCTGTCCTACAATAGCCACCGTAGGTGTGATTTTTAAGCTTTTTGTCATGGTTACCCCCACTCTGCATATGTGAATTTTGAGATTGTTGTCATAGTTATCCCCCCACACATGTGTGTGTAATATGCACACACACACACACACACACACAACCTAAAATACTGCAGTTAAAAAGGTTTTATTTTACCTTTGTTTTGTATTTAGTTATTTGTATAACTTTTCCTTTTTTTTTAAAATGAGAAGTGGAGCTGTTGTGGTCATGGTTGCATTTGGGACAGTGACTATTGTGCAACATACTGGTTGGATTTTGTGCTTGCAGACATCAAGTGATAATGAGAAAAAAACAGGTTGAAGTCATTTTAATCTGCCCCTCATCCTGTTCATTGTAGTTGCGATCCTGGCTGTCTGCTGCTATCCCTTATGTCTATCAACAAGTTTGATCTGAGTGCTCTGCAGTAGTACTGACAGTGTGTACTGGAGTGCTACCCAAAAAGGTGACAGTTTCTTTTATTTTCTGTTGGGAAGCTATTAGGGAACAACCATTGTTTAAAATACATTGTGACTGCTGTTCACAAGGTGACAGGTTAAGCGAGCGACTCAGATGCTGGCAGGAGCAATACCAGAGGTGTTTTCAACTTGTTGAGAGTATGTAAAAAAAAAACTGCTCAGTAAAAAAAATGTGGCAAGGTAGACTTTGTGGAGGTTGGGTGTGGAAACTGCCATTGTTGTGGGATGTTTGGTGAAGAGGTGTGTGTGTGTGTGTGTGTGTGTGTGTGTGTGTGTGTAGGGGGTGATCCCTCGCTAAATTTAAAAGGTGTGTTGCAAACAACTGAGTTGTGTGAGGGTGGATGTGCCACTTTAAAGAAGGTGGTTGTCATTTATTCATTGGGGAATCTGCAATCTGACCGAGGAGCGGTGGTGGTTGTCGGACAAGCTAGGAGGAATTAAACATAACTGATACGGTTTAGGGCTTTACCATTGATTTTGTGTTGCGTCTTGAACTGTGATATTCAGTGCTACAATCTAAAACTGTGAACACATCACAGAATCAGGCATTAGAATGGTTGGGCGAGTCCCATTGTTTTATTTATTTGTTTTCCAGGTGTGACCATGGTCTGACTCTGACACCGCTTTCACTTGTAGAGCCAGCAGACAGAGAGCGTTTAGCCCGCTGGAGGAATGGACACAGTAGAGCGGTTGGTTCTCAGAGAGTCAGTAGCAGTGTGGGACATGAATGTGCAGTCAGGAAATAATCAAACTACAAAAAAAAAGTTAACTTTAAATGCACCTGGGCAGGCTGATGTGGTGCTTTGGGCAGCTGGCACTGAACAAGGGAGTGTTACAGGGCAGCAGTATCTCTCGCTAAGTGAGAGAAAAAAATGGTGGCTCCAAACAACTGAACATTCTAAGGGCATAGAGATTTAAAAAAGGCAGTCAGTCAGCCAGTGACTGGGACTTATTATTTCCTGGTCTCTGTTGCCTGATATCAGACCGGGTAGGTTGTGGCATTAACCAATGAGAAAGCAGAATGCTTCGTACCCATTTTCTAATGCGGTCTATACTATCTAGTTAATACATAATGCCTCAGTGTTCTATACTACAACTACTGTATATACAATGTTTCAGGCTAAATGTGGCTGTCAGAATTGGACAGAAAAGAATGAGAGTAAACAAACCCGCAGTCAACAAAAGTACTGATGTTGTAGAAGCAGCACCGTTAGATCATTAGCAACTAATGTAGAACAGTTATTTTCACTGTAATTTAGTGTTTTTGCCATATTTGCAGTCCCACCAGTAAGATAAAGCTACAGTGAAAATTTACTTCTTTCCCTTTGCTTCCATTATTTGATTTCTGCAGCACCTGTCCATCTTTCTCATAATCTCGTAAGCAATCCATGAAGTGCAAAACTAAAACTGTATAGTACTTCTCACTTCTTTTGAGTTAAAGAATAGCTTTGTGTAACAAGCAAATCGAATGCCAGGCAGAAACCCATGAGGTGCTTCCTGGTTAGCCATCTCTTACCTGGACCTTTACAAGAGGAGGCAGTATAGCATAGTGGTTAATGGCACTGAGCTTCAAACCTGGAGACCTGGGTTTCAATCCCAATTAGCCCCTTCTTGCATTCTGTGTGATCCTGAGCAAGTCACGTATCTTCCTTGTGCTCCCAGGTAACACCTGGAAACAAGCTCTGGCTTAGTGTGCATTTCCTGGTTAAATTATTTCCCCTTTACTAATTTTGCCTGTCTTAATACTAACTAGACACAGGATTCCACTCTTAGAGTCTGCTGCTAGAAATGTGCATTCTCCTGCTCTTTTAAACTCAGATTTTCTTTTCTCTTTTAAACAAAATTAAGACAACAAAAGTACAGAGCCTCCTGTAACCAAGCAATGAAATACCAGGCAGAAAAGCTCCTGACCATAACCCCAGATTGCTGATGCCAGTGACACTTCACAATCTCTAGTTTCTCAATTACCTGGACTTACACTGCCATAGTCTTTCTCCTTTTCCCTCTAAAATGATGAGAAGCAAGAAGGCAATGGTGAACTGAACAGAGTGGGGCTGCAATAAATCCATGCCTGGTGGGGCCAAGCTCTCACAAAGCTCCCTTGTGGTCACTCCTCAGTTCATCACATACTCTCTTGGTCCTTTCCTGGGGCAAGCGGTGTTATCTCAGTCAGCATCCCTGGGCATGGCTGACGAGATCAGCTGGTCTAATGTTGGTTGGCTTGGTGTTGGGCCCTCTTCCCTCTTCTGGGTTCCTCTTGCATGTTGATCCCAGTTTCCCAGCAGTTCCATTCTCTTACTTCCTTGGACACTGCACATTTGTAGTCTCCTGCTCTGAACCCCAAACCCTAAGGTTTTGTGTACTGGCTCATGCTATTGGCCTTACTCTCTCAGTCTCCCTCACAAGGTTCAAGCACTGTTGGTCACAGTATCTTTCTCTTGGGTACAGAGAAGCCGGACCAGGGATTAATTAGGAAAGGGGGATGTTTGGCATTAGGCAGTTTTGTTTTTGTGATGTGGGTAATCATTCATTCGGGAAGGGGTGGAATGTTTGGCAGTGGGTAGGTTTGTTTTTGTGAAGCAGGAATGGGCATTCGCTTGGATCTGGCCGGGATGTTTGGGAGCACGTGTTGTGTTTTTTGTGCGTGACAGGGTCAGAGATGTATGCACACATTCGGGGGTAGAAAAGCAGGCTAAGTGTAATGCCATTCAGCACCTTGCTGGGCAGCCTCATGCAGATGAAAACATTGAAGCACTCTCTCATGTCATGCGACAGTTTCGGTCTTTTCAACTGTGAGAAGTTTTCGCCAGCAAGCAGTAATGTGTGTCATGCTCAGAATACCTGGTCATTGATCTGTTACTGACAAACTCACTGCTGCTTGAGTTTCTTTGGACCTGAACTGACACATCTCTGACAACTGGTTGTTTGTAACAAAATGTTTGCTGCACATGCATGCACAAGCCAATATAATATGGGAAAACAAGAAGCACCCAATATAGGGTTGGGTGATAAAGTAAATACCAGTAGAACGGCTGGTAGGAAGGTACCAAACACAGGAAGGGAGCAATAGGGCCAAGGTACAGCAGATAGCAGAAGGTAGTGAAGCATAAAGGCAATTATGGGAGAAGTGCAGTGCAATGGATGCAGAACTGCAGTTTTATGGGAGACATTCTGGGGACTGAGATGCTGCTCATTTTTACTTACCACTCTGGACTGAGGCAGGATGTTGCTGGTTTCTGGAATGAGCTGGCTAGGATCTAGATGACCTCTTCCTCCACCCAGGGGACACTGAATCTACTGCCATTGCCCAAGAGGAGGCCTAGGAGAAGGAGCGATGGCTAGACTGTGGTGAGCTCTGGGTAGGAGGGTGTGGCAGCTTTCAGGCACATTCCTCAGCCTATACTTCCACAAAATTCCTCTGCATTCTGGCAGGACATAACTGCCAGGAGGAGGCACCCAAAGTAGTGGCAAGGAAGGATGTGGGGTTCCTCCATATTGGAGGCCAGAAGGTGGGAGTTTAAAGAGCCAAGCAGATGAGAAAACAGCTGCTGAAGGAGTATTCATTTGTTAGGGAGATAGATTCCGGAACAGAAAAGGGTGAGAGAGGGATATAAGGTGCCTACCTGGTGCCATGGTTTTAAGGGATGGGCACCATAACCTAAGTATTGCTAGGGTGGCATGGCAGGGTAAACTGAACATCATTGTCCACCTGGGGATTAATGATCTAGCAAGGGATGGAGCTGGGATTGTGCAGGGAGAGTTCAGGGAATGTGGGAAGAGCCTAAAGCAAGAAGCATGCATGGTGACTTTCGTCAAGCCCTGCCTATCGTCACAGGAAAGATAGTATACTCCACACCAGGAGCTTCAACTCATGGTTGATGGAATGGTGCAGAGAAGAGACTTTTGGCTACATTGGAGACTGGGGATCTGGTTAGCAAGGAAGGGGCTTCTGGCACCTGCTAAATATGCTGTCTGCTGCATATGTTTTACCAAAAATAGATGAAATGAGGTTTTTCATTGATCCAATGTGTTCTTCTTTATTAAAGTGCTGAGGCTATGCAAATTTCAAAACATAGAAGTAAACAACATGTAAATTCTGTGTTCTACCAGCTTCCTAGATCTCTCCTCCACTCTGCTGGTGATGTCACCATGTCACTACATCATCCACCTACTATGTTTGATGCTCTCCTCAAAGGCTCTGGGGACCAACTTTGAGAGATATGGGCTTGGTGATAGCCTGCATCTCTCTGGGAGTGAAACTAAAGTCCTCAGTGGATGGTTTAAATGGTATTTTGATGAACATTTAAACTAGCTGAGGGAGATGGCAGAAAGACAAAAGGAGGTATAAACAGCCCCCCCCCCGGCTAAACCAGTAGTAGGGGAGGACCCAAGGGGAGGAGGAGAATAATAGAAATGTGATAATGGAAACAGAAGGGTAGTGAAGAATAAGGGGAATGGGATCAAAAGTTGCAAAAAAAGAGAGGGGGAAATGAGGCATGGCACAAGGAGAGGAATGAGGGTAGCAGGTAGAGTGGGAGCAAGGTGTGGAGGGCCCATGTGTGTAAATGCACATAGTCTTGGAAACAAAATTCCAGACTTAAAGGCCATCATGGTGGAGGAAGACCTGGATATTGTGACCATTACTGAGTCATGATGCACAGGCAGCCATGACTGGGACATAGCCACACCAGGCTACACTCACATCAAAATGGACGAGGGGCAAGGAAAGGAGGAGGGGCTGTGCTGTATATAATGGAGGGTATCAAGATGATGGAAACACAGTGGAACCATGGAGAAAGGAGGGGCTGTAGTACCTGTGGATCACCCCAGAGACAGAACTGGAGCTCCTATTTGCACTGGGCTGCTATACAGAATTCCACCATTGGGGGAGATTCTGGATAAGGCACTGAAGGAAGACAGAAGCACAATGGCAGACAAAGGAGAGGTACTACTGATGGGGGCTTTAATTTTCCAGATGTAGATTGCAGCCTCCAAGACACAGTTTCATCTAGAAGCAGGGGCATCCTAGACTCCCTTTGGGGGGGCTTTTCTCAGGAAACTAGTCAAGGAGCCCACACACATGATGGGGCAACAGGGCAACAGTATTGCAGACAACAAGTTGCGATGCCACCTGAGGATCAGCAATCACTATACAATGTGGTTTAACAAGAATGACAGCAGAAGCAAACCACACAAGGATGAGGGTCCTGGTCTTTAGGAGGGCAGAATTTTAAAAAAATGGGATGGGTGAATGCTTCAGAGACAATCTAGCAGGGAGAATTACCTAGGTGGCATGGAGGATTAGTGGACCAAACTAAGGGATGGCATAGTGAAGACAACAAACCTGCACAAAAGATGTAAGCAAGAAAAGGAGAAAAGAGATCACTATGGTTTGCAAAGAAAGTGGCTGCAAAGATTGAGGCTAAAAAGGTAGTATTCAAAAAGTATAAAAAGACACAGAAGAAAGAGGATAGGAATGTGTTCCAGGAAAGCAAATACAAAATGGTAATATTAAATGCATGCTGAAAATAGAAAATAAGATTAAAATCAATGTTTCAACTTTGTCTTCTTCAGGAATTATTTAAAAGAGAAAAAAAAGCAAAGTTAGTGGAGCGTTAAGGGGAAATAAGGGATACATATACTGTATATATATATTTATTCATGGCAAAAATGCTTTAATGCATCAGTGAGGATTAAGTGACAAAGTGAGGAATGAAACATTAGGGTTAGTATTTACCCCTCACACTATCTTCCACAGACTGACAAATGTCAGGATGTGCCATGGAGTCATCAGGCCCAGCTCTCACCGCATTCCATGTGTAAGCAGGTTAACATGTTACAGTAAAGGAGAATGGGGTGATAGTTAGGCCTCACAACCCCATGGCATACCCTGGCATCTGTCAGTCTGTGGAGGATGGGTATGTGGGTTGTGGCAGGGGGGTTAGGTGCTCAACCCTAATGTTTCATTTCCTCACTTTTGTTGCTTTAACTCTAACTGATACATTAAATGCAGATTTTTGCCATGAATCTCTTACTTTTTGAAAAAGTGTAATATAACTAGTAAAAAAACATGTATTTGGGCCATGCTCTCACACCAAGATGCCCATTACTACATGACAATATGCATCTGTGGAAGCACAGGCGCCCCTCTTACACATAGCTATACAGCAGCCTTATATGGCAAGAAACCCTTGTAATACAAATTTTACAATATCTCATTAACTGTGCTACCTATGAAAAAAATTCCATTGCAGGCTTACTCTATGGTTTAAAATCTTGTTCCAGCAGCATAGGTCATGAAAAGGTGACCTTTGCCGCCAGTAACGAAAACTCTGCATCTCGCTTCATTTTTGAGATAACGGAAAGGTATGACAGACACTGCAATGTAATCCTATGGGGAAAATGTCAGCTTTATCATGGCATATCTATGCAACCACTTAATTCCCCAACACCTACACAGCATAATTCACATATGCAGGACATCCACTCAACTCCCTGTAAATTTCAAGTAAAAAGACCAATCCGTTAATGAGCTATGCAATTCTAAAGTTTTTACACCTTTAAAGATTTTTCAGTCGTTAGATAACAAAATCCTCAGCCACAAGATAAATCCTAGTTCATGACCTAACAAAATCCTAGTCCGCCAGTGGACATCTGGTAATGCCAATCTGGGACATCTGGTCATCCCCAAAGATATCTGGTCATGAAATTCTGGCTATCTAGTCATCCCCTCATGAACAAAGCTAGCGGACTAGGATGGTCTCACATACCAGGATTTTGCAGGCTTACGAAAGAAGATCATTAGCGAGTCATGAAAGAAGAATTTTAAATTTTTAAAAAACAATTTTTTGACAGAAATGAAGCAAACCAAAGGCATGGCTTTGTAGAGGGGGTCACCCTGATCAAGACCCATGCCTCACATGGCCCAAAAGTCACCTGTGGAGAAAGCAACAACATTTTGTTTAACTGGAAAACTAAAAACAAGATGGCGGCTCATAAACAAAGATTTTTTCTGATGGACTAGGATTTTTCTTTCACAAGCTGACAAAATCTTTGACCTTGAGACCATTTATTTTTCGCAAAATATACATATAGATTTTTGAGTGAACTGAGCATGCTCAGAACTCAAATATTAAAAATGTAATAACTTTGGAACAGATTCATATTTTTTTACCAAACTAATGCTGGATTGTTCCTTGACCCAACCTCTTTCTACCTTCCAAGTTTCAGACCAAAAGATCACATGATGTGGTTGCAGCACCACGGGCAAAAAACACATCAAAACTGGAAAGAAGTGCATTTTCGGTGTTTCTTTGCGCAGAAACTATAAGTCCGACCAAAACGCAACTTGGTAAATCATGAGAGCTACCATACCAGACCCTGCATTCCACATTTTGTGCAAATCTGTTGAACAGTTAAAAAGTTATTAATGAGCAAAATTTGAGGTTTAACATTAAAGTGCCTGCTCAACCCTAACTAAAGGGGCACTACATGCCCCCATAAAATATGTATGTATATGTGTGTGTGTGTGTGTGTGTGTGTAGTGTATATGTGTATATATATATATATATATATATATATATATATATATATATATATATATATGTGTTCTTATTATTCATTGCAAAAAACAGCACAGTGACAAAAGTATGGAAATGTGATGTGAGGGTTACACCCCTACCACCCCACCTCCTGCTGTCGCACCATGTTTTGTTTTTTTTTTGTACCAGGAAAAGAAGAGGGAAGCAAGGAAGGTGGTGAGGGCTACAAAATTCAAACTGAGGAAATGATAGCTAAGTGGGTAGGCAAGGTATTTTTTATATACGTAAGTGAAAAAGAGGAAGACAAGGAGAGGGATTGTGAGCATAAGAAGAGCAGAGAAGAATGTGCAGAGAAGGATCAGGAAAAAGCAACTATCCCTAACAGATTCTTCTGTTCATTCTTCACAGTGGAAGGAGACTTGGGTGGACCACATGCAGCAGGAGCACTGGGGTGAGAGAGGTAGACACAAGTCCTTTCACATAGGACAAAATGTCCAGAATGGACATGCAAATCTCAATGAGGATAAAGAAATGGGGCTGGACGGGGTATAACAAGGGTGTTGAGGGAGCTCAGGGAAGTACTGGCTGCACCTGTGACAGTCTGATTCAAGAAGCCATTGGAAACAGGAGTGGTTACAGAGGACTAGAGTAGGACATATGTAGTTCTGCTTCATGAAAGTGGCAGCAGTGAGGAGGCAGGCAACTAAAGGCCAGTTAGTCTGATATCAGTGGTAGGTAAGTTAATGGAGATCTTACAAAAAGAAAGGCTAGTGAAGTATCTTGAAACTCGTGGGTTACAGGATCCAAGGCAAAATGGATTCATAGAGTGTGGTCATGTCAGATGAACCATATCTATTTCTTTGATTGGGTGCACAGGGAAAGAAATCAGGGTGAGATGGCATTCATGGCCTACTTAAACTTTAGCAAGGCCTTCAACACTGTACCACATAGGAGAGTCATGAATATGCTGAGCAGTTTAGGGGTGGGTCCCAAAGTAGTAAACTGGGTACAAAATTCATTATAAATAGTTGACAGAGGGTGATGGCAAAACAACACTTGCTCTGAGGAGGAGAGAGTGACCAGTTGGTTAACTGAGGGCTCAGTATTTGGTTCCAGTCCTCTTTATTATCTTTATAAGTGACATTGCAGAAGAGCTAGAAGGGAAGGTATGCCTCTTTGCAGATGACACCAAAATCTACAATGGGGTAGGCACTCCAGAGAGGTGGAGAGAATGTGTAGAGACCTGAGAAAACTCATGGAGTAGTCCAGGCTATTGCACTTGGGTTTTAGTGCAAAAAAGTTCAAAATCACACACCTAAGGCACAAAACTGGGGCAGAGAATAAAATGGAGAAAGGTATTGACAGTCACTAAGCAGGAAAGTGACTTAGGGGAAATCATTTTGGATTACCTCAAGCTGGCGAGGTAAGGCAGTAGGTGGGGCAAATGTAATAACTGGGTGCAAAGGGAAGGGTATCTACAGCAGAAGGAGAGATGTGGTGATACCACTGAATAGATCATTAGTGAGACCCCAGCTGGACTACTGTGTCCAGTTATGGAAACAACACCTCATGATACACATTGACAGAGTAGAGGCCTTCCAGAAGAGGGCAACTAAAATGGCGCAGGGTCTGCATCAAAAACTCTATACAGAGATACTGAGGGATCTCAAAATATACAATCCAGAAGAGAAGCAGGACGGAGGACATGATAGTGATCTATAAATAACTAACAGGGGTGAATAAGGTACAGGAGGGGAGTAGTTTACAGAGGAGAAGGAGCATGAAAACAAGGGTTCATGCAATTACTGTATGCTGGAATGGAGAAAATTTAGGAGGGATGTGTGGAGGTACGTCTTCACCGAAAGAGTGGTGGATACCTAGAACAGTCTTCCAGTGGAGATGGTGGGGGCAGAACAGTGCTGAACCACAAACACATATGAGATAAGTACAAAGGAATCTTTGTAGGAAGTTGGGGGGTAGCCAGATATCATATAAAGTTGCCACAGTGACAGAAAAACAGCAAAGACCACCACAGCGACAGAATCGGCTATTCACTGTAATGGTACACAGGTTTTCCAACACTGCTGTCTCCAGGGAGTTTGTCCCATCCCTGAAACAACTCAGACTCAGAGTTGGTAATCTATACTGCTGTGGGTGCACAGGGTGAAGCCCCTCGGAAAAACACTTGTTTCCACTGACAGCACAATGCCATTTGTCAGTATTGTGCCATTGCTGTAATGCCAGTTGAGAGAGTTCCTGTTGATGTGTCTTGGTGGCCCAGCTAGAGATCAGGTAGGGTCTATGGTGACAATATAGGCAGGGATAAATGAGTAGACTGGGTCAGCCAAGCAGTCCTTTTCTGTCAACAGATTTTATCTTTCTATGTTTCTCTCACAGTGAAAAACATTTGTGCTCAATCTGCCTCCTCCTCCCTCCCTCATCCCAGGAACTCCCTCCCTATCAACTGCTCCCATTCCCCTCTTTCAATTAAGTGGAGAAAGTTATCTGTTACTGTTTGTTTTTTCCCAAATACAACATTTCTGAAAATAAAATGTGTATATGTCTCTTATTTGCCTGGTTCTGGGGCTATATTTAAATTTTGTACACTACATTTTATTATTTTTAATGAACTCATTATGCAAGCAGGTCACTAGGAATCCTGCTTTCAAGCACTACGGCATGCACATCCTCTAGTCAGATTCTTTGTTAGAGATGACAACACTTAGTACCCTATTCCTGTTCATGGTGAAACTCTGGACATGCGCACATTCATAGTGCATGACACTCTTGTGCACACATAGTCTTTCTGTGGATGACTAAACAAATTCATGTACAACATAGTTGTACATGAATTTGTTTAGCTGGTAACAGAACTGACAGACAGTTCACAGTCTGAGATGAGGTAAAAACAATGTTAAATACCATACTCCCTTTACAGTGTCATTTTCTGGTTTACTCTACAACAGTTTGAATGAACCCACAAGTTCTGACAGCTGTGAAGCTGACAGCAAGTGCTGTTACCAGTGTCAGTATATGGCTTCCATGTCATAACAGTGATTGCAAAATAGCGATCGCTATTATGGCAAGTGTATATCACCAAAATCACATCGTGAGATGTACTCCAAGGTGACCCAACATCCAGAAAACAAAAAGTGTTTCAGGAGGCTGTACCTCCACACCCCTAAATAATGATTCTCAGCTTCAGGGGGTGCATGTCTGGGAGGGTAAACCCCAAATTGAAAAAATTACATTACACGTAGGCATGCAAATGTTCCTTACTCTGGTCCTAAACCCTATATCTGCTGCACCTGAGCTAGCCACCCACACCACCACACCACACAGCTAACTCAGTGGCAGCAGGCACATCAGTCCCCCAAAACCCCTTCCTTGTCCCTCCCCTTCCCCTTGCTATTCCCCCCTTCCTGTCACCCTGTACTACCCTTGCTTTCAAGTAAGATCACAATCCTTCCAGGGAAGCCCGGGAGGAAAGCGTTGAATATGAGTTGCCATTTTGACGGTCGCTCATATTCCGTCACTATCCTCAATGAATACCCAGTATATGATATGCCTCTTTATAAAATAGGCAAAGGATTTCATGCAGTCTGATTGGTTGTTAGCCATGCATTAGAAGCGTGCAATGTACAGCTAAAACTAGAAACCCTATATAGAATATACAGACCCATTTTGTAAGTGCAATGAGCCACTCCAGAGACATGCATTTTGCACAATTCTAATTCAAGGCTAGGGGAATGAATGTACTTGCCTCAGTACACCCCCCCAACTGTGCCTTAGAACTGTCTAAATGCAAACTTGGTCATGTATTATTGTGTACCCAGCATGAGAGATCTATTTCTTTTTTTTTATGTTCTCCTTTGCACTTGTGCAAGGGTGAACATATTGAAATGATAGTGGGTTTTAAGAGATTACTCACTGTTGGTCTAATGCAGGACACTCTGCAAGTTACTTGACTGTGTCAGACCAATCATCAGGCAGGCTGATCATGACACTCTTCTTGTCTTGTCTTGCCAAGTAGAACTTTGTGTAGTTCTAAGAAAGGAGTCATCTGAATCAAAGGGTGGTTCTTTTCCTTGATCTGCATAAGCCGGCGAGCAAGCAGAGCTGATCAGCATCACGACTGGCCTGCTGTGGTCCTTCTCCCCAATGTAAAAACAATCTCCCCCACCCTCTTCAAATAATCCCTCCCACTTCCCTTTGCTTCCCCTTTCTTAATTTTTTGACAATAGAGTGCCCAATCCCCAGTTTCCGTTAGTACCCCCCAGACTGCCAGTTGTCGCTGTGCAACACTGGGTAGCCAACCCCCCATGCCATCAAATCTAACAACACTGTGCTGCCTAATCCCAGTGTATTGGTACCTGAAATAAAAAAATCTATCATTCACAGTCTATTTTATTTTTATACACTCTGTAAAAAAGAAAACTGTCCATCAACAGCTGTTACCACTAGCACACCACTGCCATTACCGTCTCCCTGCCTGACCCTCCAACTCAGCATGCACCACCCCACACTGTCCCACATACCTTACTTTTAACTTTCTGACATTGGGGTGCCCTATCCCTTGTGTCGGATAGTGCCCCCTACCCCCTCACATTTTTACTCTGTGACACTGAGGAGCCCACCTCCCATTACTGCCTAATGTAACACAGACATTGGGGTGCACAATCCCTGGTGTCAGTATCTGAAAAAAAGAAAACCATCCCTCATAGTCTTTTAATTTTTTTTTGTAATATCCTGCAAAAAGGAAAACCATCTGTCAATGTCTATTGCAGTTGATGGCACACCACTGCCATTATCCTCCCCCCACCAAACCTTCCCACTTATCACCCACCTCTCCTTACTTGTCTACTGGGGTGTCAATGCCATAATTCTCTCTGGACCAGAGACATGTCTTCACTCTTCAATGTCAGACTGGAAACTGAGGAAATCAGGGAACTATGCAGTTCAATGTATTTCAATGGGTTTTGAACTTGTCCTCATAATTTGGTGCCTTTTTTTTATATTTTCCCCAAATGTTCAACAGAGCCTTTTTGGGACCTGCCTCACAAATAAATATAGCGAAAGTATGCAAATCTGTCCCAAAAGCTGATTTTGTGATTCTTGAAAGAAATTACCATTCAGTCAAGATTTGAAAGTTTTCTCCACTCTTGTTCAGAGTTGTGGTCATAAGATGGTTATATTGAAATATTGGGGTACAAATATTTTAAAAACAACAAAGTTATAAGTGTATATTGACATTTTTCAATGCACACTCATAACTTTGGTAATTTTCGATATTTTGACACCAAAGTTTTCAGCATAGCCATTTTTTTACACCACCTCATGAATGTGACAGCAGTCATTTTACAAATCCTGGCCAAAATGTGTTTTTGCACTTGTAGCAAGAAATCACCTTTCATGCAGGGTTTGAAAATGTGACTGCCCTGGTTTATGAGGTGGGGTCATAAGAAGATATGTTAAATATTTGGGATAAATGCGACAGAGTGGAATGGGGGGCTGAGGCATTATGCCTTACCTCCTGCCATGCTGGTGACCTGTTTTCACACTGTGAGTGGGCCACCCGGGGTCAGATGGGGAGGGAGAGGATAGAGCATCCAAAGGACAGCTCTCCTCTCCCAGCGATGGGTTGTGGATGGAATCCACTGCCTGTCCCCTAGCAGTGGCTGGGGGCTGGCACAGTGGGTCCACATATAGGGGGAAGATGCGGGGCAGACACCTGGTGTGCTATATACAGAAACATGTGCTGCTTGGCCATTAGCTTCATTGCCCACTGCCACAAGGTGCATGGGGAACAGGGAAACCAATTGGAGGAGAAAAAATGTCAGCCAGCAGGATGAAGCTGGCCCCTCACAGGGTCTGCACCCAACTAGCTGGCACCTTGCTAGTGCAAGAGAGGTAAGTCCAGTGGATGCCAGGGTGATGGGGCTGGGGGGCCAGATGGAAGGGGGCTGGGCACTGGAGCATAAAGAAAGATTAAAAAAGAATTGGGGGTAAAAATATTAAAAACATCAAAGTTATGAGTGTGCATTGAAATTTTCAGTGCTTGCTTGTAACTTTGGTCATTTTCAATATTTTGACCCCAAATTTTTAACATAGCCACTTTTTTTTTAAATCACCTCATGAACATGAAAGTTGTCATTTTTCAAATCCTGGCCAAAATGTGTTTCATCTTTGTGGTGTGAAATGATTTTTTGCAACTGTTTTAGAAATGACACCTGTCATGTTCTGATGGAGTGTTGAAAATATGGGGTCAAAATGGAAAAAAAAAAGCCAAGTTAGGAAGAAACATTTAATTTTTCCAGCAGTTGTGAATAACTTTATTTTTGCAGATTTTGCCCCCTAATGTTCAACATGTCACTTGTGTTACCCAACCTCCAGAACATGACAGATGTAATTTTTTTCAAATATCCACTGGAACTTGTTTTCTCAGCAGTACTGTGAAATCACCTTTTGGATGGGATTTAAAAAATTCCTCCTGCATTGATCAGAACATCAGATCATAAAAAGACTGTTGGAAATTTGGATCAAAATGTGGGAATCTGCAGAAAATTAAATATTGTCTTTCAGCTGGCCTATCCTTGAAAGATTAGTTCTAAAAAGGTGTAAAAGCAAGACACCATGCAAAATGAGGTACTTCATGTCATCTGGTGCATCCTGGGTAAATATTATAATGGCATGGTATCACCAATATAGTTAGGGTTGAGTAGGGTGTTCTGTGTTAAACCCCTAACTTTGCACATTAATATCTTTGGCACCGTTTGACGAAATCAGCTAATATTTTGCATGTGTTATGTAGGAGGTAAGGTCAGGATTAATTGAAAGTTTTGTGATGGTAGCTAGTGTGGTTTCTGAGATCCTTATATGTCATTTTCTGCAAATTATTTTTTCCAATACTTAACGTGTTTTTTTTTTTTGCTCATTTATTGGAATTTTTCCCCCAGACTTACAGGGGACTGGTGTCATGTCCTAAGCTACAGTAGTGCCTTTGAAAGGTCTGGTGAGAAAATGATATAACGTTCCAGAGTTATAAGGTTTTAAAGTTTTGTGTTTTCCCATTCTGAGCATGCACAGCAGTTTTTCTAAGATAACGTTGTGGCATAAAATTAAAAATTGGCTGTCGCAGGACCCTTTTTTGGTCTCTCACTACTTGCTTCTCACAGCACAAAGCATTTTTTGTGCTATGAGACTGCCATCTTGTTGCTTTTCTCCTTGAACTAACAAGCATGGAAAATACATATAAATGCTGTCATTTAAAAAAAAAAACATTCACAAGAACTAGATTCTGGTGTTTAGTTTATAAAATAAGGGCCAGAAATACTTTTTCAGGGCAACCAAACTCGCGGGTGCACAGCTTAGGGAGAGGAGCCATTCTCCTGAGTTCTCTATATGAGAACAGCAGGAATTTCTTCACCTTAATAGGTCACAGGGAAAAGATCAACTCTCCAATCAAAGACACATCTGGCTGCTGGAACCGGTTACTGCAATATGAGAAACTAAGGTAAGTGCAGTTCAATGTCTTTTAATGGGGTTTTTAACTTTGATGCATTACTTAAGCAATAAGCTACAAGGGGGTGTGGGTTATCAGGGAATTTACCATGGCTGGAGTGGTTTGCCCATGAGGCGCAGCCGAGTGGGTAAATCCTCACCAGCCATGGTAAATCCCCTGATAACCCACACCCCTGAGTGGCTTATTGTGATTATACCAGGTGTCACTTATTAAAATATAGAAAAAGAATTGTAATAAAATGTATTTTTATTTTTTCAGATATTTTTGTAGAAATATTATTCCACTCTACATTAAGTAGTCCCTTGTTGCTGGGTATAATATGATTAAGTCCTCCCCATGTTTTTTTAAACAATGTTCCATTTTTGTATTTTGTTTTTTTCTTTTTGTTTGTTTTATTAATGAAAGAAAAAGGCTTTACTTTTGTTTTAAGTTTGTCTCCCCTGAGGGAGACGAACAGAGTGTAGTTTAAAGGTGACCTGTCACCCGTTGGTGCTCACAGAGTGGATAGAGCACAGTGTGAAATTGAACTGCTGTCCATTGCAGTTGTCAGAGCACGCTTTAGTTGTTTTTCTTTTAAATACTTTCCCCCATGTTTGGTGTTGTGTTGGGAGTGGTAAGCGGGTGACAGAAGCAGAGACCAGTAGGCAGCAGCACTGCGACTAAAGCTTAACGGGCCATCAATGATTGCTGTTTTATGTGCTTCCGGGTGCAAGTTTGCGGACACGATGCAGTCAGGATGGTGCTTAGGCAAATTTTTTTTAACTGTTTTCATATTCTTCCCCATCCTACAGCCTTCTCTTGTTCCCCAATAAATCCCCTTTACTTTTTTTTGTTTACATTGGTGTTTTTTTTTATGCTAATTTATATGATACAGGAGTGAGAGAGAGAGTGGGGCAGCAGTGAGAGGGAACGGAGTGGAGCCAGAGAGCAAGTGGGAGTAAACTGAAGAGAGAGAGTGAGGAGTTAGGTGGGTGCAGCCAAGTATTTACTGGGGAACAATAACAGTGTTCGGGAGAATTCGTTGTAACTTTTTTTCTGGCTACTTTGGTGTTTTGGATTTTTTTTTAATTACAAATGATGGGATAAGACACAGAGTGGCACAGCAGCGAAGAGAGAGTGAGGCCTGAGCGGAGAGCAAGCGGGAGTGGACTGGAGACAAAGATACAGTTTTGGTTGGTACACTGTTCAGTTTACCAGAATGATTTGTAAAAACCCTGTAAAACAATTTTCCGTTTTTTTTTTGATGTACAGAGAGGTTGTGTTATGGTCTCCGCTTAGCGGGGAAACAAGATAGAGGTCGGAGTTCCGTCATTTAGGGGTCAGATGTTTTTTACTTTAAATATACGGCTGGCTGGCACCTTTTGCAGTGATTATCAGAGGATTTACAACAGAGGTAAGGTGCCAGCCTGCCGTTCTGATTGGTTGCTTTCCGAGGTCAATGTTATAATTATCCATTTATGAATATTTTGGTACCAAATTTTCAACAAGGCCATTTGGAGACTCCTCATCATGAACAATGATTATGACATTTCACAAATCTGGCCCAAGAGGTGATTTTAGAGTCACTTGGCAAAATCAGCTTTTGGGTGGGATTTGAAAATGTTCACCACCCTTGTACATGAGGTGGGGTCATGAGAATGCTATGTTGAAAATGTGTGTTCCAAATATATAAACGTTTTGTGCATGTATTGAAATTGTACAATGCTCGCTCATAACTTTGGTTACACCACCCCATGAACATAACAGCTGTCATTTTTATTAAATCATGGCCAAAATGCATTTTCGCACCTCTGGTGAGGAATGACTTTGCAGTAGTGCAGAATGACATTTCAGCTGGGCTTTGAAAATTCGCAATACGACATTCATGAAATGGGGAAATAAGACTATGCAGACAATTTGATTGCTGTTTTGGCTGAAATGCAAGCCCAGAACCCTCTGGGCCTTCCACTTCTATGGCAACATATATGTACGCATCTATGGATGGATAGGATTGCACGGACAAGAGGACCCTGTTCTCCCAAAGGAAAATGAGAATATGATTATAGTATCCCAAAAAGTAAGGACATGTTATAAAAAAACTGCATTAATGCACCATTTAGGGTAGCGTACTGTTACAAAAGTAAGGAAATGTGACATTAGGATTTAAAACCTCTATACCCCCCCCCCAAAGCAGCAAAAGGAAAAAAAAATTAGGGTTCTGGGTCTCTGGATTCTTAGTGAGTAAGTGTTGGGGTCTTCCTTCGGGTTGTCAACCCAAATGCTCAACCCTCCCCCCCGTAAGCCCTATGTAAAGAAAGGAGATATGTGTGACATTGTTTGCTCACAGAATGGTGTGAGCATTAGGGATGATAACCACCAAGGAATACCCCACCACTGATTAGCCAAGACTCCAGAGACCTTAAACCTTTTGTTTCCTTTGCTGTTTTGGGGTGGGGAGCAAAAGGGTGAAAAACCTAACACCACATTTCCCTACTTTTGTGGGGTTAAGTTACACTAATTGGTGCATTAACACATGTTTTTGCAAAGAATATAGTAAAAATGTGTACAAGCAAGACTCAAAGAAACAGCAATACAAGCAGAAAACATTCCACATTGAGAAATGCTTATCTTTTTAAGGTTTTCACATATCTAGACATGTTCTATTTATTTGATAGTCACTTATCTTGATTATCAAAGAGCCCTTAGACTGATGCAAGCTGTCGCAAAAGGCAGCTTGCATCAAAACCTGGAGCACCAGGGACCATGCATTAGATTCTTTAGTGGCTAGGGTCCCCATGGCAAAGTCTAGCAGCTTGCAGCAACCATGGAAGTGTGCCTAACAGACAGCATATATGCATAGTGTGCCACAAGCTGCTGGGTGGCCATGCACCAGCCCTTGTGGCTAGCACCCCCACACACACAAGCCTGATTAGCTCCTACCTTACAATGTTATACTAATTAATTCCCTGGTGGTCTAGCAGCCCCTTCCCTGTCCTGATCAGCCTGTACTGTAAAATGTTATAAGAGCTATATCTCTGGTGATGTCTCCCTCAAATAGAAACCACAGCATCTAATCAGACTTGAAGTCATTTTAGATAGGGCTCTGTAGGTGGGACTCTTTATGATTTTTATCTCTGTAAATATGATTATGACATTACTTGTTTAAATGTTTTAGCTCAGTTCATGTTTGTTGTGCTCATTTTGATATAAAGTAGACCACTAGCAATATATCTGATCCTATTCAGAATGTGTAATATTTTCTTTTTCCCACATAAACTAGGATTTTGCAATACTAGCCACTCTCAAATTCAAGTCACCCTTGAAAGAAAGCCATGGGTCAAAATAAAAAAAAAATCAAATAGAAGCTGCTGTTTCTATTCATTGAAACACAGTAAGCAAAAGAAGTCCCAATATTGAACTAGGAGTGCAAGCATAGTGCAAATATTTGCACAGCACTGGCACTTGTGCTCAACCCAGTGGCTGCTATATTCAGTCGGATACTGGGCGGTGCTGTTTGACTGAGATTTGGACCATGTTGATACAGTGCTAAGTGAAACTTCACTGCCCCATCATGGCCTGGGTTGTATATAGCTCACATGGAGTAGCACTGTCTGAAACAGGACAGTCCCAAGACTACTATGGACTAAATTCAGCCATAACATGCAAATGAGCCCAATGGGCATGCAACATGCTAAGGGGCCATTTGCATGTCCATTATAGCTCATTTGCATGGAGTGCAACAGCCCCATAGATCCAGTCACATGAAGCATGTCCACCTTGATGGTTTAGAGTGTCCCCACCCCCTCACCTGTTCCATGAATGTACATACTTGGTTGTTATCTAGAAGTACTATCATCCCAATTGCCTTTTCTATGAATGTAAACACTTCCCTAGTGACCAGCTGTTCCACTGCCCCCTGATTACCTGTTGACAAATGTACAACATATGAGTGGTGGTCCAGGTTTCCCCCACCCTTCCTGCTCACTCACATATAACCACCTACATCTCCCTTACTCAGGTGGCTGGCAATCAGTACAGCTCAATCAAGAGAACACTTTCCTCCTCTCACCTCCACCAACCATATGAGCTGTCAGTGAGTGCATGTACAGTATTTATACTGTACGTGCATTCACTGACAGTTCATATGGCAGCCAGCTGAAAAGGTGATTGGAGGGCTGTGCCAGTTGTGGTATCAAGCTTCACTGATTGCTGTCCATCCTGGTAAGGTGGGGTGTGAGGTGGTGGTATGAGAGCAGGAGGGATGGGTTGGGGGGGACAGTGGAAAACCACTGACAAATTGTACATTTGTCAACAGGTGCTCAAGGAGCTTTTGGGAGCCACTGGACTCCAGAGAAGTATTTACATTCATAGAAGGGGTAATCATGAGGGTGGGGTAGTACCCCTAGACACCAGGGAAGAATTTACATTCATAAAACTGGTAATGGAAGGGGGAATGATTAGACACAAGGGAAGTATGTATATTCATAGAACAGTTGACTGAGGGGACCTCTAGACATCAAGTATCAGCATACTCATGTACATTGGGCAGTTAGGGGAACCCAGTAGGAACCAAGGATCAATGACTTATCTAGTAAAGCTGATACAGGTGGGTGGCTGCAGTACAACTGCCCTGCCTTTGGGGCTTGGAGGTGACCTGTTAAGTGGCATGTTTTTGCAGCAGTTACTAGCAATGCATTGGGGCCTGTTTACCTCCACCACAAACCTTCGAAGATACTGCTGTGCTGATATGTATGACAGGACCACCTCATTTACATAGGCACAGCAGTACTACAGCACTTTGGATCTGCAGATTTGTGATCCCAGGGCTTCTGAACATGGGCTTGCTGAAAACAGCAGCACAAATCAAGTTCAGTGCACCCACTAACCTTGTTAGTGATTTTGCAAATTTTTGAATATTGGCACAGAGACACCTTTTAATGTCAAAAGCAATGTATTTGGAACCAAAGAAAGATGAACTATAATAGCTTACAGTCTGCCTTTCTTGAGGGATGATTTTTACTGATATTATGCCTGCTTTTTGATGCTCTGTGTCCATTCTCCTCTTTCCTTCTCTTTCTTCCCCTTTGCCATTCTGTTGCTTTCCTTCTCCTTGCTCCTTAGCATTCCTGTGCCACTCCTGACCCAGGTCTTCTATTCCTCCTTACTCCATTCCTCCTACTAACCTAGACCTTCTCTTCTTCAGCTGCTAGATCTTAAATGGCACTGTATAATTTTTACATTGTCCTACCTGTATTTTATTATAGTACTGAATTTTGTACACTTCGCAGTGCCCATTATGCTGCTGTGAAGGCTTGTGTTGATTGCTTATTCTGTAGCACATTCATGTAAATGGTTATATATTTTCTTATCCTCTGTAAGCCATTCCCTCAGTTAGCACTTGGACATGAACCCCAGCTCAATGTGCATTTTCTTGACAGCAATTTTAGATAATTACATTTTTGTAGTACTACGTATGGACACTAAACAAGAACTTATAAGTAGTCATGTTGTAATGAGATAAATGTATTAATAATGATTTCAGCAGAACATGGTTAAAGAAAATGAAGGCAAGAGCAATGTCATGGAGGAGGAATATCCACAAATTAAAAAAACAGGAGAAGTAGGATAACTTGGCTTGAGAAAATAATAAAGGTTGCAGACTGAGGTGGCAGAATTAAATACATTTCTAATACAGCATAAAGGCTAGAATAATTTGTGGATGCTTTCATCTGCAAGTTGCAAAGGATGTGTGAAAAATGTTGCAGTGTTTATTTCCTTTTTGCCAGTTGCAGGCTTGCTTTATAAAACATACTAATCACACAACTTGTGGAAAAGAAATGCACTAGTCTAAAATTTACTAAACTAATTCCACAAGTGGCCAACTCAGAAAAAATATTGCAAGTACTTTGACTTGTGAGAGCAAAACTCAACTCTGCATCTGGTTCTAGATGTATAGTTGTGCTATAACTTCACGTGCAATGTTTGCAATGATCCTCAGTATTTGTTGCAATTGTGATAAATGGCATTCTGCTGTTTGTTTGCATATTTTAATTTTTACCCATCCCTAAGTATATAACTTGAAAGTGTATTTCCAAATACACAGTTTATGAAATGTATTGTATATATTTTTTTATATCTAGTCATACTCACCCAAGCTATACTGTGATCGGATACCATTAGGACTTGATTGTGCTTCTATCTACAAGAAAGAACACTGATTGCTTCATGAGACACTCAGTTATTTCCTGTTCTTTCTATGTAAAATATAGCAGTTCATGCATTTTATGTCTTCAGTGTATACTGTGTTATGTATAATTCATGACAAGCAACTACAGTGCAAAGTTTAAATTTTTAGGAAGATACAGCTGATGCTCTTGATTCTTTATGCACTTCTTGACACAATAGTTGGCTGCTCTTACCAATTTTCAAATCTTACCTTTATTATATTTTACAGAATAATTCCCAGTCTAAGAAGAGAGCCTCAGCAAACAAAGAACTATTCTACAATGAGTCTCTGAACAAGGATAAGCAAGGCATCAAGGAATGCAACTCTCAAGATGTAAGATTAACCCACATGGGATTTCATGTAGATTTTATCTGAGCCCTACAAGCTAAGAGACTGACTTTTAACAAAGAACAGCTTTTAATAACCAAGGCACTGCTTGACTGAAAATGTAGAAGCTGTTTTAAATTCAGGAGAAAAAACTGAATTGAGAGCTGATTAGCTAAAAAGCTATGCTTTCATGCTATAGGTGTTCTGCAGGGATTAGTTAGCAAGGATTTGACATTTTGTGGAATGGAAAACAATGGAAGAAAAATTATTGGGAGATATGGCAATACCCTCATTCTAACATGGATTTGGTTGTTGTGGTAAGGTTGGGAGCTCTAAGAAACAAGCATTTGTAAATTCAGGTAAAGATAATGCACAATAGAACCTACTACTGTAAAGCTAATTGCAATTGTGGTGCATGTATCCTCCTAATTCAAACTAATTAGGAATGTACTACATAGACAACTGCATGTAAACACTTGTGCTGAGATACACAGTATAAAAGATCATGCATGAATCATATTACTTACAGTATCTCCAGTGGTCACAAAATAGTAATAAAATGCAAGGAGAATTTGATATCCAAATATAAAAGTAATCAGTAATCAAAATGGTAGATTAGGGTTTATTTGATAGCTGAAAACATCTTAATTTTTTTATTTGTATTTTTATTATGAGTTTCAGAAAGATATCTTTAGATACATAGATACATAGACAGTGTCGGCAGATAAGGGCCTATGGCCCACCCAGTCTGCCCATTTGAGCTTGTAAGTTCAGTTTGTTTTACTAGAAGTCTGTTTCCCCTTACCCCTGACCTCAAGAATTCCTTTATGTCTATCCCATGCATTCTTAAATCCCATGATTGTTTCTGCCCCCACCACTTCCTCTGGCAGGGAGTTCCACTTGTCCACCACCCATTCTGTGAAGAAATTCTTTCTCATGTTTCCTCTGAATCGTCCTCCTCCAACTTCATCCCATGCCCTCTAGTCCTGGAACATCTTTCGCTTACAAATAGTGTTTTCCTGCACCCTGTTCCTCCCTGTAAGATACTTGTATGTCTCTATCATATCCTCTCTCCTCCTCTCCTCCAGGGAGTACATGTTCAGTTCCTTCAACCTGTCTTCATAGGGACTTGTGATGCAATCCATGCACCATCTTTGTTGCCCTCCTCTGAACCTCCTCTACCTGTCTATATCCTTACGTGGGTATGGTCTCCAGGAGTGTACACTGTACTCAGGTGGGGCCTCACTAAGTGTCTTGTATAGCGGAATTATGACCTCCTTTTCCTGCTGGTGATGCCCTGCCTATACATCACAGCATCCTATTTGCTTTACCTGCTGCCTTGTCACACTGTTTCTACCTTGAGGTCATCAGAGATGACAACCCAAGATCCCTTTCCTGCTTGGTGCATGCTATATCCTCACCCCCAACTGATATATTGTGCCGGGTTTTGTGCCCCATGTGCATTATCTTGCACTTCTTTGCATTAAATTTCAACTGCCAAACCCCTGACCATTCTTCAAGTTTCTGCAGGTCGCTTCTCATTCTGTCTACACCTCTGTGTGCCTACTCTGTTACAGAGCTTTGTGTCATCAGCGAACAGTGAAATTCTGCCTCTAGATCCCGCGTAATGTCACTGATGAAGATGTTGAATAGACCCGGTCCCAGCACTGATCCCTGTGGTACCCCACTGGTCACTCTTCCTCTGTGGAGTGACAGCCATTTACCACCACCCTCTGTGTCCTGCCACCCAGCCAGTTACCTACCCACCACACTACTGTCCTGCCCACACCCATATTCCCCAGTTTGTGTAATAGTCTTCTATGTGGCACAGTGTCAAAGGCCTTGCTGAAGTCAGATAGGCCATGTCCACTGCCCTCCCTGATCCACCTCCCTAGTCACCCAGTCAAAAAATTCAATGAGGTTGGTCTGACATGACCCCCGGTGAAACCATGCTGCCTTGGGTCCTGTAGTCCATTGACAACCAGATGTTCCACCAATCTCTCCTTCAGTAGTGCTTCCATGATCTTCCCAACTACCGAGGTGAGGCTGACTGGTCTGTAGTTCCTGCTTCCTCTTTGTTCCCACTTTTGTATAAGGGGACTACATCTGCTGTCCTCCAGTCTTGGGTACCTCCCTGTTTCAGTGATTGGCTAAACAGGATAGCCAGAGGTTCAGCCACCACCTCTTCTAGTTCTTTAAGGACCCTGGGGTGCACCCGTCTGGCCCATTGCTTTATCAACTCTATTACTTCCGTTCCTTCAGGACCCTTTTCATGTAAAGGGACTTGTGTCCATTTCTGCACCATTCTCACCCCTTGTACTCCCTTCAGACCCATTACCCCCCTCTTCCTCAGTAAAGACTGAGCAGAAACACCTGTTCAATATGTCAGCTTTACTGTTGTCATCCTCCATGCGGCTCCCATCCTTCCCCTTCAGTCTCACTATCCCTTCCTTTGTCTTTCTTTTTTCTCTTATGTACCTGTAAAAGGTTTTGTCCCCTTTACCCACTGATTTTGCAATGTGTTCTTCTGTCTGAGCTTTGGCTTCCCTTACTGACCTCCCTTTGCTTCTCCTGGTACTTCTCCCTATCCCCTTCTGCCTGTGTCTTTTTGTATTGCCTGAATGCAATCTTTTGGCTTTCACTTTCTTTGATACCTCTTTGGAAAACCATAATGGTCTCCTCTTCCTTTTCCTCTTGCTAACCTGCTTAATGCATAATTCTGCTGTTCTTGTAATCCCCATTTTAAATACTGCCCACTGTTCCTCAACCCATGATTCCTGTCCCATTCCCTTAATGCCTCTTTCAAGTATCTCCCCATTTTCCCAAAGTCTGCCCACTAAAATCCAGGATCGTGTTTTGTGTGGTTTGGTTCTGCTCTTTCTGTGATTTCAAACCACAATGACTGGTGGTCACTGTTGCTTAGGTGCTCCCCACTGTTACCCCATCACACTGTCCCTGTTTGTGAGCATAAGGTCCAGTATTGCCTTCTGCCGAGTTGGTTCCATGACCAGTTGCTTGAGGAAGGCACCCTGAAGGGAGTCCAGGATAAATCTGCTCCTAGTTGATGCTGCTGCTGGGATGCTCCAGTCCACGTCTGGAATATTGAAGTCTCCAACCAGTACTACCTCACCCTTGTCTGCCATCCTTTGGATGGCTAGCATCAACTCCTATCTGTTTCTTCCTCCTGGGCTGGTTGTCTAGACCACACCTGTGAGATGGCTGGCCCCATTTTCCTTTCCAGCTTAACCCACAGTATCTCTCCCCCATTTTGTTCCTCCTGGATCTCTTGGCCCTTATGTCATTTTTCACATACAGTGCCACTCCTCCTCCCTTCCTGCCTGCTCTCCTGCTCTGTCTCTTCTGAATATGTTGTAGCCAGGTATGGCCATCTCCCAGTCATGGTTATCATTACACCAGGTTTCAGTGATGGCCACAGTGTCCAGGTCTGACTGTACCATGACAGCCTCCAGATCTTCCATCTTGTTGCTAAGGCTCCTGGCATTTGCACACATGGCTTTCCATGATTTGACCTCCCTAGACTGCTTCACTGTTCTACTCCAGCCCCTTCCTTGGTTGTCATTTATCCCTGGTTCTCCTTGCTGTCTGCTCTTCTGCTGAATTTTGCCCCTTTTCTGCTTATCCACCTCTTGGGCACTAATCTCCATCTTTTGCACACTGCTTTGCAGAGATAGCCACTCCTCTGGTTCACTGGTTCCACTGCTAGCTGTTGGGGGTGAGCAAGTAGGTACCCTTGCTGGCCTGCCACCCCCCTTTGCTAGTTTAAATGCTTGTCAATGTAGCATTTAAACTTATCATTGAGTGCTTGGATTCCCCTCCAGGATGGATGCAGGCTGTCAGGCTTGAACAAACTCCATCCTCCAGGTGGGTCCCCAGCCACCAATGAATCCAAACCCTTCCTCACAGCACCAGTTCTTCAACCATGAGTTAAAGTTCCTGGTGCATGCACTCCTATGCTCTCCTTGCCTCTCACAGGTAGTACTTCTGAGAAAGTGACAGAAGTAGCTACTTGTTGAGACCCTCCCAGTTTCCTAAACTCTTCCTGAACTTCCTTTGGCTCCCCATTTGCCAGGTCATTAGTACCTAGGTGGATAATGACATCCAGCTCACCCTCGGACTTGCCTTCCCAGTGATCCCCAGGATCTTCCTTCCATCCCTCCATGCCATGGCACCTGGTAGGCACCTCACCTCCCTGTCCTCCCCTCCTGTGTTCCTAGCTGGATCCCTCTTACGATGGAGTCCCCACCAGGATTTCTTCCTCCTCCTCTGGGTCCACTGCTTTCCCGCTGTGGTCACCTCCTTGGCTAACCTCCACATCCTTTCCTTCCACTTCTCTGGGTACCTCTATTTGGTTGTCCTCATTTGCCAGTGTGGCATATGAGTTCTTGAGTGGAATAGGATCTGAGATGTTCCTCTGCATGACTGCTTTAACCCTCCTGAGCCCACTGTCATCCAAGTGCTCCTCGTTCTCGGCATCCTTTGAGGCAGCTGCATTGGACTGGGTGGTCCCTGGATAGGGGTGATGGTACTCCTGACCCAGTTTACTTCGACTCTGAGTCTGGCTACCTCATCCTGCAGTCCAGAGAGATGCATGCAGATGAGGGCAGCACCTCAGTGTCCAGAAGGTCTGCTTGAATATGGCTGCCCACAGCCACTGCATTGCACCACTCCCACATTATACTGCAGTTCCACTACTTGTCTGCTACTGAGCTCTCCTAGTTCTCTTTTATTAATTTACTGTACTAAAATCCTGTCACTGATCCTCAGATAATTTTTAAGGAAAAAGAAACCAATAAATAAATAAATGAGTCAAAACACTTGTCGTGCTGAGGGTGGGCGCCCCCCTTATGCCCTCTACTTCACACCTTACTATACCCTGTGTTTAGCTCCTGTCAATCAGATTTATCAGGGCATATAATTAAGAGTTGGGGGGGAGGAGGGTGGTGAAAATTTGCAGCAATTAAAGACAGCAGAGAATTACACCACCACTATGTTTTAAATTTTCAACAGCCCAAAACAATTCTAAGTAAAGACAACAAAGAAAGTATAGTGTCACTAAAAGCCCACAATCTAAGTTTAAAAGAAAAATAGCAATTACCAATTACTCTAAAGCATTGAATTGAATATGTTTCCTTCCTTCCCCTTCTGGCTTCTTCTGAGAAAATAAACATCTGCTTGCTACTTTAACTCTGACTAAGCCCCACCTCCAGTTATCACGTAGCTGAGGTCAGAGGCCAGACAATTAACACCCTTCACCCAATTACAGGACAGTCAGACAAGCCAAGATAAAATTTGTAGCAATTGAAGACAGCACAGAATTACACCACCATGTTTTAAATTTTCAACAGCCCAAAAATAATTATAAGTAAAGACAACAAAGAAAGTATAGTGTCACTACAAGCCCACAATCTAAGTTTAAAAGAAAAATAGCAATTACCAGTTACTCTAAAGCACTGAATTGAACATGTTTCCTTCCTTCCTTCTGCTTCTTCTGAAAAATAAACCTCTGCTTGCTACTTTAACTCTGACTAAGCCCCACCTCCAGTTATCACGTAGCTGAGGTCAGAGGCCAGACAATTAACACCTTCACCCAACTACAGGGCAGTCAGACAAGCCAAGATAAAATTTGCAGCAATTAAAGAGCACGAATTACATCACCACTATGTTTTAAATTTTCAACAGCCCAAAAACAATTATAAGTAAAGACAACAAAGAAAGTATAGTGTCACTACAAGCCCACAATCTAAGTTTAAAAGAAAAATAGCAATTACCAGTTACTCTAAAGCACTGAATTGAATATGTTTCCTTCCTTCCCCTTCTGGCTTCTTCTGAGAAAATAAACCTCTTTGAGTTGAAGACTCCTTTACAAAGGTTCCACGTCACATAGATTAGGTACTGACAAGCATTACAATGATTGTTACAGAGTATAAAGCTCAGATTGTTACAAGGAACAGTCAAGCTAACATTCAAGTGATAGACCAGTTTAAGACAGTTAAAAACAGGATGCATACCAACCCCAGGGAGATTAAGTTTGAGAACTAATGAGGAGGAGGTGGGTCAGAGGCCATTGTCAGTGGTAAGGGGAAGAGAGAGGGCCAGGTTCAGTTACAATGACAGGCACTTGTGGACAGGAGGTAGGCCCTGAGGTGGGTTTTATATTGTCCAATTCTTTGTTCATAAGCCGAGGAGGAGGGTAGGTTGTTCATCCACAAGGGGCCCTATAGCTGAAGGATCTTTGGAACTGAGAGGCACGACAGGAAGGGACAGAGAAGAGAGGGTTGTCTGAGCTATGGGTGTGTTTAACCTTGAAGTCAGGAGAATTAAAGGGGTGAGGACAGAGGGGGAGAGGCCTAAGGTGATTTTTTTTGCCAGAATACAGGTTTGGAATCTGATTCTGTTGTCATGGTTAAGCCAGTTGGTGTCATCATATAGCGAACAGGTATGGGTGAGCTGATCACAACCCAATACAAGATGACAGGCCTTGTTTAGAGCAAGTCAAAGTCTACCCAGGGCTGAGGTGCTTGCCCCACCAAAAATCAGTAAGCCATAGTCAAGCAGAGAGAGTACCAAGGAGGAAACTGCAAGCCTAAGGGAACCAGGGGTAAGGCAATGTTTGAAGCAATGCAGAAGCCCAAGCCTACCATTGAGGGCCTTAGATAGTTGGTGAATATGCTCGTGGTAGGTAAGACCTGTGACCAAGGTGATGCCCAGGTATTTAAAGGAGTCCACTACTTCCAAGGGAGTCAGGGTTGATGTTAGTATTTGTGGGGAAAAGCCCCTTCCTGGTATTCTGTGAATGTGTGAATAGCATAACTTTGTTTTTTTTATAGTTTATAATAAGGTGTTGTGAGGAGAACCAGCTTTCAGCAGTGTTGAAGGAGGACTGGAGAGAGCAGAGAAGTTTAAGGGGGTCTGGGCTGGAGAAGAAGATGACAGTATTATCCGTGTATAGTAATAGGTTGATGGGGAAGGATTCAGGGATGGAGTTTAGGATGAGGCTGAATAGGAGATGTCCCAAAATGGACCCTTGTGGGACACCCAAGAGGACAGGAGATTTGATGGATAGTGCATTACCAATTTTGACCTGTTTAGTCTGGTTTCTAGAGGTAGTCAGAGAAACATCCCACGGCTTCCTGAGAGACCCAGCTTGGTCAAGGAAGTTAGGAGAAGAGAAAGGTGGATGGTGTCATAAGTCTTTGTAGGGTCTATGAAGATTGCACCTGTGATGTGACCTTTGTCAAGCGCAGCATGGATGTGTGCGGTAAGTTCAAGCAGGGCAGTAGTCGTGCTGTGCCCTTTGCGGAAACCATGTTGTTTGTAGAGAAGGTTATATTTATTGAGGTGCTCAGTCAGCTGATCAGAAACAATCCTGTCTAAGTCCTTGGAGAGGGGTGGAAGTATGGAGATAGGGTGGTAATTGTTAGCAAAGGAGTGGTCATATAGGTGTGATAGATGCAGATTTCCACATGGAGGGAATTTACCTAGACAAAGGGAGAGGTTTAAAATGTGGGTGAGGGGGATAAGGACCTCATGAAGGGTGAGCCGAAGAAGTTTCAAATCAAGGGAGTTGAAGCTGGAGGAGGCATGGCTAAGTGCAGTTTTAAGGCATGGTTCTGTGAACTTAGTGGAGATATGGTGCAGATAAAAGGGTGGCGCATCAGGGGGAGAAGGTGCGTTAGGAGCTGGAGGATCATAGAAATTCAGGGGGAGAACATGGCTAAGGTTGATGAAGTCATTGTTGAAGACTGCGGCAATCTGAGTGGGGTCTGTGGTCAAGGACCCATCGACCATGACCTGAGTGGGAACCGGATTAGAGCCCTTACCGCATATTTCCTTATTGTTGCTCTAGAACTTTCGGCCGGAGCCCCAAGACATGGTTAATGAGGATTTATAGTATTCTGATTTGGCTTTGCAAATGGCCCAAGTGCACATGTTCTGAGACATTCTATATATATGCGTATCATGAGGGAGGCCGGACTTATTGGAGAGCTGCTACAATGAGTCTCTGGTTCGTATCAAGGTCTTGAAGTGATCAGAGAACCAAGGCACATGATCACCTTTAACCATTCTTTTAGTGAATGGGGCAAAGAAGTCGCATACATTATTGAAGTACAAGATGAATAGGTCCAAGGCATTATTGGTGTTTAAGGATTTGGTAATGAAGGATCACTCCATGGCCCTGTGATGAGCTTTTAATTATGCCAGTTTACCAAGGCCAAGTTTGCATTGCTCTATTAATTTAGGAGGAAACCTAGGAGCTTTACAAGACCAGGAGCAGAGAACTGGTGAGTGGTCGCTAAGGGCATTTGGTAGGACAGAGACACTAGTGATCTTGTGTGGATGATTGGAGAAGACAAGGTCTAGCAGGGAGGATGATCCAGCGCATGGGTCCAGACAGCTAGGGGAAGTGACTACTTAAGTTAGGTCTTGGGCTGTTGCAAAATCGATGAGAGGGATAGCGTCCTTACCTAGCTAAATGATATTAAAACCTCTGAGCATAATCATTTCCATATGAGATGGTAGTGTGTCCAGATACAACAATAAAGCACGGAAGGCTGTTTTTTGATCCCTAGGGGGAATGTACACCATTGTGATATGTAACGGGTTTTGGGCTCATCCCAAGGTCAGTTTAACAGTGAGGGCCTGTGGGCCCGGTCCCAGCCTGGGGAAGGGGAGTAGGTGACCTTGTAATATGTCCTTATTATATAGGGCACAACCTCTCCCATACTTACACTGTCGGTCAGCAAGGTGGAGGTTGAACCCGGGCAGGGATATTGAGGAATCAGGAGTCCAAGGGGTGAGCCAGGTTTCACACACAGCTATGACATCAAGTTGATGCTGTAGTACCAAACCCTGGAAGGAGTACCACTTTTTTAAGATGCTACAAATATTGAGGGAGGCAATGCGCAGCACACCCAGGGTAGGTTGGGGAGGCTTCATGACTATTGGTGGCCCTGGATTAGGATGGACATTACCTAACATGAGGAGGAGGAGGAGGAGGAGGAGAAGGAACCTTGTGGCTAGGTTCCCAGAGTACTTCCTTTAGTTATAGTGGGAGTGTTGGGTAAGTTGTGCAGTGGAGGAGAAGATAGGAATGGGAAGGGCCTGAACATAGTGGGAGGCCTGGAGGAGGAAGAGATGAAACGGGGGAACAACAGTGTCTGGTGTTGCAGGAGCTAGGGCTGCCAAAAGTCAAGGGGCAAAACCAGCATTGTACGCCTAGGCCAGTATTCATAGGATGTGACAGGAATGTAGGCCATATGCACAGCCCCCTTCCCAGCATCCTGGGAGGAGAGAGAAGCTACCCATATGTTCACAAGCTGCCACGAGTCCAGGCTGAAGACTATTGCAGAGGAGGGAGGGGGGTATGTTGAGGTAAAGCAAGGAGGGGGACTGAACAGAGGGAAGCAAATAGCACAGCAGTAGAGTTATAGGAAACATCCTAACATTTAATGTGTAAAGCTTAAGGGAGAACGGTGACACAAGAAACAGGCAATAGAGCAGCCTTTAGTGGCTAGAGTGTATAAGCTGCTAATGGAGATGTAGGCTGATTGGTTCACACGTCCTATATAAGGGAATGTTTGGGCATGTTCCCTAAATATTGAAACTGACAGAGCCCATAGGACTTTAAAAATGGATTGTTTAAGTCATTTAGTGCTATCTCAGTCCTTTTTTGTTGGGCAGTTCACATACCACTTCTCATCTAAATGCAGTTCATATGCTAATGTAGCACTCTTTGTTTTGATCATAGATTCTTGTTACATAGGGTCTAATCCATAGATAGATAAATACAGTATCTTCAGAGGAGTGCCTCTATGAGCTAGAGGAGGAGATAGGTCCCACTTTGCCCTTCCAAAGACCTATAATCATTTTCAGCTTTGTCTGCATGCCCCCACCACACTCAATCCCATGCTGTGGTGCCCTTCTATGTGATTGGCCAGGTTTTGGGAGGGGGGAATGGGCAGGGGCATGAATGCACCAGTTCTCTATAGATTCTCTGCTGTGTAGAGGGCCAAAAGAGGGGAAGGAGGGTATGCAGGTTGAAATGCTGCCATGTTCCTTATAAGCCCACCTATGCTCAGTCACTGCACATTTATCATGCCTGATTGCCTTCCTAAACATGCTGTACCACTCAGTGCAGGTAAGGACGGATGGGGACAGCCTGGCACTCGTCAGTAATATCAGTAAAACTATTATAGTTTTGAGAGGGATTTCCCATGGGCCCTCCCTCCATCTGAACAATGGGATCCACTGCAGTACAGGCCCAGGCATCCAACTGGATGTCTAGTGTCCTGCACAGTCCCACCCTCCATCCCACCCCCATCCCTTGCAAAGCTTTGCCACTACACTCCGATTAAGGCAGGGATCATGCATGCCATCTGGTGCTGACAAGCATTGGGGTGCAGAGCTCTGTGGCTGAGATATATGCAAATTGTACATATCCCTGCTGGTTTGTGGAATGAGTCCTTACATTGTACAGTACAGTACAAATCATATGACAAACTTATTGTATGTGACAGCTGTTGCAATTACACAATTGTATGCAAAAGTTTAAATTATGGGCCGGTTAGTGTTTTGTGGTTGACTCACCAAGAGGTTTAACTATAATCATAGAAGAATGGATTTATTTGCATAGCTCAGAAGCTTGTGTATTCCACTGAAAAAGTAGAAGGATAGTAAATGCTGAACATGAACTTCAGGGCTTAATACGCTGACCTGTGTTCACAAATATTACCTCCAGCAATAACTCTCTTTTAACTTACAATAAACCTAATTCATCAGTCCCTCATGTTGTTCAGAGGCACATTGCTCTGTTGGGTAAGCTAAGGCAAAGTACAGTGATTAACCCTGCAGGTAATGATCCTCAATACAACTCATAGCTTTTTGGTATTTCAGTGTTACCACATACACTAGCTATCTGATTCTGAATTCTAACATGCACTAAAGCTAGTCAGTACATTAACTTCGTTTTATCACTACCCTTTTCCTTGTCAGATATATAATAGACTTCAAGGTCTGTTTTTTTTTTTTAGGTAGATTATAACTTAGATTCCACATTTTGTACCTGGAATAAAGAAGCTATGTTTATAGTGATTGCTATACAAATGCAAAACATTTTTCTACTCTGAAAAACCCTTCGAAAAGTTTAGTTGTCAGAGCTGTTTTATGCTATACCCCTACACTTGAATTTATCTGCCACTTGATGATTTTAGTGGTATATCTGTAAATGGCTTGAAGTTCAGACACCAAGTTTATTTATATTAATACAACTGGAGTAATGGATACAAATGACAAAATAAAAATGACATCTTGGCTATTGACAACTGTAACAGCAAATTCCAAAAAAGTTGTTTTCACTGTTGTTACAATGGATTTCTCAAAAGTTACCATCAACATCATGGAATAATGAACCAATCAGAGAGCATCATTCACAGTGCTGATGCCTTAATAATGACTAGTGCAGTACTGATGCCACCAGAAGATATCAAAGAGAAACAGTTAAATCTTCAAACAACAGCAGCTCTGGAAAGATAAAACAATAAACTGATGAATGGTATCAATGAAATATGCAATGGGCTGACTAGAAATATCCTATTTATCATCACTTATGAAGGGGCAGGACTTTCAGTCATAACTTATTGATAGCTCCACGACTCATGAGTTAAGATCCTCCCTCATAATACTTGAAAATGAACTCCATGTTTTTAATCAAGCCACTGCATATTCTGCATAAATACTATTTATATTGTAGTGCCTCTACAGTATATTAGGGTTGTGCTGGGGATTTCTGTATACACCCCAGTTTTCAAATGCTTATAACCTGGCCATCTGAGACCCTAGGATGGTAAGATTTGTCTATGGTGCCTATGGTCAACTAATGTTAATCAGAATCTGTTTGCCTGATTTGGAGTTTTAGAGTGCTGAATTTATGTATTTTTGTACGTTTTGAGCCAGAACCATTGCCAAAGGACAGAGAAAAAAAACTGCAGGTTATGAAACTTACAGATTTGTTAGCAATAGGTCATTTTGAAGATTTGGTGAAAAATGTATAATTTGTTTAGTAGTAAATGCTAATTGTTCACACATGCTCAGTTCACCACCAAAACAATCTGTAAAGAGTTCATTTTCAAATGTAAAGGTTTGTAGATGTTACTGAGTCATAAGTATTTTTGGTGGTTTGTGAGAAGAAGGATGGTTTAATACCTTTTATTGGACCAAAAAGTGTCTTGTACAAAGATGAAATTATTATCAAACTTTCGAGGCCACACAGGTCCCTTCTTCAGGTGAATAGCAAAACTGAGCAACATAAGCAGTATTTATGTCCACTGTGGAGCAATTAAAAATCAGGAAGTGAAATAGGAAGATGACAAAGGGGACTAGAGATGAAAGTCTAAGATGCAAAGTAAAAACATGGGAAGAAATGGGGGAGCTAAGTAGGAACAGGTCAGAGGGAGATGAAACGGAGCTAAAGGGAAGACAAAAGCATGCAGACAGGATCTGAGATCAGAGGCTAGCTTAGGGTAGAATACAGGAGATGCCTAAAAGATGTAAGGAAATCAAGACATTAGGAGAAACAAAAGATCAAAGGCGTAGATAAACAGAGTGTGAGGTAGTATAAACAGAGGTGTGAAAACAAGAGGAAATGGGGTGGGAATAAGCTAAGGAGTTAGTGGAAGAGGCAGGGAGGATGTGAGGTATAGGTAAAAAAAAACCAAATCAGGCAGAACTCAGAGGAAAAAGAAAATATAATAAGAGAAATACAGAACCAAAGTGTGATAAATAATGACATGATTTAGTACACAATAAAAAAGAATTGCAGTTTTCCATAATGCGTCATGAAACCAATGTCCTGATTCAGTCCAGAAATGTTAGATTTAAATTGTTTAATATATTTCAATTCCCATGTCCTTCTGTCCTGTGTGGTTCTGAAGTTGCCTCTTAGTATCAATACAGATAAATCCAAGAGAGAGTGATCTGTTTGTGAAAAATGGTTTCCTACTGGAGTGCAGATAATCTGGTTTACTATTGTGTGATAGTGGTGATTCATTCTGGTTTTCAGTGGTTGGCTAGTTTCCCCCCAATATAACAACCATTTGTGCACTTCTTGCATTGAATTAGGTAAACCACATTGCTGGATTGGTGGTTTGTTATAAATTGTTAATCCATTTTGAAACTATTAATTATTTATTGTGTGCACATTCTCAGTTCGCTGAAAAAAAAATATTCAAATACCATATTCCATTGAATAGAAGCTGACCTCAAATAGAAGTTGCCTACAACTATAAGCTGACCTCAGCTACAAGCCGTGGCTTCTAGTCAATGTTAAAGTCATGTCAGATAACACTGTGGGTGGGACGCTCTGTGATTTTTGTTTCTAAATATGATTATGATTGGATGTTGTTAATAATAATGTACCTTGGTTGATGTGCGTTATATTTATTTTGATGTGAAGTAGACCAATAAGATTAAATGTTTTATAAAATCCAAGATGTGTAGTATTTTAGTTTTAGCACTTAAAAAATATAATTTTGCAATACAACCTGCCCTCAAATACAAGCCATCCTACAATACAAGCCACAGGTAAAACTATAATATTTTAATAGAAGCAACACAAGGAAGTAATTAGATATCATTACTTAAAAACAAAATATTCACACAGAAGTCCTTCACCAATGTTTTTAAAAATCTACCTGCTGCATGAATATTTTAAACAGCTACACAATGGTTTTCAAAATCTACTTACTGCACTATAGTTTCCAAAATCTACATGGTACCTCACAGTTCTGAAAATTTACTTGCTGCACAACAGTTTTCACAAAGCATTTGCACAAAAGTCCTTCAGGAGGGTTTTGAAAATCTATTGTCTGTGTGACACTTTTCAAAATCTGCATGCTGCATGATGATTATTAAATTCTACCTGCTATGCAAAGGTTTTAAGTTAGTGCCTAAGTTGTATGTGACTAAAAACTTTAAGGCAAGATAATCTATTAAATATTTATATGTTAAGGGTGATAATTTAATGTGTATGATGGATAGGTAAAACTACTGTACACACACAACACCCCTATATTATAAACTCTTAGCACAGTGCTTATAGGTATAAAGCCACACTAACCAGACTTAATGCACCTATATCCAAAGGGTCACCTGGCACTATGCACAGTGGATAGTGTTTGTGTGCAGGTTACACCACTGTGACCATGCAGATGATGGTGCCCTCTTGCTTACAGGATGCAGTGGTATATTCAAAGGGCTTTGTAAGTTGTAACATACCATGGAGGTATCCCTAATTATGAAACATTGCTTTTATTAATCCACAGTGTCATGTGACCCCTTCCTCCCAAGAACACTGGTGATAGTGACCGCTACTTCCACCCAACACAGTCCTGTTAGTAGACAGCTATATTGCAGAACTCAACCCTGGCAGTTATGTGATCCCCTGCCACTGATTGCTATCTGTACTGTGCAATAATTTTACTGTGCCATATAGGAAAACCCAACCCTAGCAGTGTAGTGGACACACTTTCCTCACCTGATCCTTTGCAGTATTGTGGAATTATACTAAGGCAGTTGCCTGCCAGTCTAGTTGACTTCCTCCCTCAATTAAATGCTGTCAGTATTGTGAAACTATATTAAAGCCTTTTACTGGCAGCCTAGTGAACGCCTTCCTCACCTGATCCCTGTTGGTACTCATGAACTACAGTATACTAAAGCCTTTCCTTGGCAGTCTAGGGGCTCCCTTGCCTCACCCTATCCAGTATTGTGGAAATGTAATGAGGATTGTCCCTGGCAGTCTAGTGTTATCACCTCCAGATTGCTGTGAAAGCTCCCCCTTCCCTAGCTCACCCACTGAGCACCTATCACCTCCAGTCTCTGTTGGCTCTTAACACTCCCATTTATTCATAGGTGGGACACCATCTGGCCCACAGATGGCAACTGGCACAGACAGTTCTCTCACCACCTCAGCCCACTACTGTCTGATGGGCAAGGAGCGAACACATGCATACTAAAGAATCAACAGTTGGAGGGGGTACACTAAACTGCCAGGGATAGACATCAGTACCTTTCCACTTACAGATTGGGTGAAGGAGGGGGTTCACTAGACTGTCTGAGAAGGACTTTTAAACAGTTCAACAAATCATCAGGGAACAGGTGAGGGAGGTGTTCTACTAGACTGCCAGTGATGTTATAGATGGACATAGCTTCTTCGTGGATGGCAGCCAAGACTCTATGCAATGCCTCCTGCATTTGTGCTTGGACACTTTGTGTTGAGCTGCTAATTGTCACATGATGATATGCAAATGATCTCTTAGCACCATGCATGCCATAACTATTTGGTCTTTAGCATGCCAGCCACTGAATATGACTCTCATAAGTGACAACACTATTCCATTTCAGATGCACTATCTACCTTTGCTCATGGGAGCTTGTCTCTAGCAAAAGACTGTGGTAATGATCTGCATATGCATTATGTATGTTTTTTGGGGGCAGAGTCCCAGCTACATAAAAAAAACTCTGGTCAGAACCAACACAGCTGCTTCAGAGTGGTGAGTCTGAATGAAAACTACACTCAAAGGTCCTGCCACAGCTGACAGTGTACTTACACCAGGTCAACAAATCAAGAGGAACAACAGGAATGAGACTACAGTCCAGGAGTAACACCAGTTTGTAGAGATAAAAAAATCCCTACTGGATCAGTACCTCCAACTGCAGGAACATTGTATTAAGTTATAGCCACACACAGAGTGCTGTATTTAGCCAGCACTTCAAACATAAACTCTGTTATGTTCTTTGTCAAGGGGCCCCCTGATGAAGATTTAAGTTTAAGTCTGACACAGCAGGTAAGTGCATTGATCTCTGTGTGGCTATAAATGACCTCTGTGTGGCTATAACATAATAAAATGTTCCTACAATTCAATGTACTCATTTAATCTGTTGTTTTTTTTTACCTCTACAAATTGGTGTTACTTCTGGAGTGTGGTCCCATGCCAGCTTTAACAATGAGAACACACTTGGAGTGAAGTAGCGTTCAAGACACTGAGCCACTCTGGTGGTAGTGCCCCAAAATACTGCAAGCATTTTCAGGTTTAGTTTAGGATAAAAGAATAGAATAGGATTTGGTATATGCTTGCATGTACAGTTTCTGTGTCTCTTATGGTTATAAGAGTGCATTCTTGAGTTCTTCGGGTGATAGAATTACAAAGCGAAGCTGAGCAGTTCTAGGACACAAAGGACTTGAGCAGAAACTCTTGTAGCCACGAGACACATGGGAACTGTACACATAAACAATAAATTATGTATAAGATTTCTGATAAGAAATGCAACTTGAATTTAAAGAGCAGGTTTCTATTTTATAAACTTTCTTTCCCTCTCAACATAAATGGCACTTTACCAGGCACTTAATCCATGAAACCATAAAGTTAATTTTATATATAAAATATAAAAAGAAACACTTGTAAAAACCAGGCGCAGCTCCGCATAAAAAAGTAGGAGCAATTTGTCTACCAAATATAGCGAGCCAAAAATTAACTTTGTGGTTGCATGGATTAAGTGCCTGGAAAGGTGTTGTTTATGTTGAGGGGGAGTGAAAGTTTTCAGAATAGAAACCTGCTCTTTAAAAAAACAGCTGCTGGGCTTCTGGTTTTGACATCACCCGAGATGGCACCTTAGATTGATAGCTCCAGATCGTGTCACTTATTTTGCCTCAACATTCTGGCTTTTTCTTATGATTCTCTAAGTGTTGTTGTGCTGGAGGTATTCTCAACTATATGGGTAAATCAAAAAAGACAAAGAACCTGACAGGAGAAGTTTTTACATAGCCGTAGCTTACTTCCAAGCAATCAGAGCAGCAGCTGGTAGGAGCCACACTAGAGGCTAAATATTCTGATCCTGTAACTTCAGATCACATTATCTTAGCAATTCTTTAAGAACATAAGGAGTTCCAACTGGAAACTCGGTCCACCTATGCTGAGTTTAAATCATCTATTCATTTTCTTGAGGAGAAGGTGGCTGATTTAATGAAAAACACTACTGAAGTAGACTGTCTCCTTTACCGAATGGAGCGGGTTCTGGGCCACATTCCACTTGACTGTCAGTGCCTCACGGAGTGGTGCAAGGATCTTGAAAATAGCTCCAGGTGGAATAATTTAGTGGTGTATGGAGTGCCAGAAGGGGAAGAGGGAAACTGGGATATGGTCTCATTCATACAGTCATTGTTATCTTTGATCTTGGATATTAAGGACCTAACCCCCCTCCTGATTGAATGAACCCATTGATCCCTTCTTCAGAAACCCATTACATCTAATCAGCACCCTCGCTCCATCCTGTTACATTTTTACTGTAATGCAATAAAACAGGAGATCATCTCTTGGGCTTGGAGAAAAGGGCTGCTCCTTTTTTTTTATTTAATATACTTTATTAACTTTTCTTGAAGCATACAGAAACTATAAAGCAATAGACAAGGAGCTGCAGTATTTTCAAAAATCAACTAAGAAAACCATATAAAACCAATACAGGAGGGTCTGTTCATGAAAAGGGGTTACCAAAGTGTGACATGAGGGTCACATTTTCAAATTATTTCTAGATTACATTTATGATGCATTTCAAGATATTATGACCCAAGTATGAAAAAGAAACATATTGGGAGATAAAAGTCCCACAGGTTCCTGAGATAAAAGAACTGTATTGTGGTGAGTGTAACAAGTGACACCACACACCGTGGTGAATGTAGCACCTGACACAAAACATTTATTTTAGTAGTAAAAACTTTAATAAACATGTAATGAGTTGTAGTAAAACAAGAGTAACAAATATTTGTAAGAATTATATTACATTAATTACAAATGTGATGTTTTGCACCAAGTACCTTGGTGAATGTAACAAGTGACACCACACTTATGTTTCACTTACTGAAACTGTACTAAACATGCCTAACAGCTAACATACTACTGCTACTGACTGACATACTACTACTATAGAACATGAAAAAATGTGACAATTACATTACTGGCAAGTGAGATGATTAACACCACATACCGTGGTGAATGTAATAAGTGACACCACAAAGAAAATCCATTTTAACTCTCCACACCATATACACTGAATAATCCCTATTACAACTGATGCCCAGCACTTTCCTTAGACATGCAGTTGTTGCTGAAATATGCTGTCTGAAAATTTGCCCAACAATCAGTGAATGATGGTAACCAAAGTCTACCTGTGGTGAATGTAACTGCAACCCTCATTGTTGCATGCAGTGCTTATCTTTATGGAATGTAGCCCTACAAATGGAGGAGCCACTTGCAAACAATGGGTTTTAAACCACAACTCAGCTCCCCCCTCTATGGTTGCTCCTTGGTTTTGATGGACAGGTTATGACTTTGCAACTGTCACAGACTGATGGGTAAACACTGGACCTGATGTGAATCCAAGTAGAGTGAGGGTCAAAGGTTGCTGTCCCTTCTGTGGGAAAGATAGATCAGGCAGTAACACAGCCAGTTATCACAAGGAGGCAAAATAGGAGAGAAGCTAGAAAATCTTTTAAAGTGCTAATAGCACAATTACAGATTTGGGGGTCATGAGGGTGAATGTAACATGCTGTGACACCAACTGTTACATTCACCACACTAAATACAAAGCTGCATTAATTAAAAATGGAGCATTACAGATAATAAAAAACACAACTCCAGATTAGTAAGTGAACTTATTTAAATAATGAAATACAGTAAATAAACCTTGCAAAAACAATTAGTAAAACATGTGTTTTTGCATGTCACACTTTTTCAGGTAAAAAAAGCAGCAAAATGGAGTGGGACACCCCATCAAAAAAAAAATTTGGATACCCTAGAATTCTATAGTTATGTTATTTATCTGCAAATATAGACAACATTCAGATTTAGTCACAAACATGTGCCTGACAGTTCTTGATTTTTAAAAATGTGGTATGCACTGTATGGTGGGCATTGGTAACCCCTTTTCATGAACAGACCCAAGACAAATGCAAGAAACCATACACAAAACACATTCCCACCCCTAAAGAAAACAGAAACAAAAACCCAAGTACCCAACCCTTCTCCCTGCCCCAAAATCTGCACGCTGAAAACATACTCTGGGGTACAACAAAAAAAAGAAAAAAGGAGACAATGGAAAGACACGGTCAGGGATAATAATCGGACCTTAAAATTTCAACAGCAACAGTAAGGACAAAAGGGGCTCCCAGGCACTTATGTATTTGTGAGGCCTATGTTGCAAATGTGCAATGTTCTTCTCTAACTGAATGGCCAAGAGGATTTCTCAATACCATTCTATAAGGGTGGGAAGGGAATCTTCCTTCCAGTGCTGAAGCTTGACCAGTTTTGCAGTGGCAGCAATTAGAGCCAAATGGGCTTTACGTGTGAATGGTGTCCCCGAAGGGAAAATTGACAACAGACAACACTCCGGGGTAAATAAGGAGTCTAACCCAAGAAGAAGATCCAGTACTCGTTGTATCTCTTTCCAGAAAATTTGACTGTGGGGACACACCCACAACATGTGATACTATGAGCCCGGAGCCTGTTCACAACAAGGACAAATGGGAGAGGAAAGGTAACCTAGTTTATGTAATTTTGCTGGGGTGTAATAGATATTATGTAGGATATTAAACTGAACTAGACGTAATCTGTCCTGTTTAATATATTTATAAATTGTACCCCAAACTTTCGCCTAGTATTCAGTATCCAGTGGAAGGGACAATTCCTGTACCCAATAATAGCATACTCCTTTGGGGAGACATGGATTGGAAGCCTGAAGTTGTCTGTATATTCTTGATACTGCATGGGGCTGGTCTGCCTCCTGGAAGGCCATGGAAAGGCCTTCAGTTGACTGTCCACTCCTGATTGCTTTTAAAAGCTAATATTGTTGCTTTAATTTGCAAATATTTGATGGTGTCTTGGGATTTAAGCTGAAAACAAGACTGAAGGACCTGAAAAGGGATTAAGTCATTACCCAGAATAAGGTCTGCCAGGGTACACTGCTTAAGCTGGGGATAAAAAAGAGGGTAAAATAGGGCAACGCCCAATCTGAATGTGACAGTTATTAAAAAGGGGCTAGGCGATTGAAGTGTGCCAGTTCTCTGATAAATGTCTTTGAATTTGCTGGAGAGTCTTGAGGGACCAGGCAATCGGGGAAGCTTTAAGAGAACTGGGAAGTCGGGAAGGTTTAAGTAGACTAATGCTTGCAGGGAGCTAGCAACACTAGGGGCAAGACTACATTCAATATCCAGCCAAATTGGGAAGTATGCATCTTCTGTGCTTGGAATATCCCCTTTAATCCAACTTACTTATATGCAGGGCCCCATAATAAAGGAAGAGGGATGGGAGGGCAAGTCCTCCTTCAGCTTGGGTGCTGTTAACTTAAAATACACCCTCCTCACTGGTTTACCTCTCCACAGGAAATTATTAAATAATCTCTGGAGCTTCAAGAACCAGGATTTGGGGAGAAATAGGCCCAACATACAGAGCGGGTAAAGAAGTCATGGCAAAACATTCATTTTAAGAGTGTTTATACGGCCCCAAAGTGACAATGGAAGAGCATACCATCTGTCCAGGTCTGATTACAGAATTTGCACCAGATTAGTCAGATTTGCTTTAATCATCAAAGAGGTGTTCCTAGTCATCTTAATCCCCAAATATATAAGGACCTTAGGTTCCCAGGACAACCCGAGCAAAGTACAATTAACTCTTGTAGTATAATGATTTAATGGAAAGACCTTTTTTTTTTCAAAAGATTCAGTTTGTAAGAGGATACAATACAGAATCTATCCAATTCCTCAAGAAGGGCTGGTAGGGAGTTCTCAGGGTCCTCAATATGCAACAGGAGATCATCAGCATAGGCTGAGATAACTTATCTCTCCCCTTGGATTTGTATGCCCTTCAAAGAAGGGAAGGAAGCCAGTTTACATATTAAGGGCTCCAGAAAACAATCAAAAAGAAGTGGAGAGAGTGGGCAGCCCTGGCAGGTGCCTCTTTTGAGGGTGAAAGGGTCTGATATACAACCATTGCACCACACCCATGCTGTTGGGGAAGTATATAAAACCTTGACCCATTTAACAACATTATCAGGCATTCCGAAATGTCAGAGGGAAGCGAACAGAAAGTGCCAGGAAACACAATCAAAAGCTTTCTCAGCATCGAGGGATACCAGGACCGAAGGGGACTCAGCATCCCTCAATGCAGCCATCACATGTATTAGTTTCCTCATGTGATCAACTGACATATGCACCATCATGAAACTGACTTGTTCTCTGCCAATAATCCCTTCCATTATTGGAGCTAGACGGTTGATCAATATTTTAGCAAGAATCTCAATGACTGAATTTAAAAGTGATATTGGACGGTAGCTTCCAGGACATAGTAAGTCCTTGTCTGGTTTGGGGATCAAGGTAATCCATGCCATTAGAAAACAAGGATCTACTATTCCCGCTTGAAACCAGAGATTGAAGACGTTCATCAGGAGAGAAGCCAGTTGAGGGAGACAACTCTTATATAGGTTATTAGGCAATCCATCTGGCCCTGGAGCTTTATCCAGCGACAGTTGCTTAATGGCCTGCTCCACTTCAGCCAAGATAACTGGAGCCCCGAGGTGCTCTGCTATGTGGGAAGGTAACACAGGAAGATTAGCGGAGCACAAATACTCTACAATCTCCTGATCTGTCACAGCTATTGAGTCAGTTGAGGAGTAGAGCGTCTCATAGTACTTACCAAAAATAGCAGCAATATCTTGGGGATGGGAGACTATGTCACCACTTAGGGGAGATCTCAGCCCCGAAATGAATTTTGCCATTTTGGCCTGCCTCAGTCTCAGGGCTAGAAGCTTCTCTGCCTTTTCCCCTGACTCTAGATACTTCAACTTGGTACAGTGAACGGCCAACTCCACCTTTTGAGCTATTAGGTCATAATAACTTGTTTGCCGGCAATGGAGCCTTGCCCATTCCTGCACTGGGGACGTACGACTTAATGTGAATTCCAACTGTCAGATTTCTCCTATCAGTGATTCAAGGGCAAGTCTATTTTTTCAGGCACGGGTAGCAGAAATATGTATGAACTCCCCCCAAAGGGCACACTTAAGGGTCGGCCCAGACCATGTTGAATCTCTATGCACCCCAAGTTGAAATTAAGAAAATTGGATATGAAATATTGGGTATGTGTCAGAGTCTCAGGACATCCAAGCACCCGTGTATTGAGGCGCCACATTACATCTCTCTGAATCCCTGAGTCCAACATATAAGACACACCTACTGGTGAATGATCAGACAATACCCTGGGGAAAATGAATGTGTCTATAGTGCCCGGGAGGCAAAAGGAGCTTACCAACCAAAAATCAATCCGGGAAAAGGTGGCATGTGAGGGGGTATAATAAATATACTGCCACTCTGAGGGGTTGAGGGTCTGCCATACATCAACAACGCCAACCCCAGATAAGAGATCTCGTAGGTCCCACTGTGCTGGCAACAACCCAACTCTTTTACTGTCTGAGCAATACATCTCTGTTTGGGGGGCCAAATTCCAGTCTCCACCCAGAAAGGTCCAAAGAGGAGGGTCCGAGACCACAAAAGGTAATAGCCGGGCAAAAAAAAAGAGGAAAGTCTAGATTTGGGCCATAAATTGATCCTAAAATTATAGGGGAGGACTCTAGGGTACCCTGAACTATGATGTACCGCCCTTCCAGGTCCCACCATTCCCGAATTTTAGTAAAAGGTACAGCCTTTGCAATCCAGATAATGGTAACACTGCATTTAGTAGAGTTATCTGCACCAAAAACTTGACCCACACAATATCCTTTAAAAAAGGAAATATCATCTCTCAGTAGGTGGGTCTCCTGTAAACAGGCAATCCCAGTTCGGAGATGTGAGAGATGTTTTAGAATCATAATCTGTTTTTTTTTTTGTTTTTGTGCCCCTTTTACGTTCCAGCTCACTAAATTACAGGGACCACCCATTCAGATTATCAATAAAGTAAGAGAATGAAGAGGACATAAAAACCAATGCGATGCCCCACACACTGACCCCTGATGAGATCAGCCCCTGATACCATAATAATTGAGCGCAGACATAACCCATCCACATACTACTCTGTCGGATAAAATTGAGTAGCCCAGAAAAACAAAACAAGCAAAACAAACCTTTGTCCCCTAAAGCCCTCCCTCCACTCCCCAAAAATAACATTCAACATTATTAAACTCAATGTAACTATTTACAGCTTTCACTACCCGGTTCTAAACAACCAAACTCCCAATGTATATTATGGCACATGAGTATCTCTTTCGCTGCCAAGTAGAGGCCAACATCTCCTCTCCCAACCCCCCAACAACCTACGACAGCATGTATAAAAAAAGAAAGAATCCACCAAAATTACCATTACATGTGGAACCATCTCAAACACGTCTAGAAATGATTGATCTATAATATTTAGATATAAATAAGGTAATATTGCCCTCTTGTGGGTGAACCAAGAATCACAGTAACCATAATAGAGGAAACTAACCTGAAGATCATTTTTAAAGGACTCCACTTGCATCTCTTAAACTGAGCTGGGGAAAAAAAAGAGAAAAGGAAAAGAAAAATATACATGAGCTACCTCCTGAAGCCCACAAATACCATCCCACAGTCTCTGATAAAGACGACAATGCTACAAGGGAACCAAAGCTACACGCTAGTAAAACATCCAGACAAAAATGAACGTGATAGGACTCTATTCAGCTAACTACAGGCAATGATGTAGTCTCTGCTGTATACTTATTGTAGTGATTCAAATAAGGGAAACAAAAAAAAATGCCATTCTCTCTTAACAGGGATGTCCCCTTAACATCATAAATGCCAAACTCAATTGGGGATCACAGTTCCAATTCGGCAGCAGCCCTCCAGCTGGCAATAATGAAAGCAGCCTAATACTTCACTGTCCATTCAACTAGGGAAATTTAAACAACAGACTGCCTCATGTCCTCACTTGAACAAGTCAGGAAATAGAGAATGGAGCTCCGATGTAGCCTGAGTGGGCAAATCCAGACTGACCCATTTCTCATTGTGCTTCACTTGTAGAGTGGCTGGATAGCACATTCGGAAGGTTTTTCCAGCCGCGATGAGCTTTGAAACCACGGGGTGGAATTCTTGCCTCTTAAGGTGAACCGACTGGGGAAGATCCTGAGAGATCCTAAGCTTGTGACCCTCCCACTGGATTTCTTGCACTTCCTTAACCTTCGTAAGTATGTATTGCTTATCTAAATAGTTGAGGAGCTTAAACACCAGAGGTCGGGGAGGTGAGCCAAGTGGTGGGGGGGGCCAGCAACGATGAGCTCTTCTCCACCACATAGATGGTGTTGTTGGCTGAAGGACCAGTGATTCTTCTGCATAATTTTAGAACGAAAGAGACAGGGTTGTTGCCTTCCTCCTTCTTGGGAAGCCCAAAGATAATTAAATTATTGTGCTGGCTGCGCCCCTGTAAGTTCTCCAGCTTGTCTTCCATTTTTCAGAGCCTTTGGCACAAAGCAGAGGTATCCAGGTCTGCCTTATCTCTCCATTTCTCTACTGATGACAGCTGAGTTTCAGCATCTCTGACTCACTTGTTCAAGGAGTCGATACTCGTCCAAATTAGCTGTACATCATCTGAAATAGCAGTGATGGAGTTCTGAAGAGGCTGCATAAACTCCAGGAAGTGCTCCTCAGAAAGCACTGTGATAGATGCAGGGAACTTAGGAGCAGTAGTAGTTTGCGATTTAGGCCTCTTAGCAGCCTTTTCTTTCTCCACTGTCTGCGGTGGAGTATGGCGTGTCGGCGTTTTCTGCATGTTGACCTCATCTCAATCGGAGGGACTTCTGAGATTAGTTCAATCAGAATCACCGCTTGAAAAGTCTGTAAAGGGTGATCAAATAAGGAATTTAGCCAGAGTTGTCGAGAAGCAAGGGGAAGCAGCAGCCTTCACCTAGACAGTCATCATGTGACTTCTCAAAAAGGGCCAGTCCAATACAAAGGCTCCCGTATTTATATAGATAATGATTATTCCCCGATGCTGCAACAAAATCAGATGGCATATGCACCGACCTTTATTACATCGAGGGTGCACAAAATAAGGTTTGCCACTCCCTACCCGGCTCACCTATGAATGCATTTCTCAGATGGCTCCAAGGTACTTGATGACCCTGAGGCTGCATTACAAGAGTTGCAAGCCTATAACCTGCTTTCATCAGAAGAGCCTATGGACTCTGCAGAAGGGAGGGACAAGAGACTCTTCAAAAAGATAAGTGGTCCCAGGCTTCTCCCTCGAGTAAAAAACAGTGGACAGAGGCTTCTCTACAAGAGATTTGGTCTCTACTGCAGGCTTTCCAGTGAGAAGATCCAATGTGATGACCATGAAAGTTTTAAACTGCAGTATTCTTTAAACAAGACTCTGCTTTTCTCTGGTTGAGAGATCCATTGGTTCCGGTTTGATATTTTCCCTTTGGCACTTAGCTTTGGTTTGTCACAAAGTTCCTCTTGGTTGGACATTAAGGGGTTTAGGATGGATGAGAGTTTATTTTGTTCCTCTCCTTTTCCCCTTTCCATTGAATTTATTTTTGGGGGCTTTTTCTTTCCTTTTTTTTTCCTTATTCCTTTCTTTGATGTTCTGAATTAGTATTTTGGTTTTATTAGCTTATTTTCACATTTTCTTGTTTAGTTCGGTTTGCTTTTTATTGGTTCTTTTGTTCAGTTTTTCTGCCTTTTGTGTTTAACATTTACTCTAAAGAGTCATTTTCTTTTCCTTTTTCTCAGCTGTGTCCTCTTATATCTCCCTTTTTTATTATTTTGATCTGGCCCTTGGTTTCATTGATTTCTTTATACTTTTGATGTTTTAGTTTTGAAGATTTATTCTCTTTACTTTGGTTTTGTTACTTCAGGACTGTTGAACACGAGGGTTTCCTCTCCCAGAACCTTCTGGAATAGCTGTATTGATTTTGTAAGTACATGAGTTGGCATGAATAATTGGTTGAGAGCTTTTCTTCTCTTGTTTGTATATTTCTGTTTTACGTTTAACCTCCTGGCTGATTATATATAATTTATTAAACAGTATTATGAGCCGTTTATATACCTACAATTGAATTGCTTGATATGGGCTTTTTTTTTACCTCATTAGCTTATTTGGGCTTGGATAGGGGAACTGATTTTGTTTCGATATAAGGAAGAGGCTGTCCTTTATTTAATGGACATTTTTAGTGTTTTGCATTCATGCCTCTCCTTAAGCTTGTTTTTTTTCCTCATCCAAGGTGAGCAGTAGTACTGGCCCTTTTTGATGCATGGACTATGATGGTCAGGAGGCTCATCGGTTAATTGAAAGAGTTACTTTTTTACCCAAATGGTTCTGTGTACCATTCTTATGGAAGTGTCTTCCTGCTTGATTACTTGCATTTTGTCTATTATAAGTTTGGTTCCACAGCCCAGAGTGCAACTTGGCAGAGTGGGGGTGGGGGGGGTGAGACAGTCGACCATCCTTTGTTAATTTGATATACTTTAGGGAGAGATATTAAGTATTTTTAAAGTTATACCACTTTAATAAAAAATATCCTATGTATCATTTGGGTTTATATATTTGTGGTGACACTATTGGAGCCCTCATACTTTTAGGGGTTTCCATATTTTACCAGGTTTATTTGGCTCCCTTGTGGCCAGAAGAGTTGATTTACTACTCTTTTCTCCCCAGTGGCGCGTGGGGACTCTTAAACTCTACTTAGGAGCTCTGTGTTTTACACAACTCCCTGCCTTGGAAGCTCACTTGTATTTCATTGTGTTTTGTTTTTCATTCTTGCCTTTTTATACTATTTGTATTGTTTCACTGTTAAGTTTATGGGGTTGTTATGGTTAAACGTTTTTTCTTATGTTGTACAGGTCCTGGTTACACTGCGTACATTGCTTGGGGGGATTTTCATTCTTGATTGGCTACAGAGGCTGAATGAATATTTTTTTTTAGCCATCTTATCACGGGGGGTACTACATGAGCTGTTGTTTTTTGGTATCAGCTATGACATTGATTACTTGACCAGCTAAGGTTTATTCTCATTATGCCAATGGGTTGAACAACCCAGTTAAGCATTCCAAGGTCTTGTCATATATTGAAAGATTATCTACTACTTCTGTATTTTTGCAGGAGACACACCTCAGTAAAGAAGAGCATATGAAATTACAGAAATTCAGGTATGCTCATGTGGTGGCCTCCTCCTATAGGAAGGGTAAGAGAAGGGGCACTGTTATATTGGTGCCACAATCAACGCCACTACATACCCAAGACACATATTCAGGTCCTAATGGGTGTCTTGGCCTTCTAAAGGGAATATATTTCAATCATTCTACTACTTTAGCTAGTATTTATTTACCTCTAGCAGCCACCTCATAGTTGGTCTAATCCATAATGAGGAAAATTGTAAAATTCCAGCAGGGCACTTTAATATTGGGGGAGACTACAATTTATTTTTTGATAGGCTGAATATCACAAATCCTAACCCATTCCAAAGAACTGGGATGCACAGAGTAGGTCAGTCAGTTTTCAAAGAGATGGGTTGGGTCAATGCATGGAGAGTGGTCCACCTTCATGTTAGGGGTTCAACACACACTATTCTTCCCCTCATGATTTTTATTCTAGAATAGACCTTTGCCATGTTCCCAAAGTGTTTCAATATCAAATCAAGGATTGTCATCTACTCCCTATACTCTTCCCCAATCTCCTGTGTTATTATATCTTGATTGGGGTGGTCCATAGAGGAGAAGTTTATGGTAGCTAAATGATTATTTGTTAAACTCCTTTGTTTTATGGAGATGATTAAATGAAAATTCCCATGGATTATTGCAGACAATGACCAAACTGATAGCTCTTGGGGCTTATTGTGGTACACTTTAAAAGTTGTTCATGGGGGGAAATGATTAAGTTTGCATCCCATTATACAAAATCCTAGAGGGAGCATTTAGAATCCCTTCAAAATCAGTTGCAGGATCTTCAAGCTCAACATCCAGCAGGGAACTGGTCATTAGCTCTATTGCTCCAGGCCACCAGATAAAAGATCCAAGACATTTTAGATATCAAAACTGAAGTTGCACTTCAGTTTCTCAAACAGATATTTCATGATGGTGGACCCCATGCAGCTCTTGTTCTGACCTACAAGCTACACCAAAAGATTAGTCAATTTACTGTTAGCTATATATGGGATCCTTCCTCTGGCAAACTGGTTAGAGATCCTCAAGACATTCTACAGGCCTTCCAATATTATTATTGTTCTCTATGCTCTTCTGAACCCTTCCCCCTTATGTGATGTTATAACCTGTTTGGAAAGTTTGCGTTTACCTAAACTGTCTCCCTCACAAGCCTCTCAGCTGATATCCCCGATCAAGGGTGAAGAACAGAGTAGAGCTATTAAACAACTAAAATCTGTAAAAAGCACTGGGCCAGATGAATATTCTGGAGAATTTTATAAACATTTTCAGACTCTTCTACTGCCTCTACTATTGGAGACCTGTAATGAGGTTCATATTGGCAAATCTATCCCCCATCCTGGAAATTGGCTACCATTTCTTCCATTCCCAAAGCAGGTTTAGATATTTCTCATTGTTTCTCCTATCTTCCAGTTTCTGTCTTTAAAACAGATTATAAATTGTTCATTAGTATGCTAGCCAAAAGTCTGTAGGTCTTCCTTCCCATATTAATAGATGGAGATCAAGTGGGATTTATAACTACTCCACAGACCCAGGGTAATAAAAAACATACACTTCACATATTGCACCATGCCACTTGGTCAACTCTTCCTTTCCTTTTGTTGAGTCTTAACACTGAGAAGGCTTTCAGATGAGTGGCATGGCCTTTTCTTATGGCCACCTTGGACAGATCTGGCTTTCCATCTCAGTTTCGGTCGTTAATACAACATTTATATTATGGCCCTCAAGCATACATGAAGATTAATGGCCAGGTCTCAGTCACTTTTCCACTTTATCAAGGGACCCATCGGGGTTGCCCACTATCTCCCTTGTTATTTGCAATCTATGTGGAACCTTTAGCCCAAGCCATCCTGCAAAATGATAACATCTTGGGTATAGCCTTGGGGTTATACAACAAAAGTTGGCCCTGAATGTGGATGATTTATTACTTTATTTGACATCCCCTGAAACTTCTTTACCACTTTTATGGCAAACTCTCACTGTTTTCAGGAGATTGGTGTGATATAAATTGAACATTTCTAAGACTGAAGTTGTTTAGATTCATTATTCTCCTTCTCAACATACTAGAGACACTTTTCCTTTTCAGTGAGATCTCCCTTCAGTTAAATATTTAGGGATTCAGCTGACAGGTAATATTGGATCCTTAGCTTCTAGTAATTATGTACCTTTATTGAAGCAGTTCACAAAAAATTTAGAAGCTTGGTCCAATATTCCTGTCTCTTTAATTAATGGACTCCATACGTTTGAATCTTCTCCCCAATTTTTTTATTTTGCCCAAACTACAATCCCCACCACCAACAACTTTTTCTAATACCTTAATAAACAGATGTTGTGCTTCCTTTGGGAATCTCACTTTCCTCAGATGTGTTTCTCTTCATTGCAGTTACCTAAATATCTAGGCAGGCTGATCCTCAAAGACTTCATGAGATATTTTACTGTGGCTCAGCTCTGATTTATTTTCTTTTGGCTCAGCCCTCACTATCAATCTCATTGGAAGGATTTAGTAATGAGGGGGGAAGATTTGCTTCATCTTACTAAAATTCTATTTTCATTTCCTTCTATCCCTCCATCGGACACCACTAATAATCCTTAGTTAATTAATACGATGAAAGTATGGAGGTCTCTTTTAGGATCTTGTCCTTTCTACAGTTTCATCCATTATTGTATTCTTTATCATATATGGCTACTTTCCCAGTGGCTCACCTAGATCATGTTTTTTAAACCTGGGGTCAGCTAGGCCTACATTTAATTTTGCATTTTTTTCGCCATAACCAGATTATGCCTGTTTGAAGACTTGCAGGACTTATTTTTGCTTCCTGAGGGTGACAGATTTTGCTTTATTCAAGATCATGCCTTTATATGTAAGATGATACCCTTCACTATTTTTTACGCCCCACTTCCTCTGTTAATACAACTAATAGCTCCAGCGGTGAAGTGGACCATGTCTCCCTCTCATTTGCTTTCTCACATATATAAAGCACTCCATCACCTGCAGGTAGAACCTCTCAAATACTCAAGAGGAGATGGGAGAATGATGTCCATATCATCATGATGGATTTGGAGTGGGAGAGACACCTTAAACATATACATTCCCTTATAAGTTTGTTTATTTGGAATGAGTTTTTGTGGAAAGGTACAGCATGATTAATTATTGCTCCTGATATTCAAAATAAATATCTTCATGGTAGAAAAGCTGCCTTTTGGAGAGGCTGTGGTTACTCACCTATTTCACACGGACATGTTTTTTGGGAGTGTCCATTGCTGGCACCCTTTTTTTCTTCTTTAGAAGTAACACTTTTTGATCTTTTTCAGGGACCCTGGTTTTCCATTTTTACAGGTAACACCGGTAACAATCATGGAATCCTGCTTGGTTTGCGGATTTTGAATTCTTGTACCAGTGCCTCACGGAAATTGCACATCACTGCACAGAATCTCTAAGATTTCAGCATCTTTTTAATTTTTAATTTTCTCTTTTTATATCCACTTCTCACAGTATTAGTATCCACTTTTCAGAGATCCATAGGCTAAGTATCCCCTAGCTTCACCACAGGGTAATGCTCAGGAAATCTGGGGCACCTGGGTCCCATCTGCCAGTGGCCAATGTGGGGTGATTGTTCCTGGTTTTCTGGTCTCTGTCCCTGAGGACAATGGCACTAGAGGAGATTCAAGGAGGAAGGTCACATAGAGACATGACACTGCTCCAGATCCTGGCTAATGTCCTCCCCCTCGATCACTCTGTAGCACCATTGCACCACCACCCGTGGTCACACAGGCGGTGGTAAATCAGCAGGACCTGCAGCCCACCCTTCCTGGAGGAGGAGAGCAGTCCCCTGGGTGCTCGATCCTACTCCTCTGGCCAGACCTCCAACAAGCCAAGTTTGCTTCCGACCCTGGGTTGCTGGCATTGCAAGCAGTATTGCTACTGCAGCACCAGTGGGCCGACCCAGATTTCAGCATCTTAAAATGAATGCTGCTGTGCTTTGCATTCTTTCTGCTTTGCTGCGCGTATAGAGTCAGTAAGGAAATCACCTGCACTGCTTTGTTGTAGTTAGCCATTCAGTTTAACCACCCATGCTTCCCATCAACATCTCCATCACCTGAGGACTGCTTTCCTTCCTCAAACCACAGTTTTCATTTAGTATATGCCTAGGAGTCTTTTACTATTGATATTACACTGTATGATCCTCCCCCCAGAAAATATAAGTATCAGCACACGTGGGGAGAGCCACTGGAATTTGCAGGAAAAGTAACCTAAATTGCAGAGATTTTTTTGCAAAATTTGCTGGGAAATTGTGGGAGTTCTACTATAGATCCTGAATGCTTCACAATAAATCCTTTACTGTTTTCTACAGTATACATTAGTCAGCATAAACTATTAAATGAATACACTGATACTTGAATATGTTTTAAATATGAAGAAAAACTTCTGTTTCTAACATGAATCCTAAATAGATAAGATGTGTTGCCTCTTACAAAATATAAAAACATCTGCCTCATACAGTTCTAGAATCTATTTAATGAGCCACAGAAAATCAATATTAAATAAATCCAGAATAAACACATATAGTGTATGGTAGAATGTTGTTATTCCCTCAAAATCTATCATTTACCAATCTTGTTGTACCATTGATGTGATGTCATGCTGTTGTTGTACAATTGTGAGTATGTCACATCGATGGTACAACAGGAGGTAATGTCTTTGCACCTGTGCGGTTAGCTGAGAATCGGCCACAGCGGTAATTGCTCGCATCTAATTTGACATTGCAGGACAGGGTTAGAAAAGTAAGACCTCTTTTTTTTTTTAAATAAAATTGCCTTCTATAAAGCATTGTACTGTGGCCGAGGATCAGTTCCTCATGGGGGGGTTGGTAGGTGAAGTCTGAAAGCGCGACTACACAAGATAGCGTCTGAAAGAGCAGCAGCTCGGCTTTTAAATTACTGTTGCCCATACACTATAAAAGACAGTGGATGGGCAACAGTAAACAACAACACTGTATTCAACTTCTCAAGGTTTCATGACTACCAAAAACCTCTCAAACTTCGCTCTCGAGGTTTTCTTGATTGTCATGACAACCTCTCGAAGTGAACAACAGTGTTGTTGTTGTTCACTGTTGCCCATCCACTATCCTCTATGTTATCTGTTTCTGGATGTAGAATAATGAAGCTTGATCAAAAGCTATTTATGTTGCTCTGTCAACTATTCACCAACTTTGGTGTAACAAAAAATATGCAGATGGAGTGCGGCCTGCCGGCACAGCGGTTGATTCGCTATGACACCAGTGACCCGGTTCGGGAACGAGCCCAGGAGCTGGAGAGCTGCCGGGAGAGAACTTGAGCGCCCTAGGGACCGCTCGTCCTCTCCATGGGGAGGGGGGTGCCAGAGCTTGGCTCTTGCCTGGTCCCGGATGGAGACCCAAGGTACAGCAAGTCAGATGCAGAACGGAGGGGTGATGTGCCAGACGTCGGCGCCTCAGCACCTTGACATCGGGGGACATGGCATGTCAGAGAAAATGGGAAAATGCCTCGTGGCCTCCTGGTAGATGGAGCACCAGGCCCCGACCCTCAATGCCCCTACCAGGCCCGGAGACAGCATCCCAACGAATGCAGATGTTTCAGGGTGAGAAGCCCCTGCCCCATACCCACCTGAGGGGTACAGCCATGGCTCCATGGGGGACAGACTACTCCAGTCACCTGGTAGGTAAGCGAGGGCTTAAAAGGCCATAGGTGTCTCCCGAAGAGGGGGGAGAGCCGCGAGGAGAGGGGGAGCAAAAAGAAAAAAATATATGCAGATGGAGTGGTAAATATTTCAGTTTTAGTAAAATGTTGTAAAGTGTTTAATGTTCATAATTTGCACTGTAGATACTGTGCACTATTATTAAAATCATATATTAAAATATTATATATGGGTGTTATTATGGCTGGCAGTATAGCCTAGTGGTTAGAGTAACACACACTGATTGAACTGGGTACATCCAGCAGACTTGGGTTGGATTGCTGCAACCTCCACTTGCATACTGTGTGACTTCAAGCAAGTCACTTAACCTCCTCAGTGATTCTAGGTCACTCCTGAAAACAGGCAGTTCTGCCTAATGGGCCTTACCTGGTTTACAAAGAATATAAAAAATACCAATATATGTTTACTACTTCATAGAATAGTAGTCAGGGTACCATGTAATTTACCTGAGTTACTTGGGCTGCAGTGAGTTTGTGTAGGTAAAGATAAATGTTCAGATACATTGTATGTGTTTTATAAGCTTGTTTTTAGATTTTAGTCAGGTTTTTATTGTATTCTTTGCATATGAGCATCTAAACGCTGGGTCACTGTTACCAACTAGCTTATTCAAGTTTATAATCAGCAGGGCCATCCAAAATCCTCAGCTGTTTGAATGAAAACTAGTCTGAATGAAAGTATGTTCACAAGAAAAAAACTGCCTACTGCTTATGAAAAGACTTCACAGTCAGCACCCCATTTAGGTGAATTGGATCATTTGCACCTTTTCTCCCACATGCTGTTTCAGTCTCTATGACAACAAAAGTTTTCTGATAGACTGCTTCAACAAAAAGCAATTGTTAAGTATTTAAGTGTACATATGTTTGGCCAGTGGATGTTGAAAGCACATTCAATGACACACAGAAGGTAAGACCCCAGGGTCTAAATGATGCTGATGGGCAGAGTGGTGCTCAATTCACATCTGAGCTCAGGCATGAAAACTGGGAGATACCCTTTTTATGGATACCAAGTGAAAAAGCATCCACATGTCTGGGAGATGTATGAATCCATTTGAAGGTCCTCCACTAATCACTTGAGGATTTGTTAGGTGAAGACACTTTATTTCAAAGAAACAAAATCAAGCAGGTTTTTTTTGCTTCTCCTGCACCCTGGCTAACCACTCCTTCAGGCCTGCCAAGGCCCCCTACCACCACTGCTGAGTCCCAACCACTATCCACTGCCCCTTACTGCTGTGCTACCAGGTAAACCAAAGTAACCCTTCAATGAGTGGGCCCCTATCCCTGTGGGAGGCTACCAGGGAAGATAATTGCCCCAAAGAGCTTCCTGTGTATCCTGGGCATAGCAGGGGTCAGAACAGACACATGTCTGGGGCTTCTGGATTATGGAGGGACCAACAGCCATCCTTCTGTTGGTCACCGGGTGTTTTCCCATTTTCTTGGGACCAGGACAGGCCACATGATGTCAAGGCACAAGCCAACGTCCACCATGTTCCCTCCTGCAGTGTGGGCCGACATGTTGTTGTGCCTCTGGCCTCCACAAGGGGCCAGAAGATGCTGAGCCATGAACCCACCCTCCCTCCCAGGAGAAGGTGAGAAGTCATTGGACACTCAAGCCTTCACCCACCAGCTGGCCCTCCAACACCCAAGTCCTTTCCCTAACCCTGGTCAGCAGTGTCAGAGGCATGAATCCAATTCAGGCAGTTAAATTATAGATATGAAAAAACAATGGTAGTCTACCTTAGCAGTGAAGGTTCAGATTAATTCACATCCGAGTTCTAACAAGCAAAGAGACCAAGTCATTTGTAATTTGTGCATGTGATGTGTGGGCGTTGAAGAAAGGGGATCATAGTGCTGTCACTACTGCCATCACCCCAGAGGGATGTGGACTGCATTGTTGCTACTGCCATCACACCGAAGGGGTAGGGACTGTAGTGCTTCTGCCATCACCACTGGTAGATGGGGAATGTAGTACTGCTGCCATCACACCTAAGAGATGGGGGCCACAGTGCTGCTGCTTCTGTCACACCTGAGGGAGGGAGGTCATAGTGCTGTTGCTGCTGCCATCACACCAGAGGGATGGGGGCCATAATGCTGTTGGTGCTGCCATCACACATGAGGGACGGGGCCATAGTGCTGCTTCCATCACACCACAGGGATGGGGGCCATAGTGCTGTTGGTGCTGCTATTGCACCTGAGAGATTGGGGCTATAGTGCTGCTGCTGCCATCACATCTTGTATCTAAAATAACATTAAATTGGTACAAGGATGGAAGGATATGCAATAGTGGAGGTCAAAATTGCTAAAATGCATGTTAGCAGAGTTAAAAATTGTTAAATAAAGTACACAGAACCAAATACCAGTAAAACCAGATTTTGGCTTAGCAGACACCAGTGACAATACCCTTTTTTTACAATATGCAAAACAGAATATGCCCTTTCTCAATCATGGTAAATCAGCGTCCCTGATCTTTTTGGGAATCCACTGCACCTATCTGTTTATTCTTTTCTCTTGTTGTGTTATCTTTCTTAGGGGAGTTGCCCTTCCACTCAAAAACTTTTAACCATTTGCTTATTATCAGCTAAGAAAGCTATAACTAAACATTGGCTGTCTTCCCCCATTCCCACTTTAGCACTTTGGCAGGATCTGATGTCCAAGATATACCACATGCAAAAATTGACTACACAGGTTAACCATCATATGCAGTCTTCTGAATTTTTTTGGAGGAGATGGGGTTTTTGTATTATGTGACATAGAAATGGCTTTGTCCCTTGATATTCCTTCAGTTTCTGCAGCTTTCCACTGAATCTGAAGTTTTCATATTTTTGTGAATTCCCCATCACGATTTGTGTCCTATTCTATTTCACAGTTGTATCCAGGTTTTTTTCTTGCATTCAAGAAGGACTTGTAGCTGTTGGCTCCCTTCTTCAACAATACTAGATCTATTAGACATTGTTCCTTTTTTCTTTACCTTAGCTTTTGAGTACCTCCTTTGGAGTATGGGTTTACTACAATGCATTAATTCTTCCCTTTTCCACATTTTATGTTATTTCATTATTATCTTTTGGTTTTTTTTTATAGTTTTTAAATAGTAACCAGGTCTAGTTAGATACATAGAAACATAGACTTTGATGGCAGATAAGGACCACTTGGCCTACCTAGTCCACCCATTTCCCTAACTATTGGATAAGCTGCAGATCCTAGTTAACCAACAGCCTTCTTCTTCCTGCTCCCCACCAGAATTGCTTTATGTCTGTCTCATGCATTCTTGAATTTCCTCACTGTTTTTGACCCCATGACATCCTCAGAAAGGCTGTTCCATGCATCCACAACCCTTCCTGTGAAAAAAAATACTTCCTTACATTGCCTCTGAGTTGTCCCCACTCTATCTTAAATTTGTGTTTCCTTGTTCTTGCACAACTGTTTTTCTGAAAGATGCTATCCTCTTGGATTTTATTGATTCCCTTGAGGTACTTTAAAGTTTCTATCATGTCCCCTCTCTCCCTCCTTTCCTCAAGGGTATACATATTAAGCTACTTTTATCTCTTTTCATATGGCTTCTGTTGCAGACCTTGCACAATTTTAGTTTTCCTCCTCTGGACTGCCTCCATCATGTCTATGTCCTTGTGGAGATGGGGTCTCCAGAACTGCACACAGTTACTCCATATGAGGTCTCACCAACTGTCTGTACAGAGGGATAACAACTTCTTGTTTTCTACTGGTGATGCCTCTCCCTATAAATCCCAGTATCACCCCAACCATCCTTACTGCCTTATGGCATTGCTTGATTACATTTAGGTCATCTGATATGACTAACCACAGGTCCCTTTCCATATCTGTTGTTGTTAATATCCCCCCCCACTGTGTACACTTCCCCTGGGTTTTTGTTTCCCAGGTGCATTACTTTGCACTTCTTTGCATTGAATCTAAGCTGCCGTACTTTTGACCATTCCTCCAAACTTGCCAAGTCCCTTCTCATCCTTTCCAACCCCCTTGTATATCAACCCTGTTGCAGTTCTTTGTGTCATCTGCAAAGAGGCATACTTTTCCTTCCAATCCTTCTGAAATGACAATTAAAGACATTAAAAAGGATCAGACCCAGTACTGAACCTTGCAGTACCCAACTAGTAACCCCCCTTTCTTCAGATTGAACTCTGTTTGCTATTACCCTCTTTGTCCTATGGTCCAGCCAATTTTTTACCCAGGTTACCAACCTGGGACCCACTCCCCGGCTGGCTAATTTGTTTATCAATTTTTTGTGTGGGACTGTGTCAAATGCCTTGCTACAGTCTAGGTAGGCCATGTCCACAGCCCCTCCCTGGTCTACTACTTTGGTCATATTTGATGTTCATTGTATTACAAGTATCTGTTTTGGTATTTGCATTCAGATTGTTATACTCAAACTTTAATAAACATTAAAGTTATAAAAAAAACTGTTAGATTGTGTGGGAAATTAAAGAAACCCTTGTGTGATGAAATGGACTATGCTATCTGAATTTAGAACTGTAGCATTAAAAATGATTGCATGAAATGTTTTGTGGGAAAAATAGTATTTGAAATGTTTAGAAACAAAGAATCATGATTAGGCAAGAATTATGTCATAATTTATTATTTTGTGTATAGGGATAGTGGATGGACAGCAGTGCAAACCAAGCATGTGTTATCACCAGCCTCAAGAGTAGTCAGAACCCTGCTGGCAATGCAGGCTTGTTGTGTATGTGACTGGGCAGCCACTGCTATGCACTTTGTTTTTTTTATCCTTAAAAATATATTGTTGCCCCCACACAAACACACACAAAAGGCAAATCATTTTTGGAACTTTTTAAACTAATAAACCCATGCTACACACAACTGCTAATATTCCTTGTCATGCTACTGACAGTTTATTTGCTTTTACAATCATTTGAAAAAAGCTTACATCATAAAAAAGGAAGCTTGGTTGATATGCGAGAGCAGGATCTGCACTTATGTGCTTCCACTTAAATCAACATGGATGCACACAAATACATTATAGTGCAGATTGTGCTCATGCTTGTTTTCCAGTTCCTTTCATTTTTGTAAGTAAGATTCTTTTTAAATGATTTTGAAAACAAAAGAATATCAGTGGTACTGGGTGGAGCATTAGCAGCTGGGTAGAGAGTGGGTTTATTAGTTAAAATGAATTAAAAAAATAGAAAGTTTGCTGTGTTTGGGTCTATGTGTGCACATGTGGTGAAGGGAGACAACAATTGTGAGAAGAACAGATCACAGGTTGCACTGATTTTCCATTCTTATTAAAAAGTTATTACATCACAGACAAGTGCAACAACATTTTATGACCTTTGTCCTGTGGTACCAAAGCTTTTTGGTTTGGATAGAAAGCCATGCAGAACAGATCCAACAGTAACAAAAAAAACATTATGAGGCACACAGTTTCACTGACTCAAATAATTAATATAAATAACTTGTCTGCATAACTCACTTTTTTAAGAAAGCAACATCATAGCAGCTTGCTGTGAATAACTGAGCTCTGTAGAAGCCCTTCCTTACAAGCTCAGTAATTTGATATAGCTCACATTGATGGGCTAGATGTGGCAGGCAGAATCATAGATGTGTGTGTGTGAGAGAGAGACAGAGAGAGAGAGATGGCTTAGCTCTGTTCTCTGTTGGACAACCTGTCTGCTGAAACTTACAGTCCAGCTTCAGTTTGGATGGAAAGCCATGCAGAACAGACCAAAAAATAAACAAGCATTTGACAATGCAGAATGTTTGATGCTTTGCACCAATACATCATTTCATGTTACATGGACACTTGGGTTTTGAGTGCAAGGAATGCTGGGAATGGCAAACAGCTCTCTTACAGGATACTATGGACACCACTGAGTGTGCAGGATTCACTTTGGGGAAAACAATTCATTTGGTTTTTTTACACCTAGACAGATATAGAGGGTACTGAATACACGGGATATTTAGGACAATAATAACTGTCTTAAGGCTAGGAGAGAGTTGGTGCAGAGGATCAACATGGACAGAAGGCAAATACTGGGATCACTTCAGAAAGGAAGGCAAGCAAAATAGTTGAGCACAAGAAAAAGGAGAACACATATAGGGATCTGCCAGTTATTCTTTTTATTTAATTTCAATATGTGTAACATCATAAAAACAAGTATTAATCATGTTAAGATCTATGCAACTCTCAGATCATGACAGGTCTTGGTATATATATGCAAGGGCTAAAAAGGGAGGTGTTGGGAAGTCTAAACCTCACTTTCAGATTCTTGACGATATTGGGAATGCAAGTAATCACAGACACGTTGCATTAGAGTAATAAACAAGTTTATTACTACCAAAGGGATGAATCACAGTTGCCCTAAGCAGTTCTTACCAATACGAACCAGGAGCCAGTGCTAAGCGTTCCCTACACCTCGAGGTTTCTCTGTGTCTCTTGGGGTCTCTCAGGTCTCCGAGGTATAAGGCTTGTGCATTACATTATATACCTATAATAATTACTATGGTTACCAAAAGATAGAAACATTTCTAGTTACAGAGATGAGCCCTATTGGCTAAATTAGAGGTGGCTCCACAGTCCAAGATAACATTGTATAATTCTGTAAAGTCATCAGTTTGAGAACAAAAGAGTTCTTATACAGAGTCTTACATAACTCAGTGTAATGGTACAAATCACCAAAAGGTGGCAATGCCGTCTTACATATTATAATTACTCCAAGGATACAGATGTCCTGGCATCTTACAAGTAAGAAATACACAGCAGAATTTATGTATTAGCAAGCAAAGTCTATTACAACAATATGCATTCAAATCCTGACATCTACTCTTGTACGGTAGATGCCCTTAGCCCCAAATGTTAGTATAACATATACTTAAACGCTAGCCATCTATGGTGTACCTCTGATGGTACCAATTAGGGTGCAGGGACCTTGTGTAACATTCCTCCCCTTGTTGCATCCAAGGCAGCACAGGCAGATGTCTCAGGAAAGGACAGGAGCAGTGGTCGTTTACAAACCTGACGCGCAAGCTTTGTAAAGGAACTCAAGCTGCTCACAGTGTTGGCACAGTGTGCTCCATAGGCAGCAGAGCATTATAATCAAAATGAAAATTAAAAATGCTTGTATAATAACAAAACCTTTAAAAGTAATCTCTAACCAGGTGCTAGTCAAAGCGTTATTCATATCTCCATCATTGATCAAGGCGAGAACAGCTTCATTGGCTTTGGTCATATTATTGCTGATGTGGATGAGGTGTGTGTCTTTCCTGTCTAAAAGTGATTTTAATGTGAGTGTGAGTGGGTCTATGTGTACATTAAAGTATGGCAAGTATTCTAACAGTGTGAGCAGATAATCAGGGTTACTATCAATGATGTCTGCATCCAGAAGGGGATGGGGGTTATAACAGTATGCCGAATAACAGTCTTCTGGTGGTGGACAAAACAGAAATTGGGGTAATCAATGGCACATGAAACAGATCCATATGTGTAAGACTTGTAATTCGTGACCACGCAGTACTCACCATCTGAGTTATACTGTGAGCGCACAGTAGGCAGTCTCTACTTTTGCTACTGGACAGGGCAGGTGTAGGTCATCTTTGAAATCTGTGTTGACAGGCGATGAACCTCCTCATGATATGAGTGGTAGAGTTTATCCGAAGCCAGAGTCGAGTCGAAGGAGTCGGTGCCATTGGCAGTGATGTCATCATCCATAATGAAAGTCCAATTAATGCTGTCTGGAGAGTAACCACAAACAGGTTGAATAACATCAAACACATCACATCAGCACAAGTAAATATATTGCTTTTTCACACAGCAGTCTGTGTGTGGAGCCACCCAGGCATCCAGGAAAGAATGATAATGATATACCAGTAGAGGTAGTAGATCCAGGTGTTATCTGTAGATGTCTTCATCAAAATGCCAAATGTAATGTACCAGTGCAAGCTTGTCAAACAAAGCTGTAGTGGGTCAAAGTGTGGTAAGGAGACAGTGAAAGAAACAAACATGGTATCTGTTATGGTACACTTCTTAGCAGTAAAACAAGGACCAGTGTTAGGGTGTCTGGTCACAAACCCCAAATTCCTAGCTGTAGAAAAAGGAATTGCTAAAGTCTGTTGCATACACATGGAAACACAGCTAGTGGTTTTACATCATGGACAATATCATTTGGAGATGCGTCTATCATGTATAATGTCAGGTATTCTTCCAGATTCCAGATCACGGAAGAGGTTATTGATGGTAGTGATGATGTAGGAGCCATAAGCAGAGCAGAGTATCTCTCTAACAATGTACTGTTTATCTGCTTCTTTGTTGTTTTGTTGTATGTGTGTGTTGGTCTAATCTTTAGAATCAGTGAATGCCTTAGCAATGTCGTGCATGTTGTATACAGTGTATCTTTCTTCCTGACTAAGGCCATCCACACCATGCAATAATGGGGGTAGTATGTTGTTGACCAAACCAGTGGAGAACTTGGCAGAATGACTTTTGATAGCAGCAATGTCTGCTTTGTTCCAGATAGACATCACTGTACCAAAAAGGCATGTGACAGTACCTGTTGCACCTGTGACATCAGAACTGTCAACTTCACGTGTTTTACGTTTATGAGATAGATTATCAGGAGAGGGCTTCCTCCTGAAGTTGCCTCTATGTTCAGTAGAGTGGACCCCGGCAATAGGGTCTTGCGTACAAATCTAAAATTCAGCTAAACTATCAAGCAGTAATGTACTATAACATGCTGATGTATTAGTATTGTGACACATACCAAACTCTTTCATATTCCAGTAAGTAAGATTAAACAAAACAGGTATATGCATAAACTGTAAGTTATTAATCAAAGAACCTGGGAGGGCAGTGGCTGTTAGACCACTATGGGGACCAGGGGTATGCTTTGGACATTCCAAAAGCTGCTTGTCAGTGGGTGGTAACACAGAGAGGTACATGGCTGCAGAAGCCGTGTGGTGTATCGCACAGAATTTTCGAGCAGAATCTCTGGACAAAGAATTATAGTATGAAGGATCAATTAAGGCAGTTATGTTGTACAAACCAGAATGTCTTAATGCAGTTTGTAACAAGGACAGTGAACCATTTGGGGATAATTTAGCATTAGGCCAGCCTTGGAAAGTTCCTTTGGAGAGTTTGGCCATAGGGAGAATTTATCTTTGTGATGTGGTTTGCCACTCAATTTGAAGGGTAGATTTATTAGGAGCAACAAATGAGGCAGTGAGGTAAGCATCGGAACCTTCCTGTACAGTGATCATTTTGTCTGGTATATTGATGGATACGCCCTCTGGAGGAGGTGCTGGAGGATCGAGGTGTAGTAGGAGGTCCAGTACCATGCCTTGGATGCAGGGGATAACTCCTGAGATAAGGAGATAATGGAACAAGATAGCCATCTTGTCAGTGTATCTGAAAAGGAAGATCAAAGATTAGTATGCTAGTACTATTCCACCCAATGGGGTGAGGAAAAGTAATTTAAGCTCCTTTATACAGTTTCAACTGGTTTGCATGTAACCATTTGTCAGTCAGCTTGGTGTTGTGGAGGAGTCTAACTTGATAGACTGCTGGACTGAGCTTTCTGACAGTGGGGTATGGGCCTTCACACTTGTTGGAGAAGGAGTGGGAGGGATGTGCATATCAAGGTACCATTACCTGATCTCCAACTTGCCAATCCACTTCTTGTGCATATTTGTCAGACTGTAATTTTGGATTGTTGCTGGGCCTTGCCCATGCAGTTGGCAGCATGTAAGTGTGTGTGTGTATGAGGTCTTTCCTGAGTTTTTCCACATAGTGGTCCACAGACACACAGTCTGCAGTCGGGGTGTGCAGGTCAAACAACAGGTGTTCAGGCAATCTCATCTGTCTGCCAGTCATCACCTCAAAGGGTGTAAGCTGGGTGGTGGCTGAGGGTGTACCCCTGATTGCCATAAGGAGTAATGGCAATAGGGAATCTCAGGTTTTGAGATTGTCCTCAATGAGTTTGGAAAGCATTTGCTTAATCCATCTGTTGGCTGTCTCTACTTGACCTGAGGATTGAGGGTGGTAAGGTATGTGGAACTTCTGCTGGACTCCAAGGAGTTCAAGGGATTCTTTCACCAACTCACCTGTAAAACTGGTTCCTTTGTCAGAGTCTACCTTGAGCGGTAGACCCCACCTGGAGAAAATCTGTTCCACCAGGATTTTGGCAGTAGTTTTTGCTGTACATGTCTTAGTAGGGAAAGCTTCTACCCACTTAGAGAAGAGGTCAGTTACCATAAGAGCATACTTATTATTTCTGCTGGTATTGGTCAGAGGACCAATGAAGTCAATTTGTATGGCATGCCAAGGGACAGAATGTCATTGTGGTAAGAGTTTGGCATTTCATCTGGTAGGGATGGGGTTGTTTTGCACATAAACGAGACAATTGTCTATGTATTGTTTAACATCTTTAATGATACCAGGCCACCAAGCAGTGGTCTTGAGTTGTTGGAGAGTATTTTCTGCTCCCTGGTGTCCACCAGTAGGGGTGTCATGCTCTTGGTGCAAAAATTCAGATCTTAAATGTCTGGGGACTACCCACAACTTAGTGGTGGAGTCATCTGGTTGGAACCAGATGAGCTTGTCATCTGGTGACAGACGCAACTTACCTTCATGTCTCTGATAGGGGTTATGTGTGGGAAGTTTCTCTTCAGTACCTTTGTCAAGGAATCTGAACACCTCTTTAAGTTCAGTGTCAATCTGCTGGGCTGCGGAGAGATCCAAAGGGGAAAAGGTTCAGGTTTCTTCCTGAGTGCTGCAGTGTGTACAGCGGCATTAGCCTCTGAATGGTCCATCATCCAGATGTCCCCCCCTCAGGCCCCTTCCTTAGCAAGGGTGTCTGCTGTGTCATTGAAGGCATGATAGGGGTCATGGAGAGAATGGGCTTTGACTTTGTGTACATAGAGTTTGTATGCAAATTTTTGTGCCAGTAAATGTATGAATATTACCAATTCCTTGTACTTCACTGGGCTGCCATCAGAGGAAAGGAAGGAGTTCTTCTGCCAGAAGGGAAGAAATTCTGTAAGAGAACAACAAACCCAGTTACAGTCTGTAAAGATGATGGTATCCTCAGTTCCATGCTGGATGAACTTGGGGTACAGGCCACCGCTGCCATCTCTGCATACTATGATGATGCTACACTACAGCGCTTAGATATTTTAACAGTGTTCCCATAAGGGTAGATCACTATAATGCCCATCCCTACAATTTGTTCTCCCTGATAGTAGGATGCTGAACCATCAGTAAAGACACAGCACAAAGAAGCGTTATCAAGTATTTGCGGTGTGGCAGGGAGGAATGGACCTGGTTTGGGAAGATCAGGTGACTGTAGTCATGGGATTCTCCCTGGAAAAAGAGGCCATGCGCCAGCATAGATGGAACTTTAGTAGGTTGTACCTGTATGTCTCTGTCCTGGAGAAGAAGTGACCAGTGTGTCAGTCTGGTGTTAGAGACTGACACATCCTTCACTCGATCTGAAAGCAGAAAAGTGGTTGGGGTGTGGTTGGTGTTAATAATCAGTGATGAGTACCCAATGATATACAGAAAGTGCTTGACAGTCCAGTAGGTGGCCAGAAGGTTCCTTTCACAAAGGTCATATTTCTGTTCCACTATGGTCAAAAGCTGTGAGACATATGCAATGGGTCTCAAGGTGCCATGCACCTTCTGAGCCAGCACTGCTGACATGGCAATGTCAGAGGTGGCACATTCCAAATGAAATGGTAGTGCTGGATTGGGGTTGACCAGAGCTGGGCCGGAGGCCAAAGCCTTCTTCAGTGATGTCACAGCCTGGGTGTGTATGGGGTCCCAAGTCCATGGTACATCCTTTTTGAGTAATTCATACAGAGGAGCAGCTTTCTAAGCAAAATCACAAATAAAATTCTTGAATAATTCACCATACCTAGAAACCTTCGAAGAGTTGCCACACTAGTAGGTAATGGCAAGTCTTGCAATCCCTGTACCTTCTTTCAGGTAGGGCTTCGACCTTGGTCAGTTATTTTTAGACCCAGAAAGAGTACTTCTTTCTGACACAACTGTGCTTTTGCTGGATTACATTTCAGGCCTGCTTTCTGAATGAGAGTCAGTAGTTCATCCAAGAGATCCAAATGTTGTTCCTGCATGGCTGTTGCCAGCAACAGGTCATCCACATATTGTGAAAGACATTGGGGAGTAGAGAAACTCTCAAGGGCATCCATCATGTGGAGATGGAACAGGGATATACTGTTATGGAATCCTTGTGGCAAGCAATTCCATGTGTACTGTCTTCCTTCAAAGGTGAAGGCAAACTTATATTGACTCTTAAGGGCCAATGGTAATGACCAAAAACAATTGGAGATGTCCAGGGCACTGAACCATTTCAAATCAGGGGTCAGAATTCGTAGCACATCTGGTGCTGTTGCTACAGTTGGAGAACAACTGGGGGTGACCTGATTCAGTTTCCTTTAGTCAATAGTAAGTCTCCAGGCACCTGTGAGTTTCTTCATGGGCCATACTGGGGAGTTGGCAGTGGAAACACAAGTTCTGATTACTTCTTGCTTGAGGAGTGACTTGATTGTTTCTCTGAGGGAAGGCAAGGCCTCAGTTGGGAAAGGATATTGCCTTTGCCTCTCATGTGCCGGGCCTGGCACTTCAATGACAATGTGCATTCTACCACAGTCAAGCTTGTCGATAGCAAACGCTTCCAAATGTTGTTGCAAAATAGGTAGGAGTTTCAGGAAATGTTCATGATTCTTGAACAAATCTATGACATCATACTCTTTGTCATTGGCAGATATCATTGCCACAGCATGTGAATCAGGAATCAAAATGGTATGATATTGACCCTGAATCTGTATCAATAGCATGTTAGCTAGGTCCACCACACAGCCGTGTGGTGCAAGGAAGTCAATCCCTATGATACTAGGATGATCTTGCAGTACCATTAGTTAGAAAGTATTTGAGGCCTTTAAATGGCCTAGCTCTACCAGTAAGGGTAGAGAACGGTATGCAGGTAGCCTAGTACCGTCAACTCCTGACATGTTGGTCCTCCATCGGGTGGACCAAGGGGATGTGTCCGGGTGTTCATCATGTAGCACAGATACAGCTGCACCTGTATCTAAAAAAACTACTAGTAGGCAGCCCCCGACCTCGGCCTCGGTGCAGGGCCTTCCATTTGTATCCAAGACTAGTTTGTTTACAATCCGGACTGGGGCCTGTAATTGTCAATCCATACTACTGGAAACATGCAGAGGTTGTGCCTGGCTCATGTGAATTGCTTCACCATGTTGCACTGATGCTACATAGGGAGGAGCTTCTGGGTTCAGGTCTGAATGGGCCTGGGGGCCTGTACCGCAGGTGTCCCCATGGCCAGTTGGGGCCTGGGTTGCCGGTTGTACTGCCACAAGGGCCTGCCCGGGAACAGCATCCGCCACAGAGCGTTCTTGTCCCAGGAGCTCTCAAAATTTCTGATTCTCTTCAGCTATCTCCCTATATGAAGGACCTGTTCTCTGTTGTTGTGGTTTACCTCTACCCTTATGCTTCCTGTTTTTATGCCAATTCTGGTTCTCACCCCATTGTTGTTGTTGCTGTGGGTGTTGTTGATGGGCCTGTTGGGGGTGTTGATTATCAGATGGAGCGGCTTGCTGATGTTGGGCCTGTTGGTGTTGGGCTTGCCCTTCCACTGTGTAGTGCATCATGGCCTTTAGAACAGACTCCAAGGCAGCCACCTTTTTGGAACCGGAGCCCAGATCACGGATATAGAGTTGATACACTCTCTCGGTTTTCCGAAGGATGTCAGCAAACCTATCCATATTAGGGTAGGTGGTTGGCTCTACCTTTTCTCTTACTGCTAGAATCATGTTCCTAAGGAACAGGGTCTTATATTCAATTAGATCTACATCTGCAGCTTCTTGTGCCAGGTGCTTTCCTGCTCTGTAGGCCATCCAGTGTCTCTGGCAGTAAGTCGCTTGACTTTCTTTTGCATTCTGCTTCACAGGGTATGCAAGCATCTCTCCTACTACACCTGTGCTGTGAGCAGAAATGAGCTCAGCTGCAACCTCGTCAAAGGTAACGTTCCCATCCTGGCGAACAGCATCAGGGAGTTTGGCCCACAAACCAGGATTGATGGTCTGGTGTAGTATTTGGACCTGATATTCTGCAGTGAGGCTAAGCATCTCACATTTTGAAAGCACCTTCTCCAAGTGACTGCTGAGGTTGTCAGATGGATTCATCTGACCAATGCAGTCAGCAATTTGCTGAACAGAGTAGGCCATTTGTAGGGGATTAGTGGGTCGATCGGACAAAGGTAGATTGTCTTGAGTGCCGTCCAGGGCAGCCCAAGCTGCAGTTTCAGCTGCAGTGTGGACAGTCCCTTCCTGAGTGCTGGCCTCTTGCAGAAGCTGCCTAATCTGGGTTTTAATAGCCCATTTACTCCTCTCAGGAAGAGGTACAGTGCCTATTGCTGTTTCAATCATGGTTTCTATCTCCTGCCTGTCTTCCACATTAATAATGGCTACCAGAGGTGCCATTAGGACCAGGCTTGGGCCTGCTCCCCCCCATCATGGGGGCTGCCATGTTGGCGTCTCTCATGATAAGCATCACGACGTTGCCGACGTGTGACATGGGGAGTTGGGGGCGGGGACCTGCCATGCTGTGGATGTCTGGGTGTGGTCTCTGGGCCATAGTAGGGGCATGACTGGGCGTTGAATAGTGAAATGTCATCATCAGATAACTCCCCTTCTGATGACGAATGAAATGCAGGGGCTACGCCTCCCATTGCCTTAACATGTCCAGCCAGAACCTCTCGCTGATAGTGCAGTGTGGCCATTTTAGTTCTACATTGATCATGATGCACACTTGCAACATCCATATCAAGCTCATCTTGCTTTTGCTTTTGCAATACTCTGTACGTGGTGCTCAATTAGCAATTGTCCCTGTAAGCCACTTCTAAGTCATTATGTACCTGGTTTATCTTGTCCTGCAGCTCACCCATTTTGTCACTCAACTGAGCATTCACAGCACTCAGCAAATCATTCATTTGCACTACCTGACTCTTATCCTGTATCAGACTTTCACACTCCTGCTTTAACATACATATTTCTTGTTCTCCAACTTGAGCTGAATGATGCAATAGTGAATCCTTTTCATTTCACAGAGTTTGGAGTTCAGACTCCAAGTTCTGCTGCAGTCTAATACATTCTGTTTCCTGCAAACCCATCTGTTGTTTAAGAGATGAGATCTGCAGATCAAGGGTACGAAACCTCACTTCAGAGGCTTCCAAAGCAGCACAGAGAGCCGCGACCATCAACCCTTTAGCATGATGCTTATTGGCTGATTGTCTTGTCTCTGTATACTGGGTTGAAATCCCAAGTATAGGGTTTTTGGACTGACTTGTGTCCCGCACAAAGTCAGCCCATCCTCCATGGGAGGCAAGGAAGTTTGAAACATCGAGTCTCAGTTCTGCGCAGCTATCTGATACTATGGCCATTGTGTGGGAGGGAACAAAAATTCAAACTGTGAAAAAGATACCATGCTGCGTATCGATCCACAGCACGAGCACTTTATACACAGCTGGGCTACTGTATTAGTTGTAGACTTGCAATTCAAAACTGCTATGGAGTGGGTTGAGACAGCATCAACCACACCTGAAAAGTCAGCCAAACTTTGCAAGTTACTACAAACTGGTTTTAAAACAGGAGAGGTAATACGGGAATGTACACCTACTGTCCCCGGGGGAAAGGGAAAAGTTTAAGCAACAAGTGAAAACTTACAAACACCAAATATCACCTGCACACGGTCACAATTTGTTGGGAGGTCTAAACCTCACTTTCAGATTCTTGATGATATTGGGAATGCAAGTAATCACAGACACATTGCATTAGAGTAATAAACAAGTTTATTACTACCGAAAGGATGAATCACAGTTGCACTAAGCAGTTCTTACCAATACGAAAAGGGAGCCAGTGCTAAGCATTCCCTACACCTCGAGGTTTCTCTGTGTCTCTTGGGGTCTCTCAGGTCTCCAAGGTATAAGGCTTGTGCATTACATTATATACCTATAATAATTACTATGGTAACCAAAAGATAGAAACATTTCTAGTTACAGAGATGAGCCCTATTGGCTAAATTAGAGGTGGCTCCACGGTCCAAGATAACATTGTATAATTCTGTAAAGTCATCAGTTTGAGAACAAAAGAGTTCTTATACAGAGTCTTACATAACTCAGTGTAGTGGTACAAAGCACCAAAAGATGGCAATGCCGTCTTACATATTATAATTACTCCAAGGACACAGATGTCCTGGCATCTTACAAGTAAGAAATACACAGAAAATACATAGCAGAATTTATGTGTTAGCAATCAAAGTGTATTACAACAATATGCATTCAAATCCTGACATCTACTCTTGTACGGTAGATGCCCTTAGCCCTAAATGTTAGTATAACATATACCTAAGTGCTAGCTGTCTACGGTGTACCTCTGAGGATACCAGTTAGGGTGCAGGGACCTTGTGTAACATAGGGCTAAGGGTAGCATTCAGTGGAGGGTTATGGAGGGCTTGGACTTCAGGAGGGGAACATAAATGTTATGGAGGGAGGGGTGGTGTGAAAGGAAATAAGAGGGAAGGAGTAGGAGAGAACTGCAAAAGTTGGTGACATCAATATAAACATAGTTCTATAAGTGTGGGTTCACCTTTCAGATATAAACGCAAAAAAGTTTTGAATGAATATGTGTCTTTGTCTAGGTTAACTTTGTTTGCAATATAAACTTGCTGGTGGAGAGAAACAGAGGTTATTCTATTATTTTCCTTGTATTTAAAAGTTGGCATAGTAAGAAGACTAAGTTCCATACTATTGGCAACCAGAGGGTCAGGCAAAGGTTAAATCTTCTTTAGAGACTTACTAGTTTAGGTCAAAGAATGGCTGTAATCTGAGACATCATTCTGTAGTTTCAAACTGCCTTCAAAGGCAGAGGCAGGAAAACCCTTAAACAGTAATAAAATGCAGCATTTTGGCACAAGACAGTTGAAACTCTCTGTAGATCTTTCCATGATGTTCTGATGTAGTATGGTCAGCTTGTCAGTGCTGTTCAAGAAGTTTTCCTTTAATTTTACAGGATTTTAAAGACAGGATGCAGGTGTTGACAGATGATCAGCTGTTTGTTAAGTGGCTTTGTGCAAATCACAGAAGCCCTCTCTGATTTGAGTATTTGAATGGCTTGGTTCTTTTGAAGTACAAGAAGTTGAATAAGAGTGGTGTCATTGTGTGTGTGTGTGTGTGTGTGTGTGTGTGTGTGTGTGTGTGTGTGCGTGAAAGAGAGAGAGCATGGCTGGGCTCTGTTCTTTGTTGGACACTCTTTTTCTTCTGAAACTTACAGTCCTGCTTTAGTTTGGATGGAAAGCCATGCAGAACAGATTCAAGAGGCAGTATAGTGCAGTGGTTTAAGGCTCTGAGCTGCAAATCTGGTGACATACAGCAGACCAGACCTGGGTTTGAATCCCACAGCTTCCACTTACATACTGTGTGACTCTGAGCAAGCCACTTAACTTCCCTGTGCTCTCAGGATGCACCTGTAAAAAAGTTTTCAGCTTAGTGTGCTACTCCTGGTTAAACAACTAAATAAAAAAAAGAGCACAGTTATTGAAGAAGCTCTAAAAATGTCTTTCAAGGAACTGATAGTTGATAAAGTATCTAACTGAAACTCAATCCATCAATGAAATAGTGCAATCTAGTGTTGGCAGGGGTGAAGGTGAAGGTGAACACAAACAGACCACTGCAATAAATTCAGATAAAGCAGAGAGTTTTGAGTCATGTCCACTCCAAAGCACTCAGAGGAAGAACACAGTCATCATATCCTGTCAGTCCCCCCTCTCTCTTAGTAATTCCAGAATGCCTGCAGACTCCATCCATGCAGCCTTAAAAAAAACTTCCTGCTCCATATACTCTGGTTTGGCTTCTCTGCTTGGTAGAGGAGAATCTGATGGTGATTTCCAGTGTCCTTTTGAATTCCTCGGTGAAATTACTTTTTGTATGGCTGCCCCCCACATGTTGAATGACTTACCAAATCAGCATTATCAGAGTTCCACTATTAAAGATTTTTAAAGGGCTCTTAACACCTATCATTTCCCCTTGCATTTGGGGACTCATTTTAAATATGTTATTTGTGGGAGGGATCCCACTCTGCTTGCTATTTGATTTTAAAAATATTTTAAATGTTTTTAGTTGACTAAATGATATTGCATGTACAGTCCTTCAAACCCTTTAAATGAAGGAAGTAAAACTGGCTTGGTTGCTATAACAGCCAGAGCAGAACAAATTGGGCATAAGTGATATTTTTGTGTAGCATTGTGAGGCACAGATGTCCATGACTGAATATGGGGACCAGTGTGTGTGTGTGAGTGTGTGTTTAATTAATTAGTAATTAATTATCTTTAATTAAAAATCAAAACATTCACATACGGATCCTGCACATGTTTTATAACAATCTGCTTGCTGTATGAATATTTTTAACATCTACAGTAGTAGCCATAGACATGGACAGATATTTCCAGATATTTCACAAAATTTCTAAAGAATTTCTCTCTGCTGCTCCTACTGTGTAAATGGATAAAGCAGGAGATTCATCTAGAAATATCACAGAAAATTCAGGAAATATCTAGTCATGTCTTTGGCTGGGACTGTATATTATGGTTTTCAAAAAGTTGATTCTATATGCTAGTTTTCAAAATGTGCATAATATACAATGTTTTTCAAAATCTATGTGCTACACAATGATTTTCAAAATATATGTACTACATGATGGGTCCTAAAATCTATGTGTTGCATGATGGTGTTCACAAAATGTTCACAAGGAAATACTTCACAAAGGTTTCAAAAATCTACACACTGTGTGACTGTTTACAAAATCTTGTTTGTGAGACAGCTTTCAAAATGTATGTGCAACCCCCCTTTTATTAATCTGACTCTCCATTTTGTCCCATCACATCCCTTACTAGATGCCATGCAGTCCAAAAATCCAACTAAGGTGTGGTTGCATTCACTGTTCTTTCTGTTGTGGGCTTTGTATCAGGCAGTGACTAGGGATGTGAATAGCTCCAGGGGTATCCTCCACATCTCATGTAGGTGAGAACTGTTCACCAGAAGGATCCCCTGCTTCAATCAGATTCATCCAGTCTCTAGCTGTTTTACAGTTCCTTTCATTTCTAGTCAATCTTTGGTAAGCTTTGCTTAGTGCCTCATCTGTCATCACTCAATGCCCTTTATGTTTTGTCAGAAATAAATTACTCTGCTATTGAGGCATTGTGTCAAGCCAGCTGAAAGTCATTTTTCCATATTTAGATTAATATCTGGGGACCTCTAATAGAATGATGCCATTAGTCTTCAAGTTGTAAAGGTTAATCGTCCTATGAAAAAAATCAGAGACATATTGTGACACAGCATTTCTGTTGAAATTGGGGGGGGGGTACACCTTCTAATGGTTAGGAAGGACCAACCAACCAACATGTAGAAGGTGCAATGGTGAGTTCTAGCAAGAAGACCAGAAGCAAAATATAGCATCCTTTGGTACAACACATGTAATTTAGCTAGCTGCAAAGCAGCAGCAGAACTATACACTGGGTCACCATAACCAAGAAGTGGTAAAAAAATGTCCTTCACTAATGTTTTCCTTGCATTTGTAAAGGAACAATAGTTAGTTCTATAATCGAAACCTAACCCTAGTTGCAGCTTTTTGCACAAGTTTTCAATATGGGTGACAAAGGAAAGTATACTATTAAACCTCAGACCTAGGTATTTAAATGTGACTACTAAGTCCAGACTATGCCCCATTAATGTGAGGACACTATTGGGAGGGGTGCTAGTTGGCTGTTTGCTGTAAGCAGTAAAAAGCTGAAATTCTGCTTCTGAGGCATTGAGGAGAAGCTTTTCAGCAAACTATTTGAACTGGAGGATATTAAATGCTGACTGCAGATCAAGTAATACTCCAGACACAGTGGTCTTGAAAACATGGTCTTGAGTGGCTCCAAAAATGAGAACCTGGGTGGGGGGTGGCAATGGGCACATGGAAAGAGGAGGGGGATGTACTGGTGTTGGGGGACTCCATACTCAAGAGGATCAGATGGGGTGGCAAGGGGGAGAGGCACAGCCAGATATGGGTGGAGCCCATACCAGGATTAAAGGCAGACATAGCAGGACAGGCAATCCTAAAGTGTGTAAAGAGGGTTAGAAGGAAACCACACATTGTGGTACATGTGGGGACAAATGACCTAGCGGGAGAAATGGTGGAGGTTACAAGGGAGAGGACTGAGGGAGTGGGAAGGTTGTGTGAGGAGACTGGGGAGTCTGTGACCTTCTCTGAAGTGTTCCCAGTACCCTGCACAAGTACAGTGAGAAAGGAGAGGATTAGAGAGTTGAACACATGGTTGGTAGAATGGTGTCGAACTAAGGGGTATGGGGTTGTGGGCAGCTGGGGCAGTACCTGGGATAATGACAATCTGTTTGCAAAGGATAAGCTGCACTTGAGTTGGGAGGGGAAGGAGGTATAAAAGCAAAGACTGGAGAGGTATATTGCAACAAGGGTGGATTTAAACTAGATGAGGGTGGCAAGTGGACAGCAGGTAGGCAGGGATCCAATAGAGTGGAGTCACAGCCTAACCCCCAGGCTAGCAGGGAAGGACTCAGGGAGGCCAAAAAAGGATGGAGTAGAAGGGATGGGATGGAGGCTAGTGAAGGGAAGGGGGCATTATGGAGGGTGGTCTCATTGAATGCAAGAAGTGTTGGAAACAAATCTGCTGAGCTACAGGCACTCTTTGCAGTGTGGAGGGTGGGTATTGCAGCTGTCACAGAAATGTGACAACTGAGCACCAGGACTGGGATCTGGCAATCTCAGGATACAAATTATACATGAAGGACTGTAAGGAGGGGAGTGGGTTGGGATGGGGTGGCAGTCTATGTGAGGGATGGGATCAAATGCACAAGAAATGAGGGAGGAGAAGAAAGGAGAACAGAGGCAATCTGGCTGCAGCTCCTAGACTCAAGGGGTAGAAAACTAAGGTTTGGGGTGGTATACAGGCCGCCATCTCAGTCTGAGGGGCTTGACAGGGAGCTTGCGGACAAATCAAAAAGGTATGTAGAAAAGGAAAGATGATCATCGTGGGGGATTTCAACCTGCCGGGGGTTGACTGGAGCATTCTGGTCACCTCCAGTGCTTGGGAGCAAGTGCTCCTGGATGCAATCCAGGAGGTTCTCCTGACACAGTTGGTTGCTGTACCTATTATGCTAAAGAACACTTTAGATCTGGTATTGTCGAATGGGGAGGCAGTGAAGGAAATAAAGGTAGAGGACCCACTATCCAACAACGATCATCAAACAGTGTGGTTTAATATCATGATGTGTGGGGAGCCAGAGAAATTGGTTACTCGGGTGGTAAATTTCAGCGGGGTGGACTTTGGAAGGATGCAGAAAGTACTGAAAGGGAAACTGGAGGGCATAAGGCATGAGATGGATGTTGAACTGAAATGGGATATTATTAAATGGGGGGTTGAAGAGGCAATAGAAGCCTGCATCAGGGCATAGAGTAAGAGAAACAGTATAAGAAAACTGTGCTGGTCGAACAGCGAAGTTGTGGAGGTGGTGAGAGCAAAACCAGTGGCTCACCAGAGGTTTAGGAGGACAGGGAAGGAAGTGGAGAGGGAGGAATATACACGATGGTCCAGAGAGGTGACCAGAAAAGTGAGAGAAGCCAAGACCCAGAGAGAGCTGAGATTAGCACAGGGAATTAATGGGTGGGGAGAAAGACTTCTTCAGATACATCAGGGAGAAAAGAAAGTGCAAGGAGACAATAGTGAGGATAAAAAGGGTTGGGGAGTGGATGGAAAAGGGGGAGGAGCAGGCAGAAGCACTGAATGAATACTTTTGTTCCATGTTCACGGAAGAAAAGTGGGGATCACTAGCAGCATGGGCTGGGAGGGTGAGGACAGGAGGAGAGGAGGGAACAGATGGAATAATTGAGGCAAGTAGAGTCCTAAAGGGACTGAGGGCACTGAAGGTAGACAAGGCACCAAGGCCAGATGGTATCCACCCCAGAGTGCTGAAGAAGATGACAGATGTGTTGGGGGGAGCCGCTGGCAGATCTGTACAGCACCTCCCTGGAGTCGGGATGTGTGTCACTGGAATGGAGGATGGCACATGTTGTGCCATTACAAAAGAGTGGGCCAAGGGATGAACCAGGTAATTATCGTCCGGTAAGTCTCACATCCATAGTGTGCAAACTCATGGAAATTATACTAAAGGAAAGACTGGTGTCATGCCTGGAGGACAATGGCCTCCAGGATGTGAGGCAGCATGGGTTTGTTTCATGGAAGTCTTGTCAAACCAACCTGATACAATATTATGACTGGGTGACAGGTGAACTGGATAAGGGTCATGCGGTGGATGTTCTTTACTTGGACTTCAGCAAGGCCTTTGATTCGGTGCCTCATGGACGGCTTGGGGGGAAGCTAACTGGTGTAGGATTAGGGGAAAAAATGATAAACTGGATTACAAGCTGGCTGACTGGAAGGCTACAACGGGTAGTGGTGAGAGGGGAGCTCTTTAACTCCAAGGCCAGTGATGAGTGGGGTGCCACAGGGCTCCGTGTTGGGGCCAGTATTGTTTGGGCTCTTCATATCAGACTTTGGATATGGGGTGGTGAGCAAGGTAAGTCTGTTGGCTGACTACACCAAAATCAGAGCAGTGGAGGATGGAGAGAAGGGGTGGAAGCAGCTGCAGGGGGACCTAAGCAAGCTAGTGGAGTGGTCAAAGAGGTGGCAGCTGGGGTTCAATGCAAAGAAGTATAAGGTTATGCACTTTGGCGTGAAGAACCCAAGGAGAGAATACTGGCTGGGGGGGTTAAGCTGGGGATCACAGAGGAGGAGAAGGACCTTGGGGTAATGATAATGAGGACCATGAACACCACCAGTGCAGGAGAGCAGCTGCAAAAGCAAGCAAAATGCTGGGGTGCATAGAGAGGGTTTTTTCATCCAGATGAAGGGAGATGATCTTGCCCCTCTACAGATCGCTGGTAATGCCGCACTTAGAGTATTGTGTGCAGTTTTGGAGGCCATACCTAAAGCGTGATATCAGGCTTTAGACCATGTGCAGAGGAGGGCAACAAAGATATGTGGAATTGAGGGGAAAGACTATGACAGAAGTCTGGGAGACCTCAATATTTACACCTTCGAGGATAGAAGGGATGGGGGGACATGATAGAGACATTCTAGTGTCTGAGGGGAATCAATAAGGATGGGGCAGATGAGGTCTTTAAGTTAAGGAGGGGGAGGGTCACCAGGGGGCATGGACTAAGAATGGAGGGGGGAAGATTTAGGAAAGAAATGAGGAGACACTATTTCACAGAGAGGGTGGTAGCAAAATGGAATGCCCTACCAGAATGGGTGGTATCATGTAAATCTGTGAACATATTCAAAGGGGCATAGGACATGGAACAGGGGAGAGTGAGGGTGGGGTGTGGCAGTGGGATGACAAAAGGGAGGGGATTTGGGGCAGCTGCAAACTAGGGGTGCTGGCTGCACACTTGAGCAGACTTGGATAGACCGGGTGGTCTGTTTCTGCTGGCACACTTGTATGTTTGTATGATGTAGAACTGTATCTTCAGCATAGCAGTGTAGGTTGACGTCTCCAAAACTAGCTGTCAGGTCACTGGTGTAAGTCATAAACAGGAGAAGGCATAGTACAGATCCTTGGGAAATTCCTTTGAAAATCTGAGAAAAGAGGATAGGAGCCTTTCAGATTTAAGTTGCTGCTGCCTACCAATTAGAAGATTTATGAACCAAGGCAAAAGCATGGGGTCCAGTACCAATTCTGGAGAGTTTTTGCAACAACATCTGGTGGTCTGCTGTACTGAAAACTTTTCTGAGGTCAAGAAAAATAGCTGCAGTAGCCTGATTTTCATCCAGGACAGAAAACTAATCATTTTTCCTTTGATTATCACAGTTGATATACTGTGCAAGGGCCTAAAACCAGACTGGTTTGGAGTGATGATGTTGATATGGGTGAGAGCTTGAAGTTGGTCATTAACTAATTTTTCTAATAATTTACTAAGGACTGTGAACATGGAGATAAGTCTATAAATACTTACAATAGCTTTGTCACCAGATTTGAAGAGGGAATATTAAGGAACATTTAACAGAGTGATGATTTTGCTACTAATTAAAGACAGGTTAAAGAGGTGAGTTATAGGGACTGCCAGCACAGAATACTCAGTTCTATGGAAAAAAGTACCAAATGTTATCAACCACAGGACTCTTCTTTGGATGTAGAATTAACAGAAGATCTTCTACCTGTTTATACATGATGGACAGGAAATGGAAAGAGGAATGACTGTTGCTGTTTGGTGCAGTTTGCATTGAATTTGGAAGAGGGAATGCAGCTACAGTTGATTTATCAAATGCCAGACCAGCAGATTCAAAGTGTTAGTTGAGGTTCTCCACAATGAGCTGCTTGTCTGCAATGGTCCTACCATCCAAGATCATTTGTTTTGGTTGTGAGGGGGGCACCACCCTCTTCCAGAGCCTTTACCAGCTTTTAGAATTTAGAGATATATTTTTGGTTATTTTCTGGTAGACTTAAATAATGGTTGGTTTTAGTGGGCTGAATTTGTTGTGTGCAATAGTTCCTTTTTGAACAATATTCAGTTTAATCTTGCAGGAGTTTGGATTACCTGGCTGTAGCCTATTGGTTATTTTTATCCCTCAGTGCAAGTTTTAGCTCAAGGTTAAATCATGGGTGAATTCTCTTCTTTTACTCTTAGCTTCACTAGGAGGACATGATTATTCATGACCGAGAGCATTTGTTGACTGTGAAGTTGTGCTGCTTTGTACACCATAAGGGCTAAAAAGAACTTCTGCCAATTGATAGCCACTAGGTCATGTTGATAATCTAGGTTGCAGAAGTGGGAGAGATGCTTCCTGTAATGAAAGGAAGGATGCACATGTACTTTATTTGATCTCCTCACATGGGCTTCCATTTTATGATCACTACAATCATTATCAGATAAAGTAGTGAGTAAAATATTTTTTTGTGGCCTTTTAGTCAATACAATGTCCAGGATCAAGGAATCTGAAGTTTTTTTTTTTATTGCATCTAGAGAGTTCATTAACTAGTGTTTCAAGTTTGAATTTTATTTGTTCGGTCAAGGACCATTATAAGCATTTATAAATAAAAATCATAATTAGTAAAAAATACATCTGCATAATTTTATACACTTTCTTAAGTAAAACACATATTCATTTTAACAAGATTCTCCCCACCTTGATACTAGCCATATTATCATTCCATACACTCTAACTTACTATAAAATAAAATAAAATATGAGGTAAGCAACTACCCTGTTTGTACTATACACCTCCTCTTGGTAAAAAATCATCGACATCCTTAAAACGATTTACATTTATTTAGAAACATAAATAATAATAATAATGAAAATAAAATACCTATCAATATTCCATGTAAGTCTTTAAATATATAACATTTTAACAAAAAAATAACATGAGTTAACCATTACCTACATTCATATTTAAATTTTTTTTCCACTGCTACTTTGCTTTTGATCCTATTTACCAAATATTTTGCAGTGGACCTAATAATTATTTCATCATTTGTAGCAAACAATATTTTCAATAAGAGATCCTGATCATCAGATAAAATAGTTTTACAAATTGGTGTAATTCATTTGTTTCTGGGCATCTTGTACCACTGACAATAAAAAATGACATGTTTTAAATGTTCATAGCTTGATCTTGAACAGGGACGTAGTTTGGCATCTCTCTGTTTCTTCCTCCTGTATCTTGCTTCCATAATATTATTGGGAAACAATGGGAATAAGCCAAGCCCATCCCAAAGAAGCTTTAAACTATTTGATTTGGGAAACAGTCAATTAAAATTTAACTCAGCAAGAATTATAGTCTCATGGTTATGAGTGTTGCAAAACTCAGTTTGATTGTTTAGTAGTTCTGTGCCAACCACAGGTGATCTATAGCATGGAAATGTATGCTAATAAATTTGTTACATGATAAGGCTACAGATACTCAAGGAACTTATACTCAAGGTGCAGGGAGAGTGAGTTGATGATTGAGGAAAATAGTTTTTCTTTAATGTACAGGGTTATGCCACCAGCTCTAGAGGCTCTGTCAGGTTGATACTGCACATGCACATGGTCAGGAATAGTGGACACATTAGAGTCAGGTTTTAGTGATCATAGAATCATAGAATCTTGTCAAAAGAAAAAAAAACCCTCTAGCCCATCTAGTCTGCCCTCTCACCCCAATTAGTTGGTCCACTTCCCTGCAGTCCCCTAGTGTTTCCACATAACCCCTTATGCCTGTCCCATGCCATCTTAAATTCCATCACTGCTTCAGCCCCTACCCCATCCTCTGGAAGCCTGTTCCATGCTTCCACCACCTTCTCTGCATCTGTCCACGAAGGGAACCAAGCTCCTAAATGGCAGGTTTAAATGCTTCCTTGGCAAGCTTTTAAATTAGCCAAGGGGGGAGGTGCTGATAAGAGGCAGGAAATTTCAAGCCTCCCCTCAAAAAACATGGCAGGTAGTAAGGTAAACATTGAGGTACAGAGCTCAACAGAGGGCAGGACAGGGGTAAATGGAAAAATAGACAAGGGCAATAAGAGCAGGGATGGGGGAAGAAAGGATAAAGCCAACATTAAATGGAGGGCAATGAGTACCAATGCCCATAGTCTGGGAAACAAGCTTCCTGAGCTAGTAGCCCTGATTGAAGATGAACAATTGGATATTGTGGCAGTCATGGAAACATGGTACATGGAGAACCATGACTGGGATGTCAACATACAGGGGTACACAGTCTACAGAAGGGACAGGGAGGATAAAGATGAGGTGGAGTAGCTCTATAGATAAGGGAAGGGATCAAAGCTACAGAACTAAAAAGTAAAGGGGAAGGACAAGAGGAAATCTGTGTCACCTTGGAGACAGGGAATGGCATCAGAGTCCACACAGGGGTTGTATACAGACCCCCATCTCAAGGGGAGGAAATGGACAAGATAATGATAGAGGATATTCTCAAAATGGCTGAAAAAGGGGAGATACTGTTGATGGGGGACCTGAATATGCCAGATGTTAACTGGATGACATGTACTACAGCCACATCCAAGAGCAGGGTCATTCTCTATGCCCTGCAGGGGGCAGACCTTATACTGCTAGTGTGGGAACCCACTCAGGAGGGAGCAATACTAGACCTGGTACTCTCAAATGGAGAGAGGATCACAAATTTAGAAGTCAGTAGACATCTGGGAACAAGTGACCACTGCACAGTGTGCTTCACAATAAGCACAACCATGGAGACAAGCCATACAAGAACAAGGATACTGGACTTTAGAAGGGCTGACTTTGGCAAAATGGGTGAATACCTGAGGAATGCACTAGCAAATGGGCAAACAGGTGGGGTGGAAGAACAATGCAGAAAAATCAAAACTGCTATCATAGATGCAACAAGCCTTTGTGTGAAACAAATAAAGAAAACAAAACGGGGTGAAAAAACACTATGGTTTTCAAAAGAGATGGCAGGGAAGGTTAAGGAGAAAAAAGCTGCATTCAAAAAGTATAAGGCATCACAGAAGGAGCACGACAGGGAACTGTATCAAATAAAGCAGAAAGAAGTGGGGAGGCAGTCAGAATAGCAAAGGCCCATACTGAGGAAAAAATAGCCCAAAGGCTCATACTGAGGAAAAAATAGCCAACTCAGTTAAGAAGGGGGATAAAACCTTTTATAGGTACATTAGGTTGCATAGAAAGGTTAAGGGAGGAAGAGTGAAGATTAATAAAGGAGAGGGGAGGTGGACAGAGGGAGACAGTGAAAAGGCATAGATACTGAATGAATACTTTTGTTCAGTATTCACAAAAGAAGATGAGAAGGAGTTACCTAAACAAGACAATAGAAACACTCTGGGTAGGGAGGTTGACACCAGTCCATTTACAGAAGAAAGAGTCCTGCAAGAACTCCTAAAACTCAAGGTGGACAAAGCAATGGGGCCTGATGGGATTCACCCCAGAATCCTAAAAGAACTAAGGGAGGACCTAGTGACGCCACTGACCACACTTTTTAACAAATCATGGGAGGATGGTGGGGACATGAGGACTGGAGGAGGGCAGATGTGATTCCCCTTCACAAAAGTGGGAGCAAGGCAGAGGCAGGAAACTACAGACCTGTACGTTTGAACTCAGTGGTAGGGAAAATGATGGAATCACTTCTGAAAGAAAGAATTGTTGAGTACCTAGAGGCCAGTGGGACACAGGACCCAAAGCAGCATGGATTTACTGCAGGAAGGTCATGTCAGATGAATCTAATTGATTTCTTTGACTGAGTGACCAAAGTAATAGACCAGGGAGGGGCTGTGGATATGACCTACCTTGACTTTAGCAAGGCATTTGACACAGCCCCACACAAAAAACTAATAATTAAGTTAGCCAGCCTGGGAGTGTGTTCCAGGGTGGTAGCCTGGGTAGCAAACTGGCTGCACAACAGGACACAGAAGGTAATAGAAAGGGGGGGTTACTAGTGGAGTACCTCAGGGCTCAGTACTGGGTCCAGTCCTCTTTAACATCTTTATAGGTGACATTGCAGAGGGTCTGGAGAGAAAGGAATGCCTCTTTGCAGATGACACAAAGATCTGTAACAGAGCTGATACACAAGAGGGGGGTAGAAAGGATGAGAAGGGACTTGGCAAGGTGGGAGGAATGGTCAAACATATGGCAACTTAAATTCAAAGCAAAGAAGTGCAAAGTAATGCACCTGGGAAACAAAAACCCAGGAGAAGAGTACACAATAGCAGGGGAGGTACTAACAACAACAAAATTGGAAAGGGACTTGGGGGTAGTCATATCAGATGACCTAAAGGTGGGTAAGCAATGTGAGAAGTCAGTAAGGAGAGACAGGGGGATACTGGAATGCATAGGAAGGGGTATCACAAGTAGAAAAAGGGAAGTGGTTATCCCTCTATACAGACAGTTGGTGAGACCCCATCTGGAATACTGTGTGCAGTTCTGGAGACCCCATCTATGCAAGGACATAGACAGGATGGAAGCAGTCCAGAGGAGGGCAACTAAAATGGTGCAGGGTCTGCATCAGAAACCATATGAAGAGAGACTGAGAGCTTAATATGCATACCCTTGATGAAAGGAGGGACGGGGGGGGACATGATAGAAACTTTCAAGTACCTCAAGGGAATCAAAAAAGTCCAGGAGGGTAGCATCTTTCAGAAAAAGAGATGTGTAAGAACAAGGGAGCACAATTTAAAGATAGAGGGGGGACGGCTCAGGGCTAATGTGAGGAAATTTTTTTTTAAGGAGAGAGTGGTGGATGCATGGAACCACCTTCCTGGGGAGGTTGTTGGGTCTAAAACAGTGGGGGAATTCAAACATGCTTGGGACAGACATAAGGCAATTGTAGTGGGGGGGTTGCAGGAAGTAGGCTGTTGGTTAACTAGAATCTACAGCTTATCCAATAGGAAGGGAAATGGGCAGACTGGGTGGGCCAAGTGGTCCTTATCTGCCGTCAAAGTCTATGTCTCTATGTTTCTATGTTTCCCTCTGTGAAGAACTGTCCTCTTACATCTTCCCTGAATCTCCACCCTGTAGTCTCAGACTATGGCTCCTTGTTACTGCACCCTCCTTTCTGTGGAACAGGCTCCCTGCCTTAACCATATTGGTCCCCTTGACACAGAGTATTTGAACATTTTGATCATGTCCCCTCTTTCCCTTCTAGTTTCCAAGGAGTACAGCCCCAGTTCCCTGCATCTCTGTTCATACAGTTTGCCCTGCATACCCTCTACCATCTTAGCTGCTCTTCTGTGAACCCCCTGTAACCTGTCTCTCTCCTTGTGTAGATGTGGCCTCCAGAACTGGGCTCCATACTCCAGGTGTTGCCTTACCATGGCATTGTAAAGGAGCATCAGTACCTCATTTCACCTGCTAATGATACCCCTGCCAAGACATGCCAGCATCCAATTTGTCTTTCCCACTGCCCTGCTGCACTGGTTGCCCGCCTTGAGGTTGCTGGATACTATTACAGTCAAATACTTCTTCTGCTCTGTCACCCGAATGTCTCCCCCCCAGCACGTATCTTGTTTCTGGGTTGTTCTGCCCTAGATGCATCACTGCACACTTTTTGACATTGAACTTCAACTGCCATGTCTCCGCCCATCCTTCTAAAGTCCTCAAGTCCTGTCTCATGTCCTCCACCTCACCCGCTGAGTGCACCCAGTTGCAGATCTTTATATTGTCTGCAAAAGGCCCACCCGCCATCTCAGTCCTTCTGCTATGTCCCATATGTAGATGTTAAAAAGGAGGGGACCCAGTATCGATCATTGGGGTACCCCACTCATCACCTCCCATCCCTGAGTAAATCCTGTTTACTACCACTCTCTCGCTTCTTCCTGCCAATCTGTTTCCTACCCACCTGGTTATTTTATCACCCACACCTGAGCTTCCAGTTTGTTCACTAGCCTCCTGTGGGGGATGTTATTGAATGCCTTGCTGAAATCCAGGCAGATCACGTCAACCACCACCCACGGGCGATTTCCTGTTTTGTTCAGTCAAAGAATTCAATTTGGTTTGTCTGGCATGACATCCCTTTTGTAAATTCATGCTGTCTGTCATCTTGGAGTCCATTTTTCTCCAGGTATTCAATCACCCTCTCCTTAATGAGTATCTCCATGACCTTCCCCACCACAGAGGTGAGGCTGACCTGGCAGTGATTTTCATTTAAATCCCTGCTGCCACCTTATGCAACGGCACTACGTTTGCCTTCTTACAGTCCTCTGGCACCCTTTCTGAATCCAGCGACAGGTTGAACAGCCTTGTTAATGGGGCAGCCAGCTCTTCCCACAGCTCCCAGATCACCCTAAGGTGTAGTCTGTCTGTCCCCATGGCCTTATCCACCTGCAGCCTGCCTAATTCCTTCCTAACCTTCTGAACTCCGAATGGACTTGGATTAATCATACCACCCCATCTCCTTCTCCCCTGAGCTCTGGCCCCTGCCCTCACCTTCCACCATGAAAACTGAGCAAAAGTACTTGTTTAGTTCTGCTTTCTTACTGTCCTCTTCAATTTGAGTTCCTTTCTTGCCCTTTATCCTTGTATTCCCCTGCCTAGCCTTCCTCCTGTCCCATACATATCTAAAAAATGTTTTGTCCCCTCTTTTGGTGTGCTTTGCTATTTTTTTTCTCCATTTCCGACTTGGCCCTCCTTATTTTCTTCCCTGCCAGCCTTATCCTCTCTCTATAGGATTCCCTGCCCTCTTCTTTCTGCATTCACTTATATTTCTTAAATGCCCTCCTCCTGTCCCCTACCTCCCGCTCCACCTCCCTTGTGAACCACAGAGGTCTCCTCCTTCTTGTGCCCTTCCTTACCTGCCTTATGCACAAGTCCATTGCTTTCTTCACCAGGTTCTTTACAAAGCCCCATAGCTCCTCCACATTGTCTAAACCCTTCTTACCTGTCAATTCTTTCCTCATCAGCCACCTTATCCTGTCAAAGTCCACTCTCTTGAAATCCAGGACTGTTGTCATTGTGCATCTTACCTCACTCTCTGCTCTAACTTTAAACCTAAAAGTCTTGTGGTCGCTGTTGCCTAGTGCCTCTCCCACCTCCACCTCCTCCATACTCTCCCCATTTGTTAGGACCACATCTAGCAGGTTGTTTCCCCTTGCTGGGTCCTTGACCAATTGCTGCAGGAATGCACCCTGCAGCATCTGCAGAAATCCTCTGCTCCTTACCGAGGTGGTCTCCAGGATGGATCAGTCCATGTCTGGGACATTTGGGTCTCCTACCAGTAGTGTTTCTCCTTTGAGGGCCATTCTTTCTATAGCTTGCACCAGTTGCCTGTCCTCTTACTCCCCTTGCAAAGGTGGTCTGTATACCACCCCTAGTCTTAGGGATTCCCCTGTCCCTATGATCAGTGTGACCCATTGGAGTTCAGTCACCCCCACCCACTCCTGCCCCTCCATAGCCCTGATATCATCACTAACATATAGAGCCACCCTCCCATCCTGTCCACCCTATCCTTCCTAAACAGTCTATACACAGGGATTGTTGTCTTCCATGTATGATATTCCATCCACTGCATCTCTGTGACTGCAATTAAGTCTAGTTCCTCATCCTGTATGATGGCCTCTAATTCCACCATCTGATTAGCTAGGCTCCTAGCATTTGCTAGAAGCTCCTCTCCAACAAGGTCCCTCCCCAGCCCCCCTTTCCAGAGGTGTGTCAGACCCCAATGTGTTGCTCTTATCCTGGGAAGGAGGCCCACAGCCTCCTGTTTTATTTTCTGTCCAGAAAGTATTTAATTCAGACCCCACCGCTTTGCTTAGTTTAAATTATATGATCTTTCAATGTTCTCCCCTAAGCTGCACTTCAGTACAGCTGCACCCTCCCTGTTTAGGTGCAGTCTGTCTGGGGCGAAGAGGCTCTCATCCTCCCATTTGGCCCCTCAGCTCCCTACTAGCCCATAACGCATCTAACCACACCATCTGGCTAACCAATCAATAAACTCTTTATTCCTTAGTTTCCTATCTGTGCTAGCTCTCGGCATTGATAATACATCTGAAAAGGCTATGGATCAGAAGCACAGGCTGCTTCAGAACCTTGTGAGTGCCTTACACCTTGCCTGAATTTCCATCAGACTGCTCCCTGCCAAGTTATTTGTCCCCAGGTGGAAAAGCAAATGTGATTTTTGGTCCTCTTGCTGACCCCATGAGGGGATATGGTGTATTACCTCCAAAGCTGTCATACCCGGCAAGCATTCCACCCAGACCGGACTATCCTCCCCCCACTTGTTATCCTTGATAATAGAGTCCCCTATAATCAATACTTTATCCACATCTCCACCTTGTTTGCTCTGCATTACAGACCCTCTTCTCTGATTTGTGGGTCTCATTCTTACTTAGTTTACCTCACCTCACTCTTCCTCTTGTCCCCCTGCCCTAATTTCCTCAACTGCTCCTCCCTCTCTCTCTCCCTATCTATGGGTGTTTTCTTTGATCTCGTACCTGCTGCTCTGCCTTTTACCATTTTCCCCCTGTTATTCCTTTTTTTATCACCTCCCTGTCATCATATGCCCTTGTAGGGCATATAGTCACTTTACTCTCTGTCATAGGATGATACCCAAGGCCAGTACCTCTTTGAGTCATCTGCTTACCTCTGTGCTTCCTTTCTCTCCCCTCCTTACACTCCTTCCCCCAATTGCTCCTCTTCCCTACTCCTTGGCTCTTCCTCGGTAGCCTGATTTTTTGTCCCATGTTCCTCCCACCCATGCCTAGCACACTACCTCTATTCTTCCCATGCCTATGCTAGTTATGCATGTCAATTTCCTGATTGCATCCTTGCCTATCACACTACCTCTGTTTTCCTCCTTGCCCATGCCCATGCCTGTTTGGTGCCATTACACCTTTCCCTGTCCTCGTTCCCATCCAGGGCCTCTTTCAGGCTACTACCTCTGGCTCCCTTTGTTTGTTCCTGAGCCCTGTCTTCCATGATGCCTACTAGCAGTGAGTATCTATTTTAAATTGTGATGCCCTCTGCAATGTGCACGATAATTCCCTTAGCCAGTGAGGAGCCTGTCCACTTTCTTGCCCGTGGAGCCCCCCTACCTGTAGCTCCTAGCATCTGCCAGCCAGTTTTCCCCTCCCTCCCAGACTAGGACCTTCAGCCCTTTGTCCCCTGTCCTGGTTTCCCCTCATGTAGCCCCTGCTGCCATTGTAAGTGTGAGGCCCCTCTCTTGACCCCAAGTCATTTCACCTCCATGACAGTTCTTCCCTTAGAATGTTCATTTCAGCTTCTATTTGTTGTAGCCTAATGCATATCAGGGAGCATCTGAACCTCCATGGAGTGTTCATGAACATGGCTACCCCACATCTGCTACACCCCACTATTCTGCTCCCCTCCATCCTTGTGCACTGAACCTCACCTCAACCCTGCATTTCCATCCGGACAAACCTCCTAGTTTCACTACCCATCTCTCTCCCCCCTTGCACTACCTCTTTGGCCTTTCCATCCCAGTGTGCCTCTGTCCTGACCCATCCCTCCCCCTCTGCCATTCATCCTCCCACAATCTCAGCTACCTCTTATCCCAGTGCCAATTGACTCCCACTGTAACTTAAAAGTTTAAGACTTTCTATAATATTAATTACTGTAGATATCCTTGGAGCCCTCAATTGTTATGCAATATTTTAGTTCCCACCTATAGCCCCCCACAAATTCACTGCTAGTGAAACACCCCTCTGAGCTTAGATTAAGCATATACCCAATTCTTAAGCTATACAGTTACAACTATACAGATTCCTTAGACTATACAAGTTACAGGGTCACTGCCACTTTAAATGTCCCCAAGTGTGAACAGTCAACCTAGTGCAGCCCTAGGTAGCTTCTTCCCTTGCAGCCACTCCCCTTGCTCTGAGTTTCTCAGCCCCCTTGAATGTGCACAAAGTCTGAGCCTCCACCCACTGGATAAGTATGCACTGTCGCCTTCCATGGGAATTTAACAGAGGTCAGGACTGGGGTGGGTGGGCTGAGCATAAATGTCTCCTGTGGTGAGCGGGCTCACCTGCTCCACCACTGCTGCTTCGACTGAAAAACTCTCCTCTCCTGTGGTGAGTGGGATCTCCTGCTCCAATGCTGCTGCTCCAACTGTGAGCAAAAAAAAAACTCTCTTCTCTTGCAGTGAGTGGGGTCCCCTGCTCCACTGCTGCTCCCTGCTTTGCTGGAGAAAACAACTCTCTATGGATGAATTTCACCATATTCAAAGCCACTGACTACAGCCCCTCAGGTTCCTGCTGCCGCCAATGCGAGTGCCCCTCCCTGATGCTGCCGACTGCTGTCACTTGGGTCCCTGCTGCACCGATGCGGCAACTCTATGCAACTCGTAGATGCCATTGGCCCTTAAATAGTCAAGACAAGAGTTTGAAAAGCATGCCACAGCTAATCCTGGCACTCTGATTGGATGGCTGGATAAAGGAGAGCCAGGACAGGACCAGGAGACTCCCTGGCTTTGCTCAGAGGCACTCTGGAACAGAATCAGGACTGCTGGGCAGAAACCTCCAGCTGGGACAAAAAACTCTCCTCTTCTGTGGTTAACAGGCTCCCATGCTCCACTACCACTGCCCCAACTAAAAACCTCTTCTATACTGTGGTGAGCAGGATCCCCTGCTCCACCACTGCTGCTCCGACTGTGAATGAAAAAAACTCTCCTCTCCCGAGGTGAGTGGGCTCTCCTGTTCCACTGCTGCTGCTCCAACTGAAAAACTCTCCTTTCCTGTGGTGAGCGGGCTCCCCTGCTCCACCACTGCTGCTCCGACTGTGAACAAAAAAAGCATCTCTTCTCTTGTGGTGAGTGGGCTCCCCTGCTCCACCACTGTTCCTCCCTCAGCTGGTGAAAACAGCTCCCAGGATGAATTTTGCCCCACACAAAGCCACTTGCTGTGCCCCTCAGATCCCTGCTGCTGCCGATGCAAGTGTCCCTACATGATACCACCAACTGCGGTCACTCAGGTCCCTGCTGGCACCGATGCTGCAACTCCAGATGTCTAGGCTGGAAAGGAGTATGTCTAGGCTGGAAAGGAAGGTTGAAATATACACATTGCCTAATATGCTGATCATACTATGCATATTGATAGTCATAATTTTTAGTCTTACTAGTATACAAAATCAGAAGGATTCATGTTCTGATTGACGGGTCGTGGGTTAAACTTGATATTACCTGAGCATGAGTAGCAGTAGTATAGTAGTCTGTTTAATGAGACAGAGGCTATTCTTAAATAGCTTTTTATCACTCTGGGTCAAGTGTTTGTGTAATATCAGGTAAGAGGAGGTTGTATATTGCCATTTAGAACACTGAATCATTATTAGTTGGAGGAAGGGTTTACAGAATTATGGAATGGGGTAAACACATACACAGCCAATATTAAGCAGTTAGAGGTCCAAAAGGAGTCATATTTTCCAAGGTAAATACTGTTAGGCTGTGAGATGACATGAGGACAAGGACTATTTTAGTATAAGAAATAAACCTAATAACCACATGATTGCAGCTTGCTTATCCTGGTATTGTCTACCTGGATTTCAATACAGGACAGGCAAAGGTGTTTCAGTTAGTTAAGTTTCCCAGATAGGGAATAGTAAAAGTTGAAAAGACATGAAAACAGCAACAGGAAGTGGCCTAAATGACAACAAATGCTAAAAGGCCACCTAAATAGCACATAACTTGGACATACTTTAACAAGGAATGAGGGCTACAGGGTCAAGACAAAACAAAATTCTATGTCCAGATGGAACAGGCCATGGAAGTGATAATGTAATGAGCACCCAGATAGGGTAAATCCAGCTACATTAAAGGTATAATGGATATAGTTACTGGACCAAGACATGCACTGAATGACTCTGGGCTATATTAAGTAGACCATTTTGGACATGGATAGAATGGAACCTCAGCAGTTGTTATGCAGTGCGTACCCAGATAGGGTATTGTTATTAAACACTATCACTGCTACAGGAACCAAGGCACACTCTAATATTATACTTGTAAGTGTTTAGATAGGGAGTAGCAGCTGTACATTATACTTAGTACTCAGATGAGAGTGTCACAAATAACACGACATTCAAGCTATGTTAGTAATCCTTTGCACTGAAGTGGGCATCAAAAATTAACAGCAATAATGTAGTACTAGAAACTTATGAGGGATGTACAGTTAGATTGGGCAACAGAAGTGGTGAAGGGTAGTACAACCCAGTACCAGTATAGAAAAGGGGATTATAGGGTAATGAGAGAAGTACTAAGCAACATAGATTGGGAAGGGATGATGGGAAACCAGGATACAGAGAAATCATGGGAGTTGTTTATAATGAAAATAAATGAGTTAACAGGCAAATATATCCCACAAAGAAAACCTTATAACTATAAAGGTAAAAACACACCATGGCTAACTAGGAATATAGTAAGGCTCTATAGGAAAAAGAAGGTCCTGTTTCAGAGGATGGAAAAGGAAAAGACATCAGTATTTAGGGACAAGTATAAGAAGTGTCTTAGGAGACTGAAAAGGAAATAAAACATTCTAAAAAAAGACTTGAAATGAGATTGGCAATGAATAAGAATAATAAAAGTTTTTATGCCTATGTAAATAGCCAGAGGAGAGGATGTTGTGTGGTAGGTCTGCTGACTATAAATGAGGAGGTGATATCTGATCCACAGACAATGGTAAATGAATTTGGTAAATGCTTTGGCTCAGTATATAGGGATCATGAGGCTAGTTTAGAAATTAGAGAGGGGAAATGTGGTCAAATTGATCCAAAGGAAATAATAACAGAAGAAAAGTGAATTAAAAAGGTTATGGAATTGAGGGTTGATAAGGCAGTGGGCCCAGATAGGATTCACCCATATTTAATTAGGGAGCTAAAAAATGAGCTGATACCAGTGATTACCATGTTGGGGCAAAGGTCACTGGCCGAGGGGGTGCTGCCTGAGGATTGGAGAGGGTATTTGTTGTGCCAATATATATAAGAAGGGGAAGAGGGATCAGTAGGGAAATTATCAACCGGTGAGCCTGATGTCGGTGGTGGGGAAGATAGAAGACGGTATCCTTAGTGAGGTAATAAAAGATGGTATGAAAAGTAAGAGGCAAGTGGATAGAAACCAGCATGGATTTGTTTCTGGAAGGTCATGTGAGACAAATCTGATAACCTTCTATGAATACATTCATAAATGGGTAGATGAAGGAAAAAGTGTGGACATGGTAATGTTGGATTTCACCCAGGCTTTTGATATAGTCCCTCACAATAAGATAGTGGGAAAATTGATCAGACTGGAAATTTATTTTTTTATTGTTAAATGGATGACTCAGTGGCTGAAAAATAGAAAACAACAAGTAAGGATAAGGGGCTGCTTGTTGGAGCCGCAGAGGGTAGGAAGTTGAATTCCCCCAGTGGTCAGTGCTGGGACCTCTGTTATTTGGCATTTTCATAGGTGACTTGGATATAGATAGTGGAAAAAGGATGGTGAAGTTTGCTGATGATGTCAAAATTGGTTGGGGGGTTATGGATACTTTCGATGATAGGTTAACTTTTGGTAGGGATCTAATACAAATTTTGGAGTGGGCAGAGATTAATGGTATGATTTTTAACAAAGACAAATGCATGAAAATGCATCTAGGAAGGCAAAATGTGCAACAAGATTATTACATGAAGGTTCTACATCTGAAGACATTAACATGTGGGAAAGATCTGGGGGGGTTATATCCAGAATGACTTAAAAAAATAGTATACATACTAGGAATATATTAATTAAAGCTATGTTTGTAGTGAATAGTATAAGAAGGGGTTTTCTTTCTAGAGAAAGTGAGATGTTGTTGCCATTGTATAGGACACTGGTTAGGCCAATATTGGACTACCGTTCCACTGTATGGAGTCCCTTTTTGGTAAAGGATGTGAAATTGGTGGAAAGGCCGCAAAGGTCTTTTACAAGAATGATAGCAGGGTGTGTGAGCTTAAATTATGAGGGTAGAGTGGAACAATTAGGCTTATGGGCCTTGAAAAATAGGAGAGCTATGGGGGACTTATTGGGTCTATATAAAATTCTAAGACATAATAGTATGATGATGGAGATGGGAATGGAATTCAAAGATAAATCATATCAGTTGAGAGGACACAATAGGCAGTTGAAGAAAATAATATGTAGGAATGAAATAAGAAGAAATGGTTTTAAATTTAGGTCAATAAGAATGGGAAATGGATTGTCCCAGGAAGTGGTGGAGGCTGAAAGTTTGGGTATGTTAAAGGACAGATTTGATAAATATCTCACTAAAGTTGGTAACTTTGGTTACCGCTACTGAATAGTGGGGAAAGTCTGCATGGGCTTTGTCTTCTTGACTTTCCTATATTCCAGTATGAAATCCAGTATGAAGATTAATAACCTAGATGTTATGCTAAGAAGCAATCACTTGTACAGCAATGATCACGTACATGCAGAACAATCCTATCAACAATTTAATACATCATTTTGAGTAAGCAACTTACTGTAGGTTATGTACAGTGCAACCAATGTAATGCTTTAATGTACCTCTCATTCCATTGGATATATTCAAAACAACTGGGCATTATTCCCAGTTGACAGATGCCTCCTGTGGCAAAATTCCATGGTAGACTCCTGAGGCCCGATATTCGAAAAAGCACAAAGCACAGTGCAAAACTTGCATGGTGCCTTGTGATTGCCAGGTAGCCCAAGGGTGGTATGTTCAGTTGAATAGTGCACCAGTGCTATTCGACTGAATATAGGGCCATGTTAGTGCAGTGCTAAGTCATTTAGCGCTATACTGACATGGATCCTAAAGTACACCCCAAAATGGATAGCGCCGGAGTGCTATCTGCAATATTCAAAGGGACCCATGCAAACAAGCCCATTTGGGCATGCAAGGCATTAAAGGGGCAATTTGCATGCCCATTATGGGCTCATTTGCATGAGTAGCAAGGCAGGGTAGAGTAGCACTGCCCCCAAGTTTCTGGTCCTAGACTAGTGTAGATATCCCTGGTTCCTAGTGGTCCCCCCCTCCCTGTGATTGCCAACCCATAATACAGGAAGGCATCCCTGTTGCTAGTGGTCACCCCCTCTGATCTCCAGCCCATAATAATGATAAGGCATCCCTAGTGCTAGTGATCCCCCCACCCCCTATGATCACTAGCTCATAATAAAGACAGGCACCCCTGATGCTAGAGGTCCCTCCTCCCTCTGATCGTCAGCTTATAATAAAGATAGACATCCCTGGTGCTAGTGGTTCCCACCACTGATTGCCAGCCCATAATAATGATTAGGCATCCCTGGTGCTACTGATCCCCTCTCCCTTCAATTTCCAGTCCACAGGACAGTTGACAACCCTCCTGGGTATCCAGTGGCCCCCTACATGGAACCAAACACCCACCCCCAAGTCACCTTACCAGTATGCTCAGTGCCATGGGTGCACATAGTTACTGGTGCAGCCTTCCTCATACCTCCTTGTTCACCTGTCATATGTCCAGGCAGGGAGTGTGCATCTAATTTATAAGACAGGGTATGTCACCTTGTCCTATAAATGAGATGCACTCTCCCTGCCTGGACATACTGCATCTTGCTGAGGAGGTGTGAGGAGGGCTGTGCTAGTCACCATATGCACCTGAGGCACCAAGAGTACTGCTAACATGACTGGAGAGAGTGGGTGTTTGATGCCACGGGTGAGTGCTAGATGCAAGAGAAGGTTATCAAGCATTCTGTGGGCTGATGATCAGAGGGGGGACCACTAGCACAAGGGATGCCTACTTTATTAAGGCTGGCAATCAGAGTGAGGTGGGAACACTAGCACCAGGGATGCCAATCTTTAATATAGGCTGGGGATCAGAGCAAGGTGAGAGAACCAGTAGCACCAGGACTGCCTTATCATTATTATGGGCTGGTAATTGGTGGGACCACTAGCACCAGTGATGCATGTCTTTATTATGGGCTGGTGATCAGAGGGAAGGAGGGCCACTAGCAACAGGGATTCCTTATAATTATTATTGGCTGGAGATCGGGGAGACCATTAGCACCAGGGATGCTTTATAAGTATTACAGGCTTGCAATTGTGGGAGTGGGCACAGACCACAGAAGGTGGGTGTGCTTCCTCAGTGACCAACCCTCTAGGTAGCTGCATTACTTCCAGCAGCTGCTATGGTTTCCTGCAGTAAGTCGGGATGGTTCAGCAGTATTTGCACTGCACAAAATGACCACACTATACCTTTTTGCACAGCACAAAGCCACTGAATATGGGGTAGAATGGCTATTCATTTCCACACCTCTCCCCTTGCCGGCATGCATACATTATGTTTTGCATGGGTGCTAATCATCTTTGATCATGCAATAGCCCCTTCTGAATATGGGGAACCAGTGCAAACCCTGGTTTGCATGGCAAAAACCTGTTAGCACCTGTACAAACTTTTGAACATTGGGCCCCTGATGCCCTTTGTGCTGCAGCCCTTCATGCCACAAACCGCATTGCAAAGAACCACTTGTTAACCACTAATTGTGTGAAGTAATGCTTTCTAATGTTCCCCCAATTCTTTTTTAATTTAATAAACTTTATTGAAAAACGTCCAACAAACAAAATGACAGCACAGCAGCAGTTCTAACATTTATGAAACCCCATCCATCTCTCACTCACCCAATGTTCCTCCAATTCTTCCTTGCCCTGAGTTTAAAAGCATGCCCACTAATTCTGACTTGCTGTCACCAGCTCAGACATCTGTGAATACTCCACCTTGTCTATCCCTTTTATTGGTAAGAAAACTGTGATATGGCCCCTCAGCTTTCTCTTTTCTAGATAAAATAATTTCAGTATGTCAAATCTCTCCACATAGCTCTTGTCTTCTAAGCCACTAATCAGCTCAATGACTGGTGCTGAACCCTCTCAATTTCTTCAATATCTTTACAGTACCGTAGTAACCAGAATTACACATAGTATGTCACACTTGGATAGCTGGTTCTGATCCCTGTGTCATGTTTTTGTAAATATAAAAACAAAATGTGTGATGGACTGTCTGGCAGGAGGAAATGCTGGCTTGCTGAAATTGACACATCAAACCTCCCCAGGGGTAAGTTCAATTTACAGGAGGTAGCTTAAACTGCAGATATCTGAGGTGCAATTATCTTGTTAGTTTGCTTTGAAGGCAGGAACCAATATATCCATTTTATAATGCCCTAAGGGAGATCCTTTGTTGTGTACTAGGTGTCAGGAGAAAAGGAACACAGGCCAGTGTTATGGGTATCCTCCCAGAAAGCCAGCTCATTTCATCAAAGAGACCTTTGATGTCTGGGTATACAAGGTCCCAGACTAAATTAAGGAGTCCAACATACATTTGCTTGGGATATATAGGAAATTACATCAAAGAGGCGTTGCTGTCTTGTGAAGCAGATCAGACTGGTTTCGGGGAAATCACATGAAGAGAGGAGATTCATTAATGTCAGATATTGTGTTAAAATATCTTATTAGGACTTCCTGTGTTATAAAATATAAATTTTAATACACCAAGGCAGACTTAGGTGATCTCAAAGAGAAGGCCGGATCAAGACTGCTTTAAAATATACTGAGCAGACCTTACACAGAGACATTCTTTTTTCTGACTGAGAAGGAGGAACATCAAAGCACTGAAAGATTAAGATGTAAGGAGACCTTAGATAAAACCAGTCTGAGTGTTATTATTTGTAGGAATCTGCACTTTTAAACCTGTTTGTTTTAAGGCTGTATGTGTTGGGATATTTTGTTCTGTAATTTTATTGTTTTCCTATTTTACCTATTTTAAAGTAAAGATATATATTTTAAAAATGGAAACTGCCTAGTGTGCCTTGAATTTTTTTTTAATATAAGTGAAGCTTTGAAGGTTATAGTTGACACTATGTACGAGCTTATTGTGATACCAAACTGGGAAATAGATAGAGTTCTTTAGGTCTTGCATAGAGTTCTAAGGGTTCATTTTGTTATACCTAGTTAGGTGCCCATAGTCAAAGATATCTGGCACCCTGAAGACAGAATTATCTGAGCCTGACAATTGGGTACGCTAATAAGAGGTTATCCGTTTGAATCCCTCCAGAACTTGGGACTAAGGTGACTAGAATCCACAAAACAGACAAGAGGGTTACCTTGTTCTGTTAAACTGTTCACAATTCTACGCTCAGAGGTTGGCACTTTGGGAGTAGAGGGCTGACCTGCTGAGTGGGTATGTGACATAGTATATCAGCTGTGGTCAAACCAAGGCCATGTACAGATGGAGGATCACCTGCTTTGACATGCCCCTTACCATCTTCTAATACAGTACATCTCAGAATTACATTTGCTTTCTTCACTGCATAAGTATGTGGCCTGCCTAACTTCAGCTTATATGTCACATTTACCCCAAGATCTTTTCCCTCAGACATGCTGTCAATTGTTGCACCAATGAGGATGTATGTGTGGTCCAGATCATGTGTGATCCGGGTGAAGGCTGCTTCCTCTGCCATTATTAATGGTTCAGTTTGATTCTCACAGTGGAAACTAGGTCCAATCAAAATTCTGCTCCGCCATGAAAACTCTAGAATGGGATTACCCAATATCACCAAGCAATACTTAGTAATGGCCTCAAAGTGCTATAATCCCCTGGGTCAGAGGGTAATTCAGTGCCACTGTAACAAATGCAGCCATTAATCTAGAGGTGCACCAAACTCAGTAAGTACAAGTTTCTTGCTGTGGATTTCTACCCATCATGGATAGAGATGAATGCACCTCATCCAATGTCCTATGTGAAATGCAAAGTTAAGATTCAAATCTAGGCATACAGCACAAAGGCTTGTTCTTTATTCACCAAACCAACAAGCATAGATACATATGTATAATTGTCTACTGCATGCAAAAGACCCAAAAGCAAGTTAAGCTAGTCTTTCTAGTACCATGGAGTATCAGGGATTATGAACCTATTAGGGATTATGAACCCTAGAGTGATTTCTATGAAAAAACAATTTGTGAATACTGGAGTTGTAAGACATTGTCTGATTTATCAGTAGCTTCATGTACTGCACATAGCTACAATATTAACAAAAAAAATATAAGATGTTATACAACTGATGTTTTGTAAATGAGTACAGATATCAACAAAAAGATCTGGCATAGTTTTAATAAAGTTAGGATTTATCCACTTACTGCTCAAAATAAACATTTGCATTTGATTAATTTGTTTCACTCTAAAGCTTGTGTTTGCTTTCAAAATTATATAGCACCACTATTCAAATCCTTTACAGCCACAAGAATCTAACTGAAATAAATGAAATGCATAGAACAAAAAAAAAGGTGCTGCATTAGCATGTGGTCTGAAAATAAGACAAAATGGTAACATCAAATGCACACTGAAAATAGAAAATAGTTAAAATCAACATTTCAATCTTACTTCTGCTTTAGGAATTATTTTAAAGTGAAAAAAGCATATACGTGTATCTATATATGTATATGTATATATATATATATATATATATATATATATATATATATATATATATATATATATATATACATATATATATATATATATATATATATATATATATATATATATATATATATAATGTGGCATGGTAGTGCACTATAGTTAGGGTTGAGTACCCCATTTAAGGTTAAATCTGAAATTTGGCAGCTTAATAACCATATGGCAGATTTGCCTGAAACTTAGCATGCACAGTCTGGTACCCTCGATCTCTGGATCTGCCAAGTTTTGTAATGGCTGGATGTACAGTTGCAGAGCAACTGAGTGACAAAAAATGCACAAATTATGCATTTTTGTGCATTCTTTGCTCATGCCTACAGGTCACATGGAATTCGAAACCAGTCTGAAACCTTCAATGAACATGCAGCTGTGGTCCCCAATGTGTCTTTCAAAGATTTAGTGAAAAAATATTAAACGGTTCAAAAGTTATTCAAAAAACAACCTTCCCATTATTGTCAATGGGAAAAGTTAACAAAAAGTCTGAAAGTGTCGCAAATGCAGTTTTTAGTGTCTCAAATGACCCCTGTAGTGTTACAAATCAGCCATCTTGTTTTCAGTTGGTGATCACAGAAATGCTTGGCATTTAAATTTGGGACCATCTAGGAACACAAATATTGCTGTGTTCACCTAGTTGAGTCCTGAGGATGCTAGTCATGTCTATTTTGGGGGGTTAAATACCCCCAGAAATATGTTTTTAAAATTATTGTAAACAGTAGTGTCACAAAGTAGTGTCACACATTTGACAGTTTCGTGATTTTGTTTTGCAAAAGTGTTGCAAATCACGACACTACTTTGCGACAGTATGCCCAAAACCATAGGAAATCTTTGCCACCCTGCTGCAAAGAATGGTTTGGTCTTTCGGGCTGAAATTTGGAGGGAAGAAAGCCAAGATCCCACAGATTTGCCTTTTGGTGGTTTTGGTGACAAAATATTAAGAGGGATGAAAAGTTATGGCACTCTGAAGTTGACAGTTTTTCCCTTAGGCTAACATTATGGCATCTGCCACACCTTTCGGGGCCCATATCTTGAAAATGCTTCAAGATATGCACTTTTTGTTGAGAACAAACCTAGCCTGAAAAGTCATAAATAATATGAGATTTTAATTTTTTTTCTATGTCATACGGTTCCTGAGATACAAACAATTTAGTATTCCAAGTGTTCATTTTAGCTCCCAGGGCCATTATCATGCATGCATTGTTTGTATTCACTGTGTTTCTGAATGCACCTTTTTGGGAAAGAAAGTGTGTGTGTTTGCGTTACTGTTACAGTTAGCATTTCTGCTTGCACTTCAGTAACGGTTTACATTAGTGTTTCAGTTTACATCACCATGTGTGTTACCCTTTGTGTTTGCATTTGAACATGCATTTGCATTACTGTCACCATTTGCATTTCCATTACTGTTTTTGTTTGCATTTCCTTTTGTGTCACCATGTGCATTATCATTTGCATTTCCATACGTGCTTCTGTTTGTGTTTCCTCTGCCGTCATCGTTGGTGTTACCGTGAACATTTAGTTTCCAATTGCGTTACTGTGTGCATTACCATTTGCATTTGTGTACATGCTTGCATTTGTGTTTGTGTTTCCTTTGACGTAATCGGTGTTACCGTGACCATTCGCATTTCCAATTGCATTACCGTAACCATGCGCATTATCATTTGTGTTTGTGTGCACGTTTGCATTTGCATTTGTGTTTGTGTTAGTGTTCCCTTTTGTGTCATTGTTGCTGTTACCATAACCATTTGCATTTCCAATTGCATTACCATTACTGTTTGTGTTCATCACCATTTGCATTTGTGTTTCCTTTGTCCTTAGCGTTTGCATTTTCAGTAGCATTTCCGTTGATTGGTTAATTTTTCATTACCATTTGCATTTGCATTTCCATTGGCATTAGCGTTTGCATTACTGTTTTTGTTAACACTTGCATTTCTGTTGCTGTTAGCTTTTCATTACCATTTGCGTTACCATTTCTGCTTTCTTTAATGTTTGCCCTTGCGTTTCTCTTACCATTTGCATTATCGTTTATGTTTCTGTCATCACATGCATTATCATTTGTGCTTGCATTTGCATCACCATTAGTGTTACTAATTTACTTTACCTCATTGTTTCCATTACCGTTTGTGTGTACATTACTGTTCACTAGTTATAGTGCACATTCTCAAAAAGAAGGGAAATTCATGGCAAAAGGCTCTGTTTAATGCATCAGTTAGGGTTGTTCCACAGTGACAAAAGTGAGGAAATTTGGTGTTAGGATTGCCACCCCTTGCACCCCACACCCAGCCCATCCCCACCAATAGGCATTGGGGTGTGCGTTGCGGTCATCAGTCCTAACTGTCACCCCATTCTCCTATACTGCACTGCCTCAGCTTATTTATACATGGAATGGGGTGAGAATTAGGGCCAACAACCCCAATGCCTCTTGGTGGGGATGAGGTGGGTGTGGTGTGCAAAGGGTGGCAACCCTAACACCGAATTTCCTCGCTTTTGTCACTGTGGAACAACCCTAACTGATTCATTAAATGAGTTTTGCCATGAATATATATATATATATATATATATATATATACACATGTTAGAGAAAAAGAAAAAGGTGAGGCTCTAGGAGAAAAAATGATAATAGTCAAGGTACTGTAACAAAAGAATCTAGAAAACAAAAAGTTGATAATGGGTATGATAAGGCATAGTAGGAGTGAATGAGCTGAGGAGTCCTAAAGTGGGGACTAATTAAAAGGGCCTAGAAAGAAGGCAGAAAGGTGACAAATGTGGGGAAAGGAGACAGAGATGGAGACATCAGTGGAAAATGAAAATAGATACGACACACATATCTAGAATGCCCATGTGAGGATGCTCCCCCCCCCACACACACATATAGAGGAAGAGTGCATTTGTAGGCATTTGAACACATGCAAATGAGCCATGCACATATGCAAGCAATGATGTAACAGGGGCGGTGGTAAAAAAGACAGACTATGGTGGAAAACCATAAGCTGGCAGAAAGATGTTAGTAGAAAATAAGTCTGTCATTTAAATTGGAGGGTTGTTTGGAGCCTAGGCAGATGATCAGATTGGTTTCCATGTTTTTTCTTCAGGTAGCATCCCAGAAACCCTGCTCAAGGACACAAAAAGAAAGATCGTTGACATTGTGGTCCCTGGAGGTAAAGAGGAATGGAAAGAGTTTATCAGTATCTCCATTCCTGACTGCCTTGTAATGTTCCCTGAATCAGTCAACCAGGTGTCTGTCAGTTTCTGTGATGTACTGTAGATAGCTGCACACTCCCTGCAAAGATTACATTATATCACATTAGTGGAAGTGCTTGAGAACTCCTTGGTGATGTGAAAAACATCTGTGTGATCCTGAATTTCACTGACACAGGAAATAAATTTCCAGGTACAACAGCAAATTCTATTACAAGCTTTAGTACCTGGTAGGGAGCAATTATTAGGAGTATGTAGGCTGCTTCATACTAACAGATTCCACAGGTTGGGTGGTCAATGGTAGGAGGCAATGGGTGGTTCTGTAAAGGAAGCTTCAATATTAGGGTCAGTTTGTAGAATAGGGAAGTTCCTATTGATGATTCTCTGAAGAGAAGATGCACTGTAATGGAAGGGAAGCACTAGAAGAATGCATCACTGTTGTTTGTGTGGGATTATCCCTCCTGCAAGGGTCAAGGTAATGGGGCATATTATTGACCCAGGAGAGTGCTCTGTCCACTGTGCTTTTAGGATATCCCCTGTTAATGAAAAAAAAAACATGCATTATTTGAACCTGCTCAGCAAGACCATCATCTTCACTGCATAGTCTGCAACGTCTAAGAAACTGTGAATATGGCATACCATTCTTAACATGTTTAGGATGGAAGGAGCTATGAGGGAGAAAGCTGTGTGAGTCAATGGGTTTGCAATAAACTGATGCATTCAGTCCAATATTCTGCACCCACAATTTGATATCTGGAAAAAGCATTGTGGAGGAGGACACTTTGACAGTGTACTGAAGGGATGGATGGGCTGTGGCAAATTTGTCTAAGAAGATTTGGAGGGATTATATGGAGCAGGATGTTGACCCCACAAAGCCATCTACCCACACAATAATCTATGTGGCATTTATAGAGTTCTGGCACAGTCCCTGTGAAGGAGAGAAAGACCTGTTCCTCAACCCAACCAACAAACACATTGGCAAATCTGGGATCCATCTTGGTACCCATATGAAATGCATAGATAAAACAAAGGACTTTGGTGCAGATCCTGTCCAAAACTCATCAGGTGAGACGTGTTGTGGGATGTTTTGAACTCTGGTCTTTTGTCAATAAATGACTTCATAAATTGATTATTTGAGCTCCCGGGGTGCTGTTGCTTCATGAGGTGGAGAGCACCTGAATTTCATTTTTATATAGATAAAATAAATAAGAATTTAGAAAAAAATGACAAGCATCAATCCTTAGATAGTATATATTCTATATTTTGACTGATTTAATCATTTTTAAATGTATGACTTGACAGAATGTTGTCCAGGAAGAAACTGTGCAATAAGCAAGATATTTTAAGCATTGCAAATTATGTGGGAAAGTAATGAAGTGTGTCTGAAATGTTCAGTTGGGAAAGAGCAAGTATATGTTAATCAGTTTCACTTTGTAGGTCCAGCAATAAGGCCCAAAATTGTTTGGCTGCTCTGCTTTATTGATTTCTAAGAAACTGAGTTTTTACCATGTGTATTCTTATGCAGAACACAAGCCTTGCTGAATCTTTAGTTGTGGAAAACATGAAGAAATAAACACAACATATACATATTTCTAAGCAACCACATCATTTAGATTCCTAATTTTACTATCATTTCAAATTCTAATACATTTATTTCCTTACTACACAGCACAAAGTATGGACATTAGCAAACTCCAATTCTGAAATGTCTGTTAAGGTTGGCCAATTTTTTGCTTCCAACTCTTATTGAAACAAAATTAGTCACGACGGCATGAGTGACCCTGAGTCAGAAAAACATGAACACTACTGTGAATTTCAGGACTAGAAAAGCAATTGAAACATCATTAAAATAAAGAGTTACTAGGTTAGGGCAGAGTAACAAAGAAACTAGAAATATTGTGGCTTTCTTTCAATAATGTATCTGTCTCCTTGCAGTTCTTGAAGTCCACAGACAAACTTGTGTTTTTTGTTGAGAAATATATTTCTTTAGTTAGCTGGAAACTATTCTCTCCAAGATAGCCTCATCTATATTCAAGACCTAGTTCCCAAAAGAATCCTTGGGACAAAACAATTGCACCAGTGAATTATAATGTATGTAAGTTAAAACAAGTATGAGTACTATATATGAGATCCAAAAACAGTTACTTAGTGAAACAATTAATGATATATTACCCAAAATGTCCAAATTGTCTGATTAAAGTATCACTCTAAAATAACAAATACAGTAGTATTTGCACAAGGATATGCAGTTTGCAATCATGTGGGTAGATGTCATAAAACAAACAAGACCATTGAGAGGCTATCGTCTTCAGCACCTCACTAGATTGTTGAAAATTATTGTTAACCACTAGTGTTAAGGGGATAATTTTTTTTTCCAATTGTTTAACCAGGTGAGACACACTGAGATGAAGCTTATTTACAGGTGCAACCTGGGAGAACAGGGAAGTTAAGTGACTTGCTCAGGGTCACACAGTACCTATGATTACATCTCAGAGCCTGTGCAATCTGGCAGATGCAGAGATGGCAAACACCTTTTTTGAATGAACATTCTGATCCATGCTGATCATGTTTGTTTCCAAATGTATTTACTGTACATTGTTCCATGCATTATTTTATGTTCACTTTATTCAAGATTTCGTTTTCTGGCCTGTAGTTAACACTGCTGGTCCATGTGTCAAATGTGGTTATGGCAAAGGGCCTGCTTATGCTAGTTAATCACTGTCAATAAAAAGAGACGTGTTAAATGACATTTGTTCAAACCCAGCCGAGAATACTGATAAAAAAGCAGCAGATGTATTTATGAGTTCTTAATTTCAAATCTAACAAAGTGAAAAATTGCTCAAAACTGTAACAAAGGGGCATCCTACAATACATGGAAAAGTGCAAATGGAATAAATAGTTATTGGTACAAATGTTTTATTGCGAGATTAACCTCAGATGTAATGATAATGACTCCAATTAGGCATAGAGTCACAGAAGTCAGGGGATAAAGACTGTACATATATTAAAGCAGACAAGTAAGTTGGTGGACTTCATGTCTAAAAAATAGAAGAAGAAGACCTAGTTTTGTGAAGAGAAAAAAATGTATGTCTGTAACACTCAAACCTAAATCTGCATTACATTCTTATTAATCAATTCTAATGAAGTGTGTGTGTGTGGGGGGGGGGGGTATCAACAAGGTGACTCTAGAATCCCTACTGGTCTTAAATTGGTTTACTTTCTAATATAAATTGTTTAACTTATGTAGAGTAAACAGGATATAAGTAGGATGTGACTCTACTCAAATACTGGAAATGATTGCTTTAGAAGAATTCTACATGTATTGATGTTCAGATTATTCATTTATTTATTTTTATTATTTATTCAAAATTTGGTGACTGGGATAGGCACACTGAGTTGGTGCTCATTTCAAGGTGTGTGAGAGAGAGAGAGAGAATACAGTAGGGAATGAAACAGCAATAACATATAGAATAATACATGGGATGGTGTGTTTAATGAGATTTTACAAACACCTGAGGTGTTAGATGATACATAAAGCCCAAGACTGAAGCTCGAGGGGTTTATTGAAGTATCCAGCACTGAGGGTGTATGTAAAATCTCGAGTTAAACATACCTCCCCATGTTTTATTTTATATAATTGCTAGGGAGCATTTTTTCAGCACAGCAATTATATAAAATAAAAAGTCATCCCTGTGCAGTCATGGTCTGGTCAGGTATCAGCAAGGTCCATGGTCAGAAGTGGCTGGTAAAAGGAAATGTTTCCCTTTAAAAAAAAAAAAAAAAGCTTAATCATGCCTGTGTAAAGACCCAGTTATTTTTTTTTTTTTAATTTAACTTACTACTGAACGCGAGTGGCAGTAATGTGTCCAGTGGTAAGGAATGGTGACTGGCATTGAGGAAGGAAAGAGCAGTGGCTGGCACATGTACAGAACAAGGGAAACCCAGCACGTGTTCGCCATTACAACCCACAGGTAATAACAATGAATTATAACTAGTTTTCACTATGGGGAAACATGATACTTAGTTATTATAAAATGATAACAACAGGTGCATGTACATGAACAATAAATGTACAATTACAAGCAAAACTTCCAAAGAAGGAAAAAAAAGCAAAAACTGCACAGTGTAGATTAGTTTTGGAGATTGCCAGCAAGAGAGCCAAAGGAGCATACCGCCATCACATGGCAATATATTTTCAACAGGATCATGATGACATGAAACTAAAATCACTGAGTACACTAAGTTTTAAGCTACTGCAGAGCCAGCTACAATGCAATGCAACAGCTGGCAGTAAAGGACATGTCACAAAATGCTGCAGTAAAAAGGGGCTTAATTGCCCTTGAAGTACACCGTTTCTTGCAGCAGACTGGAGCATTTTGTGATATACTGCACAAATATTGCCTTGTATCCTGGCTGGTGCCTCTGTATGAAATGGAAAAAGTGGGAAAAATGGTAAATAGTGAATGAGTGGGGTGGGTAAGTTATGGCTTGTTGTAATGTGGACAGAACAGAAAGAAGCCTAGCTGCAGTTATATGCTTTTGAGAAATGTGTCAGTAAGAGCAGTTTGCAAGAGTGCTGGGAGAAAAAAGAGACAGATGGAGACAGGGAGGTTGTTTCATAGTGTTGTAAGGTGGATACAGAAAGTAGCCTGGCTTACTACAGATTTATAGCAAGGAATATGATTTTAATGACATCTACATACAGTAGTAATCCAGGTTTTTGATTGGTTGCTCATATATCACTAATGTAGTGATGTGAGTAAAAAAAGCCAAACAATTCACTCAGACCAGTAGATAGCTTTAGGTGATATTGTACCTCAAGGTTACACATGAAGGCATATGATCAAATAGACTGTTTGTAGAGCTGTACAGGCTTTTTCTGCATGCAAAATCTTGAGAATTTTTCATTTCCCACATTCCCAAACATTTGAGATGATTTGCAAGACATTTTCTGAAACTTTGCATAGTGCAACACCTTTCTTTGCAGGAAAAATGTATTGTTGCAGTATTTTTTACACTACCAGAGGGGAAAAAATGTTTTCAGAGAAAAAAGCAACACACTGCAGAAAAAAGAATCCATATTGTGAAACATTTTCCCAGGAGACTTGTATCACCCCACAGGAACAGAGCCATGTGTTTCCACTGTCAATCTGGAGAGAATGTACTGGGTGATCTGAAGTACTTCATATACTAGTTAGTCATGCCATGCCTCTATGGGGTATACAGTTGAAGCCAGTGGCATGTTGTGTTTCTGACGAATGGCTGCTGTGGCCATAACAAGGCAGAGTATGATGTGGTGAAAGTAAAAGAATGAAACAATCTTTTGTTTCCTTATGTTCTTTTAATTGCTTGCCATATCTATTACAAAATTTTCCTTTCTTCCCCACAACAGAAAATACATGCTGCAGGCTTCAATTGCATATGCCCACACTGTCACACAGTAAGCACGCCAATGACCCCGGCATAAGAATAACACTAAAAAAATATTTTTACCAACAATAAATGTTATAGTAAATAGATAACAACATTAAATTAAAAAAATAAAGAAAGGACAGTCCCTTCAAATCTGCACTGTACATCACTTAGGCCACTTTGGCCCAACAGTCACATCACAGCCTTATTTAAACCCCCAAATTAAAACTTAAACAAAAAAAAAGTTAAAACCCTAATATTAGAAACCTCTATGTCCTTGTCATAATGTTTTTGTTGAGTTCTTAATATTGTGTTTTAAATTATAAACAACTGTGTGTAAACAACAGAGGAAGTCATGAGCAAAAGTAAGCTTAAATGGCTTTTTGAGCTTGTCTACCACTGCTGAAGTAGTGGATCCATCAGTTCCCTACTGCCCTTATACTACTTGCTTCTTTTAGTATTGGCATGTGCCCCTAATAACTAATCACCATGGCCCCTACTCAAGGAAAATAGATTTTTGATAGTTAAATTCAGATACTCCATAAGCTTTTGGTCCCTGGTTGCCTTGTATGCCGGGGTCATGTCTCATATATTCTCCTTCACTCCAAAATAGTATACAGTACAGCTGAGTGCAAATAGAGACACTCAGGGGACCTGGCACCTAGTGACAGATGATCGATAGTGAAGAAAGAAGTCACAGCACTTGCCTCAGTTATTGAATAAGAAGGCAGTCCACATCACTTGCAAAGTAAAACTTTCCTTTTTTCATGTGTAAAGACATGCATAAGGAGTTGCCAGAGCAGCAGGGAGCAGATGAATCCTAATGTTTCACCTTGTAATAAGGCTTTTCGAAGTATGGTGCCCTCTAGGTTGAATCTGCTTATATATTGCAGCAGGTTTCTAGTTGTGCAATTTAATATTTAATGTGACAAAATGCTATTAAAAACACACACATATTTATTTCACCAGCTTACCCTAATCAAAAAGATAACATACCAAAAATGTTACAATTGATTTTTGCCATCATTCATAAAATGCCCATTATAAGATTAAAGTACCAACATTTTTTAGTTATCATTGCATTTCTTGATGAAGGCAGTAAACATGAATGGCACAGACAGCATCAAATATTTAAATGGGAGCTTTTACCAGATACAAACTTCCTTATTCTTATTCAGGTTTTGGAAAGGAATGAAAACCTTTTTTTTGTTTTAACCTTAAAAAAGGGGATACAAATAAAGTATCCAGCCACCTAATATATATATATATATATAAATATATATATGTGTGTGTGTGTGTGTGTGTGTGTGTGTATATATCAAAAAACTACATACCCAAGCCCAATGTACATGGGTGAAAAAGAAGGGAAGGGAGAAGGAGTGGGAAATGGGGAGGACATGCCTACTGGAGCCTAAAACCAAAAAAGGAAGGGCCATCCAAACTGAGGAGAACAAAGGAGAATGTAAGGGAAATAGAGTAAAAACATGTTTTATGTGTGTGTATATAAAAGGAAAATTATTAGAAAAAACTATATATACACATTAATATACATGCTTATAATAGAGACATGGATATACACACTCTTTATTCTTGTAGTGTTCCCAAAGTGTCACATGGCAGGTAAAAACAGTGAACACACTCCTCCAAAAAATGGAGACAATCTGAGAAACAGATATTACAAAAGGAAAGAGGAGGTTTAGTAAGGTAGATAAATCACTGAGACTTATCTTTCAACAAGAAAAGGAGTTCATTCTATTTGGCCATTAAAACCTTTTTCACTGCTGCATGCCCCCCAGTCTGTGAGTCCAGAAGGACTCGGTTTTATTGAGGGCCAATTCCCTATTCTCACCTATAGGTCCCATACATACCTGTTCCAAGCTATAAATACCAAATCAAGTTCCTCCATTTTTCTGAATTCTTGATATGCATTGCCAACACATGATCTATGTTATCATCCTTAACAGCTCTAATATGATCACCTACTCTATCTTTCAATTTTCTTTTGGTACACCTGACATAGTATACCTCACATGTGCAAGTAGCCATATAAATCACAGACATGGTATCACAATTAATAAACCTAGAAATATCCAGGTTCTCCTTTGTTGTAGAATTCTGAAATGACTTGCATTCCTTTATGTATGGGCAATACTTGCATCTGTCACATTTTTTGCAGCCTTTTGGTAAAGCAAGCGACCAGTGCTCCCTCACTTCCCTAGCCCTAACTCCTTTTCTTTCCTCATCCCTGACACCTGGAAAAAGCCTTACTACAGGTTACTACTCCACTACGCTGGATGTTCCTTGTATTTCTAGTGGTCTCCTGGTTATACTTTATTTGTAAGTGTTTTATATTTTTGGTTCCTTTGCAACCTTATCTCCGTTTGCTCTGAATCTTTATTGTAGTTGGTTTTCCCTTGTACTTGAATATTTACTGCCTATGTAAATGAACCACTGATGTCCTTGCAAATGTAACAACATGATTGTGAGTTGAGATCACTGTCATTGTAACTTTCTGTTGTTTTGTCATGTACTTTATTTTGACGTGGAAGCTTTGGAAAAGAGCATTTTGCTCAATGGTTATTTTCCAAACTATGACATAAATAAATAAATACATAAATACATACAGTTTCTGAGTCTAATTGTGGGCTGAACAGAATGAAGAAGTGGTCTCTGGGTTTTTGCCATTTTCTATACTACTCTGGGGGGCTGCTCTAGCAGTATTCCTAAGATGTAAGTCTACTACCAATGCATGCGAATTCTCGTGTATCATTTCTCTGATTTTCCAGGTTCTCAAACTGTAGGTTCCTCTTCAAATGCAGTTTCACAACTACATTTGCATTTTATATAGCAGTACTGGCTCCTAGGTGTGTTTTTTTATGTTGTGGTGGGGTTGCCAGCTGCTAGTCAGGAGTATAGTATTATGGACAGTGGGTTTCCTATATGGACCAGTACCCACAGTTCCATCCTGCTTTTTCTGATTTTTTGTATCTAAGAATGGAATTTCATTCTCACCGGCAATGCATGTAAATCTAAGATCTTTGCTGCTTTCTTGAAATACCTCAATAAGGCCACAAACTCTGTTAAATTATCCCACCACACCATACAAATATCTACTGTATATAGCACTCCCATACCCCAATTTTAGTAAAGTAGGAGTTTACATTCTAGTTTCATATACATGACTCCTCCTAATAACCATGGTACAAATTTGCATAATTAAGTGCAAAACTTAAACCCATTGCTGTACTTTTTTCTTGTAGGTAAAACTTACCCATAAACACAAAGTTGTGACTCTCTAAAACAAATTTTGACATTTCAACCTTTAGATCAGTGTCTGGTATTACATAACCACTCCTCTTGTTAAAATAGTACCTAAGCGCTCTTAGTCCTTCCAGCTTCTTTTTTGTTTAGTAAGCATATTTTTTGAAGTACTGCTAAGTTACAATACATATCTATCACATCACATTAATTAGAATTAATAAAGCACAGTAATTGAACAAAGGTTTTTATCCAAAGGCATGTCAGGTGGTCTAAACCTCACTCTCAGGTTCTTGGCAATATTGGGAAAGCAAGGAATCACAGACACATTGCATTAGAGTAATAAAATTGTTTATTACTGCCAAAAGGATAATTACACTTGCCCTAAGCAGTTCTTACCAATACGAACTGAGAGCCAATGCTTAGCGTTTACTATAACTCGAGAATTCTCCGTGTCTCTTGGGGTCTCCAAGGTAGAAAATGTAATGTCTCACATTATATACCTACTGTATGATAATTACTATGGTTACTGTAAGATAGAAACATTTCTAGTTACAGAGATGAGCCCTATTGGCTAAATTAGAGGTGGCTCCATGGTCCAAGATAACATTATACAATTTTGTAGTCGTCATCACTTTGTGAAACAAAAGAGTACAGTTCTAACATAAATCATTGTAGTAGTACAAATCACCAAAAGATGGTAATGCCAACTTATGTATCATAATCATTACAAGGACACAGGTGTCCTAACATCTTGTAATCAAGAAATACATATGTGTATTAGAAAGCAGTGTATAACAATATTATGCATATATATCCCCTGACATCTACTCTTATATGATAGATGCCCTTAGCCCAATATGTTAGTATAAAATATACCTAAGTGTTGGCTGTCTACGGTGTACCTCTGGGGGAACCAATAAGGGTGCAGGGACCTCGTGTAACATTCTCCCCCTTGTTGCCTCTCAGGGCAACACAGCAAGAATAATGAAGTGGATAGAGAGCAGGGGGCATTTACAGACCCAACGCAAGGGCCTTGTAAAGGAACTCCAGCTGCTTACTGTGTTGACTAGTGTGCACTGTGGGCAGCAAAGCATAATAATCAAGAAAAATATTAAAAATGCTTGTATAATAATAAAACCTTCAAAGGTAATCTCTAACCAAGTGTTAGTCAATGCGTCATTCATATCACCATCATTAATAAGTAATATTATTGCTGATGTGGATAAGGTGGGTGTCTTTCCTGTCTAAAAGTGACTTTAATGCAAGTGTGAGTGGATCAATGTGTACATTAAAATATGGTAAATATTCAGAAAGACTGAGCAGGTAATCAGGGTTACCATCAATGATATCAGCGTCCATAAGGGGGATAGGGGAAATAACGGTATATCCAATGACAGACGTCTGATGGGGGCCAAAAAAGAATTTTAGGGAATCAATAACACATGACTGGGTTCCATAGGTGTAACTTTTATAATTAGTCACTACACAATACTCTCCAACAGAATTATATTGCATTTTAACATTAGGCAATCTCCATTTCTGCAGCTGTACTGGGCAGGTGTAGCTGGTCTTGGAAACCCGTGTTGCCAGGCGGTGAACCTCCTCTCGATATGACTGGAAAAGTTTGTCTGGAGCCAATGTTGACTCCAGAAAGTCTGTGCCATTCATGCTGATGTCATCGTCCATGGAAAAGGACCAATAAATTCTGCCTGGAGAATAACCACATACAGGTTTAATAACATCAAATAAATCACATTGACACAGGTAAATGTACCCCTTCTTAGTGCAGCAGTCCATGTGCAGGGTGATCCAGGTGTTCAGGAAAGTATGGAAGACCAGTAGAGGAGGCAAATCTAGGCAATCTCTGTAGATGCCATCATCAAGGTGCCAAATGGAGTGTACTGAGGTTAGCTTGTTGAACAAAGCTGTAGCGGGATCAAAACATGGTAAAGAGACAGTAAAAGAAACAAACATTGTATCTGTGATAGAACATTTCTTAGAGGTGAAACATGGATCAGTATTAGGGTGTCTGGTCATGAAACCCAAATTCCTAGCTGTAGAAAGAGGAATAGTTAAAGATTGTTGCATGCACATAGCAATACAGCTAGGAGTTTTACATCATGGACAATACCACTTAGAAATATGTCTGTCATGTAGTATATCAGGGATCATTCCAGATTCTAGATCATGGAAGAGATTGTTGATGGCAGTGATAATATGTGTGCCATAGGCTGAACATAGGATTTCCCTAGCAATGTATTGTTTATCTGCTTCTTTGTTGTTCTGTGCAATGAGTATGTTAATCTTATCTTTAGAATATGTAAATGCCTTAGCAATGTCATGCATATTGTATACATTGTATCTTTCTTCCTGACTAAGGCCATCCACACCATGCAATAATGGGGGTAAAATATCATTTACCAAATCAGTTTGAAATTTAGCTGAATGAGATTTGATAGCAGCAATGTCTGCTTTATTCCAAATAGACATAGCTGTACCAAAAAGACCTGTGACAGTTCCTGTGTCACTAGTGACATCAGAACTGTCAACTTCATGTGTATTATGCTTATGACTTTGATCATCAGGATTGAGTTTTCTCCTGAAATTGCCTCTATACTCGGTGGTATGTACCCTGGCAATAGGGTCTTGAGTACAAATCTGAAAAGCTGCTAAACTATCAAGCAATAAAGTACTGTAAAATGCTGAAGTGTTAGTAGTATGACACATACCAAATTCTTTCATATTCCAGTAAATCAAATTAAACAAAACAGGTATATACATAAATTGTAAGTTGTTAATAAGTGTACCAGGTAGCACAGTGGATGTGAGACCACTACGAGGACCAGGGATTTGCTTTGGAAATTCCAAAAGCTGTTTTTCAGTGGGAGGTAACACAGAGAGATACATGGGAGCAGAAGCCATGTGGCATACAGCACAAAATTTTCTAGCAGAATCCTTAGACCAAGGATTACAATACAAAGGATCAATTAAGGCAATAATGTTGTACAAACCAAAGTGTCTGGGAGCAGTTTGTAGCAAGGACAGAGAACCATTTAAGGATAATTTAGCATTAGGCCAACCCTGGAAAGTTCCTTTGGAGAGTTTGGCCACAGGGAGAATTTGTCCTTGCGATGTGGTTTGCCACTCAATTTGTAGGGTAGATTTGTCAGGAGCAACAACCGAGGCAGTGAGGCAGGCATCAGAACCTTCCTGGACAGTAATCAAATTGTCAGGTATATTGCTAGAAACTCCCTCTGGGGAAGATGTTGGAGGATCTATGTGAGGAAGGAGGTGCTTTACCATGCCTTGGATGCAGGGGATAACTCCTCAGATGAGGAGAAAGTGGAACAAGATAGCCATTTTGTAAATGTATCTGCAAAGGAAGATCAAACATTAGTGGGTTAGTACTATTCTGCCCAATGGGGTAAGGAAAAGTAATTATACTCCTTTAAACAGTTTCTACTGGTTTGCATGTAACCATTTGTCAGTCAGTTTATTATTATGCAAGAGTCTAATTTGGTAGACTGCTGAACTGAGTATGTTGACAATGGGATAGGGGCCTTCCCACTTATGGGAGAAGGAGTTGGTGAGATGTGCAAATCTGAGGACCATTACCTGATTCCCAACCTATCAATCCATTTCTTGTGCATGTTTGTCAAACTGTATTTTGGACTGTTGATGGGCTTTGCCATTGCAATTGGCAGCATACAGGTGTGTGTGTATGAGGTCTTGTCTAAGTTTTTCCACATATTGGTCTACAGACACATGGTCTGCCATGGGGTGTGCAAGTCAAACAACAGGTGTTCACATAATCTCATCTGTCTTCCAGTCATAACCTCGAAGGGTGTCAACTGGGAAGTGGCTGAGGGTGTACCCCTAATTTCCATAAGGAGTAACAGCAATAGGGAATCCCAGGTCTTGGGATTGTCCTCAATGAATTTGGAAAGCATTTGCTTAATCCGTCTGTTGGCTCTTTCTATTTGACCCGAAGATTGTGGGTGGTAAGGTATGTGGAACTTCTGTTGAACTCCTCAGAGTTCAAGGGATTCTTTCATCAACTCAGCTGTAAAACTGGTTCCTTTGTCAGAGTCTACATTAAGAGGTAGGCCCCACCTGGAGAAAATCTGTTCCACTAGGATTTCGAAGTGGTTTTAGAAGTGCATGTTTTAGTGGGGAAAGCTTCAATCCACTTTGAGAAAAGGTCGGTTACCATGAGAGCATACTTGTTGTTTCTGCTGGTATTAGTCAATGGACCAATAAAATCAATCTGAATGGCATGCCATGAGCCAGAATGTCTTTGTGGTAGTAGTTTGACATTTCATTTTGTGGGGAAGGGATTATTTTGCACACAAATAAGCCAGTTATCTATGTACTGTTTGACATCTTTGATGACACCAGGCCTCCAGGTGGTGGTCTTAAGCCTCGGGAGGGTATTTTCAACTCCCTGGTGTCCACCAGTAGGGGTGTCTTGCACTTGGTGCAAAAATTCAGACCTAAGGTGTCTAGGGACCACCCACAACTTGGTATGTGTGTCATCTGGTTGATGCCAGATGAGCTTTTCATCTGGAGACAAGCATAACTTATCTTCGTGCCTCTGGTAGGGGTTATGGGTAGGTAATTTTTCTTCAGTGCTCTTGTCAAGGAATCTGAACACTTCTTTGAGTTCAGAATCAGTATGCTGAGCTGCTGAGAGGGTCAAGAGGGAAAAGGGTTCAGGTTGCTTTCTGATTGCTGCTATGTGTACAGCCGCTCTAGCTTCCAGAAGGTCCATCATCCAGGTGCCCCCCCAGGCTCCTTTCTTGGCAAGGGTGTTTGCTGAGTCATTGAAGGCATGATAGGGGTCATGTATGGAGTGAGCTTTAAATTTGTGTACATACAGTTTGTGTGCAAACCTTTGAATGTATGTAGATTATCAGTTTTTTGTGTTTTACTGGACTGCCATCAGATGAGAGGAAGGAGTTCTTCTGCCAGAAAGGGAGAAATTCTGTAAGAGAACAACAAGCCCAGTTAGAGTCTGTGAAGATGATGGTATCCTAGGTCCCATGCTGGATGAACTCGAGGGCACAGGCCACCACTGCCATTTCAGCATACTGTGATGATGCCACACTGCAGAGCTTAGAGATTTTAACAGTGTTAACATAGGGGTAAATCACCAAGATACCCATCCCTGCAATTTGTTCTCCCTGATAATAGGAAGCTGAGCCATCTGTGAAAATATGACACAATGAGATGTTCTCAAGTATCTGTGGTGTGACGGGGGGTAAAGGATCTGGATCTGGAAGATCAGGTGGTTGCAGTATTGAGTATGCAGTATTGAGAACTTACAGTGAAGGAACCGCTGTCAGGGAGTGACCATCACTCAGTATGGCTCACATTGGATATGGGCAAGGAAGGAGTGGAATCTGGCACAATAGTGCTGTAATTCAGGAGGGCTGACTTTGGGAGGATGGGGAATGTGGTAAAAGGGTACCTTGCCAGAATTCAACCCAGTATGGACACTAACCAGAGGTGGGAGCTCATAAAGCTGGGGATAGTGGAGGCAACCAAAATATGCTGCAAAGCCCAGAGCAAGAAGGCTAGGGCTAAGAAACCAATCTGGTTGAGCAAGGAGGTCATGGAAAAGGTAAGGAGGAAAAGAGCTGCCTTAGGAAGTACCAGAAAACAGGAGGGGGAGGACAGGGAGGAGTACTTGACAGAATCAAGTAGGTGACAAGGGCAGTAAGGAAAGCCAAAGCATCTACAGAACTCAGGCTGGCACAAGGCATTAAGAACAGGAGAAAGACTCTTTAAGTACATCAGGAGAAAAGGAGCTGTAAGGACCCATAGTAAGGATTAGGAAGGAGGGGGCTGGGTAGAAGCAGGAGTGCGATAAGTAGGAAGCACTAAATGAGTACTTCTGCTCGTATTTGCAAAGAGAATAGGGGGTGACACCCAAGGTGGGAGAAATGGCAGAAGCAGGGGAAGAGGTGAAAGATGGGAAATATGGAGAGCAGAGCTCGAGAGGGTTTGAAGGCACTGAGGGTGGACAAGGCACCAGGCCCAGATGGCATCCACCCCAGGGTACTGAAAGAGCGGCAGAGGTCCTTGCAGGACCTTTGGCAGACCTATTTAATGCCTCACTACATTCAGGGTGTGTACCTCAGGACTGGAGGATGGCTCATGTGGTGCTCCTCCACAAGAGTGGCCCAAGGATGAACCGGGAAACTACAGACCAGTGAGCCTCACATCCATCATGGGTAAGCTAATGGAGACTATCCTGAAGGAGAGGCTGGTGGCCCTCCTAGAGGCCAAAGGACAACAGGAGAGCAGACAGCATGGCTTCTTACGTGGCAGATCCTGCCAAACCAACCTGGTCGAGTTCTATGACTGGGTAACTAGGCAACTGGACAGGGACCATGCAGTGGATGTCCTGTATCTGGATTTCAGTAAGGCATTCGACTCAGTGCCACATGGAAGGCTGGGAAGGAAGTTAGTAGGCACAGGAGCGGGTGCAAAGCTGGTGAGATGGGTAGGAAACTGGCTGCAGGGAAGACAACAGAGGGTGGTGGTGAGTGGGGAGCTCTCACACCCAAGGGCAGTGACGAGCGGTGTTCCACAGGGCTCGGTGTTGGGACCAGTGTTCTTTGGGATATTCATTGCAGACATATCATGGGACATCAAGAGCAAGATTAGTCTATTTGCTGATGATACCAAGGTAGGCATGGTGGTGGATGACCTAGGGGGATGGCAGGGGTTGCAGGATGATCTGGCAAAGCTTGAAACCTGGTCAGACACCTGGCAACTGGACTTTAATGCCAAAAAGTGCAAGGTGCTGCATTTTGGGATGAAGAACCCAAGGAGGAGTTACCAGCTAGGGAGTGCAGCTAGCCCAGACAGAAGAAGGATCTGATTGTGCTCATTACAGGGTCAATGAACAACTCGGCACAATGTAGGAAGGCAGCTGCAAAGGCCAACAAAATGCTGGGTTGTATTGCAAGGTATATCCTCGAGAGGGAGGAGGTGATTCTGCCACTGTATAGGTCATTAGTTAGACCACACCTGGAGTACTGCGTGCAGTACTGGCATCCGTATCTGAAGAGGGACATTAAGTTACTGGAGGGGGTGCAGCACAGAGCGACAAAGATGATCAAGGGGCTGGGGGACTTATCATACGAGAGGAGGTTGAAGGAGTTAAACATGTACTAACTGGAGGAGAGGAGAGACAGGGGTGACATGATTGAAACCTTTAAATACATGAAAGGAATAAAGAAGACAGGTACAGAGGGGCTGTTCAAAGTAAGGGAGGGGAGGGACACCAGGGGCCATGATATGAGACTGGAGCGAGGAAGGTTCAAGAGGGAGATGAGGAGACACTTTTTTACAGAGAGGGTGGTGGCTGGGTGGAATGCGTTACCTGCTGAAGTGGTATGTAGTAGAACAGTGGACTGCTTCAAATGAGGATGGGACAGGACAAGGGGGGAGGGTTAATGAAGGGGAAGGGTGGAAGGGAGGGGCAGCTGCAGAATAAGGGGTGCTAGCTGCACATTCAAGCAGACTTGATAGACCTCTAGGCCTTTATCTGCTGGCAAATTTCATATGTTCGTATGTTCGTAGTATGCAGTCACGGAGTTCTCCTTGAAGAAGTCCATGTGCCAGCATGGATGGAATATTGGTTGGGTGTACCTGTATGTCTCTATCCTGGAGAAGGAGTGACCAGTATGTCAGCCTAGTGTTAGAGACTGACTCATCCTTCACTCTGTCTGATAGCAGAAAGGTAGTTGGTGTGTGGTTGGTGTTAATAATTAGTGGAGAGTACCCAATGATATACAGAAAGTGCTTGACAGCCCAGTAGGTGGCCAGAAGGTTCCTTTCACAAAGGCTGTACTTTTGTTCTACTAGGGTCAAGAGCTGTGATGCATATGCAATGGGTCTCAGGGTGTCATGAACCTTCTGGGCCAACACTGCTGACATAGCTATGTCAGAGGTGGCACACTCCAGGTGGAATGGCAATGCTGGGTTGGGGTTCACCAGTGCTGGAGCCAAGGCCAGGGCCTGCTTCAGTGATGTTACAGCCTGGGTGTAAATGGGACCCCAAGTCCAAGGAATGTATTTTTTCAGTAATTCACACAGAGAAGCAGCCTTCTGAGCAAAATCACAAATTAAATCTCTGGAGTAGTTTACCATACCTAGAAACCTCCTAAGAGTGGCCACACTGGTGTGAAATGGCAAGTCTTGCAATCCTTGTATCTTCTTCCAGGTAGGGCTCTGGCCATGATCAATTATTCTCAGGCCCAGAGAGAGTACCTGTCCCTGACATAGTTGTGCTTTTGCTGGATTACATTTGAGGCCTGCTCTCTGGATGAGAGTCAGTAGTTCATCCAAGAGATCCAAGTGTTGTTCCTGTGTGGCAGTTGCCAACAGCAGGTTATCCACATACTGCAAGAGACACTGGGGGTTAGAGAAACCCTCAAGGGTGTCCATCATGTGCAGATGGAACAGGGAAGGGCTGTTATGGAATCTCTGTGGTAAGCAGGTCCACTTATACTGTCTACCTTCCAAGGTGAAGGCAAACTTATATTGACTTTTAAGGGCCAATGTCAGTGGCCAGAAACCATTGGAGATGTCCAGGGCACTGAACCATTTTTGGTCAGGGGTCAAAAGTCATAGCACATCAGGTGCTGATGCCACAGTTGGAGTGCAGCTGGGAGTGACCTGGTTCAGTCTCCTGTAGTCAATAGTAAGTCTCCAGGCACCTGTGGATTTTTTCACAGGCCTCACTGGGAAGTTGGTAGTAGAAACACGTTCTGATTACACCTTGGTTGAGGAAAGATTTTATTGTTTCCCTAAGAGAAGGCAAGGCCTCAGGTGGTAAAGGATATTTCCTTTGCCTCTCATGTGTTGGGCCTGGCACTTTGATGATAGTGTGCATTCTGCCACAGTTATGCTTGTTGGTAGCAAATGCTTCTAGATATCTTTGTAGAATGGGGAGAAGCTTCAGGAAAAGCTCATGGTTCTTGAACAAATCTGTGATGTCAAACTCTTTACTGTTGGCAGATATTGTTGCCACCATGTGTGAATCAGGGATCAAAATGGTAAGATACTGGCCCTGAATCTGGATCAGTAGCATGTTGGCTAGATACATCACACAGCCATGTGGTGCTATGAAGTCAATTCCAATGATACTAGGATGGTCATGCAAAACCATTAGTTGGAAGGTGTGTGAGGCCTTTAAGTGTCCTAACTGTACAGGCAAAGGTAGAGAATGGTATGCTGGCAACCTAGTACTATCTACTCCTGACATGTTGGTCCTCCATTTGGTGGACCAAGGAGAGCTATCTGGGTGATAATCATGTAATACAGACAAAGCTGCACCTGTATACAATAGCACAGTAAGTAGGCGGTGCCCGACCTCGGCCTCAGTGTAGGGCCTTCCATTTGTATCCAAGACCAGCTTGTTTACAGTCTGGACTGGGGTCTGTAATTGTCAATCTCTGCTATGGGAAGCATGAAGAGGTTGGACCTGGCTCCTGGGAAACACTTCACCATACTGCACTGATGATATATAGGGAGGTGCTTCCGGTTTCAGGCCTGTTTGGGCCTGAGGGCCTGTACTTCTGGTATCATCATGGCCTGTTGGGGCTTGGGTTCCTGGTTGTATGGCTGCAAGGGCCTGAGTATGAACAGCATCTACTGCAGAATACACTTGCCCCAGGAGCTCTCTGAAATTCTGATTCTCTTCGGCTATCTCCCTATATGAAGGGCCTTGTCTTTGCTGTTGTTTACCCTTGTGATTCTTATGGTACTTCTTATTCTCATGGTAATTCCAATTCCCACCCCATTGTTGTTGTTGTTGCTGCTGTGGTTGTTGTTGTTGTTATTGTTGTTGGGCCTGCTGGGGGAGCTGGTTGTCCATGGGGAGGGGCTGTTTATGTTGGGCATGCCCTTCCACCATGTAGTGCATCGTGGCATCTGGGGTAGGCTCAGCAGCAGCTACTTTCTTGGAAACGGAGCCCAGATCACGGATGTAGAGTTGATAAACTCTTTTGGTTTTCCTAAGAATGTCGGCAAACCATTCCATGGTGGGATAAGTGATTGGCTCTACCTTCTCTCTCACTGCAGGGATCATGTTCCTCAGGAACAAGTTCTAATACTCAATAAGATCTACATCCTCAGCTTCTTGTGTGAGTTGTTTTCCTGCTTGGTAGGCCATCCAGAGTCTCTGGTAGTAAGTTGCTAGACTTTTCTTTGCATTCTGTTTTACAGGGTATGCAAGCATCACTCCTACTACACCCGGTCTGTGTGCAGAAATTAGTTCAGCTGCAACTTCATCAAAGGTAGAGTTGCCGGCCTGGCGGATGGCATCGTGGAGTTTGGCCCACAATCCAGGATTGATGGTCTGGCGTAGTATCTGGACCTGGTAGTCTGCAGTGGGACTAAGCATTTCACATTTGGCAGGCACCTTTTCCAAGTGACAGCGGAGGTTGTCGGATGGGCTCATCTGACCAACACTGTCAGCTATTTGCCAAACAGAGTAGGCCATTTGTAAGGGATTAGTGGGACAATCAGGTGGAGGTGCATTACCTCGGGCACCATCCAAGGCTGCCTGAACTGCAGCATCTGCTATGGAGAGGACTATGCCCTCCTGAGTGCCAGTTTCATGAATAAGCTGCCTAATTTGGTCATTTAAAACTCACTTATTCCTCTCCAGAATGGGCACTCTATTTACTGCATTATCAATCATTCTCTCTATCTCCTGCCTGTCTTCCACATTAATAATGGCTACCAGTGGTGCTGTTGGGACTAGGCCTGGGCCTGCTCTCCCCCATCATGGGGGTCACCATGTTGGCGTCGCCCATGTTGGGCATCATGACGTCGACGATGTATGAAATGGTGTGGGTGTAACGGGGATCTGCCATGTTGTGTATGGTGGAGTGGGGATTCTGGGCCATAGTAGGGGTGTGACTGGGTGTTGTACTGAGAGATGTCATCATCTGAGACCTCCCCTTCAGTTGACGTAGTTAAGGCAGGGGCTACGCCTCCCATCGCCTTAACATGTCCAGACAGAACCTCTCGCTGATGGCACAGTTTTGCCATCTTAGATTCACATTCTGTATGACCCACATTTGCAACATTCACATCAACATCTTCTTGCATTTGTTTCTGCAACACTCTGTACATGGCATCAATTCAAGATTGTCCCTAGTAGCCACTTTCAAGTCATTACGTACCTGGTTTATTTCATCCTGTAGTTCTCCCAACTCCCCACTCAAGTGTTCATTTACTCTGCTTAACAAATCATTCATATTCAAAGCCTGTCCCTTATCCTGTCTCAAAGTTTCAACCTCCTACTTCAACATACAAATTTCCTGCTCTCCTGCCTGTGCAGAATGATGCAAAAGTGAAACCTTTTCATTTCTCAAAGTTTGAAGTTCAACTCCAAATTCTGCTGCATTCTAACACATTCTATTTCCTGCAAACCCATCTCTTGCTTAAGAGATGAGATTTGCAGTTCAAGGGTTCAAAACCTCGCATTGGAGGCTTCCAAAGCATCATAGAGAGCCATGACTAACAGCCCTTTAGCTTGGCACTTATCGGCTGTTTTTCTCATCTCAGTGTACTGGGTTGAGATCCCCAGTACAGGGTTTTCGGATTGACTTGCATCCCACATGAAGTCAGCCCAGCCTTCATGGGAAGTATGGAAGTTTGAGACATCAAGTCTCAGTTCTGCGCAGATATTGGATACGGTGGCCATTGTGAGGGAGGGAATGAAAAATCAAACTGTGAAAAAGGCATTGTGCTGTGTATCAATCCCCAGCAGGAGCACTTCATACACAGCTGAGCTACTGTGCACTTGTAAGCTTGCAATTCAAAACTGCCGTGGAGTGGGTCGAGTCAGCATCGACCACACCCAGAGAGCAGCCAGACTTTGCAAGGAGTTACAAAGTGGTCTGAAAATGGGAGAGGTGATACGGGAATGCACACCTGCAGTCCCCGATAGAAAGGGAAAATTTGCAAAGCAACAAGCAAAACTCTGCAAACACCAAATATTGCCTGCATGCTGTCGCCAATTGCTAGGTTGTCTAAACCTCACTCTCAGGTTCTTGGCAATACTAGGAATGAAAGGAATCACAGACACATTGCATTAGAGTAATAAACTTGCTTATTACTGCCAAAAGGATAATTACAGTTGCCCTAAGCAGTTCTCACCAATATGAAACTGGGAGCCAATGCTTAGCGTTCCCTATACCTCGAGGATTCTCTGTGTCTCTTGGGGTCTCCGAGGTAGAAGACGTAATGTCTCACATTATATACCTATGATAATTACTATGGTTACTGTAAGATAGAAACATTTCTAGTTGCAGAGATGAGCCTTATTGGCTAAATTAGAGGTGGCTCCATGGTCAAAGATAACATTATACAATTTTGTAGTAGTCATCATTTTGTGAAACAAAAGAGTACAGTTCTTACATAAATCATTGTAGTAGTACAAATCACCAAAAAGTGGCAATGCCGACTTATGTATCATAATCATTACAAGGACACAGGTGTCCTAACATCTTGAAAGCAAGAAATACATATGTGTATTAGAAAACAAAGTGTATAACAATAATATGCATACATATCCTGACATCTACTCTTATATGGTAGATGCCCTTAGTCCTATATGTTAGTATAATTTATACCTAAGTGCTGGCTGTCTACAGTGTACCTCTGAGCACACAAATAAGGGTGCAGGGACCTCGTGTAACAGGCACATCCAGATATGATAGACAATCTTATAAACATATTAACAGATACAAAATCTATTGGTCCTGGGTAGAATCATGTAATTATAATGATGGGGTGTAAGAAGCTGAAACATCAATCAGCTACTATAATAAAACAGTTATATCACTGTTTTGTAAGATTCGCAGTAGAGTGGAGACCCCACAAACAAATTAGCCCTTATAGGTTCCTCACCTAAAAGGAGAGCCCATTAGACTGGACTGCACAGAGCATTGGTTCCCATGTATGATTTTCCTGGCCGAAAACATCATAATGGCAACTTTTCAAACTCATACAAAGTAAGAGATTGTTTGGTCAGTGAGCTATAGTAGTTGAGAAGGAACATATCCAGCATTGTGCTACTGTTTTTCTTACATTAATCAAGGCAATTCTCCATAGTCTATGTCCACATACAAACATAGAAACATAGAATTTGATGGCAGATAAAGACTGCTTGGCCCACTTAGTCTGCCCATTTACCCTACCTGTATCATTTCATCATGTCTAATTCTGTTGCCACTGTCAAATGTCTGTGAATCTTCTATGACCAGAATAAATTCAGAGGGGCTCCTTGGCAGTGTGCACTCCAGTACTGATTCCATAACTCAATGCATATCAACCCAAAACACTGCTATCTTAGAACACATTAATGCTGTATATACAAAGTCCCCCTCCTCTACGCTACATTTGGCATGATTAGGATCATAAGAGTTCTTGTATTGATGAAGCTTTTTTGGTGTAAGGTAGGTTCTGTAGAGGAAATTTAACTGAATCCTTCTCAGTTTATTAGAGTAAGAACATGCATGCACATGTTTAATCATGGCGTGTTTGTTGAAACTAATAATCAACACTGAAGATCAATACAGATATAGAAAATACAGTGGATGAACATGATTTTATATATAATGTAAGGCTTTTGATTTTCTAATATAGATAGAGCATTCCAGCATTGCAGAAATATTAAGCACAATTTGAAAAATAATTGCAACAACTCAAGTGTGGGTGATGCATGATAATTTGGTTTTGTGATATATTTATTTATTATATGGGAATGGTGTGACTTTATTGGCTACATCAGATCAGGCTATTGCTGAAACCAAACATGGATTTAGCACAGTTTTAAAAATAAAATAATCATTCAGTATGGACTCTGAGATATTGCTGGGACAGGGCTTGAGTGTGATGAATAGGGTTAATTCTAAAAAAGTGTTAAATTAAAAAAAATATATTGTTATACATATATTAATCATATACATTTTATATGAAATGAACATTGTAAGGGGATCAATTTGTAAAATGCAATAAAAAGGAAAAAAGTTGAACACTGATCTTCAAGGGTGGCTAGTTACTTGCTGTTTGCTTTCTGCGTCTCACCAGTCACAACCTACCAAAAACCAAACTAAACAATATGGGAGCCCACCTAAAGCTGTTCCTTTGTGGATAATTGTGGCCTGCCACATATCTGCCTGCATTACCTTATCAAGATACTCTTTCCAACACTAATCCTGTGCTGTCACCTGCGGGGGGGGAGGGGGCACTCCCACAAACATCTATACAATTTGTATTTTATTTATTAACATTTCACCAGCAAAGACACACTGAGCTTTGAATTATCTCATTTCCAGATGTGTCCTGGGGAGGTGAAAGGGGATTGATACAGGAGTAACAGTGTAGATACATTACAATACAGTGAACAGAAGTTTCACTTGTAACAAAACTTGGTACAATAAATAGTTATTTACTGCATTTACAGGTAAGCTACAAGGTAATAGCGCAGCTGAGTCCTCATGGATAGTTGAAGTAGAGACCCAATGCAGGGCAATTGATAAGATGGATTAGTCAGGTATCAGGGGCAGATATAAGGGGCAGTGAATGAGGGGAGATGGGATGGAGGGGAAGGAGAATGGATATGGGGATAGAAGATAAGGAGAGGGAGAGAGAGAGGAAAGTGAAAAAGAAAGTGGAAGCGGGGAAGGAGAGGGGGACGGGGAAGTGAGGTGAAGGGGGAGAGGAGAGAGCGAGTGAGGAGGATAAGAAGGACAGGAAAAGGTGGAGGGGTAGTTGGGGGGGAGGAGTTGAGTGAAACAAATGGGCCTTGTAACTAAGGACAGTCACAGGAGGGGGTGGTGTGGGTGTGGAGTTGTGAGGTTAGTGAGTGTTTGGAAGAAGCAGAGAGAATGGGAAGGGTGAGAGAGTTCCAGAGTTTTCAGTGCTGTAAAGGGTCTGGAGTTAGGTTGAGGCAGAAAGAGTATTTCTTCAGTGGGTGAGGACCCAGTACTACAGGGGGACAAATACTGCCTGATGTGAAGGTAAGCAAAAAAATCTTCAGTCTGCAGAGATAACTCCTCTTTAATGTTGATGAAGCATTTCAGAGTACCTCCCACATAAAGGTCCCCCACAAAACGTAACCCTCATCTACGCCACCATGACAGCGATTGGTGGAGAGGTACATTATAACCTCTTATCTGTTTGCAAATACCTATAAGGCATGTTCAGGGTAATATTCCATTTGAGTGGACAATAAATCTATGGGAACCCAGCCAATTTCAAACTAATTGTCTAGTATAGGGGTTCCTCTTTGACGTAGAAGAGAACATATTAAGTAAAGCTGGTAAGAGGTGATCGTGAACTAAACCACTCTCATGATGTTCTCCTTTTAAGTGTCAGACATTCTGGTAGTAGTAGTAATATTTCATTTTGGGCAATGCTACCACCACCACCCTTTACTCAGAGGAAGCTGTAGAACATTAGGCTCGGCTACTGGAGGGCACACCCTGTCCTGGAGCACTCTCCCTACGACTATGAACAAAGGCTCCCACCCTAAAGCCTTGGCTACAGGAGGGCACACCCTGCCCTGGAGCACTCTTCCTATGACTATGAACAAAGGCTCCCACCCTAAAGCCTCAGCTACAGGAGGACACACCCTGCCTTGGAGCACTCTCTCTACAACTACGAACAAAGGCTCCCAACCTAAAGGTAAACCTCCAGTCCTAGCAGCACCTCTTGGCTTTTGCCTTCTTTGTCTGGATTTTGAATTTTGGCGCCGTTTTTCTCCTGGATCTTGGCCCTGTTGAAACTGCCGAAAATAACTACATAAATGCACCAGACTTGCACCAGCTGCTGTACTAAATTATAACTATATTAAATGTCTACTCACTAGGTAGGACTTTTGAAATTAATTCATTTCTGTAGCTCAGCTCCTGGTCTGTGACTCGAACTTGGCGCGCCAATAGTAGGAGTTTGAATTTAGTCTCTTGGGTAATACTGTAATTACGCTGGATTTAGCTTCTTAGAAATCAGCATCTAAGCTGCTGTATTTTAATTCACTCTGCCAGCAGCTTAGGAGGGAGACTGAGCAGCTAGTCGCATTTTGAGTGCTTCATTTTCGTGCCCTTTCTAAAATCAATAGAAGTGCTGCTCGACTCGCTCTGCTCTTGTAAATTACATGCCTGCAGCTGTGTAATAAAGTATTGGCACTGTTCTCCTCACTCAGTAAAATTAAATGGCTGAAATTAACATGCATCAGGAGACCAAAGTAAATGCTTGGGGGGAGACTAAAAGTAGGGTTAAACTGCTCTCCTTGCTCCCAGCAGCTGACGTTTTATGTCAGAAAGTGCTTAGAGCTTGTTGGGTGCCTCCTGCCAGAATCTGCTCAGTTTTTAAATTCAGCTGCTGAAATGCACATACTCCCCACAGATAATGAAAGAGAAATTCAGATTTGATGGGAAACAGTCTTTGTCCATGTTTGTCTAGTACATTTGTTTAGTAATACTGCATCAAATACAGTGCTCATTAAGATTAGACCTGTGTTACAGTTTTACTTAGCACCCTAGCTCAATTGTTTAAACACTGTATGTCCCAGAGTTGTTGCATCATATTTAATTTAGAGCTTTAAGACTTATCTCTCTACCCTATCACTCTGACTACTCTGCTGTCTCCACCCCCTCCTTCAACCTCTCCAATCACTGCACATTGTCTTCTACCTCCTTCCCTATATTACTATTGTGCTCACCCTCTTTCTTTCTCCTTAGCCTTGGCTACAGGAGGGCACACCCTGCCCTGGAACACTCTCCCTATGACTACAAACAAAGGCTCCCACCCTAAAGGTAAACCATCAGTCCTAGCAGCACCTCTTGGCTTTTGCCTTCTTTGTCTGGATTTTGAATTTTGGTGCTGTTTTTCTCCTGGATCTTGACCCTGTTGAAACTGCCAAAAATAACTACAGAAATGTACCGGACTTGCACCAGCTGCAGTACTAGATTAAAACTATATTAAATGTCTACTCACTAGGTGGGACTTTTGAAATTAATTTCTGTAGCTCAGCTCCCGGTCTGTGACTTGAACTTGGCACCAAAAGTAGGAGTTTGAATTTAGTCTGTTGGGTAATACTGTAATCGCGCCTGATTTACCTTGTTAAAAATCAACATCTAAGCTGCTGTATTTTAATTCCGTCTGCCAGCAGCTTAGGAGGGAGACTGAGCAGCTAGTCATGCTTTGAGTGCTTCATTTTAGTGCTCTTTCTAAAATCAATAGAAGTGCTGCTTGACTCAATCCACTCTTGTAAATTACATGCCTGCAGCTGCGTAACAAAGTATTGGCACTGCTCTCCTCACTCAGTAAAATTAAACTGCTGAACTAAACACATATCGGGAGACCAAAGTAAATGCTTGGGGGAGACTAAAAGTAAGGTTAAACTACTCTCCTCACTCCCAGCAGCTGACGTTTTACCACAGAAAGTGCTCAGAACTTGCCAGGTGCTGCTTCCCATAGTCGCTACTACTGCTCCCCACCCACCCACCACCACTCCGCCCTTAGCCGGCTCCAGTTATATAGCTGGAGGGTGAAACTAAACCACTCCAAGAAGAAAATTAACTATCTCCTCACTTTGCCATTTGCAGAATATATTTTTTGACCGCTAGAAGGCGTCTGAATTTGCTTCCATCTCTCTTGATCCTTTTATTATAACTCTGCTAGCAAATTACCTGTTATTTATCGTCCCTTTCTCCTACACACTTCACTTTATCACCCGACTCTTAAAATTGACATGGCTGGAATTTTCTGTTCAATATTCCTGTTAATATCTTTTTTCTCTACCTTCATATGGTTCCCTCTATCTTACTATACGCAAACTAGGAACCAGCTAAACTCTTACCATTATGTCTCCAGGCTCTCCACTATGCGTATGCCTCTTCACATGACCAGTGACACCTCCCCACTTCTTGTTCATTACCAGTTCATTTACCACCTAGCCTTTACTCTACATAAATCCTCCCTGCGTAACCTCACCCTGTCTACCCCTTTCTTCCATCATAAGCTCTGGTATATGTTACTCCTGGCCCTAATGTTAGCTGGGGATATTGAGCTTAACCCAGGGCCCATAAGTAACTTATCACACATTTGATACAACCTGGAATGACACAAAGGGCCTCCGCATTGTACAGCTGAATATCAGAAGCCTTCTTCATAACAAAACAGAGCTTGAGGCCTGGGTTGCTCAATACCAACCTGACATCCTCTGCCTATCAGAAACATGGCTAAAACCCTCCACCCCGAATCCCCTTTGCTCGCTACCTAATTACAACTTAATCAGACAAGACAGACCCTCAACAAAGCAGGAAGGTGTTACAATTTTTTATAAACCACATTTGCTACTATCTCACAACATCCTGCCTACCCTAACTCACTGTGAAACAATCCATGCAACCCTGCAGCTTGGCTCTAAGAAACTACACATAGTCAGTGCTTATAACCCACCTACTGCTGGTACAACTGGTCTTAAAGAACTCCTCTCCCAAGTAGACAGCTCTATCGGTTGTAATAAAGTCCTTATATTGGGGGACCTAAACTTAAACTGGACTAGCAATTCTAACCAGTCCTCTTATACCTTGGTACAAAGCCATAACCTACACCAATTAATCACAGACCCAACCAGGGTCATGGTTCCTCCTCGGATTAGTACACTTGTTGACTGGGTCCTGTCAAATTGACCTGACAGCATTGTCTGCGCTGGCACCCTTGCAGATGCACTCAGTGATCACACCCCAATCTATTGCATCTGGCGATCTACTAGTAAACCGTCTCCTCCTCCTAAACTCATCACCTCCCACAACTTGGCCAACTTAAACTTAACACAGTTTCCACATGATCTCTCCTTGATTGACAGGTCACCCATCTACACCTCTACCAATGCACAATCAGCATTTGATTACTGCCTTGCATAGTTTGTTCTGCTCCAAGACATCCACACTCCACATGTCACTCGTAGTATTCGGGGGACTCAGACTAAATGGTTAAACAAAGACCTGCTCACCCAGATAAGGACAAGGGACAAAATGTGGTGGCAATTGAGAGCCTCTGAGTCACTGATTGACTATAACAACTACCAATTTCTGAGAAACACCTCTAAAAGAAACATTCGGTTATCGAAAAGCCTCTTCTGCAAAAACCTATTTACAAAAGTAGCAGAGGACTGTAAGAAGTTCTGGTCTATCATAAAAACCCTCCTTGGCCCACTCAAATGATATGTTGATTAATAACATACACTGCAATAATTCACTGACTATAGCCAATGCTTTCAATTGCCTCTCTTCAGACCTAACCAGCTACCTAACCTCTTTCATGCCTGCACACACCACTTCCCCTTCCAGTGTAAATGAACCTCTTCACACATCCTCCCTTCAGGTTACGGAGTATAACAAGAGCAGAAGTTCTAAAACATCTCCTCTCTATCCCTGACAATACCAGCTCGGGCTCAGATGGTCTGGAACCAATACTCCTACAAGCTGCTGCTCCACTTATAGCCTCTCCCCTAACCAAAATCTTTAATCTATCTCTATGCCATGGTCTATTTCCTAATATCTGGAAAATAGTTACAGTCACACCCATCCCCAAGAAGGATGATCCGAAAGAAATTAAGAACTTCCGTCCCATAGCAATTCTCTCCACGCTTCGCAAAATCTTGGAAAAACTATTGGCTACCCAATCCATTGAATATCTACAGAAGTATAACCTTCTCTCCTGTTCCCAGCATGGCTTCCACAAAGGCCACAGTACTTCCACTGCTCTACTTAAACTCATGAATGACATCTATGCTTCCATGGACTTTGGTCTTATGACAGGTGCAGTTTTCATCGATTTAATCAAGGCTTTTGACCTGGTTAACCACTCCCTTCTTCTTTCTAAACTACGCTCCTTAGGCTTCTCCACTGATGTAGTGGCCTGGTTCAACAGTTATTTGTTGACAGAAAGCAAGCAGTAGTCTTTAACTCAACCATGTCAGACCTTTCATATATACATGTTGGTATGCCTCAGGGCTCTACACTTGGCCCCTTGCTCTTCTCAGTCTTCATTAATGACATCCTGTTGCTTGCACCCTCCTGTTCAACCCTATTATATGCAGATGACCTTGTTATCTACCATAGTGCAAGACATGTTTCTGACCTAAATCACCCTCTTGCTTCTGACTTCACAGGCATTCAGTCCTGGCTAGCTGAGAACAAACTTGTTCTCAATACTAGCAAGACCTACTCCATGCTCTTTGGCTCACCTGCCAGACATAAAGCGAACCAGCATGCCCTCAAAATCTCAGGTGCAGATGGCTCTCCACTGGACAGTTCCAGTTCCTTTAAATAGCTGGACATTACTCTTGATTCATCTCTTTATTTTGGCCTACACATTTCCACCACCTGCAAAGCTGTCAATGCTAAAATAGGAGGTGCATACCGCACTAGTTATGCCCTCACTCCATCGGCTAGACTAGGTGTGGCATAAGGCTTTCTGCTCCCAGCCCTGGCCTATGGCTCAGCTACTTACATATCTGCCTCTAAATCCTCCCTGCTAAAATGGGACACCACCTGTAATAGCATCTCCTGCTATGCCTCTGCATCCTCACACTTCAGGCATCACTGCCAGCTCTATGCTGACCTAAACTGGCCTTGCCCCCCTGCCCATCGACTTCAATCTTATGGCTCACTGATTGACTGCATTACTAGATCAGACCTCCCCCTATCCCTTGCCTCTCTTCTACATTCACAGACCCTCAACTATGGGCTTCGATCTGCTGACCAAACCCCTCTTTACATACCTGGGTACTCGTGCCTTCTCTTACATGGCACCAGTGTACTGGAATTCCATACCTCAAACTTTACATCAAGCTCCCACCCATGCTAGTTTTAAGAACCTTCACCGAGATCATCTGCATACTGCTAACCACTGCACTTGCTTTCATCTGCCTTAGATTATCTGTTCTCCCTGCCCTCTGTTAAATTTTGGAAATCTAGCTCTTATCACCTCGTCCATTTGTCTTAAATCCTCCTACATGTTTCCGCTCTTCATCTGTTTCCCACCACCCCCCTTTTTTTGTTCTCTCCTCCTCTTTTACCACAATTGGCATGCATTGTACTTGTCTGTGTATATTATTTCTCTCACATTGTTTCTGATTGTACTGTTATTCTGTCTAAAAGGCTTTGATGGTGTCATACCGAACAATTTTTTTTTTACACCTAAGTTTGAATGTTTGTGAAATCCCACCAAACTGTGTTACATTTTCCATGTGCTGCGTCACATGTATATTCATGTATTTCAAACTCTATTCTCCCTGGTCGTGCCTGAAAATAGGCATGTCTATGCCTAGTGCACCCACATGGTTAACAAAAGCAAATAAATAAATAAATAAATACATATTCCTAGATATAAAGGCATTTTTCCCCTCCCCAAGGAAATCTATGCAAGACCCCATTAAGCAATTGAAAGAAATGTTCAGGATTATGAATGGGTAAATTCTGAGAAAGATAAAGGCATCTGGGCAATATATTAATTTTTAGTGTATTGGCCTGGCCTATAAAACTGAGAGGTAGACCTCCCCATTACTCACAGTCAAGTTTTATGGAATTGAACAGTTGGATACAGTTGTCATGGAACACCTTGGGACAATTGTTGGTAATCTTTACTAGTAGATATTTGAATGCACTGACCACTTTCATATTTAAGGGATTGTGGCTTAGGTATGTGTGCAGTCCTGGCTCCACTGACATAACCTCACTCTTGGTCCAATTAATTTTGTGGCTAGAAATGCTGCTATACTCCGATAAAATTTGTTGGACTCTAGGAAGACCCCCACTGGACTTTTTTCATGGGATATAGAGGAAAGGAAAGTGAAAGCGAAGCAGGTGGAGGGTCTTGTGTGTGAAGGCTAGTAGTCTGAGCAAAAAAATCACTGACCTGGAGCCCTCCATGGTGGAAGAGGACTTGGACATAGCAGCCATAATGGAGACCTGGTGCATGGAAAACCAGGGATGGGATAAGGTCATTCCAGATTTTAATCTATTCAGAAGGACTAGAGTAGGAAGGAAAGGGGTAGGGGTAGGACGTTATGTATGGGACCAGATAAAGGCTATTGAGATTCAGGGGGAACATGGGGGTGCGGTGGTACTGTGGGTCACCCTTGAAAAGAGGAAAGGGGCCGTTATTTTAGCAGGGGTGATATAAAGTCCTCCAGCATAGGGTGAGGAAGTGGCTAAGGAGTTGATGCAAGCAATCCAAAGGATGGCTCAAATAGGAGAGCTGCTGCTGCTGATGGGTGACTTTAGTCTTCTAGACATGGATTAGGTCTCCTGGTTGTGGCATCAACTAGGAGCAGGAACATCCTGAACTCCCCACAGAGGGCATTACTCAAACAACTGGTAAGGGAACCCACTCAGAAGGGGGTGACAGTGGACCTAGTTCTGACCAGTGGGGACAGTGTGACCAATGTCACTGTGGAAGACCACCTAGGGACCAGTGACCACTGGGTGGTGTGGTTTGGTACAAAGACTGAAATAGAGTCAAGCCATATGAGAACAAGGGTTTTGGACTACAGGAGGGCTGATTTGGAAAAAATGGCAGTATGCCGCAGGGATGCCCTGGCATGGTTTCTGAAACTAGGAGGCATAGAAGAACAGTGGGTGGCAATGGGGGGGTGGATTGAAATAGTTAAACAGTTGCAAGATTTTGTGCCAGACAAGTCAGCAAAGGCAGCAGGAGGAGGAGATCACTTTGGTTCACACGAGAGGTGGCAGAAAGAATGAGGACAAATAAAACAGTCTTTAGACAGTATAAAAAAATACAGAAGGGGAGGATAGAAAAACTTACTAGAAGAGGCAAAGGGAGATGGGGAAGGAAGTAAGGAGGGAAAAAGTGGTAACAGAGGAAAGTATAGCTAAGTTGGTCAAGAGGATGGATAAAACATTTTCCAGATTCATCGGGGAATAGAGGAAGGCTAGGGAGGGGTAATCAGGCTACTGGAGGAAGGAGGGGCCTTTGTGGAGGAGGACGGCCAAAAGGCTGACATACTGAACAAACACTTCTTTTCTGTCTTCACAGAGGAGGGGGTAGAAAATGGGCCTGAAATACATAAATTGGGCATGAAGGGTAGGGAAATAGACACTGGCCCCTTCACTGAGGAGAGGTCCCTTAGGGAATTGTCCAAGTTATGAGTGGGCAAGGCCATAGGCCCTGACACAGTGCTCCCAAGGCTGATGAGGGAGCTCAGAAAGATACTGGCTGAGCCCCTGGCTGTCCTGTTCAACTAATCTCTGGAAACTGTAGAGGATCTGGGGGGCTGGAGGAGGGCTGACATTGTCCCGCTCCACAAAGAGTGTAGTAGGGAGTAGCTAGGGAATTCCAGGCCTGTCAGCCTGACTTCAGTAGTTGACAAGGTAATGGAATCACTCCTAAAGGAAAGAATTGGAGAATACCACAAGACCAGTGGACTGCAGGACCAGAAACTGCATGGGTTCATGGAGGGAGCTCCTGTCATACCAGCCTTATTGAGTTCTTTGGGGTAAGCAGGGTAAGTGGACCAATGCAGGGCAGTGGACATGACCTATCTAGATTTCAGCAAGGTCTTCGACACCGTCCGGCATAAAAGGTTGCTAATGAAACTGAGGTGGGGGTGGGGCCTAAAATCATGAAATGGATGGAAAACTGGCTTAGGGATAGGAGTCAAGTCAAAGAGTGTTTGTAAATGGGATACACTCCAGGGAGGGAAGGTTGACTAGTGGGCTATCGCAGGGATCAGTGTTGGGACCTGTACTCTTCAATATCTACATTAACGACGTGGCCGAATGACTGGGAGGGAGGGTATGCCTGTTTACAGATGACACAAAGATCTGCAACAGGGTGGACACATGGAGTGGTGGAAAAGATGAGGGAGGACCTTGGAAAGTCAGAAGAGTGGTCAGGAAGGTGGCAGCTATGATTCAAAACAAAGAAGTGCAAGGTTATGCTCTTGGGGCACAAGAACCTGGGGGGCAAAGTACACACTTGAAGAGAGGTACTAGAGGTCACAAGAGAAGAGAGAGAGACCTGGGGGGGTTATTATTCTCGATGACCTGAAGGTGGCAAAGCAGTGTGGGAAGACAATGGGAAAGTCAAACCAAATGCTTGGATAGATAGGGCGGGGCATCACCAGCAGAAGGAGGGAAGCATAGGTGGCAGAGCCAGGGGGTCGGGGGGGTCAGTAGAACCCTCACTTTTGTAACTGAAGGATGAATTTTTGACTACCCACATTTCAATCAGTGGAGCAGTATTAAAATGGCACTGGTGGGAATTTTCCAGTGACAGCAGGGAGGTCACTTTTAAACCTTTTGGTACTTAACATATAGTGAAAATTAAGGCAACTTATACTTTTTGAACGGTCTGTATAGAATATTTTGTTTTACTGTTGCATGAGTTGCACTGCAACTGTATATTTTAGGTTTCCTCCATTCAAACCTCTTCAAAAGATACAATTCCTGATCTTGTTCTGTTTTGATAATTATGAATAACCCATGCATTTCTGTTATGAACCCATGGATTGTTCCTCAAAATGTGTGGATTATTCAAGATTATAAAACTTTAGGTAGGTTGAATAAAGTGTATTTGAGAAGGCAGTTGTTTTCCCACTGCCCTTGACTAAGGTCTTCTGTGCATTTTTGGCTCCCCACTTTTTGGCAAACTCCCCCTGTATTCTTCACTTGTGAGGCTGCACCTTGAATACTTTGAGCAGTTCTGGAAGCCCCATCTTCATAAGTACAGGGACAGGATGGAGACGGTGCAGAGGAAAGCAACTGAAAGGGTGCAGAGCCTGCATTTGGAAGACCTATAAAGAGAGGCTTAAGGAATTAAACTTGTACTCCCTGGAGGACAGGAGGAGAAGCGGGGATATGATAGACATTCAAATATCTCAAGGGAATGAAAAAGGTACAGGAGGAGATCATTTTCCAGAGAAAATTATTTTCTATGTTTAGAGGTCACAATAGGAAGATGGAGGAGGGTAGGATCAGGGGTAACATGAGGAAGTTCTTCTTCACGGAAAGGGTGGTGGAGGACTGGAACAGACTCCCAGCTGAGGTTGTGGGGACAAATTCAGTCACAGGTTTTAAGTGTGCATGGGAAAATCACATGGGTATCTTGGACAATGGGGGGGCCAGGCTGTCCTTATCTGCTGACAGAATCTATGAATCAGTGAATATTAAAAGGTAATCAGAAAATAGCCATATTTTGTAATGTTGATGGCCCAAATGGTAACCTATTATCTGTGGGTCAACCCTTATTGTCACAGCTAATGGTTCAAGAGTCATGACATATAGCAGTGGGGGCAGGGGGCATCCCTGCCTGGTTCCTTTGGTAAGGGGAAATGATATTGTAAACCTGCCATTTACTAGAACCTGGGCCATTGGTGACTGATATGGTGTTGAGATCAATTTTAACATATTGTATCCAGTGCCAAATTTTGATTGTAATAGGATTGTGGCCTCAGGACTGTATGACCCTCCCACCCAATGTCAAATAATATTCATTGTCTTTCACATATTATGCTTACCCTGGAGACCTCTATAAAGCCAGCCTGGTTGGTATGAATAATTGTTAACAAGTCTGACCCTAGCTGGCAGGCTGGCACCCAGGCTATGATTTTGTAGTCTGCTGTGAGCAGTGAATTTGGTTGATAAGCTCCAAAGACCACTGGGTCTTTAATGGGTTTGAGGAGAACAGTAACTATGGCTGACCGCATAGAGGGGAGCAAAGCCCCACACAGCAGACACACTGATATCATATCTCAAAGTGTTTCATGCATCGCCTTACTAAAAGTCTTATAAAAATCTGTTTGAAAGCCATCCTGGCCTTGTGCCTTCCCTGCTTTAAGGTGTCGTATGGCTTTTAAAACCTCCTCCCAAGTAATATCACTCTCCTTAATGTTTGCTCTTTGAGTCAATCATGGAGGTCTAGGCTCTATTTACAAAAAGAACTGAACCTCTTCCACTATTGGATATACTTCAAAGGTGCACCGACTGTGACAGAACACCTGAAAGCTATCAACTATGTCCTCGTTAACGTACATAGTAACTCCAGTCTGGTCTTTGATTTGGGTTATGTTTTTAACACTTTCTCTATGCTTCAGCTGCCATTCCAGTAACTTCCCAACAGTATCCCCTTCAAAATAAATTGTAGTCTGGGTAAGTAATATGGCAAGTTCTTTTTGAGAAATAGATAGTCTATTGTATTTCCATTGCCATTTTTGCAGCTCATGGTGTAGGAGTGGACATTTGTTGCCTCTCAGTTTAGGGTATTTGTTCTTCTAAAGTTGTTAGCTTTTGAGTTTCAATTTTCTTTTTGTGGCAAGAGTAAGAAATGACGTCCCCTCTCAAAAAAACTTTCATGGCCTCCCATCTGGTAGCAGCAGATGTATCCCCCTTGGTATTCTGTTTCAGGTATATTTGTATCTGCTTTTTAATGTGGGATAGAAATTCATGTTTCTTCAGGAGTATTGAGTCAAACTTCCATAGTTTATCTACTGAGAAGACCCACCATCCTCACAGATTAAGAAGCACAGAAGCCTGATCAGTGATCGAAATTGAGTCATGCTGTACTGAGTGAATGGAAGAGATTCATATTTGTGGTATCAAAATGGCATCTAGTCTAGCACAGTTTGTGGCTGAATGACAGTAGTAGATATATTCTGTACCCTCAGGGGATGTATGCCTCCATGCATCCACCAAAACATGATCTGTCATCAGTTGAATGAGTGCCTGGACACAGGGGTAATAGTTTTAGAGGATCTATCCAATACTGTGTCCCTAACACAATTATGATCATTACATGGAATCCACGGTCCCTCAAAGTCCACCATCTGAATCAAGAGTCAGAGGAAAAAATCAAGGCAATTGATATTTGGAACATATATAAAGCCAATAGGCACCTTGTGTCCAAAATTCATCAGCACCTGCACCAGTGTATACCTGCCCTCTAGGTCAGTGCTCACCTTAGTTGCTACCACAGGGAAACAAGGCTGAACCAAAGAGCAATTCCCAGAGCTTTGGAAGAAAAGGAGGATTCAAATCATTCACCCCCAGCTCCTCTGCTTATGAGTACACTCAATCTCCCTCATGTGTGTCTCCTGCAGGCAAACTATATCAGATTTCATGCTTTTATGTTTTGCATGCTCCATTTGCCTTAATATGAGATTTCAATTGATTGATATTCCTGCACTGTACGTGCATGAAATCGTTAGCCATATTCTCCGAATACCCCAAGTTGGTTTACCAACATATCTGAAACTGCCCATATTATTTTAGTAACAATTCTGCAAATACATTTTTCTATTAAAAGACAGGATGTGTATTGAAACATAAAATCACTTGATATCATACCCAACCAAGAATCAAATAGCACCCATACCTTCCTTTAAAAGTGAGAAGAAACAACACCAACAACAAACTGAGTAACCTTCCTTCCCCCAATCACAAATCCTTCTATTTCCAGACAAGACGTTAAGAACAAAGTTTGTGAGTAAGGAATAAGATACGATAAGATGTGGTTAATGGCCTGATAAGAGCATGCTCCAGATGCATAATGAGGCTTGAGGCGCGTGCGCTGAATGCCTTTAGCACCTGGGAAGTGGTCTTATCAGGCCACAAATCACACCTCGGAGTGTCTAATTCTGATTATAAAATGGGACCCACTTGTAAAGTGGTTAATTGAAAAATGCTTATTTATAAAGTGTACATCAAAAGAGTGAAAAATATGCTCATATCAATATAGAAAAAAAATAGTCCTTATCATTGTCTTGAAATGGAGCTGTTTAATTAACTGTCACCACTCCCTTCTTCCTACCCACTCAACCACACACAGTAACAGTCAAATCAATACTTATTTCACTTTTTTCCTTTACATTTCATAGTTTCTATATGTCTTTGAGTAGTGACTGACTTCCCACTGAGTTTCACTCACAGAGAACAAGTCCGATATCAGTGGTATCGGACATGCTCGCTGTGAGTGAAACTCAGTGGGAAGTCATCATCATATCAGCTGCTGTACATAGCTGCTATTTGTTTTCTTTCCCCCTCCCCTCCCCTCCCCATACACAAATCATTCTTTTCTGAGTGTTCTGTTTCCTTACATTCAGAGTCCTAGATTCAGAGTGAACGTGTCCCTTTGCAACCGCTGTACAGAGTGGTTTAGTTTACAGTTTTCAAACCATATCAGGGGAGCTGTTGGACATTGTTTTTTTTTTAATTTACTATCTTTCATACAGTCCTATGCTGGAGATTGAGAACAAAAGTGCTAGAAGTGGATCAAAAGACCATGGTGACTGTTTACCACTTCAAACAATGGTCGCAAGAGCTGTACGTCAGCTACTGAAGAAACAGGGAGCAAGAAAACCGAAATTACAGGTTGAAAAGGTCCATGGTTTTGATCGGGGGGGGGCTTGACTGTACTTAGTACAGTGGCATTTCTGTGATTTCTCTGTTTTTGGGCACTGTTTCAGAGCGAGTGGATGGGGGATAGTTCAGCCCAGCTCGGCCACTATAGGACAGAGGTTGCATGGACACAATGATCTGTGTTGTTCTCTGTTCTGACTGGCTGAAGAGGTGCCAGTTGGCACAATATGCCATGATAAGAACACTGCTAGAGGTACCTCTCAGTCAGTCAGGATGAAGAAAACGTATGGCCCATTTTTGCAAATTGCAACCACTTTATTCATTTCTACCGCTGAGACCTATCCACAGAACAACAGAGTTATGTTAAACATCATACATATGGTGTCATTCTTTGTTGCGCTTCTGTCATATAAAATAAAGTCACTGCAGATATTTGTATATCATTCACACTAGAATAGTGAAGAATGCAGGATGGAATGGAAAATGGAATGCAGAATTACACCAAAATAACAGTTCTACTTCCGATAAGCTTGGCAGAATATTGCAGTGAACTAGAGAATTCCATCAAGTGAACTGCATTTTTTTTATTTTAAACATGGGTTTTTTTTTTTTTTGCAATTAAGATTTTTTATTGCTTTTTTTTTACAATAACCGAACAACTTATACATAGGCAAAGAAGTGCTATACCGAAAGTGCACATTACCTTATCTACAACAATGATTATATAAACTGAGCACTTTCTGCTTACATTACAACAACAAACAAAATACCCCCCCAACCCCACCGCCCTCCCCCCAACCCCCAGTTATAAGCCCCCAAATCAACTGAAGTAGGAAAAGAGGTGTTTGCTTCTAAAACAAGTGTTACCTAAAATTTATGGCTTCCACGTCATCAAAAAATGCTCTAAAGAGCCCCAAAGAGAAGCATAATGCTCTGCTATCCCCTATATGCATGTGTTTCGTTGCAATGCTAGCGACATTCCTATGCCACTCCACAAGTGTTGGAACCTTATCAGAAGCCCAATGTCTAAGTATTAGCAACTTCATAACAGCTGAAACCAGAGAGACTCGTGCCCTCCATACTTCAGGAGTATTCATGGGGAAAGCAAGCAACAAACAAAACTCGGGAATATCCATTTTAACTGAGCCAAGGATAGGGTCCAGCATACAACTCATAGTCCTCCAGAGTCCGCGAATCTCTGTGCATAACCATAGTAAATGATATAGTGTTTCCTCTTCTTTTTTGCACTTCCAACAATAGGGTGAACTAAGCGCACCCCTTCTGAATAGGTGGGTAGGAGTCAAATATAAGTGATGCATGATATTGAAATGTATCAGTCTAAGCCTATCTTGTTTAATAAACCTGTACGCGGTCATCCAAAGTGCCTTCCAAAACTCTGGGGAATCTCTTGTATTCAAGACTTTTACCCAATAAAAGCATACAATCAAGGGGCCTGTGATCCCATTCTTGTAGGAGCTTAAACCTTGAAACTGCATGCGTTGCCTTGCTGCATTCAAGAGGAAATCAACCTTGATTTCCCCTGATCAATCAAGGAAACTGACAAAAATACCCAGGTTAACGCTTTATTAAGCTGTAACCACTTAAAGAAATCTGCATCCTTGAGGCCCAAACTTTTTTTCAGAACTCCAAATGCGCACGGGCCATCCGGCCCCCAAAAATCGGCTACAGTCAGATTACTTATTTGGGGCCAAAAAGCTACAGGTACAGGAGAACCAGCAATTTTAATTTGAGGATTTTCCAAAACAGGTTGGGCACCCGATAACCACCAACGTATACCCAAATAGCGTTGTAACTGGTGATAGGCCCTGATTGACCATCCCAAAGGATTATTTTGGAAAAATCTAGGTATACTGGCCAAAGGAATAAACAGCAAAGCATATAAAGAACTTTTTACCGTCTTGGCCATACCCCGTTCAATGTCCAGCCAAAGAGGTGAATAAGCGACTTCTCCCCGATCCTTGCTCCATAAGGCCACCTTACAAATATGCTGGGTGAGGTAATACTTAAAAAGGGATGGGGCGGCTAAACCTCCTTTATCTTTGGGAGCTGACAGATTTAAAAATGATCTACGGGATGTTTTGCCTTGCCACAAAAAGGAATTAAAAATCTTCTGTATTTTAGCAAACCAATCCTTTGAAAAGTGGAATCCTAGCATATCTAATGGATAAAGTATCCTTGGAAGGGCAATCATTTTTAGAAGATTTAGCCTGCCCCATAATGATAATGAAATTGAACTCCACCTCTTGAGATCATCAGCGATCTCTTGTATTAAAGTTGTTAAATTATCCTTAACCATAAGAGCGACACTTGTACTAATATTTATTCCAAGAAATGTTATGGATGTGGTTTCCCAGCACAAGTCTAAATTTTGCAAATCTGTTTTCCTAGTATAATAATTTAATGGGAGGACTTTTGTTTTAGTATAATTCAATTTATAAGAAGACACCCTGGAAAAGCAATTAATTTCTTCTAAAATAGGTGGTACCGAAGCCCTTGGATTCTCAATGTGTAATAACACATCGTCGGTGTAAGCCAAACATGTATAATTAGATTCCCCAATTTGTATGCCTTTGATAAGTGGATTCTTCATCAGCCTACAAAGCAATGGCTCTATATACAAATTAAATAATAAAGGGGACAAAGGACATCCCTGTCTAGTGCCTCGCTCTAGTTTGAAAGCCGGTGACAACATTCCATTACACTTCACTCTTGCCGACGGAATAGAATATAAAATTTGAACCCAACTTATAAAGTTGTGGGGTATACCAAAGGTCGAGAGGGTAGCAAACAAAAAGGCCAGGACACCCGATCGAAAGCTTTTTCGACGTCAAGTGATAAAAGTGCAGCTGGGATTTTAGAATCTTTGGCCTTTGCAATAAGGTACATTAGTTTTCTCATATGATCATGGGAAAGCCTCCCTTTCATGAAACCTACCTGTTCCCTACATACTAAGCGATCCATAACCTTTGATAATCTATTGGCAAGAATTTTTGCCAATATTTTAATGTCGGTATTAAGGAGACAGATTGGTCGGTAGCTGTTTAAGCTAGAAGGATCTTTCCCGGGTTTTAAAATCAGGGATATTGTGGCCTCTAGGAAGCTTGGATCAGAAATACCACAATTGAACCAATACTTAAAAGTGTCTAGAAGAACTGGCGAGATGTCAGATAGAAAGGTTTTATAAAAATTACTTGGAAATCCATCAGGGCCTGGGAATTTATCAGGAGGTAACTGTTGTATAACCTGATGAATCTCAGAGATCGTAATTGGTACGTCTAGGCCTTCAGATTCGGTTTCAGATAACTTTGGCAAATAAACTGCACTTAAAAAAGCTGCAATTTCAGAGTCTGAAGGCCTGGAATCTGATTCCTGGGCGTATAACTTCTGAAAATATTCCCAAAAATCTTTGAAATTTCGCTCGGGTCCGTGCACATCTGATCCCCCTGCCCCACTCTTACACTCACTATATGCTGAGCCGAATCCAATTGTTTTACATGCAATGCAAGGAGTTTACTAGCCTTTTCCCCCAAATCCAAATATTGAAGTTTCACCCTAGAGAGAGCAAGTTCTGCTTGTTGGAAAACCATACCCACATACTGGGTATGGCCCATTTTATAAACATGAATAATGACTCACACAGGTGCCTAGGGCACACACCAGCATAATCCCCTCACCAAGATTACCACCCCACCGCAATGTGAAAACATTTGATACAAGGTGGTAAATTCAAGAGAGATTAGAGGAAGTGCTTCTTCTCTGAAAGAGTGGTGGATGCCTGAAACAGTTTTCCAGTGGAGTTAGTGTGGGCAAAAACAGCAGAGGGCTTCAAGCATGCATAGGATAGGCACAAGGGACTCTTACTGGAAAGCAAGGGGGAAGGAGCCAGAGATCAAGTAGGGTCTACAATGACAGTATAGTCAAGGCAAAAATGGGCAGATTGGGAGTGCCAAGCGGTCCTTATCTGCAGTCAAATTCTAAGTTTCTATGTTTCTATCATAGAAACACAACAGCAAAATAATAGTTAGAATAGCATTTCCCCCTCCCCTACCCTTTACAGTTACAAATTGCAGCATCACACCAGTTCTGTCATTGGATAAGAAGATAGGGCAAAGCACCTAATTTCATTATGTAGTATACTAGGACAATAGGGGCAGCAAACAAATAAATAAGGGCAAGGACACCCAGGGCCTTCCCCTCTCCCTCATGTTCATGAGGGAGACTGACCCCACGCATCAATTGTCATCAAGCAGTGTGAATGGGCACCTTGATCAGCCAAGAGACGTCCCAAATCCCCTCATATGAATGCCAGTACATTATAATGGGTCGCTTTAAGATAGTGGGCCAGCCAGTGATCAAGGGTAGATACAGTGACACCCATTGCAGCATTTAGGTGATTCTCTGTCTCGCATAAATCCCCTAAACCCACTGTCACACAGGCATCGAAGAGAAAATCCATGCCCAGGAACCCCAAATATGCACCAACTCAATGTATAGAAACATTTATTTAATGCATAGTAGGTGTAAAGTGGACAACAAGCAACAGGAAGTACAAGACATAACAATTGACTAAACAGACCCATTGGAGGTTCAGGTAGTTGCACCAGTCATTTGAATCTAAAATTGGACATCATGTTATCTCATGTCTTTGGGCAACCTCATCTTCTTGTACTTGGGCTATTGGCTTGAGGCACGAGCCCCTCCTTTCATCAGTACCTACAGCTCCACCTGCAGTCAGAAGGGAGAAATGGTGGGACTCGAACTAAGGAATCCAGAATGGATTTCAAGTAGACATTTGGATGTTAAAGTATTGCAAGCTAGACCTGGAAATCAGTAAGAGTAGGACTGCTGTTTTCAACAACCTTGCAATTTAAGAGGAGCAAATCAAAAGTGTTTTCCAGCGGCAGCCTGTTCGAGTGTCAAAGTCGTGTTGATGGCACAGTTTGTCAGAAAATTGCTATGACAACTAAAGTTACATGATCATGTAGAGTGCCCCATGGCCAAGATATGACAACAGGCCCACCCAAACTGTTTTCCAGGGGAATAACAATATTATGTTTGCATGAACACAACAAATCAGACACACACATAAAGTAAAAATAAAAATACAAAAAAAAATCTTATGTCCACTTGGTGTAGAAATAAGAGATGTCATAAGTAAGCTATAACCTAGCTGAAGTATTCAATCAATCATGCAGATCTGGAGGTGCCAGGAATTGTATTTAAAGCAAGGGCTTCTAGAAACACAGCACTCACATAAAAGAAAAAGGTTTCCCAACAGAGACAGAGTTTAAATTTAATTATAAACTGAACCATTGGCTGGTGCAGTACCTTTTGTGACTTTCCTCATTAATACCAGTACAGATATAGTGGCATTCAATGAGATAGTTGATTATTTCTAGTGTGAGACTGACCTTATTTTGTAACTTCCACAGTGTGCACATACTCCTCAGCATCAAGTGATTTGGAAAAGATCTTAAGACAGTGCCCTGGGCAGGTGATCCTTAATTTAGAAGGATATAAGAATGCAAACTCTGAGCCCAATACATGCAACTTGGGTTTGACACCTGAAAACTTTTGCCTTTGTGACTGAAGACTGCAGCTAAAATCTTGAAATATACAAACCCATGCACTGTCCATATCCAAGGGTCGGTGTCGCCTAGCTGCTTGCAGCATCGTCTAGGGTTGTGTCACCTAACTGCTCACAGTATCTTCTGTTTTTCAGGGTAACGTAAATATTTAATCAAATAATACCACATAGAACATAGTCAGATAGGTTGAGCACATTATTCCTACCATTTACCTGTGATCTTAATATCTCTGGTATCTCCACCTCTGGTTGTGGCAACCTCTGGGGCCTCCGTTTCCTCTGCCTTGTCCTCTTACAGTGGCCTGATAATGAATTCTCCATGTGCTGCATCTGAGATTTCTGTGTTGTTCTTTTTCTAAACAAACTTCTGATGCCTCTGAGTCATTGGTAGCACTTGTTGCACTATTATCGGATGCACTTGCTGATGATATTTATTTTTTAAATAGGTTTGTGGTCAAAACACACAATATTTCTTTTTCACCTCCTTGTTTATTCTTGGACAAATGAAATATATTGCCTTGTTTGCAATTGTTTTCATCTCTAAAAAAATGTCCTCTTCTTTGTTGCACAAGTCCTCTTATATTGGTTTTGTGTCACCTCCTGTAATTCTGTGTTAAATAAAGCAAATTCCCTGTCCTCTTTATACATGTTTAATATTTTCTCTTTTTCTTTCAATTCCTTTTTGACTTCCTTAGTGTCTTTACAAGTAAGCTGCATCCATTTTATAGATGTTTCATGTGTGATTTCCCTCCATCCTCCTTCTGCTTTATCCTGTCCATATGCAGGGCATTTATTATTCAAAGCCCTTTCAGAACATGGCTCACTTGTAAATATGCCTTAGTAAGTGTGGCATGGCAATGTAGCCTCCATATTTGGAGTACTACTTTTCCATAAGCAAAGAACACAGAAGGAATGCCCACAACTTCTGCTTTCATGCTAGCCCAGATCCAGTCGTGGTTGTCTCAGGGGAAAAATGGTTTATCCTTGTTTAAACTGGTGAAAATGCCCTCTGTTAATCCAACTGCTTCTGTGTTGCTATTATGGCTAGGATTGTTTGATTCTGCTGTACTCATTCTTTGGTAGCTGCCGTCTTTCACCAGATGCTGTATGAGAGATGTCCTCAGATGTTGCTCAGATATAGCCAGATGAGTTCAAATAGAGCCACTCAGGGAACCAGGTGCCTAGTGACAAACAATCAATAGTGAAGAAAGAAGTCACGACACTCATCTCAGGTATTGCATAAGAAAAGAGTTCACACCATTTGCAAAATAAAACTTCCCTTCTTATTTTCAAGTGTAAAAACATGCATACAGAGTTTCCACAACAGCAGGGAGCAGATGAATCCTAATGTTACAACTTATATCAAAGCTTTTTTAAAGGATGGTGCCCTCCAGGGTAAATATGCTTATATAGCAGGTTTCCAGCTATGCATTTTGAATTTTAAAGAGACAATGTGCTGTAAAAAATGACATGCCAAACGAAGATTGGGATGAGGGAGTGGGGTGGTGGGTCACACTGGACAGAGTGGGGGGAGGGACCCTAGACTACCAGGGAATAGGTTTGGCTTATTTGGGAACGGCGATCAGTGACTGGGGGGGGGATGGAACACTACACTATGTAAATGGAATTTATTACAGTCAGGTGGGTGATCAGGGAGGGGTGGGACACTACACTATGGAAAAGGAATTTATTACAGTTGGGTGGGAGATCAGGGACCAGGGAGGGACACTACTTTAAAGAAAATTGATTGAGACATATGGGGTGGGAGATTGGGGACTGGGGAGGGACACCTAATTACGGAAAGGTGATTGAGACATATTGGGTGGGAGATCGTGGAGGGGAAGGGACCCTAGGCTGCCAGGGTAAATGGCAGCTCTCTCAGGATGATGATTAGAGAATGGGAAGGGGGGCCACTACACTTGGGGACTGCGGCTACATGGGGCATGGGCTGGTGGGGGGGCCCACACCATGCCAAACTAATGCCATGCAAATGAGCCCATAATGGGCATGCTAATTGCCACTAGTGCTTTGCATACCCTAGGGGCTCATTTGTATGTCTATTTTCATGAATAGTACCTTAGACTGTGAGTGCTATTGGCTGTGGGGCCATTGTCCTGGCTGGCTGTGGGGGCAGTGCTACTGGGTATCACACTGCTTTTCCTGGGTTAGCACTATACCCGCCTGCCCCTATTCACAGTCAGATAGCACATAGTGCTATCCGTCTGTGAATAACATGATTGCCTTTCAGCACAACCGTAAAGTGCCAGGCAAACTTTTGAGTGCACTTTGCATTTTTTTTTCTAAATCCTACCCATCAAATCATGTTTAGCAATTTAAACATCTCATAAACAGATATAGTAGCACATAAGAAATTATATGGAGAATGGCTTTTAAAATGTTGTGGTATAATCACTGACATGTCAGCTTTGGCTCTGCCATTCAAGATTGTCAGGTTCAGGATTAAAAACTATAGATAACATGTGTTAGCAGCCTCTTGGTGACACATGATCTTTTGTTGATAATGTGGATAATTTGCAATAAACTATGATGATCTTTGCACATTCATTTTTTTATTAATTCATTTATTTCCACCGCTCTATTCCTGACAAGGTCTAGGACCTCTATTCATGTATGGACCAGCATATCATTTGGACTGTCAAGGCAACTGCTCCACTTGAGTGCCTGAAATTGCCAATGTACTCAGACTATATTATTTGTCCTTCTACAATGTTATCGTTCTCTCCTCCCAGACCTTGTGAGCTCCATGTCAGTCTGCATACAAGGATCTATGCTTTGCTGTCTTCCAGTCAGGAGATGGGTATTATCCTTTATCTAAAAAATCCTATTCAGAAAGTCAAGTTCATCAAGAAGTGGGAGGCCACATCTTCTGTACACATCTACTTATAGATTTTAACCCATTCCCTCCACACCCTCCTGGTGCCTATACATGTGTAGTATCTCAGTAAGCTTCCCTGATTCATCCCCGTGGCTCAGATGGCTAACATTAAACCTTCCACTCACACACTGATTATTAAAGTGCCAGAGGACAAGTGAAGAGGGCAACAAAGCTAATTCCATAACCTGGAGGTGATGAACATTCCTGGGGATACTTTATTTATGTGAGCTGGTCCAAAGCAATGACTCAGGTTTGAACCTGAGCCTCGGCTACCAGAAGGGCAAAAAGCATCTCAGGCACTGTTCTAGTGATCTTGTCAGCTAATTAGGTTTATGATTAGATCAGTACTGGCTTTCTTAAAGTTTCTCATGGCATGGACATTCATCATTCAGAATTTCAGCCTACTTTGTCTTCCTTATAATACTGACATAGAACATTTGAGGCAATAGGCAGATTTGAAAAACTCTTAATAATCCCCCCAAGTATATATCTAGGGATGAAATTTCTTGTGTTGATGCATGCAGCATTCCCAGTTCTGAGTTTTGACTACATTAAACAAATCTGACAAAATGATACATGTCATGACAGCTGTCTACTTTATACCAAACAATGGTGTATGCATCATACTGTATATTGAGGCAAGCATCATTTTTTGATGCATGTGTGGGCCAAAGTACCACAAACTGTGGTGACTGTACCAAAAAATTGGTGTACCTTTTAGGTGTTTTAACCTTTCATCAAAAGTTGTGCAATTGCACTAGAAATGTCTTAGAAATCTTAGACAACTTTAAAACCTCTGGCCCCTTGTTTGGGAAACCAACTATTGTTTTTACTGAGTACTGTACAGTATTAAATATGTGAACTCAATCATGCAAAATGGAAGCTTATTTACAGCAAGTTTTCCCTTCCAGCTTGCATGGAAAAATGAAATTCTGGACATTTTAATAGTTTAAAGCTTCTCTCAGACCTTTGTCTAATTAGACAATTGCAAGATTCAGTCTCTTGTTGATATCTGAGAAGAGGAAACCATCAGAGTAAATACAAAATCACACATGCCCACACAATGCAAAGCATCGTGGGCTGCATATGCAAATCACCACAAAATGTTACACTGGTTCAACTTTAAGCAGAATTGTATGGTGCTGAAAGGCTTCTCACACAGTTTGCAAAGGGTGCTAACAGATGACATAGACACGTGTTTTGTCCTACCAGGACTCATCAGTATGCCTCATCTGTTGACACCCCAGTCAGAATAGACCAGCTACCCTAAGACGAGTCTGTCTGGGTTATGTTGTAAGTGAACCCATTAAAATAAAAAATTGTTTAAAAGACAAAGAACCTCTGTGTGCAAATACTGAGGCAAAGATTACCAAGGGCATTTGGCTGGGAAGCCAAGTTTCAAGAAAATACAAAATCACACATGCCCACACAATGCAAAGCATCATGGGCTGCATATGCAAATCACCACAGAATGTTATGCTGGTTCAACTTTAAGCAGAATTGCATGGTGCCAAAAGGCCTCTCACACAGTTTGCAAAGGGTGCAGCCCATGATGCTTTGCATTGTGTGGTCATGTGTGATTTTGTATTTTCTTGAAACTTGGCTTCCCAGCCAAATACCCTTTGGGGTAACCCTTGCCTCAGTGTTTGCGCACAGAGGTTCTTTGTCTTTTAAATAGTTTTTTATTTTAATGGGTTCACCACAACATAACCCAGACAGACTGTCTTAGGGTAGCCAGTTCATTCCACTGGGGTGTCAAACAGACGAGGCATACTGATGAGTCCTGGTAGGACAAAACATGTGTCTATATCATCTGTTAGCACCCTTTGCAAATTGTGTGAGAGGCCTTTCAGCACCATGCAATTCTGCTTAAAGCTGAACCAGCATAACATTCTGTGGTGATTTGCATATGCAGCCCATGATGCTTTGCATTGTGTGGGCATGCGTGATTTTTTATTTTCTTGAAACTTGGCTTCCCAGCCAAATGCCCTTGGGGATAACCCTTGCCTCAGTGTTTGCGCACAGAGGTTCCTTGTCTTTTAATCAGAGTAATGTATTTTAGCACTGAATTGGCAACTGTTCCCTGAGATTAACTCTCTTCTGGGAATGGTAGGGAAATAAAAAAAAAAGGTCACCATTATATGCATTGCAGTACTTGCAGTATGTCTCTTAAAAGGAAGCAAGCAGTAGACTTTTGTAGTATGAACTAATATAACTGTTTCCTTGTCCAATGGTCCTTTTAAAAAAACTGACTATGAAAATCCATCGTATTGGCCCCTTTTATCCCTTTAGGGCACTTACAATTCTCAACTTTCTTTACTGGACCACGCATTTCAAAACATAGATCATTATTTGAGAGAAATATTCTCCAAAATCAATTATCTTGTAGTATCCTGTAAGCTACTTATTTTAGCTTCAACATATTTACATCTTGATCTAGATCTGCAACATTAACTTTAACAAATTTTACTTGTCTCCAAAACATCTATAATATCCACCATCAAATGTTCTTTCTAGCTTTTTCATGAACACCTTAGCAAATTTTAATGTTTTAACTGTATCAGACATATGCATAAAAGTGAGTTCAGGTCTCAATTTAGGGTACTTAGTATTTGTAGCCAGGAATGTACAGCATAGCGTATGGGCAGAGGGGATTTCTGTTCTGACCCTCTACTCTTGACTTAACACTGTTGCCACCTGACAACTCATCACAAATGCATTACTGCCTATGTTGTCTTTATTGGTTAGTCATGTTTAAGAAACATTAACTTAAAAAGCTGCACCCCAATACTACATTGATTATTCACCCAGAAATTCAAGCCTGCCTTCAATCTCTGCATCCATTGCTGTCCAGTGTGCTAAAGATCTTATACTTTCTTCCAAATATAATAAAAATACTCAAGGTATTGTTTTGCACATAAGTTTGCATTGTGGATATGACTTATGTAACCTTAAATCCAGAATATATCTCAGAAAGTTCCATAAATAGTAAGTAAATAGTAAGTAAATCTTTATTTATAAAGCTCCCATTCCCAGGGGCTGAGAGTGCTGTACAAAAATTCAGACATACATAGACAATAAACACAAATAAATAAAAACTTATAATAAAACAATATCAGTTGGAAACGCTAGTTAAAATAGTAAAAATTAAATAAATAGCAATATCATCCTTGGTAGCCAGCCAGTGGGTCACGTTGCTTATAGACCAAAAGCCTCCTTAAAGAGGTGAGATTTCAAACCCCTCTTAAAGGCCTCCAGTGAGGGAGCCTCCATCGAGTATCTTGGAAGCAAGTTCCAATTAACCATGCCCTGGGAACTGCCAGGAGGCCCACTTCAGAGCACAGGAGAGGAGAGGAGAGGAGGGGGAGTAGGGTATGTTATGGTGATGAATCAGGATATCACGCAGATAGCTAGGACCCTGTCCTTGTAGGCCTTTATAGGTCAGTAAAATGACCTTGATGGTAATTCTCCATCTCATCAGCAGCCAGTGCAGATCATGCAAGACAGGACCATGGATGGCCCAACAGAAACCAGGCCAACATATTCTGCACTGTCTGCAGGCAATGTGCAACACCACCATTCACCCCAAGTTATAGAGCATTCCAATAGGCTAGTCTAGATGTCATAAAAGCATGTACTAGTGAGGGTAAGTCATCAGACAGGATGAATGTTTTAATTTGGGTGAGATTCCTACGGTGGTAAAAACTACTCTGGACAACAGATGACACCTGAGCCTCCAGTGTCAGTCCATTATCCAGGATAACATTGAAACATAGATTTTGTAGGCAGAAAATGACCTTTAGGCCCATCCAGTCTGCCCCACGTCCCTGCTTACTCCAACACCACTGACCCTAGTTGGTCATAGGTGTCACTCCTCCCACCATCTGTCTACCTAATATGTCCCATTGCCTAATCAATGCATGCCTGAAGCTCCCCTCAGTATTTTCCCCCACTGCCTTCTCTGGCAGGCTGCTCCAGTCATCCACCACCCTTTCCATGAAGAAGTACTTCCTCACATCTCTATTAAACTTCTCCATCTTAGCGTCATTGAATGCCTCCATGTTCTGGTGCCTTTGGTTATCTCAAATAAACCCTTCACTTGCACCTTGTTCATTCCTGTGAGGTACATGAATGTTTCAATCACATTCCCTCTCACTATCCTTTCTTCCAGGGAGTACATGTTGAGTTCCTGCAGCCTTTCCTCATATATCTTCTTGTGAACTCCTCTCACAATTTTTGTTGCCCTCCTCTGGACTGCTTCCACTCTTTCAATGTCCTTATGGAGGTGTGTCCTCCAGAACCGGACACAGTTCTCCATGTTGGGCATCAGCAGTGAGCAATACAGCTGTAATACCACCTCCCTCCTCCTGCTAGAAATCCCTCTCCCAATGTACTCCATCATCCTGATAGCCCTTTCCACTGCTTTGTCACACTGCCCAGCAACCCTGAGGTCAGCAGCTATAATGACCTGTAGGTCACTTTCTTGCTTGGTGACTGTAAGCTCCACTAAACACATCATATACACAGCCCCTGGTTTCTGCATCCCTAAGTGCACAGTCTTGCACTTTTTCATACCGAAATTCAGCTTCCACCCCAGACCATTGTTCTGCTTTCTTCAGATCCTTTTATATTCTTTCCACCCCTCTGTGTGTTAACCCTGTTGCAGATTTTTGTATCGTCCAGAAAGAGACACACCTTACCCTCAGCCTCCTCTAAACATTGCTTATAAAGACATTGAAGAGGATCAGAACCAGCACAGAACCCGGTAGCACCCCACTAGTCACTCTCCTATCAACTAAGTGTCTACTGTCCCTTAACCATTCAGATTCCTATCTTGTCACTTTCTCCCCCACCCTCCAGGGTGCTTAGTTTCTTAACTAACCTTCTGTGCAGCATAGTATCAAAGCTTTATTGGAGTCCAGATAGGCCACATGCACTGCACTCCCTTGATCCACCTGGCTGGTAACCCAGTTAAAGAAATTTAGATTAATTCTGAAACCATGCTGCTGGTGGTCCTTCAGCCCTTTTGCCTCCAGGTGCTCCATGAGTCTCTCCTGAAGTAGTGTCTCCATTAACTTCATCACCACTGATGTGAGACTGACTAGTCTGTAGTTGCTAGCATCCTCCCTACTGCTTCTTTTGTGCAGATTGACCACATCAGCCATCCACCAGTCCTCTGGAACTTTCCCTATCTCCAGCTAGGTGCTAAAAAACACTGACAGAAGGATGGCCAGCACCATGCTCAGTTCCTTCAGGACCCTTGAATGAATCCCATCTGGCCCCATTGTCTTATTTCCTTAAAGGCTTCCAATTCCTTCCAGACCCTCTTGGCTGAGAATGAACTTGTGTCCACTCTCCCCTCTCCCTCTTGCTTACTGCAGCATGCTGGTCCATCCCCAACCCTCTACCATTAAGACCAAGCAGAAGTTATCATTCAGTATTTCAGCTTTCTCTTGATCTTCCTCTGAGCAATCACTCCCTGCCCTCCTACTTCTCACAGTCTCTCCCCTTTTCTTCCTCTACCCCCACATACCTGAAGAAGGTATTGTCCCCTTTATCCTCTCCTCTGTTAGTGCTTTACCTGCCCTAATCTTCCTTCCTGCCTCTCTTTACTGTGCCATATGTACCTCCCAGTCTTCATCTTTCTAGGTCTCCTTGTACTTTCTAAATGTTGTTTTCCTCTCCTTCACTGGCTTTACCACTTCCTTAAAAATCATAGTAGCCTCTTCCTCCTCTTTCCCTTGCTTACTTCCTTCAAATAGCATGCCATTGCCTCGGTTATACCCTCCTTAATTTTTATCCATTGAGTCTCCAATCTCCTTCTGCCTTCCTCTAACACCCAGATTCTTCACTTTGGCAGAGGCAGTGAGAGGAGAGGAATCAAGCATGAGCCCATTTGCCTCTCTTAGTATCTCTTCACTTCACTGGTGACCAGGCTCAACCACCTTCCTTCTTCACCAACTTGTACCTCCTGTCTTGTGTACATTAATCCTCAGCCTTCTAGAGGACATTCAGTCTTAGACTTCATCCAGGCATGAATTCACCACAGCTGTGTGTCACCTGCATAGCAGTGAAACATTATGCTGCAACGTCTAATGATGTCACCCAGGGGAAGCATATACACCGGAACAGCATTAATGAGAGAATTGAGCACTGAGGAACTACACAAGTCAGGAGCATTGGACAAGAGGTATAATTCCTCATAACAACCCTCTGCATCCTGTCTGTGAGAAAGGACTTGAACCACATGATGAAAGTACCATTGAGACCACATCATGGTGGATACTGTCAAGTGCTGAGGAGAGTCGAGCAGAAAGAGAAAGAGAAAGAGAACTGAATGTTCACCTCTGTCTCTTGCCCTGAGATCATTTTGCACCATGAGTAATGCAATCTCTGTACTGTGCCTAGACCTAAATCCTGACTGAAGGAGCACATAGATGGCAAAGTCAGAGAGATATATCTCAAGCTGCAGATTCATTATTTTCTCAATAACCTTTCCTAAAATGTGAAAGTTAGAGGCTGATCTATAGTTTGCTAAGCAGTCCTGGTCCAATGATGGTTTCATAAGCACTTCTTTTGAGGCACTAAGGATCAAACACTCGGGGAATGAGCAGTGGACAATGTCAGTAAACACTGTGTCTATGAACTCCACACAGCCCACTAAGAGATGTATCGGGTATGGGATCAGTTCAAAATATATGGGCTGCAGCTTAGAAATCACCTCACTGATCTCTTCCACCCCCACTGTCTTAAACATACTTCAAACAGGAGCACTGCTCCTATTGAAAATCATTTCTCCACTGCGCATCCACAACAGGCTCTCTGGGGTGATCCCTAACCTGATAGAGGACATCCAGTCAGAGAAGAACAGAGAAAACTCTCTGATCCTGTTGGCTGACACTGCTCTATCCTGCTGAAGACAGATAAGATGAAGTAGCCTGTCCACTGTCTGGAAAAGATGAGCCAGTCTGTTCCTCCCTGCAGCAATCTTCCCTGAAAGGAATTTTGCCTTCTTACATGAGATCGCACTTTGATACTCACCGTAGTGAGTCCTCAAAGCCAGTCCATCCTCATCAGTCCTGGATCTCCACCAACAATGCTCCAACCCCTGCTCTTCACCTCATTGAGCTCTACATCAAACCACAGGGACTTCAAGTGAGAAGGCCAGGATTATACACAGACTTGTACAACAGAATCGACAGCAGTGGTGATGGCCCCATTATAAACCACCATCATTGCTCCCATACCTGTCCCACAAGCAACCATCATATCTGAGAGTTCCATGACTTTCTTTTGTCCTGATGGAATAACTACTTTAATGGGCAGTATTGAACTATCATCATGGGGGGTAGGGGGTAGACTGTCAGGGGGGCCCTGAATAAGAAACTTACATGCAGTGATCTGACCACATGATTAGCTGTATCTCAAAGTTATCTACCATGAGCCCCAGTGAGACTACCAAGTCCAAGGTGTGACCATGTCTGTGGGTTGCAGTGATAATACCTTAAATATTAGACAAATATGTGAGTGTAGACCTATTTCTGTAGACAGGGCTTACTTTAAACTTTGAAATGTGTGGATTCATAACTCAAAAATCTGGTAGAGGATTCTTCTGATGATGCATTAAGTGTATGAAACTGGTTGAGTTTCCAGCAGCAACATTTGGCTTTTTTCATGTGACGGTATGTTTTAAACTTTTCCAAAAAAGATGTCCTTTTAAAATACAATGGAGTGGTCCTGCCTTTGCTTGGTTAGTGGGTCAGGCTGTAATTTAAAAAGCTTCTAAATGCATTGAGAATCTGCATACTGTACATCCTGCATTTTTCAGCCTAAGGAGGGGCTATTCACTACAGTGCACAGGGTTTATGTGAAAGGGATGTACCCAGCCCATGCAGCTCCACTATTGTTAGTGCTAATGTAATTTCTTAAAGTTATTACAAAAGATTTATAACTTGTCAAAGTCCTAATGTTTTGAGTAAGTGAGTTCCAAAAACTACAAATCTGATAATAAAAAGCAGCTTGACCATTTTTTAACACTTAAGTTGTTTAAGACAAAAATCATCCATCAAGTTAGTTTTCATAGTTAAGGATATTTTTTTCACCATGGATTTTAATTTAGTTGCTACATGTCCACTTGTCATCTGCCATGCCCAGCAACCCAATTGTTGATTAATTCTTTGTTGTATTGATTGGCAGTTTGAAATACTATACAGAATACAAGTATGGTATGCTGATGGAAGGTCAAAAGCAAAACTACAAGCTTTATTCACAAGAAGTGCAATTCTTTGCAGAGATGTTTTGCATGCTGAAGAGTAAATGACAAGGCCCTAGTCTCTCACTGACAAAATACATGTCATTACAACTGATTTTTTAGCAATTGATACAAAACTCAGTCTATTTCATTACAACATACCACACCTTTGATTTGCAGACTTTTATTAGATTTTCAGTTTGTTGATGGTAACTATGGCAACTACCAAGGATCAAGCCAAGTCACTTAAATTCATAAACTTTTTCCAAGGTACTTCTGTCTAGAGTTTTAATGAAAAGAGACTGCAGTGAACACGATTGTTTCCTAAATGGAAAAGGCATAACTTTCATCTTTTTTTGAGTTTAAACATAATTTATTATCTATGAACCAATTATGAACATCATGGAACTTAGAATGCAATATGTTCACCAGATTATTTAAATCTCTGTTAAAAAAAAAGATTATCATATCATTCCTTACACTAGGATATTTGAGAATTTAATAACACTAGGCAAATTATTTAAGAACAATCTAAAATGCAAAGGTCCACAAACTGTTCCTTGAAGAACATCAAAGTTTACAGAAAGAATTTGTGAAAATGTATTATATATTTTTACCTGTTGTACATGGTTGGTTAGGTAGTTTTTGAATCATGATGTAACTGAGAAAAAAATAAGATGACTTACAGTATATTTTCAGTCAAGTTTGAATGCTCTACTAAACCAACACTTTGGATAAGTCAGTGTAAACTGAATGATGTCACCACTGTCCAAGTCTTCATGAATGAAGTTTATAAATTCTACCAGTGCTGTAATAGTAATATGATTCTTTTTTAAATAATTTTGCTTGGCTGTCTGTAAATTGTATTTTTAAAGCTAATCCATAATCTGATTATGTATTATTCTTTCAAGGGCCTTAGACAGTGGTGGAGAGACAGAAACTAGTCTGTAGTTAGAGGTTTCTTGTCTATCTCCATTTTTAAATATCAGTGTAACAACTGCAAGTTTCCAAGATGAAGGAACTTTATTATAAATAAAATAAATGTAATAATTTTGTTAGAGGGACAACCAGTTCCTTTAATGCAACTTTAAAAAGGTGTCTCAAACAAGTATGTTCATTAATAACTTTAAAATGAAACTGATAATTAGTGTTATTGTCTAAATCTGTAAAAGTAAATCTTAGAGTCACTTGAAGGCAGGTAAGAGGATAACTTTTCTATTTCATTCCTCCCCAACACCAAGGAACAACATGTAAAGAGGGAATTAAGTTCACAACTTCACTGTGTACAAAACTATTAGCAAGAATGCTAAAAGTGCACAGTGCACCATGACAGGTAGGGTCACAGTGCCTTTTGGATATGGAGAATAGGTCTAGGATGAGAGCACCGTTAGCTCTGATTTAGGGAGGCATAGGTGGAGGGGTAAGGAGAAATAGGAGAAAGAAGTCAGGAGTGGTCAACAGGGGAGTGACAGGTGCAGGGGGAAGCAGAACTAAGTTGTTGCAGGCATCTAAAGGTAGGAAATGAGGGGGAGAGTCAGAAGGAGAAAGGCAGCAGGTTCCAAAAGGAAAGTAGTTTGCAGGAGAAGGCTGTTTGACCAGCACTAGAGTGATGGTTGGGAATGGAGAAGGTATGGGATTCCCCAGAACACAGTGCATAAGAAGAGGATAGAACAAGGGGAGAGGTGTATTGCAAGATAGGAGGGAAGGGACCCAAATCAGTATTTAGTGATGAAGGAGGCAAAGTGGGACTGGTGATGTGAAGGTAGTGGGAGAATGGAAAGGAACCAGTAGAGAGAGCAATGGTGAGTACAGAGTGGAGAGTTGGTAGCAAAACAATGGATGGCATTATGGAGGGGTGTCTAATCTAGCAAGGGAAGATGCGGGGATATTGCCATAGATCACATCTATATAGTTGAAGACTGGGAGAACCATTCTGGTTACCAGCTCCAGTCAGACCTGGAAGGAGAGGCAGTTCTTAATTCAGTACAAGGCAGAAAGTCTGGCGTGAAGTTTGGTATGGATGGCATTTATGTGGGTAGAAAAAGTCAAGCTTACTATCCAGCCACACACCAATGTACTTGAAGGCAGGAACACCCTCCAGGGCAGTGCTATCCAACGTGGAGAAAAGAGGGGAAAACAAGAACCAAGCCAATTTCTGGCTGGTGTGGAAGGACATAGACCCAGGTTTCATGGTGTTAAACCTGAGCTGCTTGGTGTGCAACCAGTGCAGCACATTGTGGAAATCTTTTTGGAGTGGAACTTCAACTGCTGAAGCTGATGGGCCAGAGGTGTAGATAACTATGTCATCTGCATACATGTGGATATGCATGGAGTCACAGGCTGAGGTGAGGTTGCATTGGAAAATAGAGAACAGGATCAGACCCAGTATTGAGCCTTAAAGTGCCTGCTAGGATTGGGGGAGGGAACTGGACATATGAACATATAAAAATACCAGTAGAAAGAGGTTGCATGGTCTGTAGAGTCTGCTCCATTGTGCAGCTAGCCCCATCATCTTGCAGCTGCCCCTCCAACTCCTCCCTCATTAGATCTATCCTCATCCTCACCCGGTCCCAGACCCTCTTGGAACTGCCACCACCAGCCTTAACAGTCTGTTGATGGCCTGTGAGGTATGAACATAACCAGTCAACAGCAGACAGGCAGAGCTCAACTTGTCCAGGAGGGGCAGATGGGACAATAAGTCAAAAACTTTGGCCAGATCAATGAATATGGCTGCTGTAATATGTCTGTGACTCATCACAGTCAGGATAGAGTCAGTTACAGGCAGAAGGGAGGAGATGGTAAAGTGGTTCATCCTAAAGCCAGACTGGTAAGGGAAGAGGAAATTAAAGAAGAAGTCAGCAAGCCTAGAATATACAATATTCTCCTGGAACCAGGGTAGGAAGGGTCACCCTCTCTGTGCAGAGCAGAATCTTAGCAACCATCTTGGCCTGAGGGACAGCCTTGAGGAAGAAGGAGAGGTTCAGAAAGTGAGCAAGTAGAAATATAGAAACATATAAAATTTTCCAGCAGATAAGGACTGCTTAGCCCATCTAGTCTGTCCATTTCTTACTACCTACACTATTACATCAGACCATGCCTAATCTACAGCTCTTTCTTCTACCCCCCTTCCTTTCCACTGTTATTCCTTTGTGCTTGTCCCATGCACTCTTGAATCCCACCATTGTTTTTGTCTTCACCACCTCCAGTGGAAGGCTTTTCTAGAAATCTGCCACTGTATCTGTGAAGAAGTACTTCCTCACATCTCTGCTGAATCTACCCCCCCAACTTCATAGTATGTCCCTTATTCTTAAGGACCTTTTCTTCTGAAAAATACTCCCCTCCTGTACCTTATGTACCCCTGTGAGGTAATTAAATGCCTCTATCACATCTCCCATCTCCCTTCTGTGTTCCAGGGTGTACATATTGAGGTCCTTTAGTCTCCTCTCATACGGCATTTGATGCAGACCATGATAATTTTAGTTGCCCTCCTCTGGACTGTCTCCACTCTGTCTTCAGTATGTCCTTCCAGAGATGTGGTCTACAGAACCTGACACAACACTCAGGGTGGGGTCTAACCTAGTGATCTATACAGAGGCAACACCATCTCCCTCTTTCTGCTGGTGATACCCCCCATGCATCACAGCATCCCTCACCCACCCTATTGCCTTGTTGCATTGCCTGGTCACCTTTAGGTAATCTGACATGATTACCTCCAGGTCTCTTTCCTGCTTGGTAGTTTGTTAATACCACTCCACCCATTTTGTACTCTGCCCCTGAGTTTCTGTGCCAAAAGTCCATTATTTTGCATTTTTCTTATTGAAACCCAGCTGCTATACCATTGATGTTTTTTCAGGTCTCTGCTCACCCTCTTCACCCTCCAGCCTCTCCCCCCTCCCCCAAGTGTCCACCATATTGCAAATGTTTCTCTCATCCACAAAGAGGCAGACCTTCCTTTCCAGCTCCCCTGCAATACACTTATAAAGTCATTAAAGTGGACTGGTCCCAGCAGCGATCCCTGAGGCATCACACTGGTCATCCTTCCTTCCTTGGAGTGAACTCTATTTACTAACATCCTCTGTTGCCCATCCCCTAAACAATTTCTTATTCATTTTACCAACTTTGGACATGCTGCTGAGCTACACAACTTGTTTATTAGTCTCCTATGTTGAATGGTGTTGAACACCTTATGAAACTCTAAGTGGTCCATGTCCACCACTCAACTATGATTTAATTCCTTGGTCACCCAGTCAAAGAAATCTATCAGATTCATTTCACATAACCTACCCCCCATGAAACCATGCTGCCTTGGGTCTTGTAAACCTCACTAGATGCAAGATATTCCACAATCCTTTCCTTCAGAAATAATTCCATTAACATTCCCACCACCAATGTCAGGCTCACTGGCCTATAATTCCTAGCCTTCTTCCTGCTACCACTTTTGTGTAGTGGGATTAAATCTACCCTTCTCAAGTCCTCTGGATCCACTCCTGTTTCCAGTGAGCCATTAAATAGAACTGTCAGAGGTACAGACAATATTTTCCAAACTTCCTCATTACTTTTGGATACACCTCATCTAGCCCCATTGTTTTTTCCACCTTCAGATTAGCAAGGATCTTCAAGACTCTCACCTCCAAAAAATGACTAGCATCTGTCTCCCTCCCTCCAAAGCTTTTGTTACCTTTTTGTGGCTCCTCCTCTTTTCCTTCCCTTGTGAACACTAAACAAAAGTATTTGTTCAGGATGTCTACCTTTTCCAAGCTCCCCTCTGCACAGTCCCCCCCTTTCTCTTTTTAACCTTAAAATCTCACCCCTGGTCTTCCTCTTTTCACTAACATATCTGAAAAATGTCTTGTCCCCTTTTCGTTACTTCCTGGCCTATTCTATCTATGGTTTGTACCTTTGCACTCCTTACTGCTTTCCCTGCTCCCCTCTGTTTTCCATGATACACCTCCCTATCTTCATCTCTCTGCATCTCCTTATACCTTCTGAATGCTACCCTTCTGGAGAGGTAATGGGAGGTGCAGAGAACAGTAGGAGTTTAGGGTCCAGCCCATTAGGGCTGGACTGGAAAGGGTTGAGAGACGTAAGGGTGAGGAAGTTTTTCTGAGGTGAAAGGGAGGAAATTGAAATCCTTCAGGTGAGTGGGATGGGGGAGAGATTGTAGGGGAGAGAAGGGGGGGCCAATCTGGAGAAGGATCAGAGGGTAGTGCACAGGTTGCTGAAGAAATTGATGAAATGAGCAGCAACGGGGATTTGAGAACAGTGAGCCTTACACGAGGATTGTGGGGGGTAGGTGGATGGACTTGGCTGAGGGATCGAATATGGAGTAGATATCCTTCCAGAAATTTGATTGAGAGTTTAGGTTCTACTGGAGGCTTGACTTGAAATAAAGGGCCTCTACAGTGCAAACAGCCTTTGTGCAGGCATTTCTGAGTTACTTGTAGGTTAAGAGGTCAGACAGGGATTGGGAGGACTTGTAACATGCACAAGCTTAGTTATGGGATCTGCACAAATTGATATGGTTAAAAGCAATTCAAGGGTGGTGGGAGTGTTTAACCCTGCATTTTCTAAGGGGAGCATGTATGTTCCCTGTGTGGATAAATATGGCAGTGAAGAGAGAGAGGGCTGTGTTGATATCTCTGGCTGAGTAGATGGGGGACCAATCAGAGGCCATGGGGTCAATTAGGAGGGTGTCAGTGGCAAGTAATCTCAGAGAACTATACAAAAGGTATTTGTGGGAGTATTAGGTTGGATGTCTTTCCTAATTCAGTAGGTTAGACAGCAGCCCCTGAAGGTGTCTGCAAGAATGTCTACTGCAATGATATGGTGGGGGTCGAAAACATCCAGTCCATGAGGGAATAGTTGAGGGAGTGAGGATTGAGCCAGCTGAGATCGGTGGTTACTTGTTTTAGATTTAGAGGCCAAATCCTTTGAATAGTGGGTTCTTTTCTGCCAAGTGTCATCAATTAACATTTTTCATAAAAAGATTACAGTTATTAAAACAGTGGTGAGTGAGCCTATTTCTCCTACTGTCCTGATCTCCATATGTGTGTTTTGGAGCAGACTCCTCCTTTTTTTTTTTACTGGATAGTGGGGTAGTTAGGTCACAGTGAGTCTGTTCTCACCTGATAGAATCTTGAACAGTCCATGTCTGCCAGTTCTTCTAATCCAAAGTCAGTTGATATTATCTCTGCATTAGTATGTGAAATTGCAGTGACCATTCCCTCTAGTTCTAGAAAATATGCCTGCTAAAAAGTAAAAAATGATATGACTTTTTGAGCAAAACACAACTGGTGAGTACTTGGCCCCCTCATACATCTTTAACACCACTCTTCCTAGAGACCGAAGTACACTGGAGTCAATAAAAGGCCATATTAGAGCCTATCTTGAGCTATTAAAAATCATAAAGATACTGTGAATATTTTGGCAAAAGGTAAGTGCAAAACAATCCCTGTTCAATCTGAAGAAGTGTTGTCCCCCCTCCCCCCAACAAAACACTGGTGGAACACATAGGGATATGAACTTATTAACATGTTGAAAAAAAAAGGGAAGATAGTATATATAGAATGGCAAGTGGGTTGTTGTATCTAATATGAGTAAATAATTAAAAAAAAAATTGAAAAAAATATAAATAAAAATCATTTTAGCCTGACACTGTGAGCCCCTCCCTGCTTATTGGCAAACAAACCCATATCAAAGATTTGGTCAATGTCTGAAGCTCATCTTCTGTGCTAGTGTAAAAGCCACTCTCTCAAATCAGTCTGACACTGCTTTTCAAGTGCTGGAGCTGGAATTGGCAGCCCATCACTGATGAGAGCAAGTACAAACAAAAATCATGCATTCTCAACGTATGTCTCACCCACTGTGAAATCCATCCTGAAGTCTAACACAGTGGCACCAACATCAACATTATTAAAGGAGTAGTCCACCCAGAATTTGCAAAAAAACATGTTATGCAGAGTGTTTTGATATGTATGTTAAATCCTAGTGTGCCCTTCCCTCTGCTATTAGGAGTTTTTCCTAAATTAGCCTGCTGACTGTATGGTAGTTTTATTACTCCTGGGGATCTCCATCACAAATATGTTTATTGACTTTCTTTCTCTTACAATGCACTCTGTCTCATGAGACACTAATGAAGCCATGCCCTTAGATTTAGCATGTGCACTGCTTTAAAATAGTTTAAAATCAGTTCACAACAGCAGGTAACTGTTCTTATCCAGGGAGTACAAATGGCAACAATTACAGTTTAGCAGATACCTGAGAGCAACCTAACTGAGATTTCTGTAAGAAAACAGCTGCTAAATAGCTCTAATTCATTATTTGTATTTTCAGAGTGTGTCAGGTCTAGCTAGCAGTAGTAAGTGTTTTCATTTTAAAATACTATTTCATCAAACTACACACAACAATAAAAAGCACAGAAATTTTCCCAGATCATCGATGTTATAATTAAGTTTAAGTTTAAGTTTATTGTTCTAGGAATTATTACCTTTGAGCCATGGCTCTTTTACAAAGGTTCCACGTCATTTGTGTACAAACAAGTCAAGTTACATAGAATGACAAACAAGTTATGAAGTGGCATAAGCCAGTATAATGCAATACAGTAATGTCAAACTTTGAACAAAAAAAATACTTTAGCATACACAGTACAAGCTGATTAGAGGAATACATTAGAGCATGAACAATGGAAGGGGTAAGAGGAGAAAAGGGGATGCAGACATAGAGAGATTAGAGCTACTCAGATTCCTTTATCAAGAAATGAAACAGAGGTGGTAGATGAAACAAGAGAACAGCCAGGGGGGAAAAATTTAATTGAGGCAGTCACAGGAGCTGGAGGCTGTGAGGTGAGAATGTAGCCTAGATTTGAAAACTCCTAGGGAGGTGGAGGAGATGATGACAGTGCTGAGGACATTGTACCAGTTGGGGGCACGATAGGCAAAGCATCTTTTTCCCTGAGTGGTGTGGCACTAGGGGACCTGGAGAAGCTGATGTTCCAAACTTCTGGTGAAGTGGATGCTGGTATTCGGGCATAGCAGATCTTGGATACACGGTGGAGTGAGGCCCATGGTAGATTTTTTTGCCATCAAGCAGGTAAGGTACTTTATGCGATTTGAGAGCTGTAACCATCCTGTTTCAGTGTAGAGTTCACATGTGTGAGTGCATCTTTGAGCTCCAGTGAGCAGTCGACAGGCCTTGTTTAGGGAGGTTGTAATGTGCCTAAGTGTGGTAGTTGAGGCAGAGCCATAGATAATTAAGCCATTGTCTATGATAGAGGTGACAGAGCTTTGGATAGCAATCCTCAGCGCAGATTGGGTAAGGAACTGTCTATTTCAGTACAGAATACCAATGAGTTGATTCACAGTTTTTGCTGTACTATCAATGTGGGTCACAAAGGTGAGGCCTTGATCAAAGGTGATTCCAAGATATTTAAATGTTCTCACTTGTTCCAGGGTATTTCCTGGGTACGTATTGATAGCAAGTGGAATTTGCCTTTTCTTGTTTTTCGGGCTTGAGAAGAGCATGGATTTTGTTTTTTTGTGGTTTAGGACCAGTTTGTGATCTAGGAACCAATTCTCAACTTTGGAGAAAGCAAGTTGCAGGCTATGGAGTAAGGGTTTCAGATCCTTATGAGAGGAGAGAATCATGGCATCATCAGCATAGAGGATTATTTGTTCTGGGCAGGATTGGGGGAGAGAGTTAAGGTAAAGGCTGAAAAGAAGAGGGCCTAAGATGGATCCCTGGGGAACACCTGAGAGAACCGGATTAGAGTCTGAGAGAACTTCTGAGATTTTTACTGTTTGAGAGCGTTGGGCGAAGTAACTTTTTACCCAGACACCAGGACCCTGAGAGAGCCCAATAGCCTGTAGCTGTTTGACAAGTAAGCCATGGTGAACAGTGTCAAACGCCTTTGTTAGGTCAATGAAAACAGCTCCAGCTTGGTATCCTTTGTCCATAGCATTGTGGATTGCTCCTGAAAATTCCAGGAGGGCGGTTGATGTACTGTGTCCTTTCCTGAAGCCGTGTTGCTGTGCGCAGAGGATGTTATACTTTTGCAGCTAGTCTGAGAGTTGGTCCGCCACAATATGTTCAAGGGCCTTGGAGAGGGGTGGGAGTATTGATATAGGTCGATAGTTACCAGGTAGGGACTTGTCACCACTTTTGAACACCGGAGTGACTATTGCAGATTTCCATTTGCTGGGGAATTGACTGAGGCAGAGGGAGAGATTGAATATTTTGGTGAGTGGGAGTAGCACCTCTTCCAGGGTAAGGGACAGTAGTTTAAGGTCAATAGTATCGCTGCTTGCTCTGGACTTAGAAATAGCCTTTTTTATATATTTGCAGTCTTCATGTGCCTGACTTTTTTGAAATGGAAGGGTGGATGGTTAGGAGAAGCAGTAGGTGAAGTTGGTTTTGGGGAGTCAACATCAGAGAAGAAGTCCGGGGGGAGGACCCCACTAAGGTCTGTGAACGTTGCATTTAGTGTCTTTGCCATGACCATTGGGTCTAGGCTAGTGGATCCATCCACAGTCATTAATGTAGGAGAGGATTTGGACTGCTTACCTGTGATATTTCTGATGTTGTCCCAGAAGGATCTTCCGTCACCCCAGGAGTTGGAGAGGGCATTCTTGAAATAGGAGCTCTTCATCACTTGGATTTGTTTAGTGCAGTAGTTGGGAGACTGTTTATACTTTTGGATGTCCATCAGGGAGCCTGTGGCTCTAGCTATAGCCCAGAGGTGGTCCCTAGCTTTGAGTTGGGCCAATAGCTTGGCCGTGAGCCAGGGATTTGAGAGAGCTTTGATTTTGTGCTTTTCTACTGGTGCGTAGGTGTCGCGGGCAGTGTTGAAAGTAGTGATAAAGTAATCAAGAGCTGCATCAACATCTTGTGTATTGTATATTAAGGATCAGCCTTGCTGTCTGAGACAGGCCTTGAGATGAATCAGATTGCCATAAGGTAGTACTCTGCTTGAGATCGTTTTTGGAGGTGGCTTTCAGAACTTATTTGTCCAGGTACAGATAACAGGGGAGTGGTCACTGAAAGAGTTCGGGAGAACGACAGTGTTATTTATGTGGGCTGGGTGGCTAGCAAGGATCCAGTCTATGAGGGTGCTAGTCCCTGATTTGTAATTTTTCCTAGTAGGAAAGCTAACCATCTGCGTTAGGTTAGCTGCTAGGATAGCATCCTTGTGGGACCCTACATCAGGTGCCAGCCAGTTGATATTAAAATCACCAAGGAGAAGGAGCTCAGTGTCAGGAGGTTGTGATCTTACAAATTCGAGGACAGTCTGGAGGCCAGACCCTGGGTCTTTTGGTGGGATATAGACAGCAGCAACAGTGAGGATTTTATTTTGGGCACCAAGGAGTAGCTTGACAGGAAGGAATTGCACTGAGGTGTTTGTGGAGGTAGTACAGACAGGGTGACAGCTGAGGTTGTCTTTTATGTAAATTGCACACCCCCTTTTAGTAATCCTATCCAGTCTGAAAATACTGTAGCCTTGTAATGAGATGACATGGTCAGGAGTATTGGGTGTCAGCCAGGTTTCAACAATGGCTAGGATATCGGGGTTATGTTGGCTGGCAAAGATTTGAAGGGAGGTCAGTTTTGGAAGGAGGCTGCAGATATTTAGGGTGGCAATAGTGAGACCCCCCTTTCGTTTTGGCAGGATTTGTTGAACTGGAGTAAACAGGACCAGGATTTGGATGGACAGTTCCTGACATCAGGAGGAGGAGGAGGAGCGGGAGTTTTAGGGCCATCTGACACTGTTCATAGTATGTGAAATAATGCCTGTGCTGCTTGTCTGATTGAATGCAGTGCAAGCATTTAGGGTCCCAGTGCAGGGTAATGGCTAGAAGCAGAGGTCGATTTGCCCATATTCCATCAGCGTGATTTGTCATAAGCAGCCAGTCCTTTGCAGGGGGGTGCCACAGATGTGGGTAGGGAGGATTTGCCATGGTGCCGAGTTGGTGGTAATGCGCGTGAATGGTCAGTGTGTAGGGTGGAGTGGCGTAGGAGGAATTAGGAAGATGGCAGAGGGGAGGAAAGAAGGAGATGGCTAGAAGAGACAGGAAGAGATGGCTGTAGAGAGGCATATCAGAAGGAACAGAGAAGTATTTTAGAAGGTGGTGAGGTGCAGAGCAGGAAAATAGGAGAAAACGGGAGAGCGCAGGGGGTTGTGAAGCAGGCTTAGTGTAACAGAGAAACTAGCAGGAAATGCAGGTGTAGGGGGAGTGATATAGCTAGGGGAAAGGATGGGAAGCAGGATCAGGGGTGGGTCCTGAGAGCAGGGGGTGGAGCGAAGAGACTATTTAATAAAGGTCGAAGGGGGGAGGAGAGGCAGGCTTAAAATTTTGGCACTGAGCAGTGCAAGTGAATGGGCTCTGAGCCTAGCAAAGCAACAGTCTCAGAAACACCAATCGGTAGGCAGTGGCTAGAACTGGAGGCCAATCAGTCAGTGGCTCAGAGCGCGGTCGGCCAATAGCAGCCAATCACAGCTTCCCCAGCACAGGGATGTCATTACCCGGTTTCCGGGAGCCCAACGGCGGCAGGTGGAGGCGTCAGGGGTGGTGTGGATTCCCGGGCACCGAACCCTGCCTACGAGGCACACGGCTGGCCAGTTCGGGGATCAAGTCTGGAGTTGGGAGAAGAGAAAAAAGACTGGAGTGAGTAGGCAATTAAGCAAGAAGGAAACAAAAGGCAGTGAGGTAGTTTCATTAACTAGGGGCGGGGAAAAAATGCAAGACAAAGGCAGCGAGATGGGGAGGCAGAAGAATTAAGAGATACAGATGTAGATTGGAATGATGGGGGGTGGGGGTAGCAGCCAGAAACGATCAGACTCAACAATTGCTCTGGTGCCAGCAGGGAGTGTCGGTAAGGGCTGGATAAATTTTACAGGGAGCGAGCGAGGGAGCGGGAGGAGAGCAGAGAAAAAAAGAAATTAAAACAATGAGGGTAGATTTAGGAGACAGCGGATAGACCGAGCAAGCAGGCAGGCAATGAGTGGGAGAGAGAGACAGAGTCAGCACAGCATGGCACAGTGAAGAGCAAACTCTAATTCAGGTGAGAAAAGCAGTAGAGATCACTGCACAGAGTCAGTTACAGGGAAAGACAAGAGCATTCAGGAGGAGAGTTAAATAGCAGGCTTAACAGAGCATTCAGGAGGAGAGTTAACAGCAGGCTAACAGAGCATTCAGGAGGAGAGCTAACAAACAGGCTTTACAGGGCTAGAGCAGTATGTCGGATTTGGCAGCTAAACTCAAAATAAACATAAACATTCAATATAACACTGTGGCTACTGGAATACAACAGAGCATATTTTTTTGAAAACAAGAAGGAATTCAGACAGCAAGTCCATGAGTAAAATTTCGGCACTGAGTAGTGCAAGTGAATGGGACGCTGAGCCCAGCAAAGCAACAGTCTCAAAAACACCAATTGGTAGGCAGTGGCTGGAACCGGAGGCCAACCAGTGAGTGGCTTGGAGCACGGTTGGCCAATAGCAGCCGATCACAGCTTCCCCAGCCCAGAGATGTCCTTACCTGGCTTTTGGGGGCCCAACAGCGGCAGGTGGAGGCATCAGGGGTGGTGTGGATTCCCGGGGCACTGAACAGTGCCTACAGTGCCTACAGGCACACGGCTAATTAATTAATACTGTAGCTGTTTTCTTACAGAACACTTACTCAGCTCTCAAGTATTTGCTAAACCATAAATGGAGGTACCATCATTCTACTAGAAGAAACTGAGAGTTAGGGCTGATTTTCCTCTGTGACATCACTTTATTTATTTATTTATTTATTTATTTATTTATTATTTTACTGTTAAAAATGTGATGTCTTTTAAATAAAGTATAAAAATATGTATATGTGAGTTATTTAGTTTGGAGAATATTTGTTTTATTGTTTGAAAATGTGTGCTACACTAAATGTGTAGTGCAGTGAACCGTTGTAAAATGGAATCAAATGTGTAGCTGGAAGAGTCACTGTCATTCTGTTGCTTTCATGCCATACCACAGGCAGGAGAAAAGCTGACTTCAAAGTATTTTGAGTTTCTAGGCTGCAGCTTTGTACAATACACTTCATTCGTAAAAACAAATAAATAAATATGAAAATCTTGTCACAGAGCAAAATCAGCACTAACTGCTAATACAATGCTGATACCTACATTTACAGTTTAGCAAATACTTGACGTCTAACTGATTGGGGTTTCTATAAGAAAACAGCTAGAGTCTTTAATAATTATACAGTAGGTAGCACTGATGATCTGGACAGTTTCTGTGCTTTTATGGTTGTGTATAGTTTGATACAATTAAAAGTTTTAAAAGTAAAACGCTTCTGCTAGGTAGACCTGATGCACATAGAAAACAAAAATAGTGAATTAGGGCTATTTAGTAACTGTTGTCTTACAGAAACCCCAGTTAGCTTGCTCTCAGGTATCTGCTAAACTAACTGTTGCCATTTGTGCTATCTGGATAAGAACAGTTACCTGCTGTTGTGAACTGATCATAAACTGATTTTAAAGCAGTGCACATACTAAATCTAAGGGCATGGTTACATCAGTGTCACATGAGAAAGGGTGCATCGTAGGAGAAAGAAATCCAATAAACCTATTTGAGATGAAGATCCCCAGGGGTAGTAAAACTACCATACAGCTAGCAGGCTAATTTAGGAAAAACTCTTAATAGCAGACAGAGGGAACGACACACTAGGACTTAACATACATATCAAAACACTCTGCATAACATATGTTTTTTGCAAATTCTGGGTGGACTAATCCTTTAAGTCTGATGCACCTGCACACCAAAGTTTTGTGACAAGCAAAAGAGGATTTTGGGGGGGTGGGGGTTGTCACTGCCCTGCCCACTGCAGTTGAATTTGGAAGGGGCTCGGCAGTCTAGACCAATGATCACACACTATGGTCATGACACCACTTGCTGCTTTGTGGGTGGAATCTTCATGTACTTCAAAGGACCAAAGTCACTCCAATTAGAGATGGTTGTGGTCAATTGATTTGCATGAAGCATCAGCTGATTGGCTTTCAACATCAGGAGCCTGTCAGCCAGGTAAACCCTTTTAAAGGGACACTATCAGTTGTTGAGCCATTTTAATAACCCCTCTATTGTTTGGGCCAGTATACACTACTCTTATTGCAAATTCTTTTATGACAGTCCATGTGTATGGTAAAGTCTTGTACACATTAACATTTATAAAAAAGAAAACATGTCATTTGTTGATATATGAACAGCAAGCTCCTTCCATTGCATCCCCAGTAGAGAGCCTGCATTGAATCCTGCCAAACTCATGTATGAACGAGTTTGGAGTTTTTAGTGGCAAATCAACAGAAAAGCTGGCAGTATCCTGGGAACAGTGCTGTTTTGGACAACACTTTTATTCTCTCAAACTGAGGGGTATTTCAAAAATAAATCAGTGACTGAAAAGTAAAAGCATGACTCAGTGCATACACACTTGCCCCAGTGCTTTTGCACATGTGCCGAGTCCCGCTTTTACTTTTCAATCACTGATTTTTTTCTGAAATACCCCTTTGGTTCAAGAAAACAAAAGTGTTGCCCAAAACAGCACTGTTCTAGGGATACAGCTAGCTATTCTGTTGATTTTACACAGAAAACACCAAAATCATTCATGTACAAGTTCATAGTAATGTAAGCCTCGTTCATATGGCAGGTATCCGGAGTGTTGCCATCCCCATCAGATCCATGGCTGTATCTGCAGCGCTGACAACCAGTGTTCACATGCTATGGCTGTGCACTATTGCAGGCTTGCTTCCTGTGTTGCCACAGTCTTCTGGAAATTGAATCCTGGTATTCAGCTGGCATCATTGTGAGTGGTGCCAGGTGTTCAGATGGCTGTGCAAAACAATGCAGAACACCCGCACCACTATGCAATCCCAAGAAAAGAGGGATCATGTTCACAACAAAACACTACCCAAATATGGCAAAAGGGTGGCATTCAGATATGCACAGTGGCAATGTTCTCACTGCTGTGCACCACCAAAGGCCCACAATTGGCCATTTGAATGGGGCTATAGTAGAATAGTAATTGGTGTCAGATAAGGACTCCTAGGCCCACCTAGTCTGCCCATAAACCCTGCCTGCCTAGTTCAGCAGGATTCAACTCTGGCTCCCTATCCAGGATGCATGGCAAGGAGCTCACAGCTTGTATAAGGTCAGGATGACAGATTTTTTTTTTTAAATATTAATGTAGACAAGACTTTACAATACACTTGGACTGTCATAACAGAATTTGCAATAAGAGTAGTGTATACTGGCCCAAATAGTAGCGGGGTTATTAAAATAGCTCAAAAACTGACAGTGTCCCTAAAAGAAAACCATCCATTGATGTCTGTTGCAGCTGTCTCTGTAACTTTCCCACATCCCCAACACATGTTATGACAGCACTGGGGTTCCCAATCCTCTATGTTGGCTACTACCCGCCCCCACCCCCACAAAAGAAAAATATGTCTATTGATGTCTGTTGCAGCCATGGCTATAACTTCCATCCCCCACCCCAACCCAAGATATTATGATTGCATGGGGGTTCCCAATCCCCATGCCAGCTGCTACACCCCCAAAAGAGAAAATCATCTATTAATGTCTGTTGCAGCTGCCACCATAACTGCCATGCTCTCCCCAGGTTAACGCATGTTATTATTATGGCACAGAGTGCCCAGTCTCCCGTATCAACTGCTACCCTCACCCTGCCCATTTTGGTTATGCAACACCACGGACCCCACTGCTGGTGCTGCCAAAAATAACACTCACACTGGGGGATGCCCAATCCTCAGTGTCACCACCTGTAATAGAGAAAATGTCCCTTGTGATTTTTTTTAATTATTTTTTTAAAACTGTAAGAAAGAAAAGCATCCATCAATGTCTGTTGTACCGGTATTCCCCCCACCTGACCTTCCCAGTTAGCACCCACCATCCTACCCACCCCCAAGTCCTTACATATCCACCAGGGTCCAACACCTTAATCCTCTCTGAACCACAGACACATCTTCACTCTTTAAAGCTGGTCTGCAAACTGAGGAAATCAGGTATCCAGTTCAAAGCATTTCAATGAGGTTTTGAACTTAGTGGCATAACTGGGCCATTTCTGATTATTTTTGCCCCACATTTTCAACATGTCTTTTTTGTTACCCGACCTCATGAACAATGGCAGTGAAATTAGTCAAATCTCTCCCTAAAGGTGATATTGCGGTCACTGCACAAAATCATCTTTCAGGTAGGAGCTGAAAATTTTCACAAACAGTGTTCATGAGGTGGAGTCATAAGAAGGCTATTTTGAAAATCTGGTGTACAAATATTAGAAAACAACAAAGTTATGAGCGTATGTTGAAATTTGTGAACACAGGCTTATAATTGTGGCAATTTTCAATAGTTTGACCCCACATTTTCAACATAGCCATTTCCTTACAGCACCCCATGAATGTGACCTAAGTCATTTTTCAAATCTTGGCTGAAATGTGTTTTTGTACCTGTGGTGCAGAATTACATTTTGGTGGTGCAGAATTATGTTTTGGCAGGGATTTGAAAATGTTCTGTAGTGGGTGGTTCAGGTTGCCCAACGTCCTTAGTAATTCTTCTAATATTTGGTCATCCAAAGAAGCCAATTCAAACACAGGGCTTCCTTGGTTCTAGGAGATGGCTGTGAGCTGCAGACACTCTGTCACTCGAGGTGCATTTGAAAGCACATTATGAAAGATGTTCAAGAGGGAGACATTCATTGAAGGTAACAAGAAATAGAAAGCATTGAGAAATTAGAGATTTAAAGAATACAACACTATTGGGCCTGATGAAGTGGCAATGGACATGAAACTGTTTCCCTATTTTATCAGTGTGGATTAAAATAAATGAAGTGTTTTTGCTGCAAACAAGATTGTTGTAGTGGAGGTCATCCTTTTTCACTTATTCATGTATCTGAAAATGTTCACCTACAAGGTTCATTAGGTGGGGTAATAAGAAGGTTATGCTGAAAATTTGGTGTACACATATGGTAAAATGCCCTGGTTATGACTTAACATTACAATACTTAAGTGTTCACTCGTAACTTCTCTAAATTTCAATATTTTGACTCCAAACTTTCAACACAGACATTTTTGCACACCACCTCATAAATGTGGCGTGTCATTTTTATAATCCTTGGTGAGATATGATTTTGCACCTTTGATGTGAAATGACATTTTGGCCAATATACTATAATGTTACATGTCATGTCAGTAAGGGAAATCCTAAAACAAGTATCTTCAAAAGTTGGGGTAAAAAAAATAAATTTGTTTAACAAGCATAAAATGTTTCACATTGACAAATGCTTGTTCAAACATATGTTGCTGTCTATCCTTAGATCCTCTCTTGTTGGCAGTGCTACTAATTGAATGAAATAATGAACTAATAATACTGTCTGTAATTTGTCCTGGAGGTAACTGTTGTTCCAATTAAAATTATAATCACCTAATATGATATGATCCATTTTATTTTTATTGTAATTACTTAAACACCCTAAAATGTCCAAGGGCCATCTATGGAAGAATATAGAAACACAGAAACATAGACCATGAGGGCAGGAAAAAAACAGAGGTCCATCCAGTCTGCCCACATTAATTATATTCCTAGGAACCTTCCCTGGAACCTATTGTTCATCCAGGGTATTAACACTCCCTGTCCTGTTCCCATTCTCCTCCCTAGTCTTGTCACCCCAGGTAACCACTATTTCCTTCTTTCTCTCCCATTCCTGTTTGAATCCCCTGACTGTGTTTGCACCCACCACCTCAGCCAACAGACTATTCCAAGGTTCCACCACCCTATCCATAAAGTTGTACTTCCTTACATCCCCCCAGAACCTCCCTACTGTTAATTTCCACTCAGGACCATGTGACGTCGAATTGCTATTCATGGTAAATAATTTAACACAGTTTACCTTGTTAATTACTCTAAGGAACTTGAAGCCTCAGTCATATCTTCCCCCTCCCTTCTGGTTTCCAGTGAATACATATTAAGTGCCTTGAGGTGATTTTCATAGTATCTGCCCTGCTTGCCCTGAACCATTTTTGTTACTCTGTGCTGCACTGTTTCCAGCCTATCCCTGTCCTTTCTGAGGTGAAGGTTCCAGAACTCGACACAATACTTCAGGTGAGGGCTCACTAGGGAATCTGTATAGGGAAGTATTACCTCTTTTGTTCTGCTATCAATGCCCCTCCTGATCCAGCCCAGCATCCTGTTAGCCTTGCTATAGGCCTTGTTGTACTGGTTCATTTGTTTAAGGGAGTTACTGATGATGTATCCTAGATTCCTTTCCCCTTCTGTAGTGCTAAGTCTCACCCCACCCATCCAGTAATCTATCTTGGGGTTTCTTTTCCCTAAGGGTATTACCTTGCACTTTTTTGGCATTAAACTTTAACTGCCAGACCTTTGCCACCCCTCTCATTTTGTAGGTCTTTCTGTATATTCTTTACTCCTTCATTATTATCCACCCTCCCACATCATTTTATGTCATCTGCAAAGAGACACAGCCTGTTCTGGATACCCTTAATGATGTCACTAATGAACATGTTGAAGATGACTGGACCCAAGACCAATCCCTGTGGAACCCCGCTCATAAACTCCCTTTCCTCTGATTTAACCCAATTCACCACCACTCTCTGCTACCTTCCATCTAGCCAACTACCCACCCAGTTCATTACAGTTTTAGCCGCACCTAGGTCTTCCATATTTTTTGAGCAACCTCTTTTGCAGTACTGAATCAAATGCCTTGCTGAAGTCAAAGTACAACAGATCCACAGTGTGGCCCATGTCTATTTCCTTGGTCACCCAGTGAAAAGAAAAAATCAGGTTAATCTGACAAGGCCTTCCTGCCATGAAACCATGATGTTTACTATCCTGGAGCCTGTTGTTCTCTAGGTAGTCCATGAGATCCTCTTTGATTAGTGATTCCATAAACTTCCCCACAATGGAGGTCAGACTGACAGGCCTGTAGTTTTCTTGTTGCTTCCTATCCCCCTTATAAAGTGGTACAGCATCTGCCCTTCTCCAATCCCTTATAACTTCTCCAGACTTAGGCTGCCAGCCCTTTCAGGACCCCCTCGCTACTAAGCATGGGCTGCCTCTTTTCCGGGACTCCCTTAGTGATTGCTTTGATGCCATTTTCTTGCATGGATCTGCAGTCCTCCTTAGTGAATACTGAGCAAAAGTAATGATTCAGGGCTGCAGTATTTTGCTCATCTCCTTCTACCACTCTGCCACCCTCACCTAGCTATGTGATACCCCTCTTTTTTTTCCTTTTTTCACTGATATATCTAAAAAACTGTTTTCCTCTATTCTGGACCCCCTCCATGATATGCAGCTCACTGTCAGCTTTCCTTGCCCTAACAACACTCTTTGCATCTTCATTTTTTAGTAGATAATCCTCCCTTTCTGCCCCCCTGCTTTTCCTTGTATTTATAGAATGTATAGAATATAAATCACAGATAAGTATATTTTACACATTTGGCAATGTCACCAAACTTAGTTTTAAAGTGATATGATCTACCAACTGATTAAATTGACCTTATGCAATCAAATTAATGGCTAGGTGATCCTTTACATATACAGCCATCCCTCCTTTTTCTTTAAATGTGTGTCAGTTGAACCTTACCATTTTATATTTATCTAAGTTCATTTGTGAATCAACAGTATTTGCATCCAGCCATGTGCTATTAAGAGCTAAAATGTATATATTCTGTACATGGTTATCCAGGCTTTAAAAACAGCACAGTTAACCAAAAAAACTGTGCACATTCAGCTGGGCACTATTAATCCAGATGACATCTCACAAACCTTTGGGTAAAAAATGGATTTAACTTCTGGATTTGGCCCTGCATTTTATTTTCATTATCACCCACCAATAACAGTAACAGGAAAACAGTTAATCTAATTTTTAGGGGTTTGTGTCCTAATGTGTTAATTCTCAATTTTTATATTTTAGGTATATAACAATATATTAGACTAAAACTGATAAATATTCCAATATTTTTGAATAACCAAAGGAATACTTACTAGTCTGCAGTGAAATACATAGAAAAGGAATATGTAATAGCTTATTTTAAAATATATAGAAAAACAATTCAAAAAGCTCTAATGTAGTTTGAATAGCTAAAGGGGATTTTCTGAAACAGTAACCATCTCATAATTGCTAAGCTTGTGGCTTTCATCACAAATTCCTGTCAAGCTGAGTAATAAGAATTTCATTACATTACCTCACAAATCATTCTCCATTCAGAACTGTTAAACGATATAGAACAATCAAACAACCATTAGATTTTCTCTTTTACACAGAGCAAATATAATTACTAAAGGAATAACTACAGAGCTTATAGAACAGAAGATCACTTTAACAAGATATTGACTGTTCAAAGGTGAAAGGCGGGGGGAAGGAGAAATTTAAAACAGAATACTGCTTCAGCCTCCCACCTCTGACTCGCACTAGTGACTCCTGTCACTGCAGCAGGAAACACTCATGTTGTAGGCCATTCCACTGAGAGCCGCTTGAGTGGTCCTACATATGTGACATCATAAATGAAACAACAGTAGACAGAGAGTGCCAAACTATTCAGTGCTGAAATATTTTAGCATGTCATTCATATTTAAAAAGTGTAAGCCACCAATCCCCAGCGTAGCAGCAGGTCATGCTCCTCCATAAGCTTCTCTCCCATAGCAGCTTACTGAACGCTGACCCTCCCTGTAAGCAGTCCACAATTGATCGGCTGCTGCAGAAAGTCTAAATGTTAATGTAAAGACTCCCAACTGCCACAGACATCAAAAGATATTAATCAAACACCTCATGCTTTACTTTTAGAGAGCAGGACAGTCTAGTGGAGCAAAAACTGACTGAACAGAACCAGCAACACAGCCCTTTTTTTCAAGCTATAATTGCTGCCTGACCCCCCCCCATTCACTTGCTGACCTGTGCAAACTCATTGACCCACCTGTCCACTGTTTTAAATTAATCTTTTAAAAAATATATATATATATATATATATATATATATATATATATATTATGGTAGCACGGTAGTGCTACCATAGTTAGGATTGAGGAGCCATTTCTATGTTAAACCCCAAAACTTTGTACCTTAATAACTTTGCAACCGTTTGATGGATTTTCCTGAAATTTGGAATTTATGATCAAGAACCATAGGCCTTGGGATCTGCCAAGTGTCGTACTGGTCGAATATACTGCTGTGGAGTTATTAAGTATGATCTGTGCTCGCGTTTATGCTTTTCTGGAATTCTGTGGTCGCGCCTACAGGTCGTACGGTTTGCGTGACCGGCCCGAAATCTTCAGGGAATGTGTAGCCAGGGTCCTCATGTGCCTTTCTAAGATTTTGTGAAAAATATTAAACGGTTCAAAGTTATTCAAAAACAGTTTCCCATTATAAGTCAATGGGAAAAGTTAACAAAAAGTTCAACACTTTCGCAAATGCATTTTACTTTCGCAAATGGGCCTGTTATCTTGCAATCGCCATTTTGTTTTCAGTTGGTGATCAGAAAATGGTTGGCATTTAAATTTGGGACCCTAGCAACCTAATTTTTTTGTATTCACCTAGTCGGGCCCTGAGGATGCTTGCCATGTCTTTATTTTGTGGTAAAACACCCCAGAAATATGTTTTCAAATTTCTGGAAAAAGTACTTACAAATTACTGTAACTCCACGAAAGTGTCGCAAATTTTTGTGAAAGCTTTCGCAAATTACGACAGTAGTTTTCTAGTCTGTGGGAAAATGACAACAATTCTTTGGCACAGCGCTGCAAAAGAACCGTTGGGAGTTTTGAGCTGAAATTTGGAGGGAACGGAGCCGACATCACACAGATGTGCCTTTCAGTGCTGTATTGAAAAAATATTACATGACGGCAAAGTTACAGCACTCCAAAGTTGATGGTTTTTCCCATAGGATAACATTACGGCGCCCGACGCATTACAGAAATCCTTTGGCACCCTGCTGCAAAATAACGGTTTGGTCTTTTTTCCTGAAATTTGGAGGGAAGACAGCCAACAGCCCACAGATGTGCCTTTCAGTGGTTTGGTGAAAAACATTACAGGGAGGCAAAGTTATGGTGCTCCAAACTTCTCTTTTTTTCCCATAGGATAACATTATGGCGTTCGCCGCGCCTTTCAGGGCCCGTATCTCGGAAACGGTGCGAGATACGGACTTTAGTAGTAAAATTTCTTAGCCCGATGCGCCATGACAGTTGTAAATAATATGACTTTTAAATTTTTTTCACGTCATACGGTTCCTGAGATATAATGTATTTAGTATTCAAAGATCTCATTTTTCTGCGATACTCATTATTTTGCATACATTATTTGTACTCACTGTCTTTCTCAATGCAGGTTTTGGGAAAACCTAGCAGCTTACATTACTGTTACTGTTGCCCTTTCCGCTTGCGGTTCCATTGCCCAGTTTCACTTACGGGTGACGTCCTGCGCCACCATGTGCGTTATCATTATGCTTTTCATTTAGCTTGCGTTTCTGTTATTTTTGCCATTTTCTGTCTACAGTACTGTTTATCTTTCTGTTTCACTTTACATCACCATGCCCATTGACATTTCTGTTTGCAGGCACCATGTTACTATGTGACAACACATCACGTGGCAGACCATTTCCGTCTCACATACCATAATGCGTTACCCTTTCTGTTCTCATTAGTGCTTATATGTTACCATAATCGCCACTGTTAGCATTTCTGCTTGCGTTGCTGTCCCTGTTAGTATGCCACAAGACATCATGTGGTGGGAGCGTGGGCCCAAAGGCTCCGGCCCTCCCACTCACCACGACAGGCGGTGGAGCGGGCCCAGTTGCACCAGCGCCCCGCTGCTGCATTACATTACTATTTCTTGTTATCATTCTCAAAAGAAGGAAATTAGAGGCAAAACTCAGTTTAATGCATTAGTTAGAGTTATTCCACAGCAACAAAAGTGAGGAAATTCGCTGTTAGGGTTGAAAAATCCCTTGCACCCCACCCACCCCAACCGGCATTGGGGTGTGCATTGGGATCATGATTCTAACTCTTCCCATTCTCTATACTTCTGCTGCTTTACACAGGTCATGGGGTGAGAGTTAGGGCTGATCAATCCCAATGCACTATCTCCCTACTATCTTGTCATCCTTTGCATTTCATTTGGCTTGCGTTTCTGTTACTTTTGCCATTTGTGTGTACCGACTGTTTCTCTTTCTGTTTCACTTTGCGCCACCATGCCCATTGACATTTCCATTTACAGGCACCATGTTACTATGTGACCAGACATCACGTGGCACACCGTTCTCACGTTAATTGCAAGGGCATCTTTTCTGTTATTTATTCAAGGCTTTGTGTTAGCTCATGTGTGCCATTGTTAGCATTTCTGTTTGCATTGCTGCTCCTGTTACTATGCCACAAGACATCATGTGGCGGGTGCTGGCCCTTACATTCACTATTTCTCAATATCATTCTCAAAAAGGGAAATTAGAGGCAAAAACTCTGTTTAATGCATTAGTTAGGGTTGTTCTACAGCAACAAAAGTGAGGAAATTCGCTGTTAGGGTTGAAAACCTAACTCCGAGTCACCCCAGCACCACACACACAGACACACACACATTCAAGTATGGGGAGGACCAAGTCAACACAACCAATGACAGACATCCAGCAGCAGGTGACAGAAATAACAAACAATTGTCTAAATGTACTACGAGACATCCCCACCCACCTGACCAGGTACTGCATGCTCAGTGGAGATCAACAGCAAAACTGAGGCCATGTACACCAAATGTACATCCTGATTGCAGCTGACACAACATCCCACACTTAGTAGTTGCATGGCCTTACCTACGATGCCCACACCACCACCCTTGGTGGGCCACCTGAAGCAATAAAGTTAAGCAAAACCAAGGAGTTGTACAGGTGTAATATCTCTGATTATAACAAGGGTTTGAGAAATGCAGCTTTCTAATTGACTGTAAACATTGTAACAGCCTTATGTTTAGTTTTTATTAACATACATGTAGAGCCTAACCATATGATGAACATGGTTTAATGTTGTTTAAAAAACAGTTTTATTATGATAGCAATAAGCCACTCCCAGGTATTATGTTAATGGTCAGTTTATCACTGTCTAGTGAAATGTGGCACTCGGATATGCCTCATTCAACATTAAACCCCTACAGGGTGATTAACAGACCATTTAACATAACTGCTGGTCATGCCTTATTGCTTAATTGTCTTTATGAGTAGATACTCTCCCTCTGCTAGGCACTGCAGCAGCTTTGCAACACAGTGTCCCACCCAGTTACACCATTCACTGTCTAGTTGCTGGAGAATGGCTGTGAATATGAACTCATGAAGATGAACAGTGTAACTTGATCATTACAGTCATCGAAACCCTAGTGTGATTATAACTGACAGACTCAGTGATAGAGGATAACCCCTGTTGTCCTAGTACATTTACCCCATTATGAGTTAAATCAATACTAAAAGACATTCTGTTTATATCTACACCATACCTACTTGATTCCTGTTGTAGCAGAATTAACATAGTTATCACTTTGATAGCATCAGTGACAGAAGTGTGGCAAGCCCAAACAGTAGGCATACAGCCTGAGTATGAAACAACTGTTAAAAAATCACACTGTGTCCATAAGTGGCATAGATCACTCATTGCAACAATAGCAAATGTATTACTATTTGAATAAGTTAGTCATCACAGATGCAATGAGATTGTCTTTATCAGGTACAACATACTCAGTAAGTGCCTACAGGAAAATCTATCCTATATACATGTCTGATACAGGTACATCATTGTTGGCTCAGTAGTGCTATGATATTTAGAAGTTGCTTGGCCTGATCCATGCAATTACAATCTTTCTTACAAAGAATACTTACTGCATCTTTAATATTGAAACACACTGAAGGTCTATGTATGTATGTACATCAGCAGTACACCTTCATCAGTAAGAATGCATGTGATACTGGCAGTACCAATTTCACAGCGCTTGAACAGGCAATGCTTTTCCTTACCGCTTACGCTAGCCTCTCTATGTTGAGTAAACCATTGCAGTAAATGTACTACTATGTAAATCACCTACTAAATGTATCACTACTTTTATCTTGAGCATGCTAGTGTCTTGTAGTTAATTTATGTGCTTCTCTTAATTAATGTATACTCAGTAGTGCTAAAACCTTTCTACAACTGTCATCATGCACCTTCAGCATTTATATTGAATAATGGCACAGTACCAGTTGTGGTGTGGTGTGGGGCATCGGTAGGTAAGGCCATGCAACTACTAAGTGTGGTACATTGTGTGCAGATGCAATCAGGGATGTGTACGTTTGGTGTACATGGCCTCAGTTTTGCTGTTGATCTCCACTGAGCATGCAGTACCTGGTCAGGTGGGTGGGGATGTCTCGAAGTACATTTAGACAATTGTTTGTTATTTCTGTCACCTGCTGCTGGATGTCTGTCATTGGTTGTGTTGACTTGGTCCTCCCCCATACTTGAATGTGTGTGTGTGTCTGTGTGTGTGTGGTGCTGGGGGGGGTGAATTCGGAGTTAGGGTTTTCAACCCTAACAGCAAATTTCCTCACTTTTGTCGCTGTGGAACAACCCTAACTAATGCATTAAACAGAGTTTTTTGCCTCTAATATATATATATATATATATATATGTGTATATAAAATTTCTGCTGCTGCAAAAGACTGGCAAGCTGCTGGTCTCCATGGCAGCATGCATTAGGCAAAACCGCAAGCTTCCAGAGGCCAGACGCTCAGTTCACTCTCCATCACAATCTCTTAGAAGCTGGGAGAAGAGCATTCTCACTCTTCCTCTCTAACAATTTCCAAATGGCTAGCCATAGAGCCATCTGTCCCTCTCTCAAAGTTTCTTAGTAGCCAGCCACTCAGCACTTTCTCTGTCTTTGTTGCATGCACTCTCTCTCTCTCTCATGGTCATGGGCAATGGACCTGTGCAACAGACACAATACAGAGCTTTACAAGCCAGCAAATGGGGGGACAAAACAAAAAAAGGAAAAAAACTGAGAAACTTACAACCTAAACATATATAACTGGGGATTATAACTCAAATCCACATTGAGAGCACAACAGCGCACATAGTGGCAGAAACATACAGGAACTATGTTTTATATTTTTCAGTTGTTCTGCATAATGATGATTTATATATAACTTTTTCACTTTTTTCCTCCTTTTATTTTCACACAGTGACCCATTTTATAAGTGCAATACGACACTCCGGGGTAGTGGTTGTTATAGGTTAATGCACTTCCAGGTGCTGAAGGCACTCAGTGCAAGCTCCCCATGCATCAGTACTAGGGATGCAGCGAAATTTAATTTTGGAGGCAAAATTCCAGTGAAACTGGGAATTTTGCCCCATGAAATATTTAACCTAATTTGTGCATTTCGTGGAATATATTGTGGGTGATAAATGCCAAATTTCGAGTACATGTCTATTAAAAAAATTAAAAAAAAGGGTTTCCCCCCTCAGGTACAGGCAAACATTAAAAATCTTTATCCCCACATCCCTGTTGTCTAGTGGTCCTTCCCCTCTGGCTGATTGCCAGCCCAATATGAAGACCCACCCCCCAAGATTAAGCCCCGTACCCAATCAGAATTTGAAATAAAATTAAAAACAAATTTCCCCTGGTGTCTAGTGGTCCCACCCCTCTGGGAAATCACCAGCCAAATAAAGAATGCCCCCCAAGCTCACATCCATCCCCTCCCTTGCCTGTACATGCCACTGCTGACACCAGGGCCAGGCAATACAGGCAAAACAGAAACTCAATAACAGTAAACACAAAACATATGTGATTGTATTATTCATGCAGAAGTGCCCACCCCACCCCCAGACAAAAATACAGAAGAATTGGGTCTGAGACGTTTATGCTGAATTCTTCTTAGCACTCACTCTGTTTAGACAGTGTACACACCGGCTTCAGTAAATATAAATAATCATTTTAAATTTTCCTCTCACTAGTTGTGTCCAACCCCAATGCACATTTACAAACTTGGAGCTCTGTTCTGTAGTGGAATAAACAAGTCTGTGTGAATAAATTTACTGACAAACTGGATTGGTAACTGTCCTGTCACTAACTTTATTGGGGTTCTTATAAAGTAGTCTGCTTGGAGTAGGACTAGTACAACAGTTTATATAAGACTAGCATGCCACTCTGGGAAAAGGGCATATCAAGTGGAGGAGCCAGTATGACACTGAACAAAAAGCCATGCCAAGGAGAACTCTGTCTCCAGCTTGGTAATCCACATGCCTAGAACTTCTTTTAAACCCTGATGTTGCTGTCTCCTATATCTAGGTCTCTGGGTAGGAAGCTGCAGAGAATGAAAGAATGAGAGGGAACAAAATATGTGTTTTGTCTTCACTGCCAAATGCTGTTTCTAAAAAGGACAATTAAGTCTGAGAAGTCAGACAGTGGTGGATGTCATGCCAGTGAGGGCTGGGGCCGGAGTGACTCTTCCTTTGGTGGTCTCAGTAGCACCATCAGCTAGCCGAGAAGCTCCAGGAATCACCACCCACTGGACAGAATTATAGGGGAATCTAATCCCAATGCATCCCCAACCTTTTCTCCCCACCCCCACCATGTTCCATCTCTGCTGTCTGGTGCCTTCTGCCTAGCCGCTCACTCGGGCAACCACTTCACCAACCTTTATCAATGTCAAATAAATCAGGATCACAGGCATGCAGAGAGCAAAGGTAGTTTCCACTGTGTAGACTATCATCAAATTGGATGTTTGTCTCCCAGACCGAGATGGATGTATTTGTTTCTTAGTGGTGGCTGTCATGGAACAAATTTCAAAGAAAAAGTTTGCAATTTTTTTCCAAGCCCCACTGAGCCGGGGAAGTGAATTGTTAAAAATTACGATGTAGCTGTGCATTGCTGTTGCTGGGGTGCCTTTAAACCTGCTCTTCTTCGAGGCTGCAGTAAATAGACTTCCTTTAGCATTAATAGCAGAGTCAAAGTTGATGATAAAAGAGGTCCTGACTAACAGCATAAGATCCTACTGCCTAAAATGCCGCATATGTATTTATAATTACATCTGGTTAATATTTAGCTGTCAGTTAGCTGTCAATTATTTACTATATATGTTTTCACAGTCTTAAGGTTCCCACTCTCTGTCATCTTGATAAAACTAAAAGTCAGGGGCCAAGGGCTGTAACCTCTTCCTTGCCCGTCAAGTACTACCTGTTTTTTCCTTGCTTCAGCGATTGCAGATCAGCATCTAATTAATAAATTCGACTGCATTCACCCTCTGAGCTTCAGAATTTACCTCATCTTTAGGGCTCAGGAAGATTAATGTTAACTGAGGCTCTTTGTTAGACACACTAGTTAGGGTGCATTACAATATTGTGAACGATTGCTGTATTTTATGAAGTTAAACATCTGTTGTGTTTGTTTGAGTGTGCATTAACCCATGACAGCTACCACTCCATTGTGTCTTATTGCTTTACTCATCCTATGAAGGAGACTGTGAGGAACAATTTTTGCATCAAGAATTTACTGGGGTTTTTATTTGGTGAAAGTGAAAACGTTTATTGTAAATGGTCACAATTCAGAATGCATATTTCAATTTGTACTGTAAGGCACAATTCTAGTTGGCAGCATTTAGCTCTACAATATGTGTTGCAACCCTGAGAGGACAGGTGGTGTCTGATGCTGTCATAAGCAGCTCTGCTGCATAAAACTGACTGAAGTAACTTGCACAACCTGAGCAAGTATTTTGGCAGATGCTTAAATGTGTACAAAAAGGAGCTGACTGAAGGTGTGTCCAGTAATAGGAACATGTACCATGTTATCCAAAGAAAAGCTGTTGTAAAGCTTGTGAAATCCTATTCTTATCAATGGGATGCCCTGTGGTAGTTATATAAAAGTTAATTAGTACTGAGATAATTTTTGGAATGTTGGGTGTGCTTAGGCAGAATCACTTTTTGGGCAGTATAAACGGTAACTTGAGTGCCTCGGCATACCTTTGCATTACCTCAAGATAGTCATGTTTAGATAACTACTACTGTGTAAAGGGATATGCAATAGGCTGACTCAAAATATGCAATTTAATTTCACAAGCAAGGGACAGGACCACAACTCATAAGTGACAGAACCACAAATCTGTTATAAAAGTCCTGCCTCCTTACAAGTGATAAATCATTGCCTAGTTTAGTCAGCCTATTGCATATCCAGTTTATACAACATCAGCATTCTTGTTATAACATTTAAATATTCTCTTTTATGAAGATTTAACAGCTTCTCTTAGATTTTAACTTCTGGCTTCAGTGCTGCACATGGCTATTGCGATGTCATCAACATTGTGAAAACTGCTCCCTGATCTGTTCAGTATTCTATAATGACGTACCAAGCTTCACTATCTTTCAGTTGTGTTATGCACCAAATTGCAATATACAGTATCATGATATTTCACAAAGTTGGTCTAAAAATATCAGTTTCATTCTGTGGCACCTGTTGTATAAATCTAGATAACATAGTGCTACTTATTGTATCACTGGCTGCAACTACATGGCAACCTTTAGAGACCACGAAATACCAAATAGTATTTTCAGGTTAGCAGAATTAATCCCTGGCCAGTGACAAGAAATGAAAGGCTTGCCTATAGTTTGGTGGCCAAGCAGCCAGTCAATCCCACTTCCTGAGCTATATAAGCAGTTCCTCTAAGCCTCACTGTGAAGCAGTTTTCCTTTGAAGCCGGAGGCTATGTTGGGTTGTCCTCTGAGCTGGCTGGGCCCCCCCCCCAAAGCCTGCTGTTTCTGTGTGTGTCTCTGCTGGACTTCTGTGTTTGTTTTCCTGCTTCTGGTTTGTATCTTTCCTCCAGCTGTGTGCTTCCCTGTGTTTTTTGTTTCTTGTTTTTGGGCCTTTCTCTGTTTTCTGTTTTGCTGTGTTTTGGTTTAGTCTTTTTTGGGGGGCTTTTATTTTCTAAACACCTAGCATACTGCTTCCACAGAGCTCATACTGCTTGCTTTCAGTTACAACTCTCAAATTACTTGCACTGCAACTGCAAACCTACTCAGAGCTCATGCTACTGCTTCCAGTTACCTACAATTGCAGCCACTGCTGTTTACATTATTTACTATTGTACCCAGTGCTTGTGTTTTTTATACTATGCTCACCACGCTCAGACTACTGCAATGCAACTGCTATTGTTATCTGTGTATTTCAGCTCAACCATAGCTGCTCCATGTTACATACTTAATTATTTTTACCTGACACAGTTTACTCTGACCCTAGCTGTGCTGCTCATTCCTGCTCTCATTCTACCTGAGCTTCATTGCACTGCCTGGCTACACCTGCTTCAAAGCATTTGTCTCCATGTTTTATTGCAGTTATAACTCTGAGGTCAGCCAACTAAGATCCTGCTGAGGTGGTTAATATAGCTTGTTATTAAATCTTGCATTGCCACTGAAAATCCTTAGAGTGTTAGTCACCTTGATTTGGCTATTCCTGTTTGGCTGGCTTGCCCCCAATTCAGTGCTATTTAATTGCTATACCATACATTATGCAGGTTCTCCTATCACTACTACTGCTTACTGACCTATCCGGTCCACACTTGCTTACTCAACCATTGCTCCTTGCTTATACAAACCATTGCTTCATGCCTACTGCCATCCCTTCGGCTTTAGCCTGGGATTCTGCTGCACTCAATTTGCATTCGACCTTGCAAGGTCTCAGCACTCGATGCTCATTATGATCTCAGCATTCCGTGCTCATTCAGCTCACCAACTTTTCAGCTCTCAATTAATTTCTGGGGCATGCCAGCCATTCTATTTTGGTGCAGGGTTCCTGCAGCTGATGGTCTTACTCTGCTTTAAGTCTGCATCTTGAGCATGTCCAACTTGGGGCAGGATCCTTCTCACCTGGCCCATAGCTGGAAATGTCCTTGCCCTGGTCTTGGCTTTAGCTGCCTGCTACGCAACAGTAGCTCCTGGTGTAGAATTTAAGACTAGCAGTGAAGAGTGCTTACGACGAACTTCTTTGGCTCTAGTGTGCCACTATACAGTGTTTCCCTAGTGAGGAACCTTCACCGCATCCTCCCTACGACTGCCTCTGGTTCACCTGGTTTGATTTAGGGCAGGTAGGCCAGGTGAGTGCCTCAGCAGTTGTTGCTCTCCTCCTGCACCTTGGATGCACATATTGTTGCAGAGTTTTCTCGCGATCTTCCACGGCATTCCCGCTAAAGGGTTTGAGTGAGAGCCTTCCTCCAAATTGAAATATTTTCACCTCCCTTTAATTGGATTTTCCAAATTGCAGCTGCAGAGCCGTAACTAAATAAACTATCCCAAGCCTGGAAGGAAGGCAACCTAGGTCTTGGATCCCCAGACAGTTCCTCCTCATAGGGTTTTTTTTTCTCTCCTCCATTGCCTCAGGTCATAACACTTAGTTAGCTTAGTTGTTTTCTCTAGTTTCTTTAGGTAGGTTCCGTTGTTGGATGGAGGTGAAGGATATCCTGCCATTCCTCTCTCCTTAGGGGATCCCCTACTCACAAGCAAACCATCAGTATCATGCTATGCAGACCTGGCAGTCATTACAACAACTGAGCATATCATTGTATTATCAAACTGCCTATACTTCTATACTACTACTATGTTACAGTGATTACTCCTATGTCTCACTTACTGCTTGCTCATAAGCTTCATGTTGCCTCCTTTTTGGGGATGATACTACATTTTTGGGGGGGATTCCTAAGGTACCATTAGCCACTTGAACCATCCCATTGCACCTCTAGGGGTGGAACCCTCTCCAAGGGTTCCTTGCCTTCGTACCCCTACAGGGTGGTAATTCCTCTGGAATAGAGAGTGCAAATGGCCAAAACCAAACTAACACAGTTGCACAAGCATAACACTATATTGGCTGCATAGACCAGTGAAATGAAAGGCTTGCCTGTAGTTAGGTGGCCAAGCAGACAGTCACTCCCACTTCCTGAGCTATATAAGCAGTTCCTCTAAGCCTCACTGTGAAGCATTTTTTTCTTTGCCCCACCATCCTCCCCTCCTCCTCCAGCAGCAGCACTCTCTGGCTATAACACTATACTGGCTGTGTAGGCCAGTGAATGTATTAATGATATCGAACAAGTGATTCTTTAATTTACTATTGGTTGTGAACTACTTCATGAAAAATATTTTAGGCCACTTTGAGACAAGGTTTTTTTTGTTTAATGTTTTATAAGATAGCATATTGAGGAACTGTAGCTCCTTTTTAGTAATGATCTACAGAAGGCTGGATAGTGGGTTTCAAGTGAATGCTGAATAACAGGCCATGCTTTGTCTCTATGTTCATTCTTTCAGTACCTTATCCTTTCATAGCCATACTAAAATTGTGTAAACAATCCAAAAGATTAATAATCTCATCATGGTGAGGGACAGGGTGCAGAATTCCATCTTGGTCCTTCAATATCCCTAAAGTCTTTGATGTTGTAGGCCATGTTGTACTTCAAGATCACCTAAGGCACTACAGGAGACTTACAAGCACGGTGTTACATCAGTTTGAGTCCTACCCCATTAGTAGATTGCCACAAGTTACCTTGAGTGCTTCTATCTCCATCTCCATCTCCATGATTGCTGCCCTAACCTCTAGATTACCACAGGACCTGGTCCTGGCCCCTATGATTTTAGCCAAGTACACGTTTCCCTAGAGTGTGATCATTCAGCAGTGTAGCCTGGAGTTTCACTATTATACCTTTCTGAATCACCCCTGTACATCTACTGGGTCATCTGTTACCTCTATGCTGAGCAGTTGTCTGGGTGAAGTCAACAGCTGGATAGCTTTCAGCTTGCTTAGTCTCAAATGGGAAAGACTGAGGTGCTACTGGTTGAATCAGGTTTCCAGTAGGGGCAGTGAAGGGTGTTACTACTGCAATTCAATCTCTCTGCAGAAGTACACTTGAAGCTGTGGATAGGATGCACAGTCTGGGAGCCACTGGGGACTGTAAGCTAACTCTTTAACAACATGTGTCAGTGGTATTAGGCAGTGACTTTTTTATCTGCATAACATCACCCAGATTAAATCTTCTTTAGAGAAAAGTGACCTGATTAAGATTGAGCATATCTTTGTTACATCAAGACAGGACTATTACAGTGATTTGTACCTAGGTTTATCTTGGGGGGGGCTGACACATCAGCTAAGGCTGATCCAGAATATGGTGGCTCAGCTGATATCTGGAACTTCTCCATCTCATCATGTCTCACCAGTGGTCTGTGAACTGTATCACTTCATAATTCAGTGTTGTAGCAACTTCAAGACTGGCTTGTTGGTTTGCAATGCCATCCTCTCTGGTCCACTGAGGTGAGGCTTCTTGCTAACCTCATTCAAGGCTGAAACTTTTGGGGCAGAGCTTTCAAGGTGGCTGCACCTTCACTATGTACCAGTACTCCAGTTAGGGTCTGGAATTAAATTTTATGATACCTGGAGTGCTGGTATCTTTTGCTTGATGGTATCCTGTTTTACTAGCACCCAATCTTTACTGCAAGCACAGCCTTGTTTTGCATAATAGGGTATGGAATGCCCCCCTCAGGGAGTCATTCAGAGCTGCCCTAAAAACATACTTTTCCACTGTTGCCTTTTCTGGGAATGCATGAAAAATGAATATTTTAAATTTTTATTTATTCTGAGTAACTTAGAATTTTGTAAAGTGCCCAGAGCCATGAGGTTTGGCTGCTGTATTGCTTGGGTGATGTATAAATAAACTTGCCTTGCTGTGCCTTGCCATAAATGAAGCAACAGCAGTGTAACCCAATTTCATTTTTTTTAAAGGATTCGCATTTTTTGTTAAAAATAGAGAATAGTTGTTGGTTCATTAATGTATACAGATTAAAAGTCATACCGTCTCTTTCTCTAACCCAAGATAAACTGCATGTTGTTGTTCACTATATGACAAGTATGCATTTACTGTACTTAATTTAATAAATGTATTTTGTTTACAACTGATTTGCCTCATATAGCACAACTATGATGAAATATTTACTTTGTAGAAGGATCCTAGTTTTACCTATCATGTAGCAAGATAGATTGAAGTACTAATGGTGGAATTTTCAGAATTTTGGATGCAGAACTTGCATCTGTATTTTGGTTGCATACCGCATCCATGCAGATGCATGCAGATGCTGCCTACATCCTATCCACAGATATCTGGACCCATATGCATTTCCCACAGTTTACAGCAAATTTTGCCACAACTGCAGGACTCATGTCTGTCTTTCAGATGTAGATTTCCACCTGGAAAGTTAGACCAACTTTTTATGTTCTAACTTTCCAAGCAGATTTTGGCCCCTGTGTCCAAAAATGCATGCGTAGCTTTGAAAAGCCTGGGCCATGTATAGAAAATTTAGACTACCCAACCTCCTTCAAGACTTTAAGACTCTTCCCAAAAGGTGGAAATTGGCTGTCTGTGCTGCAAAAACAATCTTCATTGGGGAAATGCGACTCTGCAGTGGCCATGACCCTAAATTTACCTGGAAGATTTCAAATAACCTGTTAGGCAGGAACAGGAAAGATGACCACACCCCCCGTCTAAGAATGGCAGACTCATCAGTGAGCCACAGGAAATTGCCAACCTTTTCAATGCCCCCTTTGGTGACCTCGACCAGTACAAGCTAATGGTGTCCCCACTACCCAGGAACCCCACTGACCATTTCCCTTCATCCCCTTCTCCCCCTGGCTCTTCCAAAGCCATCACAAAATTCTACTTCTGCATCCTCTCCCCCAGAGAAGTCTCCACTTATATTAGGAAGAACAATCCAAGACCCTACGTTGGCCCCAATGGAGTTGATTTCCACATCCTTAAACTCGCCTTTGTTCCCATCACCATTCCCCTCATGGACATCTTCAATTTCTCTCTGTGCACTGGTGTCTTTCCCAGCATTTGTAAATATGCCATTATAAAGACCTCACACAAATATGGCCCCAAGAAATGATGTCAGTAACTATCATCCCATTTCTATTCTTTCCCCACTCTCCAATGTCCTTGAGAAAATTGTTCTTGATCTGACTATGCTTTTCCTTAATAAGAACAATCTGTTCACTGACTCTCAACACAGTTTCCAATCTGGACACAACATTGAGAATGCCCTTGTCAGTTTCACCAACTTTGTGGTTAAGACAAATGATGAAGGGCTCTATACAGGTGCCATCTTCACTGACCTCACAAAGACCTTTGATCTGATCAACTACAATATCTTCCTCTTGTCCCTCTCCTCCCTGAACTTCTCTGAAGATGTTGTCAAATGGTACAAGGACTATCTTGGCAGCTGCTAACATAAAACTGTCATCTATGTTTTCTCCTATGAACTCTGCCCCATCAAGTATGGAGTCCCACAGGACTCCATTCTTAACCTTCTAATCTTCTCCCTGGCTGTCAACTCCCTCCTAGAAATCTTTCATTCCACTGATCTCATCCTTTACACAGATGATGCTGCCCTTTTTCGCAAGGATAGAAATCCTTCCATTCTCCTTGATAAATTCCAATCAGATTTTATTAGGCTGTACTCCTGGTTCACCTCTCACAGCTTTGCCCTCAATTCTAAAAAAATGAAGACAATGCTTTTCTCAGGCTCCAAAAAACCTACAGACTCTGCCTTCCCACTCACAGATGACCATGCCAACCTAATTGAGCAGGTCTATGAGTTTAAATAGCTAGGCATTTACCTAGACTGCCACCTTACTTATGAACATCACGCTAACCTTCTAGTTAAGAAAGTTCATCAGAGGCTTGGCACATTATACAATATAAAATAATACCTTATTCTGGGCACCAGGATACTTCCTGGCAACAGCTTCCTGCTCTCTGTTCTTAACTATGGATCCCTGATATACACACCCTCCCTCTCCCCAAAAAAATAGTAGAGTTAGAAACATCTACCAAAGTATAATCCAGTTTGTCTCTGGTCTCCCCAGGAATACACACCACTGTGACCTCTACCTGGCAGCAAACTGGATCTCTCTAGAAGATTGGTTTAACATCAAAATTCTCTCTTTCCTCTAAAAAACCCTCTGGGGCATCCTTTCCAGCAGTGTTGCCAACATCTTCAGAAACAGGTCATCCCTAGATCTATCGACTCTCCTCTTGCTCTTACTTTGCCACTCCCTTATTTCACACTTCGCACAGTCAACCCTCCCTTTTCTACAAGGGTGCCAAACTTTTCAACAGCCTTCCCCCCTGCTGGCTTTCTGTCCAACTCTTTCCTCCTTCAAATTCAGCCCTCCTCTTGAATAACTTCTCCTGTAATTATGCCTAGTTTTAGCTTCTCCTTATCCCCTTGTCTTTATCTCTCTCTGTTTTCCTTTCTACTCCTCCCCGATCATCTTCCCACATCTTTGCCCCACTTGCTCTTTCTGTAACTGCTGTTCTCCTTTCATCATGACTATCAAGCAGTTATACTTTTTTATGCTCATTGTCCATTTATACTCTCAGACATGGATATTCAGAAGGGTTGCGCATGGCGCAACAGTGTTGCACCATGTGCAACCCACTGATGCACCAAGGTGCAATATTCAAATGGGGATTGTGCCTGGCACAAATCCTGATGCACCAGAGTGCATCAGTAATGTATGCAGCGCAGGTAGGGTGGTGTGCCCATGCATAGTCTGCACATCCTGATATTCAGCCCAGGATGTGCTGAGTCCATGCATGCACAACCCCTACTTGCACTGCACACAGGTGAGCCAAACAAAAAAGGAACAACAGCTGGCCACCCACAGGTGAGCTGCCATATAGCAAGGTGCAACACGGCAGCTGCCACGTGTGGGTGGCCACCTGAACTCCAGCTGCACCTTCATGGTGGTGCCCCCCATGCCCAATTGCCGACATCTGTGTAAAAATATAAGTCTAATATCCTGGTGGTCCAATGGACCACCTCCACAAGCTAATTGTGAAGCCAGTATGAAATAATATGTCTAATATCCCTAGTGGTCAGTGGACGCTCGCAGCCTGATCGCGGGCATATATAATAGTAGAGAAGAGCTCCATGGTACACCCTTCCACCCACCCACCCACTGAGCCCCATCGCCCCTCCCCCCAGTCAGCAGCAGGTGGCAGCATCCCACTTGCCTGCTGCCCGCCACCCACCGACTGACAGTGTACAGTAGGGCTGTACACCCATTGGTCCACAGCATGAGCCAATGATCATGCAGCCCATACCATACTACACAGTCCAGATATGTGAATGGATCCATTCACATATCTGGACTGTGTAGTATGGTACAGGCTGCACACCTGTTGGCTCACTCTGTGAACCACTGTGCATACAGCTCTATCATACACTGTCAGTTGGCGGGCAGTGGGGAGGCAGGTGGGTGGGGTGCTGCCGCCCACCACTGACTGGAAGGAGGAGCAGGGTGGTGGGGCTCAGTAGGTAGGTGGGAGGGGTACCGTGAGCTCTCCTGTATTACATATGCCCACAATCGGGCTGCGAGTGGTCCACTGAACCACCAGGGATATTGGACATATCTTTTTACACAGATGCCCACGATTGTGCTTCAAGTGGTCCACTGGACCACCAGGGATATAGGACATTATTTTACCTCAACATAAGCCTGTGATCGGGCTGCTAGCAGTCCACTGGACCACCAGGGATATGGGATGGTTAAATATAATACTTAAGCCCATGATCAGGTGTGAAGTGGTCCACTGGACCACCAGCGATATTGGATGATTTTTTAAAATCTACATATGCCCACAATTCGGCAGAGAGGTGCATTGCAGCGCTGTGCAGGGGGCATCAGTCCCTGACGGCTGCTGCCTGGCAGGGTGCCAGGCACAAGTCTCCGGGGATCAGTGCACCTGCATGAAAATGGGGTCATAAAGACATGCAAATGGCCCCATTTGTGCCTTGCATACATTATGGCCCCATTTACATGTGCACTTTTGAATATCGCAGTTGTTGCACATAGCTCAACGGAACTTGCACTAGCGCATCCCCCTGCTCCACTCTGGCCACTTGTGCTGGCGCAGTGCCACTGCACCATGTGCACTGTGGGTGACCAGGGTGTGATATTCAATGATACTGTGCCATGGCACAGCTCCGTTGAATACCGCCCAGTCAATGCCCCTGCACAGCCAAGTTGCGCTGCACTCGGGATTGTGCCCCAGCCTGGTGCAGTCTGAATATCTGGGCCTTAATGTACTATGATTGCATTATGCCATGTAGCCTATTTGAGATATTTGCTTTCACATCCTTATCTGTATTGTATATAGCCTGTTTGACCTTGCATCTTTAACTATGTTGTATATATTTTCTTTTGTCTAATGTAACTGTAACTGTAACTGTACACTTGTGAAAACTGACACATTTTGCTCCCATGCCTTTTCCAGTATAAAAAAAAATTAAAATGAAAAGGCTGCCTTAAGAATTTAAATGTATGTTAAATAAAGACATATGTGGAGCACATCAAAAGATTCGAAAAAATTATTACAAAGGAAAAGATCTAAAATACAATGGGACAGTGCCAACTACGAGAAGAGACAGGTGTTCATTTGAGAATGCCCTTGAAGATCAACAGTACAGGGCCATCTGAATCCAGGAAAAGACAATGCTCACATAGTAATCATAGAAAGCCAAATTGAACTGTGCAGTTTAATACTGTGGATTAGGCAACATCTACTGTGACACGGGGGCATGTGGAAAGTCAAGCAGCCACTTTTACTGAATTTTTTTAGAGAAGATAAATAACAAAACCAACTTAGTGAATTCCAATCAACAGCTAAGAAAACCAAGCAACACAAGTTCTCTAAGAAAATGAGAAGGGGTGGACAGGCAGGAGAAGGCAGAAAAAATACTCCATGACATTGAGGGGGGAGAAATAAGTGTGATAAATCTTACAAATATTACACTGACACAAGAACATTGAGATTACATTGTCACTTTCATAAGGGCAAAAGTCCAAATACTTCAGATACACTGAGGTATATAGTGGATGATGTTCTGATGGAACATGATGATTATGTGAATAGTCACAGAGGAGATTCATCACAAGTAGAAGTCACTATGGAGAATTTGGAAATACATGAGACATCAGTAGTTCCAGATGGGGATACTATATTTATGGAAACAGAAAGTAATGCTGAACCTGATTATCTGGACACCGATTATCCAGATTATTCGATCATATGGACTCGCTGCCTGTTCCCAATAAATGTCACCTCATACAGTATGGGGTGAAATTAACACAGTTCCAAATTTCACATTTATGTGACACAGTGCTGTGAAGCTAGGTTATAACACTATTGTGTAGTAAGTTTTCACAGTTCATTATGCCTTCCAAGTCAAACAATTAATGTAAGCAGATTAAAAAGTGACTAAATAATTAGACAAGCCTTAAAAACCAACCTGCACTGCAGATGAGAAAGCCTCTCTGCTTGTTTTCACTCATTAAGTCAAATAAATCCATTCTAAAAGTTGTCTTTTGTCATTAATTTAAGCAGATTAAAAAGTGATTAAATAATTAGGCAAGCCTAAAAATCAACCTGCACTGCAGATTTGAAAGCAGCTCCTCTTGTTTTCATCATGGATGCCACTAAGAAGTCCAGCAATGTCAAATGTAAAAGAAAAATTCTGACATTGAGTGACAAGATGTAGATCTTAGAGAGACTGGGCAAAGGCAAAAAAGCAGCTGACATCCCAGGAGCCTATGGCATAAGTAAACAGCAGGTGTCTGATATTAAAATAAGTAAAGAAAAATCATGTCAGATGCCACGAATGTAGAGGATGAAAGGGCACTAAAAAAATGTAAAATTCTAAAACACGCTGTTGATGAAAGGTTTGAGAAAGCTACATACATATGCTTCACTCAGCAACACATGAAGGGGGCTCCAGTGTCTGGTCTGATGATGCAGGAAAAGGCACTGCAATTTAACCAAGAACTTAACAGCCAAGAAAATTAAAATGATTTTAAAGCTTCAACAGGGTGGCTTCAGTGTTTCAAACAGAGACATTCCATTCGCCAGTTAGAAATTCAGAGGAAGAAAATGTTGGCTGATGAGACTTAGATACAGCCATATCTAGATGAGTTACAGATACACATTCATGCCCTGAGGTACACAGATGAGCAGATCTATAATGCAGACAAAACTGTCCTTTACTGAAAACTCTTGCCTGACAAGACCCTTGCCGGTTCCTTGGAGCAGACTGCCACTGGACACAAAAAAAAAGACAATCCTTGGTTGCTTCAGTGCCGCAGGAACACACAAACTCAAGCCCTTGTTGACAGGGAAATACTGTATGCAAACTTTAGATGTTTCATACATGTAAAAATGACAGCCCTCCCAGTGATTTATGTTGGCCAAGGGAATGCGTGGTTGAGCAGTGATTTGTTTGTGGACTGATTCCATAAAACTTTTTTGCCCACTGTCAGAAAACATCATGGGCAGAAAAGGCTCCCCCTGAAAGCACTGTTTCTAATTGACAATTGCTCCCCACGGACTGAAGTCAAATGATGGAAGAATTAAGGTAAATTTCTTTCTCCCAAACATGACGTCACTGCTGCAAACATTCGATCACGAGATCTTAGAGGGGCTCAAAAAAATGTACAGAAAGCAACTTTAAAGGTGAATCCTGTCAGACACAGATTCTGAAACATCAATTGTTTGTCTGGTAAAATAATTAACCTAAAAGATGTTGCCTACCTGATGGGAGAGTCCAGGGATGAGGTCACCTCTGAGAGCATTTTGAAATCCTTCTGCTCCACTCTAAAGCTTGGTGTGCAAGATTCTATGCCTAATTTTGTTTTGGACACCCCATCCCTTGAAGAATCAGAGGTAGCTGATGGAGACAAAAGTAACAACAACTTCCATAGCATTTGCAAGCAATTTTTCAACTTCATATATTAACATCCCCTCAAAAATCTCAGCGGTATGATTTTCACCATTGCAGGACACAGTCTTTATAATGAATGTAAATTGCATAAATCTAATTAATATGGATACAGAATGTATTGATTCTGATTTGGATATAGGCCTAATAGATTGATGTATGTTAGATGAGTTATTAAGAGTAAATGATGCATTAGAACCAATAGCAAACAGTTCAGGTTATAATAGAATTCAATATTTAGACCTAAATCAGTATTGTATCCTTCAATGGTGAAAATCATACTGTTGAGATTTTTGATGGGATGTTGATTTTGTTTAATTCAGTTCAATTCAACACCATTGAGACAGCTCATTTGCAAAGTGGTCATGGAGGACACAGATACATAACATGTAAAATTAGTGACATGCAAAAAATCATAGGACAAGGGTGACAAATACTTATACAGAGTGAAACCAAAAAATACATTAGGCACTGATATTTGCACAGATGGATTAAAGGCATACGCAGATGCCAAACCAGCAGGAAAGAAAAAAAGAATAAACATCAGTAAGAAGTAACAATTAAGCGAGTCTTAATAATACTAGTTCACTGAGGTATAATGGCACAAAAGGAAAGGGGTCAACAATGGTAGAAGTACTCATAACAGGATATAATTAGAAAAGAGGAGAAGCTCAGATGGTGAGGTAGAAGGGAAGGCAGAAAAAAAGGAAGGGATGGGGGTGTATAATGTATGAAGTTGAAAAATTGCTTGCAAATACTATGGCTCATAGAAAATAGAATCTCCCCTTGTCAGAGAGACAGGCACTATACCAATTACAGTCATGTTCTGGTGTGGTGATTAAACCCTCTGACGGGGGGGGGGGGATTGTGTTAAAGCCAGAAGCTATGTACTGACAAAAAGTTATGGATACTGTATGTTGAATGTCATCAATAACTATTAGATTCTAAAGGGTGATCCAATTAAGAAATTTCATTTAGATTTGTGTGATCTGGTCAATTAGACAAACCACAGGGGCTTTGTTTTGGCCAAGCAGACTGTTTTCTTGAAGTCACAGTACCCTGGGGTACCCATAATTATATATGATTCTGAGAATTCATAAAAATTGAGAGATCTCCCTCCCCCCATCAGGATGGGCCAGTTGTCTCAGGTGTGGGTTTCATCACTCAGAATTTGTCCATATTTCTGGATTCTTATTTACAACCTTTTTTTGTTCGGGGCCGGGAAACCAACATCTGAGACACTATTGCCCTCCTGGGTAAATTATGACATGTAACATGGCAACCTGATTATCAATGGGTGACAAGAGATGTTTCCAGTTTATACACATTTATGTCATAATTTGGAATTGGAGGTTGTGGAGCAATATTTAAGGGGGGAGCTCAGGACTAACATCCCAGCATTCTTCCTCCTACAGGCACTTTGATTTTATTTTGCATAACAATTATTTTGTATTTGAGTGGATCATACAGTATTATTTGCAACATTGTGGTACAGCAATGGGTGCATCAGCTGCCTCCTCTTTTGCAAGTTTATATATTAGCCTATGGGAGGAGGAATATGTGCTCAGAAAGAGAAATAATCCATTCTTTGAGTATGTTGTCCTGTGGCTCTACTTTATAGATGAAATAATGTCTTTGGAAAGGTGGTTACAATGCAAGCAAAACATTATTTCTAAAATGCTTATTCCCATTAGGCTCTGAGTATTGTACAGAATCTGAAACAGTAAAAGGATTGAGAATAGAAAATATAACACCATTAAAAAATAATATAATCAATAGAAAGTAATCAATAGTAATAAATAACAACCAAATAATACACTAAAATATATACTGATAAAAGTATAAAGTCATGTTCAAGTTGCTAGTAAAGGCTAAAAGCCTCTGTAAAGAAATAGGCCTTTAAGATCCTTTTGAAGGCCTCCAGTGATGGGGTCTTCCTCAGAGATCTAGGAAGCAAATTCCACAGGGTCAGTGCAGCTACATCAAAGGCTCGCTCACTTGAGGATTTTAACCGAATCCTGGGAATTGCTAAGAGGCCCTCCTCAGAGGAGCAGAGAGGTAAGGAGGTCCAGTGTGGAAATAGAAGGCTTTGCAGGCAGCTAGGGCCCAGTCCATGTAAGGCTTTATAAGTCAGTAAGCAGACCTTGAAGGAGATCCACCACCTCACCAGCAGCCAGTGCAGTCTGTGCAAAACCGAGGTTATATGAAAAGATCTTTGGACACCCATCAACAACATGACCACCACATTGTGCACCAATGCAGGTGACGCAGGGCTCCACTGTTTAGCCCTATGTATAGGGCATTGCAATAATTGAGCCTGGAAGTAACAAAGGTATGTATCAGTGGGTGGGATAAAAGGGTGATATTTCTAAGATTGTAAAAAAAAAAGGCATTTTGGACAATGGATGACACCTGAGCCTCCAGCATCAATTCACTGTCCAAAATAACACCTACAGTAGATTCTTTACTGTTACTGAGGTAGTAAGATGGAAAGAAATGAGTACTAGCCCACTTCCCCCTGCCCCAACCACAGTTCCTCTCCGACCACCAGGCTGAATCACTAATACTTCTGACTTGTCTGGATTGAGCCTCAATCTGTTGGTAGACATCCAGTCCTGTATCTCAGCAAGACAAGAATTTAGTACAGAGACTGGATCCTGTTTCCCTGCTGCAAACAACATATACAGTTGGGTATTGTCTGCATAGCAGTGGAAATCCACCCTGTAACATCTAATGATATCGCCCAGGGATAGCATGTACACTGCAAATAACACTGGTGAAAGGATCAAACCCTGGGAGACTCCACAGGACAGGGGCATTAGGTGGGAGGAAAGGCTTCCCATCTCCACCCTTTGCAACCTACCTGTAAGGCAGGTCTCAAACCAGTTGATGACAATACCAGCAACTTCACAGAGCTTCCACAGGTGAGCCAACAACACTTCAAGATCCACAGTGTCAAACACTGAAGACAGATCATGCAGGATGATAACTGACCTTTCACCTCAATCCATTGCCTTGAGGAGATCATTCTGCTCCTTGACTAATGCCATCTCTGTACAATGCCTGGACCAGAAACTAGACTGGATTGGCTCATAGATGTCAAAGGTAGTGAGATGTACCTCAATCTGAGTGGCCACAGCTTTTTCAGTAACTTTCCTTAAAAAGGGAAGATAAGAGACAGGTCTATAATTCGTGAGACTGTCCAGGTCTATAGACTGATTCTTCTGGAGAGGTTTCACCACTGCCTCTTTAAGAGCAGCAGGAAACTTGCCTATCCCCCACCCACACCCACACACACACACACACATATCACTAAGAAGCTTTCTCAGCCTTGGTCCAGTTCACAACATGTTGGCAGGAGCTTTGAGATTCTCTCTTTAACCTCTTCCACTCCTACTGGACTAAACTTGCTCCAGATGTGTGGTTTGCCTCTATTAGCTCCAGGTCTGACACTGCTCACCCTATGGAATCCCACTGGGGAGATACCCACCTTGATGCAGGACACTTTGTCAGAAAAGTACAGAACAAACTCATCACATTTTGAAGCAGACAGTGCTCCTACTCGAGACAGAAAGCATGAACAAGCCTGTCCACCATCTGGAGAAGCTGGTCTGGTCTGTTCCTTGCTACAGCAATCTCCCTGGACATGAACTCTGCATTCTTATAGGAGATTCCCCTTTCATACTGTCTATAATAAGTTTAAAAAGTCAATCTGTCTTCCTCAGTGCCAGAGCTCCACCAGTGGCACTCCAGCCTCCAACCCATCATCTTCAACTCCCTGAGTTCCCCATTGAACCATGGGGACCTCAGGCATGACTGCTGGGTCATACATGGACCAGAGAAACACAATCAAGGGTCACAGTGACATCCTTATTATAGGCCATCACCACCTCCTCTACTCAAGCATCCAGCACACTCGATAGCTCCAGCTCCACCATGACTCCTTCTGGGGTCACACACTGTGAGGGATGGAAGCAGACCATCTCCACAGGTGGAGAACTCTCTGGATGGACCCCAAATGAGAACTTCAATGTGCAATGATCCAACCAAATGACTGGTTCAATCTCAAGTTTATTACTCTTGAGTCCCAGTGTGAATATAAAGTCCAAGGTGTGGCCATGAGTGAGGGTCACGGAAGTACCAACTTGTGACAGGCCCAGCGATTTCATGATTCAGAGGAAGTCATGTCCAAAATGGGAGAGTTTGTCACCGATCCAGGCACTGAAGTCACCTAGGTGACTCCAACACCCTGTCAGTGACTAAGTCCGCAACTTCCCACAGGAATTCACTCTCGTGGCCAGGAGACTACTATATGAGAATGATCCTGCAACCTGCACCTGGCACCCCTCTAATGGCCACACATTCAAATGATGACTCTACTGGCAGTGCAGAGAAGTTCAGGCTGGATCTAAAGCAAATAGTCACTCCCCCTCCCCTGTGGTCCCTTCTCCGGTAGAATACAATGGAGAATCTGGCCAGGACCGATGGCCTCCAGAATTGGTCCAGCATCATCACCCAGCCAAGTCTCTGTAATGCAAGCCAGGTTGACCAAAGAAATCCAGTCTGATATAATTGCAATCTTGTTTCTCATCAACCTGGCATTACAAAGCACTGCCTGGGTGGGATGAGTATCAGATTCTAGCTGCCTTCTCACTTAGTCTAGTGGAAACCTTGGGTAAGTGAAACAGCAAGGATGAGCCCCTTTCTAGTTCACATTTCACCCCAGTGCCAGTGTTACAGAATTTGTTGATTTTTTTAACATTAATGAAAAGAACCTGAGGTTCACATTTGAATGTGACAGACTGAGGATAAATTATCTGGATGTGACTTTAATGAGTGAGATAGGTCAGACTGTTACATCAGAAAACTATTTAATCTGCTGAGCATTCTTTATTACATGTCAACAGTGCCCATTCTAACAGACTAATACAGTCTATCCTATATGGGAAATTTAGAAGATTGAAATGGAATTGTTCAGATGTAGTGGGGTTTACTAAACAGGCTGCGGAACATTTAGATGGAGTTTGAGAGAGGGGATATAAGGAGGGTGTTTTACAGGAGGCACTATGGAAAGCTCAGAGTCTGAACAGGAATTCATTATTACAACCTAAAGAAAAACAGAATATAAAAAGTGAAGGATAAGTTGGTTCTATGGTTTAATGTTAGCACCCTGGACTTTGACTCCAGCAAACTGAGTTCAAATCTCAGTGGGATCTTTATTGAAGCAATGGTTAATTGAAGAAGCGAGAAGGGGAAGGGAAACAAATTAATTTCAGTGCTTTACATTAACTGTTCATTGCTATTTTTGTTTTAAACTTAGATTGTGGGCTTTTAGTGACACTGTAATTTCTTTGCTGTCATTACTTAGAATTGTTTTTGGGCTGTTGAAAATTTAAAATCTAGTTTGGTGTGCTTGTAGTGGTGGTCTATTCCTTTGCTGTCTTTAATTGCTGCAAGTTTAGTCTTGGCTTGTCTGACTTGCACTGTAGTTTGGGTGAGGGGTGCTAATTGTTTGGCCTCTGACCTCAGCTACGTGATAACTGGAGGTGGGGCTTAGTCAGAGTTGAGGAAGCAAGTGATTTTTATTTTCTCAGAAGAAGCCAGAAGCGAAAAGGGAAAGGAAACCGATTCATTTCAGTGCTTTACATTAACTGTTCATTGCTAATTTTGTTTTAAACTCAGATTATGGGCTTTTAGTGACACTGTAATTTCTTTGCTGTCTTTACTTAGAATTGTTTTTGGGCTGTTGAAAATTTAGTGGCGGTCTGTTCCTTTGCTGTCTTTAATTGCTGTAAAATTTCACCCCAACCCCCAACTTTTAATTATATACCTTGTTAAATCTGATTGACAGGAGCTAAGCACAGGGGATAGTAGGGGTTGTGGAGTAGGAGGGGCATAAAAGGTGAAGAAGCCCGCCCTCAGCACGACAAGTGTTTTGACTCATTTTTTTCTTTCCTTTTTTTTTCTTTTTTAAGGAAAAGTATCTGAGGATCAGTGGCAGGATTTTTAGGACAGTAAATTAATAAAAAGGGAACTAGGAGAGCTTCAGTAACAGATAAGTACTGGAATAGTAGTATAAGTGCAGTATAATGTGGGGAGTGATGCAATGCAGTGGCTGTGGGGCAGCCATATTCAGGCAGACCTTCTGGACACTGAGGTGCTGCCCTATCTGCATGCATCTCTCTGGATTGCAGGGTGAGGTAGCCAGACTCAGAGTGGAAGTAAACTGGGTCAGGGAGTACCATCATCTCTATCCAGAGACCACCCAGTCCAATGCCGCCTCCTCAAAGTATGCCGAGAACGAGGAGCACTTGGATGACAGTGGGCTCAGGGAGGGTTAAGGTGGTCAGGCAGAGGCACATCCCAAAATCTATTCCACTCAAGAACTCATATGCCACACTGGCAAACGGGGACAACCAAATACAGCTACTCAGAGAAGTGGAAGGAAAGGATGTTGAGGTTAGCCAAGGAGGTGACCTCAGTGGGGAGAGCACTGGACCCCAGAGGAGGAGGAGGAAGTGAATCCTGGTGGGGGCCTCCATCATATGAGGAATCTAGCTAGGAACACAGGAGGGGGAGGACAGGGAGGTGAGGTGCCTACCAGGTGCCATGGCATGGAGGGATGGAATGAAGATCCTGGGGATCACTGGGAAGGCAAGACAGAAGGGTGAGCTGGATGTCATTATGCACCTAGGTACTAATGACCTGGCAAATGGGGAGCCAAAGGAAGTTCAGGAACAGTTTAGGAAATTGGGGAGGGGTCTCAAGCAAGTCACCACTTCTGTGTCCTTCTCAGAAGTACTACCTGCGAGAGGCATGGGAGAGTATAGGGGTGCATGCATCAGGAACTTTAACTCATGGTTGAAGAACTGATGCTGTGAGGAAGGGTTAGGATTTATTGGTGGACTGAGGACCCACCAGGAGGGATGGAGGCATGTTCAAGCCTGATGGCCTGCATCCATCCTGGAGGGGAATCCAAGCACTCAATGATAAGTTTAAATGCTACATTGACAAGCATTTAAACTAAGCAAGGGGGGGGGGTTGCAGGCCAGCAAGAAGGTTCCCTAATTGCCCACCCCCCACAGCTAGCAGTGGAACCAGTGAACCAGAGGAGTGGATATCTCTACAAAGCACTGTGCAAAAGATAGTGATGAGTGCTCAAGAGGTGGATTGGAAAAGGGGCAACATTCAAAAGAAGGGCAGGCAGCAAGAAGAACCAGGGATAAATGATGCCAAGGAAGGGGCTGTAGTAGAACTGCTAAACAGTCTAGGGAGGTCAAATCATGGAAAGCCATGTGTGCCAAGCCAATGCCAGGAGACTTAGCAACAAGATGGAGGATGTGGAGGCTGTCATGTTGCAGTCAGACCTGGACATTGTGGCCATCACAGAAACCTGGTGTAATGATAACTGCAACTGGGAGATGGCCATACCTGGCTACAACATATTCAAAAGAGAGGGCAGGTAGAAAGGAAGTAGGAGGAGTGGCAATGTATGTGAAAAATTACATAAGGGCCACAGAGATCCAGGAAGAATAAAATGGGGGAGAGATACTGTGGGTTAAGCTGGAAAGGAAAATTGGGCCAGCCATCTGCAATCTGCAGAGTTGTGGTCTATAGACCACCAGCCCAGGAGGAAGAAACAGATAGGGAGCTGATGCTAGCCATCCAAAGGATGGCAGAAAAGGGTGAGGTAGTGCTGGTTGGAGACCTCAATATTCCAGACGTGGACTGGAGCATCCCAGCAGCAGCAACATCAACTAGGAGCAGATTTATCCTGGACTCTCTTCAAGGTGCCTTCCTCAAGCAACTGATCCTGCAACCAACTCAGCAGAAGGCAATACTGGACCTAGTGCTCACAAACAGGGACAGTGTGATGGGGGTAACAGTGGGGGATCACCTGGGGAACAGTGACCACCAGTCATTGTGGTTTGAAATCACAGGAGCAGCAGAACTAAACCACACAAAAACACGTATCCTGGATTTTAGGGGGGCAGACTTTGGGAAAATGGGGAGATGCTTGAAAGAGGCATAAAGAGGAATGGGGCAGGAATCAGGGGTTGAGGAACAGTGGGCAGTATTTAAAATTGGGTTTACAAGAGCAACAGAATTTAGCATTAAGCAGGTTAGCAAGGAGAAAAGGAAGAGGAGGCCATTATGGTTTTCCAACGAGGTAGAGGAGAAAGTGAAAGCCAAAAAGATTGCGTTCAGGCAAAACATAAAATCACAGACAGAAGGGGACAGTTAGTGAGACCCCATCTGGAGTACTGCATCCAGTTCTGGAGACCCCATCTCCGCAAGGACATAGACAGGATGGAGGCAGTTCAGAGGAGGGCAACTAAAATGGTGCAGGGTCTGCAAGAGAAGCCATACGAAGAGAGACTAAAGGAGCTTAATATGTATACCATTGAGGAAAGGAGGGAGAGGAGGGACATGATAGAAACATTTAAGTATCTCGGTGGAATCAACAAAGTCCAAGAGGGTAGCATCTTTCAGAAAAAGAGATGTGCAAGAACAAGGGGACACAATTTGAAGATAGAGGGGGAACGGCTCAGGGGCAATGTGAGGAAGTATTTTTTCACAGAGAGGTTGGTGGATGCATGGAACAGCCTTCCTGAGGAGGTTGTGGGGTCTAAAACTTTTGGGAGAATTTAAGAATGCATGGGACAGACATATGGCAATTTTTGTGGGGGGTAGTAGGAAGAAATAGGCTGTTGGTTAAATAGGATCTGCAGCTTATCCTCTAGGTAGGGAAATGGGCAGACTGGGTGGGCCAAACCGTCCTTATCTGCTGTCAAAGTCTATGTTTCTATGTTTCTATAGGGAGAAGTACCAGGAGAAGCAATGAGAGGCAGGGAGGTCAATAAGGGAAGCCAAAGCTCAGACAGAAGAGCACATTGAAAAATCAGTGGGTAGAGGGGACATAACCTTTTACATGTACATAAGTGAAAAAAGAAAGGCAAAGTGAGGGATAGTGAGACTGAAGGGGAGGATGGGGGCTGCGTGGAGGATGACAACAGTAAAACTGACATATTGAACAGGTATTTCTGCTCGGTCTTTACTGAAGAAGAGGAGGGTAATGGGTCTGAAGGGAGTACAAGGGGTGGAAATGGTGCAGAAATTGACACAAGTCCCTTTACACGAGAAAGGTTCCTGAAGGAACTGAAAGTAATAAGAGTTGATAAAACAATGGGACCAGATGGGGTGCACCCCAGGGTCCATAAAGAACTAAGAGAGGTGGTGGCTGAACCTCTGGCAATCCTGTTTAGCCAATCACTGGAAACAGGAGACATACCCAAAGACTGGAGGACAGCAGATGTAGTCCCCTTATACAAAAGTGGGAACAAAGAGGAAGCAGGGAACTACAGACCAGTCAGCCTCACCTCGGTAGTGGGGAAGATCATGGAAGCACTAATGAAGGAGAGATTGGTGGAACATCTGGTTGTCAATGGACTACAGGACCCAAGGCAGCATGGTTTCACCAGGGGGAAGTCATGTGAGACCAACCTCGTTGAATTTTTCAACTGGGTGACTAGGGAGGTGGATCAGGGGAGAGCAGTGGACATGGCCTATCTGGACTTCAGCAAGGCCTTTGACACGGTGCCACATAGAAGACTATTACACAAACTGGGGGATATGGGTGTGGGCAGGACAGTAGTGTGGTGGGTAGGTAACTGGCTGGGTGGCAGGACACAGAGGGTGGTGGTAAATGGCTGTTGGGACTGGTCCTATTCAACATCTTCATCAGTGACATTGTGCAGGACCTAGAAGGCAGAATTTCCCTGTTCACTGATGACACAAAGCTCTTTAACAGAGTAGACACACCAGAGGGTGTCGACAGAATGAGAAGGGGCCTGCAGAAACTTGAAGAATGGTCAGGGGTTTGGCAGTTGAAATTCAATGCAAAGATGTGCAAGATAATGCATATGGGGCACAAAAACCCTGGCACAATATATCAATTGGGGATGAGGATATAGCATGCACCAAGCAGGAAAGGGATCTTGGGGTTATCATCTCTGATGACCTCAAGGTAGGGAAACAGTGTGACAAGGCAGCAGGTAAAGCAAATAGGATGCTGAGATGCATAGGCAGGGGCATGACCAGCAGGAAAAGGGAGGTCATAATTCCACTATGCAAGACACTAGTGAGGCCCCACCTGGAGTACAGTGTACAGTTCTGGAGACCTTACTTACGTAAGGACTTAGACAGGGTAGAGAAGGTTCAGAGGAGGACAACAAAGATGGTACATGGATTGCATCACAAGTCCTATGAGGACAGGTTTGAAGGAATTGAATATGTACTCCCTGGAGGAGAGGCAGGAGAGAGGGGATATGATAGAGACATAGAAGTATCTTACAGGGAGGAACAGGGTGCAGGAATACACAATTTTTAAGCGAAAAAGATGTTCCTGGACTAGAGGACATGGGATGAAGTTGGATGGAGGACGATTCAGAGAAAACGTGAGGAAGAATTTTTTCACAGAACAGGTGGTGGACAAGTGGAACACCCTGCCAGAGGAAGTGGTGGGGGCTGAAACAATCACGGGATTTAAGAATGCATGGGATAGACATAAATGAATTCTGGAGGTCAGGGTTAAGGGGCAACAGACTTCTAGGAAAACATAAAGTGAACTTACAAGCTCAAATGAGCAGACTGGGTGGGCCATAGGCCCTTTTCTGCCGACACTGTATATGTGTCTATGTAAGGAATTTCACATTTCCTTTATAGCATGTGACAGGAAAGGTGAGAATATTCTTCATTCCATGTGACCAGTACTTACAGTATGAGGGTAATAAGAAAAAGGAAATTATCCCCTCTAAACCCTGGATAACATTTTGGAGGCCCTGTAAACTCAGGGAAATTTTACCCACAGTCATTTTGTACCCTCTAATTTGAAGAAATCAGGGATGTCATGTTTGATAAACAGGACACCTGGCTTTCTTAAATGTGGCACATATTCTTTGTACAAAAATGCAAGTGCAGGAAAATCTGTTGTACATAATGAAGTAACTGTGACACTGAGACAGTTTATTGCATGTGCCACTCCTTATGTAGTATATGCTATACTATGCCCATGTAAGATGTATTATATAGGGCAAATGATATGTAAAGTGAAGGACAGAATACAGGAACATTGTCAAGACATTATCAATAGGACATGTAAGAGCCTATTAGCTGTACATTCTGAGGAAGTACAAAGTGCATAAATGAAGGATTTACAATTCATGTTACTGGAACATGTGCCGCCCACCACCACCACCACCACCCCCACCCCCCCACCACACAGACTTAAGATTTTGACATGTGCCACCCCCCCACCAGACAGACTTAAGATTTTGTATAAAAAATAAACTCAATGGATTAATAAATTAAACATCTTGCAGCCTTGGTGTTTCAATGATGATTTGGATTCTACCCTCTAATCTGGTGCGGTGCACCACAATGTTAGATGCTAGTAATAGGATGTGATTGAATTTGGTCCAGTGTATCTCCAGATAAAAATAAGAACAAAAAAAATTTAATGAAATAACAATAACAGAAGAAATGTTTTTAAGGTAGCCCTATCTTTTATGGCATGCTGTCCTAACTTCCTCTATCTAGCATTAACCCTCCTTCCCCCAACCCACCCTAAGTTTTGTTTTATTCAGTTTTGGACAGTAATTCACAAGAAAGGTTACATGTCTTGTAGTATGATATTGGGACATTAAAGTGGAGTAGTCTGAATTATTGCTATATGTATGTTATGTATGTAGTTGTACTATATGTATAGCAGTGAATGGGATTTACTGGAGCAGCTCTGAAAAGGGATAGTGTGTTTTCAATAGCCAAAAGTAAGGATTTAATTGGTCCTACCTCTTTAAAAGCACAAATTAAAGAACCATTCAAAAGATCTAAATGTATTAGGTGTTAAGACTGATACTATCTGAAGTCTGTATTTTGTGGTTTATGAGGGAATATATTGGGCTGAAGGTCCCTCATAATCATCTCCACTGAATCAATGGATTTAATTAACTTTTCCATGTACCCAGTGGGTTATACTTCATCATTTGAATGCGTGGCTGTCCAGCTGCAGGCTGCAGGATCCTCCTCATATATGTACACCTCCAGGACACAAGGGAGGATTTCTGCATGGAGTCGAGGACTTTGTCAGTGATGGGGTGTTGGAGTCATCCAGATGGTTGACTCTGGGTGACTTCAATGCCTAGCTGGACAACAAACTCTTGCATTTTGGTCATGGCTTTCTCCAGATGATGACCTCGGTGAGCCTTGAACAAACTGCTGCTTCTGTGACCCACAGCCATGGCCACACCTTATACTTAATGTTCTCACTGGGGCTTGAGGTCATTGTCCTCAAGATTGATTTGGTCTTCTGGTCCGATAATTGTAAGTGGAGTTCTCATTCAGGGCCCACCTTTTAGTCCATCCCCTGTTGAGATGGTTTACTACTGCCTTTTAACGGGGTTGTCTCCAGAGGGACTTATGGTGGTAATGGACCTTTCTGGTGTGAGTGCTGCTTGCGTGATGGGTGTGAGTGAGGCGGTGGCAGCCTATAATAGTGCTGTCTCCAAGGAGTAAAACTCCATCACACCAGTCCGTACATGACCTAGGTCTTCTCACTTGAGACTCCCATGGTCTGATGAGGCTTTCAAGGAAAAGAAGACCAGGGGTCAGGGGTTGGAGCATAGCTGGCAGAGGTCTCAGTCCGAGGAGGACAAACTGGCTTTCAGAATTCATTACATTGATTATCGAAGGGCAATCAACCATAAGAAGGCAGTGTTCCTGTCCAGGGAGATCGCTGCAGGGAAGAACAGACTGGCTTTGTTTTTTTCAGACTATAGACAGGCTACTTCATCCTGCCTGTGTGAGCAAAAAAGAGCAGCTTCATCTGCTTAATGCACAGAGTTGGCTCTGTTCTTCTCTGACAGGGTGTCCTCCATTAGAACTGTGTTCTCCTCAACATGGTGGACGCAGACCTGAAGTGGTGACCCATGTGTTTTCAGAGGCACTCCTGTAGTCTCAGGTGAGTTTTGGACCGGTGGCAGTGGCAGAGGTTTGTGATGTGATTTCAAAGCTGCAGTCCACATACTGTGAAATGGACCCAGGCTCGACTCATCTCTTAATGGGATGTGCTGGTTCTGTTGGTCCAGTGTTTGCTGAGATTGTCTGGTGTTCACTTTTGGAGAGACTTTTACCAGTGCCCTGAAAGAAGCACTGATAAATCCCCTTTTAAAGAAACCATCTCTTGACCCTGACATTTTGGCAAATTATAGACTAATCTCCACCCTCCTATTTTTGGGTATGGTTGTTGAGAAAGTAGTGGCTCAGCAGCTTGAGGCACACCTTGCAGCCAATAACATCTATTATCCATTCCAGTCTAGGTTTAGGTCCAGGCATAGTACCAGAACAACATTAGTAAGGATGCAAAATTATCTCCTCAGGGCTAGAGATAGACGGGACCAGTCATTACTCATCATCCTTGCTCTCTCCTCAGTATTCAGCACTGTGGACCACATTGTGATGCTGGATCACCTAAGAAATATCTTTGGCTCACTGGTACCATCATTAGCTGGTTTGAGTCTTTCCTCACAGGCAGGATGCAGAAGGTAGTAATGGGGAATTTCTCCTCCTGCCCAAAGCCCCTGCCTTGTGTAGTTTCCCAGTGCCTGATCCTGTCATCTTTCTTGTTTACAGTGTATGTGCTTCTGCTGGGTGAAATCATTAGATGGTACATCTTGGGTTTTCACTGTTATGCTGATGACACCCAGCTGTACATGTCATTTGCACTCAGGATGAGTGACACTGCAGAGCTGCTTAATGAATGTCTGGCTGAGATCCAAGACTGGATGTTCTCTAGCTGGCTGAGACTGATCCCTGACAAAACAGAGGTACTGGTGGTTCAGCTTGGTCACTGGCATGGTGTGGGTGCTGCCAGGATGGGAATAAGATCATTCATTGGCCCAACCCTTTTGGCAGCTTCTACTTAGGTGAAAAATCTGGGTGTCATCCTTGATGGTGGATTGATGCTTGAGGTTCAGGTGTAGTCTGGAGTCAGTTTTACCACCTAAGGAATGTCGTCTGGATCAAAACCTTAATTCTGTCTGGTGGCCTGCATTCACTAGTTCTTGCCTTTATAATGTGTAGTCTTGACTACTGTAATACTCTGTACCTCAGCATCGATGGAGGGACTCTCCATCATCTACAGCTGGTACAAAACACAGTGGCCAGGTTGCTAATAGGCCTTCCAAGGTCCTGCCATGTGACCTGATCCTGCCTGACCTGCACTGGCTGCTGGTGAGATGGAGAATCACCTTCATGGTGGACTTGATCACCTTGCAACTGGAGCAGAATGTAGTGGCTTGGTTGCTGACAGGCCTTTCATGGTCCAGTCATGTAACTCCAGTCCTGCATCCTCTGCACTGGCTGCCAGTCAGGTGGAGGGTCCTCTTCAAGGTGGGTCTTCTCACCTTTAAGACCCTATATGGGCTGGGTCCTGTTTACCTTTCTGAGGTCCTGACACCGGTGTCCTCTGCTCGATCCCTCCACTCTTCCTCAAGGGGCCTTCTTGACATTCCCAGGGTGTAGCTCAGGACCTCAGGAGATCATGCTTTTAGTGTCTCTGGGCTGACCCTGTGGAATGAGCTTCCATCTGCAGTCTGGGAGGCTCCCTCGACTAGGGTGTTTAAGGGGAGGCTAAAGGCCCACCTCTTCAGCCTGGCCTTTGACCGCTGATGCCATCTTTAGTTCTGACCAATCCCTTGAAGATTGTCCTCTGGAAACCTTTTAATACTGCTGAATATCAACTTTTGTATGGTTTTAATTAGGTTTTACTACATGTTTTAATTAACTGCTGTATGTTCTTATTTATGTTCACAGCCCAGAGCCTCTGGGATCGGGTGCCTTATAAATAAAATTGTCTTACCTTGCCTATAAGGCCCTATACGGGCTGGGCCCTCGCTGTCTGAGTGACCTCCTGACCCCTCTCCAGCCTGGGCACTTGCTCCACTCCTCCACCAAAGACCTGCTAGTGGTTCAAAGGGCCTGGTCAAAGACCTCTAGAGATCATTCATTTGAGGTTGTGTTCTCGACCCTGTGGAACTTGCTTTCAAGATTTTTGAATGAGGCCTTGTCAGAGGAGGCATTTACGTGGGGTCTGAAGGCGCATCTGTTTAAAGAAGCATTTGAGAACTCTTTACAAGTTTTCAGAACTAGCTGACTGGTAAATTACTTATTTTAATGAAGCTTTTATTTTGTATTATTGTTGCTCCTGATTGCTATCATTAATATATGTATTGATGTATATTATCTGTTGTAACTTTGCCTGCCTGTACAGCACCTAGAGCATTTCAATTGGGCACTTAACAAATAAAGCTTTACTTACTTACTTTTTTTTTAATAACTAGCCTTTCTTTTTTGGACTAGGAGCAGAAGGTTTTTAATCCACTGTGATTGGTACTTTGGTGCATGTGTATTGATTACGGGGTCTTGTTCACTTAATTATGCTCAGATAATTTATTAGTATTAATTAACCCTTACGCTGCCAATGGAATTAGAACATATAGGAATTCTGGACTGATATATCAGTCCATGGCACAGCAAGGGTTAATATATTGTGACTTTATTGTGGGTAAGAAATGTGAGGCTCCACCCCTGATGAAAAGCTTGTTGGCTGAAGCACCAGGGTTTTCTTCAGCATCCTCTTTTTTATGTTATCTAAAAACTCATTCAATAAATATACTGATATTTTGGTAATCATGGAGTGGTTTTCCTATTCCTCAAGTGCAACTGTCTGTTGTGTGTGCATCTAAGAGTAAGTGACTTTCTCACTGTAACACTGCAATTTATTGTCTCTGTTAGGATTAGAACCTAGGTTTGTGACTTCTCAAGCCTGTACTTTAAACATTACATCATGCTACATGTTTATTCTTAAAAATGACTTAATAGACTTTGCAGTGATATGCTTGTATTCAAGAACAAAGACGTTTTCATATCAGGTTAAATGAGAAAAAAGTGTGCATAAAAATAAAGATTTTGTGGCAGACTGAAGAAAGTAGGAGTGACAGAAAGAAAGAAGTAGAGGATAGGGTATATGGAAGGAATGCAGTTTCATGACTCTGCAGAGCAAGACATGCCTGGAAAATAGAATTGCACAGGTGACCATGGGAAATATTAAACCCTTTTGTAATGCATGCACACTTCTAACACCATAGGTGTGTAGGCTGGGAAATAGGACTTGAATTTAATTTGTGGCAACGTATCAGAATCTAGTCAAACGTACACTCATTGTGGTTCAACAGTGGATAGCACAGCTGAGAAGCAGTATTTAGGGTTAAACAGGCAGTATGGCAGGCAATGCTGCTGCATGCAAGACAGCAAAAACAATTTGGAATGTATTTGGAATAGAAAAAGGAATAGATCAAGAAAGTAATCTTTCCCCTGTACAATGCTATGGTTACACTGCTTGGAGTACTGCATCCAGTTCTGCTCAAATTAGCACAGAAAGGACATTGCAGAGAAAGAAAATGTCCATCACATGGTCAACAATCTGATCAATGGCTAAGGAAGTAAGAGGTATGAGGCTAGATAGAAAATACTCAAATTACAGTATTTAGCATAGAGAGGTTATATAGAACATGAAGTATTCCAAATACTAAAAGAGATGGATGGGATGCAATATGGACAGTTGTTTGAGCTTGTGATTACTATTAGAACTAGACAGCATGGACTCAACCTAAGAATAAGCAGAATAATGGGAAACTTCAGAAATCATTTAACACAGAGGGCAGGTAATGTAAGAGTCTACCCAGTCACATTGTGAAAGGTATCACTGTTTAGTTTTTCAATGCAGGGAAAGATGAGTTCCTTATGAGAAATAATGAGATTAAGGCTTGCATATCATGAGTAAGGAAATAGGTCATCAATATTTGGATGAGTGTTCACAGTCAAGTATGGCATAATCACCAATGTGTGGCACACAGATCAAACAAGATAGGTCCTACAATCTTTTATCTCTACAGTACTACAGTGTGTTTGTTTTGGGGTTATACAGCCACCCAGATTGTTGAGAGTAACAGAACTGGCTTGAATATAATGTATAATGTGGAGTTAAGGTTGCCATGGCACTTCAATACAATGCATGCAATAATGAAGAAAAAGCTTAGATAAAGTATTGTCTTAATAAATATTGCTCTCTGTACATTCAGGTTGGCAAGACATGCTCTGTTGATCAGATAGACTCATCAAAGCCCACTAGGCAAGAAGCAGAACCACGTTCAAATCTGCAGGTAGGAATTGCATTTAAAGTTTATAAAAATGAAACAATTTTTTGTTCCTGGATGAAGTATTAACCAGTGACAAGCAAAGAAGTATTAACCAGTATTCCCTGTTTCCTGTAGCAGCACAGCAATTGACTTAACCATGTGTATGGCATTTGCAATTCACTGGTCAGTACTGGAAAGCATAGATGAGCAATACCTACTTTAATAAATAGATGAGTTGGTGATGACCTTTTGTCATAGGAAATGTATTAGGTGGTTAAACATGTATCAAATTTATTACACAAAATGTCTGAGTTTTGTGCTTTCTCATTTCTTGGCATGCTTGCATGTAAAAGTGGTAAACAACATCTACTGTCGGACTACACAATGTGGATATGAACAAGTAGTGAACCCTGATAGGACATGAATGTTGTTTTCTCTGTGCTAAGCTCCGACAGCAAGACTTTACCTTACTTCATTTGTACTGCAGGCAGGCAAATCACCTTACCTTCATTAGCATCATAGTCCTGCTATGCCCTTTCAAGTGTACTGCTACTGTCATGATGGAGTCCCTTATGAATGTAAACTTTTTACTATTTTCAGTAGCCTTTCACTTACTCCTCCATGTAATGTCAAATGTGTGGCTGGGCAAAGTTCATGAATAAGGCTTCCACAATTTTACCACACAATTCCACAATTTTCACACAAACTCCAGGAATTCAACTTTTAGTTCTGATGTTATTTTTCCATTTTTTGCAGAAGATAACATGGGTATCCTTTAAGCAAGAGTGATAATTTGACTGACACTCCCCATTAAAGAGGTAGTGGATTGAGTACCGCTTGCATAATTCTTCTACTAGGCTACTGTAGCAACACATTTGAAAAAATAATGTAGGCATATAAAGTTTCCTACTATTACATGTGTTTTTTTCAAAGTATGACAGAGAAAAATCTGTTGCCAAGGCAATATTGATGTGGGCATCTTGCACACATAGTGGCAGAGAAAGGAAGTGACACTGGGCCGGGGGGTTGGGGCTGTGCTGTTCATCTACTGGCATCTGACTGACGCTTTCTGTGATAGGAGGATGTCTTGTTCAATTGAAATAACAGTCTGATTTATCTGTGGGTGATTCAGGTTATTTATTTAACACATGTTATGTGATTGTCATATGCAGAGGTATGTTTCCTGTCAGCTGAAGCATTCCTCAGTATTGTTATTGATATCTTGAAAATCTTTAACCCTGACTTGACATGAATGAACTATTGATGTTAGACAGGGACTTAATGAGAATTAACACAGTTCACTAATGCTGGGTCTTGTGGCTGAGCTTTTTCAAATGTAAGCCATAGTTATTACTTTTCTTACAAAATGTGGGACAATTTAACTAATTGTTAATACTGTCATACAATTACAAGTTTAGAGATTTTTCCAAAGTCAGTCCTGTGAAGTGTTTTGATTGGGTGGGCTATTGGAAGATTTGATCTGCAGCAGGCAGCGTTAAATAATTAGTTGTTCACTTGTCTTTTGTTTCTGTTGTAAAAGCTAAATTTAATATTCATCTTGACTCCAAGTGTACTTGCACAGATCTATTTAAATATACAGTTTTGTGGAGCTAGTCTTTGTTCACTACCATTTTGCCATCCTAATCACAGCCATGTTTTTTCTTTCAATTGATTCTTTGTGCATTCCAAGGAGCATACTAATAACTTTGGAAATATTCCACACATGCCAACATGGACACAAGTGCCTCATTCAGCTTGAAACTTGTAAACTACTGTATTAATACTTTCTGGAAAATAATAGTTTGCAAATACAAGCTGCAACATCAAACTCAGCCACCCTCCCCCTTCTGTTTACAGACAATCATTTCAGGTGCCTTATAGGAGCAATGCCCCCCCCCCAATCCTGTACTGAACAGTTGCATTTCTTTTTTTTGTGTTGTCCCTGGCATGAAGTTGTCCACCCACCCCACTGTGAAAATTGCCTTCATCCAAGTCCACACTGCCATCTCCCCTTCCCAGTTACATACCCATACTCCAAAGCACCCCCTCCCTTGCCTTTCAACAGTGACTGGCACAGTCCCTTCACTTATCTCAGTGGCTGGCTGCCACCTGAATGACAAATTTATGATCGGAACTGAATGTAGAAAAACATTTTCTACAGTCCATTTATGACTGCACACTGTCATTCACAAAGCAGCCAGCTGCAGAGGTGAGTTGAAGGACTGTGTAAGTTGCCACTGAATGTTTTGAGTGGGGACACCTATGGATGACAGATATGTATTGGGGGAGGGAGATGGTAATGTTGTGAGGGACTGGGGCCATTTTCAAAATGATTGGGTGCAACATGGAAGTGTAATAAAACAAGTAACATTGCCAAACTCTAAATGCAAGAAATTCAGGAAATGAAAAGAGACCTGCAGCTATGGCATGACATATATAATGAGGATTGAGTATTTAAAATCATTTCAGTGGGTAACAGTGATACCAAGCAAGTAAGCGATGTTCACAATAAGCCAAATAAAAAATCGGCTTGATGCATAACTTCTCCTCACTCAACCATTTAAAAAAAAAAAAACAGATAAGAAAGAAGCATTAAGAATGAGCACTGTAGCTGAAATTCAGCTACTCACAACTCATGGAGTGCAGATTTTCGCTACACAGATGAGTTCTGCACCATGAGATACAGCATACATATTTTATCATTTATTTTACTAGTTCTCCTCTCTCACATAACATTCTGCACAGAGTAGTCCATATTTATATTTATATCTATTTTTATATTAGTTCTCAACATAACTGTATAATAAGAGGGTAGGGGCTGAGAGCAACTGGAGTACACTCTTGCAAGCGCTAATTGAAGTGGAGCCACACACACAGAAAGACAAATTCATCACTAACTCACAGAATCAGCATAGAAAAATACATACTTTTTAAACAGCAATCTTATCTTTTATTACTGTTAAACTAGCTTTTATTACTGTTAAACATACACACCAATATGTTCTAATATTATACAGCCAAACTAATTGTCTAGAAGAGAAATACCAAATAAATCCTCATTAAGTAATCAGTATTACACATACTGTATGCTCCACATAAAAACTGCCACGGCTTCACCCCCCCCCAGATGTCACTACTGGTATTCTCTTCTGAGATTGGTGCTACACAGTCTGTGAGCTCCCTAGCAATGGCACATCTGTAACAATAAAATAGTTAAAATTATCAGCACATTTTTTACACCAGAAAATGAAACCATTAACCATGAACCTATTTTTTTTACACATATATTTCTTCACCCCTTACCTGAGGAACTCTCTCCAGCATCTGCCTAACCCGCTCTCTACCTCCCGCTGTGGCGACCACAACTACTCCCTCACTCTGACTAGATTGCAACCCCGGATCTAAGCCCCCATGGGAAAGGGTTGCCCTATCCTCCCAGGTCACTCTATTTATAGTGTAGTAAGCCCATCAGAGTGGAGGACCCAGGAGAGTGAGGAGCCCAGCGTTGGGAGTGTGGAGCTGGTGACAGTGCCTTCGCCTATCCTCTGGAGGTTTGTTTTTTTCTGTTTTTTCCTCCATTTCCCCTGATGATCGGTCGTGCAATGACATCAGTGGTACTAGTGCCGACACCTGCCGCAGTACCACCCCTCGCAATGCATGGTGACGCAAACTCGGCTGTCCCCTGGTCTCCACCAGAGGTTGCCCCAGTGCAACGCAACCCCTAGAGCCCTCCCCTGGAAGAGAGAGCAGTCCTCTGGATGCTTAAACTCGTCCCTCCCCTGCCGACCCCCGACAACCTGAGTTCGTTCCCAAACCCGGGTTGCCGGCGTAGCATGGGGTGTGGCATCCAGCACCTCAGTCCTCAACGCCACTGGGCCGGGCAGCCATGAACCTATTTTAATGCCATAATAAAACATAAAATAGTTAATCCCAATCCATAAGATCTTTAAGGTCTATGAACCTGTAAAACATATTGGAATTGTGTTGTCTAATTTTAATTTTACATGGGCTAATAATGCTACTGTTTACATACTTACAAACTCTATTATAGCATTTACTGAAAGTTTGGCTTCCTATAACTTGTTCACTTTAAAGCTAGAGACTTGAAACATGTCGTACATATCCATGTGGTACAAAAGTTAAAAAATGTTGTAACATTTGGATAAGTTGTTTTAAAAATAGATGGAAATAACTGATAATTACATTTTTGCAAGTTGTGGCTGTATATAGCTCAGTTCTCTTTAAAGTTTGAGACTTAAAGCTTGGGACTTTAAACTTTTTAAATGTGGAGAAATTTACTGTAGATATGCAATTTTAACTCTTGCTGTGCTGTGGACTGATACATTATTTATTAAAAATGTTTCACAAGGTAGACATACAGAGATATACAATCTCATTTACAGATATGACCTGAGGGAAAGGGATAGGGACCAAATCAGCAGGAAAAAAAATTATCAGTGCAATACAGAACAAGCCAACATGGCTGCTATACTGTGTTAAAAGAGACATATTCCACTTAAACATACTGTGGCAGTTATGTAGCATACGGAGTGTAAGATCTGGTGAAAGATAACTTGTTTTCTGACCATCCCTTCTGAAATGATTCAATGTCCTGGCAGGTTTTGGGTGCATGAAAGGCAATTTGATTTATTCACACCACTTAAAATATATTACATTAAATTCATCATATTTCATCAAACATAACAGTTTGTTTTGAGTTATTGTCCATAAACTTTCCATTTCAATCTTGCATTGAAATTCCACAGCTAGTCCAGTTCTTCAATTTCTGTTCCATCCTTGTCGGGGTCCAGATGCATCATCCAACCCCCTCCTCCACCACCACCATCAAACAATATTCCCTATGCCTTCTTAGGCTAGGTCTGGATGCCTCATACCTGACCCCTAGCCTTTCAGTAACTACCACCTCCCTTCTAATCACATCCAGGTGCACTGCCCTGGCCTGTGTAACCTACCCTACCCTACTCCCCCCCAGCTGACCCCCCTTTAGCCCTCTATGCCCTTCCCCCTTTTCCCCAAATCCCTTTCTGCCTGCAACTCTTTCCAACCTTGCTCTTTCGGCCACCTTCCAAACTGGCAGGAACTGTCCACCTGCTCCAGAACCCTCAGTCCATCTGGGAAACATCCATCCCGCAATGCTCCCTTACAGCTTGCCCCTTTTCTGCTGCTTCATTATCAGGGTGGGTGGGTAGAAAAATGAAAAACCCAGCAAAATAGGCAGAAAACTCCTGGCCCTGGGCTTATAAATCCCAAAAGGACCCCTGGCAAGGACCCCTCCAGCCACACCCCGGGCCAATCTTGTAACCCCACAGGTGTGTGCATCACTCACCTGCCCCTGTCAATCATGACATCACCTGTGCCTTCCCCTTCTTTTACCTGCCTGTCATTCCTGCCTTCACTAAGCTCCACCCCTTCCCTCTGTCCTGCCTATGTTCCCTTCCCCCCATCCTGTATGATCCTAGATCCGCCTCCATTTCCTCAGGACTGCCATCAGACAATTCAGGATTACTTTTTTTGGCAACCCCATTTGTCTTCTGACCATTCCTTCTGAAATGATTCAATGTCTAGGCAGGTTTTGGGTGCACAAAAGGCAATTTGATTTATTCACACCACTTAAATTATATTACATTAACTTCATCATATTTCATCAAACATAACAGTTTGTTTTGAGTTATTGTCCATAAACTTTCCATTTCAATTTTGCACTGAAATTCCTCAGCTGGTCCAGTTCTTCGCTTTCTGTTCCTTCCTTGTTGGGGCCTGGATGCATCATCCAATCCCCCACCACCATCAACCATTAAAAAAATGGGATTTTTATTTTCTGGACTCTGATTGGCTGGTACTCCTGCCAGGGGGGTACATTAACTTTCAATACATGCCCAGCAAATAAAAAGTTCCAGCACAAGTGCCCCTTAACTCATTCAAATATATCTGTGCCCACCCTGCTTACCCATTTGCCAGAAGTACCCCACTGAATTTTAAATCGCCACCATTTTTTTTTTCTGGCTTAGCGAGAGACAGAGCTCCCTACCAAGCACAATGCTAGTTTTTTAAGCAAGTGCCATTTCTAGGCACTGACAGAGGTTTGCCTCCTTTCATCCACCCTGCCCATCTATGTAGTTTTAAATAAAAGCACTCTCACATTAAAAGGCCAAATCATAATGTAAGTTTCAGTTATGCCAGGTTCCCCACTCACCTCTTGCCACTGTATTTCTCTGCAACACAGAATTACTTCTCTTCACCCCACATATCAGAAACACACCGAAGCAGAGAATCGCGACTCGCATTATCTGTATTTTATTTTGTTTGTTTCAGTCAGCAAGCGGGTGAACATCCCGCTATCAGTCCTTCTGAAACATCCGCTGCAACATACCTCTCGAATAAAGTTCCTCTGACATGTAACTCTATCATCCTTTCTGTGTGCTGTACCTCAGTCAGTAAGCACCGTTTTCTTTAAACTGCAGCACTCATCTCTCCTCAACTGCTGCTACCCATACTGCAGTCGACTCCTCACAGAAATAAATAAAATATTGGAAAACTACACGTCGATTACTGAACAGCTTACACTCCTCTGATTGCTTTGCACACTTCCTTGTGCAGACATAAGTCGGCCGTTCTGCTCTGCACTCAATTCACAAACTGAACTGCTTTTATTTAAAAAGAAAAGCTACCTGCCGAGTACTGAACACCTCATTCTCTCACTCAGTACACCCACTATGAACTCGGTCTTCCACTGCTCATTATTCTGGATCTCATTGCCATAAGAGCAGCAAATACAGTAGATGGCAAGAAACTGGGGGGGGGGGGACAACTCAACAAGACACTACATATGTACACATAGTGGTGCGGAGGAGTGACTAGGAGAGAATGGCTCTGGGAAGGGGCAACAGCAGACAGAACAGCGCAGATATACAGAGGGACTACATTACAAGGAAAACACTTTAAACTTCATTCTTACTCTTATTTATTTTAGTTTTTCTGAAATTTTTTAAAATCCCATCTAAAAATGCCACAGGTAGCCAATTTTCTAAGTGCAATAATATCCTACAGGGTGGACGGTATGGGCAATACCGGACCTACCAGGGGCTATAAGGCCCTCCACCTGCAGCGTCGGGCCTCATTACACCCCTGGGCAGTCTGGTATTGCCCAATACCACCCACCCTGTCGGGCATTATTGCTTACATATTCCCTACCCTTTCTTAGGCTTGGTCCAGATGCCTCATACCTGACCGCTAGCCCTTCAATTACCACTGACCCTTCTAATCATGTCCAGGTGCACTGCCCCTGGCTCATGTAACCTACCACCCTCCCACCAGCTGTCTCCCCTTAGCCCTCTATGCCCTTCCCCCCTTTCCCCGAATCTTTTTCCACCTGCAACTCATTCCAGCCTTGCTCTTTCAGCCACCTTTCAATCTGGCAGGAACTGTCCATCTGCCTCAGGACCCTCAATCCATCCAAGAAAGACCCATCCTGCAATACTCCATTACAGCTTGCCCCCTTTTCTGCTGCTTCATTATCAGCATGGGTAAGTGGGGAAATGAAAAACCCATCAAAATTGGCAGAAACCCCTGGCCCTGGACTTATAAACCCCAAATGAACCCTGGCAAGGAACCCTCCGGGCCACATCCCTGGGCTAATCCTGTAACTCCACAGGTGTCTGCATCACTCACCTGCCCCTGTCAATCATGATATTACCTGTGCCTTCCCCTTCCTCCACCTGCCTGTCATTCCTGCCCTCACTAAGCTCCTCCCCTTCCCTCTGTCCTGCCTGTTTTCCCCTTCTCCTCACCACCCCGTATGATCCTAGAATCACCTCCATTTCCTCGGGGCTGCCATCAGACAATTCAGATTGCCTTTTATTGGCAACCCCATTTGTCTTCTGACCATCCCTTCTGAAATGATTCAGTGTCCAGGCAGGTTTTTGGGTGCATGAATGGCAATTTGATTTATTTACACCACTTAAAATATATTACATTAACTTCATCATATTTCATCAAACATAACAGTTCATTTTATGTTATTGTCCATAAACTTTCCATTTCAATCTTGCATTGAAATTCCACAGCTGGTCAAGTTCTTCACTTTCTGTTCCTTCCTTGTCAGGGTCCGGATGCATCATCTGACCCCCCCACCACCATCAACCAATATAGTAGTGTAGTGTCAGTGGCTCAGTAAGTAGCACACTCGCCTCTGAGGCTGAGAGATCAGACGGCTGTGGGTTCAGTTCCCACATCTGGCACTTGGGTTACTATCCCAGTACTGACACTCTAGTGCAGCATGAGAGGGGTGCTGCACTTTGGAGGTGCCGTCTTTTGGATGAGATGATAAACCAAGGTCCCATCTGCCTGGATTGGTGGTAGTTCAGGTGGATGTTAAAGATCCTATGGCACTTACCGAAAAGAGTAGGGGAATTTTCCCGGTGTCCTGGCCAAATTTCCCTCATTCACTAAAAATACCACCAACAGCTTACTCTGGTTCAAGGTCAGTTGGCATTCATCTGTATCCCCTTCCCCCGGGCCGTGCCTGAAAATAGGCAGGATTTGTCTAGTGCACTTACCCGGTCAACAAAAAATAAATAAATAAAAAATAAAAATATTCCCTATGCCTTCTTAGGCCTGGTCCGGATGCATAATACCCGACTGCTATCCCTTCAATAACCGCCATCCCCCCTTCTAATCATATTCAGGTGCACTGTCCCTGGCCCGTGTAACCTACCCCCCCAGCTGTCCCTTTAGCCCACTATGCCCTTCCCCCCCTTTCCCCTAATCCCTTTCCACTAGTACCCACCTCCAGCTTGCTCTGGATGGTGGAGCTGCCCTTGCTGGGTCATCTAGCCATCCCAGTCTAGCCACACCCAGATGCCAGAATGATAATAAAAAACAAGTCATGCCTGCATCTGAGAGACAAACTCCATCCCCCCTATACAAATTTGGCTTATCAAAACTTATCCCCTTATGTGAGATGTTCCTCCCTCCTAGTTCTCTTATGACCCCATCCGTCCTCCTGTTTAGTCTCCTGCAGGTCCTATCAATAGCCCCAATACTCAAGGCATGTCGCCACACCCATCGGGATATAATTTCCGACCAAACTACCTCAACCCCATCCACCAGTTCTGTATGGTCTGCAAATCATCCTTAAACATTTAAACATTTACAACAAGACTCCCCATGGCGTTCTTCCCAGGTTATTACTCCCAAGGTGGATAACTATGACGTCTGGTTTTCCCTAAAACAAATCTGAGCTCTTCCGCTAAAGGAAGCAACTGTGCCCAATGCATGCCCTGGACATCTTTCTAGTGAAGCGGAGGGATTCTGAGTCCTTTTATGTAATCCCTGCCCCCTTGGCCAGATGCTGCATATTTCTATGCCTAGTGTATGTAGGAATGCCCCAAAATCCACATGGTCCTTCTCTGGCTTGCACCTGCTGACACAAGGAAACACAAGAACACAGTCAATTCAGGGTCTAATATAATGCTTGAAAGAGGCGGATCGCCATCTGCTTAGTTCTTTTATTTCCTCCACACACTCCCCCTCCTGGGTCAAAGTGGAGGCCACCCCGATCCTGAATGAATGGGTGACAAATTGTGTTGGGTTGTGTCCCTTCAATGCCAAAGCCTTTTTCAGGACTCCTCCCACCTGATAACAAGTTACCAACCTGTTATTGCCATGATGGAACCAAGGGCCCGCACCTGTGGGGCAGATGGCCTGGTAGCTCTTCATGGCCTGTACTGCACATGCCTGGTCCCCCACAGTAATTTTATCTGTACTTGTGCCCCCATCCCATCTGGTCGGTTTCTGAGCACTGAAACCAAATGCATAGCCCTTTCTTATTGAATTGTATGTCCTCTAGTTGTAGCCCTCCCTCAATGTCCCTTTTTTTCTTGGGGAACCACTACCCCAACCAGAAGGCCCCTTTGTACATTAAGGTAAAAACCACCTGGAAAAGGCAGGCTTCAGTATCAGAATTATAAATGATGCCCAAGGCCCCTAGGACTGCAGTTTAAATGCCTGGTGTAATGGGCCTAAGGGAGTCTGCCTGCGGGGCCTACCCCTTTTGCCACCCTAACAGCATATGTCTCACCCTTTTACTGTTATTTGGCTCTGGCCATCCCCTGGTGCTACAGACCCAACCTATACTGACTAATTGGACTGCCATGGTAAACTGCAACCCCCTTATCTCACCTGTCCACCATGAACCTTATTACCTGCTCCTTGGTGACGGGCAGGCTTACCATCATGCCATACTGCTACCGAAACCCTTGGAAGGCTTCCCATGCACATTCGTAGGCCTTCAGAGTGTTGGTTGACCATGAATTCCAGTACAACATTCAGGTCCTTGCCACCCAATTTCTCATAGCTGTCCTGGCACCGGTGTTCTCACCACTTCCACCTGAGAAGCCAGCCTTCTGAACCTGCCCAACTGTAAATGTGAAAGGCTGCAGCAGTTTCGTTCTGGACCCCTTCCACTTGCCTAGATCTAAATTTGAGGTTCAAACATAGCCCTAGCAGCAACAGCTGTCTCATTACCCGAGTTACCATCTCTGTGGGTCCCTTTTGTCTGTTAATGACTTCCACCACACCCTTGATGTCACACCCAAAACAAACCCTCTTGTTCTAAAACTCCCCACCCCAAACCACTAGAGCTACAAAAATGAGGATGACCTCCAACACGGTGATGTCCTTTAGTAAGCCCCTGGCTTGCCAACTGTCTGGCCAGGCTTTGGAGATCCATCTGCCCCTGTAATATGCTCCCATGCCCAAAGTCCCTGAAGAGTCTTTATATAATTGGAGGGCGTCACTGTCCACCCATTCGTCCTGCCAAAAAGTAACCCCATCATAATCTGCTAGAAAAGTTTCCCATACTGTCAGATCTTTCTTCACCCCTTTGGTCATGTCCACCCAGTGATGCGGCCTCCTAGCCTTCCCCTTGGCATGCCCCAACCACCATGTAAAAGCCCTGCCTAGACTGATTGCCTTGCAGGCAAAATTCAGATGTCCCAGTAATTGTTGAACTAATACCAATGGAACCCTCCTTTTTCCCCCCCGACACCTGTCCTAGAAACTCCTTAAGTCACAGCACCCTGCCCTGGGGCTGCCTGGAGCATCCCCCACTGTGTGTATTTCGATCCCCAGAAATTCCAGCACCCTGGAAGGCCCTTCTGTCTTTTCTCCCCCTAATGGGATTCCTGTTGCCTCACACATGAGCTGGAAATCTCGTAACATCCCCTGCACCTCCCTCTTGTTTCCCTGATCAACAAGAAATCATCAAGGTAGTGCACCATCCTTCTGTGCCCATACCTGTGCCCAAACATCCACTGTACCCAGGTACTGAAAGCTTCAAACATGAAGCAATGCACTGAGCACCCCATCGGCATGGCCTTATCGAAATAAATCCCCCCGTCGAACTGGAACCCCAGCAAATTCTAGTCCTTGGGCCATACCAGCAGCAGCCTAAAAGTGGACTCGATGTCCATTTTGGCTAACCAGGCCCCTGGTAGGGCCCTAATTAGCAGCACCGCCAAATCCAATATTACATAGGATATGGGGCTGTGTTTCTCGGCTATGCCATCATTCATGGATGAACCCTCGGGGTACGACAAATTGTGAATCAGGTGGTATTCCCCTGGCTGTTTCTTGAGTACTATGCCCAAGAGTGAGATGCAATTGACCACATGGCAGGCTTGTGAAAAGCCCCTCCACCCTACCTGGATTTTTCTCCTTAAGGATTTTCTTGTGAACTGCATCTTCCTTCCCCCCCCCCCCCACCGAAACCAGGTTCTTCACCATCGCCCTTCTCCTGGTCCCCTGAAAAGCTAATGCAAAGCCCTTTTTAAAACCCTCTCTCAGCATCACCCCCCACTTTTGATCTGGGTATCCCATGGTCCAGGCGGCCACCATCTTGGCCCTAATGTAAGTCCTGGCCAGTGGGGAAACCCCATCTCAGGGCATCTACCCCCTGGTTCTCAATTCCACCCATAGTTAGAATTGTACCCACCTCTGCCCCCGATTCCCCACTCCTCCCCCAAATTCATTACTGTTTCCCCTCCCCCCTTCTGCCCCTCAAAAGGGCTATTCATGCCCACTTGTCCCCGCAGAGCACTCATTGTTCACCCTGCATTTTACTACTGGATGTTGTCCATTGCATTTTGAGCAAATGTGTTTAAACTTACAATTGGCCCTGGTGCATGTGGCTCTGTTGTATGCCCTGCATGACTTGGGCCCCTTGTACCACTGTCTTCTTGGTTCCCTTTGATACCCCTCCTGCCTGGCTGGATAGAGTTCTAACCCATAACTTTGAGTGCATGCAATCCCACCTCAGTTCCCCCCTCACCAGCATTCACTGCCAGAAAGCATTGTCTTACTCTAACTATCCTTAACCTTTCTGGGCTTTGTACACATCCCTAGTAATGGCTGTATAGGTCAGCAGCAGTATAGCCAGTTCTGGCCACTTTTCTAGGATTGGTGTTATACACCAGAAAACCCCTTTGCCAAGTGTCAAGATTTTCCCTTTGTAAGTAGCTTACTCATCTTTGTGGACCACTACTGCCAGAGCTACCATCATCTCTGATTTTCCCACCATTTCTTTTTGTTTGTATTTTTGGCTGTCTTTTTGTCCAATAGGCTGAAAATGTTCACATATTCCCCTTTCCATATTTTATCCTTAATGGAGGCCGATACATGGTCCCCCAAAGAGAAACCTGAAGGAGCATCATAAAGCTTCTTTCCCCAGCTTCCCCCTACTCCGTCCCCCACCACGTCCCCCTTGTCCCTCTTAGCTTTCTTAAATTTGTCTAGGATTTTTTCCATTGCATCCAGCCCTGTGTCCCCCATCTCATCCAACAACCCAGTCATATAATCCTTAAGGCTGCCCTCTCTTGAGGGAGCAACTGCATCCTTACCTGCTCCTGTGTCAGGGTCAGATGGTTCCAGTGTGGGTTCGGGCAGGGGGGCTGGTTCCAGGTCTGGGGCTGGCCCCCTTGGGTGCTTACCTCCTGCCCCCTGCCCCGAGGTCCAGCAGGCTGCTTCCTTTTCCTCTCCGCTGCTTCCTCTTCCTCCTTCTTTTTGGCCCCCTCGATGAGTTCCATCATCTTACCCATGAGAGCTACAGCTTCTGTGCAGAGCTGAGCACTGGATACCAGCATGGGCTGCTTCTTGAGTGCCATGTTCTGAAAGAAATGTTATCCAAGAAAATAGGGGAGTGAGAAACATAATCAGGTCGGTGCGGTCTTTCCCTTCGCCCCCCTTCTTAAGAATTATACCATCTATAAACTTGTAACCCTGCAGTAAACATGCAGGCACCTCTGTTCTCCCCTCACTTCACACCTGCCCAGGGGTCCAGAGTGTGATCCCAACATCCATGTGACCACTAGCTTTTGCCCAGTGAATGCAAAAGACCTGTCAGCCCTGGTACCCTTTTCTCGCCTCCCGCATGCCCGGGTCCCGAGGATGCATCCCACATCCATCATGTGCCACATGTGCCCCACTCTCTTGATCTCCTCTCAATGCCTTGCTCTATGGCCATGCCAATAACCCCTTTGGAATTGTCAACTTTTCCCCGCCCCGAGTGGCCCCTGTCACCGCAAGGGACCAGCTGCACTGAAAAGAGATGGCAGATATATGTACTCCCTAGGAATCAAACCAGTGACTCTTTGTTTGTAAGGCAAAGACATAACCAATGTACCACATGAGACCCCCCCTATAGCCCCATAGTAGGCTGACCCTCCCTCATGTGGCTATGTGGTCACATCCACCATGTGGTCTACCGGACCGCTCATGAAGCCAACCATGTTGGCCCCCCCACAGCAGTTCCTCACTCTGTAGGCTTCTTCCTCCCTCCCTACCTACCCTCCACAGAAGCTGCCCTATGTATCCCCCAAATCTCCAGGGTTGGCTATTCATACCACTATTCCCCAGGTCTTTGATGTCCCCCTTTGTTACCACATGAGTTATGTCAGCTGACTCCCAGAACTACCCAGTTAGCTCCTTCTCATCCCATCCCTTCAAATGTGCACTCGCTGACCCCCACCCAGGGTTGTTACATGTTAAGGCTTTCCCCCTTGGCCCTGAGCCCCCAAATGGCTCCCCCGGCCCGATGCATAATTCTCCTCCTCAATGGATGGTCCTACCCACCTCTGTCCTGGACCACCTTGTCACCTCGTGGTCCACCCTCGGGTTTGGTGCCCATGAAACATTAATATTAGGCCTATGTGCCTCTTCTATGGGCCCCTCTCCAAATCACTTCCTTCTTTCCTTTTGGATCTGTTTCACTCTGTACCCCCTTTTAAAAAAAAAAAAAAAAAGAAAAGAAAAGAAATCCTATTCGTCTCCTGCTGCCAGAAACTATATGCTCGTTTCCCCCTTCAAGGCGCACCTCTGCCCCTACCACCTCACCCGGAGTCATTTCTTATGGACTGGCTGCCCAACTGTCACCACATGGTGATGATGACCTCAAATGTCATCGCCACATAGTCTGGCTGCTGGCCATCTTGGGCACCAACACGCTAGCCTACCATGGTGTGACTCCTCACTGACCACAAAACATCAGTGAGGACACCTTTGATTTTTGGGCCATCTTCCCAGTACAGCAAAGATTCCTGCCTCAACCCAAAGTCATTTACTGTGTATGTTCCCCCAACCCACCTGACCAGACAACTCACACTCAGCCCACAAGGCTCCGACAGCGTGCTCTTTCTCCCTGTGCCTAAACATAATTTCCTGTGAGGAGACTCACTAGCCCCAAGCCACCAGAAGAAGAATCAGTGAGGCATCCACGCTCCTTTCCATCCAACCTCTTCCTCCGATCACACCACGCCCGCCGGTCCCATCACTGAAAATAGCCCAAATGATTTTACCAGTGCAAAACCACAACAACTTCAAAACCCTCCTGCCAGCTTTACAATTCCTGGCTGCCACTTGATCCCTGCACCAACTCAGCAAAAGACACAAACTCTACCTGAAGGAACAAATACCACCACAAAATGGGGAGACATTCTGTGCAAACATTCTTAACCACAAAAGGCACTACTTTTTTTTTCTTTTGCTATATGTATCTGTATAAGTTGTGGGAAATGGGTTCGGCAGCCTCCCACACGTGGCCAGCAAGGCCCAAAACTCAAACAAGCCATTCTAAGAGTAACAGAATAACAAAAACTTACACAAATATAGTGAAAGGTTGAGCAGAAGAGCTCTTTAATCCCTCAAACTGAGAGCTCCTAGGTCAGCATAAATTACCAGGACCCACAAATTAAACAGCAAAATTAACAACCCATGGGGCCTGGCTGGCCAAGCTCCCAGAGATGTCTTACCTTACCTAGTGGTGTAAATAGCTCAGAAACAATTGCCAAACACTGTGCTGAGAAAATGAAGAACCCAGCAAAATAGGCAGAAAACTCCTGGCCCTGGGCTTATAAACCCCAAAAGGACCCCTGGCAAGGATCCATCCAGGCCACACCCCTGGGCCAATCCTGTAACTCCACACATGTACGCATCCCTCACCTGCCTCTGTCAATCATGACATCACCTGTGCCATCCCCTTCTTTCACCTGCCTGTTGTCCTGCCCTCACTAAGCTCCTCCCCTTCCCTCTGTCCTGCCTGTTTTCCCCTCCCCCCACCGTGTATGATCCTAGATCCACCTCCATTTACTCAGGGCTGTCATCAGACAATTCAGGTTGCATTTTATTGGCAACCCCATTTATTGCAGGAGCAATCCTCTGTATTTCTCAGTCAGAACTCAATTGTCAGATTAATTAGTAGAAAACATGAACAAGAGAATCAGAAAATAAACAGCGTTACCAATTTCAGCAGATGTTCATTATGTCTGAAATGACAGTTATACACATCTCTCCTGAATTCATTCATTGCATTAACTGGCAAAATCACATACTGTAGTATATAGAAACAAATAGCACAGCAGTAATATTGCATACAAAATGGCAGACGATTTGAATGAGCACTTATTTATTGCTGTCATAATAAATATTACAATAAAATCAGATGATGAGCAGCACTACAGAGTTCTAATGGGTTAGAGAAAATGCTCAAGAACCTGGCGAAACTCAAATACTGATCCAAATCATGACAGTCTGGATTAAATGACAATACACGCACACACACACACACTGGCAGCTTGTTATGTGGGCTGTATTATCTGCATTATATTAATCATGGAAATGTATGACAGATGTGAGTGAACTTTCAGTGTAAGAGGTCCTCTCACATTATTGGAATGCAACTAATTTGACTTTTATTTTATTTTATGCCAAACCATAAATGAATGCCTAATCATGTTTACAGGCTTGATTCCCACCTCCCCAATGTCCCTCTCCCAACTGACACTCATATACTCAATACCCACCCAAACCTATAGTGGCTGATAGTATGGGGAGTGAGTAAATGATCTTACTGCAGTGAAGCCTCAAAAGCACAACATGTACTTCTTACTCAATCAGCTGATCACAGCTACCATTCAGAAGTACTGAACAGCTGCAGCAATCAGTAGTGCTCTTCATCTTCTTATTCCATTTTATGTTTTTTGTTTTTATCTAATAATAATTATGGCAACTGACATTTTGAAGGGGGACCAGTGCCTAACAATGCTACAGTGGTAGCCTACAGTCAGTCTGACAGTAACCAGGAAAACACACTGAAGCTCTTTCTTGCAATAAATAATCTTTTACAAGTTCTGTTATTGTATATACAAAGTTAAGGCCATCCTATTTGTTCCTGTACACTATGTGATTTTGACATTAAATACAATGATCAAATTCTGGAGTGATTTCATCACATACTTATTGCTAAATCACCTGATCTTAACTGTCATTTCTTAAGTACTGAACAGCTGTGTCAGTCCCTCGCACCGTTCATCTTCTGATCCCATTTTTATTATTATTATTATTTTCTTCTAATAATTGTTATGGCAAGTGACATGTTGCCAAGGGACCCTTGCTTGACAGTATGGGCTGAGTATGTAATTGCGGTGACAGACAATGGTCCCATTATAAAAAAAATGCAATTGTCACATTGATTTGTAGAAAAAAAGTCTCAGAAAATGAACAATGCTAGCAATTTCAGCATCCATTCATTATTTCTTGAATGACAGTTATTCACATCTCTCCTGAATTCTTCATTGTAGTCACTGGTAAAATCAGACAGTATGTAGAAACAAACAGTATAGAAGTAACATTGCATACAGAGTGGCAGAACTTGTGAATAAGCTTTTACATATTGCAACTTGCCATAATAAATATTAGAAGAAAACAATAAAAAATACACTTTTTTCACAGCACATTTTTATTGTGTGGGGTTTAGCATGTCTAGCTTCGCTTTTTTGCCTGTATAAACTGTGTATCAACCTACTCAATCCACTACATATATTAACTGTGTACCAACTTATTCAATGCACTGCATATCTAACTGTGTACCAAGCTATCCAATGCACTGTATACCTATGCTACCCTAGTCTATAATCATTGGGCACTATGCACAATGGAGGTGGGGGTACACAGAAATGTGACATACCCCGCCCATGTAGCTGTGCACTCACAGACAGGTGTGCACAAACTGGTAATAACAACCAACACCCACCTGTTAGCGTCTCCTCCCCCCGGCATGCAGGACTCCACAGGGCAGCAGAGGAAGGAGTCGTGGACCCAGGCAGGCATCCAATCGGATGTCCATCCTGAGTCCATAAGTGGATCCTTTGTGCCAGTCAGTGTGGGTACAGGTCATCCATAGCCTGTGTGGGTGCCTGGACCCATGCGGCCATACCCTGGAGCCCAGCCAGCCCATGAGACTGACCCCCCCCAACCCTCCGGCAGAGTGCAGCCCAGTCTGGAACTGCAGTCGGCATACCCCCACAGCACAAACACCCCCAGTCACTGTACATGTTGCTGGCATCTCAGCCCTTACCTGCCCAGCTGCCCCAGCCATCCCTGTCTGCCTTATGGGATGGGGCAGCATGCAGGGTCTGCTCCTAGTCCCGTCACAACTGGCGGTCGCTGTCTGTGGGGGTGCACAGTAGGTTATGACAGGGTCTGCCATGGCATAGCCCACACCCTACTGCACCCCCGGCATGCAGCACAACATGGCTTCATGCATGCTGCCTAGCACTGGCACACCCCCAGCACACACCCCCGCCCGCCCATGGCATGGTGCTGTCTGCGTGGCCAGGGGATCAAGTACATAACAGCTGTGCACCCCCTTTGTGAATGTCATGTGGTTCCCCCTCAGTGCCATTCATGCATATGATGTCAACATGCCAGGTTTCCATGGGCATGTTGACATCATGCATAGCACCCATTGTGTGCAATACTTTTTACCATGTTGTTGAATCCTGTACTCCATGTCATGTGTTGCATTGTATGTACTTTTGTGTCATCTTCATGGCCTGGGTCATGCCTAAAAAAGGTTCTTTGTATCAGTGCACCTACCCAGCAACCAAAGACATAAATAAATAAATTAATTAATGAATGAATTAATTAATTAATTAATAAACAAATGAACAAAATCAGAAGATGAACAGTGCAACTAACTACTGACAGGTTGAAGAAAATGCTTAGGAATCTAGTGAAGCTCAAGCTCTAGTCAAAATCATGTCAGTCTGGATTCAATGGCAGTAGAAGCACACACACACACACACACACACACAGACACAGCACGATAGCATCTTATTACGTTTGTTGTTATGTTAATATTGGAAATGTGTATCAGATGTGAATGAACATTGACATGAGCATTAAGATGTCCTCTCGGCTTATTGGAATGCCAGTTGTTTGACTTTTAACTTGTTTAATGACAGACCATCAATTATTGTCTGACCAGATTTTTAGGTTTGATACCCACCTCCCTAATATTTCTCACCCAACTAACACTCCTAAGCTCCACACCTGCCAGAACACATAGTGACTCATGCTATAGGAACTGAGTAAATCATCCTTCAGGAGTGATGCCACGTAAGCACAACACATACTTCTTGCTAGATCAGCTGATCGTAACTGCCATGGTATGGTCAGAAGTACTGAACAGCTGCAGAAATTGGTAGAGTTGTTCATCTTCTGATCCTGTGTTTTATTTTTATTTGGTTTAATTTTTTTTTAGCTAATAAAAAGTGTAGCAGGTAACATTTTGCAATATGACCCATGTCTGATGGTGCTGCAGTGCTGGCCAATATTCAGATAAAAAAAGAAAGGCACTCCAGGCAGGCAAGTTATACTAAATTAAATTAAATATTTTATTTATAGAATCCAAAAATTGTTTGGTAAAAAGTCATTTTTCAAAACATTACAAGCATATTATAAAACATAATGTGCAGGTTCAACATACCATATCAGTGTAGGCAGCTCAGCGCTTCGAGGCCACAAAGACCTCTTCATCAGAAGTTGGGATATTTTAGTAAGGGGGGGTGCGGAGGCGGCAGTATTGCAGGCATGCTTGTAGACTGCGCTGTTGTTGTTGGCACTCTTCTGACCTAGTGCCTATTTATCTATATGCTATATGTGATTTTGACAGTGAATGCAACTAAAGAATTCTGGAGCAATGCCATTAATTACTTTGTACTAGAGTAATAGACCTTAACTGCCATTTTAGAAGTACTGAACAGCTGCAGCAAGCGGTTGTGCTGATAATCTTCTGATCCCTTTTTGTATTATGTTTTTGTTCTAGTAATTCTTAGGGCAAGTGACAGTTTGCAATGGCACTGCATCTCTGCTGCAAAAAAGATCACAAACGGAGTACAAATATAAACTGCAGTTTATTAACTGGATATGTCTAAAAAATATCATAGGGCTCAGGAAGCAAAAGCCATTATTAAAAATGATAAAATGTACTCAAAAAAAGCTTTAACAGAAGGTCTCTAAAAATGGATGGGGTATTTTAAGATCAGTGTCCTCTGCACCCATTACTGAATGCAATACAAGTTTTTGTAAACCTCTACTGAATTCAGTCGCAATCCCCAGCAGATACAACTCACCTAATTCAGAAGACACAGGAACAGCTTCTCCAATAGGTGATATGCAGGGGTAGACTTCATGGAGGATCAAGAGTTGGGTGTGGGACAGACAGAAGATGTAATACTGTAAAGCTGGAGTACACATTACAGAGGATCAAGAGTCAGGTGTGAGACAGACAGGAGGTAATACTGGAGGGCTGAACTCGGGCACAAACACTGCTGCAGAAATCAATTATAAAAGCCGGTACTGCTCAATTTTGAAACAAACAATCAATCAATCAATATCTTTATTTATCCAGGTGGGCACCATTGAGCAAGCTCATTTACAAGGTGGACCTGCGGTCCTACAGTAACAATACAGAAAGACAAGTTACAATAGTACAAACAGTAAAAATAGCTGCTATTATAGTAAAAATGCACATTTACAGGTAATATACATTGAATATAGATCTACAAGGAGTCATGGATAATGAACTTGTGCTGAATCCAAGGGCAAAAACTGTGCATTTTGTAGTGGGAAATGTTAGGTAGAGGGTACGCATACCAGATAGAAGATATCAAGCGCGTAATGTAGGGAGAGGTGGGGAATAGGGGCGCAAGTGAAAAGGACCTAATTGTTAGAGCAGAGTGAGGAATTGGGAGGGTGGAGGACCGTACGAAAGGTGACGCAGTGATTTTTGCTCCAAAATGCGGCGACATATGGAGGAGAAAAGCTGCCATTGTACTAAGTGCAAGAGGAGGAATATAGTAGCAGGGGCATAACTGGGAGGGTCCTGGAGGTTGGGGCAGAGGGAGGTGTTGGATGGATGAGGAACCGAATATTTTTGGGGGTGAAAGACGATTATTATCCCCAAGTGCGATAGCAAGAGCTAGAATCAGGCTGCAGCTGTTCAGAGCTTCAAAGAATAAGATATGGGAGTTCAGCAATAAATCCTGTGAATCTGTTGGTGGGCATGCTAGAGGCAGAGGCACACATTTCAGCTGGGGACCACCATTTACAGGCCACCGTTTGAGGGAAGGAGGTTAGTTAGTGTCTAGTAAAGCAGTTGCAAATTTCTGTAATGCCATTATGGTAAAGCCTTTTGAACAAAAGGGTACTCACAGGGGTTTTCAGCTTAAGTATTTTTTGGGTTTTATTCCATATTGATGGGAGTGAGAATCCAAAGGCGGCTCTCCTGACTCGTGTGAGTGCCCTGGGTATATTTAGCAGGAGTTGTGAGCAGCTTCTAAGGGAATAATTCCTTGTCACGATCAGAGATAGACAGTTGATGATGTATTGAGGGAACTTGCCACTGAGGGCTCTAAGTGTCCAGAGTGCTGCTTTAAAGTTGCATCTATAGTGAAGTGAGGTCCAGCCCGTGGCGGCATATAGTGCGCAATGATGGGTAGAGAAGGGGAGGTCAGTGATGAAGTGTATAGCTCTGTGGTAGAGCGTATCCAATTTTCCAAGATAGGAAGCTGCACAGCTACTGTATATGAAGTCTGCGTAGTCAACTAAGGACAGGAACGTGGCTTTGACTAGTAATTTCTTTGTGTCTGCTGTAAGAAGTCTTCTCATTCTGTAAAAAAGGCCAAGTCTTTGCCTTAATGTTTTCAGCAAGTCTTCCAGGAGGTCAGTAAAGGAGAGTTTACAGTCAATCCAGACCCTAAGATATCTATATTTCAGAACGCACTCTAAGCACTCTCCCAGCATCGTGGTTATTGGGGGGAGGGAGTCACTAGCTCTTGTGTAGTTCGTGGGGGAAAATAACATGGCTTTAGTTTTCTTAGCATTTAATAGCAGTTTTTTATTGATTAGTTGGAGTTACAGGAGGTTGAAATCTTTTTGTAGGTCAGTACAAGCTTCTTTTGGTGTGGGACGACTCAGGTACAGCACTGTGTCATCTGCGAATAAGTGAATACTTGCACCCTTGATTCCCTCATCAATACTGTTGAGATACACTGTGAAGACGAGGGGACCTAGTATGGATCCCTGAGGAACACCTCTTTGTAAGAGTTTTAATGCAGATAGTTCGCCGCCCGCTTTCACCTGCTGGTATCTGTCTGTCAGATATTCAGAGAACCAGTTTAGAGAAGTAGCATCCAGTCCCCGTGTTTTTAGCAAGTCAAGGAGCAGGTCGAGGTCGACTGTGTCAAATGCTTTGCTGAGGTCAAGAAACACAGCACATACTTGCTTTTTATGCTCCAACTCCAGTTGCTAGTCATTGGTTACTTTAGCTAATGCCAAGACTGTACTGTGGTTGGCTCTGAATCCGGATTGAAGGGGGTTTAGTAATTTTTCTGTCCATGAAGGATCTTAGTTGGCCATTTACTATTTTTTCCAATAGCTTTGAGAGTGTGGGTAGGAGAGAAATTGGCCTATAGTTATTAAGGTAGTAAGGGTCTTCAGATTTAAATAGTCGGATAACATATGCAATCTTCCATATTTGAGGGAGGGTACCTTGTGTTAGGGACAGGTTGAATAAATGAGTAATAGGCACTGCCAATACGTGGCATGCTATCTTTAGGAAGTATGGTTCAAGTGCATCTGCGCCGGCACTTTTCTTAGTATCCAGGTGGAGAATCAAGTCTTCCACTTCCTTGAGAAACCGATGAGAATGAAAAATGTTGACTAACGGAGCCAACATTTGCTGGGGTCATGCCAAGTTAGGTGCGCAAGCTACATGCAGGCGAGTTAAAATATGGCATGTAATGCAATTATAATAATAAATAGTCTTACAAATATAAAACAGCTCTAGTTATTCTTGGAAAGCCCCCATCTTAAATGGCTCCACCTTCGGGACCTCCCTAACAGATACGGGAAGCAACTTCCAGAGATCCGGGCCAGCAATGTCAAATGCACAATCGCCAAACGTTTTTAATCTGGCCCTCAAAACTGCAAAGAGGCCCCAGTTGGAGGAGCGGAGGGAGTGGACTGAGGTGGCAGGTCTCAGGAGATGGTAAGCCACCAGGCAGTCAGCTTCTTGGTGGATCCTATCTATAGATGAAAATGTGAATAGGAAGGGGGCTGGTGAAAAAGGATGCAAGAGCAGTGGTAGTCACCATTTAGTAAACCAGCATGAATGAGTGAGTAAGTAAGAGACAGAATAAGTAAACAAAGAAGTAGTTAGAAGAGTATTGCAGTGAGACAAGTTTGAAACAGACAGCAGAGGCTAAGACAACAGAATGTAATAGTGACATGGTAGAGGAAAAACACAGTACAGAGGAATTAAAACAAACAATAGAAACACTATTGTCCATAATTACAATATGTTCTAATTCTGTATGAAGCCCATGGGTTAAAACACAATTGACATATGGTAGCAGAAAATGTAATTTTAGTGAAATGTTTGGTCATCTATAACTCATCCTCCTTTAAAGCTAAGTACCTGCAATTAGGTCACTAGTCTAGTGTATGTGGAATTAATCTGTACATGTGGTGGATTTTGTGAAATTTGGATGAATGTATTTAAAATAAGATGGAAATCACTGAGATTTATATTTCGGCAGTGTTTGTAGAATTTTCACAGAAATTCCACAAACTTTCAAGGACTCAGAATAGTAATTTTGCCAGTATTCTGAGAGCAAACTGTTGCTTTATGTACAAATCTAGTATTTAATTGTGTAGCTAAGCAATGTAATAATTTAAGTTAGTTACTTATTGTAGCTTGTCATTGTTATGTTCAGAAATTTGTTCATAATTTGTCTTTAAAGTATTAAGCTGCTTTATTTTGGTAATAAATACCTCCAACCTAAATTTCTTCCTGCATGCTGTGCAGACAAGAAGCTTCCCACTGGTATATGTTTTGAACATATCCCATGGGATAACTGCAGGCATATCAGATGTCTCATTGGTTTTAAAAAAAATCCCATTCTTAGCCTAAAGCCAGACTTGAAATTCTTTTTCTTTAAAAAGCATTGTGTTAAATCTTCACTTTCTGACTGGCTTGCCCCCCTCTAACCCCACTAGTATGACCAACATAAGGCCAGTATCTGAAATGAGGATATTACAGTAGTAGCCACAGGCATTGCCAGCTATTTCCAGATATTTCGCAAAATTTCTGAAGAGTTTCTTTCTGCTGCCCCTACTGTGGAAATGCAGAAAGCAGGAGATATTTCTGGAAATATCACAGAAATTTTGGGAAATAGCTGGCAGTGTCTGTGGCTGCCACTGTATGTATCCTGCATTCTTGGATCTGATGACCATCAATCAGGTATCTCTACTAGTATATAAGCTACTCACCATTCAATTCACAAATACTGAAGAGTGACAATGTCTTGATCTACCAAGCGAAGGTTTTCATTGTTATATGTATTTGTTTAATTTTTGCAAGTGCCTACTAGGGTTTGTGGCATTTAAGGGGATTGGGATAATTTTTGGGGAAAAAGGATGGTGAAGGATGGAGTTTCAATTTATGTTTTTGATGGACATGGTGAGGGAGGTGGGAAAATAAGATTTGGTTACTGGTGGGGAAGGAAGCTTTTAGCTACAAAATTATTCATGTTGCATAGGGGAGAGTGGTGGGGGCCTATGGGGTGACAGATGAGGTATATAATTTTAAACTATCTGGCGTGGAGGGAGGGTGTGTATGTATACAAACAGTGGAAATTGGATGCTTTGTTTTCAACAGCAGAGTAGGTAAAACAAAAAAAAGATGACTTTGCCTAAGTCCTTCAAAGGCAATGTGCTACCTTGCCAGCAAAAACTGCTCATAGTCGCACTTCCCCAACACCTTCACCACTGAAGTGCCTATGTGCATAGACTTTTCTGGGCAAAATGGGCTCTTCACTGGCTGAAGAGATATACAGAGTTGCACTTCACACTGTCGGAAGTCAGGAAATGTGAAGAAATTCATGAAGTGAAACTTACCAACTTCACACACTTCAGCTTGGAGTAGGTACCCATCAAGTACAATCCTCTGCTTTCTGACTAGTAGCCAGTTAGCAATCCACCTGGTGTATGCCTTGTGTATATTGTACCAGGTCAATATGTCACTGCAATAACAGCATGGTATTAACCTCACTGTTACAACAGCGAGAACATTGACAGTAACAGGGATAGAATAGCATAATGGAATTACCACTACCCCTGTCGCTGTCTGCTGGAATGAGAGAAGGATTAAGTTGCCATCACTGAGGTGTCTGGTCAAGCCGCTCCTGTGGTGGAGTGGCTAAGATACAAGCACAAGGCAGTGTGGGAGACCTGGAGCCATGGTTTGGTTCCTCACAGGTCACCCAGTCTTGCAACATTTAAAAAAATAAATACATTTTCCCCCCTCCCAAGTTTCTCCCCATCTCTGAAGTCCACACCCCCTTGGAATAGGTCATTTTTAGTTGGGGTGGGGTGAGGGGCAAAGCCCCTCATTTGGAACTCAGAATCTTCAATGTTGCTCTATGACTTGACAACATTTTGTGTTGGGTGCTGTTCGCCTGACGTTTTATGGGGTTTCAGCATTTTGCTTGCTGCATTTATTGCTGACATTATGGCCCCGTGTCGTGTGTACAGTATAGCACTGGTATACTCTGCTAAATATATTGTCATGCACCACAATGTCACAGGCCATAAAGTCCTATTTATATGGGTAAACAGGAAGCACTGGGGATGTTAAGTGACTTTCTTAGAGTCACACAGTATGCAATTGGTGGTTCTGGAAATCAAAGGTGGATCTCCTAGGTGTACAAAGCTCATTCACAATGCATTACTCTAACCTCTAGGCAATACTTCTAGTCCACAGATAGGTTATGGCTTTGTCCTTCCCACATGAGAATGTATGTATGTACTGTATCTATGTATTTATTTATTTAATGAACTAATTTTTGTATGCATGCAAGTTTTATGTATGTACAGTATGTATGTATGTGTTTATTATATATGTATTTAATTAATTTTATTTTATGTGGAATGTTTGGACAGGAAAGGCACTCCAAGCTGAATCTCTTTTCTAGGTGTTACCCAGGAGCAAAAGAAGGTTAAGGGATTTCCTAATGGTGCAAGGTATTAAACTAGAGGTTTTGGTATTCAGACTCATGACTGCCACCCTCTGCTCGATGATGTATCCTCTAGGCTATACTACTACTTCTGAAATATAGTAAGGATAATATCAATAAGTGCTACACTACTGCACAGCAGCTCATGAATAGCGCAGGAATTTAAAATAAATTGTCTTATAACCTGTGATACTGTGGGTGTGGTTTACAAAGCTGAATGTAAGTGTGGTGCGAATTACATGGGCAAAACTACCAGATCACTAAAATTATGAGTTGGAGAACATATTAGGGATGTTGACACTGCTAGGAATGAAAATGTTTTAGCAGCACATATTAATTTTAATAGGTGTAAGAATATGCATAAATGGCAGTTTTATGGCATCAAACATGTAACTCTGGGTATTCATGGGGGAGATCTAGATGCAACTTTATTAAAACGTGAAGCCTTCAGGATGTTTCAGCTGCATAGTCTAAAAATTCCTGGTCTGAATGAACAATTTGAATTGTCACCATTTCTATAAATCTCCCTGTTGCATTGTGCTTCTGTATTGCTAATTATTCTTCTGGTTCCTTTAATAGCTCCCTGTGATGCAATCAATTTTTATGTTTTCTTACGCATGCACAAGAAACATTTTGCTTTGCTTCAAAGAACAACATTTCGGAGGTGGGCCACAGACTAGCCCAATGCAGAGCAATCTAAACTGGGCTCTGACAGACCAATGACCATGCAGGCAGAGTACGACAGTGGTCACAGTTTCATGGGTGTAAACTTTGAGCACTTGAATGGACTGAAGCGCTCCAATGAGAGAGTTCTTCACTACTTTCATTTGCTTAAAGTCATCCAGCAAGCAGATTGGCAGAATTGGGAGAATGACAGCAACATGCTTTCTCCCCTTTTCTGTTAGATCCACTCTTTTTTTTCTTCCATCAGTTTGGTCCTCCCCTGCTCACCCTGCCTGATTTTTATTGTGCGCCCCCCCCACTCAGGGCACAGGAAGACCAGCAGTTCTAACTTAAAAATACTCATTGATGCCTAAGCCCAAGAAATATGACTCAGACATTTCTTAAGAAAAACCTCAAGGAGAAATATATTTTTAACATAAAAAAAGATAGACCTGGACACCCCATGCAATTAAATGTTACAAATGCTGAGTACTGGGAAAAGTACTGCAGGTGCTGAGAGCAACAAAGGATGCTTCTGTTAATCTGCCTCAGCAAAACAGTATTTATATTCAACCCAATCTTGCCGTGCTGTAGCCGTTTATTACAACCTGGCTCTATTTCCGTCCATATTTTGTTACGACAATCCTTGTTGTTGGTCCCCTGACTTTTCCTTAAACAATGACAACTGTTCAGCCCAGCAGATTATGTCTCCCAATCCAGTTCCTGCAAGATTACACACTCTCCCTCTTTCTCGCCCACCTGCCATCCGGTCAGAGCCTGAGCAACCAAAAGTCACCGACAGTTCAGAGTAATCCACAGGGTGCCCAGGAACCAACTGGACTTGTGAGTCCTGTCCATTGGAGGAGGGTAATGAATGTTAACATAGAACTGCCGTTCCCTGTATTCTGCAGCCACGATGGCCTAGCCACTGATAGGTTAACAAACTCACCTTTTATAACCAGAGGAAGAGTTTTCTGGAAAAAAGGCATGGTGACTCATAACCCCTGACTGACTCCTTCTATCTTCCCCCATTCCTCCCTCTGCAAAGCAGAATATTGCTCTCTGGTAGCTAATATTGATTACTTCCCCAGATTCTGGGCTTCACCTGCTTCTAGAGTGCAAAGCAGGTGAGGCGCCGAACAGTAGATGCAGTTCTTCTTCTTTACAACATTTCTAATGATGTTGCTCACTCTGCCCGTGTTCTGCCTCTTCAAGCACTTTCCAGCCCATTTGGAAGAAGCAGGAGTTAACCTGTCCTGCCTCATTTGATGATTTAAGAAGAGACCTTTTACTCAGATAACTCCCAGGTTCAAATCACAATCACCACAGTCAGGCACTGTCTGTCTGCTTCTCAGGCAAGTGGGATGCAGAATGCATCCTTTTGTTTAAGCATCTTGCTTGCAGTTTGGCACATATGGTGTTAAAAGTAACTGCTACTGCAGTCAGAATAGTCACTTTAAGATTATTTATTACCAAACTGCTGGAAGAGATAGAAACAAAGGCTAGCATATATACAGTATTTTGGTGTTCCCTCTGTTTATGGACATCTGCAATGCAGAGACAGCAAAATTGACAGTCTGCTCATTTTTTCCCTATGATCAGGTACGTGGCTGATGTAATGGTGTATGTGCGGCCTCTTGTGACATCATACAGCAGACTCTGGGACTCAGCACTGACAAACACACCCTAATGCTATGAGCACTCCTCAGAGGACTCCCCCCCCCCAGGTTTTGTTTAGTTTCTTACTCCTTTGTCCAGCATCCTGTTTTGGGTGATCAGGAATGCATTGAATCTACCAGGGTACTGAGCATATTGCATTTATGCTCACCTACAATGGCCACCTGGTTTTGTTGCCAACAGAAATGAACAAATTTCTCATTCTCTCTGTTTCTGCCCTGCAGTTGATGCTTATTGTATGGAGCTGCTCCTTGCCTGCCCTCCAGTGACTAAATATCCCCCCCCCCGGCATACCTGCTGTCCACAGAGCTACTCCTTGCCTACCCACTAGCAACTAATGGTATGTGCTTCTCTACAGCAAGGACCTGAAAGGACTCTGTGCTCTACCATTGCATTTTTGAATGTGGCACCTTTTTTCATAACTCTGCCAGACTTTTAATCACTGACTGCCTTGATGAATCCTTTGCCTTCTTAAACTTAGACTCGCACTGTTCTGCTGCTGAATTTGTAGTAATTTTAACCAGTTTCTTTTTAAATTGTAGCAGTTTATTTTAGCAATTAATTTTATTTGGGTTAAGTGCTGTGCCCCTCTCTCTCTTTCTTCTCCATTCTCTCTTTCTCTTTCTCCTGTCTGTAACCTTATCATTACTCCCCTCCCTCCCTCTCCCTTGCCATTACTGAAGTTGTTTGTTGCCCTCTTTTTTCTCAGATTCCTCCCACCCCCAGGGCATACCTGCTGTCCACAGAGCTACTCCTCACCTGCCCGCCAACAATTAAACATACGTGCTCATCTGCATCAAGGACCTGAACTGACTCTGCACCCTGCCATTCTACTTTCCACCACTGCACAAGTGTGGTGACTGCCCTGTCCACCTCTCACCCTTCCACATCTGGCTTCCTGTCAGTTTATAGGAATCTGTGGTCTAGTGATTTAGTCTATCTCCCTAGAAGCCCATTAGCTCCTTCTCAGCTCCTCCCACTAGGTGTCATTAAAATATCATACTATTCCATGTCAACCAATTTGTCACCCTCACCCTAATCCAATACTAGCCAACTCCTTCAGTGCCCTCTGCTCCTATTAATTCTAACCAAAGCAATTACCCTCCCTTCCTTTCCACATTATGGCTCCTTCCATCACCTGCCTGATACTCCTTTTTTTTTGCATCCAATACCCCCCAACAGCCCCCTCAAAGGTGCGGCCCCTCTGTAATTGCTCCTCCCTTGTAACCCTCCCCTCTACTCCTCCTTTCACACTTTCTTCTTTCAACTGCCAACCACCCCATCCACTGGGCCCTTCTTCCAGTCCCCCTAACTAAACATTTATCCCTCTTCCTTCTCTTCCTTCATCAACCCCAGAGCCCCTACACCCTTTCCCTATTCCTCTCTTCCAAGAAGTGTCTATTACACTCCTTTCTACTCTTTTTCCTATTGAACTCAGGAGATGTTGAACTTAATCCTGGTCCACCCTGCCCACTCCCTGCCCTCTTCCCTATAAGAGTCTTCAAATTTCCCACATAAACACCTGCAGTCTTCTACCCAAAATGGACATCCTAAAAGTCTTGCTTACAAAGCACCCATTAGATGTTCTTTGCATCTGAGAGTCATGGCTTTCCTCTCACACCCCTGAAACCCAACTCACCCTTCCAAATTTTGCACATTAATGCAAGGACTGTGGTAAGCTGGGTAGCAGAGTCGCCATGTACAGTATATTCGCAACACTCTCCCCTGCTCCATCACTCTCCAAAAATCAGTCCCAAATTCCTACAAGTCCCTCCTTGTTCATCTCTGCCTCCCATCCACAGGCTCTATCTACATAGGCATCCTCTATGCTGACCCTAAACTAGACTCTGAATCCCTCCAATTGTGCCTCAGCTTGATTGTCTCTCTCTCCACTGATGGTGCACTACTCATGATAGGGGATTTTAACATTGACTGTCTTTCCTCTACCTCCTCTCAGATCAGAACCTCCATTGAATTGCTAAACCTCTCTCAGTTGTTAAATGAACCAACCCATTACAACCCACACTCCTCCAATCATACCCTTCTCGACTGGATCATCTCCTCTTGCCCCCACTGTATATCTGCAACTGGAGCGCTGAATGATGCTATCAGTGACCACTGTTTCACATATAGTACAGGAAGGTTCACCTTCCCTAATCCCACCTAAATATCTAAATTATCACTCAACCCACAAGCTAACCCCCCATCTACTGACCTGAACTACAGACTGGTCCCCTGTATTATCAGCCTCTGACATTAACCAGGTCCTCAAGCACTTCTCCTCCATCCTGATTCATTTCTGGGACCTCCATGCCCCTCTCTGTATCACCAGGATCAGATGTACCCACCTACCCAGGAGCTCCCCCTATATCCTATCCCATTGCAAAGCATGCGACAAAGCCTGGCTAACATTTAAATCCTCCAATTCCAATTCTGACCTCTGTCACTATTGCAAGCTCAGAAATGTCTGCACTAAGGCTGTATGCCAAGCTAAACTGGAATACTTCAGATCAAACCTCTCATTCTGCCCTGACCCACCATCCTTTTGGAGCACAGTCAAATCCTTCATCAACCCCGCCAGCCAGGTAGCTACACCCACACTCTTATATAATGGGTCCTCCATTTCTGACCATGTCTCAGTCACTGACATCTTTAAAAACTTCTTCACATCCTGTGAAATTCATAACAGTCCAGTTCCTCCCTACCCCCCCTCCAACTGGTTTAACCTCCACCCAACAACACCCCATGAAGTTCATCAAGCCCTTTGTACTCTAAATCTGCAGAAGTCAAGTCCAGATGGCTTTCAGCCTAAGCTCCTGTGCCTTTCTGTCCCTGCCATTGCCTCTCCTCTCTCTCACATAATTAACCTCTCTTTCCTCACCAACTCAGTCTCAAACAAATGGAAATGGGCCAACGTTATCACGCTGCATAAAGCAGGCGACCCCTCTTCCCCTGGCAATTTCTACCCTATATCTCTTCTCCATTTCCTGGCAAAACCCCAGGAAACCTTGGTCCTCTCAAGACTGACTGAGTTCCTCACCTCTACAAACTTTTTCTCAGATTACCAGTCTGGCTTCAGGAAAAAAACATTCCACAATCTCCTCCCTTCTCTGAGTCACAGACTCACTCCTCATGGCAATGGACAAAGGCCACCTTACATCAGCAATATTTATTGACCTCTCCTAAGCCTTTGATTCCATTTCCCATCTGCTCTTCCTCCAGAAATTGCACTCTGAGGGCCTCGCTTCCTCTCCTGTCCTCTGGTTCAACTCCTACCTCAGTGACCAGCAGCAGTCTGTCATAGTAGGCAATTCTGCATCCCCCCTCATTCTATCTGGTGTCCCCAAGGGCTCCATCCTCGGCCCCAGCATCTTTTCAATATTTATTAATGACCTCCCCTCAGTCTGCTCACTATCTAATATTCACCTGTATGCGGATGATACCATCCTCAATGTTTTTGGCCCCACCATTAACTCAATTCAGCTACCTCTCCAGTCCAAATTCAGCTGCATGTTAACATGGTTCAAAGGCAGTTCCTAAAGGTAAATGCTAAAAAAACTGTCTCCATGATTTTTGGCTCCCCCCAAAACTGGCCAAACTCCACTCCCCCCCCCCCAAGTTCACCATCTCAGATTTCTCCACGCATGACGTCGTCACCTCTTACAAATACCTTAGTCTCTGGCTGTCCATTATTAACTCCCGTTACTCAAAGTTGCACCCTAACCTTGGCATGCTCTTTCAAAACAAACATGCTGTCCCTCTACATATACGCAGCAACCTAGTTCTGAAGACAATCTTCCCCTTCTTCGACTATGGGGATATAATCTATGCATCAGCCTCTGCTTCCTCACTCTCAAAGCTTGACACCTTTCCCAATTCCTTCAGAAGATTTGCCACAAACTCCCCACTGTGAACCCATCGTTGCACACTTCTTTCCTCATCAAAGTTCTCACCCCTCTCCCAAAGGTGGCACATTCACTCACAATCATGGCAAAATTCTGGCTCAACCTTCTCCCAAATACCTCTCCTCACTCCTCTCCTCTGCTCCCACTTCCACCTACCATCTCAGATCTTGGCATCCCTGCTCCTTCACCATCCCTCTCCGGTGATCTTCAGACGGTGTCTCTGCTTTCTTTTACCTCCTCTTTCACCTCTGGAATCAACTGCCCAATTCCCTCCATGATTTCCAATCCTGCCCCACCTTTAAACACTAACTTAAATTCCTCTCCCCACTCTCCATCACCTCTTCTCTGACCCACTTCCTTCACCTCCCTCCCCTCCCCTCCCCACCCCTAGGATGCACCCTCAGCAGGGTTCCTCTCTCTCTCTTCCCTATGTACAGCTCCTTTACCTCCTCTGAGCTGTCCTTTAATTTATCTAAATGTCTACCTTATTCAAATTTGCAAATAAGTTTTTTGTATAGTGAAACCTATTCTTTCAATGTAAATAGCCTGTATTAACAATTTACCCAACTCTTGTACATACATGTTATATTTTATGTACTTCTTATCCCCGGGTTGCCCTTGTAAATGAGCCTCGGCTCAGTGTGCCCTTCCCGGTTATCAAATTTTAAATAAATAAATAAATTATGACGGCTGGTCTCAAATAAACAGGATTCAATAATAACGTTGTTGTCTTCTTTTATCTGCTAAGGGCCCCGCCAGCTGCCATGCATTACTGATCACTCCAAACAGGAGACTGGATAAGGGAGTGAGAAATTAAACAACACTTGGATAAAAGCCATTTCCTGACGATCAACTGTGTGTTCCAGTAACCTTGTGTGTAATTTTCACTGACAGCAGGCAATACGCAGAATTTGTTTGTGTGAGGTTACTGATGGGTTGATGGGGAAAATGTTTTCAAAGGATAGGGCCACACCATTTCGCTCATTGTTAATGTTGACAACCTGCAAGGAGTCATATTTTAATAAGAGTACATGCTCACTAGTTTTTGATACAGTTTAGATAGCATTTACAAACTAAATTTTTGCAAACACGTTATGCTTGTCAATTACATGCTAGACAGCACAAGCCTGCAGGTCAAATAGAACTACATGGTCTGACAGTAACGTCATTCTATGAATGACATTGTTCCCTACTGCTGTCAGGGGATCACTTAGAAATTGGATGACTAGCTGAAGCAATAACAGCTGATATGGAAGAGGAGTCAAACATTAATATTTCTGAATTGTATGAAACAAACACACCCAGGCAATTGTTTAAAGTGATTTTTTTTATTGTCCTGGACACACAAATTCCACTGAATAAGATAAAAAATGAAACAGCTTTGCTATTGATCTTTAAAGATGAAATGCTGCTTAGTTTTTTCCCTGTTACATCACTGTTTATTTAACTCCTATGCCATGTAATATACATAGTAATGCCACATTAAAACACCTTTTCTGGTGTACAAAAAAGGTAGTCTCAAGGGCAGCAATTGGACTGGAGGTGAAGTTGTCCATGTGGTGTGGAAAGAGCCCAGGAGAAAAACAGCTTGAGTGAGCAAGAAGACATCACAAGTGTTGTCGCTGTGATTGTCTATAACACAGTCTTATTGCATAAAATACTGACCTTGTAATAAAATATGACAGCAGTGCCCCAAAGCAGGTGTCTTTCCACCATACCTCAAAAACAGAGCTACTACTAACCCAGCAGTGACGTTTGCGCTAGCCCCCAGCATGCTCTTGCCTGGTGCCTTATACAAAATTGTAACGTGAAATAAAACAGAAAACATTCCAAGATATAATGTTCCTGCAATCTAGAAACTCAGCTATTGTGGACAGCAGATGCACCGAGCCTCCCGTGTGCATGGGCTGACATGCAAGACAAAATGACAGCCTTCACTGAGAATGCAAAGGAAAGTCACTGACACTGCCATATACACCATGCAAGGAAACATTCTGCATCAACAAATGCTTGCTTCACCTATGTTGTTGTGGAGTAAGAAAAGAAGCTGACAGAGTGCTGATACAATGGGTCAAACTAAACTAACAGAAATATGGACTGAAATATATGGCTCTATAACTTTCCATCACATATCTGAAGCTGTTCATGATTTATACATTTATCATGATAACATTTACAATGCTAGATTATTTAAATCATGCTTCTCCATGTATAATTATAACATGGGATTACTAGAGTTGTTTTTCTGCTTTCTGTGAATGCTCATCTTCTTGGGGAGAGAGGGATCCTGGTCTCCACCACAGTACTACCACACGGTTGACCACAGGTGGTGGTGCAGGTTATAGCCAGCATTAAGGGAGAGGGAATAGCATTGAGATGTCACATCTTGCATCAGATACAACACCTCTATGATGTCAGGGGCTGGGGGAAAAAAGTCAGAAAAACTGCCCTGGTCTCACAGAACTCAAGGAATTTTGTCCATCACTTCTGCACTATAGAGTGGCTAGGTGCCCCCTGGGAAGGGGACAGACCCAGACTAGGGGTAGGTTGGCATGCCTCAGTTTCAGCTGTAACTCCAGTGGCCAGAGGTATCCACCAATAGGATGCCAGAAGGAGAGGAGCTATTGGGACTACAGGAAGGAGGTAAAAATAACACAAAAAAGTATCCATTCCACAGTACTTATTATGGCATTTAGTTGTATGGAACTGTACCACACATGGACTTCATAGGGACTGATAACATCCAAAGCAGAGTGTGGCATCTAGTGGAACTCCCCTTCCTAGCCCCAGGCCCCTCACTGCATGGTCTGCAAACTGCATGAAGTCTCCTTGGCCGCTTGCCAGCTCTCACTCAACAGTTTGCAGCGCTTTGATACCCCCACCACTTACCTAAGCATTTTGTTTGGTATATCAGTACTGTATGCCTATTTCATTGGTTGAAGTTAACTTTTTCTACACCTCTAACAAGCAGAGTAAGTAGACCCACTGACATAGTTATAAGAATATTCCTGTCTCCAATATGTGCCAGCAGGACCACTGAAAAGAAATTTGTACTAGCCCAATGAACACAATTCCAACAGCATAAAGCTGGCTGGCTCATATCACTTGTGACCCTTACTAACTCACTGGGATTACCATGTCTGCCCCTGGCTATCCTCTCTTACCTGCAAATAGAGCTAAATACATAAACTGGGTTAGGGAGGGGCTATGGTTTAGGGAGGGAGTGACTGGACTTGTTAAGATATATGAGTGCCATCCTCAAATTATGGATCGGAAATCAGTAGGGGGCTAATTAACCTATTTACCAGTTTAAGAATTATAGCAGGCTGGGAGGGTGTCATTTTAAAGACAGTGTTGATGCCTATCCAGATGCAGTATCAGGAGCCAGAATTTGTTTTGTCAACAAATAAATCTATGATGATAGCAGAGCAGAAGACAGAGGGCAGTAAATGGCTATGGTGGGGGAAATGTTGGCGAAGAAGCTATCCCATTTTTAATAACTTTTTTATAGTCCCAAGTAAGTTTCCCCTAGCAAGGAAAAATATTTAGACTACTCTATTTGTGGCATTCAGGAATTAATATTCAGGCCATTACCACACCAGGGGTGGTGGAGGGAAATTCCTTTTATACTGACAAAGTCTTCAGCACCATATTAAAAAAAAAGTGTGTTATCTTTCGGCCACAGCTCTACATGCCTACAATCAACCATAACTTTCCCCAAATCCTGCTAGCCACTCCCCATATGCAGCATTATGTGGAGGAAGCAGCAGAATTTGGAACATGTACCTGGCCAAGTGTGAGGTAAAGAAAATAACAGGCAGGTGCAGGCTGAGTCAGATGGATGAGGTTTGCGATTGTGTCTAATATAAGACCTATTTCCTGACAGTGGCGCAGACTTACCCTTACTGCCAACCTGGTGCCTTCCTTACCCCATTCCCATCCAGTCGCATGCCTCTAATTACTCAGTCCTCCCACATAATCGGGCTTCAGGGAAGTAGCTAACAAGATTTTGGGTGGGAGGGAATGTGGAGTATACCGATCTCTCTCTCCCTTCTAAAATTAGTCAGTATACTTTGTTTTCAAACTTGACTCTTAGAACTCAGACTGCATTGTAGTAAATAGAACCCTTATTACTGATGCAAGGGAGGATAAGACTTCTAACGGTAAGGGAGCATGGGTAAAGGGTGGCTTTGGATGGGGGTTTATTACAAAAGCAAAGAAGAGATTATTTTTGTTATTTATTTCTTCACACAGGATAGCTCAGCTCTTGTTTTCTGTGGTGTAAAGATTTTACTTCTTGTTACAGCTGGATCGATGGAAGCACTATGAGTCAAACAGATTTCTTCATGCTTACCAAATACCCAGCTCTGGTGGGATGTAAACCTGGATTTCCTAGTTCACAAACTTGTGCTCTGACAACTACAGAATAGTACCACACTTGAAATAAATTTTGTTGAGATAGTATTGGCTACACAACTGCCTTACAGGAGGGCATATGTGCTTCTCTGTTGTGCCACATCCACAGCCAGGGAACTACCAGTTACTGTTACCCTGTTCCTTGTTTATATCCTAATTTTTAGAATTAGGAGGGACATCCAATAGCTCACACAGATTAGAGAGCTGTTCTGTAACCAAATACCTGGCGAGGTTTTCTCAATTCATATTTTGTAGGGACAGCCTTCCAATTGCCTGCCTAGGTCCAGTACAAGCAACACTCCGCCCCTTTTCCAAGGAAACAAGACAAATAACATCATGCTACCCACCTCAATCAAGCATTTGGCAGACCAGTTTAGAATTTGGAAGGGAAGCCTGTATATATTTATGGGGTATGCAATGATCTGATTCAAAATATGCAGTTAATCATCACTTGTGAGGAAGTAGGACTTTAATAACTCACTTGTGGCTCTGCCACTTATGCGATATGGTCCTGCCCCTTACACATGAATATAAAGTGCATAGTGGGCTCTATGTACAAAGACCATGTGCCGTGTATCTGTGGATCCCCAGCAGCATTCACTATTGGTGCACCAGCCTGTTGCACACCAAATCTCCCGTCTGCCTGAGCAGCTACATACCACCGGAAGTCTGAGGGTGTACCAGGGGTGTGCCCATACTCTGCACAATTTATTAAGGAGCAGAATGCTGGTCTAGGAAATTTTACTCCACTGGAGACCTTTCTGTGTGCATGTGCCCCCTCCAACAGTTATCAGCGGGGCACAATGGCAATGGTATCCCCCTGCACAATGCTGTCCCAGCCCACCGGGCTGCCAGGATGGTCTGTGGGCAGCCATTTCGGTGAGTGCCCATACTTTTACACATCCCAGTCCAGCACCTTCCCACACTCCCTTGCACCCATGGTGCAAGGGATTCAATATGGGACCCAGGACAGGCATTTGAGTGGATGCCTACCTGAGTCAACTGCTCTGCACCCATCTGCCCCTATTGTCCTGCATGCCAGTGGGAAAAGCCACAGACAGGTGCCCTGTGAGTGCTTGGGTTCATGAATCTGCACACACTGCACCTCTCCATGGCCACACAGGCATGCAGACAATGTACACGTGCATCTCGCATACATCGGTCACTTTTAGGCATAGCCCCCATTGTAATTTTGACTATGAGTCACTCTCACTCATAAATATTAATAAAATGGGTAAGGAAAAATCCTTAGCTAGCAGTGGTGCAAACCCATCACGATTGTGCATTATTCCATAATGGCTGTACACCTGCACCTTTTTCATGTGTTTTCCCCCATATATTAATTTTGTGCCCATTTTATAAGTGCAGTAACACATCTCAAGGTGTGCAGTTGCATCTAATATATGCACTTCTGAAATGGAGGAAAGTACTGTGCTTTGCTTTGTACCACATGACACACCTAGTGTGTGTGTTTTTCAGATATTGACTGCACACCCATTTGTATGTTATGTATGCAATAAGATACTCCAGAGTGTGTAATTATGCTATAATAATTGCACAGCTCAAGGGTGTTGCTATACATGAGCCACTTGGGCCAAGTTCATTCAAACACCCAACAATAAAGTACAATTATTACAGCATAATTACACATCCCTGAATTGTCTTATCACACTTGTAATGTGTAGAAAAACTGTTTAAGTTGTAACATTAAAAACTATAGCAATTACAATACTGCTTGCAAAACATTTAAATTTATTATTATAACTGCATTTGGACATGAAGTAGTCCCTTTTTGTTAAATCAGCTATCTCTTATTCTGGTTATGGTTACAGACTTATAACAGCTAATATGCTGATTTACATACAGCAACATAATAATAATAATAATAATAATAATAAACTTTATTTGTATGGTGCCTTTCAAAAACCAAGGCACCTTAACAATAATAAAATCACAAGAAAAACAAAACAAACATCTCAGCAACAAAAAATGTATCAGACTGGTATCATCCAATATTTAGTCTCCAAAAGCTTGGTACCATAGGAAAGTTTTTAATGGCTGTTTAAATCCCTCCATGGTCATCCACTCACGTAGCCGACAGGGTAGAAAGTTCCAGAGGGTAGGGGCGGCATGCATGAATGCTCTAGCAACACACCCTTGGGATCTCTAGCAACCCCATATCAGCTGAGCGGAGCAATCGTCCAGGGCAGTAAGGGACCGGAAGCTCTTTCAGGTAGTCTGGGCCAAGTCCATGTAGGGCCTTAAAAGTCAAAAGACCAACTTTAAAGGTGATCTGCCAGTGCAGCCTACACAGCATCAGCGACATATGGCAAGACCAAGATGATCCTGTCAAAAGTGGGGCTGCTGCATTCTTCACTAGCTGCAAGTGACAGATTTCCACCCCTGGTAGCCCTAGGCACAAGGAGTTGCAACAATCTAAACATGAGGTCACAAAGGCATGGATCAGAGTAGAAAGGTTGCAGGACAGAACAAGGTGCTTAATCCTGGAGATAATCCTCAGATGGTAAAACGAGGATTTGACGATGGCGACACCTGCGAGAGAGAGCGAGAGAGAGAGAGATTTCCAGCAGCACTGACATGTCCAGTGTTGGGAGGGCGCAAAAAGTTGAAAGACAGCATCTCATAGTAAGTAATCATAAATGTAATCTCTCTGAGATTGCATACCGGTCAGATAGATCAGCTATTTGTGTGACCTATTGACATGAAATTACAGTATTTTTCTATCAGGAGGCATAATCCAGAAGTAAATTGCAGGGAAGTACAGCTCCAGTTACATCAGGGAGGTACCTTTTACCTATGTGTCACTGCAGGAAAATAATTTGTACAGAACCCTGATGTGGGGGTGTTCACTGGAGCTTGCTATTTGAATTGAGCCATCTGGTAATGAAATAAGTGTATGTGTGTGTGTGTGTGTGTGTGTGCATATGCATGTGCAGAAGTGGGTTTGGGTTTTAAACATCAGTCCATTGGACAGACTTTCAAAAGTAAACATAGGCATGTCTATCTAAACAGTGATGCAAAGTTTTTCAGAAATAAAACTTACAAGCAGAGTACATTGCATCAGATTAAAGAATACAACCTGTGAATAGACATTAGATTAAAAAAACATACATACTGTAGACAGCTAACATATTTCTACTGGCAGCATGGCTCACTGGACAAGTTGTGCACTTTTTGTCATTTTACAGTATGTGTTTCAGGGTCACTGTAGTTCTACACTATGTGCAGGATTCACTTTCATAAATGGAGAAACAGCACTAGAAAGATAGCTTCTGATTGTGATATCCTGACGTATGTTTGATTTCACCATACTAAAGATGTAGTTGTTTTTAATGTGAATAGACAGATTATCTGAAAGTGTGACTGGAACCTATGTGATGTTGAAACTATGCAGAATGATAATAACTAGCAACCCACTATAATGACTGGATAGCCAGTCCTGATAAAACGCCATAATAACCCCCTGAATTCTGTAATAACTGAATAGCAGGTAATTACAGCATTTTCCACCTTGCACTTACAATTCACTGAAGTGCAAAAGAGAGCACACTGTATTTGTGTGAGTACATTGGCTGCTTAAGGACACACTCACACAAATACAACTTACAGTTTTTCTCTCTGCTAAAACCTTGCACCAGTTATTATAAATAATAATGCCTATGCAAAGTTTGTTTTATGTGGATTTTTCACACACTCTTGGTATAAATTAATCTCATAAATGCAGACAGCATTCACACACAATCCAACATCATTCTACAGCCATAGTGGCTCTTACCAGAGTTTGTTTTCTTGGAGAGGCTGATGGAGGAGTTACCAAAAAGAAACAGAGAAAACTTAGAGTTAGCATCAATAAGTGCAGATAATTTATGTTTTGTAACTTTGGTAATGAGAACAGCTAAGAAAGAACATAAATAGATGAACTTTTCTAACAAAAAATTCAAAAGAAATTAAACACAATCTTTGCCAATCTTAATTTTTAACTGACTGTGTAACAGAAATAGGAAAATGATTAATATCAGTAGGAAAGCCAACATTTGGCAATGATTAAAATTACCAGGAAATCCCCCTTCACCCTAATCAGGTTACCATAATCTGAAATATTCATGCATCACCCTTGTCACTAAAATACCACTTTGCTGCCCCAAGTAATGACTGTTCCCAGTTTACAGAGAGCTGGTCAGAGGTCCCTTCCAGGGCACTCTGAAAAGGTAATGCTGCTCGTTGTGTCTAACCATGAACACTTGCATAGAAATGTAATTGGCATGACTGTAGCCACAAAAGCCATCACTAAAAGAAATCTGTATAGCTGGCATGAATGTTACCACAAAAGGCAATGTTCAGAGGAGCCCAAATGGTGTGGAAGAATGCAACCACTAAAAGCAGCATGAAGAGGAACCATCTAACCCATTTTGTTTTTTTTATTGATTTTATTGTTTGGTAACCTTTTTATTGATTTTATTGTTTGGTAACCAGATAAGGCCCAGTAGGCACAGGTGCCTATTTTCAGGGGTGGCCCGATAACACTGAGGAGTTTAGGTGACTTGCTCAGAGTCACACAGTATGCAAGTGGAGGTTGTGGGAATCAAACCCAGGTCTGTCTGCTTGATGTACCAAGCTCATTCACAGCTCATTGCTCTAGCCTCTACTGCCAGCTACACAATGCTAATAAAGGCAGCATTAGGAGAATTTTGTATGGGAAGCAAGTTCATAGCTGCCAGATGTAGCATGAAGAGGAGTCCACTGCCCCACTCATGGGACATGAATGGAGCCACCCAAGGCAGCAACAAGTGAATCACACATAGCGGACAAGAATGCTGCTGCCAAAGACAGCATTCCGAAGCCTATATGGGAGACAAGGATGGAGCCACTAAAGTTGGTATTAAGAGGTGTCTGCTTGCCTGCTTGTGGAGGTCATGAATGCAAAAAGCAGCAATAAAAAATTATGATTCCTAGGGTGGCCTTTGGAGTAGCCCATATGATGGCATGAATGGAGCAACTGGAATTCATAATAATGCAATTAGTCAAGATTAAAATGCAAATACAGGATAAAACAGAAAGCAGCTTCTCCAATTGTAAAACACTTTATAAGACGTTGGATTCATCTCACGAAGAATTGAAATGTTTAGTTCATGATCCAATAGGTAAGTATACTTCTTCACTTATTTTGAGCTGAATCCTTGATTTTTGTGAATACAATGATAAGGAATGCTAAAATAAATCAAATGGATGAATGAGTGAATTAGTGAATAAAAATTATATAAAAAAAATAATGAATTAATTAATTAATGGTGAAATTCCCATCTATAGTAACACCTGATTGGCTGATTGTCAGCCAGTCTTGATAGGAAGATGTCATAATTCCTCTATTCTGTTGCAGAACACTGTAGATTGAGCACAATTTCTTAATTGTGGGAGGTTTTTTTAACAAGTTATTTTTACTACATAGGGGCTTTGGAGGGAGGAGGGAGGTGCACTGCTAGAGGATCGGTAGGGTGGAGTTTCACATTTTAATTGGATTGGGTGGGTTTATTATGATGATGTAGTAGTAGTGTTTATGGATATAATTACTGGTGTCACCCTTCAATGAACTTAGCCAATCTGTGTTTCAAATGCCATAATAACTGGGGGAATCAGTTATTACAGCATTTTGTGTCACTCATTTGTAGCATGCCACCTCATTGGCTCTTACTCTGTGTGTGGGTGGGCCGAGCACCTCAACAAACATGGCAGCTCCATTTCTCAGTACCGAGGACCGACATTGATCATTTACCTCCTACTTCCATCATAGGTAAACTTATCAATATTTTACAGTACTAATCTGGTTGATCCTGCCTTTTCAACTTAAAAAAATCTATTTGGTTGATCCTGATGTTGGTACGCTTTTGGGTGGGACTTTGGAAGACAGTGCCTGAGACTACTTGCACCAGTAATTAAAAAAAATAAAGCACAGACAACTGTGTGTCTTTGAAGTTTTTTTACACACCCTCAGTGTACGATGACCTAATAAACCACTCAAGCTTAACTCTCAAGATTACTGGGTCACCACACACCTCTAGTGTGTAAAAAAAAATGTAATAACACACAGTCACCTATTCATTATTCTCTGTATCTCACACCCTTCCCCAGAGGGTCAGGACACCATTACAACAAATGCAGTAGGGCAGTACAATAAAACAAATATTTTAAACAAATAAATAAAACCCCACAAATAAAATAATTACTACTAAAACAGCTTACTGTTAGCTAATAAATACATAGATAAAATACAAATAAATAACACAACTGGGATGAGTAATAAATAACAAACAGTACATTTTTCCCCAAACGCAAAGGAAAAAAGTTATTGAGTGTCATTTTAAAGACCTTCTGTAGTGATAGTATAATATGTTGATTATTGTCACTCCATTTTGTATACTATTTCATGTAATGTATGTCATTTTATACTCCATTTTGTATTGTGTGACTCCATTTTACATGCTGCTTCATTTAATTGGTGTTTTGCTCTTTAGATAGCCTCATTATTATGTTTTGCTTCAGACAGTGTATTTTGCTGACTTGAAGGTTGCATATTATCAGGCAACCTGTTTTTGTAGCTTTGTTTAAACTTCTGCTTAGCTCATAGTGTTCTAGGCACCCGGCCAATGTTTGGAGCACAGTAACCTAGCAGGTGTAGGGAATTCTGAGCAGTCCTTATGGTGTGAATTTGCAGCATCCTGGGAGCCTGGCCAGCTTCTAGAATATGGCAAAACAACACTATGAAGGCTGGACGGTTATTTTTAGCATAGAATAAGATATAAATGTAGCTTTCTCAATGCCTGGTTGGAAGCCTCATCTGCAGGGTGGACGAATCGCTGTGGAACTTTCTCCTGGTTCAAGACTCCTGGCCATGCTGTGAGATGATTAGGGGCTTCCCCAGCTACTGGGAAAAGGCTTGGATGTAGCATAGAATCGGTGATGTATCATGTTTTGCTTAATTGAAGTATATATTAATGCTGATAGTAATATTGCTAATGAATGAATGCTAAAGTGTAATCATTAATGCTGATAGTGACATTGCTGCTAAATGAAGTGTAATTATCTTTTGCTTGCAATAAATTGTGCTGATGTGTGAATGCCAAGTGTGATTATTCCTTTGTGACTCTTCGATTAGGCAAGACAATTTTGGGCGTAGTCGGCAGGATTCATAAAGTAAAGTACACACTAAGGGAAGTGAAAATGTTTAAAAGGAAAGAGTCTAATGTTGCATGTGCACAAGTGGAAATTCCTGGTTGGGAAAAACCAACCTTATGCTGATTTAGCCACTGAGTGGCTGCTGTTGTGCAGGGTTGAGTGAACACTGAGAATCCTGTTTAAAGGATTCTGAGCCTGCAGATGTTGTTACATGTATGAAAGAGTGCCTGTGGCAAAAGGGAAAGAATGTGCTGCCTTGGGGCGCAGGGGGTGGATTTTATTGTCTGCCTATAGGAAGATGCATGAAAAGGTAGTGGGACTCCTTAGTGAAAAGGCAGAGTTGGAACGAAAGGTTTGTGATTTGGAAGGTAAAGCTGTGATGTTACAATGTCAAAATCATTTGCTGAGTGATAAATTGGATACCTATCGGACAGTTGCAGAAAATGCAGCTGTCCAAGTGGCACAGTACAAGTATAAAAAGAGGAGGGGCAGAGTTAGTAGGAAAAAGGTAAGCCTAGCAATAGCTAGGGCAGGAGCCCACTGGGATCCTGAAACATGGGATGGAGATATTTGGTTTCTACAGATGAGGAAAGGTCAGCCTCAGATAAAGAAGAAAAGGCTGAGGGATGTAAGGTTCCAATATTGCATGCACAGCCAGTGTCTAGAAGACGTGACTGAAGTGTTGGATCAGGGAAATCCTAGGAATCGAGATGTAGGAGGATTTTTCTCAACAGGAGGTATCAGACCTCCTGAGCGGTACACCCAGAAGGGGGGAGTTTGTTGAGATGGCTGGTGAGGTTGTATGACACAGGGGCGGATGGAGTATGCTTAGATGAAACTGATGCCCCAGGTTTCTGTCACTAAGCCATGACCCTGTGGTGAAGGAGGCGTCCCAGACCTCCATACAGGGCAGGGCTCATGCCACGATGCTGGACGTGGTGGCTATGGCTTGCAAACACAAGTATCCGATGGTGAGTGACTGGTCGGAGAATAGTAAACCATGGTTTACCTTAAAGGACTGTATACAAAACATTAAAATGGAAATGATGAAAGTTGTGTGTCCACAGAAGACCATGCTGATTTAATGAGTGTTGTTGTGCCAGTGTCTGTACGTAATAAGATTATCAAACTGCACCACCTGCATATAAGGCAGTAATGATGACTTTGTTGATTAATCAGATGGGAAACAGTAGGTGAGTGCTAGAGGCAATACGGCAGTTAGGGAACTGGGAGATTGGGGCCCAAAAGGGTCTAGTTTATATGATTCTTCAGGACAGGATAAACAGCGTCCAATCCTGAGGGTCGAGTTTCTAGAGAGATATGTTCCTGGCTCTCTTAAAGGATGGGGTGGCAAGGAAAACATTGATGGGATCAGGTACCCTGATATGTGGGAAATGTACAAAAAGAGGGAATTGAACACTAAGAAGCGGTAAATAAGCAGATCAATTCAAAGTTAAAGACAGATGTACATGTCTCTTCAGGAGTCTGTAAGTCCAACTGCTCTCGGCAGAGTTTGATGATGAAAGTATGTCCTGGTGGGGTCTCCACCAGGGATCCATTGAGTCACCCTACTCGAGCAGGAATATGCAGATCTGTATCCTAGTGATTTGTACCCAGTTAGGGAGTTGCAGCAACTGAAAACCTAAATATGACTGAAATGAAGGCCAAGCCCCAGTAGAAGGGTGGGCTAGGAGGGATTTTAGACCTCATGTAGAATTGGAAACACTGGAAAAGTGGCTCACCCCAAAAGTACGAGCTTTAATTGACATGGGCGGAGGCCCTATTAATTTATGGGAACCCAGCAAACACAAAGGTCAGCGAGTGGTAATTACAAGATTAGAGGTAAACAAATTGCAGTGCAGACCATTTTGAACTGAAAATAGGTCAGCTGCCCCAGAGAAAATATTGTGTAATGATTGTCGATTCGGAATACATTATAGGAATAGACATACTAAAAGGGATGACGTTACAATTGTCTGATGGACAATATCAATTTGAGTAAAACCTTACATTTCAGCAAGACCAGTAGTAGTGGGGAAGGTGCAGATGCCTCCAGTAGCCATTCCACCTGCTACAAAAATTATCTGTATGAAACAGTATAGAATACCAGAGGGCATGAGGAGATAACTGCCACTATTAAAGATCTATTAGAGGCAGGAGTGCTAAACCCACAACAACAGCTTGGAACAATCCTGTGGCCGGTCAAGAAAAGTGACGGTCATAGCGGATGACAGTAGATTATAGGGAATTGAACAAGTACACCCTTCATTGATGGCTGTTGTCCAGACACCATCACCCTGATAGAGCAAATACAAAGGCACAAGGGGTATGGTATGCAGTTATTGATTTAGCAACGCATTCTTTACTATTCCGATTGAGGAAAAGTTTTGGGACCAGTTTGCTTTCACACGGCAGGGGGCACATGCTTTCACTAGATTACCTCAGGATATGTACATAGTTCTCACCATCTGCCACTGGATGGTGGCAGAACACTTGGATGAGTTGAAGCTGCCGGATGGCATGCAGATTTCTCATTACATTGATGATATCTTGATCCAGGGGGCTGATCAAGATAAAGTACAGCAGTTACTAGATGAGACCATTGATCATATAAGGAAGAAAGGATGGGAAATTAATCCAGACAAGGTACAGGGTCCTTCCCAAACAGTAAAATTTTTGGGAATTCAATGGAACAGGGGGCATAGAGAAATATTGCCCAAGGCAGGACAGAAAATACTGGACTTTTCGACTCCACAAGACAAAAATGAAACACAAAGATTTGTGGGTTTGTTTGGATTTTGGCGACAGCATATACCCCATTTAGGACAAATACTAGCTCCCCTGATTAAAGTGACCAGAAAGAAATACGAGTTTGAATGGGGGGATGAGCAACAAAAAGCATTGGATAAGGCTAAGGAAGCAGTGCAGCAAGCCTTAGACCTTTGGCCCCTGCAGAAGGGGGAGATAGAATTAAATGTGTCCATAACTGGGCAGTATGCAAACTGAGTTTGTGGCAGAAGCAAGGGAGACAGAAAGTGCCACTAGGTTTTGGAATAGGAAACTCCCAGAGGTAGGTAGCAGATACTCACCTTTGAGAGACAACTACTAGCATGCTACAGGGCTCTGATAGAGACAGAACAAATGACAGTGGGTCATGAGGTAGCATTGAGACCAGAGATACCCATTATGCAATGGGCAAAAAGCTTCCCTAGAACTCACAAAATAGGACATGCTCAGGAAGCTAGCATTATCAAATGGAAATGGTATATTCAGGATTGAGCAAAGGTAGGAATTGGGGGAATAGCAACCTCCATGAGAAGGTAGCTGAAATTCCTCTAGAGGGAGAACAGGTTGAGGGAAAATGCCTGAAATTCAAGAATCACCTGTGAAATGGGGCAAGCCTTTTGATGAGCTGCCTGTTTCTGACCGAAGCACATGTATGGTTTACAGATCGGCTCAGCCAAATATGTGGAAATAGGAGATACTGAAAGCAGTAGCTATTGTCCACACACTGAAAAGTTTTGGTAACATCAGGAGAAGGGAAAAGCAGTCAATATGCTGAGTTGTAGTGCAGTATATCAGGCTTTGAGACAAGAAAACCCAGGTACATGTCATATTTATACTGATTCATGGTCTGTAGCCAATGGTTTAACAACCTGGTTGCCCACTGGGCTAAGGATGAGTGGAAAATTTATTCGAAAGAAATATGGGAAAAGAACTGTGGCAGGAAATATGGACTATGGTGCAAAATACTCAGACCACTGTATTTCATGTTGATGCTCATTGTGCTAGATACACTAGAACGATGGTATAATTCTATTGCAGATGAAAAGCTAAGATTCTTCCAGTGGATATTGAAGAAACTCAAAGTCAGCAGTTATCAGGGCTGGCAAAATGGGCACATCAAAATGTGGACATTTGGGAGAGAAAGCCACTTACAGGTGGGCATATAGTAGGGGTGTACCCTAACATTGGATTTGGTTAAAACTGTTATTGCTCAGTGTCCTATATGCCAACATGGGCAGCAAAGACCAATCCCTCATATTGTGAAAGGACAATTGGGGAGGAAATACCACTGGACAAATTTGGCAGATTGATTACATTGGACCTCTACCCTTAGTGGAGGATGTCGATATGCTTGCACAGTTGTAGATACATATTCAGGTATTTATTGGCATACCCTGTAAACAAGCTACACAGAAAACACCATTATGGCAATTAACTTAATTATGTTGTACTATGGAATACCCTGCAGATACAAAGTGAATATGGTTCCATTTTAGGGGAAATGGCACAAGCTTATGCTCAAGCCCATAACATACAGTGGGTATTTCACATCCCTTATTACCAGCAGGCAGCAGGGTTAATTGAGAGAATGAATGGATTGCTGAAAGAACAGTTTAGGAAATTGGGGAGAGCCATCAAAATGGAAAGAGAATTTGCATGAAGCATTACAGATTTTAAATAATAGACCAATTGGAGAATCTGAGAACCCTTAATGCGAATGATAACTCCTAATTTGCAAGTGCAGGCTTACTCAACTACAGAAACAGTGTTATATTGGGAAATTACACTCGGGCTCTGTCTTCTTGCAGGGCAACCCCAGAAGCTGCTGGACTTGATTTACATGCCCTTCAAGAATACAGAATAAACAGCAGAAACATTCAAGTGATAGAAACTGGTATTGGAATACAAATTCCACCTGTGACATTTTGGTTGATAGCACCTAAATCAGAACTAGCCCTCAAGGAATACAAATTTTGGGAGGGTGATTGATTTTCAGATTACCAAGGAGAAGTGAAAGTAATTTTGTTGAATAGTAGAACAAAATCTGTTAATTCAACAGTATGACAGAGTGGCTCAATTGTTAATTATTCCAGTTAACAAAGTGACCCTATAAAGGGACAAGCCCCCACACTCTTAACAGCAAGGGGGATAAAGGTTTTAGATCTACAGGAGGTTTAAACAATGGTGCAAAATATGGGTTACAAACCCAATGGCCCTCCTGAACCAGCTGAGGTGATAGCCACCGGACGAGACAACACAGTGTTAATTATCAGGTCAGGGAAAGAGAGATGGGAATATGTACCAGCGAACATAGTTATCTAGAATAATCAGTCTGTGTATTTTCTAGGTTCTTCAATGGATTCTAAAAGGAATAACACTCTCTCTCACGGTCCATTCGGTAAAGCCTATTATCCCAGGTGGAAGAATATTGAAGCTTGACGACCACTTGTACAATGGGTTGGAAATCTTCCACCAGTTTACGGGTGCAAGACAACTTACTTGCCCTGAAAACCAAGGATGTCCTATAGCGAACATTACTTTTTCACCAGATGTAAACATTTGGAAACCAGTTGAGACAATGGCAGGCTATTATATGTCCAACCTATGCAGGACACAAATTGGATTAAATTACAGAACCAGACTGCTATTAGATGCTGCAACTTACTGAATAGTTGCATGGTGACTGTACAACATAGACTTGATTGCTGCATGAATCAAACAGACATTTTCAATGCAAGTATTACTTTGATTGACATAGACACGTTATTCTGCATGAATGCTACTGCAATAACTAATAGAACTACTTGGGCAGATCACATTACAGTGTTGAAAAATCATCCTGTAATTAGCAATGATAGTATAGTTAAGGTTCCATCCACATGTACATCAGTAGCGCAGCGGTATCAAAAAAATGTAATCCATTTTAACATAACGTTTATGTTTAGTAGAAAATGCAAATATAAAAGAGCTTGGTATGATACGCTATTAGGTGGAGCAGGGGCAGGCATGGGAATTTTAAATAGTGTTGATATAGAAGCACTGACTAACAGGCTTCAGGTAGTAGGAATTGATGTATTTAGCTTAATTAACTTACAAGCTCAATGGATGCCAACTGTTTTCTTACCCCAAAGATTAACTTTGAATTATGATTTTGAGTTCTTGCAGTTATTTAATGCTTCACAGGTATGGGAATGGGAGTAGCAGAAAATATTTTGCGATTTATTGATTGGACAGAATGCACAATGCGACATATGTATTCTATACTGCAAAGAAATAAGGCCCAGAGTGATTTAATGAGTAATAATGAATATGTGTGGAGGACCGTGTTCAAATCATGGATTCCTAGTAATCATTGGATTGTAATGTCATCCACCACAGTAAAATGCACAGATACCTATTGTTCAGGGCAATTGGTACATTATAATGTTAGTGACCCTGAAATAATGTGTAAATATGTAATATTACCTGTAATTTTTGGTCCCCCATTATTTGATCCTGAGTTTTGTTACCACATTTTAACGGAGATTATATAGATAGTCAGAACACCACCCATGACTTAAGTCTGTGTTCAAAACAGCTGATGGAATACTATGTGGACAGCATTCCAGACTTTATGAACCTTGTTTACTGGAGCATTCGATAAATTTGTGTCAATGGACAATTTTACCCATAACCTTTACCATGTTTACAGAAATAGGACCTCAGTATGTTTGTATAATAACTAATCAGGAGAATACTGTTAGGATGTATAACTTAACTCGTCCCTTTTCAGGTTGTTTAAGAAATGTGACTCATTTGTGGTGGGAAAATACTACTTACACCTTTGTCCCTGATAATGAGCAGAAGCTTATTTTGTATTGGCAGCCAATATTTTAGATCAATCAAGATTGAGTATCTCATTAAATAAAATTAAACAGATAATTCAGGAAACAGATGTAATGCAGGCTCATTTGGCAATAAGAAATAAATCATTAGTGCAAAGTCAGGTGCAAACTACGATAGTTAAAAATAAAATGATTGATTTAAGTTCCAAGATTCAACAAGAGACTACTCATTATTGGTGGGATATTTTACAGGATGGTCTCCATCAGCTACGAAAGTGTTAAATATTCTGATACATCCTATCATAATCATTGCTGTAGTGACAATTATCTTGCTTATTTGGACTTGTTACTTATCATGTTATATTCGTAGTAATTTTGCTATGGTACCAATATCATACAAATCGTATTCACAATAATCAAAGGACCGAATGTAGTGATAGTATAATATGTTGATTATTGTCACTCCATTTTGTATGCTATTTCATGTAATGTATGTCATTTTATACTCCATTTTGTATTGTGTGACTCCATTTTACATGCTGCTTCATTTAATTGGTGTTTTGCTCTTTAGATAGCCTCATTATTATGTTTTGCTTCAGACAGTGTATTTTGCTGACTTGAAGGTTGCATATTATCAGGCAACCTGTTTTTGCAGTTTTGTTTAAACTTCTGCTTAGCTCATAGTGTTCTAGGCACCCGGCCAGTGTTTGGAGCACAGTAACCTAGCAGGTGTAGGGAATTCTAAGCAGTCCTTATGGTGTGAATTTGCAGCATCCTGGGAGCCCGCCAGCTTCTAGAATGTGGCAAAACAACACTATGAAGGCTGCACAGTTATTTTAGCATAGAATAAGATATAAATGTAGTTTCTCAATGCCTGGTTGGAAGCCTCATCTGCAGGGTGGACGCATCGCTGTGGAACTTTCTCCTGCTTCAAGACTCCTGACCAGGCTGTGAGATGATTAGGGCTTCCCAGCTACTGGGAAAAGGCTTGGATGTAGCATAGAATCGGTGATGTATCATGTTTTGCTTAATTGAAGTATATATTAATGCTGATAGTAATATTGCTAATGAATGAATGCTAAAGTGTGATCATTAATGCTGATAGTGACATTGCTGCTAAATGAAGTGTAATTATCTTTTGCTTGCAATAAATTGTGCTGATGTGTGAATGCCAAGTGTGATTATTCCTTTGTGACTCTTCAATTAGGCAAGACACCTTCACCAAGGGGACCCCCTCAGGTCCCTTGGAAATGAATCCTACCACCTTATATGCATGGGCTCTCAAAATGTTGAATTTACCTTAAGAAGGCCTGTCTCACTGAAGCAGAGTGCACATGAGGACACATAAGGATGCAAGTGCTCTTTCAGGTAGCCCAGACCCAACCAAAATAGGGTCTTGTAAGTCAGCAAGCTGACTTTAGAGGACATATGTTACTTAACTGGCAGCATGTGCAGATCATGCAGTGATGGTGAGACTTGGCACAACCTTGAAAGACAGGTCAGGGACTTAGCAGTTACATTCTGCATCAGCTGCAGGCTCCAAAGCATACCCCCATTGACTCAGTAGTGGTTTATCCTGAAAGTCCAAATGCATGCACTGCCATTACCAGAGCTCCATGAGGGGCAATAGATTTTATCCAGCTGATGTTCCTAAGATGGTAGATACCACCTAGGACTATTGCTGACAACCAAGCCTCAAATATCAGCCCCTTACTGAGAATGATGCTGAGATTCTTCACCTTAGAGGCAGCCACCAGTCCAGCAGAACCAATCCAAAGCTTTGATCACTTCCCAGTGGCCATGACACCTCCTCTTCTACCCAGCTCAACAACCAATACTTCAGTTTTGTTCCAGTTAAGTCTCAACCAGTTTGATGACATCCAGTCCTGGATCTCTGCCAAGAACCTATTCAGCAAGTCAACCTTGCCTATCATTCTGGGTGAAAATCATAGATAGAGCTGGGTATCATCTGCATAGCAGTGCAACCCAAGTCCAAGTCTAATTATTCTCCCCAGAGGCAGGAGAGTGCTACGTACTTCTGAGCCACTGACTCTTAAAAGGCCCATAAAACACTTCCCCTCCACACTTAATCTCACAATTCCATTTTAAAAATAAACTGCCTCTATTCCCCTTCCAGCTTGAAGAAATATCCTTATTTTAAGAGCATCTTTAAATTATTTACCCTCTGTACACTTGCTAAAAGTAACCCTCTCTTTCTTGCTTAAAAGAAATCATTAATTTTGAAATGCTATCAGACACAATTCCCTCCTAGCTGTAAAGATCTTCCTTTCTGTTTCACCAAAATAATCTAACTTAAATAATAAATAGTAAAAGCACAATGTGAATTGTGAACATTTATTTATTTATGTATGTGTGTATTTACTGATTGATTAATTTGTATTGACTTGTTTTTTGATTACTGGGTAAGTGCACTAGACAATAAAATGCCTGTTTTCAGACATGACCCTGGAGAGTGCAGTTACAGCATGATCACGTGCACATACAGCAAGGAGTGAAGACATAAGAGATGTAGGAGCATCATTGGACAAAATATGAACAGTAGCTTGTTACTCCTTTCATTTTTACCTTGCAGATCAGCAGATCAAGCAATCTCTGCCATAAGCAGTACATTCTATCACAACCCCACTCAGCAGGTTAGGCCCTCTGCTCCCACAGTGACAACCTTCATGCGCAGTATTATGAACAGGTAACAGGGTAACCCTCCTGTCTGTTTTGTTGGTCTGAATCATCTTTGGTCCCAAGTTCTGGAGGGATTCAAACTGTGAACTTTATGCTAGCATACCCAAATGTACAGTCTCAGATAATGCTGCTCTTCAGGGAATGTCACATATCTTTTGCCAAGGGCACCTAACCAGGTATACAAAAGTAACCCTTAAAAATTCTATGAAAGACCTTAGGAAAATTCTTACCTTTTCCCAGTTTGGTATTACCATTAAGCTTATGAACAATGTCAACTTTAATCATATATGCTTCAAATGCAAAAGAAAGAATTTCAAAGGCACACCAGGTAGTCTCTTTAAAATAAGAGGTTTACTAAGAAAATGGATAAAATATGTAACATGTAAACACAGAACAATATACCATGAAGCATACAATCACTTATAAGAAAACAAATAAAAGTACAAATTCCTATCAACATACAGTTAGACTTTTTCTATCTAATGTATACCTCTTACAGTGCTTAAGTTAGGAGTTGTTGTTTCTTCAGAGTCCAATAGGAATGTGTCTAAAGATCAGCCACAGCATAGTTAAAAACTGTCTTTGAACCTGCCTCTTCCATGATGTCAAATAGCTCCTCCCTGTTTATTAAAAATTATACAACCAGGATGTCTTATCACTCAGGAGGTATTTTAAATATGTGACATCAGTAAAAACTCATTTCTCAATATGACTTCTTAATTAAGTCTTTCCTCTGGTCTAATGTAGTTTCCTGCTTCCCAAGACATCACAGGAATTTTACAGCTCTGCAGTTTTGTCACTTAGCTGTCATATAGCTTTCTAAAACCATCTGAAATTAACTGTTCTTCCTCTAAACATCATAAAAGTTTATGATCTCTGCCTGGCAGCTGGTCAGCTACAATTAAGTCAGATAAACAGGAGACCCTTAATTATGTCTCTCTAGTCTTTAATTATCTCCTGGCTTTCAGGTTAACATCTTGTAGCTGAAACCTTGGGGGGGGTGGGTCATCCCACAGGCTGTCCCATGAAAGACACTCAATAACACATTTTTATATTACAAAAATCATAGAGCAATCAGAACCAGCTGGTCAAGCGTCACAATCCTCCCTACCTAGACTGAATTTGTGGGCTCTATCCCCTGCATGGGATAAGCTTCCCAAATCAGTTCACTCCTCATAGACATGCAACAAGCCATCCGAGTTATGTTTTTTCACTCCAGCGCTATGTAAGATTGTCATGTCATACCCTTGCAAAGCAAGACTCCATCTTAACAATCTACCATTAGTTTTTCCCCTTTACATCAGCCAAATCAGGGGGTTGTGGTCAGTTTGTACTACAAAATGCTGCCCATATAAGTATGGCTCTAGCTTCTTTAGGGCCCACACTTTGGCAAGACACTCTTTTTCCAATGTAGAGTATGCCCGCTCCATGGGAAGTAACTTTTTAATCAGGTACACTACCGGGTGATCTTTCCCTTGGTTGGATGTCTGACTCAGTACTACCCCAATACCCACATCTGAGGCATCAGTCTAAATTATAAATAGCCAGAACTTGTCAATGCAGGAGAACTGCACAGGGCCTCCTTCAGTCTGGTAAAGGTTTCCTCACAGGCTAGTCCCCAGGTAATTTTCTTTGGCATCCTTTTCTTTACCAGGTCAGATAGGGGAGCAGCCAGGGCACTACAATTGGGTACAAATTTCCTATAGTACCCTGCTGTCCCTAGAAAACTCCTGACCTGCTTCTGCATTCCTGGTCTGGGCCACACCTGGATTACCTCTATTCTTATTTGGTTAGGACAGAGGTGTCCCCAGCCTACCACATGCACAAGGTATGCCACTTCTCCCATGGCCACCTGGCACTTCTCAGCTTTGACAGTGAGCCCAGTGCTCTGTATCCTGCCCAGCACTTCCCTAAGGTGGGGCAGGTGTTCCTCCCAGCTGGCACTAAATATGGCAATGTCATCCAGGTATGCCACGGCGTACTCCTCAGCACCATTTTTCACCTGGTTCACCAACCTTTGGAACGTGGCTGGGGGATTCTCAATTCCAAATGGCATTACTTTAAATTCAAATAAGCCTATTGGAGTGATTAATGTCGACCTCTCCCTAGCTCTGTCTGTTAACTCTACCTGCCAATACCCCTTGGTTAGGTCAATAGTTGTAAGGTAGGTCACCCTTCCCAACTTGTCCAGGAGTTCATCCATCCTGGGAATCGGGTGGACGTCCAACTTTGTGACTGCATTCAGTCCATGATAGTCCACACAGTATCAAGTAGAGCCATCTGGCTTGGACACAAAGACTACGGGTGAGGCCAAGGGGCTGTGGAATCTCTGGATTACCTCTAAATTCAGCATCTCCTCCACCTTCCTCCTAATGTCCTTTTGGACAGCCTCTGACACCTGATATGCTGTCCGCCATATGGATGTCTGTGTCCTTATCTCCACATTGTGCATCGCAAAGGGGGTTAGTCAAGGCTTGGCGCTAAACAGGGGGACAAAGTCTGCAAAAACATCCCCTACTTCCTGAATCTTGTCCGGGGCCAGCTAAGGAGACAATTTTACTGCCTCCACAAAGGACTCCCACTTGTTTTCTTCCAGCAAGTCCAGAAAGAGGTCTCCTTCATCCGTCCCTTCCCCAGGACTACACACTTCAAACACCATGTCAGCCCTATTAGCATATGGCTTCATCATGCTGACTTGGTACATCCTTTCTGTCTGTCTTCTGTCAGGTAACTCTATAATATAGTTCACGTCATTTATCTTCCTAACTACTTTGTATGGTCCTGCCCACTCAGCCTGCAGCTTGTCTTTCTGGACCGGAATAAGGACCATGACTTCCTGACCCATCATGTACGAGTGAGCTCTGGCTCTGAGGTCGTACCACACTTTTTGTTTCTGTTGGGCAGCTGCCAGGTTGCTCTGAGCTGTCCCCATAAGCTCCTTCAGCCTTTCCCTAAACCTAAGGACGTAATCCACAATGGGAGTTCCCTGGGTGGTGTTCTTGCCTTCCCTGTCCTCCTGGATTTAGACTAGGGGCCCACATACCCGGCATCCATATAAGAGTTTGAAGGGGAAAATCCTGTCGACTCTTGGGGCACCTCCCTGTATGCAAACAACAGGTGGTAAAGGTATTTCTCCCAGTCCCTCCCATGCTGTTCAGCAAACACCTGGAGCATTGACTTCAGGGTACCATTAAATCTTTCCACAAGCCCATTGGCTTGTGGGTGATACAATGTTGTGCATCTCTGCACCACCCCACACTTTTCCCACAAACATTTCATCCGATTCAGTCCGACATGAAGGAACCCCCTCCATCAGTGATAACCTCCTGCGGAAACCCAACACAGGAGAAAATCCCAAGTAAGGCATCTGCCACTTTGTCTGTCCTCAGTGAGGATAGGGCGACTGCTTCTGGGTACCTGGTGGCATAATCCACCACAGTCAGAATGAATCTTTTCCTTGAGGAGCTGGGGGTATTTAAAGGCCCCACAATATCCATTCTCACCCTCTGGAATAGCTCCTCCACTATGCTCAAGGGAATCAGGGTGGCTTGGGTTTTCTTACTCACCTTCTCTATTTCTTGGCACTGGTGACAAGACCTGCACTACTCCTTCACCAGCTGGGTGAAGTTGGGCCAATAGAAATTCTGGGCCAACCGCTGAGTAGTGCACGTGATTCCCAGATGACCAGACAAGGGAATATCATGTGCAATCTTGAGCAACTGCTCATGATACCCCTGGGGAACAACAAGTTGTCTGCCTAGCACCCCTCCCTCTGTCTGCACAGACTGAGTATACATCAGTCCATTTTCCCAATAAACCTTATGTTTACCGTCACCTCCTTGTGCTCTGTCAGAGTCTGCCCAAGCCCTCAGCTTCTATAGACTAGGGTCACTTTTCTGAGCAGCTGCAAACTCCTCACACATTCTCAAGGCATGGGACAGGTCCCCTTCAGTCTCTAAACTAGAGTCCCTAGCACTAGCGTCAGGGCACTCAGGATCACTGTCATCCCTAACCATCTGACAATGGGTCACCCCTCCCTCTTCAGAGTAAACCTCCACAGCTGTGTGGCTAACTGCTACTGGAGAAATTTCAACCCCCTTTTCACATGCCTCTATATCAGGAGGCACAGGCTGGGGAACCAGCCACCCAGTGGTTTCCACAATGGCTTCTGTGGGCTTCATGGAACTACAATTTTCCTTTGCCACTTGGCTATAAGTAACTGCACACACCATCTCCTGTTGGAGATTGTTGCCAAGGATGACATCCACCACTAACATTTTGGCTACAGCCACCTGTTGCACAGTTCCCCCTGTTTCACCCCAGTCTAGAAGAATACTAGCGAGGGGCAACATTTTCTCCCCACCAGTAAAGTCTTGTGCAGTGACATATTTATTGGGTATAAGCTGACCAGGCTGTACCAGATCCCCTTTTACCAATGTCAGGGATGCCCTTGTGTCCCTTGACCCTTGCGTCTGTACACTATTCTCCATGACTGGGTCCATGTGTTCCCTCATGTTCACAGGCATGCTTCCAGGGACACACAAACAACCCACTTCTTTCCTAGTCCCCAGTTGTGTATTGCTCACCCTTTTGGGTCACTGTCTGGCAATATGCCCAGTTTCTTTACACAACCAACATTCATTTCTTTTCTCAGAAAAATCTTTTCTCTGAAACCTGGGGCTAACTGGTTTTGGTGGAGCCAGTGAGGGGTTTAGCTGCACCGAAGGTGCACTTTCCCTTTCTGCACTGCCACGCCCACTCCATTCGCTCTCAGAACAGGTCTGCTCTTGGCATAGCAGTCTGAGAGTTCAGCAGCCTCTTGCACTGTTTTGAAATCTCAGTCCTCCAGGCAGGTTTTTAGCTCTGCTGGGCATGCCCAAAAAAGCTGTTCTAATAAAATCACACTTTCAATTTTATCTACAGAGTTTGCTTCAATTCCTTTCCACCAACATTTTAAAAATATACTTTGTTTCATGGCTAGTTCCTCATAGCTCATATCAGGGCTTCTCTTGAGATTATAGAATTTAGCTCTGTATGCTTTAGCAGTTTATTCAATTTTTTTTAACAGTGCAGCTTGAAGTTTGCTGTAATCATTGCTGTCCTCATTGTCCATTTGACCCAATGTATTCTGAGCCTTCCCGGTAAGTAGCGGGGATAGCTGGAAGCTCCAGGACTCTCTAGGAATTTTAGCCTGAATACAAACTTTTTCAAAGGAATTTAAAAAGGCATCTATATCCTCCCCCTCTTTAAATTTGGCTATCAATTTGGAATTCAATTTGTAACCCAGTCCTGTAGTCCCAATTGAACCCAAGCCACTTACCTGCACTGGTGCTGGTGGTTGGAGTCGTAGTATCTCTAGTTCATGTTGCTTCTGGTGCTCACACTCCTCATGATCCACCTCTCACTGTTCATGGTCCATCTTCTCCTCTGCAGCTTGCTGGTGCTCACACTCCTCCTGGTCAGCTTCCCGCTGCTCCCGCTCTCTCTTCTCCTGGAACTCCAGCTCCATTCTGCACAACTCAATCTGCAGCATGAGTACTTCTGGCTCCAGAATACTGGTTACCTTTCCCTGCTGCTGTGGCCCTTCGCTGGCACTGGCTCTGCTATCATCCTCACTGGATCTGGACACTGCACTGGCCGCTAGCCCTTCCAAACTCAAAGTTTGGTCCCTTACAGTCACTGTCTGTGACTCGATGCTCTGGGCATCTGATACCATCAGGGCATCTTTGAGGTTCTGCTTGGTGGCTTTCACCTTGTACAGGACTCCTCTTTCCCTACACAACTGCTTTAAGTAGTCTAGAGTGTGCCCGCTGTAGTTGGAAGCCATCTTCTTCCGTAACTACAGCTATTCTAACTTGCAGTTTTTTTAAAAATAAAACAGGTAGGAACTTGACTGTAAGCCATGTGATATAGTTCTGTGTCCTTTTGTTTAAAAACAATAAATCACTGTCATGTTTTGAAAGTGAGCTGACAGTATTAAGCTGACACACTGAACAATAAAAACTTGTATTACCAAAATGATGCATACGTCTGCCAACAAAATCTGTCACAACCCCACTCAGCAGGTCAGGCCCTCTGCTCCTACAGTGCCAACCTCCGAGCACAGTATTGTGAACAGGGTAACCCTCCTGTCTGTTTTGATGGTCCGAATCACCTTTGGTCTCAAGTTCTGAAGGGATTCAATCTGTGAACCTTATGCTAGCATACCCAAATGTAAAGGCTCAGGTAATTCTGCTCTTCGGGGAATGCCAGATATCTTTCACCAAGGGCATCTAACCAGGTATACAAAATTAACCCTTAAAAACTCTATGAAAGACCTTAGGAAAATTCTTACCTTTTCCCAGTTTTGTATTACCATTAAGCTTATGCACAGTGTCAACATTAACCACATATGCTTCGCATGCAAAAGAAAGAGTTTCAAAGGCACACCACATAGTGTCTTTAAATAAGAGGTTTACTAAGAAAATAGATAAAAATATGTAAAACATAAACACAGAACAATATACCACAAAGCATACAATCACTTATAAGAAAACAAATAAAAGTACAAACTCCTACCAACATACAGTTAGACTTTTTCTATCTAATGTATACCTCTTACAGTGCTTAAGTTAGGAGTTATTGTTTCTTCAGCATCCAACAAAAAATGTGTCTAAAGATCAGCCACAATACAGTTAAAAAACTGTCTTTGAACCTGCCTCTTCCATGATGTCACCTAGCTCCACCCTGTTTATTAAAAATTATACAACCAGGATGTCTTATCACTCAGGAGGTATTTTAAATATGTGACATCAGCAAAAACTCATTTCTCAATATGACTTCTTAATTAAGTCTTTCCTTTGATCTAGTGTGGTTTCCTGCTTCCCAATAAATCACAGGAATTTTACAGCTCTGCAGTTTTCTCACTTAGCTGTCATATAGCTTTCTAACACCAGCTGAAATTAACTGTTCTTCCTCCAAACATCATAAAGGTTTATGAATTCTATCCTAGCAGCTGGCCAGTTACAATTAAGTCAGATAAACAGGAGACCCTTAATTATGTCTCTCTGGTCTTTAATTATCTCCTGGCATTCAGGTTAACATCTTGTAGCTGAAACCTTGGGGGGGGGGTCATCCCATAGACTGTCTCATGAGAGACACTCAGTAACACATTTTTATGTTACAAAAATCATAGAGTGATCAGAACCAGCTGGTCAGGTGTCACACACTCCATAATTAAACACATCTCAGTCAGTGCAATACAGCCTAGAGTGGCACTCACATCTGTGTCAATGTAATGCAGTCCACACCAACACCCAATTGCCACTCCTGAGTATTTATCCATTCCCCTGCCCTCTTTCCCCTTTCTTGGCTAAGGTCCTCATATTTAGTAAGACACCCACACTATTCTATGTAGTCTCCAGTCTGCTCAGCTGACAAAACAGAGTCCCATTCACAACTGATGGCACTGCAAAAAGAAGGTGAGTGAAACCAGTTTGATTGTACTGCCCACCAATTTCAGTCATGGCAAGCTGACTCACTTGCAGGGTGAGGAGTTTCTTAGTCACAAAAAAATTTGGGACTTTTATACTATTTTACCCAGGATCTTGTTGTGTGGCTGCATGAAACAAGTTACAAGTGGTGCATATAGCAGTTGGCACGATCATTGATCTGTAGTATGGTCAGGAAGAGGGAGTTGGGATTAGGGTTGCTATTTATAGAGAGTGACGTGGAGTGTTCAGCCTGAGTGGCAGCATTTCCTTCAGCTCTGATCCTTGGACACTAAATGTAGCTATTTAGACAGTTTCTTGAGCAGACTATTTACTTCAGACAATGTAGTGTCCCTTCTAAAGCTATCAGGAGGATACTGATAACTTTCCAGATTGTCAGCTTCGACAGAATCCACTGGAATGGATACAAATACACCACCAGAGGCTCCACCAGTCCCACGCACCTGCCAGAATACAGGCAGCACTAACAGGACTCACCACTCTTGTTTGTAGTAGAGGAGTTGGTTCACAAGTAAACCTCAGATAAACTGGTCCTATTTTTACTGAGCTGACTATCATCAAGATTGCCATACAGGAGATGGCACAGAATGTCCATGCCTATAAGCCAGCCTCGGAAGCTTTGACACAACAGGTCTCAGACTCCAAAGTGCACATTAGCTCTATTGAGGATAAGATGGCCGAGGACAACACTTAGTCATCTGAGTTAAAATAAGAAGGTTGCCAAGTTTTAAGACTGTATCAAGGACCAGGAAAGATGGAGTAGCTGGAATAACCTTGTCCTCTTTGGTATACCAGAGTGAGTCAAAGGGTCCAATATGGTCTGCTTCATTCAAAAGTTGTCCAGGTCACAGCTCATCTCCTAGAGCATGGCATGGAATACCTGATAGAGCAGGGCCACCAGTCTGTATGCCAACTACAACCACCAGGAGGTAAATCATGTGCTATCATCTTAAAATGTCTTAATTACCGAGACAAGATTAACATACAGGCACAAGCTAGAAAGACCCCCATTTTAACCTTAGAGAGTCAGCACTTCTACATAGTCATCGGATGTGACATCTTCGGTGCAGGACTGGCAACTGGTATACACATCCATCAAAACGACTTTGCAAAATTACAACATCAGATTTAGAATGCTTTATCCAGAATGTCTAATTATGCTACCAAACATGATGCAAAAGAATTCTCCAGTGTGGAGATGGCCAGGTTAGAACTCCCGAAGTTGCTTCCACATGTGTTCCTGAATCCACCCAGCATTCATCCTCCCAAATCAAGCAATGGTGCCTGGCTTGGTAAATGAGGTGTTTACCTACTGAGATTATCTGTTGGACTCCTGGGGACTTAAACTAAACTACTGATTGTAATGGGTTTTGATTTCCCTCCCTTTACCTGAGGTATATGACTTTGGCACCTTAACTTTGTGACTCCCTCTCTGGTCTCTTATCCCTTTATATATGATTATTGTATTAGTGGGACAGTGGATCGTGGACCTTCCAGGTGTTTTCTGGGCCACACTAACTGAATAATGTCCACCTCCCCAACATGGTGGCTCTTCATTATGGCTTACTCAACCCAGATACCTAACTATAAACATTGTCTGTCTTCACCCTTTTTTCACACCTTACTGAGCCTAGGAGATGCAGCTGCAGGTCTTTCAGCCACCAGTATCTGTTAACATTACTGACAACCACATAGGGTGACTCCTTCGTACACACACCCAATGGTGATTGGCTCCTCCCACTGTCTTGCTCACACCCTGCTTGTTGCATGACACAGCAAAGCACACACTATTTCACACTGTTTGAGAAGGCTGCTATTCATGAAGCTCCCAGACATCTGCCATGGACTTTTCATCATCTATGGCTTATGGACTTACATTGCTGAGCTGTTCAAGCATGGGATGCCTGAACCTTCCACTGGATCGCTGATGGACATAGAAATGCTCCTCAAAGAACAAGAGGAGGCTGACTGTTAATATCCTTTTGGACTTAAAGTGGGGGGAGGGGAAATGCTTAATGGAGAGGAACAATATGGGATCTGTCTGGGCAAGTGCCCACCCTACCCCTGTTTTTTTTTTTTTCGGCTTATCAAATTTCCTACTGCACATAAGGGTTTTTATTCCAATGGTAAGGGTTACTGACTGGGGGAATGTGGTCAAGGACACTGAAAACATTACCATGGGCAATCAATCTGTCCTCCCTTGTATTTGTTAATACTCAGTGACTGGCACTGCACCCTTTTTTATCACCTGGAGCATTAAACAGACAAAGGAAAAAAGGTATTAGGTCCTCAGACATATGAAATCCACTGGGGTGAACGGTTCCTTTTTGCAAAAGACTCACACCAACCAGAGGACAAAAACTTATGAAGAAGAGAATGGGTCAGCCAGGTACTCGCAACCATTGAAAGCAACAAAAAATCTGGCACAGAAATTCATATCCACAGAAATACCCAGTTCCAACTGCAGGACCAAGTCCTCAGGGTTGAATGCAGATCTGAAATAATAGCAGGTTCCTTGGCCAACTCTACATTGACCCTAACTTCCATTTATGATACCAAAAGTAGATCCATCTTTCTTTATGCAGCTATGTAGGGACCTAGCCAAAATTGCACATCTCCCTATTATCCTTGCAGGGGACTGGAAGCTCATCTAAGATAACACCATGGATAGAAAGAATATGTGCAGAACCCCTCTTCAATTCAGCCAGAGATCTTGCCAAGAAATGCAAGACACCTTAGGTCTAGTGGAACCGTGGAGGATTCTACATCCTGGCGTTAAAGATTTTAGTTTTACCTCTCCTGTTAACAAGTCCAGTTTAAGACTAGACTTCTACTTTACCAGCACTGATCTTCTCAAGAGCACACTCACTTGAGAGATCCTCCCTACAGTAATTTCCAATCACTCACCAGTGGTACTCATGATACAGTTAGGGAACCCCAGGGACAGAGACAGAACCTGGAAAATTAATAATAACCACTTCATTAAAGATCCCAAAGGTCTTAAGAGGATTAATGATTACACAACACATTTTTTTAATTCAGTATACTTTATTAGGTTTTTTCTTCAACAACAAATACAGAAAAAGACAAAAAGAAAAATACACTTGGTGCAATTATAGGTAAACACTTGAATTCAAGAGTTCAGGAAAGTAACAAATTACACAAAACCAAGAGGAGAAAGCACACTTCCCCAACCCACTCATCCTCCCTGCAGCTTAGCTCTCCTATATCTTGTTGCAAGATAGACCAGGAAAATGGTGTCCCCTCAAATGTGGGGATATAAAATTAACAACTGCATCAATTACGAGAAACATTAGAGGAGAAAGGAGGAATATTAGGATTGTGACCTCGCTGAAGAAACAGATAATGCATAAAGTGATTCCCATCTATGTTGAAAAAGATGGGGATGCTTCATTAAAGAAGCAATACATTTTTCCAGCATAAGTGCCATCACCACCTAATGGTGCCACTCCTGGAAGGATGGACAGAATAATTCTTACAATGTAGCAAAATGATTATCTTTGCAGTGACCACAATTAATGATATATGGGCTTTACGGCAGCTAAACAGATCATAAGGAAAGAGCCCACAATGCAAATGAAAAATGGTTAAAAGGTCATCCAACATTTGGAGTGGGTCCAGAGCATTCTATTTGAGTCCCAAAAGGGGCGTTACCTGCACACAATCCCATAAAATGTGACAAAGAGTTCCTTCTGCAAGGTTGCACTAAGAACAAATTGGAGAAGGCAGTTTACTCATTCCTTGTGATTTAGATGGGGTATAGTAAATGTTAAGTAGGACTTGAAATTGGGTCAATCTCAGAGTCTGTCTTGCTTGATGTACTTGTACAAATGACACCAGATTGAACATCAGTCACTACAGTCAGGTGGAATACCCAGATCCTGAGTCCAGTAATAACAAATACCAGTGGGATAGTACAGTCTAAAGATTGAAATAACTTGTGAAAGGCTGACATAGCATGCTGCTGGGTTACAGTGTGAAGAAAGATATCCATCAGAGATTGCTCCATCAATTTCCAAGGTTTAGGGCCCAGAAAACATAAGATGATTTTGGTAATTTATATATTTAAAGTTAAAAAGTTTAGGAAGTTGGAAGCACTCACTGCTCAATTGAAATGACAACACATTGCCATCTTCCAAAAGGGAGACAATCTTCAGGTCCTTGAGATGGGGCCCAAAGGACAGTGATATAGATCAACCCACAATTCTAATGTTGGGGTTGCTGAGGACTGGCTGCGTCAATGCTCTAGTCCAATCCAGCTCTAAATATCAATCCATTTGCATACGTACTTTCAAGGACCAACCCAATAGTGTAGCACATAATGCCACTGGGAGTTGGGAACTTTTGATGCGCAATACACTGCAGAGTCGAAGACAGATGAACAAGCGAAAACTCAATATATAACCAAAAAGACATATAAGAAGGAGTCTGGTGCTGACCCTTGACAATGCCTCATTGAGAATGTTTGCTCGCATGTAAGGCACAATAGTACAAGAAACAGTTTGGGAGGCATAAATGGCCACACATCTTAGAGACTGTTAATTTAAAGTAAGATGCACAAGGTGGGGTGGAAAGGATGAGAAGGGACTTGGCAAGGTTAGAGGAATGGTCAAATGTATGGCAGCTTAGATTCAATGCTAAGAAGTGCAAGGTAATGCACCTGGGAAACAAAAACCCAGGGGAAGAGTACACAATGGGGATGAGATACTAACAACAACAAAAATGGAAAGGGACAGGGGGGAGTCATATCAGATGACTTAAAGGTGGGCAAGCAATGTGAGAAGGCAGTCAGGGAGGCTGGGGGACTGGGATGCATAGGGAGAGGCATCACCAGTAGAAACAGGAAGTTGTTATCCTCTGTACAGACAGCTGGTGAGACCCCATCTGGAGTACTGTGTGCAGTTCTGGAGACCCAATCTCCACAAGGACATAGACAGGATGGAAGCTTTCCAGAGGAGGGCAACTAAAATCGTGCAGGGTCTGCACCGGAAGACATATTAAAAGAGACTAAAGGAGCATAATATGTATAGCCTTAAGGAAAGGAGGGAGAGGGGGGACATGATAGAAACTTTCAAGTACCTCAAGGGAATCAACAAAGTCCAGGAGGAGGATAGCATCTTTCAAAAAGGTGCTAAGAACAAGGGGCACAATTTGAAGATAGAGGGTGGCAGCTCAGAGGTAATGTAAAGTATTTTTCACAGAGAGGGTTGTGGATGCATGGAACAGCCTTCCAGAGGAGGTTGTGGAGTCAAAAACAGTGGTTGAATTCAAGCATGCATGAGACAGTCATAAGGCAATTCTAGGGGTTGGGGGTAGAAAGAAGTAGGCTGCTGGTTAACTAGGGTCTGCAGCTTATCCATTAGGTAGGGAAATGGGCAGACTGGGTGGGCCAAGCGGTCCTTATCTGCCATCAATTTCTATGTTTCTATGTAAGAATGATGAATTGCAAGGCCCCTCCAAAGGAAATTGTTGCGCAATCCCTGTAGATGTTGAAACCAAGATTTGGGATGATGAAGGCTCAGCATGCCCAAGGGACAGAGCAGGCAGGACAACATATTCATTTTAACAATGCTCACTCTACCCCATAAGGTCAATGGCAGGGAGGACCATCTTTCTAAGTCAAACTTTAATATATGTACAAGTGGGTGAAGTTGTCTTTTACCATACCTGAAACAGACCGGGATAAATAGACTCCTAGGTAATTCATAGAATGAGGGTCCCAGGCAAGACCTAAACATATGATTTCACTTTTATTAACTAAACTCTTTAAAGGCAATACCTTTGTCTTACTCACATTAAGTTTATAGTAGAGGATTTGTGAAAAATGGCTAACTTCCCTGAGTGCTATAGGAAGTGTAGTGACCAGGTCTTCTGGGTACATCAATAGATCATCCATGCATGCTGAAACGAGAAATCTGTTCCCACCCACTAGGATACCTTTAATCTCTGGATGAGATTGTAAACTGCATATCAGGGGTTCCAGATATAAATTAAACAACAATGGGAATAGGGGGCATCCCTGGCAGGTGCCATGATAAAGTAGGAAAGGATCTGACTAGATACCATTGCACCAAATGTGGGTGGTGGGGCCACTATACAGTATTTTGACAGAGTGAACAAAATTGTGGGAAAGGCCAAATTTAAGCAGAACTGAAAAAAGATAAGGCCATGAGACACAATTGAAAGCCTTTTCCACATCTAGGGAGATCAGGGCTGTTGGGAACCTACCCTCCACAGACAAGTATTTAAGATAGTAAAGTTTCAAGAAATGGTCACTCGATAACCTGCCTCTTATTAAACCCCTTTGTACTTAGCTAATCAGGGAATCCAAAATTAATATTTAATGATCGGCAAGAACCTTGGGAAAAATGTTTAAATCAGAATTTAAAAGGGATATTGGGTGATAACTGTCCGGTAAAAACTCATCTAGATTAATTAAAACCTCCAAGAACGAGACGTCTGTTACACCAAATGAAAACCAAAAATTATACAGTCGTGTAAGGAAAGGGGTGAGTTCAGAGTGGCAGGCTATGTAAAAATTGTTACTAAAGCCATCCAGCCCAAGAGCTTTATCTAAGGGTAATTGTCGAACGACATGTCGAACCTCTCAAAGAGAAATTGGCTGATCTAGCATATGCACCTGAGAAAGGTCCAAGACCAAAAAGGGAAGGGGGTCTAAGTACGCTGTTATACTATCCATCATGGATTGCCCTGAGAGCTCCTCCGAGTAAAGAGTCTTGTAATAAGAACAGAAGATAGCCGTGATTTTTTTAGGCTGAGTCTCAATACACATATCTAGGCTAGCCTGTATTCTATCAATAGTTTTGTAGGAGTCAATCTGATCAAGCTGAAGAGCAAGTAGCCATCCAGCTCTGCCTACTGACTCAAAGTACCACAATTTAGTATGCTGTATGGCCAATTCAGCTTTTTGGGATAACAAGTCTGTGTACTGTGCCTGTAATAGACTAAGTTCACACTATACATGCTCTGGGGTGTTCTTACTCAGGGTACACTTTAATCTTCTAATATCCCAGAGAAGCTGCTCATGTTTCATTTTAAGTTTCTTAGAGCCAATGGAAGTAAGTCTAATGAGTTCTCCTCACACAGCACATTTTGCTGTGGCCCAAAGAATGTCTAGTGCAGGAACAGACCCCTCATTCTGTAAAAAGAAGTTCTTTAAAAATTACTTTATATGAACCAGGGTGTCAGGATCCTGCAAAAGTTGGGAGTTGAGATGCCAAATCATATCACATTCCCCATATCCCCCAAGAGTATGAAGCATACTCACCAGTGCATGGTCCAAGATCACTGTTGAGTGTATGTTGGATGCCATCAGACCAGGCAACCTCTCCTGACTAATAAGAAAATAGTCATTTCTAGAAGAGCTACTATGAATGGGGGGGGGTATGTTGCCTCTTTGAAGGGTGCAGGAGGTGCCATGGATCAACCAGTCCATGTACATCCATTAATTCTCGAAGCCCCCTCTGCCCTGGGGAGAAACCCCTAGTCCTAGTGTCTGACCTATCTATTTCTGTTTGATGCACAGTATTCCAGTCTCCCCCTAGAAATAAGGAGCAACCAGACAAAGGAGCTAAAATAGGCACAGATTGGGTAAAAAAGGAAGGAGAGTCAGCGTTGGGTCCGTAGATGGAACCCAACACCACCAATGAAGCCCCAACCTTTCCATGTAAAAAAAAGTAAATGACCTTGAGTTTCTCACACTTTTGAACCAGTTGGAAAGGAACATTTCGGGTGATCAAAATGCCTCCCCCCCCGGAGCTAGCATCTGCCCCACAGGCTTACCCTACCCGTTTTCGCCTGGAACATTGAACCTCCTCCCTCGGCAAATGAGTCTCCTGCAGGCAAGCTATGCTAGATCAGAGCAGCTTAAGGTGTTGCAGCACCATATGCCACTTGCACCTATTGTATCACAAGCTCCTTTGATGTTCCAACTCACTATCCTATAAGGGCCTATCGACATTACAGTGGTTGGAAAATATTGCATTCAAAAGGCCTAACTTTAAAATAGTAAGTTGAAAGAGAAAGACAGGAATTGCTGAGCTGCAACCACCCCCAACTCCGCATAAACCCACAACAAACCCTAAAGATAAGTAAAGAAACACTAAAACTATCCACCTCTCCAAACAAAAAAATGCCAACAAGAAGAACACCATACCCCAAAGCAAGAGTAATAGGAACAGCCCTCGGTCCTGCAGACTGCATCTCCCAAAACAACAGGCCCATGATGATATCAATCCACCATCACTAGGCCCCCTCCCCCACCCCATTCCCCATATATGCAAATGTAAAGGTAGAAATTATGGATGTAAAAAAAAGTATTAAACAACAATACCCAAATAACCCCACCTAGACTACAAAGGCACTAAGTCAATAATTAGGAAAACAATGAAATGAGAGTATTCAACATAGCAAGTCAAGGAAGGGGATGTAGTTTACATTTCAGCCCTAAGCCATAAAAGGTGTTCATAAACCTAATGTATATTATGTCTAACGTTAGCAGTGTCAGTGGCTCAGCAGGTAGCACACTCACCTCTGAGGCCGGGAGATCAGTAGGCTGTGGTTTCTATCCCCACACCAGGCACTTGGGTTAATATCCCAATACTGACACTGTAGTACAGCATGAGGTGGGTGCTGCACTCCTGAGGTGCTGTCTTTCTGATGAGACATTAAACCAAGGTCTCATCTGCCTATTCTGGTGGTAGTTCAGGTGGATGTTAAAGATCCCATGGCAATTCTCGAAAAGAGCAGGGGAATTTCCCCAGTGCAATGGCCAAATTTCCTCCATTCAAGAAAAATACCACCAACAGCTTAATCTGGTTCAAGGTCAGTTGGCATTCATCTGTATCCCCCTCCCCCGGGTTGTGCCTGAGGCAGGATTTGTCTAGTGCACTTACCCAGTCAACAAAAACTAAATAAAATAAAAATAAAATTCATTAACCATTTCACCAGCATAATTAATAGTACAACAAAACTATCGAAAATAAAATAAGCAGACGCAGGTCCAAGGGAAAGAGCTCTAGAAATCAAATAAAAATGCCAGATTCCAATAAGTGTCTGTATTGTAGCTCCTGATCAAACTAATGAGCTTTAACTAAACAGATATCTGTAGCAGGAGGTCAGACATCTCCAAATTTAACACTCCCTAAAGGACAGCCACTAGCTGGGGGGACCCCTTGACCCAAACATACCTGGCAGCAACAGTGATCATCATGACCGTTCCAGATGTATCACCTCTCCCAGCAGCTAGCAGTATAGCATCTAAAGGAGTGCGCCCTCCAACATTGCCCCTTCCAAACTCTGAGTGCCATGGACTACTCTACACATATAAAACTCTACGCGATAAATCCTGTATGTTCCTCTTTATATTATACATTCATAAAAATTTCTAGCACAAGTTTTTTTGAAGAAAGGTGGGTGTACTACCAGGTTATTGGGGCAGGGAGCTTGGAAGTACAGACCCTCTGCAATGACACTGAGATCACCCAACAGTGATTAAAAAGAATGCAGAGGAAGCCAGCAAAAGAGTGCCACGCATGGAGCCAGGTGGGCAACTCGATTTAGACTGGCACCTCTGCCAAAAAGCAGCTCCAGCCAACACCTTCTAATTATATTGCTGGAGGAAGAGAGGGGGGAAAAATGTAGAGCCTGGTATTCAAGTTTATAAAATATATTTTTTTTTTACTGATCATATTATAGGGCAGTTGGTGGCGAGCAAGTGATCGACCCCTTTTTCTTTTCGCACTTTGTTCTGGGAGAAAATGCTACAATGTACTAGCTGACAACCCCCACACACTCCATTCAGGCAAAATTAGGAAGACAAGGAGTCCCTAAAACCAGCCTGGCCATCCCTACAGGAAAAATGAAAGCTGACCTGCCCACAATCGAGATTCAGCCCTCAGGTAATAACTGAAATAAGAATAAAATAAGTAAATAAATAAATAAATAAATAAATAAAAAGGACCAACAAAACGCTGTAAAAATGTAAGCTGCTAATTCCAAATGCTTGACTCAGGAAGTAGGCTATAGGGCTGAAAAACAATAATACCTTCTATACAAACCTATTCTAATGAAAAAAAGTTTAGAGTCCTCCGAGCAGATCAGCCTACCTGAAGGGACCGAAAGAAAAATCCGTGTAGTTCAATGGCTTGCAAGCTGAACACAGATTATTCCCTCACTCACAGCTCCAAAATCCAGATGACAAGTGAATGTGAATTGAAGACCTAGTTTGGAGTGAAATTCTGGTTCGATACTGGATCTCCTTGCAAAGCCATGAAACTTCAAATTGCCCCCTTCACAATTCGAGTCAAGATTTAAATGTGTATGGAGAAAGTGATTCGAGGTGGAATGCAAAATAGAAGTAGGAGGTGAAAAATCAACAAGCAAAGTAGTTTCTGGATGTCCAAGCTTGATCTTAAACCAAGCAGAGCTTGAAGCCCCATCTCCCTCCAGTCTGCAGACTGATAATAGAAAGATACTTGACTCATGGGTCCTGGATCGAGGCAAAGAGAATAGTAGCAGAGTTAGGCATTGAATCAGAATGAAATTCTAGTTCAAATCAGGATTGCTATTTCTCTCATATCTCAGACGAGGTGGAAATCCATTTAGAAAGAAAAATAATGCACTGCTGGGTCAGTCCTCTGCAGAAAACCAATGAGCATCCATCACCTAAACCTTTAAAGGCTCCCTTGCTCATCATCCCAGTTTGAATCAAAATCAAGGTGTGAATAAGGAAGGTGACTCGAGGTGGGTTATAGGATCGAACAAATGGGGTATAAATCAGCACACAGAATACCTGAAAAATAACAAACCACACCCCATTTCTGAGCTGATCCTTCAATCCTGCCTCCCTCCAGGCTTATTGAAATCTTCTTCAAGTGGTAGGCAACAGACTGGAGGAGTCTGAAACTAAGGCAAAAACAAAATCTTAAGCTTACAACTGAATGTGAGAAAAACAATAGCAGAGTCCCATTCCAAAGACTCAAGTGGAGGGTTTGAACAGATCTGGATACATTTTTGGCAGTTCAGATTGGGCTTGCTCACTGGAGTCGAATTTTTTGGTGGCACCCTTATAATTAAGATGAAGCCTGGCTGGATACAACATATGGAACCATATCTGGGCAGCTAGAAGTTTTGAGATTACGGTTCCGTATGTGACTCTCTTCAGTCGAATTGAACGGGGAAGATCCTGTATGATTCTCAATCCATGCAATTTTCCAAGATACCTGCTTGACTTCCCTGATTTTGTTTAGCAGGTGTATCTTATCTAAATAATTTAAGAATTTAAAAATCAGGGGGCAAAGTGAGGAGCCCAGTGGGGGAGTGGGTTGGAGAGCTTGATGAGCGAACTCGACAATATAGACAGAACTGTTGGGGGAGGACCCAGCAATTTTTTCACAACATTTTTGAATAAAAAGAATTGCATTCCAGTCCTCAGAGCCCTCCAGTAAGCCGACAATAACTATGTTGTTTCTTCTGCTGTGCCCCTCCAAATCCTGCAGTTTATCTCCCATGCACTCAAGTTTTTGACAGCAGGAGACAGTCTCTGGTTCAACATGGTTGCACCAGTCCTTAATCAAGCTAATCCTAACTCCAGCACCACCCATCCTTTGAGTAAGTTTTTCCATGGAATCTTGAATTGTTTTCAACTCCATAGTGATAAGTTGAAGACCCTCCTTAAGACTTGATATTTCCTGCAGGAAACGATCTTCCTTGAGAAGCTATGAGGGAATCAATGATTTGGACGCAGCAGTTGCCAGCGCTTTGTTCCTCTTTGAGGCCTTGTCTCTCTCTGGCGTGGGTGGAAGGGTGTGACACACAGCCGCAGTTTTCATTTCAGTATCCATTTCAGGGTTATTTTTGACTAACCCAATGATTACTGGGTTATTCACTATATACTAAAAAACAAAAGCCACAAATAAGTAAGTTAGAAAAGAGCAATATTTATATAAATAAGTAGGATGAGGAGTGAAGCTGAGAAGCCAAGCTGCCTACACAGCATGGTGCATCATGTGACTCCTATGAGGGCCTTTCGTATCTGGGAATATATGTGGCCAAAAGCTCTAAAGCAATGTTTGCCAAGAACCGAGACACCTAGACTCACTGGTAATGGACTGTCCTCCCTTATGACTGTGGGCCCATATTAATATTATAAAAATGAATATCCTACCAGGAGCGCTCTGTCCTCTAAGTATGCTAACACGCTGTACACCCTTTAAATGGTTCATGCAGTTCCACTTTCCAATCTCAACCTTTCTGTGGAATGGGAAGCCACCTAGAAGTGCATACAGCAAAGTTACCCCTCACAAGCATTATGGTGGTCTTCAGCTCACCGACTTTAAAAACTACTATCTAATCACCAGAGTCAAACAGTTCTCGGGAAAGATCTCTCTCTAGCCAAGAACCTACCTCTGCCTACTCCCCATAGTGGAGACCCATGGAAATTGTTCTCTGTGAAGCAGCAGGTTTATGCATACAAGCCCCACCTGAAATACAATATCGGTAACTCCCTCCTCAGATTAAACTCACTCCTACTGGGAGTTCAACATTAGCCTGCAAACAACTTCTAAATGTTTTACAAGTGAAGCCCCTGATTGATCCCCACTAACCCATTAGAAGTACAAAACAAACACCTCCCTTTTTCCTTTCTGCAACAAATATTCATACCTTAGTGATGTGTTGGAGAACAACTGCCTGCTTTCTTCAACCTTCTTTACAAGGCATCACCAACTCAAGCCATGTTAGCTTTTCAGTTCCATCAACCATAACCTCAGTCCTAGGCTCCAAACCTTGGTCTTTGCATTTGGTCCCACATTAGGACAACCTCAGCTTGCTAGAAGAACAATGCCATGCCATTGCCCTCATTTACCAGAAAATAAACCAGTTGCTCACCCTAGCAAAGTAGACACTTGTATCCATTAGCAAAGGGTTATTCCCCGAACTATCTACACAATCCATTAGAAAGAAGTGGTGGAAAGCTTTGCATCACAACATTAAATGAGAATGTCTTCAGAAAATGCAATGTAAAATTAACCTCAGCTTCTCTTGCACACCAGTCAGACTGGCTCAGCAGGGAATGCTTACTTCAGACATGTGTACTCATTGCTGGGAACAAGTGAGGACCCCTTGGCACATCCTCTGAGACTGCCCTAAGATTAAACCCTTATGGAGCAATATTCAAGCCTATCTTGCTCCTCTTTTGGGTCTTGAATCAGTTTTTATCCCACAGATCTGTCTTTTAAATCTTGGCCTGGATTCCCTTCTAAATATCAGGAAATACCATATTATGCCTATATCTGCTATTATAAAAAACTAGTATTAAAGAAGTGAAATACCATCCTTTTTTAAATGGAATATATTATATTGAGACTTTAGTAAACCATATAGATAAGAAGCCAGAAAATTTAACGAAGTAATGGTTAGCCAATAAATCACCAATAAACATTAACCGCCCACCCAACTGACTTAATCAATGCACTTACCCCCTTTGCCATACTCCGGAGATAACTCATACCAATAAAGAGTATCTTTAAAAAGGGTGCATATTTATATCCATAATCTGTAAAGGATAAGAGGAAAAACAATTGGAAATCTATGCAGCACCTGTGAACCAGACGGTGCCCACTGAGAATCCACTATGAACCCAAGTACTGATGATTCCTGAATTAATGTGAAGGCCCATTAGAAGAGGAGCAATTTATACCCTCTGAATGGAAGGCAAAGCAAGCAAAGGCTCCCATATTTTCTTATATCACTTACCACGGTTAGCCATGTTAGCTATGACTTTTTTCAGCCTGTAGAGCAAACAAAATTTCCTTGTACCATTCAAGGTATGATGGGATTGTTTGATCACACCAATGTCTTGAAATAAGTTTTTTTGCACAGGTTGAAATTAATGCCATGTGATAACATTGACTACCAATTAGCCTATCTTGAAATAGTCCCAATAAACAGATTTCTGGACAAAATGCTTCATCTAACCCCAGAAGAGGATCCATACATTGACGGATGGATTTCAATAAGGGCACCGCCTTCTCACTCTCCCAAAAAATGTGTAACGAGGTACCCTGAGCTTTATTACATTTAGTGCATAGATTGTGAACCCATTCTATGCAATTTAACAGGGTTAAAAAAGAGGTAGTGCAATAACTGAAATTTCATATGACAGTACCTATCCCATTTTAAGAACTTATACAAATTAACCCATGGTGTAGCATTATCTTGGGATGTACTACTAGATGGCAAGGTGGTTTCCCAATATGTAGCGATACCTGATGCTTGTTGGGGTAGCAGAAATACATCTTATAGGGAATGACACATGGCAGTAGAGCTGTGCAGAATGAGGAAATTCTGAATTCATGGAATTTTCATGAAATTTCATGAAATTCAGACAAATTTTGCAGAATTTCTTTAGAATTTTGTGGCATTTTTAACATTTATTTATTTGGTCATAGCTCAGCTATCTGTTTAACCAGAGCTCTGAAATTTGGTATGATTACTTACAGGTAAGATTTCTAAAGAATTTTCAGTTATCTTGTAATAAGAATGGATTGTGGAAAGTCACATGATGGCAGCTTGAGAGAAGACGTGCCTGCTCCCTGCTCTCGTCCTCCTCTTCAAAAAACTTACTTTTCTACTGCTTCTATTTCATCTTTCTACTGATTAAAATGTGGTTACCATCTTCCTTGTCTACCAGGGAATATTTACTGGACGGCTCTGCTCTTTTTTAAAGGACTAATGGAGGCAGATATGAAAATTCCAACACTTCGTCAACCCCCCCCGCCAACATCTGAGCAGAAGAAAACAGCAAAACAGTAGAAACCACAGGCTTCAGGTGCTCCAAAGGTTTCAGCTGCACCTATGGCCCTTTCTGAAGAGAAGTTTTGGCCAAAATGGCACCTCTTCAGAACACAATGCAAACACTTACTGAAGAATTGCAGAAGCTCTGTTCCTGTATTGACTCCATGACCCAGCAAGTCGGGGACACTAAAGCTCACATTTCTTCCATGGAAGATTGGAGACACCACATGGATCCTGAAATAGTTGCTTTGAGACAGCACCTGAGGAAGACTGAGGACTGGCTGGAGAATCTAGAAGGCCAGTCCCGAAGAAGCAATATTGTAGTGCTGTGGTTACTGGAGGGCTCTCATGCTATTCTTTTTACACAAAAAATGTTTGAAAAATTGCAGGGACCTCCCCCAGTGGAATGGTGTACATAGTTGAAAGGGCGCACAGGTCCTAACACCCCATGCCTCCATCTGGTTCTCCCTGGCCATTGATTTGCCACCTCTTTAATTATCTGGATTTTCAGCACATCCTCTCAAAAGTTCGTGAGCTCAGAGAGGTGTTCTGGGAGGGGAAGAGGATATGTATTCCCCAAGACCTCCCGCATTTAGTGCGGCAGCGAAGAGCCACTTTTCATCCTGTGGTGACAAAGTTGTTGGCCGCCAGTATTTGTTTTAGGGTTCGCTGCTCTTCAGCTCTTCAAGTCCTGCATGACGGTACCTGGCTCAGCAATGAGACTTCAGTTGCTTTTTCAGAGGACCTCTCAAAACACCTTTCTGCTCTTTTCAAGTAAGTGGTTTTTGGTTGTGGGACAACAGAGGCTGCCATGCACTGGTGCTTTTGGATTTGTTGCAGGCTCTGCTGGTGGCACAGTGCCTTCTTCTGATTGTTTTTCAGTATTCAATTAACAGAGTACAACAGGGACTTGTTGCTTTGTTGTGGGGGGTTAGGAATGCTCCTGACTGGATTCATGGGCTGTAGAACTGAAGTTTTGACAGGGGACTGCTGCATGAATCTGAGAGCAGACTGAATGGTCCTTGATCTTTTTAGTTCCCCTGTTAACTGTGGGTCTCCAGGACTGTTTTCTCCAGCTCATCCATTTAATTCTTCTCCAGCCCCATGATGTCAGCCACCAGGCAATAGTCCTGTGCCTAGCTGGTTTCAAAATGTTGTGTGCAGGTGATAGCTTTGCTCAGCGAACATTGGATATAGACCCTTTGCATTCTGTGCTTTGTGGGGCTATATTTGAGCTGCTACTGAATGCAAGCTGTCCTGCTCCTCAGAACTTTACTTCGAGGACTGGTTTGAACTATCTTTTCAGGATGCTCATAGAGAACCTCCTTGATATTTGGTCATTTTGGCCTTTGAGAATTTTGAGGGGATCTCTCAGTTTGTCAACCTTCAACTAGATTGTTTTTATGGACATTTTGACTGTTTATTCTTTATGAAGATTACTTGTTATTTCTGAGTTTGCTGTTTTGCTCTGTTACATTTGTATTTTCTCTTTCTTGTTACCAGTAATTAACCTGGTTAATGTTGTGTCAAATTATTGGGCTGGGGGGATGGGGAGGAGGGCTAGGCTCCCATCCATCATGGGCGTGCATATTGTTGGAGGACGGTTGGGTCAACCGGAGGTGGAGGGATATTTTTTATTGTGGGTTTATTTGGGTTTTTGGGGGTCGGTAAGTAAGAGAGTGGGGGGCATTTTGATGTCTTTGGTCCTAGTTAGTGTATTGGGGATCTCTCACTTTTTCACTGTTATAAGGCATGACTCTCATTATGGTATATTTCTGCCTATTTTTATGTGGTTATTTTTTACTTCCCCCATGTTTGATTTGGGGGGTTGTGGGTGGTTTTGGGGCTTTCTTTCTGGGTCAGAACTTTCTGAGGGTATATTTGACTCAGGGTTGGGGGATGATGGGTTAGAGTGTTGGTGGTTAGGGGATTGGGGGAACCCAGAGCACCAAGTCAAAGTTTCTTATGAGGTTCTTTTTCTTTTTGTTATGCCTTCCTTTTCATTTATGCTCCCTTATCTATGAGTGTCGAATATTAATTGTTGTCGTGGAATTTGAAGGGGGCCTACAATAAGCCAAAGTGATATGTGCTTTTTTGTCATCTTCAAAAGCTTAATCCTAATATAGTTATGTTGCAGTAAACCCATTTGACTCAAGAGGAGGTGTCAGTTTTCAGAAGGCGTTGGGTGGTCCAGATTTTTGGGGTAGGGGTGCATACTTCAAAAGGGGGTGTGGCTATCCTGGTTGCTAAGGGCACTGCATTTCAACTGACATGAGAGTATTGGGATCCTGAGGGTTGAGTCATTTTATTCCTGGGTTATTTGGGTACTTCAGTGGTTATACTTAGCTCCACCTATGGCCCAATTCCCAATTCACCTACTTTCTTCACTGACCTCGGCCTCCATCTTTCCTCATTCCTCTGACTACTCACCATTCTTTGGAGGGGGGATTGGAATTCAGTTATCCATAATGACCTTGATAGATCCGGCATGAATAGATGGGGTATGTCTCCAGGCCAAAGGGGTCTTGGGGCATTTTTAGATCAGCTCGGCTTCTTGACCCCTGGTGAATTTTGTACCCCAAGGACAGGAAGTCTTCTTTTTTTCTCCTCTGCCCATGGGACTTACTCCTGAATTGATCTTTTTCTGCTGAGTGGGTCTTCCCTCTCAGGTCATGTCTCCACTGACATTCTACCTAAAGTTCTCTCCGATCACACTCCTGTTGAGTTGATTCAGGTCCTCCAGGAAGCAGAGGAGAGCGACGGGACCTGGACACTAAATACTCAAACACTAAATACTAAAGACCCTACTCTGGTGGTTAGCTTGAGGGATTTTATCCATAATTTCTGGGAGGCCAACTCAGGTTCAGTTTCAAGGCTCGATTGGCTGTAGGGGGCCTTTAAGTGCACCATATGTGGTCAATGCATTAAATTGGCTTCCAAAAAGAAAAGGAGATACTCTCAAGAAGAATATAGGCTCCTGGCTATAATTAGGTGCCTGGAGAAGAACCTGTCTGCTAACTCTCCTTCTTTTGTTTGGCAGCAGCTGGAGTCTTCTAGACTGGCTTATGCTGAATTACTTGCTGAAAAGGTGGACCTGGCCATCCTTCTTACTAACTCCAGATATCTTGAATCTGGTGAGCGTGCTGGCAGATTATTGGCATGGTGACTCCTGCAGATAGAGGAAGCCAGAGTGGTGTCATCCTTGAGACCTGGCCCAGGCCTTGATATTCTTACCCGACCCAGAGATATTGTCAAGACCTTTAAAAACATTTTTCAAGATCTCTATGCTACAGTACCTCTCTTTCCTCATTGGAAGACCAGGCCAAGATTTTGGACTATCTGGCCGGGCTTCCTTTTCCAACTCTGTCCTCCTCCCAGCAGGAATTGTTGGATGGACCCATAACCATGCTTGAGGTTCAAATAGTAATTCTCCAGCTCCCTCAGGAAAAGGAGCTGATGGGTTTGGAAATAATTTTTATTCCATCTTAGGGGAGGAGTTTGCCCCTTCCTCACTCAGTTATTTAATGTTTTTCTCATTGATGGGTTAGAAGATTTTTCTTTCACCCAGGCATGGGTTACTCTTTTACAGAAGCTGGGTAAGGATAAACTTCTGCCTACTGGCTACAGGCCGATTTCTCTCCTTAACTTGGATCTCAAGATTTTGGCCAAGGTTCTCACCAATAGACTCAGATCAGTATGGGATGGATTGCTCTTTCTGGTGCAAGTGGGATTTATGCCCTGTCACTTGTCCAGCGACCATACACAGAAGCTTTTGTATTTGATTTCTGCATCTGGGGAGAGCAGGGTCCTTGTTTCCTTGGTCTCTCTGGATGCAGAAACAGCTTTCAATCGCATTTCATGACCCTTCTTGTTTCAAGTGCTGAGGAAATTTGGTATTTTGGGTCATTTCTGTAAGTGGATCCAGATTATGTACACCTGTCCCTTGGCCTGGATCTGCTGCAATGGGCTGTCTTCCTCTCCCTTTATTCTAGGATGGGGGATGAAGCAGGGTTGAACACTCTCCACCCTTTTATTCAACTTGTACCTGGAAACCCTTATATTTCCTTTACATAATTCGCAGGCTGTTAACGGCATACAGGTAGGGGTTGAGAGATACATGTTATCCACTTATGTGGATGATTTACTCTTGCACCTTGAGGAAGTGATCTCCTCTATCCCAGCTGCATTGTGGGAGATCACCACTTTTGCCAGTTTGTCTGGGTACAAGTTGAATTTGGAAAAAACTCAAGTCGTGCCAATGAATTCTTTAATTTCTAAGACTGACATTTTGGACCTTGGCCTATCTTGAGAGCCCAAAGCGCTTACTTATTTGGATATTCACTTACCTCAGTGTCTCTCTGATCTGATGTCTCTAAACCTGCCTTCCCTTCTGCTTAGTATTAAAAATAACCTTATGAGATGGGACGCCCTGCCTTTGTCCCCTTGGGGCTTTATACATGTTATCAACATGAATATTCTCACAAGGCTGCTCTGTCCACTAGGTAGGATGGGCTTCTTTTTTCCCAAAGCTTGGTTTGTATCCCTTCAGCAAATTTTAAGCCATTTTATTTGGAAAGGTGAGCTGTCTGTAGGGTCTGTTATAAATTAACCCTTCCCTGACCCAGGGGTGGCCTCCATCTCACTAACTTTTTTGCTTATTACCTAGCTATACATGGAGCCAAGATTTTCTCCTGGGGTAGGGTCAATTCAGAGGATGCCAGTGAGGGGTATCGACCCCTATGGCTAAATATTGAATCCTCACTCTGCCAGAGGCTGGGCATTTACCTTGCCAGTCTGTTGTACACTAAACCCTCCAGGGTTCCACCCATGCTCCATGTTCCTCCTTTCATTTGGTCCCTAAAGGCTCTGGTACAGAGGGAGAGTTTTATGCACTCTGACTGGTCTCGGTTGCTGTCTCAGCCTATTCTGGCTAATTCTAATATTCACATTGGTGGTCACCCAATTCCAGTTTTGTTTTGTCCTCCCCTAAGTAATGTAAGGGTGGTTGACATTACTGATCAAGGGAAGATTCTTCCCCATAAGTGTTTATAAGAATCCATCAAGATCCTTGTTTTTCCCTCCATTCCGATATTTGCAATGATCCCATGTCCTCTCTTCTTATTTGGGGCATGGTCCATGGGACTCAGTTGATAATGAAGTTTTCTCTTGATCTTTGGAGATGAGTTCCCAGTCCCACCCAGTTGCCAACGTATATTCCAGCCTACAATTGGTTGATCCTTCTGCTCCATTTGGTGTCTGTTTTTACTGGCAGCAGGCCCTTTCCTGGCATAACGATATTAAATGGTGGCAGTCTCTTTGGTGTAATTTATATAAATATGTTAAAAGAGACCATTACAGATGGACCTAATTTCGCATTTTGCATGACATGTATTATACACCCCTTAAACTCCACCAGATGGGATGGACTGACTCCCTGGACTATGCTCGTTAAGGTGTGGCTGTTGCCCATCTCTATCATATGGTATGGGAGTGTCCCAAGGTGGCTCCCTTCTGGAAGAGTATTAATGATGCTATGTACCCTTTGTTGGGCCTAAAGAGTGCCTCAGGCACCTTTAGAGCTAGGCATGGGTAAGTCAGCATGAGCAACCTTTTTGTTATGGTTATGAAATCTTCTAAATATGGAGAGAATTGGATTAGAGATTTTTTTTAAGTTACAGGGATTCAAATGTTTACTATGTAAATGTTTGCAAAATTGTGTAAAAACTCTCAAAAATGTCAGATGTTTGCAACTTCTCTGCTCTTGCAGGCATAGACATAACATTTGACATACATATCTGATGTCAGTGTATCCCGGTGTCTAACACAACTGGATAAATTGGTTTAGCAGTTTTATATTTACAGTGGAAAAAAAGAAACAACAACAAATATTGGTAACATTTTCTCAAATATTTATGGCAACATATATATGAAGCATTCAGAATTATTTTTGTGGAACTTAACATTCACAATGCAGATATCACTACTTCATTTGATAAGCTGAGCTGAGCTTTTTGCAGTCCTGCTGTTCCTCTCTCGGTGACTATTTTGCCCTTCCCTTCTCTCTTAGCATAACAAGATTGACCCACTAGAACTACTGATCCCACTGGCATCCTCTTTGTTCTTTACAGTGACAAAATCCCTTAAAACAAGAGTTCTTTTCCTATCAACCTATCTTGTTTGAATAGCCATCCAGAATTCTCTCTTCTTGGTGACCAGGCATTGTCTTCCCCAACTACATATTTTTGAGTATCTGTAAGTCCCAGACTTGCACATATGTCAGGCTCCAGGGATTATCAATTTACTGGATGTGATCCTTATATATCCTGCATTCTGGTTGGAATTGTTGATACTCTAGCACAGTTATCTATTTCTTGGTGAAACTATGCATTTAACTCCTAAACTTGTGACCCCCTGAACTACCAGCCTCTCATTTCCCTATCCATTAACTTGAATCCCCCAGATAAGGCTGCGTGAAATTAGCATATTCCAATTTTTTGGAATTGTCATGAAATTCTACAATTTACACAAAGACTCATGGAATTTGACTTTAAGTACAAATGTTATTTTGCAATTTCTGGCAGCACACAATAAAATTCACATACACACAGTTTCCTTGTAAGGTCTAAGAACCTATCAAATTTAATGACATTGCATTTCTAGTTTTTATGTTTCAGGGGTTAATAAATCTGCAGTTTACATTATTCTAAATTTCATTTTAAAATGTTGTGAAAGTTTGACTACTTTTAATACAGTTGAATTTAAAGCTGTAAATATGAACTTTTCCAGAAATGACTATGTGGTATAGTAGTTCAAATGTTTCAAATCTGGTTAAATGTTGATATGCTGTTTTACAATTAGAGGGAAATAACTGACATTTTAATTTTGGCAACATGTATGGAAGGCTATAAATCAGTCCAGTTTGAAGCTAGAAATCTAAAACTATATATATATGTAGTGATAACCTGTATACTTGTAAAATTGTATAACATTTCAATGAATACTATCAAAATTATTCTAAAGTAACAGAAATCTAAATTTTGGCAAAATGTTTGGCTACTTACACCTCAGCCCCCTTTGAAGCTTGAAACTTACAACTTGGTGAACATACCCATATTGTATGCTTTTCTAAATCTTGGAATTGTGGATAAATATGGATAAGAAATTTTAAAATTATATCAAAATAACTGAAAATGTAATTTTGATTAAATGTTTGGCCACCCATAAATCCACACCCTTTAAATACATGACTCCAAACATTGATACATTTATGTAACCCCACCTGTCTTCATGCTAAATCTGGATGCATGCTTTTAAAATTAAAGCAAAAAAACTGAAATTTAAAATTTGGTGAAATTACACAGAATTTCCACACAAATTCTGTGAAATTTCATGGAATCGGAATGGTAATACTGCAGGAATTCCACATGCCGAATTTTAAATTCTGCACCACTCAACATGGCAGTCTTTGAGTCCCTGCACAGGGAGAAAATGATAGCTAGCATTTGCAACAAACAAAGATCTATAAAACTAGATGGAAAACACTTAGTATACTGCTCTTATTTAGTGAAAAATTCCTCCAAGGTTGGTCTCTCTCTTTTCCTTTTGATGCATTCCAGATATACTGTATTTACCCTATGTTGCAGTTAGTTGCTTTTAGCCTCATCAAGTCATAGTGTATATCCTGTTCAATTGATCCACTTTGACCTCCCCAGATGTTGTTGGGGGACAGACCAGTGTATACCAGTGGTTTGAACATGTTTATTGTAGTTTGATTTGTTTTGTGTTGTTTACTGTTTTCTTTCTTGTTTATTAAACTTCAATAAAGATTAATTATTTAAAAAAGAGATTACTATTTACAAATTTGGAATATGTTGGCCTTGTTTGAGGAACCAGACTGTTAACATCTATAAGTAGAGTATAAGGGTAGGTGGGAGTTAGAAGAACCCTAACAACAGATTTACAAACATTGTGGGCATAGCATTTACAGTCCTAATTATTGATTCGCAACCTTTCTGGGATTCGATTACTGTGTGCTAGCAACCCTAGTGGACATTAATATAGTTTTGTTTTAATCCAGAAATTTCCTAACTTTTAAATAAATTTTTATGGGCATATTTTTGCAGGCTTTTTTACAGTTTCCCATATCTGATTTTGTAGGTAACATTATTAACTTGAATGAAATTATTTTCTTGTGTATGATTTAAACGTCACATGTAAAAACAGCAATAATTGCATTTGAATTGATTTAGCTTGTGGTGTGTAACACCTGTTTAGGCAGTGTGCTGAGAAAATGACTTTGACATAAATAATACAGTCATGTAAACCTTTGGGAAAAACAAACTGTAAGAGAACCACTGGAATGACAGTGTCTCAATCAAATCCAACATTAATTCCTTGGAAAGTATATTTAAACAAAAATGTATACACATGAACAAAAACCAATGAAATGTGAATAATGCAAAACGAGTAGGGATCAGTATATCACTCCAAAGGCCAAATTCACAACCATAACTACTGCATTCAATATCCAGTTAGGGGATACAGATTTAACTGGTCTAGCTCTCAAATGATCTAACTGGATATAGTTCATCAATTGAAAATAAAAAAAAAGAGAAATATCACACAACAAGGCACATCCAGTAAAGGTGTGAAATATTTGACACAAGGGTCCCTCACTCAAAAGGTTAGCATGGCACTAACTCGGCTAGTGCCATGGTAACTGTGAATAATGTGGGTGTCCAGGTGGGGCCATATGCTGTGGCCCTCTGAGCATTGTGCTAACCCTGTAGCACAATCATGCAAAATATACCACTGTGCCTATACTAGATAGGGATCTCACTTGCACAACAGGTGCTATGGTATAGTCATACAATTTGATTATGCTAAAAAAACACCAGTGTGGCCATGTTAACTATAGCCCTAACCCACCCTTAATGAAGCACTAAGGTTGCATCCCTACTCTGCTTGGTCATGTTTTGAAATAAAAGGTATGTCTCTTGTAGTCTAGTGAACCTCCATGCACAGACACCCAAGTACTGCACTAATACTTGTATCCCTGGTAGTCTAGGGGATCCCATTCCCCCTGATTGCCCCAGCATTGCTCCAGTTTTATTATCTCTGGTAGTCTAGTTGACCCCTCTACTCCTGATCACCCATGTACTGTGCAACTATTAATATCCCTATTAATCTAATGGACCCCTACCCCATATTGCCCCTGTACTGTGCCACTGTTATTATCTGTTGTAGCCTAATTGACCCCACTCAATCATCCCTGCACTATGCTAATATTATTACCTATGGTAGTCTAGTATTCCCCTCTCTCCACAATCACCCATGAGATGCAAAAATACTTACATGATTTTCCCTGGTAGACTAGCGGATCTCACTCAGGAGTGACATGTAAACCCTGACCCACCCATCCATCAGGGACACCCAGCACCACACATCTCCCATCCCAGTCAATGGCACTGAGCCAAACAATGGTGACTGGCCCCTATGCTCACTTACATGGTCTCCCGCCATCTGATAGTTCCAAAGTATGATTGCAAGTACTGTACATACATATATGCATAGTCAGTGTCAGCAGATAAGAGTCTATGGCCCACCCAGTCTGCCCATTTGAGCTTGTAAGTTCACTTTATGTTTTCCTAGATGTCTGTTGCCCCTCACCCCTGACCTCCAGAATTCCTTTATGTCTATCCCATGCATTCTTAAATCCTGTGATTGTTTCAACCCCAACCACTTTCCCTGGCAGTGTGTTCCACTTATCCACCATCCATTCTGTGAAGAAATTCTTCCTCATGTTTCCTCTGAATCGTCCTCCCTCCAACTTCATCCCATGCTCTCTAGTCCTGGAACATCTTTTTCACTTAAAAATAGTGTATTTCTGCACCCTGTTCCTCCCTGTAAGATACTTGTATCTCTCTATCATATCCCCTCTCTCCCTACCTCCTCTCATCCAGGGAGTAAATATTCAAGTCCTTCAACCTGTCCTCACAGGACTTGTGATGCAATCCATGTACCTTCTTTGTTGCCCTCCTTGGAACCTTCTCTACCCTGTCTATGTCTTTATGTAGGTAAGGTCTTCAGAACTGTACACTGTACTCCAGGTGGAGCCTCACTAGTGACTTGTATAGTGGAATTATGACCTCCCTTTTCCTGCTGGTGATGACCCTGACTATGCATCCCAGCATCCTATTTGCTTTACCTGCTGCCTTGTAGCACAGTTTCCCTACCTTGAGGACATCAGAGATGATAACCCCAAGATCCCTTTCCTGCTTGGTGCATCCTATATCCTCACCTCCAACTGATATATTGAACCAGGGTTTTTGTGCCCCATATGCATTATCTTTCACTTCTTTGCATTGAATTTCTACTGCCAGACCCCTGACCATTCTTCAAGTTTCTGCAGGTCCCTTCTCATTCTGTCTACACCTTCTGGTGTGTCCACTCTGTTACAGAGTTTTGTGTCATCAGCGAACAGGGAAATTCTGCCTTCTAGGTCCTGCACAATGTCACTGATGAAGATATTGAATAGGACCCATCCTAACACTGATCCCTGTGGCACCCCAATGGTCACTCTTCCCTTTGTGGAGTGACAGCCATTTACCACCACCCTCTTTGTCCTGTGCCCAGAGAGTTACCTACCCACCACACTACTGTTCTTCCCACATCCATATCCCCCAGTTTGTGTAATAGCCTTCTATGTGGCACTGTGTCAAAGTCCTTGCTGAAGTCCAGCTAGGCCATGACCACTGCCCTCCCCTGATTCACCTCCCTAGTCACCCAGTCGAAAAATTCAATGAGGGTTGGTCTGACATGACCTCCCCCTGGTGAAACCATGCTGCCTTGGGTCCTGTAGTTCATTGACAACCAGTTGTTCCACCAATCCCTCCGTTAGTAGTGCTTTCATGATCTTCCCTGTTACTGAGGTGAGGCTGACTGGTCTGTAGTTCCCTGCTTCCTCTTTGTTCCCACTTTTGTATAAGGGGACTACATCTGCTGTCCTCCAGTCTTTGGGTACCTCCCCTGTTTTCAGTGATCGGCTAAACAGGATTGCCAGAGGTTCAGCCACCACCTCTCTTAGTTCTTTAAAGACCTTGGGGTGCACCCCATCTGACCCCATTGCTTTATAAACTCTTATTCCTTCCAGGAAAAGAGACAGTACAGAAAGAGCACAGTATGGGGCAATGGTAGTAGGATGGCCCACTAGACTACCAGGAATAAATATAATAGTACAGTACAGTATAGTGGTGATTGGGGGATGGGGATCCACTAGACTACTAGGTATTGCACTTGCACAGGAATGGGACACTAGGGGAAGGGGTCTACTAGACATCCAGGAAACAATAATATTAGAACAGTAGTGTAGGTTAGAGGACCCCCTTCCCATATTGCCCCTGTACTCTGATAATATTATTATCACTGGTAGTCTAGTGGATCCCCCATTAGGCCCTGAACTGTATTGCTATTTTTATTGTCCTTGGTAGTCTAGAGGGACCCCTCCTGCAATTGTCCCTGTGCTTTGCTAATATTATTACTGGACTTCCGTTGAACCCCGTCCCTCTGATCACCCATAAAGTGCAATAATATCTTTATGTTCTTCCGTGGTAGTCTAGTGGACTCACTAACTGAGTGACAATCCCCTCACAGCACACCCACTGAGGACCAGTGCCCCACACCCCACCTTCACCCCTGACACTGGCTGTGTTCCAAACAATGCCAACCAGCACAGTCCTCCACTCATCTCCACATCCAGCCATTGTCTAACAGTACCAGACATCAGGAACAAGTATCATAGAAACAGCTATTTCTACACTACTGAATTTGCCCTCTGGGAGTGTCAGACAGCAGACTGCCAAGGAGGTGAGTGAAGAGCTGTGCTGATCACCATCATTTGGCCAAAAGGTGGTGAACAGGGAGATAAAGGGTGTGAGCAGGTGATCCTCAGTGTGTGAGTGAGTGGGGGGTTGCTTGCCACTCAGTGGAGAGTGAGAGGTACGCTAGACTACCTCAGAAGTGCATATAAATATTATTGTATTGCATGGATGATCAATGGATTGTATTGCATGGATGATCAATGGAATGTAGTCCACTAGACAACCAGGGATAATAATAGCACAGTACATGGGTGATGGGGGAAGGGGGGATCCACTAGACTACCAGGAATAATTATCGTAGCACAGTATGGGGCCGATCAGGGGCGCAGGGTTCCAGTAGACTACCAGAAATAATAACAGTGGCATAGTATGGGGCAATTGGAGGAAGGGGTCCACTGTACTATCAGGGATAACAATTATAATAGCACATACAGGGGTGATCTAGGGAGGGGTCCCATAGACTGCTTGTGATAATATTATTGGCACATTTCTGTAGGCTAGTGGCCCCCCTCCCCAATTGCCCCTGTACTGTGCTAAAATTATTATCTCTGGTAGTCTGGTGGTTACCCCATTGACCCTGTACTGAGCTACTATTGTTATCTCTGGTAGTCTAGTGAACCCCCCCCTTATGGGGCCCTGTACTCTAATGCTCTTTAATGGTGCTTATACACCAAGTGGCCCATGGTATGTACAAGAGGCATGTACTCTGGTCACATAGCTCTGCTTCCATGGACAGGCACACGGTAGCCAATATGCAAGTATGGGAGTCACCACATGATGCTTGTCTGCAGCTCTGCATCTGGTGCTCTGCTGCATGGGGACAGATCAGAGGACACAGGTGGGCATCCAATCAGATGCCCATCCTGGGTCCCAAACTGGATTTCTTCCTCTGCACAAGCATGGGATCCTGGAAAAGGGTTGAAGAGAATTTTTAAAAAATTGATAGAAAGCCTAAATGGCTTCCCCATAGAAACATAGATTTTCCAGCAGAGATGGATCATTTGGCCCACCCAGTCTGCCCATTATTTCCTGTCTGCAGTGTCATCGCTGATCCTACTTGATCTCTGGCCATTCTCCCACCTTGCCTTCCTTTTCCCTAAGATTGACTTATGCCTAGCCTATGCATTCTTGAACCCCACCACTGTTTTTGCCCCCACCATCTATGCTGGGAGGCTGTTAAGGGACTATGCCACTCTTTCTGTGAAGAAGTATTTCCACAGTCAAATTTCTCCTGAATCTACCCTCCTCTGGCTTCATATCATGTCCCCTGGTTCTTGAGCACCTTTTTTTCTGAAAAATACTTCCCTCGTATACCATATTTATCCCATTTGGTATTGGTGCTTCTTAACTCTCAACTCATAGGGCCTCAGATGCAGACCCTGCACCATTTTATTTGGCATACTCTGGACTGCCTCAACTCTGTCTAAATCCTTTTGGAGATGTGGCATCCAAAACTGAACACAGTACTCTAAGAAGGTCTTAAGTCAAGTCAAGTCAAACTTTATTTTTATAGTGCCTTTCCAAACCAAGGCACTGCACATAAAGTCAGATACAATAAATATAAATTAAGACAAGGGTAATAAATAACAACTTAACCATAGTTAGGGAAGGCTAAGCTAAATAAATACCCTTTTAACTCAGTTTTAAAGCTGTCAATGGTCAGTCATTCTCTTAACCAATGAGGTAGAGAATTCCACAGGGTTGGAGCCGAAAAAGAAAAGGCACAGGCATCAGATGTCTTTAATCGCACCCTAGGAATCTTTAGCAATCCCACGTCAGAGGATTGGAGAGGATGGGAGGGGCAGTAGGTACCAGGAGGTCTTGCAGGTAACTGGGTCCCTGATCATGTAGGGCTTTAAAGTAAGTAACTAAGTAAAAGATTATTTATATAAGACACCCTTCCTGAGCTCAGGACACCTTTACAATAGATCATATAATTATAATATGTTTAAAATCAATAAAACTGATAACACAGAAAATAAAAACCATTCAGTAAGTCTCTGAAAATGTCTGGTTAAACAAGTAAGTTTTTAAGGATTTTTTAAATCCTTCCACAATCAGGTTATCATATCTGATGAGGTAGACAATTCCACAGGGTAGGTACCATAAAGACAAAAGATCTTCCTCCACATGTTTTCAGGGATACCCTGGGAATCTCAAGCAATCCCTCATCAGAGGATCAGAGTGAGCAGGAGGGGCAGTAAGAAAACAGGAGCTCCTTCAGGTAGTGAGGTCCCTGCTTGTGTAGGGCCTTATAGGTCAGCAATGTGACCTGAAGGTGATCCACCACTGTATAGGCAGCTAATGTAGTTCATGCAGCACAGGTGTTCTATGACAGGATCTGGGAATTCCAGTTAACAACCTGACTGTCGTGTTCTGCACTAGCTGCAAGTGGTGAATATCCACCCCTGTAGCCCTAGATAGAGGGCATTGCAGTAGTCAAAATTATAGGTGACAAAGGCGTGGACCAAGGTAGGAAGATCTTCATGCTGGACCAGGTGCTTCACCCATGCTATATTCCTTAGATCGAAAAAGGAGGACTTGACTACAGCCAACACCTGTGCCCTCATGGTCAGGCCCTCATCAAACACCATGCCCAGGTTACACACCTGGCCCAAGGCCATAAGCGGGGTTCCCCCAAGGTATAAGCCTGAGGGTTTCTTCGCCCATGCCCCTGTCATCCTAAAACCAGGGTCCACCACCAATACCTCTGTTTTACTCAAGTTCAACCTAAACCAGCTAGTATTCATCCAGTTCTGTATACCCTGGAGGCAGTTATTAAGCACCGTGATTGAATCAGACTCCTGTTCAGGCACAAAAGACATGTAGAGCTGAGAATCATCAACATAGTAATGAAACCTCAGCCCATACCATCTTATAATGTCCCCCAATTGAAGCATATACTACAAATAACATGGGTGACAACACTGAACCCTGTGGAACCCTGCAGGGCAGCCAGTGAGGGGCTGAGGAATAAATCCCTGACACCACTCTCTGTGATCTGCCCTTGAGGAAAGATCAAAACCAGCGCAGGACTTCCCCCCTCAGTCCACAGAAAAACCACAGGTGCTTGTGCATCACTCCATTATCCACAGTGTCAAATGCTGCTGAGACATCAAGGAGACAGAAGATAGAATGAATTCTCCGGTCTCTCACCATCACAAGTTCATTTACTACCTGCACCAGGGCTGTCTTGGTGCAATGCCATTTCCTGAAGCCAGACTGGAGAGGGTCATCGATACTGTGGTGGTCAAATGATCCCCCAGCTGCAAAGTGACCATCTTCTCAATAAATTTCCCTACAAAGAGTAAGTTTGAGACTGGTCTGTAGTTTGCTGGGCAGTCGGGGTCAAGGGAAGGTTTTTTCAGAAGGGGGCATACTACTTCCTCCATTAAGGGATCTGGAAATATCCCTCTCTCCAATGAAGCCACCACTATCCCAGCAAGGACCGGGCTGATGACTTCTACACACCCCACTAGTAGGCAAGTAGGACACGGATCCAAAATACAGTAGGTTGGCCACAAAGTCTGGACAGTCCTCACTATATCCATGACTGCTGGTTGGCTAAAGGTGAATCAAGTCAACTGGACATTAGTACCACCCAATTGATCTGTGCAAGGTCCAATGGGAAGGCACTGGCTGATCTCATCCCTGATGGTTGATACCTTATCAGCGAAAAATTGCACAAACTTCTCACACTGTATTTGTGACAATGCTCAACCAGCATGGAGCCAGGCTGGATTGTACAGTCTGGCCACAGTCTGGAAGAGCTGAGCTGGTCTAGTCCTCACTGCAGCAATTTCCCTGGACAGGAACTCTGCCTTCTTATTGGAAGTCAGCCTTAAAGGTGATCCGCCACTGAACAGCAGCCAGTGCAAACCGTGGAGCACAGGCATAATATGACTGGACCTAGAGTTCCCAGTCAAAAACCTGGCTGCTGCATTCTGCACCAGCTGCAAGCAGTGGATATCAACCCCTGGAAGCCCTAGGTAGAGGGAATTGCAGTAATCAAGGTGGGTAGTGACAAAGGCATGGACCAGTGTTGGAAGATCATCTGGAGGAACCAAGTGTTTCACCTGGGCCATATTCCTCAGATGGTAAAAAGAGGATTTGATGACAGCTGACACCTGAGATTCTAGTGTCAGAACATCATCAAAAATAAAGCCCAGGTTATGCACCTGGCCTGAGGTAGTGAGTAGTATGCCATCAATTGATAGACCTGATGGCTGACCAGCCCCCAAACCCAGGGTCTATGACCAACACTTCAGTCTTATCCAGATTCAGTCTCAGCCAACTGGTACTCATTTAAGTTTTGATTTTGGTAAGGCAGTTATTTAGCACAGAGAGTGCATCATCCTGTCCAGGCAGAAAAGACATACACAGCTGAGTATCATCTACATAGCAGTGAAAACTCAGACTGTATCATCTGATGACATCTCCCAATGGCAGCACATACACTGCAAACAACATGGTGGGACAGAATGGAGCCCTATGGCACCCCACAGGGCAGGGAGTGAGTGCCAGAGGACTAAATTCCGGTGACAACTCTCTGAGACCTGCCTGTGAGGAATAAATGAAAGCATTTGAGGACTGTACCAGACAGCCCACAAAGAAACCTTAGACACTCCAACAGCACACCATGATCTACAGTGTCAGATGCTGCAGAGAGATCAAGAAGGACCAGCATGGTATGTGCCTTTCAATCTCTTGCCATTAGGAGGTCATTCAGAACAGACAAGTGCAGTCTCCATGCTATGCCTCTTCCTAAAACCAGACTGGAGAGTATCACAGACGTTGTGAGTTATAAGGTGATCATCCAATTGCAGCGCAACCACCTTTTCAATAACCTTACCAACACATGGCAGGTTAGACATAGGCCAGTAGTTAGCTAGACAGTCTGGATCCAAGGAGGATTTCATTAGGAGTGGTTGAACCACTGCATCCATGAGGGGATCTGGAAAGACCACCTCTCCAAGGCCTTCCAGACAATTACTGCAAGGATCGGGCAGATAACATCTACACAACCCACTGAAAGGGGTGTAGGGCCTGGCTCCAAACTACAACTGATTGGGAGCAATGTTTGGATGATCTTCACAATGCCCATGAATTCCAGTAGATGAAAATCTGACCAGACAGGCTGAGTGCATGCCACCTCCTGCCGATCTCTACAATCCCTCACAGGAGAGGTCAGGCTGATGCCTAATCTGATGCTGGCAATCTTATCTGTGAAGAATTGAGTGAACTCCTCGCATTTCAATTCAGAAAAAGCTTCTCTGGGCTGGAGACAGATTGAATTACCAGCGATCTATACAGAGGCAACATTACCTCCCTCTTCCTGCTGGTGATTACCCTCCCAATGCAACCCAGCATCCCACAGCCATCCCAGCTGTCCTATCACACTGCTTGACCACCTTGAGGTAATCAGATATGATTACCCACAGGTCTCTGTCCTGTTTGGTGGTTGCCAGTACCACCCCACCCACTGTGTACTCTGCCCCAGGTTTCTGTGCCCCAAGTGAATTTTTTATGTACTTTTTTTACATTGAAATCAACTGCTATAACCTTGATCACTCCTTCAGTTTTCTCAGGTCACTGCTCATCCTTCCACTACCACCGCCACCCCTTCCCTCGATTATGCATGGTATCATCCACAAAGAGTCAGACATTTCCTTCTAGCTCATCTGCAATGTCACTTATGAAGACTTTAAAGAGTACCAGTCGCAGCACTGATCCCTGTGGCATCCCATTGGCAACCCACCCTTCCTCAGAGTGCACTTCATTTTGCACCACCCTCTGCCTCCTCTCCCCTAACCAGAAGGTTGGGGCTGCACTGTAGGTTTTTTTTTTGATGTCATGCATCCTATGGAGTTTCTATGGTGGGGGGTGGGCAGTGGATATAGCAGGGTCCCTATTGCCATATTCTGTGCCTTTGTGAAAGGTGTGGCATGCAGACATCCCCCAACATACCCCAGACCATCCATGTGTGTAGCTGGACAAACAGCAAGGGGATCTGGTGTGGAAGGGATGTGTATCCCTTTCCCTGCATGATGCTGGGGATTTGTGGGCCCCCTCGATGCATAATTTAGGGACATAGGGTTGCCTATGCACCATGGATCCATGGTGCGTGTTATTTATATTTTCTTTCTGGTAGTGTAGTGGGGGCCCCATTGCCCATAAGAGACAAGTAACCCCCAACCTGCCTACCTGCTGACGACCCACTGCCCAACACACTTTCTTACCCCAGTCATTAGCTCTGAGCCAAATGGCAGTGATGGCACAGCCCGCTACTCACTTCGTCAGTTGGTCATTATCTGAAAGTTACACAGTATAATCGATAGTATTGTAGAAAGATCTGTTTCTACAGTACTCACAATTACACTCTTGAACTGTCAGACATCAGCCAGTCAAGAAGGTTTGCAAAGGGCTTTGTCAATCACTGTTGTTTGGTGCAAAGCTGATGAGTAGAGTGAGGTGGTAAGGGGTGGGAATCATAATTTCGTGACCAGGCTGGGTTGCTTACCACTTGGTGGGGGGCAGGGGGGCTGTTAGAGTACCGGGGAAGTACATATAAATATTATTGTACCATATGGATGATCAGGTGAAGGGGGTTCAGTGGACTAGCAGGGATCATATTAGCACAGTATAGTGGCAGTGGGGGGAGGGGGAATCACTAGACTACCATGGATAAAATAGTAGCAACAAAAGGGCGACTGGGGGGAGGAGGGTCCAGTACACTGCAAGGGATAATACTAGCATAGTATTGGGCTGCTATGAGAGGGAGTCCAGTAGACAACCAGGGATAATAATAATATTGTAGTACAGTAGGCTTGTGGAACCCAGCCACCCCTGTACTATGCTAATATTATTATCATTGGTAGTCAAGTGCACCCACTCTCCCTGTTGCACCGTACTATTATTTTTATCCCTGGTAGTCTAGTGGACTCCCTTCCCATTGCCCCTGTACTATGTTAGTATTATCCTTGGGTCTGGGGTTCTTCTTCCTCCCCAATCACCCATAACATGCAATAATATTTATATGTTCTTTCAGGAAGTCTAGGGGTCCCCCTGCCCCATAAGTGAGAAGCAGCCACAACTGCCCACTGACTGAGGACCCCATGCCCTCCACACCTCCACCCCACACTGACCAGAACAGACTTCACCTATCTTCTCAGCTGTCTGCCATCTGACAGTCCCAGAGTATGATTGTGAGTACTGTAGAAACAGCTGTTTCGGCAGTACTCACACAGGAAATGATAGGTCAAAATAAATAAATAAAATTACAGCTGCTGTGCAAAGAGGCAAATATAAAACTTCCTGAATAAAAGTACACTTTCCATGACTAATGAAACAGATACACAAATTTACAGATTAAGCACTGGAAAAAAATGCCAAAGCCCAGTAGCTAAGCTGCAAACAAAGATGGGCAAGCTGAAAGCCAGGACTGTGCATTGCAGGATCAAGGACATTTACAGGAGTAAATTGTGACATCATGAAGGAGGGTTCATTGGGAAACAAGGGATGATGTGATGTGGATAGTAGGGGGAAGAGAAAACCAGAGCTTAAGGAAATGGAATGAGAAAGCAGATTGGCATGTATTAGATTATATAGGAGGGAGGGGGTGAAAGGGAGGGAGAGAGGGGGGAGGGAGGAACAGTAGGAGTTACTAATGAGGTATATTGGGGTAAAGGGGGTCAAAAGGAGGAAGATAACGTAATGGTAGGTAAGGAAATGAAAGGAAAGGTATGTGGAATGGAAACAAGTAAGAATCTGAATATGAAGGAGGTGCAGTGGAAAAGACACCTGGCATTAAGACAGGGTAAGAAGAGAGAGAGGGAGAGAAGTATAGGTAAGAATGGTAGGTACAAGGGGGAAATTCCAGGACAAAGCAGCATAAAGACTAAAAGAGGGAGTCCAGTCTGGACAGTGTGGACATAGAACTAAGCTGCACTAAACATAATGTCACTATAATCAAAGATTGGGTGGCTCACCTTTGAGAGGATTTCTCTACAAGGAAGACGTGGCATGCAGTCTTTATTCCAATAAAAATCCCCACGTTCAAGTGGAGCATCTTTTGATTGGCATCTGCATCCACTCAGAGATCAAGGTAATGGTCCAAATATACCCCAAGTAATTTAAAAAGAGTAGATGTCTACTATCTCATCACTATCAAGGGTATGTAAGAAGGGAGGGTTGAGAATCTGGCCAACCTCTGCCTGGTGCCAAAGGTCATAGAGGCCATTTTATTGGCATTTAGGAAAAGTTGATCCTCTCAGCACCAATGTAAGTTGTTGAAAATATCCAGTCTGAGCTTAGCAGCTAGGTCAGAAGTGGAGTCACCATATGGAAAGAGTGCCTTATCATCCACATACATTGAATGGCTACAAATTTACATGAATTGCTGAGGTTAGTTAGGAAAACAGAGAAGAGAATTAGGCTCAGGATGTATCCTTGAGGCATGCCTGACCAGATGGGTGGATTATGTTACTAGTGGAGACAGATTGGGGGCCTTCCCCCAAGGTAAGGGCAGAACCAGCTAACTGCATGGTCAGAAAGTCTTACCTTTTTAAGCTTCTCCTGGAAAATGGAGTTGTGCAACAGTGTCAAAAGCCTTAGCCAGGTTGACAAAGATTGCAAGGCATAATCAGACTATGGTCCATTCTAGACAGTATGGAATCTGGGAGCTAGTCCAGAAAAGGAAGATGGAGCTGAAATGGGTCTTCTGGAAGACAGAATGTAATGTGGTGAAGAAGGAAGAGGAATCAAGGAATGTGGCAGGTTGAGAGAGGACAAGGTGTTCCTGGAGTTTGGTCTGGGTAGAGAGAAAGGAGACTGCCCAGGTTGCCATCATTTGGGAAGGAGAGAGGGACTGTCATCCATTTTCAAGCATCAGTGACAGTGGCCAAAAAGAAAGAGCGGCTGAAAATAGTAGTGGCTTTTAGCAGAGTTGCTTGCTTCATTCAAAGCAACTTGACTGATATCCAGTATTGTAGCAGAGAGCTAAAATTGCTTAGGGCCAAGACTGTTGGGGTAGACTAAATAGGCCTTAAACAAGGTAGCTCAAGTAGTGGCTTAAAAGGAGAAGGAGGATGGCTGAGGGAGGAGAGGAGGAATAAGAGGAGAAGGAGGGGTGAAGGACAGAAGGAATTTAGTGCAGGAGGCAGAAAAGGTATTGAAGGGGAAGCAATGGCAGCAGGGTTAGAGGTGGGGGAAGTATATAACTTGATGACTAGGGAAGAAGACTGGGTCTGTGGTAAGAATAAGCAGTGTACAACCTTCCAGAACATAGAGAGATGGCTTAGATTGTTCTGGGTGTTGATGAGAAGTATTCAGATTTTGTAATTCTAGTAGGTCTGGTACAGACATCACAAATGGATGATATCTTACCAGATCAGTTTGGGAGCCAGGGGACCTATGAGTCCACCAGGCATGGTCTCTCATATAAAAATCAGGCAAGCAACTCAGTTAATATATAGAGGAGGTGGGAGCCTCTGACTATTTTTTTAAGTGAGCATGGTAATCCCAGACAGCCATTAATTTAGAATGGAATAATTAGTGGCTACAAGTTATGTTGTTCTGTGCTCAGATGGAAGACCAATCAGTTGAGAGAGTTGAGAGTAGGTTGGCATTGAAGGAAAATTAATCCAGTTACCCGAAGAGCAAATACAGTTACATTTAGGAGTAGCTTTGAGCTGATGAATTATGCACTCACAGTAGATAATATAGCTGTCAGTGAGGGCGTTATGAAGGATACTAGTACCCATGATATGGTGAAGGTGGGTAGACAGACTCTAGTCCAGGAGGGAGTGGTTTCAAGTTTTAAGACTGAGAAGGGTGGGTTCAGTGATCAACTGGGAAAGCTAAAAGGATTTCACATTTTGGCATAACTTATTGGAAAAGGGAGAGGCTGTTGATGTTGCAGTTTCCAAGAATAAATAACTCTTATGAGTAGACATGAGAGGAGATGGTAGAAGGAAGCTCAGTAATGGAGACAGGAGATAATCCAGAACAGGACTAGACCACTATGATGAACATTGATAGATAGAAAAAACACTTTATTTTTTTTTTTAATAAAAGAAATGTGTGATTAGGATTTTGCAACCCTGTTCACAAGACAGTCCTGTTTGTTGCCTTAAAGTTGCTCTAAAATATACATACAGATAACATATATGGACATAATACAAAAATATCATATGTACAAATTTCTTAGATATCAATATACATCAGGTACATAATAATGTTTGACATTGACACTATTTACAGTTGCATGAAAATGGATACAAATCCTTCATGGCTTTAATTATGGCCCCATGTGCTGGTAACATACTCGGTGAAAAGGGAAAATTATTTCAAACTGTTGCTGCCTGGAAACGCATGGTTTTGTCACCACATTTATGTTTGGTTTTAATGAGATGAATTTCATTTGCATGCACTGATCTCATTAGCTCCCTAGGAGCCTTACTTTCAGTAGTAAATATAGTTTGTGAAATATAGTGGTTGGGGTAAAGTATCTGGTATTTATGTATGATTTTTATTCAAGTTTTAGCATGGCCTGTCTCTAGAGGCTGCCAGCTTAATTTTATAAGCATTAAGCAGTGGTGAGTATTGACGTTGCAGCATAAAACAAATCTGACAATTTTGTATTGCACTTCATCTAGTTTAGCCAATAGCTGTTCATTGGATGTTCGATATATTAGATCCCCATAAGAAAAAGTTGGCATGATGAGCTGTTCAGCCACTTTTTTTCTATCCTCTTTATTCAGACATTTTGTTGTGTGCCTTAAGGCTCCTAATCTCTTAACCGTTTCTATTGTTAAGGTAATGTGATCACTAAAGGTTAAATGGGAGTCAAAGGTTACACCCAAATAACAATAGTTAACCTGTTCTAGTGGTTCTTTTTTGTTTGTTAAAATTTGTTTCTGGGTAGTATTTTTCTTTGGTGCAAAGTGTAACAGTTTTGTCTTTTTAACATTCATTATAAGCCTGGACCTGGTGAACCACTCCCCTGTTTCATCAAAGTCTGTTTTTAACCTTACAGAATTTGACAGCAGATAAGGACCGCTTGGCCCACCCAGTCTGCCCATTTCCCTACCTAATGGATAAGCTGCAGATCCCAGTTAACCAACAGCCAACTTCTTCCTACCGCCACCAACTAGAATTGCCTTATGAATGTCCCATGCATTCTTGAAATCCACCACTGTTTTTTACTCCACAACCTTCTCAGGAAGGCTGTTCCATGCATCCACAATCCTCTCTGTGAAAAAAATACTTCCTCACATTACTTCTGAGTCTTCCCCCCCTCGATCTTCAAACTGTGTCCTCTTGTTCTTGCACACCTCTTTTTCTGAAAGATGTTACCCTCTTGGACTGTATTGATTCCCTTGAGGTACTTGAAAGTTTCTATCATGTCTCCTCTCTCCCTCCTTTCCTCAAGGCTATACATATTAAGCTCCTTAAGTCTCTCTTCATATGTCTTCTGGTGCAGACCCTGCACCATTTTAGTTGCCCTCTTCTGGACTGCCTCCATCCTATCTATGTCTTTGCAGCGATTGGGTCTCCAGAACTGCATGCAGTACTCCAGATGGGGTCTCACCGGCTTGTTTGAAGTTCTGAAATATTTTCACCAGTAGCAACTAATGGGGTATTGTCCACATACAACCTTATGACTGAATACCACACAACTTTGGGTAGATCATTGTTAAATAACAAGTACAATAGGGATCCCAGGATGGACCCCTGAGGCACACCTCTGTTTACATTTCAAGGTGGGGATAAACACAGTGAGACCGCTATACTCTGGGTATGTCCGGTCAGGTATGATTTTAACCAATGCCATGGTCCCTTGGTTATTCTGATGCCTCTTAATTTGTTGAGTAGGAGGGAGTGGCCCACCTAGTTGAAGGCTTTAGCTAGATCCACAAAAATAACAGCTGTTTCTAGTCTAAAGTCCAGTGATGTACAAATCAGACTGTTAAATTCCAACAGGGCTGATGTAGTCAAGTTCCCCTTTCTGAACCCAGACTGAGAGGACGTTAGTAGGTTGTGTTTGTCCAAGTGCTCAGTGATTTGGACATGGACCTGTTTCTCCAAGCACTTGAACAAAACAGACAACAGTGCTATCAGGCTGTAATTATTCAAGTCAGTGGTTTCCCCACCTTTATGAATAGGAATAACTTTGCTTTCCCTCCAGGTCAATGGGAAATATCCCATTTGCAGACTCCAATTAAAAATGTAAGTTACAGAGAAGGGGGATGTTAAGGTGAGTATAAGGTATAAGGTACATAAAGCACAAGAAATGCTCCTAGCAGGAACATTCAAGTAATACATGGACATTTCCGCTTTGCATTTTCAGTCACTGTAATTGGCTCAGTGCATTAGGTAGTGCAAAAAGAAGGTGGAGAGTGGGTGGGATTTGGATGGAGATTGTTGATTTAGGGACATGATATGTCAAAGATGGCCAAACCACCCCTACCCCACTCAGTGTGATACCAATATTTTTGTTTTGTCTTGAACAAGCAACCTCAAAAAGGGGTAGTGTGGTATCATTTACTTTAACCCATTCACCACACCCTAAATGGTTCTAAATACTCAAATGTTTATCATAAGTTGAATAAGGAAATGGATTGCAACTGCATAGCAGTCACCACTTGGCACTGGACAATAAGTGGGAAAAGGTGCAACTAGACACCATGGAATGTGTGACACTTGATGTGGTAATGGATGATAATGCCTTGAACATTATATCTGGCCTGAGAAGGGAGAGGAAGGTGGGGAATCACTGAACACCAGGAAGTTCTTGGCAAGGGAGGGATTAACATAGGGGAAAGCTGCTGGACACCTGGTACTTCAAGCACAGGACAGTTTAAGAAAGGGGAATGTCACTGAACATGTATGACTACTTGGCATGTAGTGTGTTAAAGCAGCAGTGTAACAAAACTAAGCAAAATATTGTACCCTATATTTTTTCACTATAAAAGATTCTGATGCATCTTCCAGTTTCACTTGGTGATAAAGTTTTAAAATTCCACAAAATCTGAGTATTTTATAAATGTTTTAATTTTTTTTTTTTAATAAAAAAGAGCTGCTACATTTAGCTTTAAAATAGTGCTGTTGACCTGGCAAGGTTTTGGGTTGAGAAAAAAAGACAAACACATGGTATGCAGCATATGAGGTACTTAGAAAAGTATATCTGAGAGGTTACGAACATTTTTATTAATTTTAGCTGAAACTAGCTTTTTGGAATTATATTTTTTATTGCACTGCTGTTTTAAGAGAACAGATTTGTATTTAAACATTAGATGCTGCTTTTCATGTGATGAGAGGGTGGTGGATGGTAATGGACATCATGGAATTTAATTGAGCTTGTGCCATTTTTAACATTTCCATTATTAGACTAAACTTGTTGTCGCATGCTAGCTTTTATTTTGTTAGAGCGATTTACCAAGTTTTGATATATGAACGCATATACTGCAAGGTGACTGCATATAGAACTGATTTGCAGTGTATTTTGATAGATGCATAGCCTATTTTAGCAAATTAAATCAGGTTTTCACCCTCACAAAACAGGAAGTGTCGTTTTGTGTATTGAAGCCCTGTATTTGGTGACCTTTGACACTCATTACCTTTGCAATGTCACCACAAGGAGATCTGTGCCCTGCAATTAAAATTAGTTCTTGGTCACAGCAATTCTGTCTTGATAACAGAGCTCTTGGTTGCAGCATGCAGCACGACAATAGCAATGTCAAACAATTCATTTTCAGGATCTGATGATGAAAGCATTATGTTGTCCTGCTCTAACAGTGATCTTCCAGACACTAACATAGTGCTGCGATTTGACAGCCCACTGCATAGTAGATCCCCACAGGGATGACCCTATGGCAGCAGTGAAAATGATGTGGGCAGTAGCTCAGGCAGTCACAGCAGTAATCCTGATCCATTCCAGTACAGCAGTGAGGTTCAGTCTTTGCAACACAGACTGTTTATATTGTATTTTGCTACTTAATGCTACGGTTTGGTTCCCTTCATTGCTGTCATTTTACTGTGCAAAATCGAGGTATGGTGTGTGTTCTGTTATTCCCAGCATCGATGTGCCCACATAAATGCTAGTGATAGTACCCTGGGTTTTTATATTTCTTTTTTTTTGAGGGGGGGGTTGCTTCCCTTATGTTAACGAATTGTTGGCCACTCTTGTTTGACACTGAGAGCATGGCTCGATCTGGTGGCATTGCTTGAACAGAATAAATGTCTCCTAATTTGTCCAAATCCAATTTGTCCAAATTCCTCACCTGGTACTAGTTAGTAGTGACCTCCCACAAACTGATTTATCAGTCTGTCACTCACTCTGATGGAGCACAGTGTGGAAATTACAAGCAGGCACCTTGTACCCCAACCACTCCAAACCCCCCAGGTGCACACATACACTTGGAAAAACCCTGCAGCATAGAACTTTTATTATCTGTAAATTATTTCTACTGTTTGGGTCTGTCTTTGCCCTAGTGCCAACTGGTTTATGCTATAGCTTTCTTCTCTGTGTATGTGTGTGTTTGGGGTTGGGGGGGACTGCTTGTACTTCCCCCTTTAGAGGTATCAGTGATTGAGTAACATGTTGAAGTCACTGGTCCACTGTTTACGGCATGTTATAAATTTAAAACTACAAATGATTGCACCAGCATTGTGTTACCACTAAGCGCTCAGGAACTATACAGACTGCAGTTGTCATTAGTGTCTGCATAAGCATCTGCAATACCAACCTAGCATTGGCTTATTGCCGCTACATGTGTGCATCCAGGTGCATTATGAATTGAGCAAAAAATACACAGTACAGTCGGTGATCATCCCCCAACCACCAAGGTTAAAAATGACACTGCCTATACCCTTCTCATGGAGAAAGAGACCACATTTATGTTAAGATAGCCTAAGTATCATTTGATTGGTCCAGTACAAAAAGGGGTGTATCTTTGCGGTAGTTACTTAAGTGTTAGACTGTATTTGAACCACCCTTCCTCACTTATGTCACCATACTTCATTACCACTTTGGTCTGTGTCAAGCTGTTTGTGTTTTCCCATTTTTTCCATTACAGTGGATCTCTGATGCACATGTGTAAAGTGTACAGCAAATACAACAGCTGCTGCACTATACTGTCTCCCATGCCTTACCAATGTCATGGTGCATTGTGTAGACTCCCTGCATTCATTGCTGTGCAGCCCATATTTTGGTTCAGACATTATTCCCTAAGTATGCCGAACTGACTAGCACACTTTGCAATATAACACCATAGAAGCCGTACATTGGTACCACAGTGTCGGGAGAGGATGGCAACTGCAGTCTCTTCTTTTGCTGATGCTTCGGAGCACATACAATGATGCTATAATCCTAATTATAAATAAAGACTGTATATTAAAATGTTAAAAAACTAAGTGTTTTTAATTTTGAGTTACACTGTAAACTATGTACAGTATATAACTGATTTTATTGCATTCATTTATACACTTAGCGAGGAGTTGGCAAGATGGAGAAACAATTCAGTGCACCATGTCCATTGATTCATGCACATCTAAGCATACTTTGATGATCAGTGTTATGGTGTTTGCTTGAGAACATCAAATGAGCCCAAGAAAACACAGGAGCACAAGAAAGAATATAAACTGTCTATAATGATGGTGACAATCAGAAATGCAATAGCAAAGACAGTTTACTGAAGCAATCACACTGGAAGCAGCACCTGCTAAAAATACACAGTTTATTGTACTGTTCTCCTGGGATTGGACTGTGCAGCTCGGTGCTTATACTCTCTCTGCACATTACAATTCTGAACTGTTGAAAAAGTCATCCATTTAACACAGACCTCTATGTACCAATACTGAAAAGCTTACTTTAATTTATAGATCTGCCCAGTTCAAAAGTCGTCCTTTTGTGTCCCATTATGCTACAGATTATAGCTCCACTCAGTGTGAGCGGGTGTGGGTAGTGGCAACACTTGACACAAGTTTTCTCTTGAAACTACACCAATTGATGTAGTGACTTTTATTAAAGCAAACAAAATAAAGAAAACTTCAGGAAAACAAACAAATAAACTTAATTCCAAAAGAAATAGCTTCAGATACTCTTCTCTGAAGGAAAAAAAAAGTCACAGAGTGGTACTAGCTCCCTCTCAGCATGACCACCATCATCTGTGCTCCACAACCTATCTGACCACATACTGAGTCTAAGTATTTTTATATACTGAAAACTGTGACATCATCAATCATGTGATCTGCCCCTAATCTAATACAGAGAATAATCCTATATTAATACAAGAAATGGGGCTTCAGACTCTGCTAGATCTATTACACTTGAAGAGTACTGCAATAATCTTTGCAAACTATAAAAAAGCATTATTCATAGGAGAAACAAATAGAGATGAATAAGCAAGGGTCCTATAATGACCCTTGTCTCCTCCTCCAAATCATGACATCACCATAAATGTATAATAAATAGAGTCCACTAGGGGAGCTGCAGCCCTTAAGGAAACTCATTTTCATCTGAGCAGACATCAAGGGCACATCTGAGCAGGCCTCAAGAGCATACAGGTACCTCCTTGATTTCTTGCTTAAATTAACTTGAAAATAAAACATATATTGTAAAACTGTTAATTGAAATGCAAAGCAAATTTCGCAGTTTCATGCCATCAGCATAGAAAACGCAAAGCTTAGTTCACGCTCCATGTCACCGTAACCTGCTGTACACTACACCGATAAAAAACTACATGATAAAAACCAAAAAACACGAGGATCATCGGTGATGTGCTACCAGAATTTAAACAAACAAGCTCTGAGAATTTAACAACATGCTTTCTTCACCCCCTCCTTTCTCGTTTATAGTAATGATGGGGGTATTTCACAATCACCTCTATGAAGCCGATGAGAGTAGCCCTTAGACATTTATGTTGTACAGGAGAAACAGAAGTAAAAGAAATTGCCACCTAGTGTTAAAAACATCAAATGACAGTGCTAAAATATGGTATTTTCTCATTTTGAAGCCACGGCTTCTAATGCATTTCTAAATTTTCTGCCACAGCTTCAAAATAGGCAGCTTGTATTTCCTACACCAGTTGAGTGTCCTTGATTCTGCCAGGCAAATTTATTCTCCTAACTCCCGGAACATCAGAGATCTCCCCAGCTGACCCCCTGCTGGGATTGCTCCCTTGATTTACAGAGGCTCTGTGCTTTCACTATATTTACTGTAGCTCTCCACATCTTTGCTGTCATTTGCGAGTGATGTTCGGTGCCCCCTCATGGCCTGTTTTGAGTCTGCTCCAGGATGGTAGATGGGGGCCAAGCTTAGGCCTGTTGCAGCTGCAGGAGAGGGCAAAGGATACAGTGGAGCCGCTGTTCACCATCAGGACAGCCCCTGGGTTTTAGGGACTTTTGTTGACCGTCATTATTTGTACGATGTTAAAGTATGTTCACGCTGCTTAGCAACACTCGAATATAGCGACATTAAATTTCAGTAAAAATAAATAGTTTTACAGCATTAAGTGTGTCCTGAAGCAGTTCCTACTAGAGCTTTAACATAAACTAACAACTGCAGTACACTGGTTTATTTCCAAGAAAATTTTTACTTTAGTTTTAAGCCCCAAAAGCCTCCAAAAGTGTTAGTCTGCATGCAATACAATTTAAGCCCTAAACAAGTGAACAGCACCACATTAGCAGTAAAGATATGGGAGGTATAAGGCAAGGGGAAAAGTACTGATGAGAAGTGTGCACATAATTAACAGGGTCTGTTTGGGAATTTGAATGCATTTATCAAGAGGTGCAAAGCAACTGCCCCTTTCTATTTTCCAACCAGGCTTTGCTTTACTGGATTTTACTTAAACAGTATGAATTATTTTCAAAACTTCCCTTTTAAAAACTGAAAGGGATGTGGCTTAATGTGATTACTTCCCAGTATTCATTTAACCAAAACAGGCAGCTAGGTCAGCCTCTACAGTATCACCACCTAGACAAAAAGTAGAAAATTAGCGGTTAGAAAAGAGAAGAATAGCACAATAGGAGGCCACCCCATTGTGGTAGAAAGGTGAAAAAAAAAGTTGAGGGAGACCTATAGAGAAGAAAAGTACTACTGCAGTAGATCTTTTTAGAAATAGGGTCCAGGGTAGAGAGGAGTGTCTAGTGGTGATGGGGGGCCCACTAAAACTGTCACATACCCCCAAGGTTAAGCAAAAACCAGTAGCAAAAGAAACATAACTGGTTTTCAAGACAACCTACCCTCTTAAAGTGGGTAGGATGGAGCTTTCACCCACCCTCTCTTGAAAGCTCCACCCCAGGGCATACCCTAAAAAACAAAACATGAACATGGTCCAAGTCTTTCTAAAGAGGACCATTGTATCTTCCTTCATTAGTTTATAATCACAACTAAATATTTTGCCCTGGGGTGTCTGTACAATTACTTGAACAGTAACAGTCATACATTCATACATTTTTTTACAGTAGAACCACCAAATGTTTATGCTTTATTATTGGCTCCTAGACTAGAGAGGAAATCTGCATTTACATTGGCAGACCCAGCTCTGTGCTTTACTGTAAATTTGTAAGGTTGGAGAGATAAATACCATCTCATTATTCGATTATTTTTTTCCTTCATTTGCGAATTAAAACACAGAGGATTGTGGTCTGTTACTAGCACAAAAGGTCACCCCATAAGTAAAATCTCAAGGTTTCAATTGCCCATTTGGCAGCCAAACACTCTTGTTCAATGGTGGAGTATTTTTGCTCCCTTTCATGCAGTTTCCTAGAAATATATACAATTGGGTGTTCCTCCCTATTGATGGTCTGGCTCAAAACTGCTCCAATACCAGTTCCAGAGGCATCGGAGTGGACCTCAAAGGGGTGGTTAAAATCAGGACTTCGTAACACCGGTGAAGAGCATAAAGCTGCCTTAATCTGAATAAATGCCTTCTCACATTTGGGTGTCCACTTGACCCGATTACTGAATTTCTTTTTAGTTAATTCTGTCAAAAGGGTTGCCAAAGTAGCGAACTGTGGGATAAATTTCCTGTAATAACCTGCTAACCCTAGGAAAGAACGTACTTGCTTCTTTATCTCAGGTATTGGGAATTGGGTTACTGCTTCAACCTTCGAGACCTCAGGTTTAATGTATCCGTTACCCAAAATAAATCCTAACTATCGGGTCTCCAGCATGGCAAGTGTACATTTAAAGGGATTAATTGTCATCCCTGCTTGCTGTATAGAGGTTAAGACAGCTTTTAGATGTAGTAAATGGGTTTCCCAATCCTGGCTAAAAACAAGGTCATCCAGGTAAGCCACACAAAAATTAAGATGGGGTGCCAGCATCTGATCCATGAAATGTTGAAATGTAGTCAGGGCTCCATGTAGTCCAAATGGCCTGGTTTTAAACTGGAAAAAAACATTGAAGTGCTGAAAGCTGTCTTTTCTTTAGCAGACTCAGCCAAAGGGATCTGCCAATTACCCTTTGTTAAGTCAAGGGTGGAGATATACTTAGCATTGCCAATGCGGTCCAATATATCATCCACCCTTGGCATGGGATAGGCATCAAATTGTGTTACTTGGTTTAGACCTCTAAAGTCCAGGCACAATCTTATGCCACCCTCCTTTTAGGTACAATTACTACAGGGGATCCCCATGGACTTTGTGATGGTTCAATTATGTCCATTTCTCTTAATTTCTGTATTTCCCTCTGTTCATCTGCCCTGCTCCTTTCAGGGAGATGGTATGGTTTCTTCCTGATTGGTCTAGATTCAGTATAGATTTGGTGTTCCACTCCTTTAGCTAGGCCTGGTCTACTGGTAAAGAAAGTGCTAAATTCCTGTATCAAAGACTGTAATTCCATTTGTTGTGACTCGTCTAACTCAGGATTTACTTGTATGGCTTCAATAGCAGTCTCTCCTTCTAACCATCCATATGCGGTTTCCAACTCTGATTCATGAAGTTCAGGCATTACCATCAATTGTATCCCCTGAGCGGATCTCTCATGCCACGTTTTTAATAGATTGGCATGGTAGATCTTTTTACCTGCCCTTTTATCAGGTGTTTCTACTCATATGTCACTGGGCCAGTTTGGCGTACCACTTTGTAGGGCCCTGCCACTTCATCAATAATTTGGAGTGGAGGTGGGTAATCGAGTAATACCTGGTCACCTGGTTGAAATTATTTTGTACTGGATGTCCCTTATCATACCTATCCTTCTGATGTTCTTGTGTTTCTTTCCTGCTTTGAGCTTTTGCAGTATAAGTGACTAATCTCCTCCTCAACTGCCTCATGTACTGAGCTATTCCTGGAGATTTTAAATCCTTCCCTTCTTCCCAGCACTCCTTGACCACATCTAACAAACCTCTAGGGGTCCTACCAAACAATAGGGAAAAAGGGGAGTAACCAGTGGAGGCCTGTTGTACCTCACGGTATGTGAAGAGAAGAAAGGGTAGGTACATATCCCAATCTCACCCTCATCTTGTACGAATTTCTTCAGCATACGTTTCAGGGTTTGATTGAATCTTTTCACCAGGCCATCGGTCTGAGGATGATAGAGAGATGTACGTACAGCTACTATTCCCAACAAACGGTACAGTTTCTTTAGAAGCTCTGCATTAAAATTTGTACCCCAGTCGGTTAAAATCTCTTTGGGAATCCCTACCCTGCTGAATAACTTCACTTGTTCTTCAGCTATCTGGGGAGTGGTCACAGATCTCATAGGAATAGCTTCCGGGTATTTTGTGGCATAATCACACACCACCAATATAAATCTATTCCCTTTACTACTTTTATTTAAGGGACCCACTATATCCATACTGAACCTCTCGAAGGGGGTTGTTACCAAGGGTAAGGGTATTAATGGAACAGTGTCCTTCTTGGTCCTTTGGGCAGTTAATTGACACTTTGGGCACTCTTGACAATATTTGGTGATATCACTATGGATTCCTGGCCAAAAAAACCTTTGTAAGATTCTACTAGCAGTCTTGTCCCTCCCTGTGTGTCCTCCCCAGGGTGTATCATGGCCTAGAGCTAATATGTCTTGACGATAGCAAAGGGGTACTATAAGTTGTTCCACTTGTTCTTGGGTACCTGGATTTGTTCAAATCCTATACAATAAATTCTTAATCACTTGAAACTCTGGGACCCCTTATCTAACCTCCTGTCCCACCTGTTGTAAAAAAGGAATTAAGGTTTTATCATTCTTCTGTTGGATACACATATCAGCTTTCACATATAGCAGTTGTTTGTCCTGTGTTAGACCATATGTTTCTTTAACCTACTCCCTTTGTTTTTTTCTTCTGGCCATATTAGACAATCTAGATTTACCAGGACTTTCCAATACTTCTTATTCAAAAGGAAATACTTCCCCCAATAATGGTTCTCTTTTGCTCTGTGCCCTGATAGTCATAGTAGCTATGTTTCCTGGTTCCCTCAAAAGAGTGATAAAACCTGGGAAATCATGCCCTATTACTACAGGTACTGGCAATTGTGGTACTACACCTGTGGTTATTATTGAAGTATTGCCTTTTACCTCTTAGTGTATTTTAATGGTGGGGTACTGATGTGTGTCACCATGTACACATATGACCTGTATAGGAGCTGTTCTCTTTACTCCTTGAACTATATCAGCTCCGACCATGGTATTTTTGCTGCCCAAATCCAGCAATCCCACCACCTCCTGTCCTTTTATTCCCACTATAGTTGTCACATACCCAGCATTTAATAAGGCTAGATGGGTTATATCACATTTTTTGATGAACAAAATCTGGCAATATGTGCCACCCCCTTACAGTTCTGACATATTATGTCTGCTGGGAATGTCCTCCTTCCTTAATTGTTCCTTCCCTCATAAGTCTTAGATGCAGTCTGAGGTGGTCTTACTGCTGTGGCCTGAGGTTTTGTTGCATAGTCTGTGGACTTATTACCACCACTCCGAAAAGGCTGATGTGTAGATAAAAAGTCTTCTGCTAGTGTCACAGCCATTTCTGCAGATTCTGGATTATGCTCTTTTATCCAGATTTGCACATCAGTAGGTAATATTTGTAAAAACTGTTCTATAACAAATGTCTCTATAATGTCAGTTCTGGATTTTCCCTCCTCCTGGATCCACTTTAAACAAAGTTCTCTGAGTTTAATATACTGTAAGTTTCTCTTGGGGGATCATGTGTCTGGTGTTTTAAAGCACGGAACCTTTGCCTAGATGCCTCTGCGTTAATGTCATAGCATTTCAATATTTCCTGCTTTACTAGGTCATAGTCCTCTGCCAAATGTGGGTCCATATTACTATAGGCCAGTTGTGCTTTCCCTGATAGACATGGTGCAATTGTACTACCCACTGTGTCTTTGGCCAATCACAGGCCTTGGCCACCCTTTCAAAAGTGGTCAAATAGGCCTCAATGTCATCATTAGCAGTCATTCATGTGAGTTTTATATCTTTAGGGTTGTTGTTACTCTGTCCTCCCCCAGTTCCATTTCCTGCTCTCAAAGATTTAAACAGCTGCATAGTTTCAGCCCACCTTAAATCTTGTCGCCTTCTGTCTCGATCCCGTTTTTGGGCATCTAGGTCTCTCTGTCATTCAATTTCCATCTGTCCTACCGCCAACCAGTGTAAAAGTTCAGAAAGGCCTTCAGGGGGCCGCTCATATGGCTCCTGGCATCTCTCCGGTTGTTCCTCCTCCTCTTCTCCACTAGCAGTTTGGTACATTGGCACTCTCCATCTGACATCTGTGTCTAGACCGGTATACAGAGGTTCACCTGTCCTCTCTGTCTGAGAGCATGTCACGGTGCCTGTTTTCTTCTCATCTGTTCCTGATGCCATGGTTGTCACTTGCACCAGGTCTGGTACTGTTCTGGACTCCCACTCTATCTCTCGGATGACCAGATCCCACTGCAGACACCAAACTGTGAGCGGGTGTGTGTAGTGACAACACTTGACACAAATTTTCTCTTGAAACTACACCAATTGATGTAGTGACTTTTATTAAAGCAAACAAAATAAAGAAAACTTCAGGAAAACAAGCAAATAAACTTAATTCCAAATGAAATAGCTTCAGATACTCTTCTCTGAAGAAAAAAAAAACAAATGTCACAGAGTGGTACTAGATCCCTCTCAGCATGACCACCATCATCTGTGCTCCACAACCTATCTGACCATATACTGAGTCCAAGTCTTTTTATATACTGAAAACTGTGACATCATCAATCATGTGATCTGCCCCCTAATCTAATACAGAGAATAATCCTATACTAATACAGGAAATGGGGCTTCAGACTCTGCTAGATCTATCACATTTGAAGAGTACTGCAATAATCTTTACAAACTATAACATAGCATTATTCATAGGAGAAATAAATAGAGATGAATAAGCAAGGATTCTATAATGACCCTTGTCTCCTCCTCCAAATCATGACATCACCATAAATGTATAATAAATAGAGTCCACTAGGGGGTCTACAGCCCTTAAGGAAACTCATTTTCATCTGAGCAGGCATCAAGGGCACATCTGAGCAGGCCTCAAGAGCATACAGGTACCTCCTTGATTTCTTGCTTAAATTAACTTGAAAACAAAACATATATTAAGTGTGTCCTGAAGCAGTTCCTTCTAGAGCTTTAACATAAACTAACAACTGCACTACACTGGCTTATTTCCAAGAAGAATTTTACTTTAGTTTTAAGCCCCAAAAGCCTCCAAAAGTGTTAGTCTGCATGCAATACAATTTAAGCCCTAAACAAGTGAACAGCACCACATTGACGGTACAGATATGGGAGGTATAAGGCAAGGGAAAAGTACTGATGAGAAGTGTGCACATAATTAACAGGGTCTGTTTGGGAATTTGAATGCATTTATCAAGTGGTGCAAAGCAACTGCCCCTTTTCTATTTTCCAACCAGGCTTTGCTTCACTGGATTTTACTTAAACAGTATGAATTATTTTCCAAGCTTCCATTTTAAAAACTGAAAGGGATGTGGCTTAATGTGATTACTTCCCAGTATTCATTTTGCCAAAACAGGCAGCTAGGTCAGCCTCTACAGTATCACCACCTAGACAAAAAGTAGAAAATTAGCCGGTTAGAAAAGAGAATAATACCACAATAGGAGGCCACCCCATTATGGTAGAAAGGTGGAAAAAAAAGTCAAGTGAGACCTATAGAGAAGACAAGTACTACTGCAGTAGTTTTTTTAGAATTAGGGTCCAGGGTAGAGAGGAGTGTCTAGTGGTGATGGGGTCTTCCACAAAAACTGTCTTCTCAGTTAAAAAAATGTATTTTTTTATACAGACTTGTTGTTATAATTATGTACTTGCAGCACTTATTAAAACTGTAACACTGTACTCAAGCAATGTAGATTGTGATGTTCCTAGAACCAATGGACCTAGGACGCAGAGATTAGTCAGATGAATAAAATTGAAAATCAAAAGAAATCACCACTTCTGCAATCCCAAAAGCAAGTATAACAGCTGCCAATATAACAAACAGTTTCAGTCATCAGTGCTATAATTTTTGCCAATTCAGTTTTGGATTTGCACTCACTGAGGCTGGGTCCAGGAAAGAAGAATGAATGAGCAGTGAGAAAGGTGCAGAGAGAACACCTTCCCTGTGCTGATGTCACTCATGCATGTGGATGCACTGCTCATGTGCGAACTTCAAACAAAGAAAAAAACATGCAGAAACAACTGTTGCACAAAAGTGTTAAAAAACTAAGCATCTGAATATATTTAATACTTAACTTAAGGGCAGCTGAGCTTTGCATCACTCAATGAAGGGACTGTGATCTGCAAACATGACATTGGGGAAGTTGGTAAATCACTTTAAGGATTCTCCTAGCAGCTATACATTTAAGTAAATACAGGACCTCAATGTTACCCATTCATGATGTGGCAATACTAAACCTGGCACTCACTAATAAGGACAATGCTGCAGACATCAAGATGGAAGGCCACCAAGAGATCAGAGATCATGTACAGTGTGGATTAATATAATGACAGCTGCAGAAGTAAACCACACAAGGGCGAGGGTCCTGGACTTCAGGAGGGAAGATTTTATAAAGATGAGTGAATGTCTCAGGGATGAACTGACATGTGGGGATGACCTGAATGGGGTGGAGAAACTGTGGGCAAAGCTAAAAGGGGGAATAGTGAAGGTAACAAACCTCTTTGTCAAGGAAGTGATTAAATGTCAGAGGAAAAAGAGACCAGTATGGTTCTTGAAAGAATAGATGGAAAGGGTGAAGGCTAAAAGGGTAGCATTTAAGATATGAAGAGATGCAGTTGGTGCAGAATTGTGAGGTATATTAGGAGAAAAAGGGAAAAGTAGGGAAAGTGGTAATGAACAGGGAGGCACAAACTGAAGAAAGAATAGCTCAAGCAGTAACAAAAGGAGATAACACATCTTTTAGGTATGTGAGTTAAAAGAAGAGGACCAGGGGATTGATTGTAAAGTTATGAATGGATGGTGGGACTGTACAGAGGGGTGAATGGAGAAGACAGACATCCTGAACAAATACTTTTGTTCAGTGTTCACAACTGAAGCTGAAGGGGAAGTGCCACAAAAAGTAACAGGAGCTCTAGAGGAAGGGAGGTGAACACTAGTCTTGTTTTGAGTAAAGAGTCCTAAAGGGACTCATTAGTCCTAAAGTAAGCAAAGCAATGGGACCAGATGAAGTACATCTTAGCATATTTATGGAGGTCAGGGAATTATTTGTTGCACCTCTGACAGATCTATTTAACAGCTCACTGGAAACAGGAGTAGTTCCAGAGGAGTGGAGGAGGGCAGATGTAGTACCACTTCACAAAAGTGGTAGCAGGGAGGAGGCTGGAAATTATAGGCCAGTCAGTCAGACATTGGTCAAGGGAAAGTTAATGGAATCACTACTGAAGGAAAGATTGTGGAATATCTTGAATCCAATGGGTTACAAAACAAAGACAGCATGGATTCACGAGTGGGAGGTCATGACAAACAAATCTAATAGATTGCTTTGATTAGGTGACAAAGGAATTAGATTGGGGTGGATCAGTTAATGTGACTTGTGTAGATTTCAGTAAGACTTTCGACACCATTCCACATAGGAGACTGTTACGCAAGCTAGATAGTTAGGAGTGGTTCCAAAGGTGGTAAATTGGATACGAAATTGGTTGGTGATAGGTGACAGAGAGTGGTGGTAAACAAGTTCACTCTGAGGAGAGAAAGGTGACCAGTGGGTGCCTCAGGGATCAGTGCTGAGATTGGTTAGTCCACTTTAATGTCTTTATAAGTGACATTGCAGAGGACCTGGGGGGTAAGGTCTGTATTCTTACAGATGACACCAAAATCTGCAATAGGGTGAACACTCCAGGTGGAGGGGGGTAGAAAGGATGAGCAGAAAGATCTGAGAAAATGTAAGGAGTGGTCAAAGGTATGGTAGTTGGATATCAATGTAAAAAAGTGTAAGAAAATGGACTTCTGGCATAGAAACCCAGAGACAGAGCACAACATGGGGTGGTGTTATTGATGACCACCAGGCAGGAAAGATACTTGGGGGTAATTATCTCTGATTACCTAACGGTGGCCATGCAGTGAAACACACTTGTTGAGAGTGCTAATGAGATGCTGGTATGCATAGGTAGAGGTATCACCAGTAGACATACGGAGGTGGTGTTGCATCCATGTAAACTGCTGGTAATATCTCATCTAGAATACTGTGTACAGTTCTAGAGGCCATATGTCTGGCAAGACATGGACAGAGTGGAGGTAGTAAAGCGAAGGGCAACTAAAATAGCACAGGGTCTACATCAAGAGCTCGATGAGGAGCAAGAATAAAAGAACTTAGTGTGTACATCCTGGAAGAGAGGAAGGAGGGGTAGATATAATAGAGACCTATCAATACCTCACAGGGTAATTAAGGTGCAGGAGGAAAGTATTGTTCAAAAAAAAACAAAGGCACTTCAGAACAAGGGGACATGCTATGAAGCTGGAGAAATGAAGAAGTACTTCTTCACAGAAAGAGTGGTAGATTCCTGGAGCAGCCTACTGGAGGTGGTGGGGGTGAAAACAGTGGTGGAGTTCAAAACAATACATGGGAGAGGCATAAGGGAATCTTAGTGGAAAGGAATTTGGGGGGGAGCCAGTAGGGTCTGCTTTGAATCTCAAGATAGGGAAAATGGCTAACTGGGTGAGCCAAGAAGTCCTTATCTTCTAATAATTTCTTATGTTTTGGTTACTGAATTTTAGTTGTCCTATCCTGGATAGTAAAATTCTAACATATAAATAAAAAAAAATGCTTACACAAATACAGGATGTAAAATCATTTAGTACAGTGCACATTTTCTAATGTGTAGAACAATGCCTTTTTAGCATTCAAATCAGACACTTTCTTTCTATTATTGAATTCCTGAAGCTTGAAATAACGTATATTTTATGCCAGCTTTCCTTGATATTTATACGACTCTCATTTAGATGTGTTATACCAGTGCTATGCTCCAGCAATTTACAGATTCAGGTGTCACATCAATCTGTTCTTAACTGATTAACTATGTAAAAATATACAGGCATCCATATGAAACTGTTTAAACTTAAACAATTACTGTTTCAAGCAGTGTTCATTGCTTATTTGCAAATATTAAGATCATTTAGATAGTAACGCTCAGTAACTACATTTCCCTGAACTCACTACCTTGTGCATAATTTAGTTGGCACATAATTTTAAGGTGCAACGTATTACTGATTTTTTTTGTACAGAATTTGAATGATTACCCATAAGCTTGTAGCTTGAAAGGTTTTCAGAAAGACATTATGAGGCAGTGAGCATAATGTGATTATATGGATTGGCTAGTATGCCAGCTACAGCGGAGAAACAAGTATTTGTCAATGCTGGATGTTTGCCATGGGTGTGTGTGTGTGTGTGTGTGTGTGTAGGTATGTGGAGGGTGGTCCTGGCTGTCCATTCCTGTACTGTCAATTCTGTGACCACAGGTGGATGTTCATGGACAGGGTGAAAGTGGCACCAGTCCACTAGCCAAATGCTGTTAGATTTTCTTTTGGGATAGCCAAAAATCTTTTTAAGTAGCCAGGAGGGCTTGTACTGGAAAAGGTAATATTTCAATAAGTAGATCAGCTGGGCCAGTAGAAAAGTCTGTGGGGCTCATGGATTTTACAAGTCACTACCCTGCTGGCTAGTAGCTACAAAACTTAATCTGACCCCTGAATGGATCACCCTGAGATAGGATTTTTTTTATTCTATTCATTCTCTCCTAGTGGGCTATTGGTAAGGATGCAGTCTAAAAGGGAATGATTGCCAGATGTAATATTGAGCTTGGTAGGTTCAGTTATTAATTGAGATAGATGAGCTTCAGATATGGAGGTGTGAGTGGTACCAGCTCCTGATCCCAACCTACTGATATTGAAATCCCCACATGACACCAGGTCGGGGGGGGGCTAGACAAATAGGGAATAAAGGTGGGGGCAGAGCAGATGGGGGGATTGGGGGAGTTAGACACAGCCTATGGCAAGTTTCTTTACTTGGCCCAGGGTGATTTGTATGAAAACAAACATGTGAGGAGAGGCTGAGGTAACTGAACATGTACACCCTGAACGACAGAAGGGAGAGGGGGATATGATCAAAACCTTCAAGTATCTTAAGGGCATTGACAGGGTTGGTACAGAAGGCATCTTTAACTTAAGAAAGGAGGGTATAACAAGGGGATATAACCTTAAATTGGTAGGGGGTAGATTCAAGAAAGAAATGAGGCACTTGTTCACTAAAAGGATGGTGAAGCAGTGGAATCAGTTACGGGAGGAGGTGGTGACAGCAAAGACAGTGGCCAATTTGAAGAGGGTGTGGGATAGGATGATGAAAAGGATTAGGACTAAAGGGGGCTCTACAGGGAAGGGGTTAGGAGAACAGAATGGGAAGGTGAGAGATAACTGCGGGTGGCATTGGGGGGGGGGGGAGCTCCAAGGAAGAAACTGAGCTGCACACTCAAGCAGATTCAATAGACCACTACGGACTTATTCTGCTGGCAGTTTTCTTATGTTCATATGCAAATTCAGACAATAGAGCATTCACTTCATGGCAGCATAAACATTCTAGTGCTGTGTCCATGATAGCATAATGATTGCAGAAGCCCCAATATTAACATAAAAAAGTTAATTGAAATGAAGTAAACATGCTGTTAAAATACACACAGAAGCAAAACCAGTAATCACAAACAGTATATATAACATGATGCAACAAAAGTGATATGCATCTGTCATGTCCTTATGAAATTGCTGTTTTCACAATTTGTTTTTTACTACATTCTCACCCTAATTCCACAAGCTTCTGTTTAGTCATACCCAATGGGAGCTGGGGAAACATGACTACACTAAATGAGGTGGGGAACCTTGGTGAACACTGGCTGTCAGGTAGGTGCCACTGTATGTCAGGGCTATCCGGTAAGGGACAATTCAGAAAATTAACAGGAACAAAAAAACAAAACAAAAAAAATAACAAACACACACCATCATTGTGCACACCTGTTGTACCCTGTTGACAACAGGAAACAACAAAACATTACCTTGGCATACTGATTCCTGTATCATGATATGTGGTCACCAAGATGATGGCACAGAAATGGACAGCACAAACAACATGACAGGGATTTGGAGTACACTGTTGTTTATATGTATACTCTCTGTGACCTGTCATGATCCAGATAAGGGGGTCTACTGTACAGGTTACAGCGGTCTCCCATCAAGTGATGTGGAGGGCTGATGTATCTGGGGACCAGGTGGCAGAGAACTGCCAGCTAGGGGAGAATAAATACCATAAAAAAGAGACACCCCATCTCAAGCTGATCGATGCAGGGGTTGAAATTAAAGAGCTAGTGTACTGCCTAAAAGTAATATTAGATTTTAAAAGCAACTAGCCATTACCTTTTATATCTGAGGTACTTTTCCTTTTCCCTTTGTTTAATTAGAAGATTGTGTGCCTGATGTTAATAGGTGTGATATGTGAAACAGCTCTAAGCCTGGCAGCTGACATATCTAGCTTTACTGCCCCCCACTACATCATCAGCATTGTTACCTCACCGACTGTGACATCACTGTTGCTTAAGAACAGCCATTCAATGACTGCCAGGTCATTCACTTGCAATGTCGCTTTCAGTGAGATCACCACGATGATGATGCTGTGGGGGGCGATACAGACAGACAAGTCAGTTGACAGGCTAAGAGCTGTTCCACACATCAAGTACAATATTATCTCATAGAAGACTTTCTAATGGACAAAAGAAAAAAGAAAAAATGCTTCAGAAAGAAGTTACAACTGACTACTTCTTAAAATTTGTATAATTTTCCTGTCAGTCTGTTTTAGCTCCACTAGCTCTTTAAGTTTTGCAGCCATTAGCCAGCAGGGCAAGTAACTTGGAAAATCCATTAGCCCCACAGATATTTCTGCTGGCCCAGCTGATGTACTAATTGAAATATTACTTTTTCTACTACAAGTCCTCATGTCTACTTAAAAAGATTTTTGATTATGCCAAAAGAAAATCTAACAGCATGATATGTTTTAAATGAACAGTCCACCTCAGACCTCCATTGTAAAAAAAAAAACCTGACTCCTACAGCTTGACGTACATACATGCTGTTACAAATATATATAGCATGGATGTTATCAAGGCATGTAAAATCACAAAGGTTGCTGGGATAATGATCTTTATTAGGTCAGTAAATACCATTTGCCAAAAGAGAAAGAGAGAAAGAAAGACACGCATACACACATTACATTTAACAGCTGGTGTCTTAAACAGCACAGGGCTCTGCTGGATGTTTTGAATTCCTGAGCCTGGCTAACAAGAGGTCAGCATACTATGCAGCTACATCAAAGGAACAACAAACGCATGACTGGGTGGACTTTTTTGTTTTGAAGTCCATGCAGTTTCTACCCACCAAGCTAAAACTCTGTCTTAATTAGACTGGCTGATAATTGGCCTGCTACATACTTGCCCATTAAACACTGCTCTGCATTTGAGGGACAGTATCACACCCCTCAAAAGCCACTAACATAGGAAGATGTTTGCTTGCTGCACGCAAGCGCGCATGGCAAACATAAAATGGAAGCTAACCCAGTCCCAGGGTGTGATTTACAGCTAACAATAAAGAACCTTTTTTTGCAGTAGACTATTTTGTTTACTGCTGAGGTAGCTGAGACACTCCTAAGGATGATTAAGACTTTCAAATATTTGCACACTCCATGACTGGTTAACCCCTATACATAGATCTATTCAAAAGTAGATGCCCAATTGTCACAGAAACAACAGCGTGCTGGAGTTAGTGGCTTCTTCTGCTGATCTGACAGACATACCATGGAAACTACTGCAGCAGGAGTACTGTTTTAGAACGGGAGAAACACTGTAGTAGTATTACTGAGCTGCACCTAAGACATGATTGTAAAAATGTACTGCATTATATACAGACTAGTGAATGGACAACCATACACAACAAGGCAGTGTTTTCATCAAAGGGTTGTGAGCACATTACAGGGACCTTGAGAAAACAGCTCAACAGGTCTGTGATATCTTTTTTAGCCACAAAGTGGAAGCACATGCTGAGTTGTGTATCGTTGTCCATATTCTATGTGTTAATATGTCCCCTGGAGCCACTTGTTGCTGAAAACAAGTGATTTCACATGCCTTCAGCTGAGCAAGAACAGCAAAGCTAAGATGAGCTGTTCTGGCTCAAGCTGCAGGCAAATGAAATCACTTGTTTTCAGCAACGAGTGATGATGTGGGATGTATTAATATATTATTGATCGAGAGTGATCAATAATATGTATACTGTATATATTTTTGTTAAAACTCCCCCAAACCTGCCCCTTTTAAAAGACATCTGCGGGTGAGATGCTCTTCACAGAATATGAGCGTCTGACACCGGAAGAAAGGAGTACTCCGATTGGTTGGGAGTGCTCCCTCGATCTATAAAATGTTTTATAATATATGGATGCCCCTACAGTATATAAATCTGATGCTTCTTGACAGAGTTAAAGTGCTTTACAGATGGGCATTGTTAGTTTGATTTTATTTGGGAAAGAGCACAGCAGTAACATATGTGACCAGCCATTTTGAATATGCACAAGCATTTTGACCTGGCTGATTCCCATGCACAAGGAGTAAAACATACAACAGAATGGTCATGAGTTCAGAAGGCTAGAGTTTCAAAAGCATAATTTGTGTTATGTAATCATACATACATTATTTAGATAGGCTGAAAATTCCATATTATGTTACTGTGCAATTCTGTAGCTCTACAAACTAGTATAATGAGTTTAATGTTATCGGTACTGTAGATGCATTTTTATCCTTTGGACTGCCAGTAGCCAACAAAAAGCAGTGGCTACTGAGATGGTATCTATCTTTCTAATATTATTTTATTTTAAAGCAAGTTGGAAACGTGCCCCTCTATGAAAAAAACACTATTTTTAAAAGAAAAGTTAAAACTTTCTCTTTATATGATGATAAAAAGTAACCTTAAGCAAACTACATATTCCTGGACAATTGGAAAAAGGTTATTTTGTGCAAGTATACTGTATGCTGCAAAAATCCATATCCTGTAACATGTTTTTCATGCAGTTCTGTTGCCTCAGTTTATATGTATCTGAGTGTATTTATCACTTACTAAAGTAAGACAGGTGTGTCCTGTGGTAACAGGAACAGCGGGTTCACCAGAACAAGTCAGAGGTGGGGAAGTGGTAGCTCCAAGGGGGTGTGGGTAAACAGGGCATCTGGGAGTTGTTAGCTGGAGGCAAGATGATTTGAACACTGCAACAGGGGTTTAGAAATTGAGTTGGTAAGGCAAGGCTAGACAGTATAAGCAGGTAACAAAAGGGAAGAGGACAAAGGGGAAAGAGGCAAAAAAAAGGTGGGGAGTTGTTAATCTGTAGGTTTATTATTGTATTGTGGGAATTGGCAGAGGGAGCAGGTAAGTTCTACATACAGGGTGTAGCTATAATGAAAGTGGTGCAATGTAGTGGCTGTGGGGTAGCCATCTTCAGGGAGGCCTTCTGGAGACTGTGGTGCTACCCCATCTACAGGCACCTCTTTGAGCAGAGGGAGGAGGTTATCAGACTTAAAGCAGAGTTTGCTTGTGTGAGGAGGACCAACTTTCCCACTCAGGGACCATCAAGTCCACCTCCACTTTCTCAGAGGATGCCAGTAAGGAGGAACAGATGTACAATGGTGGGATCAGGGAGAGTTAGGGTGGTGGAGCATAGGCACATCCCAAATCCCATACCACTACAGAAATCCTATTCCAAACTTGCTGGGTGGGACAGTCCCACATAAGCACCTGAATTAGTGACAGGGATAGGTGTGGAGGTCCTCCAGGGTGGAGACTTCAAAGGAGGTAGCCAAGGACCCCAGAAGATGAGGAGGAAGAAACTCCTGGTGGGGGACTTCATAGTCCAGGCAGTGGAGTTGGGGTCAGGTAGTGAGGTGGAGAGGAAGGTTAAGTGCCTGCTGGTAAGCAGGTCTTGAAGGGATGGAGAGTGGATCCAGAGGACTGCTCTGGTGGTAGCAGGGGGGGACTGGATGTCATTGTCCATCTGGGACAAATGACCTAGCTACAGTACAGACCAGCAGAGATAGGATTAGTGCAGGAGGAGTACAGGGAGTTGGGGAGGGGCCTTGGGCAGGTAGCAAGCTCCAAGACCTTCTTGGAGGTGGTACTTGTCCATGGCAAGGAGGAGGCTAGGAATCTCCGCACCAGGAACTTCAATGCATGGTTGGGGAACAGGCACAGAGTGAAGGGTTTTGGCTTCACTGGGGACTGGGGACCCACCTGGAGGGATGTGGGCTTGTACAAGGGTGACAGCCTGCATCCATCCAGGAAGTGGTCCATTGTTCTTAGTAAGCAGATCAAATGCTTCATTGGCAAGCATTTAAACTAGCCAAGGGTGGTGGTGGAAGGAAGCAGGAAGAATCAAATTGCCCACCCCCACAGGTTAATGTAGTTTGCAGGGAGGACCCTAAGGTTGGGAAATCGCCAGTGATAACTAAACGATGAAAAGGTAGAACTACAGAGAAAAAGTGAAAGGGAATTAAAGGCATAGGGTGTAGTGAGAGAAGGCATGAGGATAAAAGGGGGATGACAGGAGGGGAAGCAACAAAATATGGAAGGTCATGTGTGTGAATGCTCGCAGCCTGGGAAACAAAATTCCAGATCTGGTGGCCTTAATGGCAGAGGCTGACCTGGACATTGTCTCTATTATGGAGACATGGTATAATGGGAACTATGACTAGGTTGTAGCTATACCATGTTATACTCTATTCAGGAAAGACAGGAAGAGTAAAATAGGGAGGGGGTAGCAAAAGCAACTGAGGTACAGGGATTGCAGGGGGTGGCAGAGGCCCTGTGGGTCACCCTGGAAATGGGCAGTGGCACTGCTGTTCACATGGGCATGATCTATGGACCTCCAGCACAAAGGGAAGAGTTGGACAAGGTTCTAGTGGAATCCATCCAGAAGATGGCAACTAAAGGGAAAGTGCTTCTGGTAGGTGACTTCAATCTGCCAGATGTTTATTGGAGCATACCAGCCACAGCCACAGCCAGAAACAGGGACATACTGGACTCCCTGCATGGGGCATGCCTCTGGAAGCTAGTGCAAGAACCTGCCCTTGAGGGTGTGATTCTGGTCTTGGTACTTACCAACAGGGACAGAATTGCAGATGTCATGGTTGGTGGACACCTGGGGTTTAGTGATCATTGCACAGTGTGGTTCAATATGAGTACAGTGGCAGAGTCAAGTCACATGAAATGAAGGTCCTGGACTTCAGGAAGGTTGACTTTGCAAAGTTGAGGGTATGTCTCAGGAATGCCCTAGCAGGGATGGAGAACTGGGGTGGAGTAGTGGAACAGTGAGCCATCTAAGAGGAGCCATAGTGGAAGCAACAAACCTTTGCGTTAGGCAACTAAAGGCAAGAGAAAAAGAAAAGCACTATGGTTCTCAAAAGAGTGGCTGGGAAGATAAGAGCAAAAAGTTGGCTTTCAGGAAGTACAGAGAAACACAGAAGGAGGAGGATAGGGTAGTGTATCTGGATAAGCAAAGGGAGGCAGGGAAGGCAATCAGGAGCACAAAGGCACAAACAGAGGAAAAAATAGCACAGGCAGTAAAAAAGGGGACAGGACTTGTTATAGGTACAATAATGAAAGAAGAAAGACAAATGGGGGGATTGCAAGGCTTAAGGGAGAAGAAGGGGAGTACACAAAAGGTGATTTGGAAGAAGCAACAATCCAGAACAAATATTTTTGTTCAGTATTCACAGTAGAGGGGGAAGGTGAGGGACCACAATTAAGTGACAGGAGCAATAAGGGGAGGGTGGTGAACACCAGTTCATTTACAGAGGAGAGAGTTCTGAAGAAACTCAGAAGACTGAGCTTGCCTGGTGGTACTGAGGGTTGAGGCACTGGAAGCCACATCCCACGCCATGCCGGTGGCTCAGGTTGAGGAACAAGATTGGGCTGCTGGGGCTTGGCAGAGGGGGAGAGAGGAATGAGCATCCGGAGGACTGCTCTCCTCTCACAGGGAGGGAGGTTTGTCGTTCCACTCACTAACTGCTCTCTGGTGGTAGCCAGAGGACAGTATGGGTCAGGAGACATGTTTCTGACATGCTGGGTCAGAAGGAAGGGGGATGGGAGGAAAGCGCAAAATGATGAGAGCTCTGGCAGGCACTCAATGGTGGTCACCACACCCAAGGCCTGACCTCGGCATCTGGATTGGGTCTCCAGGGGGAGGTGTAGTGCATCACCTCCTTCCTGGCCCCACCTTGGGGGGCAATCATGGGGGAAATACTGGGGTCAGCAGGTGTGGGAGGGCAAGTGAGAGTGTTTCTCTGTCTGGAGGGCCAAAGCCACCTGTCGGGGCTCTCCTGGGAGGAGGATAAAGTGCAAATTCAAAACAAAAAAAAAAGAAAATCCCCAAACTGAAAGTGGACAAGGCAATGGAACCAGATGGGATGCATCCTAGAATTTTAAATGAGCTTGGGGAGGTGCTGGCAGCACCACTGGCAGCCCTGTTCAGTGAATCACTAGAAATGGGAGTGGTTCCAGAAGACTGGAGGAGAGCAGATGTACTGCAGTCCCTCTTCACATAAATGGATGCAGGGAGAAGGCTGGAAACTATGGACCAGTCAGCCTGACCTTGGGGGTAGGGAAAATAATTGAATCACTGCTAAAAGAAAGGGTTGTGGAACATCTGGAATCCAGTGGAGCATAGGATCTGAGGCAGCATGAATTCACAGCAGGAAGGTTATGTCAAACAAATCTGATAGATTTCTTTGACTGGGTAACCAGGGAAGTGGATTGGGAGGAGCGGGGAATGTGGTCTACCTGGACTTCTGCAAGACCTTCAATGACATTCCAAATAAGAGGCTTATAAACAAACTAGGCAGCCTGGGAATGGGTCTCATGGTGGTAAAATGGGTTAGAAATTGGTGGAGGGATAGAACACAGAGGGTGGTAGTATATGGAGCTCAACTTGAGGAAATGAGGTTGACTAGTGGGGTGCCACAGGGATCAGTTCTGGGGCCAGTCTTATTTAATGACTTCATAAGTGACATTATGGAAGGCTGTAAGCAAAGATATGCCTCTTTGCAGATAACATTAAGATCTGCAACAGGGTAGATAATCCGGGAGGGGTGGAAAAAATGAGGAGGGACCTAGATAAACTAGAGGAATAGTCGAGAGTGTGACAGCTAAAATTTAATGCAAAAAAGTGCAAAATCATGTATTTTGGGCACAGGAATCCAGTGGAGGCTTACATGATAGGGGGAGATACTGGCAGGTACCAAACAAGGAAAGGGATACGGGGGTAATCATATCAGATAACCTAAAGGTGGCCAAATAATGTGCCAAAGCTTTGGGGAGTGCCAGTGGGGTACTGGGGTGCATATGGAGAGATAACACCAGCAGAAGAAAGGAGAAGGTGATGTCACTGTGCAAATCATTGGTGAGACCCCACCTGGAGTGCTGTGTCCAGTTCTGGAGGCCACATCTCCATAAGGACATAGGGTAGAGGCAGTTTAAAGAAAGGCAACAAACATAATTCAGGGTCTGCACCAAAAGTCATATGAGGGGAGACTGGAGGACCTCAGTATGTATACCCTGGAGGAGAGGAGAGAGAGAGAGTGGGATATGATAGAGACCTTCAAATATCTCAAGGAGATAAATAAGGTACAGCAGTGCAGCATCTTTCAGAAAAAGAGATGTGAACAAGGGGACATGACATGAGGCTGGAAGGGGGTAGACTAAGGTAACACGGGAAAGTATTACTTCATGGAAAGGCTGGTGGATGCATGGAACTGCCTCCCAGTGGAGATGGTGAAGTCTAACTTGGTAGGGGAATTCAAAAATGCATTTACTTATTTTTATTTTATCGAAGTCTCAGATTACAACCTTTGACCTGAAAACTCATTTACAAAGGTTCCACGTCAGGACAAATCAGAGATACAATAGACATATTGGGCAAGTCAAACAGTGATTACAAAGAAGGTAAAATAGATTTAAATGAAGTACAGACATAAAAAAATTATTGTAGGCATCATCTGGACAATATAAACATAAGTGCTAAAAGAATATAGGGCAGGAGCTGAAAGGGAGCCTGGGGTGTGAGGGACAGGGAGGCAGTGGGAGAAGGGAGGAGATGGTAGCGGAAGGGACGGAACTAGAGGGGGAGGAAGGGGGCAAATGGAGCAGCCAAAAAGGCATTGTCCTAACTTAGGGAAAGTGGGAGGTTAATGGGGGGGCATGCAGATTTGGGTGGAAGTGTAGAGAAGTAAAGGTGGGAACAGGGCTGTAGGGCTGGGAGTGACAAATAAGGGAGGAATGTTAAGGTGGAAATTAGACGGGTGAAAGTGGCTGGGGCAGGCTAAATGTGGCAGTTACAGTTGCTTGAGGATATAAGATAGTTACAAAGCTTTGTTTTGAATGGGCTGAGTTTAATAGTGGAAAGCATGTGGTCATTGATAGCATTTAGCCAAAGGGGGGCACGATATTTCAAGGAGTGCTTGGCATAGGCATTGAGTAACCACAGCAATAGGAAAGAGAATAAAACCAATTATCAAGCTGTGTCTGAGGTTTCTGCAGCAGGTAGGGAAAATGGGCAGACTGGGTAGGCCTAGTGGTACTTATTTGCCATCAATTTCTATATTTCTGTGTTTCTATTTGTGGAGTTAACATTCTAATTGTGGGAAAACGGTAGGGGATTCTAGCTGCAAGGAAAAGCATGTACAGTTTCTGTTTACGAACAGAATGCATAATTAATTTCTTCTTGTGAAAATCAGTTAAGTGACGTGATTAAAACAAAGCAAAACAAAAGAAAATTACATATTTCAAATATGCCAGAAATAAGCTTTTATGTTTTAGAGGTTTCATGAAACTTAAGCACTTATAGTATTGTACTTTTCTACATTGCAAAACTCATATTGCTTGTTCACTTACTCTCCCTGTACCTTTTCTGCAAAGACACATCTGTAAATAAGCTGTTTTCAACTCAGTACATCTTTTCTGGTAAAAATTAATTAATAAAAAATAATGGCTTATCAACTGTCAACAGTCATAGACTTTATACAACTAAATGTGTCTTGTGCATCCCCTGTTATAAAGTTTAACTTTAAAAATGTACAGGTTATTTTCATTAGGAAAGTCAAATGAGATACAACAGGTCACTTTCAGTGAGATGCTTGCTAATCTTGGTCAATACTGCAGTTTGAAAAATGAAGGACAAAGATGTTATGTGGTTTGGTCAGAGTCACACAATGAGCAATCAGCTAAGAGGATTTTGGGTCAACAATTTCCATTTTCACAACTGTGCTTAAACTACTACTAAAGCATAATTGTAGCAAATAAAATTTCCTTTTAAAATGTAAGCAAAAGAAACACAGGCAGTCCTTTCTACCACAACCATCACTGGACATCTTCTATAGCTGTGATCAATCCATCCTGAGTGAAAGGCAAAGCGATACAGCCCATACTGATATTTTATTTAGCACATCACTATACATGTTTCTAATTTGTGGTAAAACTCAAATATGGGTCAATAAAAATGCACTGGCTACTATTAGAGGTCAGAAAAGTTGGAAAGTGACTAATTTAATTCAGCTTCAATCTGGAACCCCCACCTTCTGTTTGAATTTGATACTTCTGTTACTTAGTGTGGATTTCAATGGGGCTGCAAATTAGGGATAATTAAATCAGGCTGCAAATTAGGGGTATGTGACACTTCTTCAACATCCCTCACCCACACCAGTAAATCATACCTTTCCCTCTATTTCTCCAGTCATTTTGTTTAAATAATTCGTTCAGCACCTATCACTATGCCAGAAGTTATTAATTGTTTTTATAAAAAAGTCTGTGGGGGGCTTAAGATGGAAATGGTCTAAGGAGGAGGTTGAAGAGGTCCATGGGACTTAAAATGGACATATAATGGGCTACAGAGTTCATTTAATTAATTGTCCAAAAAACAAAGTGACCATAAGAGGCTCAAAATTTCAGCTAGACTGATATAAAGGCTAGCATGTTTGCTTCCTGGCCCTTACTCCCTGAGCTGGTTTCATAGATCCAGTGCAACTTTTACAATATATAGTTCTTCTCTGTGCTAACCATGCATGCCCTAAATGAACAACAAAGAAAGTCTCCATTACATTTTGCACCTGGAAGTGACTTTTGAAATGCCAGTTGACCTCGGTATTACTGATATTGCATTCTCTATGCTAGAAGAAGTTTCATCCTTCAGATATGTGGATGTCTTTTGGACTGTCCCCTCAACTTTCTTGAGCCACATAGATGCCATCCTTAATAATCTCACCTTCATGATAGGCACATTAATTTATAACATGATTTGCATTCCTCTCCCTGACGCATGAGGCTGGTGTCAAAATGATCCTCTTTGTTTACAAGGTGTGCATTATGGTGCTGCCTCAAAATACATCCTAGCCAGACTGGACACTGTCTATCACTTTATACTTTGTCCTTTCCTGTTCACCCCATACACCCCACAACCCCATTCTCAATATACTGCAATATCTTATAAATGTTTGATCAAACATTTCAGGATTGAGGGAGGCTAATATTCCAAGACTTCCCTGAACATTAGTGCATGTTTGCACGGCATATTAATTTATCTCTGCCTATGAAACAGGGGCAGCAAAATGAGCATAGAGTGTCTTCCAACCTTAAATTACTATGCCACTGTGTTATGTCTTGCTTCCCTCCGTGAAAGGGTTACACTTGCTAGATGCATTTTGTTTTGACTCTGATTGATTCTGGTTTGACTCCCTCCCCTGATTCCTTGACTCTTTTCTTACATGCTCCTCCTGTTAATATACAGTACATCTGTAGTTCCATCTCTCTGCCTGATCCTCAGCTACCTTCTCACTTGCTCCCCACCTCTTACTCCATGAAAACTATACCTTCTTGTCCTTCTCCCTCCTCATCCTCAACTTGCCTCACTTGAAACATACAAACATAAAAAAAAAAGTGGCAGAAGGGCCTGTGTTCCATCTAGTCTGCCCAATCGTTTCCAAGAATTCTATCGGCCATGGGTCCTAGTTCCCCCTGCTGTTCCCTTGGAATCCAAGGTTGCCCTTACTCTGTCATATGTGTATTGGAATACTGTTACTGACCTAACCTCCACCACCTCAGCTGGCAACCTGTTACATGGTTCCACCACCCCCCTTTCTCTGAAGTAATACTTTTTATCTCTCCTGAAATGACCCCCCTCGCAGTTTCCATTTGCGCCTCCTTGTGATTGAGTCAGGTATTCTATTGAAGGGTTCCAAGTACGGTTCCTTCTTTATGCCTTTCATGTATTTGAACATTTCAGTCATATCCCCCCTCTCCCTTCTAGTCTCCAGCGAAAGTATGTCTTGTGTCCTCAGGCATTCTTTGTAAGATAGCTCCTGGAGCCCTTGAATCATTTTAGTTACCCTTTTCTGCAGGGTCTACAGCCTATCCTTTTTCTTCCTTTGGTGTGAACTCCAAAACTGGACAGAGCACTCCATGTGATGCCTCACCAAGAACCTACAAAGTGGAAGAATTACCTATCTGTTCCTGGTGTCAAAACCTCTCCCAATACAACCCAACATTTTGCTGAACTTGCTGTAAGCTCCATTGCACTGGCAGGCTTGCTTGAGGGTGTCTGAGATGATGACCCCCAGATTCCTCTCTTCATGCGAGGTGAAGAACTGGACTCAATTTTGCCAGTGTTCAGTTACTGCATTACTTTCCCCAAGTACATCACCTTACACTTCTTCACATTAAACTTCAGCTGCCAGATATTGGACCATCTTTCAAGCCACTGCACATCCTTCTAAAGGTCACTAGCTGCTTCGGCACTGTCCACCCTTCCACCTAGTTTGGTATCATCCATGAACAGGGCCAGCTTACCCTGGATGCCCTCCCCTATGGCACTAATGTATATATTAAATAGGACTGGGCCCAGGATTGAGCCCTGCAGCACTCTGCTGGTGACTTCTCCCTCACTCAACCTCATTCCATTTACTACTACTCTCTGTTTCCTTCCCTTAAGCCAATTTCCTACCCAACTGACTATACTTGGTTCCATGCCAAGATCCTCTAGTTTTTTCAACAGGCGCATGTGCAGTATGGAATCGAATGCTTTACTGAAATTGAAATACAGGAGGACCACTGGATGGCCCCTGTCTAATTCCCTGGTCACCCAGTCAAAAAATGTAATCAGACTCATTTGACATGACCTGTCTGCTACAAATTCATGCTGTCTGCCATCTTGAAGACTGTTCTTTTCCAAGTACTCTACTAAGTCCTGCTTGATTAGGGATTCCATAATCTTCCCCAGAATTGATGTGAGGCTGACTGGTTTATGGTTTCCCATCACCTCCCTATTCCCTACCTTGTGAAGTGGAACCATTTCCATGCTTTTCCAGTCACCAGCCACAGCCCCCCGACTGTAGTGAATGGTTAAACAAGTGAGCCAAGGGATCTGCAGTTCCTCCACAAGCTCTCTTAATACCCTCAGATGCAGCCCATCTGGTCCTGGTGCTTTATAGTGTGTCATTTACTTTGCAGGTCATAAATGTCAGCAGCTCCATTTGATGGATCCCTAAATTGGCTACCTTAATGCCACCCTCGGGCAATGGCTCATCATGTTCCTTTGTGAACACTGAGCTGAAGAAGTTGTTCAGTATGGCAGCCTTCTTTCCATCATCCTCTACTAGCTTATCCCCATACAACAGCCGAACAATCACCCCTCCTTTTTTCTTCTTTTTCTAAATATATCTAAAGAACTGTTTAATTGTATATTCTGTACTTGTAAGCATACCTCTCAACTGTCCCTGATTTTCAGGGACATCCCTGATTTTGCCTCAAAATTTTACTCTGTTCCTCCTAAAAATTGTGTTTCCGTGACCAAACAGTGGAATTTGTAAGTACAAGATAATGTCAAACATTAAAGTTGCAGACTTGTTCCTCCTTAGAAAAGGCATTTTACACTAAGCCCCTTATTCTACCAGCTTCCTGAGTTGATATCTCCAATTTTGAAGATGTGTCCCTGATTTTGGTCTTTTGTCCCTGATTTTTTTAAGCATTGTCCCTGATTTATGAGGCAGGAGGCTGAGAGGTATGCTTGTAAGTTGTGCTGATATTGCATTTATTGTACTTGTCACTTGTGAAAACAGGCATTTCTGCTCATCATCTAACAAGTACAAAAATTAAAAATGAAAATGAAACATTGTAGGCATTTAAGCACCATCTTCTGTAACTCTAAAGAACAGAGGAAAAAAATTAAGGAATTCGGTCACAGTATTTAGTAGTTCGCTGTCAAAGATCTGATCTAATCTGGCCCCACCCCCAGTACCTGCAGCCCAGTACTGTGGTTGGGGGTAATAGGTAATTGACAGTCACTGATCCAGGATGTAAAAGATGACATCCCCTGTGAACCTTGCAGCAAGTGACAGCCGCAGTTGATTTGATAAGGAGAGGCACCTATGCATCACATCCATTTTAAATGGCCTGTTTGATAGGGCCTCAACTTTCTGATGAAGAGCAGCTGTGGAGAAAACCAATATTACTGTGAAGGCACCACATCTATGCAAGCAACCCAAGATCTGTGCAGGTAATAATGCCAGTCACGGCTGCTTCGTGACTCAAATGGCTAGTAGCACTCCTTCCAGCAGCCACCTGTTGTGCCTCCTATTATTGTTTTAGCTCTGCATGTTAATCTGTTGAGGAATGATCCTCCCCATTCTCTAAAAAACTTGGGAAAATTGCCCCCTCATTGGTACCCGCAGCCCAATACTATTGCCAGGAGAGGAGACAGGCAGCTATCAGTGTTCTAGAGAATATGTCTAATAGCTTTTGAATCATGAGATATACCTCAGGTGCCATGCACCAGAACAGCACATCTCCCTGGAGTCACAATGCATGGAATGTTTCCTGCAACATAACATTTTTACTGTATGTCTATTGTGATTTGTTACCCAGTAGATCCAATGGTTCTGGACCTCCCTTATTACTTCTGTGTCCACTGTTAGACACTTCAGATTATGTTGTGCAGATGTGATATTAGCCTCAAGGTATGCCAGACTAATTTTGAGAGAAGAGAGGTATCAATCATGTAATTCAAGAGGGGTGTTGTTTGTTGGCTGGTATAGTACACTTGCACATCGCACTATGGCACAGTAGCACAGTCGTGAAGGTGCTGTGTTTCCCTGGGAATGCTCAAGAACAGCAGAAGTTCCTGTCTTGGTGAAAATGATGGTTGCTCCTTAGCCAAATGGAAGAGAGTGCTGCTGCCAAAAGCCACCATATACAGTAACTGTTTTTTCTTTTTTCTATTTAGCCTGTCTTCCCCACTTAATTCAACACCAGGCAACATGCTCAATATTGCCATTTCTGCCATTTCCACCTTCCCCCCAAGGAAAGTACCATCCAGTCTTATTAAGATTGTGTCTGGGTTACAGTAAAGATATGTAGGGTCTCATTCACTAACACAAACACAGGAAGCCCTGGAGTTACTGGTGGGGGGAGGCAGGCAGCAAGGCAAATTAAACAATATAGTCTAATTGGCCAATATAACTCAGTCAGAACAGGGGAGTGGCTGTGCTCCTCCCAAACCATGGTGCAATGTCAGAAAGACAGCATTCTGATTAAGATGTTGCAAAGGTAATGGGCATACCTTATTGGGCAAGAGCAGCACTGCACTGCTGTGAATGCCCTTCAGTAGTTGCATCCTCGGTGTTTAAATCCTCCGCATCTCAGGGTCTGTTGAAATAGTGAGGTGGTGGTCTGCCTTGTCTCCTCAGGCTCTTGACCTGACCTCAAACCATACACTCACCGCAATCAGAGAGTGTCGAGACATGAGTGAATGATAGAGCCAAATCCAAATTGCTGCACATCACTCTGAGCAGCCAAGTGTGCTGACTCACAGCTTGCTGGCTGCTCATTTCTACCTGTTTTGACAGCTCCTCCTAGCTTGCTGCTGTCACCCAATTAGAACAAGAGTTGAGGGGAACATTACAACAGCCATAGCCAGCAGTGACCAGTCAGAAAACTGCATTGGGGTTTGGTGATATACAGGCAACACACAGCAACTGCATTTACCATTTAATGAAGTGTGGCAAGTTGTTGGCACATCAAAGGAAATGTATCAGTCGAGCAGTGTTTAATGGCTCCCTGCAATACACACACCACCACAGGTGGCCACATTTTGAAGTAATATGAGAATCACGTTACAGTAATATGAGTTGCTTATAAGAAAATGTAATCAGTAATTTCCTAAGATTACATTGTCCTATAAGTAATCAGTAACTAATGTATATTACAGGGCAAAGTAATTAGATTAGTGTTACTTATAATGTGTTACTACACAACAGTGCGCACACCCTTACTCCGCACCACATTCTGATTTTTCTTAAGTATTGGTTTTTCTTGATATAAGGGATTGTCAGAATCTAAAAAATGGTAGCTCAGTCTGAGGGGAAGGTGAAACCTTTGCAGGTCCAATGTGATCTGAAATCTGTCTGGGGTAGATGTTGGTGCAATGGTCAGGCCCTTGCACAAAACCATTTCCTCACAAATACTCAATGGACTCCCTGAGAGGTTGGAGGCAACCCTGTCTTCAACACTGAATGTACTCACCCTATTACTTATTCTTCTCCTTCGGGCTCTACACCTGTATTTTATTTATTTATTTATTTTAATTGTAAGGCAATGCACATAAGCAGCAAAATCCTCATATCAGAGTTGTGGACGAGAGGGGTTAAGTGGGGCACTATTTCTGAGGAAAGTAACCTAGGAGTCATCATAAGTGACTGCTTTGTACAATCTAGCCAATGTAACAAGGCCTACACAAGGCAAGTGGGATGCTGGGATGCATAGGGAGGGGTATTCACAGCAGAAGAAAGTACTACTTCCTATCTATAGATATTTGGTGATGCTGCAGCTGGACTACTGTGCCCACTTCTGGAGTCCTCACATAAGGGAAGATAAGGAAAGGCTAAAGATGGTGCAACATAGGATAACACAAATAATTCAAAGCCAGCGGGGCATGTCTTACAAAGATCAGCATAGGGCACTGAATATGTACTTACTGCAGGCCTGATGGAAGAGGATAGATATGATAGAGACATTCATGATGCTGAATGGAAAGAACACAGTAAACTGCAAGGAAGAGAATCAAGGACAAGGTGACATTAACAGAAACTGGTGGGGGAGGTTCAGGAGGGATGTGAGAACATGTTATTTCACAGAGAGTATGGTTGAGCCATGGAACAGTCTGCTAGTTGATGCGGTGGGTGTCAAAACCATTAATGGGTTCAAGCACAACTGGGATAGAGTGAAAACTCAGTAGTTACTCAGGGTGCAAGCAATAAAACAGGGAGCATGGGGTGGACAGTGTTGGCAAAAGCCCTGTTTAGACAGGAGGTCTACAGGTATAATAGGTTGTTATGGGCAGATTGGATGTACCAATGTATTTTTCTGAGTCATTGTCTATGTTTCTACAGTATATGTGCATTTGGCCTGTAAATTTACTGTGTCTAATATACACCTGTTTTATAGACGCTATTTGATCACTCTCTGTATTTTTCTGTATAATCAACCAAGTTATGCTTGATGATGTTTTCTAATAATTGTACCTTGTATTTAATGAATTCTGTTACGCACGTTTGTGTTTTTCATTATCACTTTCTACATATCTAGTAAGTAGTAGGTAAGTAAAATTTATGAAGTGCCACATCCCGGAGGCTCAGTGCATTGTACAAGTAGGTGGGAACATAAATAAAAACAGATCAAATCAGACAATTTAAACTCCCAAACATACATAGAGGTTGCAGCAGTTTACAATTTAATTATAAGCATCATAAGAATGCTTTTTTTTTTTGCTTCATCTTTTTATTAATATTTCAGGAATAAAAAAGACATAACAAAACAAAACACAAGACCAGAAACAAGGTCAATCCAACAATTAAATACAAGCAGTCACAGTCAATGTTGTATTACATTAGAGTCCATCATAGAGGCTATTATAAAATTAAAGTGTAGTGTGTGGGTCAAGCTGGCAAGCCCAGGATAGGCTAATCCTAGAAGCTATAAAAACAGAAAACAGCTTTATAGGTGGTCAGGGGGAACTTCATGTCAGGAAACACAGGGGTAGGGATGAGGAAAAAAAATGCTTTTCTAAAAGATGTGCCTTCAAGCTTCGCTTAAAAGCCTCTATCAATGGGACCCCCCTCAAAGATGTTGGTAGTGAGTTCCACAGTATTGGGCTCTCCACCTCGAATGAACAATCTCCAGTGGACTTAAGGTGGGGCCTGGGAACCACTAAGAGGCCCTTGGTAGAGGAACAAAGTGAGCACACGGAACAGGCAGTAATCAGGAGGTCATTCAGATAACCAATCTGGAAATGAGCTGTTACTAGTTTAGTCTTCTTACTCCCCTACCCCAATGACACATCTGAAAACAAGCTGCTCCTAACTCAGTATATGTTTTCTAGAACAACATTTGAAATCAGTCAATCACTCAGTCAATCAGTCAATAAGTTAAAACCCTTTTGGTTCTGTTTATTATAATTGTGAAGATTCAATTCATAACATCCTTCTCTGAATATGCAAAATATACAAGTACAGTTTTTGTTTTTGATAGTTGAAGGTAATCTCCTAAAACATTTGTTAAAATGCGGCCATCTGTTTGAATAACATAATATTTGGGCACAGTCCAGCTGTATATCTTCCATTAGCTCTGTATTTCTCCTTCATTTTATGTACTACTGAGGTCATATCAATGAAAATGAAAATTTTGTTTCTTGTGGCATTACAGTTATTACCATGATAAAAATATCACTACCCAGTATTATGACGTCAAATGGGAAATATTCTGCAGAGAAACATGGACATTAAGGGTTAAAGATCCTATTTTCATGCAAATGTACTCCTAAATATGAATTTTTAAGAGTTTATGTGGCTTAATTGGTGGAACATCCAACACTAGGCCAGAAGGTAGTGGGTTCTAATCCTGCACTGAGATTGACCTCATTCCATAAATGCTGGCAGTCGAGTGCAGTACTAAGAGGGTAACTCTACTGTTAGGGCAGACTACCCTTCAGATGAGATGTTAAACCAAGGTTCTGTCTGCATTTTCTGGTTGTTATTTAGGTGGATGTGAAAGATACTATTGTACTTCTTGAAAAGAGCAGAATTTCAGTGTTGTACTGGCCAAATTTACCCCATGTACTAAAACACCACTGACAGTTTTGCCTGTTCAGTTTCAGTTGATTTGCATGTGTATCCCCCCTCTCCCCCAGGATGAGGCTAAAAAGAAATAGCAATAACATGTAGCCCTCCTTTCCAGGGCAACAGTAACTAAATAAATAAATAGGAGAAAGGAGAATGTGCAGCAGATACTGTATGTGAAAACATACTGAATTATATCTAAATATCACAAACTAGATTCACAAAGGACTGCAAATGCTGTGAGCCCCAGGTGCACCAGACATATGGTGCATGGGGCTTGCAACATTCTCCAAGTCAGTGATTGGGATTCTTGATCCAGTGTGTCAGTTTTTTCTGGTCCAGCATGAGGCAATCCTGAGTACCCTTTTTATGGGACTTGCACCAAATATTTGGCACAAGCTGTTGTAAAATGGGAAGTGTTGTAAATGCACCTAGTCTTCCAGAATTTGGTGCAGTGCGTTGTGAAATTGCTGGCACAGCTGCACCAACAAACTGATTTGATGCAGGGCTTGATGCAAACCCAGCATTGACCTTTGTGAATCCAGCCCTATGTTTTCACAGTTTTCACACAGGCATTAGCAGCTTTTTAAAAATTCTCAGAGCATTCAATTGTTATATTTGTTCTAGCCATTTTAATGTCAAATACAAGCGGCATGTATATGTGGGTTCAATGCATTCAATGCAAAATGAGAAGTACCTTTATGGTGTACAAACCATTCATCATCCTCAGAATTAATCTACTTTACCATTGGAAACTAAGTTCACATGAGAGACCATAAAATCTGTCATTTTCCCTGATCTCCCCGAATCCCCCCCTCCCCTCACAGGAGAGGCATACCAGTGCATCATTGTGTAGGTATGGCTTGATAAATTGTATGTGGTCATCTACACCATCATTACCATGATAAGAGCCACAATAGGAAGCATTGTTTAAGTAGATGGTCTCCAGCCTTCCTCCAGAATCTAAATATGCTATCTCCACAGAAAACATCAGACCCCATTGATGCAGTGTGGGAGTTAAGTTGGGGAACAGAATCCAGCTCTACAATATTATGATGCAGTGTGATACCCCTAGTTCTAACAGGCCAGGCTAACAAGGTCATTTTAATACTAAAAGTTATGGAGCTGGTTTCTGAATCATGGAAAAGCAATTTGTGTTACTTAAAGATGGCTGCCACGTTGGTCAGACTGCCACTAGAGTTCTTGCTATCTTGAGAATTTTGCTCATTTTAGTGTTTATTTTAGGTTTTTACCAAGTCAATGTTAATCTGCACTTTAAAATCTAGTTAAGGCTTTATTTAGAGAGCAATTGCTGGACAGATTTTTTTGTTGTTTTGTTTTTTAGGCAGTGAGGTTTTTTGTTAGTGTCCTGTACATTTTGCACTTTCTTAATTTGTGGTCAGCCAGTAGCAATCAATTAGCTTACAGACCTTTTCTCTTTAAACTTTGAAGTCTAGTTAAGTCATTTTTAGTGAGTAACTGTAGGCAAAGTTTTTTTTTTGTTTTCCTTTTTTTTCCTGCAGTGATGTTTTCTATAGTGTCTTGCACATTCTGTTCCTTCTGAATTTGTGGCTGACCAGCAGAAATCATTCTGCTGCCCCACCTTTAATCTTTAAACTGGTGTAGGATATTTATATAGCCTACTTCAAAGCCCTAGTCATTGCTTGTCTGTGGCTTGAATTTTATATGTAGTTTTAGTACCCTGTGCCGCAACCTTAAACTTGGAGATAAACTGTGTATCAAGCATTGGACATATGTGGTCCTGTGCTTGCAAATGGATCCCCATCAGCCATGTTTTGAGGCCTCTCCTTCTTGGGGAACAAGCTATTCTCTGAGTGTTGGGTGTTTCGATGAAGCACTAACATAAGTTAGTGGCGGTAGGTAAGCTGTGCTGTCTCCTTATGCTGTTACAATCTGAAACTTAATATCAAATATTGAGGCCGCAGTGAGAGAGCTGACTCCAGGTTGGTTAGGTGGACTATGCTATGATCTTTACGACTGTTCTTAGTGAGAGAGTAGCTGAGGGGAACCTGCTGGGATAGTTGGACTAAGATGACTGTGAGGACTTTCATCTTGCTTCAGCCCTTTGTGAAAGAAATGCCACCAGTTATTTTTTCTCTCTTCCCTTCAGGACAGTGACTGTTTGGGGGCATCTATAAACTATCAACAACTGACACTGCAGGCCATTTAAGTTGAAGGACTTGGAACAAGGACAGGGTCTATTTAGCTTTGGACTCCTAACATAGACTGGTACTTTATTTGTATCTACAGTATTTCACCTGGTGGCAACAGGTGCAGAATGATGCTTTGCAATTATAATATGTTATTGTGCTTGCCAAGGACTCTTTTTCTTTTCCCTTTTTTATTTTAAGTTGTTTTGGTTTGGAGTCAGTCAGATGAGCATTTGGTAGGGTTTGTTGTTGTATGTATTGACCGAGTTGGGGTGTGTGAGTTTTCAGGGGAATGGGGTGGTTGGTAAAGTTTTAAGTTTGTACGGTTGGGCAACATGTGCTATGGTACATCCCCTGTGAGGCATGTCTACTTCCTGGATCATCTTCAGTAGCATCACACCTCTGTTGGATACTCTCTTGGGTTGCTTGCAGAGGTGGAAAATTTCTGCATGGTCCTGGGCATCCTCAAGAAATGTTGCATGGGCTGAAGTTAGTGAGGTTTTCTAGATGCCCAGGGGGATGTTGGGGTCTGGATAGGGACATTTCTTTTCTGACCCAGATACTTAGGGTTCTGCCTGAAAAGAACTGACAGGAGACATTTGGGCCAGCTGGCTTTGCACCTCTCTTTTGGATCATGCTTTATAATTCTAGGTCTCTAAAGAATAAAACAGCGGTGATTGAAAGTTTTACTGATGATTCCTCAGATGGCCAGATTTGTATCATGAAAACCTGTCTGGGTAATGACTCCAGCTCTTTGCTGGGGACATCTATCTCAGATGGGTATTCTTTTATATATATTGGCTGAGGTGTGAGCACAGAGGAGGCAGGGTAGCCACCTGTTTTAGATCCATTCTGGGACTAAAGGCATGCCCCATGGGAGTGACACAGTCATTTGAATATGTAGCTGCTAGGGATGGTCCAGGTGCAGATAGCTAGATCATTCTCATGTATTGACCTCCAGGACAAGAAAATGAGTTCCTGCAGGAACTGGCAGACTTCATCACTAACATGGTGTTGGAATATCCAAGTCTCATTGTCCTTGGGGATTTCAATGCATGGGTCAATGATGAAGTCTTGTCTTTTGGACAGCAGTTCCTCCAGCAGATGAAACAACTTGACCTTGCACAGCCAGTTGCCTCTCAAACTCACCAGCATGGCCATGACTTGGACCTTATTTTCTCATTGGGTCTTGACATTAGTGTAATCAGGGTTGATCCAGTTGTCTGGTCAGCTCATCAATTTTCTTTTTTTGTTTTTTTTTGTCTGGCTCCCCCACTCCCTGAAGGGAGCTCAGCCCATGCCCAATCACCACCCCATGCTAGGCTTACCCCCCAAGGTGGGGCTGCTGGGTCGGCAGCCCTTCCCCAAGGTCCATTGTAATGTGCCCTGGCTTACCCCCCAGGGTGGGGCCATGGGAGTGAGATCCCACCTGGCGGACACTGTTGGCAGTGGTGGTGGTGGTGGCAGAGGGGGACTTCATGCTTGGGGTTGGGATTTTTGTGTGCGACTGTACCTGGGGGCAAGGACATGCAATAATGACCCACATCCACCCTATCCCTTGCAGGTAACAGTGCCAGCACAATGGATCTCCCCCAGCCTCCGCCAGGGGTCCATGACATGCCGGACATACAACCCCCCTCCCCCTTGAGTGGTAGAGCAGTCCCTGGGATGCTCAGTCCTTCTCCACCTGGATGGCCCTCTGATGACCTGAGTCCATTTCTGAACCTGGGTCATCAGCATCACAGACAGACACACTTCTTCTGTGCTGGTGGGCCAGCGAGTTCTGTCCAGTTTTAGGCAAGGATATGTTCTGGGTGATCTCAGGACTGCATTCCATCAATTGTATATTGGATCCTGGGCCCACCCATCTACTTATTGGCTGTGGGGGAGGGTGGCTGTGTCAGATCATGTCTGAGATTGTCAGGTCATCTCTGAGTGAAGGAGGAATTTTTTCCTGTCATTCTGAAAAGGGCAGTGGTGAGGACCCTCCTCAAAAAAACATCCTTGGATCTTGATGTTTTATTGAACTACAGACCAATTTCAAACCTTCCCTTATTGGAGAAGGTAATCAAGAAGTTGGTAGTAATGCAGTTGGAGGCTCACCTGGATAGGTATGACATCTTCGAGCCTCTCCAGTTGTGATTTTTACCTTATCACAACACTGCAATGGCACTTGTTAAGGTGTTCAGTGATTTCCTTTTGGTGAGAGACAGAGGGCATTGTTCCATTCTTGTCCTTCTGAACCTGTCATCAGCATTTGACATAGTTGTTTGTGAGGTTCTTGTGAAATACCTGAGCCATTATGTGTGTCTCACCAGCATGGTTTTTCACTGGCTTGAGTCCAATCAGTCTGGAAGAATGCAACAGGTAGTCCTGGGTAATTACATATCCAAGACCATTGTTTTGGACTGTGGGTTGCCCCAGGGTTCAATCTTGGCCCTTGTATTGCTCACCATGTACATGTTGCCATTGGGTGTGATCATTAAATGGTATGTCTTTTAGATTCATTGCTATGCAAATGAAACCCAACTAAACCTATTGTGTGCATTTGATGGGCATTAATGCTGGTTCAATGCTGTGCAGGTGCCTTAAAAAGATAAATGACTGGATGGCCTCCAGCTGGTTAAGTTTCAACCCATGCAAGACAGAGATGTTGAACCAGGTCACCATGGATGGCTATAACAGGAAGTGACACCTGGTTACCATCCTTAAATGGTTTCATCCTTGAAGCTGTGAATGCAGTTAGAAATCTGGGAGTCACTGTAGACTCCAAGCTGTGACTGTATAGCCATGTATCAGTGGTTGTATGCAATAGCTTTTTCCATCTCTAAAGTATTGTCTGAATCAAACCATTTCTAGTGCCCTGTGATCTGGTGAAGACAGTCCATGCCTTTATTATCTATTGTCTGGATTGTTGTAAATCTTTACCTAGGGTTATCTGGGAGTCCAATGTGCTTTCTGTAGTTGGTCCAGAATGTGGCAGCTCATTTAATATTTTGGACTCTAGAGATCATAGCACTCTTGAACTGTGCAAAATACACTGGCTGACTTTTTGGTGGCAAGTCAGCTTCAAGATGTGCTTGTTGGTATACAAAGCCCTACATTGTTTGTGTCCTACTGACTATGTAGAAGATGTTTTGACCCCACATACCTCTGTCAGCCCTCTCTGCTCCACCAGTGATGGCTTACTGTTGCTCTTGTAGTCCAAGGTGAAGTTTGTTGGGGACAGATCATTTAAAGTCACAGCACCAATCTTGTAGAGTTGTTTTCCTATCCATTTTAGATCTTCCAGCACAGTAGGGGACTTCAAAGGGGCATTGGAATTTCATCTTTTTATTCTTGCCTATTGCCTGACCTAATTTAATTAGCTAGCAAGATATATGTTCTATTGCATTTGTTGGGAAGCATTATTATTTATGAGGTATTATTTATGTTTTTATGTTATTTGCTGTATTTAATGTTTTGGTTTGTAAGGTGCCCTGAGTTCTAGGGAAAGGCACAGTAGAGAAAATGCCTTGCCTTAATAAGATGTAGTTGCTTCTTTGACTTTAAAAAGGGCAAGTATGTGTCCATGTGAGGGACACTATAGGACATTGGTTAGAAATCAGATTGAGTTTGAAATATAAATAAACTAGGAAGAGAATCAGTTCAATGCCATTTATAACAACCAGAACAATGGGAAGGCTTTAAGCCTGAGGTTCGATGGGCGGAGCAACTACGTCACTCCCCCATCGAGCTTAAAAAGTCACTACATCCTGGGCTTTGCCAGGATTCTTTTTCATTGTTGTAGCCCGTAGGCGCTACACTTCCCCGCTCCTCCTTGGTCTGGTTTGGTTTCTCCTTGGGCTTGTGGCTCTGCTCCTCGTTCCCACATCTGCTAATTTTTGTGTTTTGCAGCGCCTCCAGTCACATGCTGTACTCCCTTTCTGGATGCCTATCTTCTGGCTTGCTTCCTCCTACAGCCAATCACTCCGTGGTTCTCTAAATCCCCCTCCCCTGCTGCCTGTCACGCGGCTCGTCTTTCATGTGGCCGCTGGCTTTGCTGCTCTCCCTTTATCTCTCCAGCATGTCGACCTAACATTTTGATGACCATCGGCACTGCTGACTTTGATCTGCTTACGTGTTCCAGAGGTTTGTTTGTGTGCCAGTACCTTTGTCTGCATTGCACTTCACCTTGTTTCCAGCTAAAAAAAAAAAAAAGATTTTAGTTCTCTGCGCTTTATCCCGCTGCTGTTGCTGGTGTCTTTTCTGTTTGCTGTGTGCTCACTCCTGATCTGTGTTGGCCTCATCTGGGACCTCCTGTTGTCTTCCAGGACTCGTCTGCTGCATGGCATTCATTGTTTAATTCATTCTGCTCCGCTCCCTGCAGTGCCTTGTTCGCCAGCTGCATTTTAACATAGATGTCTGCAGCTCTCAGCCCTGGGCCATGCCAATGTTGGCCTCTGATGTTTTTATACTTCTCTGCTCATTTATCAACCTTAAGCAGCCAAAGTACGTTGCACATTTTCACTGTCTCTGCACTCTCATGTGACTTTCATTTAACTATCCATCTAACTCTGGCTTTGGTTTTTGACTCCCCTGACATTGCTGTGTGTGTGTTTCTTGCAGCAGCAAACAGTCTACCCCCTTATTATTGGCTGCTCTGTCCACCAAGGTGGACTGGGATTTCACGTTCCCTCCTGTACTTAACCTTTGCTGCGCTCCTCGGTTATAGTCATTTCATTCCTGCAAGGGGTTTCATGTACCTACAGTCCATTCCTTAAGATTGCAGTACCTTTCACTTCCCCACAACTTAGCTATGCTGCCATACCCTGGCACCATATGTTTCGCTGTGCAGCTCTTCCTGGATGTTCTCTCTCCCAGTCTGATATCATGCACTCAGGCCTCAATCAGGAGGATTCTTTCTCTCTCACAAGCAGGTTCTCCTACTTTCCAGCCAGTGGTGCAGTTTGACCGATGGTCAATTTCTGGCAATTCTGGCCTGGTTTTCAGTCTGGTGTCCTGCCCCGTACCCATTCTGGCCTTCTGGGCTTCCCTCTGTCATCGTACCTCGTCCATTCCTCTTTTACCTTACTCTTGCCTGCCATCCGGCTTCATTCCACTGCATCTCTCAGTGACTCCATCTCTCTGCACTCGATCTTTCTTTCAGGCATACCTATCTTGACTCATAAGCCACCTTGTCTGATTCACCCTCCTGCTGTTCTCCTCCTGTATCGGCCATCGAAGATTGCTCCTCCTACCATCCTGTAGGTCTATTTCACCACTTTGGCTACTCATGATTGAGGGTGCCCTCATTCTGCTCCCTCTCCTCGGCTCTCTTGACAAACTCATCCATGCCGACCCTGCTCAGCCATCAGGATTCAATCTGCTTCATCCGATTCAGCTCATCCTGAGAGTAACCTCTGGTTTGCATACCCTCTGGTTCCAGACATGCCTTCTTAGCCTCGGTGTCTACCTCCTTTCAAGGAGCCTACTTCCTCCATACTTACAATAGTAGGAGAACCTGCTCCAACAGCTTAATCTGGTTCAAGGTCAGTTGGCATTCATCTGCATCCCCCTCCCCCGGGTCGTGCCTGAAAATAGGCAGGATTTGTCTAGTGCACTTACCCAGTCAATAAAAACTAAATAAATAAATAAATACTTCCTTCGTACCAGTTCCTTTTCACATTCCTTCCTCTCTTCTCCTCTTCTACTTCTGTATTGGCCATCCAGGATTTCCTCCACTCGTGGCATGCTATCGATATTTCTTTTTAGGCATACCTGTCATGACTCCTAGGCTACCTAGTCAACATGCGGCCATCCTGCAGCATGTATTCATCCTGCCACATGTACCAAGTTCATAACTCCAGTCATCATTCATTCCGCCTTCCCTCAGGATTTATCTGTTTATATCGCTTACTCTACCATTCCTGTCCTTGAATCCTATGCTGTTCTGTACCAGCCATCAGGCATTTATTCCACTCAAGGCCTGCAATCAATATTTCTTTTGAGCCCTATCTATCCTGCCTCTGATTCCACCTCATTGAACCATGGCACTAGTGCAGTATTCATCTAGTTCCTGCCTTCTGTCATCATTTGGGTGTGCCTTTCCTGAATCCTATGTCACCTTATCAAATCGCACCAGCTTCAACTACTTCACTATGACTTGTACCGGCTGGGTCCTATGCTACCCCATTGATTGCTGTCCTTGCCTCCCGTTTTGCCAACTCATGGTTCTCCACCCTGGTTCCCCGCCGGGTTCCCAGCTCCTCCTCTATTTGAGCTCCTTCTTCTTTTCACTCCTCCATTTGCTCCCCTCCTGTTCAGGGTGCTGTGCTGCCCCTCTCCCGCTATGAGCTAGGTGAGGTGCATGCATCTGCTGTTTCTGGATTTTATTGAGGCACTCTCGCTCCTGCTGTCTGACCTGTGCCATGCTTCTACCCGGGTCACTCCTGTCTTGCTGTTCAGCTCCAGCTACGGACGTACTGCAGGTGTGCGGGCTTGTAGCTGCATCGTAGTTTATCTTCCTCATTTATTTCTGTTGCTTATTCACTTGTCCACTTATTAAACTATAAAAAAAAAGACAAAAAGGGGGCTCTCTGTGGCTTTCAGTTTGCTTTGGTGCACAGCATATGGCTTGGCACCAGCTCAGTGTTTGTTGGACTTCATTTCTTGAACTCTGGATAGTGTGGGAGATGGCCTTGCAGTTGTTGGTTGTTTGGGACTTCTTTTCAGCCCTGTGATTCCTCCTCTTGCTACTGCTATTTCTGGACTCCCCATCTCTGTTCTGCTTCAGGCATCTCATGGCCTGCATTCATTGCTTAAATTGGGCAGGCTTATCGAGTCCCCACCTTGACCCGACCTGTGCATTTCTTCTGGGTTTTTTTCCCTATCCTACCATCCCTTTCCCTACTCGTACTCATCTCTTTGGTGCTTATTCCTATGCTTCCTCATCGAACTGCTGCTCTCTGAAGTTCTTCCTGACTGCCTTCTCTCATTCTGCCATCCCCATCATTTGGCTATTTCTGGCCCCTGTAGTTCTCATCCCATCCTGGACATCAAGGATTCACTCCAATCAAAGCCATTCAGTATCTATCTGCTGGCTCCATCTGGCCTGCACTCGATATTTCATTTGGGCATCTCTATCATGACTCATGCCGTCTCATTGCCCCGTGGCCCTCCTGCTGCATGTATCAGGTTCGTGACTCTGGTCATCATTACCCACCTCATTGAACTGCACGCACACCTCTCATGACTCCTACCTCACCTTCCTGCTCCAGCCTTCATGGCTTCTCCCTATCATCGTATAATTAGACTCTGAGTCTCCTTACTCATAACTCTATCAAGCTCTTTGACTCATAGCTTGGCTACTTCAAATTGCCTCGATATCCAATCGAAGACATGCAGGTCCATGATATCTTTCCTCATCCTGTTCATCTATTTCATTCACTCATTCAGTATCAGTTATCTCGATTCAACTCGATCTCCACTTATGGCTATGCCTTTCTGTCCATCGCCCTTTGCTACAGGCTGGCTGGCTGCTCTCCACCATCATTCAAGTTCAAGTTTCAGTACCTCATCATTCCACGGCCCTCATGCCTCAAGTATCAGGTTCCTGATTCTATCCATCATCAGCTATCATGACTTCACTCCGGTCATGGCTTCTGTATCTCATCATGCCTCAGTTTTCTCTTAGCTTTCTCTGCTATTCACATCGTTGGGCCATCTATAGCTGACTGCATGTGGCCTTCCATTGACCTAGGCCTGCGTGCCAACTCATATGGCTCACCCTATTGCAGTTCTCATCCTGTATTGGCTGGGTCCTGTGCTAACCCATTGACCTCCCTCTGTCCTTCGTTCTTTCATACCTCGCTTCCCTGTACCAGCCCCCATGGCTTCAATTCCTCATCACGCCTCATCTGTTTCCTTATTTGCCTTCCCCGTCCTAGCGCCTTTTCTAGTACCAGCTATCATGGCTGCACTCTGCTCTTAGCTTCCCTTTTCATCTTAATTTGTCCAGTATTGGTCCGCGATCACACCGCCTGAGTTGCTTTTGGTTTCTGATCTCTCTTCTTGGCCTCTGAGTCTATCTCCTTTTGAGGAGCCTGCTTCCTTTCATTCCTACGTCCTGGTCTGTTTTCAAGTTCATTCCAGTCTCTTCCTATTTCAATCTCATATCGGCCATTCCAGATTCACTCTGCTTGTGGTCTGCTTTTGATATTCTTTTGGGCGTTCCTACCATACCTCCTATGCCACCTATCAACCACACCTATCTTGAAGATTGTATCGAGTTATTAACTCCAGTCATATCGAGTTCATAAATCCAGTCATCATTCACTCAGCATTACCTCAAGGTTTCTCTATTAACCTCGCTACTCGAGCATTCCTGTCATTGAACTCCATACTACCTCATCGACTACACCCTTAGGGTCTAATCATTTACATCACATAATCAAGCATGCCTCTTCAACCTCAGTATCTGCTCACTCACATCGCTCAATAATGCACATCACTGGCATCACTCAATCAAGCACATCGCTCAATCAAGCCAGCCAGCATTTTCATCTGTCTCATCAGCACATCTGGAATCTCCTCGTGAGCACATCTGGATACACCTTGCTCCCCCAACTTGTACATAAATCTACTTCCTCCCATAATTGCTTCTCTGATTTACTCTCTCCCATCGATTACTTGAGCATTCTCTACTTGGATCCCTGCTACCTTATGTTCCTTATTTGTCTGTGCTTCTTTGGGTTTTTCCCTATCCCATCGTCATCCTTCCTACTTATATCCCTCATCTATGAACCATTCTCTTTTGTGACATATGTCCTCAAATCAAATGTCGTCAGCCTGGAGGGAAGGCGACCTAGGCCTTGGATCCTCAGAGGTTTCCTCCTCAAATGGGTTTTTTCCTCTCCTCCATGCCAGTGGTCATAATATTAGTTAGAGTTAGTGCTTTCTTCTCATTAGTTAGTTAGGTTCCACTGTTGGATGGAGGTGGATGGTGGCCCTGGCTTTCCCCTCTCTCCTTAAGAAGTTAGCCCTTCTTTTCACAGAAATTATTCATCATCCTCGCCTCTTTGATGCTTGACATATTTAGGTATTATTTTTGATCTTCTTCCTACCCCACCTTTAGCTGATGCATTAATTCCTGGCTCCTGTGGGGGGGAACCTCCTCTAGGGTTCCTTGCATCATACTCCTACAGGGTGGTATATCCCACGGATAGAGAGGTGGAAAGCCACAAAGAAAAACTCAAGTTACACAAGAATTATCTCATATTATTTCATTCAGTTGAGTAAGCACATCCAATGGGAGGGCTTTAAGCCTGAGGTTTGATGGGCAGAGCAACTACATCACTCCCCCATTGAGCTTAAAATGTCACTACATTCTGGGCTTTGCCAGGATTCTTTTTCTTTGCCCACCATCCACCCCTCCTCTTTCTCCAGCAGCTCATCTCTCTTCCCCATGGGCTTCTTCCTACCCTACCTTTAACTGACACATTCTTTCCTGGCACCTGTACGGGGGACCCTCCTCTAGGGTTCCTTGCATTGTACTCCTACAGGGTGGTATATCCAATGGACAGAGAGGTGGAAAGCCACAAAGAAAAACTTGTTACACAAGCATAATCTCATATTATCTCATTCAGTTGAGTAAGCACATTGAACAATATTTATTCAACAGAGTGCATGGTCAAAACCAAATTGTATTTGAAGATCAAGAGAATTAGCCATAATCTTTTTTCCTGAATTTAATTTCCTGTTAATCAAATTTGTAATTATAATCAAGGCAGAGTAGTAATCTAATTTTTTTTTCTGCAGCCAAATTCTTTGTCATTCAGCAGACAGTACTGTAAATTTAGAGTACTAGTTTAAACTCCATTTTGCAAAGAAAAATAAAGACTAAATTAAAAGCAACTGTGAGTTTAAAGGCTGTAATTCCATCAAGGGTTTTGTATTTTAAATCATGTGACTGAAACTTGACTGGTTTAACTCACAGATGGGATTATAGGTCATGTAATTTACCATTGAACTGTTTTCTGTTTTCTGTATTCTGTGGTCACAAATACTATGTACAAGGTTTAAGACTGTTTCAAATAAAATAATTCCATATATGAGTACATGTCTGAACAAAATACTTGTTAATCCTGGATTACTATAAGCATGAGTGGGGTGATGCAGACCACAATTACCTAGAGGACTTCCCACTTTTAATTACATAGCTAACATGTTACATACTTGTCTCAGAATGCTACAGCATTAAGTGGAATGCTCAGACAGTATAAATGACGCAGTGGGCTTGATTTTGAAAAGCATTGTTAGATTTGGGCATGATGCAGTGAACCACCAGCTTTGGCACACCTGGGTGCACTAGGGTACTGCAACTGATTTTACATAAAGCAGGATCTCAGCGCCAATGTCCTTGGGTTTGCTGCAAGCTGACAAATGCACAGAAGAAACAGCACATGGATGGGATGTTGCAAGCCATGGGATGGGCTTGCAGCAGCATCAGCAGCCAGAGATGTCAACCCACCCCTGATGGCTGGTGGGTCATCCTTAGTATGCCATGGCTCATGGGGGGGTCACAGGGGTTGGGATGGGGTAGGGGTGACAACAGCCTCTGATGGGGAAAATTCATGATTGCCACCTGCAGTGTAGGTCTATGGCAGGGGGAAGACACAACAGCACCACTGGGATGGGTGGGTGTGATGGATTTGCCATGGACCACTGGCCACTCCAGTAGTGGCATGCAGGTGTTGGGGGCTCTGAGGGCACCTTCCACAGCAGGGCCCAGGGTCACCCCACCCATCTAGCGATGGCTCCAACAGTGGAACACAGCAGGTTAGACCAGCTCTGGGCTGGTCTAGTAGCAGGGTCCATGTGCTCATGGGGGTGTACTTGCAAAATCCCACTTTAGGAGGTATTGCAGCTCTGCCCTTTTGCATGCCCCCTTCCACCATGATGCACTGGTGTGGCCATCACAAGGACAGCACAAGCCTAGTTGGTGCAGGCAGTCCCTTCAGGAGTACAGGGTGCCTTCTAAAATCAGGACTGGAGCAAGGTGCAGCACAAATAGCCCTTTGTGCCATATCCTATTGATGCAACCCCTTGCACCAGTCCTGATCATTTTAAACTAGGGTTCAGTTATTGTAGCAAAATCATAACTCACTGCTCTTACATCACAACTGTACAACCATGAATTGCAGGTTACAGTATCTGATGTCACACTATAAGTCACAACAAAAATACATGGACTGTACATGAATTACTGTACAAGGCTCTGTCACATAATACAAAAATAAAACATGAAGAGATGTAGTGCTGAATTCAAAATGATTCTTAGTGTGTTGATTAGACAAGGAACTGAGACTGAAAAAAGGTTTGAATTTATGTACATTTCATAAAGTTTCCTTAAGGGAAACCTAGTAGAGAACTTAGTAGAGCAAATTATTCTTCAGTCCTGTCTCCAATCGCATCTATAATTTTTTTTATTTTCACTGTTAAGTTAGCCATCAACTCTTACTTCCAAAAGAAGGATAAATTTCTTTCTGTGCTTTTTTTTGGCAGAAATCGAACAGTCCTCCTGGGGATACTGAAGGCAAAAGACCAGCAGAACAAATCTCGGACAATGTGGATAATGTTAATAACAATGAAGAAAAAATGAAGATAATATAATATCTTAATTTGTCTGTAATTGTCAAAGCATTTTCTGTAATAATGTCTTAATTTTTTTGTTTTCTTTTAGACAATGTATACAAGCATATTAGGTTTACAGTATAAAGCATGTACCTTTTAATTTAGTCTGTGAATGTTTCTAAACCAATGACCTTTCCAAATGTTAGATAGTGATGCTATTTATCATTCGCCAACAAAGCAATAATAACGTGTAAATGTGTGGTTTTAATTGATTACTTTGTTATACAGCTTGTACAATTATAGAATGTAATGATTAAGTATGTTACTTGCATATTAAGATTCTCCCTATATTGTAAATGCCTGACAATCAAAACTTTTTATTCAGTTGAACAAGGTTAATGTTGCCCTATTTCATAACTACTGTATCTTTGTACTATATTGACCGATGGATGGTCTTTTTCCTGATGGGAAAACAAAGTATATTTTCAATGCTTGAAAAGATCTAAAAGCACATCCACAACTTGCTGTAGTTATATCATCCACATACAGTCATTAGCTCTTACTTTGATTCATTTTGGTAGAAGAAGTAGCCTTAAGAAAAACACAAAACGTTTTCTTGCACTGTATATAAAAATGACATAAAATCTGCTGGAGTTTCAAGCTGTTAAACATATGAACAGTGTCAGTGTGTCTAGTAATGGACATTTGCATTGTTTTACTTTGTGTCAAGGTGATAAGTTTTGGGGGAGGGTTGCTCAAATGGTAACATTTTAAGAAAGAAATAAGAACTTTTTTGTTGTGCAAATCTGGGTAGTTCTGTTCATTGGGCACCAGGCTCATTTCTTACAAAATAATTTTTCATAATACTGTTACTTCAGAATCTGCAGGGATTGGAGTATAAATTAATTTCATTTGTTAAGGATAAACTATTGTTCTTTACATACTATGTCATAAACTTATTTGCCTTGTATCATTATAATTTATTTCATAATTCAAGCCAACCTTCTTTTATTTAAAATACATTTTCAATGTCTTCCTATTAGTAGTTTTCCATCAGAAGTACATTCCACAGCATAGAATTTCATTTAAACTGTTATCTGTCACAGCTTACTTCATAATACAGAGTAATCATAAACGTTATGTGGGGCGTATTCCAGAGTAGATCTGTCATGGACACACACACACTTTTTTCCATGTAGAACTATTTCTGTACCCATAGACCAAAAATAATAGCTGGTCTGCCCATGTCGAACCTGCATCCAATCATTGAATGCAAAGCATTGTGCATTTATTGCAATTAATGATGCATGGTCATGCAAACCCAGATGTACATAATTTATGGAAACAAGGTGCCTCAAATCAGACTCACCTGTTGTACACACTTATACCATTTGCAATTAGCTGTGGGCAGTCCATCCACAAGCACTCTGATGCAGATGCAGGCAGAACTGACTCCTGTGCATGAACTGGAGCCTTTTGAAATACCCACACCACCCATGCAGAGTACTATTGGCTATCTAAAAAATAACAACTTCAAAGGTTAGGACAATGTGGTATTTAGGGTAGCCTGTCCAAAAATATCATTACAAACACTTTGAATATATTTGTGCAGACATAATTGATTCTTTGGGCTTCTCATAATGATTGATATATGGTCTACCGGTATACTTATTTTTGGAAAACTTGCTATACAATATGATCTCCTTATATTAGCTGTAAGAGATTCAGGATTCAGTGAAAATTCAACCCCCCTCCCCTACAAACATTGAAATCTGACAATGTTCTCCAAGATAATTAACCCAGGAGCATTTCCCACAGATAATCTTCCTGGACAATTCTACCCAGACTGTTTTTTATATACATCTATCTTGCATGCATACATACTGTATATTTTGAATATCTGGCTCTGTTTAACTATTTTATTAGACTCTGCCTAATGCCAGACAATTTATTATCTACAAATATTCTTAGACCTGATGAAGCTTACCAATTAAATTGTTTAAATGATAATATTGCCCATCATAACTGCAAGTTACTTAAATGGTAACATTCATTGAGTTGGAATAAATGAAGCAATAACCAGCTTTTGTGGGTGATTAAATGCCAAGACTGAGGTACTTAATCACCCACAGAGGCTGATTATTGCTTTGTATCATTCAACTAACTGAATGCTATTATTATTATACTGGTAGGAGTTTTCTAAAAGTATTTTTTTTTTAATCAGACTTTGAATGAAAAGTGAGCAGTCTAACATGATGAAATCTGACTTTGAAAAGTAAAGTCATGAATTCGGTACTGTGGATTAATGCTGGCACTAATTTACATGCCATGAGTCGTGGCTTTACTTTTCAAAGTGGTATTTTATGTTGTTAGACAACTTGTTTTTGATTTTGAGTTGGATAGAAAAAATAGAAACAGAAGGTCATTTATAAAGTAAATTTAGCATGCTGTGCTTGGAAAAAAAAAATTCACAAATGAGTTTTCCAGTGCATGTTGCCCGCATACTGTGGGAGTGTTTGAAATAAGGATAACCTACTGTGGACATCTCTAAAATGTGGATAACGTACTATGAGTTTGTGTAAAATCTACATAATGTGCATTGGACATGTATAAAATGTGGTTGTGGTAGTTTGTGGGATAGTAATTGACAGTTTTATAGTGTTCTGATTGGTTAAGAGCAGGTATAATTATGTTTATTTTCCATGTTAAGAAATTATTTGGTTGTCATTTTTTAAAGGAATAATAACTGTATCAATATATTTATTCACATATTTTAAGATTGTTGTTTGAAGGAGTTACTTGGTCCCCTCTGCATTACAGATTGCATGCAGTTATTTTATCTAATGTAAAGTGTGTTTGGTTTGAGAGAAAGTCAAATAACATGGTCTAGTTTGTGATTTAGTGTTATATAACAACATTTTAACTCTAATTCCCATGTTGGCTGCAAAATTATTACTTAAAGCATTGAAGCTCAGGCTCAAAGAGGGGTATTTCAACAACGAGCAGCTACAGATACTTATTAGAAGGTTTACATTTCCACACCAAGAAAACATGCAATTATTTCACACAAAGAATCAAAACATAGAACAATTTATACATTACTTTAGTTACTACTGATACTCTTATTAGATTTAAATTAAGATTGGATGCTTACGTAAGTGAAAGGGGTATCCTTAGTTCTGAGTGTTGAATAGCCACAGTTGGTCTCAAAAAGCATTGGTTTCCTTTCTGTCAGTAAGTAGGAATCTACAAAAGAATAGAGATGATGGTAGTGCATAAAATGAATGTGACAATAATAACTGTTGTAACACTACATGTTTGACCTTCCAGTACTGCATAGCAATCAATTAACTTGATTTTCTATAGCACAAATAATGCGCTATATTTACTAAAGGGCCTGCTACATACCAGAAAAACAGTGTACAAGGTGTTGGACTGGTATGCACTATCCAAGGCTGGCCCAATGTACAAGCACTTAGCTCCACACAAGTGGAGGGGCCAGCCAGTGTGGCAGACATGACTTAGATGTCAGGCATACAGTCAGGAGCCTATGCCAACTTCAGAGTAGAACCCTTGCTCTGTGGGAGCAAAGGATCATGTGATGTGGGACTCTACATAAGGGCTGCCATTTTCATGGAGTCATGGATGCCAGTCATTAAAACAAATGGAGCTGTTTTCTGAAGCAATCATTCTCATGCTGGTCCTTTGTGACAAAGAAGAAGGCTAGGGCTCATAGTGGGGGAGCAAGACTGGGGCCTCTACACTTCTGTCAGGGGGTAGAATGGGGTACAGCAGCCCTCTTTCTGGCATAATCAGACCCGCTGACACTGGTCAGGCACAAAGCAAATGTTTTAGTGCATGCCACACTCTAACAGTTCAGCCCCTGACTAGTCCCCTTCCTGTTCTTAAACCATCAACAGTGTGGCTTTGCAAATGCAAGCATGATTGGGGCTTGGAAAAAATATAATGTGACAGAGCTGTTAGTGCATCCATGGATGTCCAGCGGACACCCTGGATGGTCTCTACTTGATCATATAGTCTGCCTAACATTGTGCACATGGTTAAGTTACAATAATTCATAGAGCCCAATGTGATTCTAATTGTTATACAGCTCTACATAGATTAAACAAAAAAAAACTAACAAAAAAACCCCAAAAGCATTCAAATATTAATAATGGTTTAAAAGACAAATAAATAGTACAATGTATTGCATATGTCAAATAGCAATTGTTTTTAATTTTGCTTTTTCAGTATGCAATTCCATTTTCCTAAGTATGTTACCCAAACTGTGGCAGAGTAATTTAAGGCAAGATCAGAAACTCATACACCAATGAATACTATTGATATCGTCTGAAAAGTGGTACTTAAGTTAGGGTAACACCATCAGTGTTAAAAACTATAGTTGAAACCATAGGAAAATCACACTGCACAGTTATTAAGATTCAGGAGATATTTAACATACACAATGTATGTTTCTTTTTGTGTGTCTTTGTGCTGTAAATGTGTTGCCTAATGATATATTTTTGCAGTTAATTCCAGTTTATTGTAAAGGATATTTAATAACATTCGCATTTTATGCAACACTCCCTTGTGTCAAGGAGCAACCTCCCTACTTCCCACCCTGTACCAAATGAGGATGTTCAGATAGTGTAGTATCCAAACCGATAACTGGCTTTTGATTTTTGACATTCTTCACTCTGATAGCCTAATCATAATTTCTGTGATTTGGTTGCAAAAAGTAAAATGAACAAACAAAATGTGACAAACAAACCTACCTCCCCACACCCTGCATTTAGGTAATGTTCCACTTTATCCACCCTCTAGTACTCAAGATTCCTCCTCCTCTGTCATGCCCCCTTATGCATATTTCTTTTAGTAAAAGATTCCCTTATACTTCTATAAATCTATAACTTTGTCACCTGTAAATAGAAGTGTGGGACCTAGATATTGTTTCCTGTTTAAAAATATTTTTTTTTTACTTTTACTACTACTGCTGTAAATAAATACTGTTCCCCCACCCATGCCACATCACAAGCCAATCAACTCCCCTACTCTGTCACTGAATCACATCCCCTGAGTTTAAATGAAAACCTCCCACAAATACATTAGAGTCACAAACTCCTTTTCCAAAGCTCTCAAATTACATGGATAATTACCCATATGTCCGGTCAGTAATTGTTGGGGTGCAGTAGTTGAACCACCATTATTCTCATCTTCAGTGCCCCAACCAATGAAAGTGATAGGAAGTTGTTATTTAATTTATACATTTGGATAGTGATGATGAACACGACAACACTCCAGCATGGTACCCAACAACTTACAGTGTGTTTATCCATAGAATTTAAATGCTCTGGTTGGGGCAGGAAGACGGTTGTGGCCTACAGAATGTATAGGGTGGGGGGGTTTCATTTAAACTTGTGAGATGGGATTTAATGACAAGGTGAGGAGAGGTAGTTGGCTCATGATTTGGTGCAGGTAGGGATGGGTTTTATTTATAAGGGTGGCTTTTATTGTAGTAAGGAATTTTCTCACAAGACAGTTGGGGGAGGAGGAATGTTGGGCGTTAGAGGGTGGGCAGGGTGTGGGTATCTAATGAATCAGGGATGGGGGTGTTGACAGGCTGGAGAGAATTTATTTGCACAGGAGATTTTGAAGAATTCACATTTGGATTTTATATTAGATATCAGACGTTTGTATCTGAATCTGAGATGGAATCCTAATATTAAGGATTTCAGATTTTCAACAACTATGTTGAAAATCCTAAATCTTGAATTCTGGGCAAAATGTAAGATATCCATTTATAAAAACACATATGTGAGCATTCCTAATGCCAAGCACTCCCTGGTATCTGAAGGCAACACAGTATATACTCTGTCCTGTGTCACCATCACCCTAGTTTCCAGCGGCACCCCTGTCTCTAACATCCCATGGCAAAAAAAAAAAAAGCATGGTGTCCAGTGGCATTCTCTCCCTTTACCAGTCCCATGCCCAGTACCCTCCACTGCCCAGTGATATCCTAACTCTCTTCCTTCCAAATACCAAACACTCCCTGGTGTTGAATGTTGACCCTTACACTCACTACTTGCCATGGTATTTAGTTGATGTCTTCTCCCTCACCCCATCCCATACCAGGTATACTTTGGTTGCACTTGGTGCCCTATACCCCCATCCTTTCTACATAACATGCCAATCACTCTCTTGTGCCTAATGCTTCCACCTTCCTCTTGTCTAAAGCTCTGGTTGATGTTGAGTTGTGGCCTCCTCATGCTGTCTTCTTGTTTTAAGCAAGGACTTATTATGAGTGACACCCCTCCCTCCCTATCCCTATGCACAGTCAAGTGCTCAGTCATGTTTCTGCAGTGTTATAACCCCTCTCCATGAATCCCCAAGCTCTCTCCAAAGCTGTATCCTCTCCTACTGTAGGCACTCCAGAGTATCTACTGGCACCCCCTTGCACCCCCAAACCTCCTGCATTCAATAGTCATTGTAAATGCTTAACCAATCACCACCTTTGCAAGCTGCTGCCTAATTACTGTTACAACAAACTCCAATTAGAAATTACATAGGAAGGCTGTTCTCAGAGCATTTATGATTCATTATTAAATCTATTTATATGTTATGGCTTCCACTCTTACCAACAGATACAAATAAATAAGATTAAACATTCAAGCTTCATTTGTACATGGATAATAGACAGTCAGACATTCATGTTCATGTTAATAGTATCACTTCAGATAAAAATATGTATGAACAAGGCTTGATACTAAGTGACACAATCAATACAGTTAATAACTGTATACGGGTCCACTTCTTCACAAATACACAACTCTGACTTCTTACAGCATACATAATAACATTTTTTGCACAAAATTTAAAAACAGATTCCTATCACATTATTGTTTTTTTTTTTTTTTTTTTGGTTGGTCTAATGTGAACATAGGGCAAAATAAGTAATCTATTATCTGTACCTTTAAGAAAGAAACATTGTAGCTCTACTAGATCTAAAACAATGCTTACCATTTATAGAACAAGGTGTTGTTCAGTTATCCTGGCATATAGATGGCATGTCAGTAGATCCTGTCTGATGGAATCATTTTAAGCCAGCCTGATGCACATACTGGTGTGAGATCGCCCCTGTATCTGCATCAGAAAAGTTTGTCCTGGGTGCATTTCTTAAATGGTCTGGGTGGGTTACAACACTTGCTGCAATGTGTAGCAAATTGCATCAAAATAATGATGCATGTCTAATTATTTTTATGTAAGTGAGGAATCTTCAGTTGTGACTGCATCGGAGTAACAGATGCTTTACGGATTATGAATGTAGAAAACATGGCTGGTGGATCCATAATGGATCTTATTTGAAAATCATTGTCCTAGGTTGTTCCTGTTGCATACTGTACTGTTTGGGGAATTTTGAAAAGCACTCCACAGTTAATGCAGAATGCATTACATTGATACAAATATTTAAAAATGTCATTCATAATGATGTGTTGTTTATGAAAAATAAGTATGCTCAACATTCAAAAATGTTTATTAAAGCTGAGCAATAGGACTGTCTCAATTAAGACCCCAAAACTCAAAGTATACACAATATTTGTACAGTAATATCTTTCTGTCAGAGCATCATGCTATCATCCCTTACTTCAGGCCATATGGCCTCCAGGAGACATCACTTTGGCAGACCCATTACCGTATTTTGGACAAATAACATTATATAATTGTTACTAATATTGAGTTTGCTATAATATTATTATTATGATTTTTATCTAATCCCTTAGGGAGAAACATATTTATGCTATCATAAAGGAGATTGGGGTACCTACGTCAAATGGCAGCAGTTGCACAAGAAATGTGTTCTCAATTTTCTTGGTTTTATTGATTGCTTCCCTGTCTCCCAGCTCCATCAGGTATAAAGCAACTGGATCTTAATGCTGACATTGTACAGAGCAATATCAGTTTTGGTGCAGTTACAGTACCACAATGATGCTTACTCAAAGTATTCCAGTCTATTAATGATTAACTAATGAAGCCATATTATTAATATTCCTAATCCAAAATGCCCCTCCCCTACAAAAAAAAATGCATTCTCTCATCGACCTTAGAGCTGCACAGGACACATTCATGTCTAATATTCCATATACCAAATACCAAAATGTTTAATTTCCTAAAATGTATTCTCATTTACTGTTCTTCAGTGAACAGAATATGCTTGTTCAGTTTTGTTTGCAAGCCAGTCTCAGAAAAGACTATAACTATGAAATAATTTGCATATATTGTAGCCAACCTGGAAAGCCCTGCTTATGTGAGCAGTTTTAAGAAAATATTCATGCAATGATTAACTGACCATGATGGGCTACCATGCAACAAGACAGGATGGAATCTCTGGCACTTGTGTGTCTGGGTGGGTACAATCTTCTGCTATATTCGGCACCTACTGCACACTCTGTGTTGTGGATGAGGGCAATGTATGATGGTGGTTAAGGTGAATGTAATAGTGGGGTAATCAGAGAGAACTATTTTTTACAGCAAAACATGTTGGTAGATAGGATGACACTACAATAATTGATCTCAAGGGCCTCTAGAGAAGCTACCATGACTGCATAAATATAAATACTAGGGGCAGGATTCACAACGAGATTTTTTAAAAATTCCACTCCGCAACTGCTGTTGGGGACTGGATTCACCTGCTGCTGTGTAGCGGCTGATCCACAGCTGCAACAGTTGTGGAGGGTGCTACGGCGGGTTCTGATGCCTGTAGCAGCCTCCCGCAGCTGTGGTGCTGTCCATGGCAACAGCATCTGCATGCTGCCATATTCCATGGAGCCAGTCATACTCCAGCTCCACCTTAGTGAATACCCACAGATGCGGGCGACCAGCGGCTTCAAAAGTGGATTCCCACTAGCGCCGAGGTTTTTCCATAGCTGCGGGTCCTTCTGACAAGTTCGTGAATCCTGCCCTGGGAATCTATTTAAACAATAAGCACTTCATCTTAAAACATATCTTTGTCCTGGAGAAAACAAATATATCAGATTAAAATCAGCTGAAAACACAGCCTATAATACTGTGTGCAACAAAAATGGGTAAATGGAATTATATATAAAAAAATACCACAAACAGGTCCTGATGTCCCTCTTCTCCAATGCTTTTGGAGGTAAACGATATTTGGAATTGCTGTTTCAATTGTGAAGGATTCAACAACCTTACTAAACAGGGACTTCCTTTCCTGTCTACTGTATTACATGTTATTACTGTAGAGTAAATTAGGGTATCATGTTTAAAAATAAATATTAACAACCTTCATAACATGCACTGAATATTTTGAATGCTTTTTATGAAAATTGTTCTACTTATTATGGTAATGATAAAGTATGTTGTGGCATGCAATGACAAATTACACAAAAACACATTTTTGCAAAACATTTATTGTCAAACTGAATGCATAAACATCTCTAAGAGGGAATGAAAAAAATATAGCATTGTCAAAACATAGTTGAGAATCATTTTTTTTCCATACTGTAAGACTGTAGCTTCCTTCCGTTTTTGGAACTTGTAATGTATTTTTCTGTTTGAGAATTCTTTTTCTGTCTTTTGGTGGCAGACGTTTGTATCAGACTTAAGTGATTATCTGTTAAATTCCAAATACATTACAGATTTTATAAAATAAACAAACTCTGCACATGTCAGTTATTTTGTTTGTTTATATTTTTCATGGCTGCTGTGAAAGTATTACATTTAACTAGAAACTACACCAGTGAAACTGCATTTTGAAAACATATTTGGTGAAAAGTAGAAAAGAAGAAAACCTTAAACTGAAAATGCAAACTTGTGTCTGTGTTACATTTGCCAGGGTAAAAATGGGAGTTTATTGTGCAAAACTAGCCATACACTTGATATGAAATCAGACACACACACACACACACACACACACACACACACACACACACACTAAATAAATATGCAAGATACTGTTAAAGTGATTAGTGCTTTATGGCCTCAGGTGAAAATGATGGTTCAAGTCAGTTTCTTTCATTCCTTTGAAAGGTTGCATGTTGCAAATGCAAAGTGTTTAACAGTATGTTAAGATGGGTTTTGGCCACTAAACTACCTTACCTGTTAGCATCAGTAGAACTTTTTGCAAGTAATAACACACAACGAGGTATGGGTTATCTTCTGATAAAAGCACACCCAGGTGTGTTATGAGGCACAAGGCACTTGTGCTGAGTTCCTTATGCACCTGGGCATGCTCTTATCAGGAGATAACTCACACCTCAGAGTGTGTTATTGGGCTTATAAAATGGGTCACACAAGTTGAAAAAAAAAGCAAAAAATTCAGTTATTGTAATGAAATAAAAAGATTTGTAAAACATTTGTTTTGTGTGTTTTTGTTTTGAAAAAAAAAGTAGTTCCCTTGGTTCTGCCAGGAGATGGTGCTAGTTAGTAAGACATGCCTTTTTCCTTATTCCCTTGAGTTTGTTTCCCCACACACAAAGAGTTCCTCCTCTCGATACACTCACACATTTGTAGTAGAGGTAATAATTTGTGTTGCATTCCCAATACATTTAATTTTATTTCTTTTACTGGCTGCAATGTAATATAGCTGAACACCGGCAGCAGCTCGGGTCACTTTCTGTTACTGAAAGCTGCCAGTTCTGTGACAGTGCATGAGCATAATGAATGAAAGCATTGGAATAGCACACTTTGTTTTCTTTTTGTTGTTGTTAACTGAAAAACAAAACATTTGCCCATTTAAATGAAACTGCTTTTTTACTGCATACTCCTGTAAATGCAAACAGTGGACCACAGAAGTCACTTTCACCTGCTGAAAGCCCCCAGTTTCGAGATAACAGTGGGTGAGTGTGGAAGTACCTCAACAGCTTGAAGAGGCTTTTTTAATACTTTCAGGCTGTGTCTTGTCAATGAAAGTGCTGCTTACTTCTGCATTCTGTGCAAATGCCTTCAGTGGTTCAGTCAGGGGTTCAGTCAGAGCTCACTGCTCATTTACGTCACTGTCTTGGTCACACTAGTTTAACCAGAGCAGCTTAGATTGCAGTTTAGTTTTAAAACATTTCATTTTCTTAAACTGAACTGGATCAGAAAATCAGCTGTGCTATTGGCTGTGTGTGTGTGTGTGGGGGGGGGGGTTTGCAGCTCAGCGATGGCAAGCCAGCTCCAATTTTAAAATCAAGACATTGGCACATCTATCATAAAATATCCTAAGTGGCTGATGCGGTGTCGGTTGGCACAATATGCCATGATAAGGACACGGCCAAGGGTACCTCTCAGCCAATCAAGATGCAGAAAATATTCTACCCATTTTATAATAAACTGTATAGGATTATAAGACTTTGAACATTTCTAGTCATTCATTAATAATAAAAGAGACATGGAAGAAACCAGACAAGGAAGGATCCAGATTCATTTCAGTGCTTTGCAGTAACTGCTCATTGCTGTTTTTGTTTTAAACTTAGATTGTGGGCTTTTAGTGAAACTGTAATTTCTTGCTGTCTTTACTTACAGTAGAATTGTTGTTTGAGTTGTTGAAAATTTAAAACCTAGTTTGGTGTGATTGCAGTGGTGGTGTAATCCTTTGCTGTCTTTAATTGCTGCACATTTCTGCCCAGCCTCCCTATCCTGCACCCCACTCTTAATTATATGCCCTGTTAAATCTGATTGACAGGAACTAACCACAGGGAATAGCAGGGGTTGTGGAGTAGGAGGGGCATAAGGGGGAGGAAGACCATCCTCAGCACGAGTGTTTTGACTCATTTTTTTTTTGTTCGTTTGTTTGTTTTCCTTCTTTAAAGAAACATATCTGAGGATCAGTGGCAGGATTTTAAGGACAGTAAATTAATAAAAAAGGGAACTAGGAGAGCTTCAGTAGTAGAGAAGTACTGGAATAGCAGTATAAGTGCAGCATAATGTGGGGAGTGGTGCAATGCAGTGGCTGTGGGGCACCCATATTCAGGCAGACATTCTGGATGCTGAAGTGCTGCCCTATCTGCAGTCATCTCTCTGGACTGTGGAATAAGGTAGCCAGACTCAGAGCAGTAGTAAATTGGGTCAGGAGTACCTTCACTACTATCAAGAGACCACCCAGTCCAATGCCACTGCCTCAAAGGATGCCAAGAATGAGGAGCACATGGATGACTGTGGACTCTGAGAGGGTTAGGGCAGTCAGGCAGAGGCACATCCCAGATCCTATTCCACTCCCAAACTCATATGCTGTATTGGCAAATGGGGACAAGGTACCCAGAGAAGTGGAAGGGATGAATGTGGAGGTTAAACAAAGAGGTAACCTCAGTGGGGAGAGCAGTGAACCCCAGAAGAGAAGGAAGTGAATCCTGGTGGGGGACTCTATCATAACAGGGATCCTGCTAGGAACACAGGAGGAGGAGGGCAGGGAGGTGAGGTGCCTACCAGGTGCTATGGCATGGAGGGATGGGAAGAAGACCCTGGGGATTCCCAGAAGGCAAGACAGGAGGGTGAGAAGGATGTCATTATCCACCTAGGTACTAATGACCTGGCAAATGGGGAGCCCAGGGAAGTTCAGGAAGAGTTTGGGAAATTGGGAATGGGTCTCAAGCAAGTAACTACTTCTGTCACCTTCTCAGAAGAATTACCTGTGAGTAGAGATGCAGCAAATTTAAAATCCACAAGCGAAGTGAACGCAAAGTAGCTGCTTCGCATTATCATAAGATTACGTGACGTGACCATTGAAAAGTGCTCAGCTTGCCTTGTTATTTTGACTTCATATTGTCATTCCACCTTAATGCGCAGTAAGGTGGAATGACAAAGATATAGGTGCTTTAGTAGTCATATCAGATGACTTAAAGGTGGGCAAGCAATGTGAGAGGACAGTAAGGACTGCTGGGGGGATACTGGGATGCATAGGGAGAGGCATCACCAGTAGAAAACAGGAAGTTTTTATCCCTCTGTACAGACAGCTGGTGAGACCCCATCTGGAGTACTGTGTGCAGTTCTGGAGACCCAATCTCTGCAAGGACATAGACAAGATGGAAGCTGTCCAGAGGAGGGCAACTAAAATGGTGCAGGGTCTGCACCAGAAGACATATGAAGAGAGACTAAAGGAGCTTAATATGTATAGCCTCGAGGAAAGGAGGGAGAGGGGGGACATGATAGAAACTTTCAAGTACCTCAAGGGAATCAACAAAGTCCAAGAGAGTAGCATCTTTCAAAAAAAGAGGTGTGCAAGAACAAGGGGCACAATTTGAAGATGGGGGCATCTCAGAGGTAATGTATGAAGTATTTTTGTCACAGAGAGGGTTGTGGATGCATGGAGCGGCCTTCCGGAGGAGGTCGTGGAGTCAAAAACACTGGTTGAATTCAAGCATGCATGGGACAGGCATAAGGCAATTCTAGGGGTGGGGTAGAAAGAAGTAGGCTGCTGGTTAACTAGGATCTGCAGCTTATCCACTAGGTAGGGAAATGGGCAGACTTGGTGGGCCAAGCGGTCCTTATCTGCCATCAGATTCTATGTTTCTATGTTTAGTCAGCCCTCCACACACATCAGATGGCTTACAGTATTGTAAGTCACATGCTTTAGCCAGGCAGAAAGGAAGTGAGTCATACAAGCAGATACTTTCACTTTCTCCTTTATAGAGGTAGAAGGAGGAAGCATTTTGTGTAGGAGAGGAGAGTTTGTTATTAGTTTCTTTCTTGAGCAAATTTCAGAAAACCCAAAAGCTTTTTTATAAACTAATTATTTAGTTTTATTTTTGTACTGTTTTGTCACTTCTTTTTGGTGACCAATTTCTTTGTTTTATAAGTTTTGTTTTGTATGTGTGTGACTGTGTGTGTGTGTGTGTGTGTGTGTGTGTGTGTGTGTGAAGTCACCCGTTGCATGATGCGTCCGAGAGGGAAGGAGTGTTTTGTGCGATGGACAAGGGACAGTCTATGGCCATTGGCCAGAGGGGAGTGCACATGCGTGGGGGTCATAGCCAGGTGTTGTTGGACTGCTCCAGATTTTTGGTCCTGCTTCCCCCCTCTGGAAGCAGCAGCACCACCAGTGCCACTGCCACATCCACCAAGTCCACCACCACCACCACTGCCAGTAGCAGCTGCACAAGCTCCAGCAGCACCACCTCCACTGCAGCAGGTGGAGCCCCAGGTGTGTGGCATTGCTGCTGGCACTACATCTACCCCTTCTGTGCCTGGTCCACCCCACAGCTCCACAGTTTGGCAGTTTTTCAACTATGTTGGGGGGACAGTAGTATTGTGGTGTGTCTGCTTTGTGTTGTGCAGGTGCACCGTGGCCCCCGGGGGACACATCTGGGGACTGGGGGCCAGTGCACACATATGCTGAACCACCACAAGGTGGAGTGGCAGGCTGCCACTGAATGGGCCATGCCTCCACCTGCTGGCCCTTCTGTGGCAGTGGCAGAGGGTGCTGCTGTTGTGCATCGGCACAGCAGGAGGAGAGCCACAGCAGCATCTGCTCCACTGCTACCCCCATCACTGCCACCAGCACCACCCTCACCTCCACCACTACCTGGTTTCCCCCCACACCAGTGGACCCCACCACAATGCCTGCAACACAGGCAGACATAGCACTTTTGTGGGCTGTGGTGGAGGAAAGTAATGAGAGGGTGGGTGCTGTCCAGCAGGAGGTGGAGCAGATCAAGCAACACCAGCTACAGATCGTGTCGATGTTCCACCTGTTGCTGGAACATCATGGGATCCCCCATTAGCTTTTTTTTTCTACACACCTCCCCCCCCACTGCTGTAGTGTTTTGTGTTTTGTTTATGTTTAATAACAGACAGAGGGAAGGCTACACGGTATTAGTTTAAAGGGAAGCAGTCAGCAACATGAGGTCCCACCTCCTGCAAGGCTTACCCTCTGCTTAAGCCTTTCAAGTATGTTGAGGCATTTTTCTCATGCTGCAACATACTTCATTTTAATAAAGAAAAGTCAGTGACCGGGAAGTGTGGCAGTCGCTATGGAGGCTCCATTAAGCGTAAAGGTGCAATGGCGACGCACCATGTGCTTCAGTACAAAAGTATTGAAGCGCATAGTGCATCTCTGCTGCACCTTTCCTTTACACATAATGGAGCCCCCATAGTGTCCACCATCCCTTGAGGTCACTGACTTTTCTTTATTAAAATAAAGTATGTTGTGGCACTAGAAAAACACCACAACATACTAAAAAGGTTAATCGGAGGGTAAGGCTTGCAGAGGGCAGGAGCTTCTGTTGCTGAATGCTTCCCTTTAAATATATACATACACCTACAGTCATACATGTTCCTTATTGCCCTGTTATTGTAATCCAGTGCTTCAGTAATATTTACTTTCTGTTGTGGAGTGGCTGTGGAAATGCTAGTGTGAGCAGTACAAGAATGATGTGCTAAATTGCATGTGTGCAGTCAGTGTTGTTGTGTGTATGTGTGTGTGACATCAGACATTGTATAGCTTCTTGAAAACATATATTGCTGACTTGTTGCTATGTTTACGGTATAAAGAATAGTGAGCAGAATAACGTATATTTTATTGTCACCATCATCATCAGCGGACTAAGTGACACGATACTTTTTCAGAGGTGTCTGGCCAGAGTGCACCTTAGTCACATACTGCACACATGACTTTTAGGAGAGCATGTGTTTTTTGTGCTATGATCTCCATAAAGTCATGTGTGCACTATGAGTGACTGAGGTGTGCAGTGCCCAGATACCTCTGAAAAAATATCATATCACATACTCCACTGATGCTGATGGTACAAATAAAATATACATCATATATTCTTTCTTATCTTAATTCTTGAGATACTGCAACAAGTCACACCATATATATGTTTGCATGAAGCTGGACAATGTCTGCACAAACAGGAAAGAACACTGATGGCACACATACAGTTTAGCACAACATACTTGCACTGTTCAGTCATGCTTTTTGTGAAACACTTCAAACCACAAGTCCCGACACAAGGTAAACATTACTGTGGCTCCAGAAATATTTTCTTTTTGAAGTAGACATTAAAGAGATTCACCAAGTTACATTATTGTACCCAATTTATCGGTGCCTTACCTCCAGCGGAATCTTTCTTGCTCCACATATCCTTACATAGTGCATCACCTTTCTGACAAAAATGCTCATAATTTAAGTAAACCGGGTCCTGGAGGACTTCCCATTCCGGAGAGCAGCCCAAGTTTCGCCCCCGCACTCAGCAACATTATGACATGATGCCAGGGAGAGCACAGTGGTGTGCTCCATTATAGTGAATGGCTGGTAGCTTTCTGAATGTTTGTTTATGTTATAATGGTCCATTTGTGATGAAACATGGGCATGTTTTCACTAACAAGGCTCTTGTTAGTTGAAATGCACCCACGTTTCACCACAAACTAACCATTATAATACAAAAAAATTTTGGAAGGCTGTCAGCCATTCAGTATAATGGAGCACACCCTCACACTCTCTCTGGCATCACATCATAATGTTGCTGAGCTCAGGGGCGGAACTTAGGCAGCTCTTCAGAATGGGACATCCTCTGGAGCCCCGTGTACTGAAATTATGAATGTTTCTGCCAGAAAAGTATTACACTATGTAAGGACATGTGGAACAATAAAGATTCCCCTGGAGGTTAGGCACCCACATATTGGGTGCACTACCATAACTATGTAACTTGGTGACTGTCGTTAAAGCAGCAGTGCAACAATCTGTTGAAAATTTTGACCTATACTTTTTTATGCTATTTTACATTGCCACTTTTCTTACATCCTGACTTGCATGATACTATTCTTTCCAGTATTTGTCTGCTTTAGTACTTTTTTTATGTCTAAGATAATAAAAGGAGCACTCCTTTTAATACGGTGTGGACTAGGTCCTCGTCAGTATTTTCCACTGTTTTACTCCATCAGTTGTTATATATTACTTCTGTTGCAGAATTAACAATTATGCAGCAGACAGTGTTTTATGACCTCACAGAACAATATTTATTCAAAACAGCTGCAAATAGTGATGAAAACCTGGTCAGAGCCATATTAAAAGGCATGCTCCTTTTTTTCAGACATGGAGCTTGGGGCACAGGACCTATGGGGAGAGGCTTGAAAAGCTAAATATGTACACATTGAAAGAGAGAAGGGACTGGGGACATGATAGAGGTCTTCAGGTACATGAAGGGGGTAAATAGGGGAGGAGCAGTCAGGGTGCTCCAAAGGAAGGGGGGGCAACTAGAGGGCATGGGTGGAAGCTGGAGGGGGGAGATTCAAGGGAGAAAAGAGGAGGTGCTACTTCACTGAGAGGGTGGTGGAGCCATGGAATGCACTTCCCAGGGGGCTGGTGGAGGCAGAGATGGTGGAGGGGTTCAAGAGGTGGTGGGAAAGGTACAGGGGAAGGGTTCTGAAAGCAAAGTCCAGTGTAGCGAGAACTTCTGGGACCAGGAAGGGAGAAGCCAGAGAGGGTGAGGGGGGCAGCAAGGTCATCTCCCAGGGTTGGGGGCTGACCAAACGAGGAGACACGAAAGACCATTAGGCCTATTCTGCTGGCATTTTAGTATGTTAGTATGAGAAAAAGTAGTAAAGCAGACACAAATTGTGAAAAGAAGGTTGCCATACAAGTCAGGAGATAACTAGTAGCTGGCAATGTAAAATAGCATAAAAAAGTATATGTCAAAATGTTCACCACATTGTTGCACTGCTGCTTTTATTTATAATTTAAGTATGATATTATGTGCTCACAATCACAACACACAAAATGCATCTGTCTTGTGTCCAGAAAATTGCCAACTGCTGAAGAAGTGAAATGGGAGCATTACACCACATGCAAAGTCCCCCAGAATTTATTGCACAGTCACTCATGCATGCAGTGGTCACACAGAGTCCCCAGAATTTTTATGCATCCCCAAAATGCATCTGTCTTGTGTCCAGAAAATTGCCAACTGCTGAGGAAGTGAAATGGGAATGTTACACCACACGCAAAGTCCACCAGAATTTATTACACAGTCACTCATGCATGCAGTGGTCACACAGAGTCCCCAGAATTTTTCTATATCACCAAAATGCATCCGTCTTGTGTCCAGAAAACTGCCAAGTGCTGATGAAGTGAAATGGGAGCATTTTGACTTGATAGAATAGGCAGGAAAGGTGGCGGCTGCCTCCTATGTGCCAGAAACTCACTGAGCTGCTCCATCCTCCCCATCTTCAAAGTTGTGGAGGAATATGAGCTACTAGTGGTAAAAATGCAAGTCGGCCTAAAGGGCAAGACCCTTACCATTGCCGATAACCTACCTGCTCCCCAAGAAAGCCAAGGAAGGCCGTCCTCTTGTTATGGAAGAAATTAGCGCACTCAGAAAGGGCTCAGAACTCATCTTGACCGGTGACTTTAATATTAACTGGTTATGTAAGGAGGCAACACCCTCCAGAGACCTAATCACCTCCCACAATCTCACACAACTCGTAACTCACCACACCGGGCAGGACTACAAGGCTGGTACCAGCACCCTCATTGACTGGGTCTTAGCTAGCTCACTGACTCGATTCTCTGTACTCAGGGTTCTCCCAGACGTGCTAAGTGACCACTCCCCAATCTCCTTTATATGGACCACTAAACTTGCCAAAAGTCCTCCCCGCCTCATTGAGAGCAGGGTTCTGCAGAAAGGCAAACTTGGATCCCTCAAATTGGCCCTGTCTGCCTACAACTGGTCCCCCATTAACAAGACACCTACACTGGACCAGGCCCTTACTTTTTTCACTGAGGGCTTCAATTCCATCTGTGATATCTATGCACCACGCACAAAATGGAAAATTCGGGGGGAGGTTAACAGCTGGATTGATGGCAAGCTCCTCTCCCTCCTAAAGGAGAGGGACTGCCTCTGAGAAAAAGCCTTAAACTCAGGCAGCAAGCATGACCTACAGTGCTACAAAACAGCTAGAAATCAGTGCACCAAACTTATCAGACTAGCAAAAGCCAATTTCCATAAGACCCAGCTTAATAATGCATGGGGAGATGGAAAGAGGTTTTGGGCAACATCAAGAACATTCTTGTGAAAGATCAAAAGCAGCACCCTCAGATGCTCAACATTAATAACTCATCCTCCTCAGATCCGCTAGCCATTGCTGATGCCTTTAACCAGGCCTTTACAGACCTGTCCTCAGTGTTGCCTCCAGACTACCTTCTGCCTGTGGAGGACCAAGGTTGCGCCAACCTGCTCAGAACTAACCACCCAGCTTTCTACTTTATGAAGGTGGCGGTGAAGGAGGCCCTAAGGATGGCCAGGAAAATCCTAGGCAAAACCAGATTGGGGAGTGATGGGCTAGACATGAAGTTACTATCTATCACCCTTGATATTCTTATTATGCCCATAACAATGCTATTTAATAAATCCTTGGCCCTAGCTCAATTTCCAGAGGTATGGAAGCAAGCCCTGGTAAATCCAGTGCATAAGAATGGTGACAAGGCACTGTTGTCAAACTACAGGCCAATATCTATCCTCTCCCCACTATCCAGAGCTTTGGAAAAAATTGCGGCAAGTCAACTCACAGAATACCTCAATAAGTACAATCGGTTCTGCCCAAACCAACATGGCTTCAGGCAAAAACACAGTACCACCACGGCAATGCTGGAATACACTGACTATGTGCACAAGGCGCTGGATGAACGCAAATTGGTGGGGTCCATCTTCATTGACCTCATCAAAGCCTTCGACACCATCAACCACTCTCTACTAGTACTCCAGCTCCAAAGATTGGGTATGGCACCAAACACCGTGAATTGGTTTAATGACTACCTAACACACAGGAGTCAGCGAGTCAAAATTGGGCAGACATTATCCAGCTCCAGAGATGTACTCCTAGGAGTTCCTCAAGGATCAATTCTAGGGCCCCTGCTTTTCAGCCTCTTTGTAAATGTCCTACCCACAGCCTGTGACACCAAACTTATTCTTTATGCGGATGATGCTGTGCTGCTGAGCAGCAGCACCTCTCAGGTTGCCCTACAAACAGAACTACAGAACTCTTTCAATAAACTCAAGGACTGGTTCAGTAGGCAAAAGCTGCTAATAAATTACAAGGAAACCAAGGCCATGCTACAATTCAGCCCCTACAACAAACACAAGCATGCTCCTCTCATAATCACCAACAAGGCTGGTGAGCAGATTGAGCAGGTGCACTTGTTCAAGTACCTTGGAGTCACCATTGATGACTCTCTCACTTATACACACCACGTAGACTCCCTTGTCAAAGTGGTAAACACAAAGATCGGGGTCCTCTATAGGCATAAGAAATCCCTCACCCTGGAAGCACTCCGAATCTCAGTCTCCAGCTCCACACTCTCCACGATAGACTACAGGCTGGTGGTCTATGGAACTGCTACTGATACAGTGCTCACAAGGGTCCAAATTGCACTCAATAAGGCATGCAGCCTCATGCTGTGTGCAGATTACTACACTCATACTTGCACCCTGTATGAGTGTACAAACTGGCTAAACCTGAAAGACAGGATCAAATACCAAACTTACCTCCTGGGAAAGAAGGCACTCCTCGGAAAAAACCCACCCTGTATAGGAAACCTGCTCGAGGCTTCTCTCTCAACACACATCACCAGATGGAGGAAGAATGAAGCACTGTCCTTACCATTCTGTTGAACCTCACTAGGGCAGCGTGCTTTCTCCTATCGGGCTCCCCTCTGGATAAATGAACTCCCGATGAAATTACAAACAAACAGCCTGTCTCAATTCAAAGCAGGCCTCAAACAGCACCTAATGTCTAACTCAAAATGCACCTGCTTCTCAGGCCTCACTTGATAGACAGGCCTACCCTCAAGGTAACACCCAGCAGGGCTACCTAGAGAACCCTGCCTCCATTCCAGCCTAGCCAAGGGCTTATGTAAGCTATCAGTCTTCTTTAAATGCACTTGGTACTGCCTCTCCCAAACCCCCCCCCACACACACACACCATACTTGACAAAGCCCTCTGGAGCTGCCCCCCATCACAGCCCCCCCATTTCACTATCACCCCACCTCTCACTCTCTGTGGTTGGTTTCAAACCCAATCCCCCTTGTTTCACTGTTACCCAGCCTCTCACCTTCTGGAATAGCGTTAAACCCTATGCAGTTACTCTGCCATAGTCTATCAATGGATTTGGAGGTTTTCAGGGGTGTGCTATCTAGGGCAACTGATTAGAAATAGCTTAGTATTCAATTACAACTGCTCAGTTTTTTTTTCTCCTATTTGTCTAATTGTCATGTAATCACTCTTTAATGCCTAATGAGCAGGCATCTGTAACCACAGAATATGAGTATTGTCTTATTGTCCACCCTGACATGGAACCTTTGTAAAAGAGCTCATGCTCAAAGGTCTTTCTGAAATACTAATTAAACAATTACATTAAACAATTAAACACCACATGCAAAGTCCCCCAGAATTTATTGCACAGTCACTCATGTGCGCAGTGGTCACACAGAGTCCCCAGAATTTTTCTGCATCCCCAAAATGCATCTGTCTTGTGTCCAGAAAGTTTGCATACTCTGTGATGATGATGTACTCATGATGAACAGTGTTTTGCCAAACCGTGTGAAGGAGGGATAACATGACATGAATCCATTCAGTGTTAGATCAGAAAGATGACCGTGAGAGAACTGTTGCTGGTCCAAAGTGTGCTGCGATTCCTGCAAATGAGATGCAATCACCTCAACTGGATGGAAGGGTGCTCTTTGTGTGTACACTAATAGTAGCCTTGGTGAGATGATATATAAATATTTTTGTATTTTCTAGGCAGGGGGTTGACATATATAGACATGTACTCATTGTATTGTTTTGTATCACAGGTTACAGATACTGTTTGGTGTACACATTCCAGTGCTCGATGAGAAACATTTGCGTTGGAATTGGAAATGGAATACTCTTAAGCCAATGTATTTTTTTGGGGGGGGGACATATTTGCAGGTAGGTCTCATTAATGGTTTCTTATTTGGTTAATGTTTCACAGATTTCATCTGCATCCTTCTTGAGTCTGGTTGGTAATGATGGTCATGATCGTCGATTGAAATGACTTCTGCATGTGGCATATCTGCCCCTGCCTGGGGGGGGGGGCTGATGTTGAAGAACTTCTTTGTATAAGGCAACTATGACACAACAAAGCATCTGGAAGTTTCTTAAAAAAAGAAATGAAGGACATATTACAACTTGATTGCAGCAGTAACACATTAGGTTTAAGCCGTGGCTGTTCCACAGGTATCTGGATTAACACAGATAGCAAGCTGTACCACTGCAATCAGCAGATCACAACTTAATGTATTACCAGGCTGTGTAATAAATAGACTGTGTCAGTGTCCCTGCATCTCAACTCAAGTTACATATCAAAACCACATCTTGTCAAGTAACACAACCTGGGTCCAACTTTTTCAACACTGTCATGGCTGCACAGCTGAAAATTTGGAATACAGCTCATGTTATGTTGCAGAAATATTTTTAGTGACATACACATCACCTAGTTTATGAATTCTCAGTCGGATTTGTTGCACTCTTATGAAAAAAAAAGAACAAATGAAATAAAATATATATACTTACCAGTATGGATTGGAAATGGATATTCCATAGGTTCCTATGGACAGTACTGCTGCTGTACCATTGATACTAACTTCAGTGAAGGAGAGTTGTTTGTTGTTAACCTGTAAAAAAACAAAATAAGTTTACCATATATGTTTGACCATTACAGCTCAGAAAAGCAACAGGAAACAAAACACACAGCTAAAGGAAGTTGAATAGCATAAAAAACATTGGTACACATACTCACGTTATAGTTTTAATAGTAAGAAGCCTTGTGCAAGTGGCTGATGGATGTGGTCTCCTGTTCGACTCCCTCTACCTTGGCATGGTCTATGTAATGGAAAAACATTGTCAGAATGACACTGGAAGTGGGTGCTGGTGGTCATAGCTGTGGCACATGATGACATTATCTTTGACATCTTCCTGCATCTAGTGGTGGTGGCAGTGGCTAACAGCGGTCTTATGGTAGTAGTCAAGGGGGGCACATAAAGCCATTACCTGTGGTGGCAGTGGCTAACAGCAGTCTTCTGAGTGTGGTCTTGGGGCACAGAAAGTCATTCCTTCTAGTAGCAGTGATGAATAGTAGTCTTTTGGTTTTGGTCCGGGGGGCACACAAAGTCATTCCCTGCGGTGGCAGTTTCTAACAGCAGTCTTATGGTGGTGGTCTGGGGGGCACAGAAAGTCATTCCCTGTGGTGGCAGTGGCTAACAGCAGTCTTATGGTGGTGGTACAGGGGCCAGGATATATTGTGCTCTCTGTTACAAATGTGATGTGACATATGGAATTTGAGTCACTATAAGTGGATCACTCATTAAACCTTATAAAAAAGAAAACATGTATCATACAACAAATGTGACAGCCTTTTAACAACTGAAGTTAAAACCTGCCAACTTTAACCTCATCATCATCCTCATAAAGAAAGCTGCCCTCACAGTCATCTATGTCTGAAGTCTGACCACTGGGAAGTTTTTTCTGTATTGTGTCATCATCTACCTCAGTGGTAGGCCATTTCATGCTGCCACCATGATGGTCTATTGCTACATCACCAAAACTATGACTAGGCTGGGGTATGAATACTGAGGTTGCAATCCGTGCTGGTATGTGCCCCTCATTCATTTTCATGAATGTTAGCAAACTGACATTTGCAGGAGAGAGGTTTGTATGATGATCCCGAAATATTGCACCTGCTGAGCTGAATACCCTCGCGACATTTACACTGGAGGGTGGGCATGTCAGGTACTTCAGTACCACTGCAGTATGCACTGGCCATTCACTGAACTTTCCACTTCTGTATAAAAGAGGATCATCAGTTATTGACAGATGCATGTTTTCAGACAAATATGACTCAACCATTCTCTGTGCTGCATTAAGTCCAGTGGTTGATGCACATCCTGTTCTCCAGAATCATTTATGTCACAAATCCCCACTTGGGACAAAGCCTCCCAAAGTGGGTTGATGCCAACCACTTTGGATGACAGACCACCTGGAACTACAGCCCCCTTCCACTTACAGGATATGCTTGATACTCCCCAGGTTCATCTTCAGTCTGATTATGCTGCTGAGGTTTGCTTACCTTCACATATGACTTCTGTGCCCCATGAACCAAGCGCACCAGTTGCCCACTGACATTTTTTACCTGTTCAGGCCCTCCTTCCAGTACTGAGGCAATTCCATGTTTGTATCGTGGGTCCAACATTGTTGCTATTTCAAAGTTGTCACTACGTTGAATGCTCAAGATGTGATGATTCTGGTCAAATACTGTCAGCATGTGTTTCAACAACATACTGCTAACACTGTCTCTGGCAGCATCAAGGCTATGCTGTACATTCACCAATGTCTGCCTCAGCACCTGCAGCAGTGGAACTGATTGGCTAATGAGGCTGACTCACCACTCACTGCCTGTGTGACATGTTCAAAAGGCCCCAAAATTGTTATTACAGAGTCCATGAGGTGACACTGTTCAGTCGTCATAGACATGGAGGCCCCGGAACTGTCACGGCTAGTGTGCACGACAAGATATTCTGAGACAGCTTTGTATTGTTCATACAACCTCTCTGCCATGTATAAAGTGGAGTTCCACCAGGTGACAACTTCCAGCTTCAAGCGGTGTTGAGGGAGGCTGTTTCAGATCTGCAACCGCCGAAGTTGGTGAAGGCCCTTTGCAGATTGTGAAAAGTGAGAACAGATATGGCATGCAACTGTCAGGATTTCCTTTACATCAGGGTGCTGCAGAAACTCCTGCACCACAAGATTTAAACAGTGGGCCATGCGTGGAACACAAACAAAGCCACCATTTGTGGTACATTTCATCACATTTGACCCATTGTCACTTGCTATTAACCCATCTCTCAGGGACAGGGGTTCAGCCACTTGTCAATTTCCATCAGTACCAAGTCCAACATGTTTTCACCAGTGTGTGAACAGGTCACATTGCGTATAGCAATCGTTGCATGCTGTTGAATTCCTGGAAGATTGCTAACACGACACTCCACCTTACAGCACTGATTATTCGCACTACCAACAGCACAAACAACACCCGGCACCTATGCTCAGTGTGCAGTTATTCACAAATATGAACTCCCTGCTGTTTTGCCACTTGTCCACATATCCATAATTAAATGGATGAATTGAGTGGAGGAATGTTGAAGGGGATGTCTTACAGAGTTGGATACAGTATGGTACAGCTCAGGGACAGCACAGATCAAAAAGTATGTCACGGACAGGACTTTCCATTTTGGACAGGCACGTGCAGCAAACTACCGGAACCCAGAATTCTCCACAAAGGAGAAGGACAAAAGATCAATTGCCAGCATTTCAGCTACAGCAGCATTAAGTTCACGTGGCACTGTATGATTTGGTGGGTACTTCAGCTTATGCGCAACAACACTCTGTAACGTGCAATTATACACACATATGAACTCCCTGCTGTTTTTCCACTTGTCCACATATCCATACTTAAATGGATAAATGGAGAGGCTGCAAAATTGTTATTACAAACTCAGAAACATTTTACATTGGGTGTGATGACAAATGGTTCTGCTCTGCAAATGGCCCAGGGTGGAGTGTGAACATTTGATGAAGACGGTTGCACAGGTGATGATGACAAACCCACAAATGCAGTTATTTTGCCAGATTTACCAACAGGGGTTGATGTACCTCTTGCACTAGACATACTGCATTCAACACCACCAAAACTGCTACTCTCACCAGCACTGGACAACATTTCAAAATCATTAGTCTCCTCCACCTCATCATGCCTGTAGTAATCCTCTGCTTATATTTCATCACTACTGCACACATTTAATTTCCTACTTGATTTAACAGTCATAGAAGGGGATAACATGCTCGTTATGGTTGATGATGAGGGTGAACACCCCACTGTGATATTACCTGCCATCTTGTGCTGGGTCCACAGTGCCATGTGCCTGTTCTTAAGATGCGTATGCTGTCCTCCTTTGCCAAGATAGCTCCCCTTTTTACCTTTACTCACAAGTGTATGGCAAAGCTGGGAGATTACAGCTAACTCATCATTTGAATCTTGCACAAAATAATCCCAAACAAGGGATTGTGATGCTCTAGTTTTAACATATCCCTGATGCTGCTTGTTGAACTCTGATTTTTTAAGCCATGATGTGGGGGGTGTACTTCATGATTTTTTGGGCAGGACACACTTGGACTGCAACTGACCACCATGACTACCTATCATTATTACTGGGTCATCATCATCAGCATCAACTTTTTGCAGGGAGGTGTTAATGCAAACAGACACAGTCACCTTGAATTTCTTTTTCTCCGGTTCCCAACTGGGGTCACTTACATCATCTTAATATTCATCAGCATCACCCACGTCCACATCTTCTGCTTGGATGCTGATATGTGGACTGCATGCTGCAACCACAGCAATATCATCATCATCAGATTCATCATCATCAATACCACCACCTCCTGATGTTTTTTCACCACACTGAATCACTACATGGCAAATGAGTGACCTGAACCGCGGTGGAAGAAATGACACACTGTATGCTATCGTTAACATGATGATCAGAATCCTCATGTTCAGTTACTGGGATGTTACTGGGAAGTATGACATCATCTGCACTGCCACTCACTCTCACTGCTTCACTTTCCACTATATTTTTGGACACGGTAAACTAGTCAGAAGTGGAAATTGAGGCAGCAATACTCATACCACCATCAGAAACTGCACTACCACCACCGGCTGGGACAACATCATCTCCTCCATCTATGAGTGAAACTACTGATTAGGCTGTAAAAGGCATTGCAGGAGAAATACCTTTCCTCACATCAGCAATGCACTTCTACATCTGCGTACTACCATGCCCACAGACAATCTTGCCACTGGCAGCAGTGCCATGGTGAGAAACAGCTTTGCTTGCACATCTCTTTGAGGGCATTTTGGGGATCAAAAACAATATTCTAAACAACTTTAGATTTTGGAACGTTCACTGTGGGTGGGGGGGGCACTGGATGTGAAGCCAAAAAAACAACTGTGGCTTCAGCAACAGAAACAGATGCAAAGTCACAAGTTCAACAAAACTTTAACTAAGCAATGGTGCTGAAGTCACAAGCAATCCAATCTGGAAAAGAATTCCTTTTGCCAGTGGGGGCACTGACTGTAAATTTTTATGGCAGTGGAAGTGGCAAAACAAAGAAAAGATACCGCAAAGGCAGTACAAAATCGCACCACTGCAGTGGATAGCAGGTTCACACTGCTGCGCCTTCAATTATACTGTGGCACAATAAAAGGTGTATTATTTGATGTCACACACTGCACAAACACTCACACACACACACACACAATTTGTCTACAAGTAATGCATAGCAAATTGAAAACTTCAGTAATATACCACGTATTTTAAACAACCTGAAATTATATACTGCTACACCAGATCCACACAACACACAATCAGCGAAAAAAGTAACAATTACTGACAGTATTACTGTGTGTACATGAACACAGCCAGTAATATAACAAAAATTTAACAAAAGAAAACAAAGAACTCCTTATTTCTCCAACTTAAATCTACCTACACCACAGATACGCCCCTCCCCCAAAGCACACTTTCACAGTCTCTTACTACACAGACTCAGGGCTAAATATTCAAACCTTTGCACCTAGCACAAATCCATAGCGCTGGAATAGCCCTGGATTTGCATGAGGCTACAATATTGAAAAGCCCTATTAGCACCAGTGATGTATGGTAGCGCCGATGCTAATAGGTAATGGTATGGAGGGGTATAGACAGGAGAGCACCCATGCATTCCAGCAGTGTGGCATATTCAAATGCATAGCGCCGCACTACAGGCATTAGCATGACCTGTAGTGCCGGTGCTAGATACAGCCAGAAAAAAGCTGGTGGTAATGCAGCAGTGCACCCCCCATTGTGGACCTTCATAGCTGTAGTAGAAGCCCTGGTAGTCTAGAGGTCCCACCCCCCAAGCACATATTCCGACCTGTGTTTCCAATAAAAGTAAGCACATATCCCTGGTAGTCTAGTGGTCCCCCAGCACATTTCCTGACCCCCGTTTTGAATAAAATAAGCACATTTCCTGGTAGTCTAGTGGTCCCCCAGCACGTATCCCAACCCCATTTGAATAAAACTAAGCACTTATACCTGGTAGTCTAGTGATCCCCCTCCCAGCATGTATCCCAACCCCCATTTTGAATACAATGAAGCACTTATCCCTGGTAGTCTAGTGGTCCCCCCCAGCACGTTTCCCAGCAATTATTCTACCAGCTGTCTGGGTCGATATCTCTACATTTGAGGATGTGTCCCTGATTTTGGTCCTTGGTCCCTGATTTGTTTAAGCCTTGTCCCTGATTCTGGTGGCAAGGTGTTGTGAGATATGTATGCACCAACTGAGCCTGGCAGCACACAGTTTCTGCTGCTTCGGGCCTGTACTTCTATTCTGACCAACAGAGGATGCTGTGGGTCTGCCTTGGTCTGCAGCGTCCAACCTGTACTTCCATTCTGACCAAAAGGGGAAGCTTTGTGCTTCATGCAGTAGCACCGAGCAAACTGCATGGCACTGTATGCTAAGTTTGCCCTCCGGGCTGTGCTAATTTAGCCCTGGGGCAAGGTTTTGAATATCTGGCCCTCAACGTTGTAAATTAACATTCAAAATCCACACACAAACAATAAACGCTTGATGATATGAGTACAGAAGGGTTTCCTACAATCGATGAACTAAAGTTTGAGCAAAACAAATTACTAAAAAAGGCTTTAACAGCTTTTAGGGTTTTGAATCTGAGAGCTCTCAGAGCAGACTGTCTCCTATAGCTTCCTACCGACTACCCTGAACTGAGGATGTGCAGAACAATCTAGAGCCCATGTGACCTGAAATCCCATGAATCACTGCAAAATTCACCTTTGGAGCTTAAAAACAAGGCAAAGTGAGGTGAAGTACATTGTTTTCAATGCACTTTGCCTTTAACATTGGTGGAGTAGTGGTCTGGGAAGGTGGAGTAATGCAAAGTCATTGTTTTCAATGGATTTCACGTTACCCATCACAATGCAAATTACTCGACTTCTAGTTGCGGAGTACTCCGTGAATATGCCTTCACTCTGCAAATCACTTTGTGGAGCGAATTGAGCCCACTTTGCCCACCACTACCTCTGAGAGGCATGGGAGAGCGTAGGGGTGCATGCACCAGGAACATTAACTCATGGTTGAAGAACTGCTGCTGCGAGGAAGGGTTTGGATTCACTGGTGACTGGGGACCCACCTGGAGGGAAGGAGGCTTGTTCAAGCCTGATAGCCTGCATCCACTATGGAGGGGAATCCAAGCACTCAATGATAAGTTTAAATGCTACATGGACAAACATTTAAACTAGCCGGGGGGGGGCAGGCCAGCAAGGTGGGTTCCTAATTGCCTACCCCACACAGCTACCAATGGAACCAGTGAACAGTAGGCATGGATATCTCTACAAAGCAGTGTGCAAAAGATGGAAATAAGCACCCAAGAGGTGGATAGGCAGAAAGGTGGCAAAACTCAATAAAAGGGCAGACAGCAGGGAGAATCAGGTATAAAAGACAACCAGGGAAGGGGAACATCTAAACAGTCCAGGGAGTTCAAATCATGGAAGGCCATGTGTGCCAAAGCCAGGAGTCTTAGCAACAAGATGGAGGATCTGGAGGCTGTCATGGTGCAATCGAACCTGGACATTGTGGTCATCACCGAGACCTGGTGTAATGATAACCACAACTGGAAGATGGCCAAATCTGGCTACAGCATATTCAGAAGGGACAGGGCAGGTAGGAAGGGAGAAGGGTGGCACTTCATGTGAAAGATGGCATAAAGGCCACAGAGATCCAGGAGGAACAAAATGGGGGAGACATACTGTGGGTTCAGCTGAAAAGGAAAATGGGGCCAGCCATCTGCACAGGGGTGGTCTATAGAGCACCAGCCCTGGAGGAAGAAACAGATAGGGAGCTGATGATAGCCATTCAAATGATGGCAGACAAGGGTGACATGGTGCTGGTTGGAAATCTCAATATTCCAGACATGGATTGGAACCTCCCAGCAGCAGCATCAACCAGGAGCAGATTTATCCTGGACTCCCTTCAAAATGCCTTCCTCAAGCAACTGGTCATGGAACCAATTCAGTAGAAGGCAATACTCAACCTTGTGCTCACAAATGGGGACAGTGTGATGGGGGTAACAGTGGAGGAGCACCTGGGGAACAGTGTCCACCAGTCACTGTGGTTTGACATCATAGAAGGAGCAGAACCAAACCGCACAAAACATGTATCATGGATTTTAGGGGGGCAGACGTCGGGAAAATGGGAAGATGCTTGAAAGAGGCATTAATGGGAATGGGGCAGGAATCAGGGGTTGAGGAATAGTGGACAATATTTAAAATGGGGATTACAAGAGCAACAGAACTATGTGTTAAGCAGGTTATAAATGGGAAAAGGAAAAGCTGACCATTATGGTTTTCCAAGGAGGTAGCAGAGAAAATTAAACCAAAAAAGACTGTATTCAGGCAATACAAAAAGACACAGGCAGAAGTGGATAGGGAGAAATACCAGGAGAAGCAAAGGGAGGCAGGGAGGTCAGTAAGGGAAGCCAAAGCTCAGACTGAAGAGGGCATTGTAAAATCAGTGGGTAGAGGGGAAAAAACCTTTTACAGGTAAGCAAGAGAAAAATGAAAAGCAAAGGTAGGGATAGTGAGACTGAATGGAGGAGGATGGGGAGGATGACAACATTAAAGGCAACATATTGAACAGGTATTTCTGCTTAGTCTTTACTGAGGAAAATGAGAGTAATGGGCCTGAAGGGACTACAAGGAGTGGGAACAGAACAGAAATGGACACAAGTCCTTTTACCTGAGAAGGGGTCCTGAAGGAAATGGAAGGAATAAGAGTTGATAAAGCAATAGGGCCAGATAGGGCGCACCCCAGGGTCCTAAAAGAACTAAGAGAGGTGGCGGCAGAGCCTCCGGCAACCCTGTTTAGCCGATCATTGGAAACAGGATAGGTACCCAAAGACTGGGGAACAGCAGATATAGTTCTATTATACAAAAGTGGGAACAAAGAGGAAGCAGGTAACTACAGACAAGTCAGCCTCACCTCAGTAGTGGAGAAGTTCATGGAAGCACTACTAAAGGAGAGATTGGTGGAACATCTGGTTGCCAGTGGACTACAGGACCCAAGTCAGCATGGTTTCACCAGGGGGAGGTCATGTCAGACCAACCTCATTGATTTTTTTCAACTGGATGACAAGGGAGGTGAATTGGGGAGGGCAGTGGATGTGGCCTATCTGGACTTCAGCAAGGCCTTTGACACTGCCACACAGAAGGCTATTAAACAAACTAGGGAATGTGGGAGTGGGCAGGACAGTAGTGTGGTGGGAAGGTAACTGGCTGGGCAGCAAGACAAAGAGGGTGGTGGTAAATGGCTGTCACTCCACAGAGTGAAGACTGACCAGTGGGGTATCACAGGGATCAGTGCTGGGACCGGTCCTATTCATCGTCTTCATCAGTGACATTGTGCAGGACCTAGAAAGCAGAATTTCCCTGTTCGCTGATGACACAAAGCTCTGTGAAAGAGTGGACATGCCAGAGGGTGTAGGCAGAATGAGAAGGGACCTACAAAAAGCTGAAGAATGGTCAGGCGCTTGGCAGTTAAAATTCAATGCAAAGAAGTGCAAGAAAATGCATATGGGACACAAAACCCCTGGAACAACATATCAGTTGGGGGGTGAGGATATGGCATGCACCAGCAGGAAAGGGATCTTGGGGTTATCTCTTATGACCTCAAGGTAGGGAAACAGTGCAACAAGGCAGCAGGTAAAGCAAATAGGATGCTGGGATGCATAGGCAGGGGCATCACCAGCAGGAAAAGGGAGGTTATAATTCCACTACACAAGACACTTGTGAGGCCCTATCTGGAGTACAATGTACAGTTCTGGAGACCTTACCTACATAAGGACATAGACAGGGTAGAGAAGGTGCAGAGGATGGCAACAAAGATGGTACATATATTGTATCACAAGTCCTAAGAGGACAGGTTGAAGGACCTGAATATGTATTCCCTGGAGGAGAGGAGGGAGAGAGGGATATGATAGAGACATTCAACCATCTTACAGGGAGGAACAGACTGCAGGAATACACTATTTTTTCAGTAAAAAAAATGTTCCAGGACTAGACAGCATGGGATGAAGTTGGGGGAAGGGCAATTCAGGGGAAACATGAGGAAGAATTTCTTCACAGAACGGGTGGTGGACAAGTGGAACACCCTGCCAGAGGAAGTATTGGGGGCTGAAACAATCACAGGATTTAAGAATGCATGGGAGGGACGTAAGGGAATTCTGGAGGTCAGGGGTAAGAGGCAACAAACTTCTAGGAAAATATAAAGTGAATTTACAAGCTCAAACGGGCAGACTGGGTGGGCCATAGGACCTTATCTGCTGACAGTGTCTATGTAGCTATGTATGTATCGATGAAAGCAAGATGTTTTCTGTTAGCATGCTTCTGACCTTGATAATTATTCTCTATGAAGCTTCATGTCTCAATAGTGGTTGAAAAACTGGTGCTGAGCTCAGGGTTTTGGCTTCATTGGGACTGGGGGTCCACCTGGAGGAATACAAGCCTATACTGGTGCGATGGTCAGCATCTGTTCAGTAGGGGAACCAGGATACTAGGTGATAGGTTTAAATGCTTCATTGGTAAGAATTTAAACTAGCCACGGGGGGGAGGGACTGAAAAGGAGCAGGGAAATCCTAGTCCTCCCCCAAAAAAACTCTGGGTAGTTAGTGAGGTAAACACCAAGATAAAGACATTGAGAGGCAGAAAGACTGGGGTAAATGGAGGAAAAGGCAAAGGCAGTAAGGACAGGGATGGGGCTAAAAGGAGTAAGTCTGTCAAAAAATGGAGGGCAATGAGTACCAATGCCCATAGTCTGGGTAACAAGCTCCCTGAACGCGTGGCCTTGATGGAAGAGAGATGCCTGGATATCATGGCAATCACAGAAACATGACACACAGAGAATCATGACTGGGATGTCAACATACCATGTTACACAATCTACATGACTGACAGGGAGGGTAGAACAGGAGGAGGAGGAGTTCTCTACATAAGGGAAGGTATCAAACCAATGGAACTAAAGGGTAAACAGGGAGGAGAGGAGGCGCTGTGGGTCACCCTTGGGAACCAGAAAAATAGAAATTCAAGGTGACTGTGTCTGGGTCTGTTTGTATTAACCCCTTCCCCCATAAAAAGTTGTGATTTGCCAGTTTCAGTTGATGGTGGTGAGGATGATGATGATGATGATGATGACCAAGTAATAATGATAGGTAGTCATGGTGGTCAGTTGCAGTCCAAGTGAATCCTGCCTGAAAAATCATGTAGCACACCCCCCACTTCATGCCTTAAAAAAACGGAGTCCAATAAGCAGCATCATGGGCATGTTAAAACTAGAGCATCACAATCTGTTGATTGGGATTTTTTTTGTGCAAGATGCAAATGATGAGTCAGTTGCAATCTGCCAGGTTTGCCATGCACATGTGAGGCAAGGTAAAAAGGTGAGCCATCTGGGCCCGTGGGACAGCACACACATCTTAAGAACAGGCACATGGCACTGTGGATCCAGCACAAGTTGGCAGCTAATACCACAGTGGGGCGTTCACCCTCGTCATCAACCATATCGAGCATTTTATCCCCTTCTATGACTGTAAAATCAAGTAGGAAATTAAATGTGTACAGTAGTGATAAAATAAGAGCAGAGGATTATTACAGGTATGATGAGGTGGAGGAGCATAATGATTTTGAAATGTGCAGTAGTGGTGAGAGTAGCAGTTTTGGTGGTTGTGGTGGTGAACACAGTATGACTAGTGCAAGTGGTACATCAACCCCTGTTGGTAAATCTGGGAAATAACTGCATTTGTGGGTTTGTCATCACCTGTGCCACCATCTTCATCACATGTCCACACTCTACCCCCTGGCATTCACAGAACAGAACCATTTGTCATCACACCCCATGTAAAACGTTTGTCAGCCCATGTTACAGAGTGTTTTTGCGCATAAACTGAAGTACCCACCCAATCATACAGCGTCACATGAACTTAATGCTGCTGTAGCTGAAATGCTGGCAATTGATCTTTTGCAATTATCTTTTATGGAGAATTCTAGGTTCCAGCGGTTTGCTGCACGTGCCTGTCCAAAATGGGAAGTCCTATCTAGGACATACTATTCAAACCATGCTGTCACTGAGTTGTAATGTACTGTGCCCGACTCTGTAAGACATGCTATTCAACATTTCTCCTCTCCATTCATACATTTACGTACTGTATGGCTATGTGGACAAGTGGCAAAACAGCAGAGAGTTCATATTTGTGTATAACTGCATATTGGGTGCAGGTGCCAGGTGTTGTTTGTGCTATTGGTGGTGTGAATAATCAGTATAGTAGCATGGAGTGTCGTGGTAGCAATCTAACAGGAATTCGACAGCATGTGATGATTGCTATGCACAATGTGACCCATTCACACACTGGTGAAAACATTCTGGACTTGGTACTGACTGAAACTGCCAAGTGGCTGAACCCCCTATCCCTGAGAACTGGATTCAGAGCAAGTGACAATGGGTCAAATGTGGCGAAATGCATCACTGACGGTGGCTTTCTTCAGGTTCCATGCATGGCCCACTGTTTAAATCTTGTGCAAGAGTTTCTGCAGCATTCTGATACAAAGGAAATGTGGACAGTTGCATGCCATATCTGTTCTCACTTTTCATGATCTGCAAAGGTCCTTCACCAACTTTGGCAGCTGCAGATCTGAAACAGCCTCCCTCAGCACCGCTTGAAGCTGGACGTTTTTACCCAGTGGAACTCCACTTTATACATGGCAGAGAGGTTGTATGAACAATACAAAGCCATCTCAGAATATCTTGTCATGCACACTAGCCGTGACAGTTCTGGGGCCTCCATGTCTATGACAACTGAATAAATGGCACCTCATTGACTCTGTAAAAACAATTTTGAGGCCTTTTGAACATGCCACACAGGCAGTGAGTGGCGAATCAGCCTCCATTAGCCAATCAATCCCACTGCTGTGGGTGCTGAGGCAGACATTGGTGAATGTACAGCAAAGCCTTGCTGTTGCTGGAGATAGTGCTAGCAGTGTGTTGTTGAAACATAAGCTGACAGTATTGGACCAGAATTATCACATCTTGAGCATTCAGAGTAGTGACAACTTTGCAATAGCAACAATGTTGGACCCATGATACAAATGTGGAATTGCCTCAGTACTGGAGGGCAGGCCTGAACAGGTAAAAAATCTCAGTGAGCAACTGGTGCGCTTGGTTCTTGGGGTACAGAAGTCACGTGCCAAAGTCAGCAAACCTCAGCAGCATTATCAGGCTGAAGGTGAACCTGTAGGAGTAGTAACAAGCATACCCTGTAAGGGGAAGGGGACTGCAGTTCCAGGTGGTCTGTCATCAAAACCTGTTGGTACTAACCCACTTTGGGAATCTTTGTCACAAGTGGGGATTTGTGACATAAATGATTCTGGAGAACAGGATGATGCATCAAGCAATGGACTTAGTGCAGCACAGTGAATATTTGCATCATATTTGTCTGAAAACAGGCATCTGTGGGTGTTGAGAGGGTACTCAGTTCAGCAGGTGCAATAGTTCGAGATCATCATACAAACCTCTGTCCTGCAAATGTCAGTTTGCTGATATTTATAAAAATGAATGAGTGGCACATATCAGCTCAGACTGCAACCTCAGTATTCGTACCCCGGCATAGTCGTGGTTTTGCTGATGTTGTAGAAAGGGACCATCCTGGTGGCACTGGCAGCATGAAGTGGCCTACCACTGATGTAGATGATGACACAATGGAGAAAGAATTTCCCAGTGGTCAGAATTCAGACATAGATGACTGCGAGGGCAGCTTTCTTTATGGGGATGATGATGATAAGGTTAATGCTGGCAGGTTTTAACTTAAGTGGTTAATAGGCTGTCACATTTGTTGTATGATACATTTTCTTTTTCATAAACTTAAATCAGTCTCCCACTCAGAGTGACTAATATTCCACGTCACATCACATTTGTAATTACACAGAGCACAATATATCCTGGGCCATGGACTACCACCACCACTATAAGACCACTGTTAGCCACTACCACCATAAGGAATGTCACCATGTGCCCCCCTGGACTACCACCACCACAAGACCACTGTTAGCCACTGCCACCATAGAGAATGTCACTGTGTGTCCCCCTGAACTACCACCACCATAAGACCGCTGTTAGCCACTGCCACCACCACCAGATGCAGGAAGATGTCAGAGGGAATGTCATCATGTGCCTTTGCTATGATCACCACCATCATCCACCACCATTGTGACAATGTTTTCCATTACATGTCTTGACCATACCAAGGCAGAGGGAGTTGAACAGGAAACCACATCCATCAGCCACAGGCACAAGGCTTCTTACTATGAATACTATAACGTGAATAGGTGTACTAATGGTTTTCATGCTATTCAACTTCCTTTAGCTGTGTGTTTTGTTTTCTGCAGCTTTTCTGAGCTGCAATGGTCAAACACATATGGTCAACTTATTTTGTTTTTTTTACAGGTTAACAACAAAGAACTGTTCTTCGCTGAAGGTCTGTATCAATGGTACAGCAGCAGTACTGTCTTCTTGAACCTATGGGATATCCATTTCCAATCCATACTGGTAAGTATATCAATATTATTTCATCTGTTCCTTTTTTTTTCATGAGTGCAAAAAATCAGACTGATGATTCATAAACTAGGTGACATGTACATCACAAAAAATATTTCAGCAACGTATCATGCACTGTATTCCAAATTTGCAGCTGCAGCCATGACAGTGTTGAAAAGGTTTGACCCAGCTTGTGTTACTTGAAAAGATGTGGTTTTAAAATGTAACTTGAGTTGAGACACATGAAAACTAACAGTGTATTTGCTACAGCCAGGTACTAAATTAACTTGTGATCGAATGATTGCAGTGGGACAGCTTGCTATCTGTGTTAATCCAGATACCCATGGTGGAACAGCAACGGCTTAAACATCATGGGCTGGATGTTCAAAAGGGTTGCGCCATGTACGATAGGGTTGTGCCTGCGCAAGTCCGAAATTGCGCCATTCTGCCATATTCAGCAGGAGGCAGTTGCGTCCCCCCAAGTCAAGCTGAGCAACAGCGCAATGCTAATGAAGGCATGCTGAACCAGAGGGGGAGGAACCATGCATAAACTGCACAGCCCGATATCCAGCAGGTTGTGCAGAGTTGTGCAGGTGCAACCCCCAACCTGCTCAACTTTGAGCCAAAAAAAAAGGAGTAAGTTGAGGGCCACCCACAGGTGAGCTGCCGCATTGCAGGGCGCAACACAGCAGCTGCCACCTGTGGGTGGCCCTCAACCTACTCCCTGTACCCCCTGCAGCCCAATCGTGGGCATATAGTAACCCCACCCCCTGACTGGCAATCGCGGGCAGAAGTTCAAACATCCCCACCCACTGGACTGGCCCGATCGCGGCATAAGTGAAATAAAAACCCTCCCCCACCAGCCCGATCGCGGGCAGAAATCGTTCAACCCCCAAGTACATATCCCAGGTGGTCCAGTGGACCTCAAGCCCGATCGTGGGCAGAAATGCGTTCAACCCCCAAGGACCACCTACCCTGGTGATCTAGTGGCCCCCATCCCACCCACCCATGGAGCCCCAGCACCCGCCTCCCCTTCAGCCGGTGGGCGGCATCCACCCGCCTGCTGCCCTCCACTCCGCCGCCCACCGACTGACTGCCGGTAGGACTGCCGATCCGATGGTTCAGAGCAAGAGCCAATGGGCATGCAGCCATACCGTACAAGTAGTCAGATCTGGACTGCCTTATGCGGTATCGGCTACACCCAGTGGCTCTTGCCTGAACCGTGTGTGCAGCCCTACTGGGCAGTCAGTCGGTGGGCAGCGAATAGAAAGCAGATGGGATGCTGCCACCCGCTGGCTGATGGGGGGTGGGGTGGTGGGGCTCTGTTGGTGGGGGGGTGGTGGGCCACTAGATCACCAAGGTAGGTAGTCCGGGGGCTTTGAAAGCATTTGCCCTGCGATCGGGCTTGAGGTCCACTGGACCACCAGGGATATGTACTTTGGGGGTTGAATGTATTTCTGCCCGCGATCGGGCTTGAGGTCCACTGGACCACCAGGGATATGTACTTGGGGGTTGAGCATTGCCCACGATCGGGCTTCAGGTCCACTGGACCACCAGGGATATGTACTTGGGGGTTGAACGCATTTCTGCCCCGATCGGGCTTGAGGTCCACCTGACCACCAGGGATATGTACTTGGGGGTTGAACGCATTTCTGCCCGCGATCGGGCATGAGGTTCACTGGACCACCAGGGATATGTACTTGGGGGTTGAATGCATTTCTGCCCGTGATGGGGCTTGAGGTCCACTGGCCCACCAGGGATATGTACTTGGGGGTTGAACGCATTTCTGCACGTGATCGGGCTGGTGGGGGTGGATTTTTATTTCACTTATGCCCGATTGAGCCAGTCGGGGTGGGGGATGTTTAAACTTTTGCGCGATCGGGCCAGTTGGGGGTGGGGATGTTTAAACTTTTGCCCTCGATCCGGCCAGTCGGGGGTGGGGATTTTTAACTTATGCCCGCGATCGGGCTTCAGGGGGCGTCGGTCCCCAATGGCTGCTGCCTGGCAGGATCCAGGCACAAGTCCTCGGGGATCGGCGCACCTGCATGCTAATGGCATGCAACTGGGGCCATAAATAGATGCAAATGGCCCCCCCTGCGCCTTGCATGAATTATGGCCCCATTTGCATGTCACCTTTTGAATATCAGAAGTTTACGCATGACGCAATGGTACTTGTGCCACAGCATCTTGAATGCTTCGCTCTGACCACTAGCGGTGGCACAAGTTCCACTGCACCATGCACAGTGGCTGTGGCCCAGGGGTGATATTCAAAGGAGTTGCTCAATAGCACAACTCCGTTGAATATCTCCCCGGCCACACCCCTGCGCAACTATTTTGTGCAGCGCAAGGGCTTGCGCCACAGAATAGCGCAGTTTGAATATCCAGCCCAATGTCTTACTGGTGCAATCAAATTGTAAGAAGTCCTTCATTTCTTTTTTTAGGAAACTTCCACATGCTTTGTGGTGTCATAGTTGCCTTATCCAAAGAACTTATTCAACATCATGGCCCCCAGGCTAGGGCAGACATGCAACAAGCAGAAGTCGTTTGAATCGATGATGACCATGACCATTATTACCGGACTGGAGAAGGATGCAGATAAAATCTATGAAGAAGTAATCAAATAATAAACCATTAATGAGACCTACTTGCAAATATGATCCCCACCAAAAAAAAAATACTAACCTTCATTGACTTGAGAGTATTCCATTTATAATTCCAACGCCAACATTTCTCATCATGCATGGGAATGTGCACACTAACATTAAGTGACCTGCTGTGGTACAAAACAATACAATGAGTACACGTATGTGTATGTGTGTGTATAGATAGATAGATAGATAGATAGATAGATAGATAGAGATAGATAGATAGATACTGTATATATATGTCAACCCCCCACCTAGAAAAAAAATATATATATATATATCTCAATTCACCAAGGCTACTATTAGTGTACATACAGAGGGCACCCTCCCATATAGTTGAGGTGATCACATCGTAGTACACTTTTGACAAGCAACAATTCTCTCACTGTCATCATTCATGATGGAACATTGAATGGTCATTCATGTCATGTTATCTCTACTCTCCTCCTACAAAATGCCTCCTATCTGTTGCTCAGCAGAGGAGAAAGTGAAAGTATCTGCTTTTATGACTCCCTTCCTGCCTGGCTAACACATGTGACTTACAGTACTGTAAGCCATGTGATGTGTTGGGGGGGGGGGCTGCCTATATTGTTATTACTTTGTCTTTGCGTTAAGGCAGAATTACAATGAAAAGTCATAATAACAAGGCAAAGTGAGCACTTTCCAATGACCACTTCACATAGCGTTATGACAATGTGAAGTGGCCACTTCGCGTTCACTTCACCAGCGAATTTTAATTTCGCTGCATCTCTACACATACAGGTAATTCATGTTGTACTACACATAAGCAATAATGTATGTTATGCTACACATAAGCAATAATCAGATGGGAAATAATGTATGCATTGAGCAAGGGAGACAAACATCAAGAGGAACATGTGTGAAGCAATATACTACTCCTAGAGTGCTGACACCACAATTCACTTTGATTCACTTTGAATTTTAGTGACAGTAGAAGGCATGACACCCATATGAGCTGCCCCTTGTTTAGTTGTGATAATCCTCTAAACCTTTCTCTGCCAATACATTTGTCCAATCTAGTCTTATTCTCAGATAAATTCCTGCTGTTTATCGCTTCAGAAGGCAGATTATTCCAAATGTCTATTGACCCTTTTGTGCGATAAATCTCATGCATGCTGGTTTTAAAAATGATTGGCCTAATTTGTTATTAATGTCCCCTTACTTTTTGTTCCTTTCTAAAATTTAAATTTAACTCCTTCCATTAGGTCCTCCCTGTTAATAATTTTGTACAGCAACACATTCCCCCAATATGCCTGATGTGCCGAATATTTACCCCCACCTACTCCCTTTGCAACTCCCACTATATGACCCTTGCCCTCCCTGCACATACTTCCACTTCAGGGAGAGCGGCCTTCTCCTATTAATTTCCAAACATTTGCAACACCTTCCCCCCTGACATCCATTCTGTCCCGTCTACTCATTTGTTGTCCTATCTTCTTCGACACTATATTGCCCTATCCTGCAATTGCACCTGACCCACTTCTCCTTCTTTATCCCTCCTTGCCCTCACTTCTGTTCTATTTCCACTACTCTAGTCCCTTCTACTCCTTTCTAGGCATGCCAATAGCCTATAGCACTAGCTGGGTTTACACTGAGTATTGTTCATACCCTTGGGGTTCCACTCCTCTGGCTAAGGCTTGCTCTCCCTTCCTCTTCACTCCTCTTTAATTCTTCCCTTTCACAATTTCATACCACCTCCTCCCATCCCCCTTTTGTTCCCAATCCTCCCCCACCATTTCTTCAAGTTGGCCATACCCACCTCTTCTGGGCCAGTATTCTGTTCACCAATTTATCCCTCAATGCTCCGCCTTATCCCCATGCCAATCCCCTTGCAGTGTGTGTGCATTCCAGAGGGATGAAGGCTCATATAATCTCCAACTATCTCTCACTTACCCATCCAGCTATTCTGACAAGGTTTCTAACTTTCTACCCCAAGTGTTAAAAAAGCAAAATATATCTATGTTTAAGTGCTTTGTGCATATGTATATCGGCATAAAAGTAAGTGTGTGTATATGTTTAAAAACATAAATGTGTATATGTAATAGATAACCCACTCTTAGGTGTGTGGTCATGCTCTGATATACGCATCCCTTGGTGTGTGTTGTACGCACAAGGCTGCAGGCCGAGTGCATCAACCACCCAAGGCACGCGATATCAGAGCACAACAGCACACCATAGAGTGGGTTATCTGTCTTATAAAATGACAAAATTGTTTTGGAGTGGGGTAAAAGTGCAGGTGTGCGGTCACTCTCTGATAAACACATTGTCATGTGATGTTTTTTATACAATCAGAAGTCTGGATTTGGAGCTATTAGATGTATCCATTTTATAAATATGTATAATGCGTATATGTATATTGACAATATTCTGGATGGCAAGTGTTGCCTCTCTATCCCACAAAAATGTTTACTATAGCTTTAAATTTATTCGGTAGTATGTACGAATATAGCTTTATGTATATTTTTTATTTGGATGTCATATTATATATATAGGGCCAGATATTCAGAAGGGTTGCGCCATGCGCAACAGGGTTGCGCATGCGCAAGTCCTACATTGCGCCATTCTGCGATATTCAGCAGGAGGCAGTTGCACCACTGAAAACAGGCTGAGCAACAGCGCAATGCAAATGAATGCCTGCGCAACTGGAGGGGGAGGAACCATGCATAAACTGTGCAGCCCGATATTCAGTCGGGCTGTGCAGAGTTGTGCAGGCGCAACCCCCAACCTGCGCCTGCGCAACTTTGAGCCCAAAAAGGCTGAAGTTGAGGGCCACCCACAGGTGAGCTGCTGTGTTGCAGGGTGCAACACAGCAGCTGCCACCCGTGGCTGGCCCCAACTCAGTCCCTGTGCCCCCAACAGCCCGATTAGTGGGATCAATGTGGCCCCCTCCTGCTCATATCCCTGGTGGTCCAGTGGACTGTAATGCCCGATTGCGGGCAGAATGCATATTGACACCCCTCATCCAAACATCTCCCTGGTGTCTAGTGTCCCCCACCCCACCCACCCACGGCCCCACCACCCCGCCTCCCCAGCAGCTGGCGGGCGGCAGCATCCCACCCGCTTGCCACCCCACCGCCCGCTGACTGACTGGCCGGTAGCGCATGCCCATTGGTGCAGAGCTAGAGCCAATGGGCATGCAGCCCATACTGTACTCACAGTCCAGATTTGTGAATGAGGGTGCAGCCTACTGGCCAGTCAGTCGTACGGTCGGCGGGGGCAGGCGGGTGGACGCTGCTGCCCGCTCGGCTGCCGGGGGAGCAGGGGTGGTGGGCTCGTGGGTGGGTGGAGTGGGGACACTGACACCAGGAGATGTTTGGGTGGGGTGTCAATATACATTCCTGCCCCGATTGGGCATTACGGTCCACTGGACCACCAAGAGATATTCGGGTTGGGGAGGGGGCACTTTACTTACTGCCCGCGATCGGGCATTGGGGGTTCTTATTACATTCTGCCCGCGATCGGGCACTGGGGGTCATTTTACATTCTGCCCGCGATCGGGCATTAAGGTCCACTGGACCACCAGGGATGTGAATGGAGCGGGGACCACATTGATGCCCACGATCGGGCTGCAGGGTGAGTCGGTCCCCGACGGCTGCTGCCTGGCAGGGCGCCAGGCGCAAGTCCTCGGGGATCGGTGTACCTACATGCTAATGGCATGCAAATGGGGCTATAATGACATGCAAATGGCCCCCCCTGCGCCTTGCATGTATTATAGCCCCATTTGCATGTCACCTTTTGAATATCGTGGATTTGCGCATGGCGCACTGGTACTTGCACCACCGCCAAGTTGACTGCTCCACTCTGTCAACTTGCGGCTTGTACCTGAATTCCACTGTGCCACACAGTGGCTGTGGCTGGGAGGCGTGTTCAAGGGAGTTCACTCAATAGGCAACTCCTTTGAATATCGCTGCAGGACACACCCCTGCGCATCTATTTTGCGCAGCGCAAGGACTTGCGCCTTTGAATGGCGCAGTTTGAATATCCAGCCCATAATGTATATATGTAGATAGACTATATTCTGGATGACAAGTGCTGCCTGCCTATCCCACAAAAATGTTTGGTATAGCTTTAAATTTATTTGATAGTCTGTACAGACTTAACTCTATGAATATTTTTTATTTGGATCTCATATTCACAATTGTATTCCCTTTCCCCTTTCCCCAGGAAGCATCTGGAAATGAGCTACTGTAGCTCAGTATGCCTTTCCTGGTGAAACTTTTCAAAATAAATAATTTAGTCTGAGCAGTTTCACGTGTTCCTCATATGTCTTATGTTCCAAACCGTTACTCGTTGCCTTCCCCTGAATAAATACAATTTTCTTCTTATCAGTAATATTTAAGCTTCCCACAACTGTGAGCAGCAATTTGTGATAGGTACATATTGTACAAAGTTACTGCATTATGACGGTATACAGCCATATACCAATGTTGAGTTATCTACATTATTAGATTTTATTTTTGAGGTTTTTATTTTAATAATTTATACGTTGTCTACTGACTAATGACACAGGCAAGGATGCTTCTTACAGTCCGTGACCTTGTGTTTTTTTTTGTACCCCTGTATTTAGTTTTGGGAAATCACTTGCAACTTGGCATGTGCTATGTTTTGTTAGGTTAGCGTTATCAACCACAAAATGCTGGCTGTCTCCCCCCCACCACGCATTATCTCTCCCTACCTCTCTCTCTCTCTACATCTATCTATCTCTGTATCTCTCTCCACTCATTTATAACACAGGGATCACCCCCTTAACTACCCATTCCATAATTAGGAAGTGACCATTCACACAAGAAGCTACTGAGCTTCACATCACAAGGCAATGTAAAAGAACTGAAAAAAAAAATCACACTTACCTTATTGTTTTATTAGGTGTTTGATTCCCTTCTGCTTTGTGTCCAGTTTGTGAAGTTGGGAATGTCAGTGATGAAGGGGAGGTGATTTCATTGACCAGCAGCATAACAGCAGAAATGGAGATTTTCTTAACATACTAACATACTATAAGCAAGCAGAATTGCCCTGATGGTCAGTCATGTCTGCTCGGTAGCCAGCCCCCTAATGGGTGCTCACTTTTCCACCTCCAAGCCCCAGAGGGGGTCATCTTCGGCTTAGTTTTCCTTTGTACCTGTCCCACCCTTTCTTCAAGCCCTCCACTGTGCTCTCTTCCACCAGACTCTCGGGCAGTGCATTCCATGGCCCCACCACCCTCTCAGTGAAGTAATGTCTCTGCATTCCCCCCTGTAGTCCCCCCCCAGCTTCCACTCATGCCCCCTGGTTGTTCCCCCCATCTTTAGTCTGAACATCTCATTGGCTGTGCCCTTGCTTATTCCTTTTACATATTTGAAGACCCCTATCATGTTCCTCATGTCTCTCCTCTCCTCTAGCGAATACAGCCTAAGCTCTTCCAGTCGTTCCTCATAGGGCCTCCCTTCCATGCCTTAAATCATCCTGGTTGCCCTCCTCTGCACCCTTTCCAGCAGTGCTATGTCCTTCTTGAGGTGAGGTCTCCAGAACTGCACACAGCACTCAAGATGCGGTCTGACCAAGGCACTATACAGAGGGAGGATCACTTCCCTCCTCCTGGACATTAACCCCCCTGGCTATGCAGCCCAGTATCCTGTTTACTTTTGCTGCTGTTCTTCTGCAATTTTCAGTGTTATTCATTTTGACGTCTACCACCACCCCTAGATCCCTCTCACTCAATGTAGCTTGCAGTGTGACCCCCCTGTGAGTATACATGGCCTGGGTTTCTGCTCCCCAGAAGCAACGCGTTACACTTCCCTGCATTAAACCTCAGTCCCCACCTCCTTGACCACTCCTTCAGGGTATCCAGGTCCCTCTGGACTGTCTCTCTCACTTTGTCCCCATCCACCACTGCTCCCAGTTTTGAGTCATCTGCAAAGAGGCTCGTTCTACTCCTAAGCCCCTTCCCCATATCTGACTCATAGGCATTGAACAGGAGTGGCCCCAATACCGAACCTTGGGGGACCCCACTGGTGACCTTCCTGGGGAAGGAGACTATTTCACCAACCACCACCCTCTGTGTTCACCCTGTTAGCCAATTTTCTACCGATCTGAGCAACTGCCCTCCCACTCCCATTCCCCCAGCTTTGTTAGCTGCCCAATGTGGAGTACTGAATCAAATGCCTTACTGAAGTCCAGGTATTGAATGTCCACTGGCCTATGAAGATCCAGGGCCCCAGTCACCCATTCATACAAATCTATGAGGTTGCTCAGGCACGATCTCCCCGGGATGAAACCATACTGTTTGTCATCCAGGTGCCCCAACTTTTCCAACTGCCTTCCGAGCCTCTCCTTGATAATGCCCTCCATTACTTTGCCTACCACAGTCGTTAGGCTGACAGGCCTATAATTCCCCATCTCCTGTCTAGACCCCCCTTTGTGGATAGGCACCACATGAGCTACCCTCCAATCTTGAGGCACCCATCCTGTCTGCAGCAAGGTGTTAAAGAGTGCAGCCAGAGGAGCTGCCAGCTCATCTGCCAGTTCCTTCATAACCCTCAGGTGCATCCCATCCAGCCCAGCACCTTATCAGTTGTTAGCATCTGAAGGGCCTCCCTCACCCTAGCCACCGTGATTTCTGCCTCCCAGCCAACCCTCTCATTCCATCCCCCATCCCCTTCTAGACTTTGTCCGGCCTGTGCCCTTGTCTCTTTCTGTCCCCTAGAATCCATCTTACCTCTTGACTCTGCTGGCTCCCCTTCCCTCCCGTCGGGCTTGAGGGATCCCCTGCCTCCTACTGTAAATATCGAGGCAAAGTGCTCATTTAGCACCTCAGCCTGCTCCCCTGCCTCTTGAGCCCATCCCTCCCCAGTCCTAATCCTACTGATCTGTTCCTTCCCTTTTCTCTTCTCCCCTATGTATCTATAGAATCCCTTCCCCCCCTCCAGATATATCTAGCCAGGTTTTGCTCCATCCTCACCTTGGCTCCCCTCACCACTCTGGAGACCCTCCTAGCCATCAACTCATAATTACCCCCCTCCCTAGCCCCCCTAGAGCACTTAAAATGTGCAGAGGCAGCCTGTTTATCACTGACTGCCTCCTGCACCTCCCTGGTCCACCAACACGGCTTGTTGAGTCTACCATGCTTCTGTCTTACCTTAGTGCAGGACCTAATAGCCTCCTGCACCCCCTACTTAATGGTCTCTCACAAGCTACCCACATCCATATCTGGCCTAATCTTGTCCAAGGTCCCCTGTAGAATCCAACCCATGCCCATGAAGTCCACTCCCCTGAAGTCTACTACTACTACTGTAATAGTGCAGTGTTCCTCCCCCCAGATACAGCAGGAACCAGACCATGGCATTGTCGCCACCTACCAGCGGGCTGCATACCTCCAGGCCTTTTATCTGGTCACTGTCTGCAAGGACAACGTCCAGTATCCTCCCATCCCTTGTAGGCTCCCTCACCTGCTGGACCAGGAAGGCATCCTGAAACACATCCATCAGTCTCTGTTTCCTGGCCACAGAGGATGTCATAGTGTTCCAGTTTTCTCCTGGCATATTGAGGTCACCCATGACCACAACCCTTCCCTTTCCAAAGTCACAGTGAAAATTGATGTTCTCAACTAGTTTGTCCTCTGGGGCATCTTGCATTGTAGGGGATCTGTACACCACCCCTACTTTCAATCTTTTACCTCCCCTCATTTGCAGGGTTACCCAAATTGCCTCCACCCCCCCCCACAGTCTCCTCCACTCCAGTAACCACTATGTCATTTTTGACTATCAGCACTATGCCCTCTCCTATTCCCTCTCCTCTATCCTTCCTGAATATTCTGTAGCCCTCCAAATTTAAGTCCCAATCATTTTTCTGGGTGGCCCATGTCTCAGTAATTGCTGCCATATCCGCTGAGCCCTCAACCAGCATTGCCTGGAGTTCAGGCATTTTATTGCCCATGCTCCTGGCATTGATCAGAACCGTCCTCCATCCTGACCTCTCCCCCTTCTCCATTCATCTCTGCCCAGCTCCCTCCCTAGTCATCCTTTCCTGCACAGTTCTGGCTGGCTTTGCAATGCAGTCACCTATCCTCTTTTCTTGCCCCAGCCCTGGATCCTTGAGCATCCCTCCTGAAGCTATTCTTTTACTTAACTCTCCCCCCTTTACAAGTTTAAACTCCACCTCTCAGCTATGAATCCAGCAAGTTTTAGTTTCAAGATCTCCCTCCCCTCCAAATTGAGGTGTATCCTATTCCTGGCATACAACGTCTTGTCCTCCCATATCTCCCCTAGTCTCCCACTGACCCAAATCCTTCTGCCCTGCACCAGATCCTGAGCCACTGGTTCACCCCTCTAAGTTTATGCTTGGTCTCACCAGAAGCCAAAGGAAGTGGCAGAATCTCAGAGAAGGAGATTGAGCTTCCTATAGAGTGGCAAACGCTGGTTAGTTCCAGGAATCTCACCTACAGAACTAGTTTACTATTCCCCTCCAAGTCATTTGCCCCAGGTGTACTAGGAAGTCTGGGGATCACCTGCATTCCAGTGCTATCAAATATAGCTGGCATTTGGCCTTGTGTATGGATAGGCCTGGGATACAGTTAGCCTTGACTGGGCTGCTTTTTCCCTCCACCACCCCCTCCCACTGGATGCCCCTGGTTATGGAGTCATACAACAGAATCACCCTCACCTCCCCACACTTTACTGGCCCTTTTGATTTCTTCCATAATCTTCCTTCTGTCATCCACCCCCAACTTACTCATTCCACCCCCCCTCAGCCTGAGGATCACCAGCCTATGCTTACCCTACCATACTCTTTCTTCTGTCTGCAGCTCCCAGCTTGCTCCTCACCCATCCAATCTCCTGGGTGGCACAGGTTGCCCCCACAGATTTTCCCCTGACTCCCTTTCTGAGCCGGTATCCTCAGGACTCCCACCCAAGCATCCTTCAACTGTTTCCTGCCTTGCCTCCCTTCCCCCATCAGGTTCTGCATCCTCCACTTCTTTTTTTTTTCCATTAAATCTTTATTTGAAGTTTATTCATAAAGAATGTTTCCAGTAAACATGGTACAATCATGAAAGTTTACCTTGGTTTTGGAACAAACTAGTGACAGGAGACATTCTCTGCGACGTTCCCCCCAAAACATAACCACCGAAAAAAAAAAAAACATCTCCCCCACTACCCTCCCCACACAAGACCATAGTATTTATTTGTGTATGAGGGGGTGCCCGTATGTCTTAAAGTGAATAGGCAATATAGAAAGGGGCCCACATCTTCTCAAACCTGGGAAGTTTATTTTGAAGGGTGGCTATCATCCTCTCAGTCCTCAAATTATAGAGTAATTCCTCAAGCCATTCAGGGTACCTGATCACTACAGGGTCTTTCCAGTGTCTAAAAACCACCTTTTTAAGAGTAATAGAAATCAAAGCCATATAGAACTTTCTGTTCCTAACTGAAATACTGGACATATCCCCCAGCAGGCATATTTCAGGAGTGAAAAGATCCTCAAGGCCAAGCAGAGGATCAACTTTATTTTTGATGTCTGTCCATAGCGGGACTATTTTTGGGCAGTTCCAGAAAATATGGAACAGATCTCCATTCCGGCATGGCACCTATTACATTTTGAATCTGAGATTAGCTTTAGTCTCCCAAGTTTTTGTGGGGAGTAGTAGATGTTATGGAGAATTTTAAACTGAATGAGTCTCAGCTAGTCCTGCAGAATGAATTTATGGCAGCTCTGCCAAAGGGCTGTCCAATTGAATTCATCCTCCGGGAACACCTTGGCCCAGTAGGTCCCTGAGATTGGATTTGAAGAGTAGGCCCAGTTAAATAAGATATTATATATCTTGGAGATTGCATGAGGGAGTCCCACCGAAACTCTCAGTTCCTCCTGGAAATCAACTTTCGGGATCTGTATTGGAGTTGTACCTATTTTACTAATCAAGAGGTGACGAAGTTGGTATACCTTAAAAATTCCTCTATTGGAAATATTAAATTTGTACAGGATCTCCCTTGAAGGGTACACACAACCCTCTTCATTAAGGAAGTATTTTAGACGACAGTCAGCTGGTAGAGTCAACCACGTGGGGTTAATAGGTTTCTGGCAAATCTGAAAACGCGGGTTGCCCCAGATAGGTTGAGACCAGTCCCTGGTATTATCATATTTTAAAAAATTGCAAAGCTGCGTGTGGATCCTTAGGGAGATCCCTATCGGGAATTCCTAAGGGGGAAGGGGAGTAATTTGGGATTGATATAGAGTAAGGCCTCCGGAGCAAGACCATATTTCTTAATGAGGGCAACCTCCAGTTGTATCCATAAGGGCATGTAAGTTAACTGTGTAAGAGTGTCTGTGTTCTGGACCCACATCAGATATTTGTGGACATGGCCCACCCAGAAGTAGAGGGCAAAGTGTGGCATTCTTAACCCCCCTGATGCTTTGGGTGCAGCCAACTTATGATAGGCCATCCTGGCTTTCTTGTATCCCCATACAAAGTTAGCTATAGACCCATGAAGCTTCTTAAACCAGGAAAGTGGCAACCAGATATTAAGCATACTCATGGGATAAAACAGTCGGGGAAAAACATTCATTTTGACTATATTTATCCTGCCCCAGAGGAGAGAGAAGTTGTGCCCATCTTTTGAGGTCCATCTCTATAGTATGTACAGGGAATCAGGTTTACTTGCACACCCACTTAATATTCTTCATCAGGTAAGGCCCAAATACTTAAAAGATTCGGATTTCCACCCTAGGCCTAATTCACTAATCTCCTGTTTGAAGAGGGTTTCCGTAAGGGGATAAACTATAGATTTTTCTAAATTTAGTTTGTAGTTGGCTAAGTGGCTAAAATCCCGGATAAATTCTAACGAGGCTGGAATGGATACAGTTGGTTCAGAGACGTATATCAGTAAGTCATCTGCATATGCTGTTACCTTGATAGTATGATCCAGGATTTTAATACCGCTAATGCTTCGGTTGTGTATTATATGCCTGATGAGGGGCTCCGAATACAAGTTAAAGAGGAGGGGGGCTAGGGGACATCCCTGTCTGGTACCCACATGCAAGGCAAAGGAATCAGAAATAACACCATTGCAAGAGACCCTTGCTGAGGGACTTGAGTAGAGGGAACCAATCCAGTCTAAGAACCTCTCCGGAAACCCAAATTTGTCCATTGCAGTTAGCAGAAAACCCCAGTGAACCCTGTCGAATGCCTTCTAGGCGTCCAAGGAGACAAGAGCCATGGGAGAGACGGTCTCCTCGGTAACCGAGAAGACATGCGACAAGGTCCTGATGTGATCTGCTGCAGACCGGCCTCTCATAAAACCTACTTGCTCTGCACCAATGAGTTTGGGCAGGACTTTATTTATTCATTCTGCTAATAATTTCGCTAAAATTTTGATGTCATAATTTAACAAGGAGATAGGTCTATAGCTGGCAGGCTGATCAGGAGGTTTATTTGGTTTTGTGATAAGAACAGTAAGTGCCTCGAAGAGTGACTGGTCCAATTCTTTACCACTAAGAATATACTGGAATAGCATAAGCAATAATGGAGATAATTGTTTGGAAAACTTCTTGTAGAAGTTGGACGAGAAGCCGTCCGGGCCAGGCGTTTTGTCTAGTGGGAGACTCTGAATGACTTGCTCGATCTCCTCTTGGGTAATGTCGGTAACCAACCATGCCCGGTCAGGGTCTGCCATTGAGGGGAGCTGCAAGTCATTAAGAAAGGTAAGCATCTCCGTCTTAGAAGGAGGGAACTCCATAGCCCCCATAGAGGGATTCAAAATAGTTCCGGAATTCCTGGACAATCTCCCCGGGGGCAGTCTTAATGCAACCGTCTGCCTTGGATTGTATCCCTGAAATTATTCGAGAAGACTCTAGCTATGTAATACGTCTTGCCAGGAGCTTCCCTGCCTTTTCACCTTGGTCTAGGTAACTAGCTTTAGTTTTGATTAAGGCCAGTTCTGCTTGTTCCCCTAACAATTTAAGATACATATCTCTAAGCTTAACTAAATCCAGCTTATCTTTCTCCTGAGCCTGGGGAAACATGTTGGACTCCTTGGCCCTTATCCGGGTCAGTAAGTCTGACATGACGCGCTCCCTTTCCCTTTTTCTCTTAACCGCTAGCCCAATTAGGATGCCCCTTGTAAATGCCTTGAATGCCCCCCCAGAACATGTCTGGCCGGACAGTGTCACTCATATTATTTATTATAAATTCGTCTATTTGAGTCGGTATATCTTGAACTGCCTTAGGATTCCGCAAGATCTGTTTATTTATCTTCCATGTATTGCTCCTTATGGGCAAGGATGTGAAGGAGATTGAAGCCGAAACTGCAGCATGATCTGAAGGAGGTCCCGCTACAATTGTCGAGGTCAATACCCGGGTAGGAGAGTCTTGGGAGAGCAGGATGTAGTCAATATGGGATGCAGTTCCATGAACTGGCGAAATGAAGTGTATTCCGAGATTTGGGTGTAGCACTCTCAGAGCGTCTGTAAGGCCAAGGCAATCAATTAGCTCTCTTAAGGCCCACAAAGCTGACGTCAGGCCCAGCTGGGAAGGTTTGGATCTGTCCATTAGAGGATCCAAGGCTGAGTTAAGATCTCCCCCTAAGATCATGGGGAGTCGGTTAAAAGGCGTGAGTACATCCAATAGCTTTACAGTGAAATCCTGAGTGTCTACATTGGGACGGTAGATAGAACCTACTAAGAGCTCTGTATTTTGCAACTTCCCTCTGTCAAGGATGTATCTACCCTCGTTATCTTGAATAACTTGCAATGGAGTAAAGGGAACCAATCTGTGTATTAGTATCATAACACCCTACTTTCGTGGCACCCTGAGAGAACAACTCTCCCAATTTGTAAAGCGCCTCATATTATTCTCCTCCTTACATAGTAGAGTGCGTTTCCTGCAAAAACACAAAATTTGCTTTCACAACCTCTAGATGTTTCAGGATTCTGTACTGTTTGGATTTCTGTCGTGCCCCTTTAACGTTCCAGCTTAAAAATCTAATAGTCCTGTTTGATGTCATAATTTTATCTGCCATCTTAGCATCGTGAACCAGACAACCAGCCTCAGTGTCACCATCTGCAAAACCTGTGGTCTTGTGCACCCTCCCCCTACTTCCCTTCTAAATAAGACCCTTATACCGCGAGTCCATCCAAACCCCTTTCTCCCCCCTTCCCTCCCCCTGTAATATTCACCATCACTTACCCTCCCTGCCCTCCCACCCGAACCATGCTATCATGGCCCATGACAACAGTACACATGACTCAGTCTCCCCGCTCCTTCCCCCCCCAACTACTTCTTTCAAGAAACTACTGACAGAGTATCATATTCACCATTTGCTTTCTAAATTGAAATTAGTACATTTTAAGAATCATGCAAACATATACAGGTTCCTAAAGTAGGGCAATGAACTTTAAACTCAGCTAACTTTAGGCTCAGCTGTAGTAACTAGTAAAGCTTCCTGATTGCTCTCCCTAGTTTCCTTATAATCTATACATTACTCTATGAGACAGTATAAATTTGGGACATATACCATTTGTTTCGCTACAATGAGATATTATACCACCCAGCTGGACTAAAACGTCTCCAAGTCTCTGTATCAAATCCTTATTAACATTTTAATTTTTCTGCCTATAGCAACAGCCTGGCCCTACTAATATTAATAAAACATTTTAACCTCTTAAACATTTGCGTTAATTTGTGCAACTGTAATAACTCAGCCTCTCAGTGTTCAAAAAATTAAATGAAGTAAATGGGTCCCATTAATAGACAGCATTTAAGCCATCAATCGGTCTGTGGCTCCCTCTAGTGGTGAGATCGGTAAATTAAAGTTCAAGTTTCTACTTCAGATCCACTTTTGAGAAAGTAAAACGCTCTTCTCTTCGGGTTAGTTGCACCGGTTGCATGTAATCCACCGGTTCCATGAAACAACCCACATATACCAGCTAACGATGTAAAAAACAGAAAAGAACCGCCGTTATTTTCATGAGAGGCGGGACTGCCATCATAACACAAAGGTTGACAGAACTCAACCGAAAAAGGAAGGTCCAGTTGCCCCCCCATATCAGAATCATGCAATTGCCTTGCTGATGATACCGGAGTCACCTCTCTGGTAGATTTCCCAGCCGTGACATGAGCTTAACATACGGACACTCACAAGTCCCAGATAGGGCACCAAGAGCCCTTTTTATCACAACAAACCTTCTGTGAGCTTAGGTGTTTTTGAAGAGGTTTGGAAATGCCTCTTGGAGAGAAGAAGTTGCAACTTCCACGCTTTCATCCGAGCTCCAGCCCCCAGCTACCTGTACCTGAAATCTGGCCAGGTAGCCCATTCTGAATTTGATTCCAGCCGCTACAAGCTTGTTGACCAGGGGATGAAAAGCCGCCCTCTTTTGCCGCACCGACAAAGGCAGGTCTTGAGCTACCCTAATCCTTGCTCAGCCATTGCAGCTCCTTGGCTTCTCTGGCTTTGGAGATAAACAGCTGCCACTCCTGGTAATTTAGGAATCGAGAAATATAAGGGATCGTAGGGCGCAGACACTGTGATAATAGGCGTAAAGAACCGATGTGCCTTTCGATGGTGTAAGTGGGTCCAAAAGGAGAAGGGCCTGCTATTTTCTCCACCAGCTTCTGAACAAACTTGATCGGGTCTGGCCCTTCCTCCCCTTCAAGCAAGCCAATGACCACCACATTATTTTGGCGGCTTCTACCTTCTAAGTCCTCAACCTTCGACTCCATTTTAGCTAAGCGGTGTTTCATTTGGGTCAGTACCAGATCCAGTCTTGTGCTGCTCCCCTCCAGGGACCGTATCCTCGCTTCGTTGTCCGAGGTCCTTAATGTAAGATCTTCCAGTGCGCAGGTAATACTTTTAATTTCTCCTGTTAATTACTGCATTTCCAGCTTAAAGGGCCAAAATTCCTCTAGAAATTTTGCTAACGTGAGAGGTTCTTCCTCCCTAGCCCCTGTTGCAGAGGTTTGTATTTGTGGAGAAATCGAGGCCCTGGATTTTTTCGCGGCCTTCTCCGGCGTGGCAGGTGGGGTATGTTTAGGCAAGCCTTACGCATCTCTGCTTCCATCGCGCTTTCCGTTGGTTTCGTCCTGTTGTCCAGGTTAGTAACTATACAGTAGCTTCGAAAAAAGATGAATTACAATGAAGCTAGAAGTTGTTTAGAGTGAAGGGAGGTCGGAGCACCCAGAGAAAGCAACTAGTCCGTGCTCTGCATCACGTGACTCCCCTGCATCCTCCACTTCATCTTCTGTATTTCACCCTACCCCCCTCTGCCCCAATCTTATCCATGTCATCCAATTTCCCTGGCCTCAAAACTCGTCTATCTAGAGTACTCCCTACTGCATCCCTATCCTCGGCTGACTTCCCCAACCTGGATGCCTGCTCGACCGTAGACCCCCCCACCCTGGCCTCCCTCTGTGTTCCCCCATCCCCCTTGACTCCCTCCAACCTAGGCTCATGTTCCTCCCCTCCCTCCCTTCTGTGGACCTGAGTCACTCTCCTGTCCCCATCCCCCAGCTTACTAACCAAACCCTCTCTGTCCACCTGCTCCCCCCTCCCCCCAGCCTCCTTCACCTCATCTCCTGGATATAACAGGGTGAATTGATTAGTAAGTGTGATGCTTGCCCAACTCTTGCCTTCTTCTGTCCCCCGCTCCCTCATTGGTTCCCTCTGGTCAGCCGCCTCCCTATGAAATAGTTTCCATACGTTGCTTGTTTTGTGCCCCACCCCGCTGGAGTAACCATCTGGTCCTTGTCCACCTGTTCCCTGGGATATGCCATTTAGGCCCTGTCTAGTCTCATGAGGTATTTTCCAAGCCGGCCTGGTGGCACTGAGGGTTGAGGCGCTGGACGCCACACCTCCCACCATGCCGGCGACCCGGGTTTGGGAGCAAGCTCGTGTGCCCAGGGTCAGCAGGGGAGGGATAGGATGGAGCACCCGCTGTGCTGCTCTCCTGTTCTGGAGGGAGGGTGGAGGGTGGCTTCGAGCTCTGGCGACCCCCAATGGAGATCGGGGGCATCACAGAGCTCTGACCAGCATGCACATCAGCATGGCCCAATGCTGGCAGGGTTGCCATGTGTCGTAGTCGGGAACATGCACCATGCACAGGAGGGGAATAAGGGGCGTAAAGGGAAAAAATCCCTTCCTGGATGGATAAGCGACGGCTTCCACCAGCACCACCGCCACATGTCCAATACCGGTCTCCCTTCACTGCCTCCTCGATCTCTCTGGGGGTGTGAGCCCCCATGGCCCCAGGTAGGTCACAGCTACCTTGAAGATTATGGGAGTGATGGTGGATGGTAGAGCAGTTAGTCCAGCGGGGATAGCCCGAGAAACTTCCAGATCAGGGAGTGAGAAAGAGAATAGAAAAAAAAAATGACGTCTTTACCACACCTTCTGTCCCCAACCCCCCGCCCACCGACCAGCTGCATTCTGATCCCCTTGACCTCTTCCCTAAGGCCTGCCAACTGGAAACACACTGGGGACCCTCCAAACCTCCATGCCCAATTTAATAGTATGGCAACCCCGCACCCTGTACACCCAGTTACCCTACCGAAGATGCCTGCTCTGGCCACCCCCAAGTCAACCCTCATTTTTGGTATGTGCAATACAGCCCTCTACCAAAATAATTCCTTCCTTCAGTGCAATACAGCCATCAACCAGGTAAAATTCAGTCAGTGTTACACAAGCCCTCCACTGTTAATTTAACACATCAAAACCTAAGTAGCTGCCCACTCTCCCAGCAGTACTCAGATTACTTCAATTTCCCCTCTTTCCAGACTGTAACCAGTTTTCCAGGCCTGGCAGTAATCAGTTCACAAGCAAATTTGCCCTCCTCCCAACATTTGCTACTTCAAAAGTCCTAGCAGTGATCAGTTCTCACACAGATTGCCTTCTTCCTCTGCTGCAGTTAGCATGCACAGTCACTCCTACAATCTGCTTCATTTTGCCCCTCTCTAGTATCAGTCAACGATGCCCAAGCAGCACAGCTTACATGTCTCTTTTTTCTTCCACCCAGAAACAATCCAGCTTCCTAGTGCTGTAGCTCAACCAGTCTCAACCTGCCCTCTTACAAGGCTCCACCCCCAGTGACCATTTAATAGAGGTCAGAGCCGGGGTGGATGGTGTGGGACAAAGAACAGCTCTTCTCCTCAGGCTGACTGTAACTGGGTTACTTGCTTTTATAGCCCAGTCACACAGTTCCAAGTTTCATGCCCTGCTCCCTGAATGACCCCCACAGCTCTGGCCAGCAAAGGCTGTCTCCCAGTCCCCCAATGTGGCCTCTCCCACCACTGATGTGGCCCCAGTATGTCTGGCCGGTCCCCTGCCAATGAAAGTGCCCTTCCAACCACCGATGTGGTCCCATCCTCTCCTGCTGCCTATGCAGCCCTGGTATGCCAGCCCCTGTCCACGGTCACAGCTCTGACTCAAAGAACTGCTCTTGTCCTCAGGCTGACTGTGACTGACCTGCTTGCTTTTACAGCCCAGTCACACAGTTCCAAGTTTTGTGTCCTGCTCCGTGATTGCCCCCCCAAGCTCCTGCCAGCAAACTCTGTCACCCGGTCCCCCGATGTGGTTTCTCTTGCTGCTGATGCATCCCAGTTCATCCAGCCTGGCCCCTGCAAGTGAAAGCACCCTTCCGACCACTGATATGGTCCGGTCCTCTCCCGCTGCCGATGCGGCCCTGGTATCCCAACCCCAATCCACAATCACAGCTCTGACTCAAAGAACAGCTCTTCTCCTCCTTAAACACAATGTCCTCAGACTAGAAAAGCTGCGAAGAGATTATCTGAATATAAAGGCGGTAAAAATCAACAAAAATACCATATAATCATTTATGTACAAGGAGCTGGATTCAGTGCTTACAGCCTACATCACAGTGTCTTGGCAGCTACTTTTGCATGAAAAAAACTCAATAGAACGTTACTATTACATCAGCCCTGAAAGGGTTAACATAGAAGCAGACATGATTTGCAGACTCACACACGCACACATACACACACACACACAGACACATTGGAAAGAAAAAGATAGAAAGCCAAAGAATGCAAAATGCCAGCAGACAGAGGAAAAGTACACACACACACACACACACACACTCCCTGACAGTAACCATTTGTAGGGGAGTTCAAGTCAGGAGCAATGCAATAGTGCATGCAGCTGCTGCAGTGGTGGGGTAGAGGAAGACAATGAAACAGCAAGGAACAGCACTGCAAAGGTGAGGCAGACATTTGTTAATCATGTCCAGCAGAATCACTCAGTGGATGGACACCCTCATCATTCCCGATCACTTCTTTCTCTCTGTCTCCTACTGATAGCAACAGGACAGCATAGTGACATCACCATTCAGCACTAGAAATTACTGAAATGATGTTCATTTTATTCAGGGGCAATGCTGATCAAGAATCCAACAGTATATTTGTTTATTGTAAAATATTTCAGTAAACATACAGTATGGAGTGAAATTTATAGTTTAATATTATTTATATAAGATATGCTCACTGAGAGTAAACCTGTTGTTTATGGTGGTGTCCTGTAGATTGTGACTGTGGTACTGTTGCAAAAACACATATAGACAATAAAGAATATGTACATTCAAACACTATGCTGAAATGAGCAAAAAAATTACAAAGTTATTTAATCTGTTTTAGTTAAATACTGTATGTGATAGAATTACATGTGTTTGGAATGATAGCTTTAACTGAACTGCCAATCTGCAACCAAAATGTTCTGCAGTGGTGGGGCACTAGAAAGTCACCAACAAAGATGGCCACTTGAGACAACAGCACCAGTTAGCCCACATTTGTACCTTGCAAAATCTGCTGATTAGCTTGAAACTCCTTAACCTCTTTAGCCTCAATGGATGGGGAGAGATAATGAACAAATCAGTATTTTTTTTTTTAATCAAATCAGTGGTGTTGATAGGGGACCTTAATATGCCAGGTACAAATTGGGGAACCATGTCCTCTAAGGTTGCCAAGGAACAGAGGCTGCTGGATGGCTTCCAGGATGTGTTCTTAACACAGCATGTGATGGAGCCCACAAAGGAGGGGCATGTCCTGGACGTGGTTCTGGCAGATGGGGATCTGGTAAGGGACCTGGTTGTAGAGGATCCTCTGACTGGGAGTGACCACAATATTGTCTGGTTTTAAATAAACATGGAGGGAGGGGGGGAGATCTAGGACACTGGCAGTGGACTTGAGGGGGGCAGACTTTGTGGGCATGGGAAATATTCTCAAGGATCACTTGAAGGGGATTACATCAATGACAAATGTGGAAAAGAGATGGTAGGCTATAAAATGGGGACTTCATGAGGCAGTCAGGACCTGCGCTAAGGTGAAACGTAAGGAAGCAAGGTCACATAAACCATGCTGTTGGTCCAGCGAGGTTCAGGTAGTGGTCAGAGAAAAGAAGGCAGCCTACAAAAAATATAAAACAACAAGAGGGGATAGGGATAAGGAAATGTACCATCTTGCGTCTAGAAAAGTCAACTGAATGGTGAGGGGGGCAAAGTCCAGTAAAGAGCAGCAGCTGGCACAGGGGATGCATGGAGGGGAAAAGGGGTTCTTCCGGTTCACTGGGGAGCGGAGAAAAGCTAACGGCCATCTCAGCAGATTGAGATCAGAAGGAAGGTGGGTGGAAGCGGCGAGGGACCAGGCAGAGGTACTAAATGAGTACTTCGCCTCTCTGTTCACTAGGGAGGGGGATGGGATATCTACAAAGCAAGGCACGATGGGGATAGAAGCGGCAGTGAGTGGGATCAGGGAAGCAACAGAAATGGAGCAAGAGGGAAGGAGAGGTACCCAAGGGGTGTCACATCAGGATACGGATAAAAAGGCCAGTAAGGCCAGTAAGGTGGAGGGGACGGATGATGCTATCTCCACAGAAAGGGTGTGGTTAGCCCTCAAGGCCATAAAGAAAGACAGATCTCCTAGGCCAGATGGCATTCATCCGAGAGTACTATGGGAATTGGCGGACATACTGGCTGCACCCCTGTTGGATCTCTTCAACAGGTTGCATGAGACAGGGAGGGTACCTAGGGATTGGCAAGAGGCACATGTGGTGCCTATCCATAAAGGGGGGGTCGAGGGAAGTACCAGGTAACTATAGACCCATTAATTTGACCTTGGTGATGGGAAAATTAATGGAGAGTATACTAAAGGAACGATTGGGGGTGTACTTGGAGGAGGTGGGAGGTCTGGATAGTCGGCATCATGGGTTTGTGCCAGGTAGATCATGTCAAACCAATCTTGTGGAGTTCTACAATGGGTAACATCAGAACTGGACAGGGAAAGCCTGTGGATGTATTATTCTTGGACTTCAGCAAGGCTTTGACTCTGTTCCCCACAATGGTCTGGTGGAGAAACTGATGGAGTTGGGAGTAGGCCCTTTGATCATCAGATGGATTGAAAACTGGCTAGCTGGATGCACCCAGAGAGTAGTGGTCGGCGGGGAGCTCTTGAACCCTAGAGAGGTCGGTAGTGAGGTACCGCAGGGCTCGGTCCTGGGTCTGATCCTGTTTAATGCATACATATCGGACATCAGGGAGGGCATAGGGTGTGAAATGAGTCTCTTCACTGATGACTCCAAGATGGGAGCAGTAGTTGAGGGAGAAGAGGGGAGGTTGGCCCTGCAAGGGGACCTGGACACCCTGGAAAGCTCGGCTCACACATGGAAATTAAATTTCAATATCACCAAGTGCAAGGTGTTACATCTTGGGTGGGGAAACCCTAAACACAGGTACACTCTGGGAGGGGAGGTGCTGGAGGCCTCAATAGGGGAAAAAGACCTAGGGGTCATGGTGGATGCATGTATGAATAACTCTGAGCAGTGCAGGAGAGCGGCTAGCAAGGCAAACAGGATGTTGAGATGCATCATAAGGGGGATCACCTCTAGGGGCAGGGACGTGATTCTGCCGCTGTACAATGGTCTGGTTAGACCACACCTTGAGTACTGTGTTCAGTACTGGAGACTACACTTGAAGAGGGACATACAGCTCCTGCAGAGGGTACAGAGGAGGGCAACTAAGATGATACAAGGACTAGGGGATTTGACATATGAGGACAGACTTGAGGAGCTCTGCCTGTTTTCATTGGAGGAGGAGAGACAGCGGCATGATTGAGGTCTTCAGGCACCCAAGGAAATAAATAGGGTAAACATGGAGGGATCTTTAGACTAAAGCAGGAGGTATCACCAGAGGGCATGGTTTGAAGTTGGAAGGTGGAAGGGTGAGGAGGAGGAGGTTTTCACTGAGAGGATGGTGGACCCTTGGAATGCACTGCCATGTGAGCTGGTTCAGAGATCCACAGTGGACGGCTTCAAGAGAGGGTGGGACAGACACAGAAAGTGGATGCATCAAATGATGGCCCAGCCGGGGTGGGGATGGATGATAGGGGTTTCTGGAACACAAGGGGGAAGGGCCTCGGCACCCAACTAGGGATCTGAGGTTCAAGCAGACTCGATAGACTGTAAGGCCTAATCTGCTGGCAATTAGTATGTTAGTATGTTAGTATATGCACACCCTCCCTCACAGTTTTGAGTGAAGTTTCTCTCTGTGGTCTGATAGCATGTGTAGGAATAGCAATGGACACATCTGTAGTTGCCCTTGATAATCTCAAGGAGATCAAGGCCGTGGAGCAGTTACTGATCAAATATGTATTTGCTGCGTCTTACATGAGAGCAGGGCATTGAAACATACATGGCATGTGATCAAGCTGAAGTGATGATGACTAAAAGGTCAAATAGACTATGGAGATCACAAGAATGACAGAGGAACACCCATGGATCCAGACAGTTGACACCATTCCTAGAGATGGGTGAAGTGGCTAAAATTCACTTCACAAATTGATTCACAAAGTTGGCAAAATTCATGAAGTGCCAACTTTGCAAAGTTTTTCCAAGGCGATGCCCTTTTTTCTAGGTGAATTGACACATTTGCCTATATTCTCCTAATGTCACCTTAACTTTGTTGCTTTTCTAGGTGAACTTAGGTGAAGTTGTGAAGTGGGAACTTTGCAAAGTAATTCACAAAAGCAAATTCAACAACTTTGCTGAAACTTCACCGGCCAGGTAAAACTTCGCAATATCTCTAGCCATTCCTCACCACCACCATTGTCCTGAAGCCCAGCTGGGCAGAGGTGACATGGGAAACAACAATGGCCATGGAGCCCTACTCCTCACCTTCTTCAATGTCTAATGGCTGCTGAGACAGCTATCAGTAAGACTGCAGCTGGTTTGCGGCTTTCAGTTAAGTAACACATGATGGGGCAAACATTATTTCTTAATAATCTGTTATTTTATAACAAATGTTAGAAACATGTTTCTTTACAACTGATTACATTCATAACACCTAAGAAGCTAGCATAAAGCAAGTTTCAGTTTATGTAACATGGCATGACAGGATATGAATTGTGCAAGGATAATGGCACACCTAAGTGGGCTGAAGCATGATGCTAAAGGCCAAGTGCTTCCATCACCTGAAAAGTGCTGTTGCTCCACACAATGCACACACTGGTGTGCTTTATTGCAATTATGAAATGGGCCCATAAGTATTAATACATATTTTTTTATAGTTAATCTTTTTATTATGTTTTCATAAAACACAGCATTGTGTAAGTGCATTGACACCAGATAACAGACCTGAAATATAAGCAATGTAGAAGTATACTACTGATACATGATGTACATACAATCCAAAATCAACAAGGGTAACTAAGAACTGGACTATGGTAATAAACTATCAGACAATGAGTCATATAACAGGGTCATGCACTTAAAATATGAAATACTTAGCCATATTTCTGTATAAACACCATGTACAGTCCTTTGCCACATTCCTGTTGCATGGTGTATGTTAATGTTTTTAAACACACAGCATCTGACAACTTATTTGCAGTATCTGTGTCATAACTCAGTTAAAGTTTTAGGTTCCATGAAGGCACACCCACTTGAAGTAATTCCATTACAGTGTAATTGTTCTACAAACATTTTCAATATACTACAGTTTTAGGTGGGGCAGATGGGGTGGGAGTTGTTGCTTCCAGGCTTTTTGAATAAATGAGAAGTACGGAAGTGTTCTGATATTTAACTAGTAAGGCAACAGCTCAACAGATAGATGGATCATTCTCTCAAACCTGGCTACCTGGGTAATGCTGGTCACTAAAACTGGGTGGGGATTTCTGTTGTGTGCCATCTCCTGAGAATAAGTCATTTTGCCCCGTGCATACTAACTGGACCAAGTTTCTTTCAGTTGTACTAAGTAGAGGGATACCCATATGGAGCCCAGCAGGGCTCTTATATAGAAACATAGAATTTGACGGTAGATGATAGCTTCTTGGCTCATCCAGTCTGTCCATTCCCCCCACCTACACTATTAGAATTGACTGCATCCAATCTATAGCTCTTTTTCCCTTCCTTTTCCTTTCCACTATGATTCCCTTGTGCTTATCCCATGCAGTCTTGAACTCCACCACTGTTTTTACCCCCACCACCTTTGCTATAGGGCTGTTCCAGGATCCACCACTTTTTCTATGAAGAAGTATTTCTCTTCTTGGAGTAACAGGTAACCTCTTTTTTAGATCTGTGTTTTTAAGGCTGAGAATTTGCAACCAATGTGGATGTATTAGTTGCCATTACCAGAGGACATGATTTAGATCCCTCTCCCCCAACTTACCACATCTCCAGCAGTTGACTGTGGGGAGCAGATGGGCAGCATGAAACATGATGGGTGTGTGATTCCAAATGTGCAGGATCTTGTTTTGCAGCAATCTGTTCTTAGGGTCACTGATTGCAGTGTGCTGCTCCCAGACAGGAGCACCATTCTTCATGTATGATCTATGTTTACAGCCATGTGGCCATTTGACATGTGCAGTGTGCAATTGATCTGATAGCACATCCCTGATTTTCTTATAAATGTTTCCCACCCTACTTTTAAGATGCATAATGTGTCTTTTCAGGAGGTAGCTAGATTGTTTTGCATGGCTGTTCTTAACCTTTGAGAGCAGGGAGCCAAGTGCACTGCATATCTTCAGTTATTGCCAAAATGTATTACTCAGCTTGTATGTGTTTTGAAGGTTTTGAAAGGAGTCCAGATCTAGTGATCCTGGGACAAGCAGGTCCATGATCATTTGCAGTCAAACCAGTTGCCAGGTTGGCCAAAGGACTGCTTCCCCTCAGTCTGCATCCCACAATTTTCCATAAAGGGACAGGGCTGGATGTGCTAAGTCTGTCTTCATCCGTTTGTAGAAGTGTCACTACAGGAAAAGAAAGTGCCCTATCTCATGATGGGCTGCATTCCTTTGTGCTGGATGGAGCAAGCCTATCACTGGAGTATATCCCCCATTTATGTGCATTTTCTGCTAAGTCCTACAGAGGAGGAGTTGTTTACCTCAGCGGGAACAATTACAACTTGTGTGTGTCATGGAACACCCAGTAATATCCTTTGAATCATGGTAGATTCCATCCCTCTTTTGTCCAGGGTGTAAGAAGTTTGGTCAGGCTATACTGGGGCTGCTTCATTTCTCAAAGAAAGTCACTTATCATACTATCAATCTGGTCAAACATTTTCTGGGGTATAGATAGTGGATTATGGTATAGAAGATGGAGACATTTTGTGGTCATGACCATTCAGTTAGCCTCAATCTTCCTGGTCGCAGACAGTTGGAGAAGCCTCCACCTATTGCATTGTGTGAAGCTCAGCCTGTAGGGGCTGAAAATTGAGGTCACACATATTTTGAAGTTTGTGACCTTTGCTACCAGAGAAGAGATGGATTGTGGTGCTCATATGAGTCCAGATGCATGAACTAGTTGTTTATTACATAGTTCAGGGGCAGTACCTCAGTTTTTAAGGGGTTCATATGAATCCCAGAGACCTGTGAGAAGGTCTGGAGGAGACATAGTATGTGAGAGATAAAGGTGTAAGTTACTACTGTGAGGACAAAAAGCATATGGCACTCTTGGGCCACTTTGTTTCCTGGGATGTTCTGACACTGGCCGACAGCCACTACCAGTAGCTCTATGGCCATGACAAAGTGGAGGGAAGACAGGTGGAATCCTTGTCTTGTCCCTTTTTCAACAGAGAAGGCATGAGACAGGGTATGGTTATTCAGAACATTCACCTTGGGATTTGAATGCAGGGTGCTGATGTTGTCCAGGAATTAGGGTCCAAAGCCCATTCTCTGAAGTACCTGGTAGAGGTACCCCAACTCCACCAATCAAAGGCTTTTTCAAAACTGATAGAAATTGCAGCTGTTGAAGTTGGGTACCTCTAGCTAGGTGGATGAGGTTTACCAGCTTCTTCAAGTGATCTGAGCCAATCCAGCTATGAACAAAGCCAACATGGGATGGGTGAATGAGGGAGTGTGGGACGTGGTTCAGCCTTATGGCAATGGCTTTTGCATACACTTTGCTATCTGCCATTGTCAGAGGTATTGGCCAATGACTGGCCAGTGAGGTAGGGTATTTCCCTTTCTTAAGCAGTATAAATAATTGAAGCAGTGCTTATAGATTGTGGGAATCCACAAGTTATTGTTGCCTTTGCATATAGGTGCTGCAGAATTGGGTAAACCACTGGGGACAATATTTGCAGGAGTTCTACATGGAGTCCATCTCCTCCAGGTTCCTTTTGGGACATTAAAGATGTTATAGCACTTTCATTCTCTGCTATTATATGGGGATATTGCAAAGTAGCTCCTTGTTCTACCATCAAGGTGGGGCAATGAAACAGACTCAGGAAAGTGTTAGTATCTGAAGTACCAAGAGGAGATGTTGAACTGTATAGTTTCTGATAATATTGACTCCTTGTGCCACCAATATGTTCAGGCTAGGAGCCAAAGTGGCCTTTGGTGTTCCTGATCCTAGCTGTGTGTCACACTGACTGCTGTTTTTTTTAAGCCCGTATGCCAAAACTCTGCTTCACCCCCCCCACCAATATTTATGCTTAAGTCAGAAGAGTGCTAATTCTGTTTTCAAGGCTAATAGTTTGTCAATGTCCATGCAAAGCTTTATGATGGCCTGGTGTAGATCTGTGCTAGTGTCAACCCTCGGCTGAGCTTTGAACTTAGCTTCTTAAGTAGCCAGCATATTTCCTGTGTCTGAGAGTTATTTTTCTCTCTCCCCTCATTTGTTTGTAACATAGCCTGTTATCTGTCCTTGAAATGTAGCCTTGTACACCTGCCATAATGTGGCCAATGTAGTGGCTACATTGTCATTTAAGTGAAAAAGTCCATTGTTTTGATTTTGATCCATGTTTTGAAATTTGTATCCTGCAACAGCAGTGGCTCTAGATACCAAGAGGTGGTACACTGTGCAGCCAGGCCCCAAAGCATGTTCAGCTGTAATGGGGCATGGTTGGAGACAACTAGAGGGGATATCATTACTGTTGTAATTATGGCATTCACCTGCACAGATGTCAGTTATAAGTCCAGTAAACTATAGGGCCCATGGGCTGCTGAGTGACAAGTATAGTCACAATCTCTAGGTGGAAAAGACTACCAGATATCGATGAGTGCCTGATCTTGCAACTATAGGAATACTGCCTGTGCAGCCTTAGGGTGGGGTTCTGCTATACCAAGGCTTTTATCCATGGATGGGTGTATGGTGAGGTAGAAGTCCCCTCTAACCAACATGAGAACATTGCTGGCACTGAAGTGCATCAGCTGCTCAGCGAAATCATGAAAAAAGGAAGGGGAATCGGTGTTGAGGCATATACATTTCCTGTCTCCAGTGGGTCTGTTTGGGTATCAAAATGCATCAGAATCCACCTGCCTTTGGTGTCTAAGGCTATAGTTTGCACAGTCTAAGGTAGGCTTTTATTATGAACAAAGATTGAGAACCCCTTCTTCTTAAATGAGCTATGAACCTCAACCCCCACTCACTTTCATATGAGACTCTGTGCATCATGGGATGGCAATTTGGTCTCTTGGAGCAGTGTAACCAGAGATTTAAGTCATTTGAGATGTGCTAGTACCTGCTTGTGCTTCACTGGGGAGTTTGAGACCCTAACATTCCATGTGTGGAATCTTAAATCCACCATACCACGGTTTAGGTACTGTAGATAAGATCATGAAAGGGTTGTCCTCCCCCAGGAGGCACAAGCAGGGACTATTTGGAGTGATTATGGAGTGGGAGTGTTGAATCTGAACAGAAGGACATACGCACATCTTTGGAGAAGTAGTACACAGTATTTGTAAAGGTGCTGTCTATATAGAAACATTAAAGAAAACACAAATTGCACATATCCCAGTGATGCAAAGCATCATGGGAAGCATACACAAATGCCCAGGAATTAACTTGGACTGGCTAAACTTTACTCAGAATTGCATGGTGCCAGTAGGCCTCACAATACAATCAGCAAAGGCTGATGAAAAGCATTGTACTGCACAGTTAAAAATCCTTAACATATCAAATATAATTATATGCAGAAAGAAAACCTTTGAGCATAGAACAATCTGAACCCGGTCAGCATTCTGAACCCGACCAGCTTCCCTGGCCCAAGGTTCAAGGCTAAATCCATGAAACATGCTACTGAAATCCAGTTGGAGTCCTGCTTCCCTCCTCCACCTAGCACTAAAATAAATTGCCCTAGGAGTATCCCACTTGCCTTCTGGTTGTGAAGAGCTTGCTACCATGGAGAGGAAATATGTGGAGCTGGTCTGCCATTTAGTTGCATGGTTGCTATCCCCCTACAGCTGCATAGTGGATGATTAGCTCACATCTAGAATGCATCAGATATTGTCTTCTACAGCTGAGAGGGGTAATAAAGGACATATTCTTGGGCTTGTTATCAAGGGAGAGGTAAGGTGACTTATATCTGTGAGTGGGAATGTCTGTACATGTTATAGCAGCTTGATCAATGAGGCCCTCTCAGTTTATTACGGTGACACATTAGTATGATACGAACTACCAGTTGGCTATGACAGAGGCAGGCACTGTTAATGCATAGGAGAACCATTTTTGGATGCTAAGTGTTGCCCTCTGGAATCAGGTGGAGAAGCAGGGAATACAGAGGTGTCCAAACTTGGCTGCTATGGCATGTTTATTTATTTATGTATTTATTTCTAGGAAGTTTCATTGAGCCAAAGGCTGTTTCACAGAGGTTCCAAGTCATAGTAACACATGAGCATAATATCATTTACAACAGTTACAAGCACATAAGCAGATACAAGGATGTTACATGCCTTAGAAAAGCACGAGTACATCAGGTTACAGAGGTTACATAATTACAATAATGGATTACATAAGTAAAAATATACAGATACATAATTTAAAGCAGGCTAGATTGACAAGAAGTTTAAGTGAACAACTTGAGAATCTACAGGATATAGAGCAAATCAGGTAGGGAACAGAGGATGATGTAATCCACAAAATAATTAACTAATACTATATGCAAGGAGGCGAGAACTTGATGGGCAGCAGTTCTTTTGTCTTAAGTGCTAAAGAGTGTAGTCATAGAGAAGGGCTAGACTCATTGGGAGTGAAAGTGCTGAGGCAGGGACCTGGAGCCTACTAGGGGAGTGTCATTTAGCAAGAAGAGAGGAGAAGGCAAGGGTGCAGGTTAGAATGAAGATAGCAGGAAAGAGGAGGGAAGAGTTTGTGGGGGGAGTTCAGGTCTCACAGTCACAGTTACTGTTTGTGGCAAGGGACACTCAGAGTTTATCTTTAAAGGGGCCTATTTTGTCCTCTTTCATGATGTCTAGGTCAAGCTCATTAAGTCAAAGTGGCACCTGGTATTTGTAGGACCGTTGGTCTTGTGTGGTTCTATGGAAAGGGACACAGAGGGGCAAGTTGTTTGTACCCCTAGTGCATCTGATAGAATTAAGTTGGCTAAGAAGGTATTGCAGACCTGGGGTGGTAAGTCCTACCATAGATTTCTTGGTGATCATGCATACTTGATACTGGAGGTGGTTGTTAAGGTTGAGCCAGTTTGTTTGAGTATACAACTAGCAGGTGTGAGTGAGATGCTGTACACCTAGGACTAAACAACACGCTTTGTTTAGTGTTGTTTTGATACATTTCAAAGCAGTGTGGGAGGCAGTCCTATATACTGCTAGACCATAGTCTATCACTGAGGGGACTGAGCTATTTACAACAGTTTTTAGTGCCTCAGAAGTCAGGCCTTTTTGGTGTCTGTAAAATAATCCTAGTTTTTCATTTGATAATTTTGTGACTGCATCTATATGTTGGTTAAATGAGAGGGTGTGGTCTAGTGTCAATCCTAGGTATTTAAATGTTTGAACCTTCTCCAGGGAAGTGTTCTGATTGTTATGAATGCAAAGTTGGTGGGTGCAGTGTCTGTTATGTGATGATGCGAATAACACAGTCTTGTTTTTTTTTATAATTGAGGAGCAGTTTTGATTGAAGGAACCAATGCTCAGCCATGGTGAAATTAGCCTGCATTTGCTTTTCCAGTATGTAGGGGTCAGCATTACATGAATATAGGACTGCATCATCCACATGTAGTAGTAGCTGGTTGTTTACCGATTGAGGGAGGTTGTTTAAGAACAGGCTGAATAGTAGAGGGCCAAGGATAGAGGCTTGAGGAACCCCTGTGTTAACACTAAGGTTGTCAGAGAAGGTGTCCAGGATTTTCACTTTTTGGACCCTCCCAGACAGGTTGCTTCTGAACCATGCTACTGTTCCAGGGGAGAGGCCGGTATTGGAGAGATGATCCAAGAGCAGATTGTGATTGACGGTGTCGAAGGCCTTGATGAGATCAATATATGTTGCCTCCACTAAGAGCCCTCTGTCTAGCGCATTATTGATAAAGCTGGTAAACTCCACTAGAGCAGTTGTGGTACTGTATTGTTTTTGAAATCCATGTTGTTGCTGACATTGTAAATGATACTTGTCTATATATTCCATCAGTTGGTCGGTTACGATTCACTCCAGGGCCTTGAAGAGTCGAGGAAGGATAGATATTGGGCAGTAATTTGTAAAGTTGGCCCTGTCACCATTTTTGTAAACAGGGGTAACCACCGCTGCCTTCCAGATCCATGGGAATTTGCCTGATACCAAGGAGAGATTTAAGATTTTGGTGAGGGGTTTGAGAGTTATGTCCAGGGTGAGCCTAACTAGTTTTAGGTTATGTTGATCAGAGCTAGTTCTGGAATTACCTAGTGCTTTTAGGATATACTTTTTTGCTTCCATAAAGGTGATAGCTCTGAAGTAGAAAGGCAGATGGGAGTTTGATTGGGTCCCCGGGTTTCGTTTGGTGCAAGTATCTGATTGGTGTTGAAGGAAGATAGGGACAACACTCCGCTGAGGTCAGTAAAAGCTTTGTTGAAGAGATTGCTATGCGACTGTGATCCAGGGTAGGTTGGCCCTCTTTGTTCAGGAAGGTGGGGGGAGTTTTATTAGGTTTACCAGTTAGGGACTTGATGTTCTCCAAGAACTGTCTACTGTCAACCTATGAGTTTGTCAGCTCATTTTTAAAGTGAGTGTTTTGGGCCTTGTGAATAACCTAGGTGCATTTATTCCATGCAGCTCTATATTTCTGTTAGTCTGTCTGGGTACTGGAGTTCCTTGCTTTGTACCACAAGTCATCTCTGTTTTTCATTAGGGTTAGTAGCTGTGGCATGATTCAGGGGCTGTCATAGTTGCAGATCCTTCTTTTGATGTAGGGGGTGTGGACAATGCACACTTCTTTGAATTTGCTTATAACACATTCTAGGGTAGTGTTGACGTCTGTTTTGTGGTCACTAGAGCTCCAATCTTGGAGACTGAGGTGTGCTGTTAGAGCTCCCAACTTGCCTTTCTTCAGAAGTCTAGCAGTAATAGTCCTGGCTGGTACCTTTGGGGCCTTATTTGACCATTTACAGATTACTGGGGAGTGGTCACTGATGGAGTTGGGGAGAACCGTGATGAGGATATTCTGTCTGGTTGATTTGTGACCACCCACTCGATTACTGACCTTGTGTCTGTTCTGCTGTTATACCGAGTGGGGGAGTCTACCAATTGCACAAGGCTGAGAGCAGCTAATGAGTCTTTGTAGTGTATAGCTTCAGCGGAGGACCAGTTGATATGAAAGTCTTCAACCATTATCAGCTCTGCATTTGGTCCCCCTTCAGAGAGGTAGTTGATGACAGAATTGAAACCGTTCGCTTGTTCCTTGGCAGGGATATAAGCCGAGACTATTGTTAGGTTTTTCCCATTCTTGCCAAGTATTACTTTCATGGTCATCAGTTGAGCCCCGCATTTTGGACACATGGGTTAAACATTTGGCCCTGAATGTGGTCTTTAACATATATAATACAACTGCCTCCTCTTTTACCAAGTAGATCTAGTCTGAATGCTGCATACCCAGTGAGCTGTATAGCACAGTCTGGCACCCTTGGTGACAGCCAGGTCTCTACTATCACAAGCATGTTGGACTGGTGCTACTGGACCCAGACTTGGAGGGTGTCCATTTTTGCTAACAGGCTGCAGGTATTCATCGATGCTATTGTTAGATCATTCTGTTTATTATGAACTGTTGCAGTGAATGTCATCGGACCTGGGTTGGGATGAATATTTCCTTAGATTAGTAGGAGCAGCCATGTGATCCTTATAGCTTGCCACTTTAGATATGTTAGGGCCTCTGACTGAGTAATACAACATGATTTTTTTGGCATGGTATATGGGTAGGTTAGGGGCACATCACTACCAGGTGGAGGGAAGGGATATCCAGCCTGTCCACTGCTCATATAGACCTATGTAGTAGTGGGTATAATGTGGCGTGTTACTGATAGCTGTGCATTTGTGGTTTTAGTGTTATCCAGGTGGTGATATTGTGGCACCAGAGTCTGGGGGTCGAGAATTAATGCCCTCCTGATAGTCTTCTATGCGTCCTTGATGTGGTCATATTTGTATTGGGGCAAGCATTTTGTGTGGTCCTGTCCTGTAGAGGGGGCCAGTATCAGAACTGACAGAAATAGACAGAAGGTGGAACATATTGTGGGCTACAGCAGGGAAAGAATTCCCTAGGTGTATTTACAGATGGTGGGACAGCATCTGCATTTAATCCTTGTAGAGAGACTGTAGCTAGAAGCAAGTGGTTAGAGGTGAGAATGGATGGCAGGCTTATTTAGTTTTTAAGGAGGGAGATAGAGAGGAAAAGGATAGTCCACTGGGAAAGGAGCATTGTGATGATAAAATCTGGGGAGCAGAGTGTGTGATGTGCCAGATAGGATAACAGCCCCTAGTGGCAGCTGCATATAACCTGCTACTAGTGGAGTAGACACAGAAAATGTCACTGCTACCAGAGATATAGCCCTCTAGTGGTTAAAAGATATGATCTGCTAATGGAAAAGTCAGCTCTACCTTGAAAATTTACCATGGATTAATTGGCCAAATAGCAGGCAACTCCAGGTCACTACACCTCCATAGATTTCACCAGGAGGGTATTGATCCAGTTAAAGTAGAAAAGCAGAATTGAGAATGTGCATGTAGCTTCATCAAGAAAGCCATAGTCCCCTGAAAATATGTAGGCGGGTGTGCATCCACTTGACACAGCCGACACCACCACCCCTGAAGCCAGCCTTGGTTCAGTCAGCTGGTTTTGCACAATGTGATGTGGAGAGTGTCTAAGCCAGGTGCTGGCTTATCACCAAATCCCTGAGTCTACCTATCTCATACATTTAGTATGGAGGAAACTTGGAAATTTATAGACAATTAAGGCATATTACCTTGTAGACTTAGACAGCACCCTCTTGCCATCAATTTGAACCCTTACCAAGCAGAGCTTGGGACAGCATGCTTTTGGTGTGCAAAGAATATATCCTATTTGTGACATGGCAACCTGTCTTAATCATCACAACTCACTGCTACTATACAGTGGCAACCACAAACACTGCCAGCTATTTCCCGAAATGTCTGTGATATTTCCAGAAAAATCTCATGCTTTCTCCATTTCCACAGTAGGGGCAGCAGAGAGAAACTCTTCAGAAATTTCGAGAAATAGCTGGAAATAGCTGACAATGTCTGCAGCTACTACTGTATGTCAACCCATTTTGCATCATATTATTTCTAGATTAAAATACACATTTTTATGATAGCTTACCATCTCTAAAATTCATTGATGTTACTGTTTGTTTTTTGTGTTTTCTTTCTTAGTAGAAATGAAATGCATGGGAATAGTGTAATTATACCGAACCTTGTTTTGTTTCATATCCTCAATCAGCTCTTATTGCATACTTCTAGAACATTACAAACACCCCAAACAGTGCAGCCAGTCATGATGCTATAGGCTCCTCTTCTCCTACTGCATCATGAGTGGCTAGACTGTGAGAGGCTGTTTCCAAGTCAAGAAAAGATGCACTGGAAGTTGATCAAGGAGTGCAAAAAACATGTTTTGGTGTGGTAACACCAGCATGGTGGGCAGTCTGGTTTTCACTTTTTCAGTTATAACAAAAATGGAATCCAAATCAAACAACCAACTACACCTCATCAGCAAACTCTACAGAATGTGGGCAATCATAAAATGTGTTTTTTAAACTAGGAACACTTTGAGGCCTAAGGGGGATGACATTGTCCCTTTAATAATAATTTTCTTATTTTTACCTCTCCTTTTCGGTATTCTGTGAGTTCAGGCTCACAATCACAAAATAACTAGAGTTCTGTATTAGGAATATTTGTGGCCACAGGATGCCAATTTGTCTATAGTCCAAGTAGATTCTGAAACCCTTGACGTGACACACTCTAAAAAAAAAAAAAAAAGGTAATGTATTTTCTAGCTAACAACTTGCATATGGACTGGAGCATCTCTGTTTCTTCAAGCTCAGATGTCGATAAATAGCACAGTGGAAAAGCGGATAGAGGGAGTAGCCAAGCATGCATGCATCTTCTCATTAGGCCTATCTTTTGTTCAGGAGTTCTAGGTATCTGTTATTTGACTGCATGACTTATATTGTGCCTGTGCACCAGACACAGGATGTCAGTATTATATCATGTATTTTTTATTTGTACAGGTTACTGCAGTGATGATTAACCTTCCACATCCCATTCAATAAAAAACAAGCCTCACATTTTTCTCAACTCTCCATACCATACCTTTCTAGAAGTCTCTCATGCCCTTTTCTACCTCCTGTGGCAGGGACCATGCACTCCTTTCTGTAAGGTTTCAAGAAGCAGGATGATTGTTTTCTCAGAATTCAGTATTATCAGCCATACTGTCTGCCCCCATGACTGACTTCAAGTTAGTTATGTGGAATATCCAAGGGGTCAACCATCCCATCAAGAGGAAAAATAGTTTTGTGCACCATAGGTTATCTAAACAGACATAACTCTCCTGCAAGAGGTGCATCTTCTAAACAAAGAGATAGCACAATTGGCGAGTGGGCTCAGTTAGAGCAGAATTCTGGAGCATCTTCACTCCCCCCCCCCCCAAAAAAAGGGATTGCCATATTACTTAGTACAAGATGAATGCTAGTGGTGAACCAATCCACTGGGGGCAAGGAAGGGTAGCAGGCTGTATTTTGAGATACAATTCAAACATTCCCTGTCCCATAATTAATATTTATTTCTTCAATACAGATGACCATAACTTTTTCTAATCCTTAGCCCAATCCAAGGCAAATCTTGTGCCCTCACAATCAATGGTATGTTTAGAAATTTAGTATGAGATCCCTTCTGGACAGATTACTATAAGAGATAGGAAACACCTCCCTCAAGCAGGCAAGGATGGAACGCCACTGCCCATGTCAGGAATAAGCCCTTTCAATCCCCTGGAGAACAACTGATCCACTTCCCATAATGTTTTCTGTAGCTCCACACGACACAATACTTGTAGTCCACTGGATAACTTCCTCACTAGATCCAATTGCACTTGTGAGACCTCAATACAGCCAATTTTACTTTCTGACTATGCTCTAGTCTTCTTCACTGTTATACTGTCCCACATCTTAGAAAGGGAGAATTTACTTGTTCCTCCTCCAATTAAAAGAATTTAAATCCTGATTTGGTGATGAGATCCAGTTCTGCTTTACAGTAAGTAACAATTCAGATACCTGAGAAACTTCTGAACATATGGCCTGGGATACGTTCAAGGCATAGATAACGGAATACATTATCAGCTATTCAGGATGACTGACTAAAAAACAGAAAATAGAGTGGCTGATCTAACCACTAAGCATATTGTTGCAGAAAAAATACTGCATTATGATAGTGCCACTTGGTCACAGTCTGATATGAACAATACCCTTGAATTAAAGTAGACCTGAAATGCAGTACATCAACATTAAGCTGAAGAAGCCTTTCTGTTTACTAGTGACAACTACTGGGAACGTTATTAAGAGACCAGTACAGTGCTGGCATATATCTCATAAAGAAGAAGACCAAGTCCTTAATTATCTAAATCTTTCAGGCAGATTGAACCCTGTCCTCACATCCCTAAACAAGCATTTGTCAATGCCGAATGTTGTCTCACTGACATTGGCATTGGCATTGGTAGTGCAGGAGTAAGAGATGAATAATAGGAATGGCAGTGAAGTATGGAACTGACACCAACCCCAGTCCCACCCTGCAGAGACTGACAGGTACTAGGGTGTGCCTTTGGGGTGTCAACTATAACACTCATGCCATTTTACCTCACCTACCCTGTAGACACTGACAAGTGTTGTGGTGTGATTTGGGGTCTTTGGGCCTTATACTTACCCCATTCCATAAGGACATATGCTGAGACGGGTGCAGAAAGGCCAACTCTATGTCTGTTTTTACCAGCCATACCTCCTGTTTAGATCTAATCAGCCACACTGCATCCTCCAGGGTGGTGTAGGTAACACTGTTGCCCTCCTCGCCAATAGTGTCATTGACCGAATCACCTTTCCGGTAGGATAAGTGATGTATTACTCGGTACTCGCCCTGCTGCTTCTTGGGTACTAGTCTCAATGGGGAGACCCACAGGTTTGGCAATGGAGGGGATGTAAACGGGCCTTCCACCCTTCCCGCTGTCACTTCTTTCTGAATTTTCCAAGCCAGAATTCCCTCCTTACCTTGTACGGATTTGAGGTTCTTTGCCATCGTCCACTTCCTGCAGCCCTTAAAATGTAGGCTAAAACCCGACGGAAAACCCGCCTGCAACATTTCGGCTACCACACGGTCCGGGTAACCCCCAGCAGTCCGGGTAACCCCCCGCCCCCTTTCAGCCCCTTCTATGTTTATGGGTGTCTGAGCCAGTCAGAATCCCCATTGGGCCACCCTCACATGTCCTGATATTGGGATTTATAGGCCTGTCCCCTCCCCTGTTCCCCTCCCCTGTTACCTCTCCGCCATTGCTGCCCCAAAGGAGCTCTGACCATTCGAAAGGGCAGCTGGTATGTATTGTCCTAGCTGCCCATCCCTTTACCACAGTTATCTACACTTGGATGCAGGGTGGTGCCCCCCGGCACTTGGAACAAACATGCCAAAACCAGCAGTTCTGCCATGAGCGGGAGGCCCTGTTGTATCCCCAACAGTCCTTTGCTGCCGCCCCACCACTTTTCTCCCCTTCCATCTCCTTGTCCGTGGAGTCTGTATAAATTTCTTGCCACAGATCTATTTGCCTCGCATCCCACTGTACGTCCCCAAAATGAGCCATTCTCTTCCTAAGCTTCTCATCTTATTGTAGCCAACTATGCCCCCCCTTTTTGTATGCATTTTTTATTATGAGGAAATAGGTGAAGAGCTGGGTCGCAAGCTCCAGCCACTTCTCAATGACAATGGCTGTAAAAGAAGTGAAACCTATGGACCAATTATCCCAGGTTTTTCCCTTCATTGATTTTTCCTCTTCTCCCTTTCCTGGCAACACCACTGCCACTGCCATGTCCTTCTTCTCAAAACTATCCTTTTCTTCATATTTATCCATGCTGTCTACTTTTGCCAATGCGAAAATATCTACATATTCCCCTTTCCATATCTTCTCTTTCATGGCTGTGAGGACGTGGTCCACTAAACGCACCACTGGCACCCCAGTTCCCTTCTTATGCCAGGGTTCCCTGCTGCCCCCCCTTTTATTTCTCCTAGTACTTTCTCTAGCTATCCTATACCATTCTCCCCCATACTTTTCAAGATTTGTTCTACATATTCTTTCACACTGCTCTCCATGGTCACCACTTGATTACCTGTTCTGGGCATCTGTGGGGCACTGGGCCCTGCCGGGGGGACTCCTGGTGTGCTGGGTGGCACAATCTGTGGCAATGGTGGTATCAGAACCGGGTCTGATAGGGTCAGCTGGAGCCTCAGAGTCTCAGGTTCTAGTAGTACCCGTGGACCTGGGATGCAGTCTGGGATCGGCTCGGGGACCAGGTTAATAGTAGCCAGACTCATAGGGGCCATTGGTTCAGATTCTGGTGTTACCACCCTGGGTTCTGATACACTGCTCCTTGTTGGCACCCTCTTGTTCAACTCCCGACCGTTCCCCATCTGCCCCTTCTGCTTTGTACCCTTCTCCCTTCCATCTGGCTCTGCCACCTTCAGTAACTGATTCACCTTCTCCACCTGGTCCATTACTGCTTTGTAGCATTCCTCTTTGCTGGGCTTTGCCTTCTTTGGTGCCATCCTAACTCTGTATCTAAAATGGACATATCATACAGGTCAGTACACTTTTTCTTTTTGTTGATCCCCTCGGCCCTTTAACCCGTTCTTCCACTTGCTCTCCCTTCCACAAATGCATTTTCCCTTCATGGTGTAACAGGCTCACTCTGGACCAACCGTTGATGGGAGACCTGAATATGCCAGATGTTAACTGGAGCACATTTGCTGCAGCCACATCCAAGAGCAGGGCCATTCTTGATGCCCTACAGGTGGCAGGCCTCAGACAGCTAGTTTCAGAACCCACTCATGAGGGAGCAATCTTAAACCTCGTACTCTCAAATGGGGGCAGTGAGAGGATCTCAGATCTAGAAGTGGGTTGCCATCTGGGAATAAGTGACCATCAAACAGTGTGGTTCACATTAAACTCAGCTACAGAGTCAAGCCATACAAAATTGAGGGTACTGGACTTTAGGATGGCTAATTTTGGCAAGATGGGAGAGTGCCTCAGAAAAGCACTAGCAAACAGGCTAGAAGGAGGTGTGGAGCAACAATGGGGAATCATCAAAACTGCCATCACAGAGGCAACAAGCCTTTGTGTGAAGCAAATAAACAAATCAAAATGAAAGAAAAAGCCACTATGGTTCTCAAAAGAGGTGGCTGTGAAAGTCAGGAAGAAAAATATAGCATTCCGGAAGTATAAGGAAACACAGATGGAGCAGGACAGATAGCTGTACCAGTTAAGGCAGAAGGAAGCAGGGAGGGAAGTCAGAATAGCAAAGGCACAAACTGAGGAAAAGATAGCCAACTCATTTAAGAAGGGGGATAAAACCTTTTATAGGTACAACAGTGAGCGTAGAAAGACAAAGGGAGAGATATTGAGGCTGAATAGAATGAACGGTGGGTGGGCAGAGGGGGACAGTGAAAAAGCAGGGATACTGAACAAATATTTCTGCTCAGTATTCACAAAAGAGGAGGGGGAAGTGCCTAATCCAATTAACAGAAGCACTCTTGATAGGGGGGTTGATCCCAGTCCTTTCACAGAAGAAAGGGTTCTGCAAGAACTCCTAAAATTGAAGGTGGACAAAGCAATGGGTCCTGATGGAATTCACCCCAGAATTCTAAAAGAATTAAGGGAGGAACTAGTGAAACCACTCTCTACTCTTTTTAATAAATCATGGGAGGATGGTATGGTACCTGAGGACTGGAGGAAGGTGGATGTGATTCCGCTTCACAAAAGTGGGACCAAGACAGAGGCAGAAAACTGCAGACCTGTCAGTCTGACCTCTGTGGTAGGGAAAGTGATGGAGTCACTTCTGAAGGAAAGAATAGTTGAGTACCTAAAGGCCAGTGGGGCAGAGGACCCAAGGCAGCATGGGTTCACAGTGGGAAGGTCATGTCAGATGAATCTAATAGATTTCTTTGACTGGTGACCAAAGTAGTAGACCAGGGAGGGGCTGTAGACATAGCCTGCCTAGACTTTAGCAAGGCATTTGACACAGTCCCACATAAAAGATTAATAGTCAAATTAACCAGCCTGGGAGTGGGTCCCAGGGTGGCAGCCTGGGTAAAACATTGGCTGCACAACAGGACACAGAAGGTAATTGTAAATGGAGTCCACTCTGAAGAAAGAGGGGTTACTAGTGGGGTACCACAGGGTTCAGTATTGGGTCCAGTCCTTTTTAATGTCTTCATCAGTGACATTGCAGAGGGACTGGAAGGAAATGTATGCCTTTTTGCAGATGACACAAAGATCTGCAACTGGGTTGATACACAAGGAGGCGTGGAAAGGATGAAAAGGGACTTGGCAAGGTTGGAGGGTTGGTCAGAAGTATGACAGCTAGGATTCAATGCAAAGAAGTGCAAAATAATGTGCCTGGGAAACAAGAACCCAGGGGAAGAATACACAATGGGTGGGGAGGTAGTAACAACAACAAAAAAGGAAAGGGACCTGGGGGTAATCATATCAGATGACCTTAAGGGTAGCAAGCAATGTGAAAAGGAAGTAGAGAGGGATGGAGGTATTTTTAATTTTTTTTATTTTACTCTTTACTCCCCGAGCTTCCTGCCACCCAATTATCAGCCCGGTCATGGGCCGCCGGCTTCTGCACCCCAAATCAGCCACAGCTCCCGATACCCCGTGGCTTGCCCCCCACGGTGGGGCCTGCAGCACTCCGGCATATGCCGCAGGCACTGGGATTAGGTCGGGGACTTGGTCTGGGGAGCACATTGAAGCCACGGCGAGCTTCATTCGCGGCGGCAGGCAGCTCCTCCATTTTCTGCTTTTCTGGGGAGGCGGGGTCGTGCCATGATGTCACCATCCGCCCCGCCTCCAATGGGTTGTCAAGCGTCGGCTGAGTGGGAACTCCCGGCCTCCGCCAGGGGTCCCTAATGCACCAAATGCTACCCACACCTTCCCCCAGAGAAGGAGAGCTGCCCAGCGGACGCTCGACTCCCCGCCGGCCTCCGACGACCCGGATCGTGCCCGAACCCGGCCGCCAGCTGCTGCAAGCGGAAATCCCACCGCTGTGCCAGCAGGCCGGCTAGGCTGGAGGTATACTGGGATGTATAGGGAGAGGCATCAGCAGCAGAAAACAGGAAGTTGTTATCCCTCTCTACAGACAGTTGGTGAGACCCCATCTGAAGTACTGTGTCCAGTTCTGGAGACCCCATCTCCGCAAGGACATAGACAGGATAGAGGCAGTCCCGAGGAGGGCAACTAAAATGGTGCAGGGTCTGCAAGAGAAGCCGTATGAGGAGAGACTAAAGGAGCTTAATATGTATACCCTTGAGGAAAGAAGGGAGAGGGGAACATGATAGAAACTTTTAAGTACCTCAATGGAATCAACAAAGTCCAAGACGGTAGCATCTTTCAGAAAAAGAGACGTGCAAGAACAAGGGGACACAATTAAAAGATAAAAGGAGGGCGGTTCAGGGGCAATGTGAGGAAGTATTATTTCACAGAGAGGGTAGTGGATGCATGTAACAGCCTTCCTGAGGAGGTTGTGGGGTCTAAAACTGTGGAAGAATTCAAGAATGCATGGGACAGACATAAGGCAGTTCTTGTCGGGGGTAGGAAGTAATAGGCTGTTGGTTGACTAGGATCTGCGGCCTATCCTGTAGGTAGGGGAATGGGCAGACTAGATGGGCCAAGCGGTCCTTATCTGCCATCAAAGTCTATGTTTCTATGTTTCTATCCTCTTTCAACCCTCATACTATGTGATCCCTTGTCACCACCCTGATTAGCCCTGCCCCCCCCAATGGGCTTGGTGATAATCCCCTAATGGTGTTCAGGTCAGCATGACCCATATTTTTCTAGCTGGTGCCATGACAGGTAACTTCCCTGCTACATTCGAAAAACTAGTTGGTTTGCCCCCCCCCCATCAACTGCAATATCTTGTTCTTGGAAAGTGCTATTTCCTTTGTAATGGCTTTATATAATGGGCAACTGAAAAACTCCTGTACTCTCAATTAATCTACTATTCTGCTATTCACCAATTGCTCCACTTGCCCACCTTGTGGCAAGACTAAATCCAAGGGGGACTTTGCTCCCTCCCCAGTTGCCACAATTCATCCTGTAAAACCAACAATCCCTGAAAACAAAATCAATCTGAAGAAAAAAGGACCGCTATATTTAGAAAGGGTGACTGCGAACTGCCTCCTTCCCTGTGTCCCTATTCGCATTTCTCTGCCGTTATCCCTTCCTACCCATGTGGCAATGACTTCACATGCCGAAGCCATGTGGTATGCCCCAGCCATCTCCATTATGCTCTCCTCTTCTATGTCTGTTCTCTACTGTCTGTATGCCTCTTCTCTCTCTGCTCGAATGCCCCCAGAATGCTGGTGTTCTTGTCCCTTTCCTATGCCACCCAAGTGTATCTCCCTTGCCACGCGGAGGGCCCTATGGCGTCTATCGACCTTTTGATTTCTTTTGTTGCTCGCCCCAAGCCGCTAAAACCAATCCAAGCTTGGTACCTCCTCAAACTTCGATCTTCCTCCAAACTCCTAACCTCTTTCCCCGACTCGACCTCTTTCCATCAGTTCTACCTTAATACACTTATTATTCCTTTTCAGCATCTGTACGCTGCTCATGATGCAATCAGAGCTTGTGTTTCCCCAGCTCCCTTGTACCAACTGTATCTCTTATAGGCCCCAGTGTTCTAATTTGCTGAACTTGTGCATTGTTGCCTAGCCCCCTGCCAATCTGTAGCCCTGTTAGCAGTTACTCCCTTGCTGTAGACTCCTCACATTTCATGTTCCTTTGCTTTGATTTAGGTAAGTCCCCCTCACCCCTGTCTTTAGCGGGCACTGCCTGGTTCCAGCAATGATCCCACCGCCCCAAGGCCTGATTCAACCTCACAGCCATCTACTGCAGTGCTTCTTTCCTGCAGCCTTTCATAGGCTGTGACTTAACCTCTACCCTAACAGGAGTTACAGTCCTCACTTCACCAATGCTTGCTTTTAACATGCTCGGTTCCACATCTTGCTGTTCACACGGTGAGTTCCACTGTTCCTCACCCTCACTTAATGAGCTTTACCTTTCTTTGGTCACTCAGCTGTCTACTCACTGCGTTCTCCTTGTACTCCTTCTCGATTGTGTTTCTTCCTTTTTTTTTTAGGTTTAAACTAGGTTTACCTGTATTCTGTGGCTTAACTCCAAATACCAATCAAAAGCCCACTGGCTCTATAATCTTGCCAACGACTGATGTGCATCCAGAGTAAAATAACTTTGGAGCAATTTTGTGAGCTCTCCACTTCTGTGCAGCCCCTTTTAACTGCCCCTTTTTCCTGCCCCCTGCACTCTCCTTATCCATTCACCTGCTGCCACCTCATTGTTCCCTCATTTCCTTGCCTCTCCCCCCCTTTGTGACCTCATTCAGACCTCCTCTTCTGTAACTCCTGTCTCTAGCCTCACCCCTTCTCCCCACCCCTCCCTGTGCTTACCACTTTCTTGGCAAGGCCTGGGACAATGGGGCCTCCCCTTTTAATTGGGCAACTCTCTTTATGATAGTGCCACTTGGTCAGTCTGATATGAAGAATACCCTTTAATTAAAGTACACCTGAAATGCAGTACATCATCATTAAGTTGAAGAAGTCTTTCCAGTTACTAGTCACAGCTACTGGGATGGTTGTTAAGAGGCCAGTACAGTGCTGGCATATATCTCATAAAGAAGGAGACCAAGTCCTTAATTATCTAAATCTGTCAGGCAGATTGAACCCTGTCCTCACATCCCTAAACAAGCATTTGTCAATGCCGAATGTTGTCTCACTGGCTTTGGCATTGGTAGTGCAGGAGTTAGAGATGCATAATAGGAATGACAGTGAAGTATTGAACTGGTGCCAACCCCAACTACACCCTGCAGAGACTGACAGGCACTGGGGTGTGCCTTTGGGGTGTCAACTATAACGCACATGCCAATTTACCTCACCCTACCCTGTAGACACTGATGATTGTTGTGGTTTGCTTTGGGGTCTTTGGACCTTATACTTACCCCATTCCATAAGGACATATGCTGAGATGTGTGCAGTATAGGATAATGGGCATCACCCTACTGTGTAGACTTTGGGCATTACACTTAACCCATTCCATAAGGAAATATGCTGAGACGGGTGCAGTGTTGGAGAATGGGGTGAACATTAGGGTCAAACACTCCAAGGCACACCTCAATGCCTGTCACAGGCTGCAGGGTGGGGGTGGGTGTGGAATGGTGTAAGCATTACAGCCAATGATCCCAAGTCACACTCCTGACACCTGGACGTCTCTACAGGGTGGGGAGTTACAGTTGGAAACCCTAACGTTGTAGGCGTTTGTTGATATTTTCACTCCAAATTTTCAACATAGGCTTTTTGTGACCCCCACCTCATGAAGAATGGTACTATCAGTTTGTTAGCTGAAAACTGGTTTTGAACAGCAGCTATGTCATTTGGCGACACAGGGACAAAAACACATTTTGGGCAGGATGTGGAAAATGACAACTATATTGTTCATGAGGAGGCTTAAAAAATGGCAACATTGAAAATCTGGAGTGAAATTATGAAAAATTGTTGAAGTCATGAGCATGCCGAGAAACTGCTCAACACACATCCATAACCCAATTATTTTTGGGAGTTTTTTTACCACATTTTCAACATAGACATTTTGGGACCTCCCCTCATGAACAGTGGTGCTGTGATTTTGTTACTCTGTACCAAAAGTTGATTTCCCACAGCGACCATGACATTGTGCACCACAGGTATGGAATCACATTTTGGGCAGGCTGTGAAAAATTACAGCTGTACTGTTAATAAGGAGGTGTGAAAAAATGCCAGTGTTGAAAATCTGGCATGAAATATTGCAAATTTGCGAAGTTACAACAGTGCATGGCAACTGCGCAAAACATGCTTGTAACACAGTCATTTTATGGACTTTAGGCACCAAAGTTTTAATATAGGAATTTTAGGATCTCTTCTCACGAACAGTGTCACCGTCATTTTCTCAAACTGTCCCAAAAACTGATTTCACACAGCGACCATGCTATTCTGTGCTGGACATGTGAAAACACCTTTTGGCCAGGATATGTAAACTGACAGCTGTACTGTTCACAAGGAGGTGTGGATAAATGCCAATTTTGAAAATCTGGAGTGAAAATATTACAAATTCATGAAGTTATGAGCGTGCGTGGAAACAGTGCAACGCACGCTAGTAAAACAGCCCATTTTTTGGATTTTTTCACCAAATTTGCAACATAGGCTTTTTGAGAGCCCCCCTCATGAACAGTGGCACTGTCATTTTGTTACTCTGTCCAGAAAGGCGATTCCACACATTGACCATGAAATCACCTTTTGAGACCAAATAACGCCATTACAATGACTGAATTCATGAGGAGGGGTCCCAATAACCCCATGCTAAAAATTTGGTGCAAAAATGCTAAAAAATGCCTGAGATATGCACCAAAGTTGAAAAACACCAATTTGCAGTATGTCATTGTACAGCTTACTGGCATTTCTTCAGTTCATGGTCGGCTTTGAAGAGTGCAGATGTGTTCCCGGTCCACTGAAGATTGTTGTGCTGGACTCTGGAGGTAAGTTTGGGGTGAAAGGTGTGTGTGTGTGTGGGGAGGCAGGGTGTGCAGAGGGTGGACGCAGGTTGTGGGAGGGGCAGGGAGACCGCAAGAGACCATTTTCTTCTTTTACAGGGTTAAAAATAAAAAATTGCAGGACATTTTTTCTTTTTCAGGGAATTTGGCTCACTGGAGTGGTCTCCCAGTGTGCCACCTCAGTGGTTTTTTTTTGGGTGGAATGCTGTAGCCGATGGCGGATTGGGCACCCCCATCGGCACACAATGAAAGTGGGTGGCAAGAGCCAAGGGGGATTGGGCACCACCTCAGTGTATAACAAATGGGGGGTGCATTATGCTGAAGGGGAGTGGGCTCCCCCATTGGCACATACATTGGGTCAGGGCATGCCGAAAGGGGGATTGGGCAACCCAGAGTCGGCATTATGGCAGGCAATGTGCCACCATGTTTAATGTAATTTTCCACCAGGGAAAGCATGTCAGGAGGTGCCGCTGCTTATGATGAGCTTTGTTTGCATTGCAGCGGACCTTTCCTTAGATGTCCTCACCACATTATGTATTCCTGATGTGGCGTCAGCATGCAGGCTTATTGGGGAATGAGGGACGCACCTATTGATGAATGCCCTTCATTCGCCCAACAGTAACCGCACCTCCAAATCTGCTACTAATGCAATATGTTGGCTGGCATGCAAATGTAAGCCAGCACAAAAATACAATAATGACTCAATTTTCAAAGAGCCCTTAAGACTGATGCAAGTTACAACATGTGTGAAGCCTGGTGCTTCAGGGACCCTGCATCTTATTTTGGTACAGAAAGGGTCCTGCCACCAAACTCCCCATAGTTGCTGCAAACACTCCCATACATCAAAGAAATGGTGCATGAGAGGAGAATGAGAGAGGCATTCTGTAGTGCCTGGCCACTGACACCCTGCCCTGAGATTGTCCACTGCATAAAGCCCAATGACACACTAGCACAAGACACAAGTAATGCCAATGTGCAAGTCTGCATAGTGCCATTCCTGCATGGCCATACAACAAACAAGTGTGGCATGCAGTGACTCCAACAGAGTACATGCCAGTGTGCATAGTAGAGCACTAATGGGACAATAACAGGATGATGCACTAGGCAAATATGGGTTTTGTTAATGAAGGACATGCCAGAAATGAAACATCTGTCAGGCAATCTGTATGTAGTTATGACCATACCGTGTGTAGAAACCCAAGGTGTAGCCACTGGCACCAATGCTATTTACTCACCAGAAGACAGGTGGATATCATACAATATGTGCTGTTGTATATTGTGGTTACACCTCCCGAAGTACACAGATAGTAACGGAACATCTTATGGATTCCTAAATTAGCTGTCCATACAAAAGTCCTACAGAACAGAGTAAAATATGCCCCTTAATCTTGGTTTAATGGCTGATGTGTGGATGTGACAACACAAATAAAACACTGGATCAGATTAGTCAGAAAAGATGCCCAGACAACATTGCCATCTCTATAAACACACAGAGGGATAATTATAGGAGAACATACACAGAAACACTGACCACACTAGGCATGCAAGGTACTCAAATACCAGTAAAGACAAGACACTGCCATACCTGTCAATGCCCATACCATGCCCACAATCCATGAAGCATTCTCAAGCAGCCAGGGACACAGACCAGACACACAAGCCAGCTCTCATTGACAGCCATGGGTGCAATGTACAGTGGTCTGCAAAACTCAAAGGGGGATGCTGCCAAAACTGATGTTGCCATGTGCCATTGCAGTCCACCTTGTGATGGGTGCCACCACATGTTATCTGCTGGTACATGGGTGCACAAAGGACACCATAGTCCCATGTCACCATTTGCTACTACACTGGCATATCCACAGTACTCTGCACCACTATGCAGTGTGTTATGGATGTGTGCTGCCAGTCCTATAGATATTCTGCATTGCTGCTGTTTCTGTCATGCAATCTGTGTGGTGGGCTGCTGGTCATGCATAGGCAACAGTCCACAGTGGCAATGAGGACTCTTGTGTATAGACTCTGCATTGCACCACAGAAAAAAAGCAGTTCTGTACTACTCAACTTTCAGGGCACATATATTCAGACCCACCACCCTCTGAACCAGTGATATGTCTGGTCCACCTACTAGGTGTGTGTTGCTGTCCTCCAGCTATGGGCAATAATGGTGCACAGGGCCCTTAGGCAAGCAGTGGCTGGTCTTAGTCCTGGTAGGTCCCACCTGGTTGCAGAATCCCAAAAAAAGAGAATGGTGAAGCTGGGGTGTGACACAAGCCCCCTCAGCACCATGGCACAGTCTGCAGATTGCCACAAACCTGACACAAGGCAGTCTGATGCAAGATATCCCACTGGTACTGCAAGCACCATTTTAGAATCTGGAGTGATGCAAGATGTAGTTAAGTGTGATCCTAGCATCATATCCTTTTTGACATAGGCACTTTGCATCATTCCCAGGCCTTTGAAAATAGAGACCCAATTTTTTTCAGGATTATTAAACACATTTCTCTGCTGATCAGAGACCAGGTCCTTCCTCTCATTTCTCACAGACTTCCTTCACAGTTCCTTCCACAACTCCAATCACAAACTTCTAAGCATCTTTAGGCCAGCATATCCTAGCAGGAGATAGATAACACCACTTACTCATTAGTTAAAGTAAGGCTGGTCTTAACGTAGACTTTTAAGGCCATGTCCAACTGTATTGACTTCCTGCCTGTATGTTTTAATAAGGCATTTCTAGTGGGCTCCCTCCCACCATGTATTCAGGATGCCACTGTCACTATACTCCCTAAACCTCATAATGTTCCATTTTTGCTGTTCCAACTATTTTCGTTATTAATGTAGGCACCAAAATATTGGTCAATGTACTGGATACCACCTTTAGAAAATATTGCTCCAAAAAATACATTCCTCTCAATCTGACTTTATTAAGGGTAGGCAGTGTTCTATAAAACTATTGACTGTATTAATTATGGTCAAGATGTGTCCCCTTTCCCCATCCCTAAAAAACACAACCCTCCCAATCTGACTTTATTAATGGTAGGCAAGGAACTGGAACCTGTTGGCTGTATTATTTCTGGACAAGATGTCTCACTGTTAACCCTCATCTTCTGTCCTTGTGACATTCAATGCCAACAAGGCAACTGACTCAATTGAATGGGAGTATCTACAGTATATGAGACCCTCAGGGCTGTGGGGGTGAGTCTGATATTTACACAGTAGGTCAAAAATCCTGGACACCTCTGTCAAACTTCTGTTCTTGTTTTGGTTGCATTTCCACATTTCCTTTGCAGTGGTGCATGTAACAGGGCTACCCAATGCTCCCTTTGCTGTATGTGATTGCAATAGAACCCCCAACGGAGTAGCTAAGACAAGCACCATACATCCCAGAAATCTTGTTGGATACATTTGAATGAAAAGCATTTTTACATTCAGATGATCTGTTACTCACCCTGTCTAGTGTAGAGAGCTCTTGACACCAAACCATGTACAGGAAAGCAGACTGTAATGGTTTGGAGCACAGCATGCACTGGGAATTGCTACAGTGCTTGTACAAAGACTGAAATGAAAAAAAAATAGAAAACACACTTGAGGCAAGGAGACAAAGAACCCAAGAAATAGCTGTTAGCTAATCATAGTATTTATTTACATATCAGTACAAAACAGACAGTGACAATAAACAGTTTGTACAAGCTACTCTGAACATGATACATTAATATGCTTGCTGCAGACATGATACCCTACACTGACATTTCACTGACTTGGCTCCTGGGCTCTAGAAACACCAAACATTGTGTAAAGAGTTCTCTACACCAGACAGAGTGTAGAGAGTAACACATCATCTCATGTAGAGAGTAGGGAAGCATGAGTAATGAACAGCATTTCCCAAATAACATGAATAATGAATAAGGGTCACAATTCATTCAAATTTATAGGAAGGAAGGAAGGAAGCCCCACCCTCTTCCTTGGCACAGTCCTTTAAAATACAACCCCATCCCCCCCATCTGCTACAAGCCCAATCCCACCATCCTCTCCCCACAGCAACCACAATGTTATGTTTTGAACAAACAAAAAAATACCCACAATGGGCAACTGACACAACCCACACACCCCCCACAGCCAGCCAACTTCTTGCCCTTAGCACATATAAATCAATATCCCACCCTCTCCAGCAAGAGCTCCCAACTATCAGCATCCTTCCAGTACTCAAATGTTCTTTTAACAGAAAGGTCCCATGCACGATAATTAAGGAGACGCACATAACCAACCTCCTCCATGGCCAGCCACCTTCTAGCACATGGTAAAACAGCTGATCACATGACCAGCTGTTTTAGTAGGTGAGCAGCTTGGGACTGCTTTCATTCACTAGAAGTTGACCAGCCATGAAGACGGGTGAGTTGGATTGGTTAGCTTCATTGTCCTGCCTTGGGATCTTCTGTTAAAACAAAATTTGGATGCTGGAAGGAGGAGGATGGGAGTTTGGTGCTGCTGACAGGTTAGAGGAGAATTGATTTATATAAGATAAATGCACAGAAGATGAGACAGTAGTCAGTTGTGGAAATCAGTGGGTTGTGTCAGTTGTCAATTGTGGGAGTATTGTGGGATTTAAGACATAGCATTGTCAATGTTCAGGGGGATTCTTTTCATAGCAGAAGGTGGGGGATTGGGGTTATATTTTAAACCATAGGTCTGGGGGTGGGGTGGGGACTGCTTCTTTTTTTTAACAGGAAAATTTACAAACAGTTGGAGCTGCAAATACGAAAATTGGGATGAAAATTCAAACTAAAGTATTTGCCCACCCATGGTAGACAACCATCGCCCAATGATACTCTCTAGCTTGCAAGATTTTGGCATCCTGTTGTACCTCTGCATAAATTGGACAAGACAGAGATCCTACCTCTCATTAATTTCTCACAGCAATTTTCCAGAATAATAGAGCAATTATCCTGTATTAAAGGACAGTGGTTTAATAGGCTCCATGTGGAATTTAATATCTGGGTAGGTCCTTGACATTGCAAACCAAGAATATAGTCTTGAAAATGTTTTCCCTCATGATGTTTTACTGGGATGTGAATGGTGTAAATAACTTATCCTATCTCTCCTCTGGAAAGCTGATTCATTTAAACTGATGGCATCTCAAAATTACAATATCGTCTGGTCAATTTTCCCTTGCAAACTTCTCCTAAACAATAGCACAAAACTAACCTGCTAATCTAATCCTTGTTGTGGATCGTGAACCCCTGCAGCACAGTAGAATAGTATATGGTTAGCCTCTATTGTCAATGGATTTCAGCAACTGCTGAAATCTTGTTGTAGTACAGTTCAAAGGTCAAAAAAGTTGTTGTACTAGCGCTCTGACATCACATCGATAGTACAACAACTTTTTACCATTGAACTGTTTCCCGATTGGCTGAAACATCACACTTTAAAAAAAAATATGAGTCAACATGGCGGCGTCACTTAGCGAGCAGCTGGGAGAGTGGGTAAGAGATTCTTTGGACACGGACTCTGCCATAATTGGCTCCGTGTTTCCAAACATTCAGTTTGTCCTTTTTAGTGTTTGTAACAACACTACCTCGGTTCATGTTTGTGGTCGGCAGCACAGCAGGACAACGGTGAGAATGGAGATACTCAGGTCGGCAGCAGAGCGGCGCAGCAATGCGGACCGGGTAGATACGCAGTGTGACTGAAGGTATACAAAAGGTATGAAATTAGACCACAACTTTGTGAATTAAACTGAACACATTTTTGGGGGGAACCATATACTATATAAAATAATAGATAGGGAACTGTGCACCAACAAGGCCGTGTGTTTCCATCTCGAGTGGTTGATGACATCATAGGGACCTCTCGAGCTTCGCTCGCGAGGTCTATGATGTCATCAACCCCCTCGATGGAAACACAGCCTTGTTGTGCACAGTTCCCTATCCATTATTCTATATGTTGCAGTGTGAGCAATGCACAAAAAAAGGAGGAAGAACCTGCAGTGCTTCTGAGCATACCATAGGTCATATGGTATTAGAATTGTGCTTAGATGACTAAAAAGGATCAATCAACCCCCATATGGGGCTTAGCAGAGCAGGCCAAAAATAGCTACCTCCATATCACTTTAGCTGTCACTGCAACCCCTTTCCACAAAAAGACAGTCCAGCCTCTATCAAATTCAATTAGACAGTTTTCCCCAAAATCATGACATGCAATAGTTTGGATCATACATTTACAATATGGGCATTCACAAGCACCTTTGTGTAAAACTGAAATTGCTGCAGATAATATAGAGAATCATGTATGGGCAACAATACACAAAAAGGCACTAAAGATGAGACAGTGGTCAGCTGTGGAAGTCCATGGGTTGCAATGGTTGCCTATTGTGGGAGTTTTCTTAGTTTAAAACATGACATTGTGGGTGCTCAGAGGTGTGATGTGTGAGATGGGGCTTTTTAGCAGAAGGTGGTGCATGGGGGTACATTTTAAAGGATAGGGCTGTGGAGGAGGGTAGGGATTTTTATTTTTTTTAACAGGAGCATTTATGAACATTTGGGGCTCCAAATAAAAATATTCAGCTGCATATTAAAATAGGGTATTTAGCCACCCCTAGTAGATAGCCCTTTCCCAATGACACCCTCCGTCTTGCAAGATTTTGGTATCCTATTGTGCTTAAGCATAAACTGAACCAAGACAGAGATGCCACCTCTGATTAATTTCTTACAGGTATCATGTGTAAATGAACAATTATCCTGTATGTCAGTCAGCTGTTGCAGATGTTGGATTTCTGTCTGTGATGTCAGAGATCTGGGTTCAAGACAAATGGTCTATCCTTATATTTGCAAGAATCAGTTGTTCCGTAACATTTATTACATGGTTCATGCCTGTTGCTGCCATTTTCAAGAAGTTTTACATTTTTGTCTTAATTTTCCATCTGAAAATTAGCCTATAGGTATTGGAAGTACTTTAGTTTCTTTTCCTTTAATAATCATTTGTATTCATTTCTTTCATCTACTGTATGTGTAATTTTCTGTCCTTGAATAGTAGTAATTTCTTTAATGTCCTTCAATAATTTTTGTGTTATTTTTCTAGCCCTAGAACAATTATAAATAATAGATTTATAATACAAGATACGACACCCACAAACAGCACAAGAAAAGAATTATTCAGTTAACCATGCTGCACAACAGATGACTATCCCTCAACTCTGGTTTCTATTTCAAGAGTGGCTTGCATTAAGAATGGGAAGGGGTATCCCACTAACAACACAACACTTTTATAAATGTGATTGCAGAGCAGTACAAAAGGGTGTACATATTTGAGTGAATTTTTCCATTTGTTTAGAATTCTGATAGTGTATCCTTTCAATTCAATGAATAGTTATCATAGAGTGTAACCAGTTATTGAAGCTGGGAGGCTCTTTGTTTTTCCATTTCATTGAAATTATTTTAAAGGCACTGACCATACTGATATTAACCAGAGTTTTCTTATTAGGATGCATATTACTAATGGGTCCACTGTATCTGAGTAGCATCCAGAAAGGATCCTTAAACAATTTTTTAGCCACGGCCCAGAATCGAAAAGAAATGATAGATGTCCACTGTGTGTCCAAAGCAGGACATTGAATGAGCATATGTTCTACAGTGCTGATGGCGTGTTGGCACTGAAGACAGGCATTGGAAACCGATGGATTCATAATAGTTAATTGGTGAGGAGTGTAATAAGTAAGTTGAAGAATATTAAATTGATTCTGCCTTAGCTTAGAAGATTTTAATCCCCATCCTTTTATGTTATAAATGTTTTTCTAAAGAGAGTTAGGAATGGGCTGATTCAGTTTTTTTCCCATTTAAGTTTAAGGGGGTGAAGTTCCAAAAAGTAATTAGGGGCTATAGTTTGATAAATATTTGAGATAATTTTATAAGGTGGTAACCGAGATAAGATGTGTTCAATTTGTTATAGTTTATCATGTTGATGCAAATAAAGGTTTTCCTGAATAAAGTCTCTAACTTGCAAATACCCATAAAATTGAGTGCTGGGGGTGTCAAATATGGTTCTTAAAGATTCAGAATCTATAACTTGGTTTCCCAAAAACAGTTGACCCACCTCACATAAGCTTTTTGAGTACCTGCTTTTAAAAGCAGAATCATTCAATGAGGATGGAGAATAAGAGTCTAAACATAAGGGTGAGTGCTTAGAGCATAAAGGGGATATATTAGTTCCCATAATTATGTGCCATATTTTTAAAACAGTTTTGGTACAGAAGGATAGTCCTTCCAATTTTTTTATGTTTGCCAGCATATAGGCAGTGTTTTATGTTAGAGCAGGGTGAACAAAAAGTTTCTATATAGGTACCAATATGCTACTTGAGAGACAAAGTGTGACAATCAGGTTCCAGAATTTATTTGGGCCAACTGTCATAACCATATCATATTTACATTGGGTGCATATGGTAGTATTTCAGTCCCCAACATAAAGATAGTTTGTAGTTCAGATGTGCTAAAAAATGGGATTAAAAGTTCCCACAAGGGCAACGTAATGTGAGTAACATTGTGTCCTTGACAACAAATTTTTCATATTATTAAAGATATATTTTTTGATATTACTACGTCTATGGTATCTATTTAGGTAGCATAATATCTAACTTTTCAGTTTTTTATCATAAACTTAACTTGTTGGTAATTATGCCACAATATGTTTACTGATCACAGTATGCCCAAATCTGAACATGTTTAAGTTTGGCTACCACATTCATGTCCTTGATTTTCTAGCCCATTGTTTTTTTTGCACAACTATATTATCCTCATAGGAAAAGACAGAATCACTTAATTTTCAGAAAGTGAATTATACTTTATTTACAAGGGTTTTTTTCCACAGGATGTCATGTGAGTAACTCAGACTACACAGGACGTCACGCTGAATAACACAGACACAACACAAGAAGTCACATGAATAACATGGACACCAGAACAGTAGTATCAGTATCATGCCAAGTGTCTCACTAAGTCATATCAAAAGTTATTACTAATGTTCAACCAAAAATGATTGTCATACTATGGATATTTGGTATAACATTTTTTGAACATTTTGAAGATTGTACTGTAGTCGCAACATTATATTAACTTAAGATATTCACAAATGTTTTATGTTACAGTGTAGTATGGATTGAATCTCACCTGGTCTGTCTATTACATATACCAGCTGGTCCCAAACCTACAATAAGAGAGAGGGAAACCAACTATATCTTTATGAGATGAATGGGGATGTTTGGGATTAATGCATGCCCTTGCTGCTTGTGATATTCAAGGCTGAAGGCAAAACACTGAAAGTGTATTAGTGACTTATAATATAGGGTAGATAAAGGTGAGTGGTAAACAACCATCAGGTGACCATTGCTTACTCCATACAATATATGACAGCTAGTGGTGAACCATCCTCTAAGAGATCAGCCTGTGTTTCTGTTCTGATCTTGTTATAGTGCAAAATTGCAGTCTGTGGAGCAGACATTACTATCCCTGCTTAGTGAGTGAGAGCCGAGGCCTGCCATGTAGTCCCAGGCAGTGCAGCAACAGTAGCTGTAGTGTTCAAAGTTTGTAGTCTTGCTTCTTACCCAAGCATGTTCCCAGAGTGAAGTGTGTGGTTCCCATGGTCATTTTTCTGTTGCACAGCCAGACAGGTAAATCCCATAGTTGTGGCATAAATTCAGATGGAACAGTGTGAAGAAAGGAAGACCCCCCCCCCAATGATGTCATGATCTGAAAGTGAGCTTTATGCTGGTGGACAGAGAAACAGAGTTCCAGAAAGACCTGCAAGCTCTGAGTCTCATTAGTTGCCATTTCTTAATTAGTAGAATACAGTTTGGTAGACTGTGTGACTGCACTGTTGGGAAAAGTGTTTACTTGCTTGCCATTAATGTAACCACAGACAGAGAGACAGAGCAGTTGTTAGTGGAGGTACAGACACCATGTCTGTACCACAAGAGGTAGCTCCATATTTTGCACTTCAGGAGCTACTGTGTTGTCTCAGTATATATCATGCACAACAAATGTCAGAGAAAGCATAGCAACACTTTCCTTCTGACAACTGTATGGATGTTTCTATTTAGTTGGGGACTATTTTTAGGCAGCAGAATACAGTAATTTGCTTGTCTTTTATAAAAGAGAAAAAACATGCATATTGCTTTCTCCTTGTTTTGTAGTGCACCCTCTGTTATAAAGTACAATAGCCCACTCCAGGGTATGCAGTTGTGGGATTAAGCAACACACTGGGTGTTGTGAGGACACTCAGCCAGCAGCCTCAGGCTTCACAATACACTCAGGTATTGATTAATCCCTAATAACTGCACACCCTGGAGTGGGTTACTTCCTACTAATAGAACTATGCCCTTCTGTGGGTTGCTTCAATCTTAAAATGTGTTTTAAGAAATGAAAATGAAATTAAAATCTGACTTCAGGGGCCAGATCTTCAAAAGCTTGCCCAAGGGCAAAGCCTAGTTTTTCTGCACAAACACAGATTTGCACAGATGTCCATATTCTAAAGCCCTGTTATGGGCAAACAAGGTTTGTGTCCAGGAGATTTTCTGAGGTTGGCACAATACAAATGGAAAGTCATGGACCTGAGATCTGGTGAAGTCCTGTAATCACAGAGTGCAAGGTAATTTTGCTTGGTCCTCTTGTATGGTGCAGATATACACAATTATCCCTGTTACTAATGATGCCATCCCACAGATCACAGCCACAACTGAAGACACAGCCCCCCTTCCTGTTGTCAAATCAACCCCTCCATGGTACCGTCACTCACAGTGTCCACAACATGGTCCTGCAGGTGCATATGGCAACCAGTGCATTTTGGGAGAGGGTACACTTTTAGGTTTCTTCAGCTATTGCGGTTAATGTTAGTAATTGTTTGATATGCCATGCTAGGCCCTCAGCCTATCATGCAGCACATGGCACACCAAACAATTACTGTGATTCACTGCAGCATCAAAGTAAGCCTAAAAGTGCACAAAAAACCTGGAATGAAAAAAAAAAATACAGAACAAAGGGTAACACTTTAACAGTCACTGACAGCAATCATCCCAGTAAGGAAAAAAACAGTATTTTTCTTCACTTGTACTGCCATGGAAGCCATTTAAGGCATACCATGTAGCACATATTGCAGTTACTGAGATACACTGCAACAGCAGCCAATGAGCTAAACTGCACAAAACAATGAACAGGGTTGATGTTTTTGGTGACTGCAACCCGGTTACCATCAATTACAGTCATTTTACAGCCATTTTTGGTGTTTGTGCCCTTTTAGGCTCATTTTACTGTTGCAGTGAATCTCAGTAATTATTTAATATGCCATGCTAGACTCTTGGCCTAACATACAGCACATGGCACACCTAATGATCACAAAACATATTGCTGAAATATAAATGGTTCTGTGCTGGCGTTTGGGTGCTCAGTGTTGAGTCGGTGGGTGCAATATGTTTTTTAAAAAAGTTTTCATCTTCTAGACTCCTGTGGATCTGAGAAATTTGTGGATTACCCAACGCTTCATTTACTGCTGCTGTTATTTGCTTTTCTGCCGCTAAATGGCTTTGATGCACTTGCACATAAAATAAATAAGTACTGTGAGTATGTTTGGAGTGCTGACCGTTTTTCTGTTCCACAGAAGTGTTTTTACAAAAACAAATATGATATTAACCAGGATTTCTTTTTAAGTTTAGCAGATGAGCAGGTAGTTTAAAAGTAGTTCTGGTGTTCTGATGCCTCCCACACAATATAAGCCCCTAAAGAGATCAGGTCTACACAAACTGAGCACCTGCAGAGACCAGGTCCTATTCATTTACTCCCCAATACAACATGTATTTTATTTCTCATTACATAACTCTCCAAACTGTAGATAAGGTGTTCTGATGCTTAATACAAAATGAGCCCCAGCACTAACCAGGTCCAATTGATATACTCCCCAAAATTGTGTGTTTTTTTTGCCCAGTACAGAACAAACTATTTAGCAGTAGTAACATTAACGGTGCCCCTGATAGAGAATAGGATCACACAAAATGCTCCCCCCCCCCACAGGGACCAGGCCACACAAAATGATCCCCATGTAGAGACTTGGTCTATAAGAATAGGTTAATATGTATAACCATTTATTCTAGGAAGCCTGCAGTTGTTTAACTTCAAAATGCTTTATAATCAACTCTCTCTGCCCCTACCCCACCCTTCATACCCCAAGCTCAGCATCTTGGGACCATGAGGCAAGGTCTGACTACATGTCTGTGTGTTTCCCAAAAAGCAAATGTGTACCGTTACAATCTGCAGACATCTGACACACCAGGGAACAAAAAAGCAGCTGAGATGCAGAGAGAATAGCCCACTGTAGTGCCTGTAATGTGCATAACTCCAAACTTCAGGAGGACAACATGTCTTCTCCAGAATGTAGGTGGCAGTACAAAGAATACAGACCCACCAGGTCTACAGCTTTAAAGAGCCATGGGGTGATGACTGAAGGTGTCAGCATGCATTTCTGGTTCTGAACATTCTGGGCCAGTGGAGGAACCAATAGTAACGTGGGTAACAAAAGGACATGAAAATAACACACCATGGAAAAAGGGAATTTTCTAAACAAATGAGTTATAACAAACTGCACGGTTTTGGCATTATGTCAGTAACAAAAAGAAGGTCACCAGACACAATAATGCTTTTGGACCACAGTTCATGCAAATTAAAGGCACACTCTGCTTAGGATGAGGTACTAGATGGACACTACACGTAATGAACGTTACAGCTATATAAAATGATTGAATAAAAGGCAAAAACTTTTATTCTGTACAGGGAGTTCTTGAGGGAGGCTTAAATGAAGTAATTAGATAACACAGTAACAACAGTTGGGTTTCTAAGGCACAATAAAGGGCTGTATTTAAATACTTAAATTGGGAATGGAAGCAATGTCACAAAATGGAACCCTATTTGAAGGGGTAAATCGATGTTTGTGATAAAACTGAAAGAGCACAGTGGAACCAAACTGGGTCATGTTATGTTTAATATCTCTCCTAATGTGGGACTACAAATTAGGTGTGTCATGTGAACCTTTTAACAATTCAGCAAAAAGTTACAGGTTCTCAATGTGCAGTAGGTATGAGTCTCTTGAATACTGTATTCATGCCTATATGGAAAGAATAGTCAGCAATATTGTTATTAAATCAATTAGTGATGGTGGCGATGTTAGCAGCATAGTAATAGTTAAAAAAAAATGGTGAAGCAAGGCCTCCCTCTCTAGTGGGAAGGAACAGTTTCCCATTTTTAGTCTGGTTTTTTTACCCTTCCGCACACATTTTTTAATGAGACTTTCCAAGCACCTAAAAAATTCTTCTTTGATGAATAAGAATATTCTGAAATATAAATACAAATTTTGGAAGAATATTCATTTTAATAGTATTAACTCTACCAATGAGGGTTAAGGGAAGATGTTCCCATCTTGTTAACAAAGTTCTGGAGTTCTGCACTAAGGGATCAAAATGTAATGATTGCAGCTTGTTAACTCTGTTGTCAATAGAGATACTGAGGTAAAGGATTACAGATACTTTTTCAATGTTGAATTCTGATGATGATTTAAACATAACTGAGTGGTGTGCTGTTTCTATTATGTCAGTCTTCTTCCAGTTTACTTTATAATCTGAGGCTTTAGCAAATTATGAAACAATATGCAGAATGGAGTTAAAGGAAAAATTTTAATTTTGAACATATAGTAAAGTATCATCTGCATATAAGCTAATATGATGTTCAGTGTTGTTTATCCGGGGGCCAATGATAGTTTGAGATTTTCTTATTGTAAAGGGTTCAATAAATAGAGCAAAAATACACAAGGATAAGGGGCATCCTTGCCTAGTGCATCTTGTTAATGAAAAAGGCAGGAAAATATCTTGATTTATTTTTATTCTAGCCACCAGGATGGAATAAAGAAACTCAATCCATCTGTTAAAATAAGGACTGAAGCCAAGTTTTGGTAAAATAGTGTTGATATATTTCCACTCAATGCAATCAAATGCTTTTTCAGCTTCTAATAATAACAGTGATATATCAGAGTCTTTACAATAATATTCAGTGTTCTGATGTTAGCAGAAAGTGACCAACCTTTGATAAATTCATTTTGTTCGGGATGGATTAGATGGTGAAGTACTCTTTCCATCCTGGTGGCCAGGACTTTAGCTAATATTTTGGCATCAGTAATAATTAACAAAACTGGTCTATCTGAACTCAGCAGTAATGGATTGGTTTGTTTTTTAAGAAATAAATGAACAAATGCTTCCTTAAATGAATGAGTTAGAGAATTGGAATGTAACATATAATCAAAAAGTTGCTTTATCTGCAGGGCTGAAAGTGCAGAGAAAGACTTGTAAAAATCAGTAATGAGCCCATCAGGAATTAGAGCTCTTCCAGAAGGGAAGCTTTTTATAGCAGCCTGTATTTCTTCAATTGTAATTTCAGCATCAAAGGCTGCAGGTTGCTCTGAATCAACTGTAGGGAATGTAAGATTTGATATAAATGTATGTATTGCTTCAGTAGTGCAGGCCTCTTCTGAGAAGTATAATTCATGACAGTATTGGTGAAAGGCATTATTAATAGCAGGGGGAGAATTAACAATTTGACCTAAGGTATTCTGCACAGAGGTTATCAATTTATTTTGCTGCTGTGTTTTAAGTTGCCAAGTTAATAATTTATTTGTTTTGTCACCCATAATATAGTACTGGCTTTTAGTATAAAGAATTTGTCTTCCAGGCTCTTCAGTAATCAAACCATTGTATTGTTCTTTAAGTGTAGCAAGTCATAAAAATACCTTATGATCATTTGTCTGCATATGGAAAATTGCAATTTCAATCTCCTTCATCCTTAGGGTTTTCATTTTGCTACATTTGATTTTATAAGTATTGATGCATCCTCTTAAGTATGATTTAAATGCCTCCCATAGAGTGCCCATACTGGTATCCCTGGTAGAGTTACAACAGAAAAATAGTAGTAGTAGTAGTAGTAGAATTTTTATTCTGATGTTCAGAAAATGATAAGCCAGTTGAGCCTAGACTCATTTACAATGGGGTTCCATGGGCATAAAAAAGACAAACATGTTAACTTATGAAGTTGTATACTGGATTCTATTTGTTTATAGAAATTAGCATCTTTTATTAATAAAAGGTTAAACTTAAATTGAATTGGTTTTGGATTGTTATCATACTGTAACCTTAGAGTTAATGGAGCATGGTCCAAAATAATAATGCCATTATAACCAGTTTTCAACACCTGAAACTGACATGATTTTGAAAACAAAACACCAAAAAAACATCAATTTGAGTATAAGGGGAATGTACTGGAGAATAGAAAGAGAATTGCTGGCACTTTGGGTTCATAACTCTCCATATATCAATTAAATAGAGAATGAAGGATGGGGAAGTGTGTGATATGAGAATTTAATGTACACTCGAGGTGTGGGATGCTACATAACCCCCCAAGGACAAAGCCTGAGGGGTTTATTAAAGCATCCCACACTGAGGATGTACATTAAATTCAGGTTTTTCACACAATTCCCAATCTTTTATATTCTGTAATTGCTAGTCAGCTATTTTTTGGCAACAAGAGTTCTGTCATACACAAGCACATTGCTGACTGACTTTGGAAGCACACACACATCCTCTATCTGCCTCTCGTGTCACTTTCCATACTGAGCATTTTTTTTTGTGGTTGCTTTTAAACTGACAGTCAGTTGCTGGGATCGCGATCATGCTAAAGTAGAAGTAAAGCAGGATCAACCAGATACACATTTTTAAAAATGGTAGAATGTAGGATTTAAATAAAAATTGAAAGTGTGCAGGGCAGGCTTGTTGTGGTGGCTCCTCGGTAAGTGAGAAACAAAGCCACCCTGTTTACAAAAGGGTTAAGCCCACCTATGCATCGAATAAAAGCCAATGAGGGAGTGAAGAGTTTAAAAGGACAGTGCGCATGAATTCCATAACAACCTGTGGGTTATTACAGAAAATATCAACTCAGGCAGCACATACAAAAAATTGTGACCAGTAATTATATTAAGATCCTCCATGAACTGTAGAATAGTAGAAGCTATGGAGGTAATTTGATCAGTGCAGATACCAAACTTGTACAAAATGGGGTTCAGCATGAAATTAAAATCTCCACCTACAATGTAGGGGGCAAGAAAAGTACTTTATTCTAAAAAATAACTTTCTGAAAAACGACTGAAGAATTGTCATTAGGACTGTAAACATTCCCTATGGTGTAAGATTGGCCAGAAAGCATAATATGAGCAATAATGTAGTATCCTTCTTCATCAATTGTTTATTTTGTAATTTGTATATTAAGGGATTTTTAAAATGAAAAATTCAAACCCCTTTAAAATTATTTTTATATGAAGCATTAATGCCTGTGCCCCATTTCCTAGAATTAAATAAATATTCTGATGTTCAATGCCATTGTATATGTACTGTATGTATGACTTACTTAAAAAATGCCAATAAAGTATTCTAAATAAAAAAGTAGAGTTGCCAGTTTGACATGTTTAATGCCATTGTACATGTTCTGTATGTATGACTTACTTTAGAAATGCCAATAAAGTATTTTAAATAAATATTCTGAATGAGATGAGACTCTTGTATTAACACACAGTTAATCCCCTTTTTATCAAACCAGTTAAATATTTTTGAGCTTTCTGGTGTTGTAGCATCCCCGTCACATTCCAACAAGCACAGTTAAACAGGTTAGGCATTTTTACATCAATAAACTCGTAAAGTGCCAGAAAAATGTTTTGATAACTTTAGTGAGCAGAGTATAGTAAATGAGTTGCCAAAGCTTTGGGCAGCATGTAGTAATTTGTGCAATCCGAGTCTTGATAAGACTGAAAAGAAAAAAAAAATGTTATCCCTGTCCCCCAACAGTTCCCACTAACTGAAATGGATTAGTGCTTTTACATAACCAATCTAAATGCAAAATCCCTAAGCTTGAACTATGTCTTCCACTTAATAAAAGTTCTGAAACTCAGTAATTTCCTGAAAGCTGAATCTGACCAATAAGAACAGAGCACCTCTCATCTTAAATTTCCCAAATACCTCATTAAACAGAGTGCTAATTCCAAAAATGTCGTCAGAAGATAAAAAAATAAATCTCAGCCCACTGAAGCATAGTTCTCCTGCTCCCCCCAAAGCTTTAGTTCAGGTGGTCGACAAGTGGCCCCTGTATGCGGGATGCCAAGCTGAGCCTTGGACAGAAAAGAGAAATAGAGAACAAATATAATAAGCAAGTTCCAAAAGAAGAAAAGGAAAAAAGAAAAAAATAGTAGAGTTAATCACAACAAACTGTGGAATGAAAATGAGCCCCATCTCCAAAGCCCCAATATTATGTCTTTCATAACAGCAACAGGTTAGAATCCTATAGCTGTGGCCAGCATCATAACACAAAGGGAGATGTTTCAAGAATTATGAGAACACATAGCCGAGGAAGATCCAGAAGTTGATGGGAGAGGGTCCGATAAGGTTAAATTCAGGAAAGTATGTAAATAATCTTTCTTGATATCTGAAAATGTCACTGCCTTTCCATGTATAAAAAATTGAAGCTGGCTGGATACAGAAGATAGTGTTTTAAATCCTTTATCTTGTTTTTTCAGTAGTTAATCATTTTTATTACATTTTAAAGATAATATCAGACATAGCCAGATACATAGAGAAGATACAGCATGACACATATGCATACACATTGACTGCAGTGTCATTATTTAATTGACAAAATCTAACCCATAGAAAGGCACATTGCTAAGTAATGATATTGTAAGAAATTGTACAGTAAGTTGTAATTATATCCTTTTTCGGCAGTAGTTCTCTGACCTGATCAAAGGTTTTTCATTGTAGTGTAGAAGTTGATAAATCAGGGTAAACCGATACTTTCAGATTTTCATAGGTGAGCCCTTTATTCATTTTGGCATAGCACAAGATTGCTTCTCAATCTTGGAAGTGATGTGGATGAATATAGACAGGTTTGGGATATTTAAAGTTTTTGAAGGGTTCTTGTGTTTTGGGGTCTCCTCCCAACTCCTCAATGAACCCTGTCTAAGAGTATTTATTCTTCCGGAAATTGGTGTTTCAATGCAGTAGTTATAAATTTTTCAAGAAACTGGAGGGGGTCTCCCTTGCCCTCAATGCCCTCTGGTAGTCCAATTACTTTAATATTCGCTCTTCTGGAGTGATTCTCTAAATCAGCAATTTTATGCTGAAGTTCAGAAACAGTAAAGCTATAAGCAGTATGGCTTTTAATAATTGGATCCATTCTGTCTTACAAGGAACTAATCTGTGTTTTAGCTTCAGTTGTTCTAAAGATAGGGCTTACATTTTTTGGTGTAGTTTGCCAAAAACCTTTGACAGGTCTGAGAGGGATGTGGTGATAGTAGAGCACCTGTTGTGAATCTCATTCCATATCTCTTCCTTGAAAAAATTCTGAACTCATTAATCGTGAGTCTTTCTGCCCCGAGTCTATTCAAATTATCTGAACTCTCAGTTACAAGTGGATCAATTTCTATATATTTTTCAAGAGTAACTTGAGCTACTTGGTGTTCCCTACTTGGGTCATAGCTGGTCACTTTATTAGCACCAGACTGTATTTCCCCCTCTTTTAGCACCAGTTCTTTTGGATTTGAAGTTTGATATGAGTTGTTATAACTAACCTCAGTGGCTACAGCTCAATCCATATTGACTGAGGAGGGATTAGAATGAGATGGTTCCTCATCTTCCTCGTCAATGGTGTTGTACTGCAAGTCCTCAGCATCCTGGAGAGGTTCAGCAGGTGCCAGGTAAGTTATAGATAGGGGCAAGTCAGAAATGGAAGGGGATAAAATTTTACCTGAAAAAAATAATGGTTGGCAATAAAAAAACAACTTACTTTTTGCTGCTGTATTCTGGACCGACGATCAAAGTGCTCAATATTGCAGATAAGGTTCCTTTACTTCAAAAGCAGCTGTAGAGCCTATGAATACTGACTGTTTTCTCCTTTTTCACTGGGTCCATTGCTCACGCTGTTCTAACAGATCCCCGGTGGTGTCAGATAAAGTGCCCTTGTAGCAGGAAGAATCAGACATACTTTGTAGCATCGAGTGAAAAGATTAACCCTGCTGAGAAAAAAAATAGGAGTCTCTCACATAAATGAGATAATCATAGCTGAGAAACTGAGAATTCCACTTAGGACATGCTTAGATTAAAATAAAAAGAGAAGCTCAGGCGCTTGGCCGCCCACCCACTGAATGCTCACATTGCCATCTTGGATCTGAATGCTCCTCCTCTAGCCTTAGAAAAATCTTGATGAAACCATGGCATACACATATTTTTTTCTTCATGGTTTTGTCATTATGTTATTTCCAATAAGATTCATAACACATTCAGTAATGTTTTCAAATACAGTAGCTCTAAAAGCCTATTGACATCTAATTCATTTGCTGTAAAATTGCTTTGAGCCTAGACATTGCTTCATAGTTTGTTATTTCCAGTAATTTATCCTGAACTAGGTCTGACCACTTGATTCTGTTTGCTTTTTCAGTTATTATATTATTTTCTATAACATGAACAGTGGGGGTGACATAACCTATTTCGAGGCTTTTATCACGCTAAAGATAGAAAGGGAGAGGTGGTCACTCTGTCGCTTATCTAGGATCTTAAAGGTTCTAATTAGCCCAAGGAGAAATGATCAACCAAATAGATATCAATTACAGTACCTTCTTTTGTGTAGGGGAATGTTATTTAGTCAGGCTTTTCTCTATATACTCTTACATTCAGAGATTATGCTTCTCAGCCAAATTGAATAATGAAGAACCCATTTCATTGACTTTAGCATGCTAAGAATGTCAGAGGGATATTCCCAGAGAATCAAGGGTCCAGTTTTGGGAATTTGATTCTGGCTTACTTCTGGCTTACTTCTGACCCTTGAGCTGGCATCTCATGCTTTCAATAGTGTGATGCCAAGGTGCATCTCCATCAGATATCCAAACCTTTACCAAATCGGAGGCAGTATGACACAGTGGTTTAAGGCTCTGAGCTGCAAATCTGGAGACCTGGGTTTGAATCCCACAGTCCCCACATGCATACTGTATGACCCTGAGCAAGTCACTTAACTTCCTCGTGCTCCCAGGTTGCACCTGCAAACAAGCTTTTAGCTTAGTGTGTCTCACCTGGTAAAATAATTGGGAAAAAAAATACTCAGTTTGTCTTTATGGTATTCTCAGTTCCCAACTATATGGAAGACTGGTCACACCAATGCGCAAATGTGTGGACTGCACAACTGTCTCCAACTATACACCAATTTCAATCTTCTCTCCACTGTTCAAAGCACTAGACAGGGTGGTTTTGGATTAGCTGGTTACATATGTCAGCAAATATAACATCCAATGTCACCAGCAGCATGGTTTCAGGAAGCATCATAGTTCCAATTCTGCCCTAATTAAGTACACAAGCTTCATGCATAAGGATCTGGACAAAGGTCATCTGGTGGACTCCAAATTTATTGACCTAACAAAAAACCTTCAACTTGTTCAACCACTAGCAAGTAGTAGACAAACTCCACTTGATAGGCCTATCTATTGAATCAGTGACTTAATTCCAAAGCTACCTCACTGAATGTTCTCAACATGTAAAGATCAGTGGTACCATATCAGATACCAAACGTGTGTCAGTCGATGTCTCTCAAGGATCAATACTGGGCCCCCCTACTTTTAAATCTCTTTATTAATAATGTACCAGATGCTTGCCCAGTCTCAGAGGTACTTCTTTAAGCAGATGACGCTGTCATCTATACCAGCGGGCCCTGCCAGGATTTGCTCAATAGTGATCTACAAAGTAGTTTTGGCTAAATAAACTAGTCTTGAAGTACAAAAAGACCCAAACTCTGCTGTTCTCTAGAGATCAGGCTAGAAAAAAGCTCCACCCCTTCACCATTGTAAATGTAAAGGGCATCACACTGGATCAGGTTGACTCTCTTTTAAATATATTTAGGAGTCACCATAGGCGATACACTCTCCTTTGAATCTCACATAGACTTCATGACCAGCTCTGTTAATAGAAAACTGGATATCCTCTAAAGGAATAGGCATACCCTCACTTGCAAAGCCAAGCACATCGTCGTAACCAGCAATATCCTACCCATGATCAGTTATGGCCTTGCAGTGTACAGAGCAGCCACTGATACTGTTCTTATGAGGGTCAAGTTGGTCCTCAATAAGGCATGCCACTTCATACTAGGAGCAGATAGGCTCACACATACCTGTACCCTCTATGCACAAACCAATTGCCTCCCCCTCCAAGACAGTATTAAACATCAAACATGCCACTGGGGAAAAAAGCACTTCTGGGCCTTATTCCCCCATCAGTCTGAAACCTGCTTATTCCTATTGACAGCCACTATACTACTAGGTGCATGGATTGAAATGCTTTCTCTGCCCATTACTCCAGAACTAGCCTAGCCATATGTGCCTTCCCTGCCAGGGACCTGCACTGGTGAAATGAGTTGCCTGACTCCATACTCAGTCCCACCAAGTTATCACCATTTAAGAAAAAACTAAGAGTGGATCTACCTGCAGTAGACACATCTGTGACTGTCACAAATGATCACCTGCCACTCTACCTGCTTACCCCCTCCCACTCCACCTTTTTTCTACTCACCTCCTGTTACTTGCACCCATGCCAGCCTAGCCACAGCCTGATGGTTTTGTACTACTACTACTACACAGTATTATGCTCCTTGGCTAAGATTATGCTATCATTGCACTGAATTATTTTGAGATATTTTGCCTGAATGTCTTGATTATAATGGGTGGACTAGGTGTGCTATTTGTTCCTTATCTGCTGACAGATTCTATGTTTCTATGTTTCAATGTATTAATTGTGCCTTGAACATGGAACCTTTGTAAATGAGCACTTGTGCTCAAATGTATCATCTAAAAGTTAAAATAAATAAAATAAATACTTCCTTTAGTGTATCAAGGTTTTTTTTTACCATGGAGTATAGAGAAAGCTAATGAATGTTACATGTTTATTAGCACAAAACAAGGGGACACACCTTTCACTAAACATACACATAGGCAAAAAGTGAAGCATATATCTATTATAGTGCCATTTAAGTTCAAGTCTAATGATAACATTGTTGAAATTCCACCTACAGGCTTCCATACTATTTTTTGTTTTGCTTGCTAAAAGATTCCAGTGCTGATAACCTGTTAAAGTCAAGTCTTTCTTATCTAAAAGCCACGTTTCTGGGAATAGTATGATGTTATTGTTTCCCATACTTTATTATTCTATTTTGCTTCTAGGCAGCAACATTTAAAAATAGAACTCTTATAACATTATCCTTACTGGTATGAAGTCAGCCTCCCTCATCAGATTGGTCAGAACTTGTTTCTGATATTTCTAGATCAATGAGATCAAGTGTACCATCTGAACTGTCTGTCTCTTTAGAACCATCACTCTCTTCACTTAAGACTTACTGAGTGATCCATGTGATGTCATAAACCTCACGAGAGAGCTCAAGAGGCTTATGCAGCCACAGGAATCCTGAGATGGATTTACCAGCAACTGTAGCAGATGGATAACTATCTGCTATTTTTTGTTCTAAAAGGATGCCATTTTTTTCCATACACAGTTTAAAATTGTTAAGTACATAACAAGCTAGCCTACCAAAATCACTCTGCCTATTCCATTCACTATTACAGACATTCAGGAAATGGAATTAGTTTGAATGTTTCACCTCCCCTCCATTCCACCACCCAGGCAGACAGATTGTATTTCTGTTTTCATACTCTGCTGCTAACTGTAGCCTGTCTTTGCTTGTACTTTTTGACAAAACTCCAGTCATGTCAGCTGTAGGCGCTGTTCCTGTCACTAGTGAGGTGAAGCTAGAAGAAAGCCATCACAGGAGTAACTACTGACAACAGCTGAGCTGCTTTGCCTTTCCATTCTGAAATACCATTGGTTTGAAATCAGCTTGACAGTATAATGGATTCCTGATGCCACAATGAAAGTAATATGACTCTCAATCAGGCTCACGTTTTCATAAAAAAAAGGCACTGACGTTACACTTCTGTGGATCCTTTCTCCTTTTTTTTCTCCTCCCTCCAATTGTGAGACATCCAAAGACACATCACTACTGCCTAAAGTATGTATAGTCTCAGTTGGTTTCATATAGTTAATGGGCCCAATTTTCAAATGTGTTGTGGCTGCCGCAGTGGACTTGGGCTGAGAGTTCATCGCAAGTGGCGATTTGTGGCAAACTGTGCCTTGAGTGGGATTTTTAAACATGATTACCACAAACAATATGTGGCAAATCTGTTGTGGCAAATGCAGCAAAGCTACACCAGGGGCCTGATATTCAAAGCTGCCTGCATCAGATGAAACTTGACAGCAAAGTAGGGGGCTGCCTCCTACATAGATGTGGCATGTACAAAAGTTATTATTTTAGAAGATTTGCCACTTGAGGTAAACCTTCTGGACTAGCCGCAACATATGGGAGACTGTGGTGCAGGGCTGAGACGCATCCCGGGACAAGTGGGCCGGCTGCAGCTGAGGTGCCCTAAGGAGCAGAAAGCCTGGAACCTGGGCATTTGACAGGCCACTGTCATCCCCACCAATCCCGACATAATCTGGGGCCCCCCATTCATGATCGCTGGAAAAACATACATGACAATCTCAGTCATACTCTCTGTGGTGATCTAGTGAACTCTTCACTCTCTTACCCTGTCAGGCACTGCCTTCACCATTTGGCTTCCCCCATTTCTACTCCAATGCTGTGACCAGCACTGTTTCTCCATCACCACCTGCAGAATGCACTCTTGGGATCCTGTACTATATATAGTACACTCTCCTAGACAGTGCATTATGCAGCTGGCTGAGGTTGTGAGCAGAGGGCAGTGCCGGATGCAGGACTTGGGTGGAAATGGGGGAAAACTGGGTGGGTGGGGAGTGCCTGACAGGGTGACAGGGCCACTAGATCATGAGGAACAAAATTAATGCTATGCATTTGAGTGAAATCAGGGACTGAGGGGCACTATCAGACCTTTTTAACATTATAGCCTGATGAGATCAGGGATTGGTGGGAGCACTATTTGACTGGGGCAGGTTTAACATTGTAGGCAGGTGGGATTGGGGATCAGTGGGGGGTCAGCTACACCACTAGGGTGAAGACTTGGTTTGCTGGCCAAGGCACCTAGCTTCACCTGAGCTCTTTCCTTCTAAGATTGCTTGAAAGGCAGAGTAGAGAACCTTACCAGAGCAAGGGGAGAAGATTAAGACTTCTTTTCGCTAAGCAGATTTACTGTGTGTTGTTGTTTTTATTTTGTACTCACAGGGATTGCTACTATTTGTTGCTAACATGTCATTGCTTTATTTTCTCTGATTCAAATTGTTGTTGCTGGTATACCTTCTTCTGCATTATTACAAGGTGTGCCTACAGGTGTGTGCTAACAGATCACTGCTGTAATCTTCTGATTCCAATTGTCTTTTGCAAAGTATATGTTCTGTTACTGCTTTATTTTTCTCTGTAGCAAAGTGTTTCTTACAGGGTATATCTTCTCTGAAATTATTACAGGTGGAGCTTAAATTTTTGTGACTTTTATCATTGGGCTAAGCAAAATTACTGTTTGACACTGTTTTATTTTATTCTTTTTTGTTGAAAAGGTTTGTTGTCTCAAAGGTGTTTCAGTCTCCTTCTCACATTGAAGGAGCAAATTGATTTCCTCCCACAGCTCTTCCAAAGGATTAGGTGTGTATCTGGGGAGGGGGTGGAGCTGGCAAACTGTCAGTAATTTCCAACAGAAAGAAGGGTTAAAAGGTCAGGTTAGTTGCTATCTTGGAGGTAGAAGACTTGGTTTGCTGGCCAAGGCACCTAGCTTCACCTGAGCTCTTTCCTTCTAAGATTGCTTGAAAGGCAGAGTACAGAACCTTACCAGAGCAAGGGAAAAGAATTAAGACTTCTTTTGGCTAAGCAGATTTACTGTGTGTGTTGTTTTTATTTTGTACTCACAGGGATTGCTACTGTTTGTTGCTAACATTTCATTGCTTTATTTTCTCTGATTCAAATTGTTGTTGCTGGTATACCTTCTTCTGCATTATTACAAGGTGTGCCTACAGGTGTGTGCTAACAGATTACTGCTGTAATCTTCTGATTCCAATTGTCTTTTGCAAGGTATATCTTCTGTTACTGCTTTATTTTTCTCTGTAGCAAAGTGTTTCTTACAGGGTATATCTTATCTGAAATTATTACAGGTGGTGCTTTACAGGTTTTACAGTTTTATCTAACATTAGGATAAGCTTTCAGGGTTACTGCATTTGTTGTTGACTGATTGCTTCTGCTCTTACCTCCTTGTTCTTTCATCCATGGTTCTTCTTTATCGGCAGGGGAAGGGCCCAGCCACCCACCCCCATCCCCAACCACCCCACACTACACTCCTTTTATAGGGTACCACAGTTGTGTCATTTCCTGGGGCAGAGCAGGAAGGGTCGGATCAGTGGGGCATCCACAAGGTGAGCTCATTTACAGAAGCACTAGTAATTTCACTTGGTATAACAAGTTATACAAAAACAAAACACAAAATCAAACCATTACTTGCATTTTCTTACTTCTAATTACTCTGACTAGGTTATAAACCTAGCAACTTATCTGGAATGGATATCATTAACTGCAGGTACTGTGGAACAATTTTCCGAAGGACAGTCTTACAGGATTTAGGACACTGTGCTACATGCTGGGCCATTGGAGATCTTAGGGCTCAGCTCCGGGCAGCATGGGCAGAGATTGCGCGCCTCAAATTTCATATTCAGAGGAAATACATAGAAACATAGAAGTTGACGGCAGATAAGGACACAGGCCCATCCAGTCTGCCCATTTCTTTTTCTACCTTATAAATGTGCCATCGGCTTTGCTCTGTCAGTGGCCTATCTATTCATAGTCATTTGTATTGCTCCTTATGCCTATCCCATGCCTGTTTGAAGCCCTGCACTGTATTCATAGCCACCACTTCTTGTGGTAAGCCATTCCATGCATCCACCACCCTTTCTGTGAAAGAGAATTTCCTCATTCCCCTTAATCGACCTCCCTCTAATCTCATGCTGTGTCCTCTTGTCCTGCTATTTTCTTATATTTAAACATGTTAGACTCTTTCACCTTGTTTATACCCTTAAGGTGTTTGAATGCCTTGATCATATCACCTCTCTCCTCCTTTGCTCAAGGGTATACATATTGAGCTCTGTTAATCTGTCCTCATATGTCTTCTGATGCAGTCCGTGCACCATTTGGTTGCCCTTCTCTGGACTGCCTCAATTTGATTAATGTTCTTGTGAAGGTGTGGCCTCAATACTGCACGCAGTACTCCAGATGGGGCCTAACCAGTGTCTTGTAAAGAGGGATTATTACCTCCCTCTTATGACTTGTGATACCCCTACTAATACACCCTAACACCCCCCTAGCCTTACCTACTGTTTTAGAGGTCTGCTTGGATGATTTTAGGTCATCAGTGATGATGATGCCCAAGTCTCTTTCTTCCTTTGTGACTGCTAGCAACTCCCCTCCCAGCCTATAGGTGGCTTCAGGGTTTCTCTTCCCTATGTGCATGATTTTGCACTTCTTTGCATTAAATCCCAGTTGCCACTCTTCTGACCATTCTGCTAGTTTATCCAGATCTCTTCTCATTCTGCCCACCCCATCTGGATCCTCTACTCTGTTGCAGATCTTGGTGTCATCTGCAAACAGACAAGCCTTACCCTCTAGTCCATCTGTAAGGTCACTAATGAAGATGTTGAAGAGGACTGGCCCCAGAACTGATCCCTGAGGTACCCCACTTGTGACTTACATCTCTTCTGACTGTATACCACTTACCATCACTCTCTGTTTTCTGCCCATCAACCAGTTTGCCACCCAGTTAACCAACTTCTGACCCACCCCGAGCCTACCCAGCTTATTTATCAATCTTCTATGTGGAACAGTGTCAAAAGCTTTGCTGAAGTCAAGGTAGGCGACATCAACTGCTCCCCCTTGGTCCACCACTCTGGTTACCCAGTCAAAGAAATCTATGAGATTAGTTTGACAGGACCTTCCTTTTGTAAACCCATGCTGTCTTGGATCCTGTGCCCCTATGGATTCCAGGTGTTGCACTATCCTTTCCTTAAGGAGTGGCTCCATAATCTTGCCCACTACTGAGGTAAGACTGACTGGTCTGTAGTTCCCCGCCTCGTCCCTGCTACCACTCTTGTGGAGCGGGATCACATGAGCCCTTCTCCAGTCTTCTGGGACCTCTCCTGTGCTCAGAGACTCACTAAACAGTTCTGCTAATGGCTCTGCTAGTTCCACCTTTAGCTCCTAAGTACCCTGGGATGTATGCCATCAGGTCCCATTGCCTTATCCACCCTGAGCTTAGCAAGCTCTTGTAGGACCCTTTCTTTTGTGAAGGGAGTAGTGCTCACCTCCCTCCCCCCTGTGTCCATGATGCTGAGCTGTAGGCCCTGCCCTACCTTCTCTTCAGTAAATACTGAGCAAAAGTATCTATTTAGGATAGATGCCTTTACAGGGTCCTCCTACATTATAAGAACCACCCACCATTTCTCCAACATCCAACAGAAAAACCTCGACCGCAGAGGGTACTTGGTCCAGGAGGTTGTCAGGTGGTTAGGAGGGACAAATTGAGTGTCCCATCACTCTCTGCTCTCCAACATATTACCTCCAAAAACCATATAAACACTACAAACAGGTATCTGCCTCTATCTGTGAAATCAAACAAAGGGGCAGAGGACACTGCAGAGCAGAACACTGCAGCACAGGAGCTAGCACAACAAAACTCACCCAAATCAGGAACCAAAACAAAAAAAGCAAAAAGGAAATCAAAAAACTTCTGATCATAGGAGCTCCATGATTCGGGAGTTGATACCCATCTCAGCCAGGCAATGGTCAGATGTCTCCCAGGTACATCAGCATGGAGAGACACTGACCGCATTAGCAAATTGTTCACAGCAGGAGAAAACATTGATGTCCTGATACACATAGGGACTAATGATCTCGCCAGCTGGTCAGTTGTGGAGACCAAGGAACACATGACCAGGCTGGGTGACAAACTATCATCCATTTCATCTGGCATCTCCTTCTCTGAGATCCTGCCAGTCTGGGAGAGGGGACAGATGGATGGAAGGTCAGAGAAGGGGAGATAGGGGAGCTAAACATGTGGCTCAAGGGCTGGTGCCAGGAAAAAGGACACAGATTTGTAGGGAACTGGCAACAGTTCTGGGAGCGAAAGTTCTTTAAATTTGATGGACTGTATCTGACTAAGGAGGGAGTCAGTGCATTGGGGCAGAAGTTTAATGTCTTTGCAGAATATTTAAACTAGCAAATGGGGAGAGGGGTGAAGCACCCCATACGTTGAATGGGAAGAACACCCCTCCCCCTCAGCTAGTGGTCAAAAAGGGATTCAGCATGTTTGCAGTTCATTTGCATCACCAGGTAAGAAAAAAGGTCCGTCACCCCATACGACGCACAGAGGAAATGCCAAACCTCACCCAACAACTAACACACCGAAATCTGGCCAATGGAAAATTATGTACATTAATGCTCACAGCCTGGGAAATAAGATCCCAGACCTGCAGGCAATAATGTCAGAGGCTAAACTGGACATAGTATCAATTAATGAGACGTAGTTTACCAGTAACCACACTTGGGAGACTTCAGTACCTGGCTATGTATTGTTCAGAAGAGACCGAGGTGTAAAAGGGGGGGGGGGTGGAGTGGCCCTGTATGTCAATGAAAATATCAAAGCTACAGAAAGTCAGAATACACATCAGGAGCCAGAAGAACTGTGGGTCACACTGGAAACAGGAAATGGGACAGCCATAAGAACCGGGGTTGTCTACAGGCCCCCAGACAAGGGGGAGGACATAGACACATTACTGTTAGAAGATATACAAAACATGACAGCTAAAAGGGAGGTTCTGATAATGGGAGACTTCAACATGCCGGATACAGACTGGTCAATACCAGCAGGAACATCTGCCAGAACTAGACACATGGTGGATTCCCTGCAGGGGGAGGGCCTCAAACAACTGGTACAACAACCCACAAGAGATAGGGCTATCCTAGATCTAGTACTGACTAACAGGGAAGGGATCACAGATCTCCAGGTAGAAGATCACTTGGGGCCAGTGACCATCACATGGTATGGTTCAATTTGGCTATTACATCTAAATCATCCCATTCCAAGGCAAAGATATGGGACTTCAGAGGAGCTGACTTTGATAAGATGGCCAACAGAGTTAAGCTAGCCCTGGCAAAAGAAACACAGGTGAGGGATACAGGCAAAGTGGGCAAGTATTAAGGATGCAATACTTGAAGCAACATCCCATTGTGTTAGACAGAAAAGGAAGTGCAAAGAAGAAGGAAACCACTTTGGTTCTCAATACAGTAGCAGAAAAGGTCAGAGCCAAATGGCTGGCCTTCAGGAAATATAAGGAACACAGCGGATGAAGATAGGGAGGCATACCAAACTGCCTAAGGAAGCAGGGAAGGCAGTAAGGCAGGCAAAGTCCCAAACTGAGAAACACTAGCACAAACAGTAAAGAAGGTGACAAGACTTTCTATAGATACATTAGTGAAAGGAGAAAGTCCAGAGGGGTATTGCTAAGCTCAATGGAGAAAAGGGAACATGTGAGGAGGAGGACCCTGTAAAAGCATCTATCCTAAATAGATACTTTTGCTCAGTATTTACTGAAGAGAAGGTAGGGCAGGGCCCACAGCTCAGCACCATGGACATAGGGGGGAGGGAGGTGAGCACTACTCCCTTCACAAAAGAAAGGGTCCTACAAGAGTTCGCTAAGCTCAGAGTGGATAAGGCAATGGGACCTGATGGCATACATCCCAGGGTACTTAAGGAGTTAAGGGTGGAACTAGCAGAGCCATTAGCAGAACTGTTTAGTGAGTCTCTGAGCACAGGAGAGGTCCCAGAAGACTGGAGAAGGGCTCATGTGATCCCACTCCACAAAAGTAGTAGCAGGGAGGAGGCAGGGAACTACAGACCAGTCAGTCTTACCTCAGTAGTGGGCAAGATTATGGAGGCACTCCTTAAGGAAAGGATAGTGCAACACCTGGAATCCATAGGGGCACAGGATCCAAGACAGCATGGGTTTACAAAGGAAGGTCCTGTCAAACTAATCTCATAGATTTCTTTGACTGGGTAACCAGAGTGGTGGACCAAGGGGGAGCAGTTGATGTCGCCTACCTTGACTTCAGCAAAGCTTTTGACACTGTTCCACATAGAAGATTGATAAATAAGCTGGGTAGGCTCAGGGTGGGTCAGAAGTTAGTCAACTGGGTGGCTAACTGGTTGACGGGCAGAAAACAGAGAGTGATGGTAAATGGTATACAGTCAGAAAAGATGCAAGTCACAAGTGGGGTGCCTTAGGGATCATTCCTGGGGCCAGTCCTCTTCAATATCTTCATTAGTGACCTTGCAGATGGACTAGAGGGTAAGACTTGTCTGTTTGCAGATGACACCAAGATCTGCAACAGAGTAGATGATCCAGATGGGATGGGCAGAATGAGAAGAGATCTGGATAAACTAGCAAAATAGTCAGAAAAGTGGCAACTGAGATTTAATGCAAAGAAGTGCAAGATCATGCACATAGGGAAGAGAAACCCTGAAGCCACCTATAGGCTGGGAGGGGAGTTGCTGGCAGTCACAAAGGAAGAAAGAGACTTGGGTATCATCATCACTGATGACCTGAAATCATCCAAGCAGACCTCTAAAGCAGTAGGTAAGGCTAGGGGGATATAAGGGTGTATAAGTAGGGGTATCACAAGTCGTAAGAGAGAGGTAATAATCCCTCTTTACAAGACACTGGTTAGGCCCCATCTGGAGTACTGCATGCAGTACTGGAGGCCACACCTTCACAAGGATATTAACGAAATTGACGCAGGCCAGAGAAGGGCAGCCAACATGGTGCAGGGACTGCATCAGAAGACATATGAGGACAGATTAACCGAGCTCAATATGTATACCCTTGAGCAAAGGAGGGAGAGAGGTGATATGATCGAGACATTCAAACACCTTAACGGCATCAACAAGGTGAAAGAGTCTAACATGTTTAAATATAAGAAAAATAGCAGGACAAGAGGACACAGCATGAGATTAGAGGGAGGCTGATTCAGGGGGAATGTGAGGAAATACTTTTTCACAGAAAGGGTGGTGGATGCATGGAATGGCCTACCTCAGGAAGTGGTGGCTATGAATACAGTGCAGGGCTTCAAACAGGCATGGGATAGGCATAAGGGAGCAATACAGATGAGTATGAATAGATAGACCACTGACAGAGGAAAGGTCAATGGCACATTTATAAGGTAGAAAAAGAAATGAGCTGACTGGATGGGCCTTGCGGTTCTTATCTGCCGTCAACTTCTATGTTTCTATGTATCATGATACAGTGGGGATGGGGAGGCATTAGACTACCAGGGAATCTAATTTATAAAGACATTTTTATGTTCACATCACTTCAAGGGAACCCCACCAGGTGCCGCATCACTGTGGCTAATGCTCAAATGGCCCTGACACCTACACTGCCTCCTCCCATGCCCCTAGTTATCCCTTTCTGCCCCCTACACTACCCCATCCCACTGACAAAACCAGGTAGACCACCTACTGGCTGATGTAACTGGTGCCCCATGCTGCTTCCCTGTTGGGACTTTGAAGATCCCGTTTAAGGGGATGTTGCAGCCCTGCCATGGTGCAAGCTCCCTTGTGACCTGGCACACTGAGTTGTGTGTCACAACCCTGGCATAAGGGGGCTGTGGTGCAGCGGTGTCTGTGTTGGATCCTGGCTGCTTTAGAAAATTGCATTTGACGCAAATGGCGATGCAAGTCACCACTTGTGTCAAACTTTTTTGACGCAAGTCCCTTGCATTGGCTGAAGTCCTTTGAAAATCAGGCCCCAGCTCCCCCCGATCTAACATTGCATCCAACAGGGATCCCTTTTACAGGGCTTGTGCCAAAGGCTTGGTGGAAGCTTCTGTAAAATGAGGAAATTGTTGCAACTTGTGTCCTTGTTATAAAATAGGGTGCAATTTGCAGCAGCCTCTCAGATGCAGGTGCATCAAGTTTTGCCTTGGACAGATGGCCAAACATAAGCCCTGTGTCCACCATGAAAATCAGGCCCAATTATTCTCTCTTTACATTTTTTATCTTTGATTACAGTACCTGTGTTTTCTTATTTTGGATTTTAATGGTTTCTTCTGTCTACTTCTCTTCAATTTTGTTTTGGTTATGCATCTTTATATTTTCCAGTATAATATTTAAATTTACACTTACATCTGCAAATTTCTGCTTAGAAGCTATTAACAGTTCTCTTGTATTGCCAGAGCTCAATGTCAAACAAATCCAGCCTTTGCTTGGCTTAGCATTAAATCTGTAAATTATTTTTATATCTGTCCATCTAAATATATTCCATATACCACACTTACACATGTTATATACTATTATAGTGTATATAGAACATTGTTCTGTATAGAATTTCATCCCTTTCAAAATACTGTTGTACCACAGTTTAAAGGTCATGGAACATGGGCCCCATATTCAAAAGTGGCTGGCTTCATTGCACAAGTGTATGTTCCATGCATCTCAAATGCGCCAACACAAAAAAATGGTATATTCAGAAGATACTCTGTAAAATGTGATTGCGCATCTCCAGCTGAACATCTTGAACATGTGCAGTCATGTAGCATAAGATGTGCAGTGCAGCAGGGCAGGTTTGAATATGGGGGACCACGCACAGTAGGTAGGGACTGATACACAAATAGTGCATAAAGCACAATGCATGGGTACATGTGACAGTGGTGGTGATGCAACAGAGCAGCAGACCTGGGGACAGTGGAGGCACAGTGGCACACCATAGTTACCAAAAGGCCCCAGTGCAGGGCCAGTGAGTGCCCAGTATAGTGCACCATACAGACGGGGCCAGCCATGTGGAATGCAATGCACACTGTCCATGTTCAACACACATGACCACAGATAGGGGACCGCAGCAATATCCATGACCAATGAACAGGGCCAAAGTCTGAAGCAGAGTGATACTGCTGCAGACATACCTCTGAGAAGACTGGCCCAGTGTACCAATAGCACACCACCACAATGGCATGTAGGAGGAGCACACACCTAGGGCCCACACTGACAGTGACACATGTCTGCTGACAGTGCATAGCACAGCCACATGGGCACACAGGTTTGCAAGCTGTGGCCAATATCACCACCACAGAGGAGCACAGTGCCACCACAGGGAACCAGCGGGATGGAACACAAGGATGGAACTGCTACAGGAACCCCATACTATCTGTGCATGGGAACACAGGGACATAGGCAGGGCAAGGCAAAGTTCATTTTTATGGCGCTTATTCATGGGGGCTCTGGGCACCTCACAATTATGAAAGAAAAAACATGTAAGGGAGTACAAAGATGTACATAAATACATCTTAAAAACAATAATAAAAAAAAAACAGATGATATAATGAAATCAATAATCAACTCAACTTATGAATGCTAGTTACATCCAGTCAAATAACTATGTCTAGGAAGGCCAGAGGAAATAAGTACGTCTTGAGGCAGTTCTTAAAAACCTCAACTGAAGGAGCTTCCCTAATAGCTGGCAGAAGCAAAATCCAAAGCACAGGACCAGTGACACTAAATGCCCTGTCGCCGGCAGTTTTTAATCTAGTCTTTGGAATCACCAGGAGGCCTCTAGAGGAGGAGTGGAAGGAGTGAACTAGGGTGGCAGGCATTAGGAAAGCATACAGATAGCCAGGGCCTAGTCCATACAAGGCCTTAAAGGTGAGCAAGCCCACCTTGAAGATAACCCTCCACCTAACCAGCAGCCAGCGCAGTTCATGCATCACAGGAGTTACATGACAGAACCTCAAAAGGCCTGTCAGCAAACTGGCAGCTGCATTCTGCACTAGCTGCAGTCAGTGAAGAGAACCTCTCAAGACTCAGAAGTAAAGAGAATTACAGTAATCAAGCCTTGGTGTTACAAAGGTGTGAACCAGAGTAGAAAAGTCCTCAGACAGAACTAGGGGTTTGATACTGGCAATATTCCTCAAGTGGTAGACACTGTGTATGTGTCCAGTTGTGAACACATATGCAGTATGGGCCTTCCCCCTGCGACAGGGAGCAGTGGGTGAGGTGAAGGCCTGGACATGTGAATGCATGGCACATGTGCCTTACACATAGCAACAATCCCAATGGAAGACCACACCACACACAGCCATATGAAAAAGTAATCAGATTTACAAAATGCTTTAAAATGAGGAACAAAATCAAAATAAACAGAAGTCAACACATATGAACAAGCAAAAAAATCAAGAACAAGCAATAACAGCAATATTAAGAGAACTGCTTAAAGCAATTTACATGGAAAATGCAGGGAAAGGGAGAACAAGGGAGGTAGGGGAGCAACTATATACAAAGGAAGGGCCTTGAGTGGGAACGTGGGGTGGGAAGGACCATGGGGCATTTAGTGCACCAGAGGGGCATGGTGCTATGCCCATTGAACTCTGGGAGCACCTATAAGTATGTAGATACTTGACACAGTCCTCCCCACAGTTCAGATGGCCAGCAGGACATCCCCGAGCCTGTCCAGTATCTATCAGAGAAGCCCCTGGGTGCTTGTCACAGTCTTCCTTCAGTCCAGTTATTCCTGGTGGCTCTGCAAAACTGCTACCCATCTGTGGTGTTATGACACATACTATGGCAGGTAACAAACTAACAAAAGACAGTTTTAGTGCTAACGGTCCACCATGCCTGGACAGAAAGCCCTGCCTCTCCAGAATGATGGTGATGTTTAGACATGCATATGTGAGGTGCCATGCACAGGCCCTGCCACAGTGCCACATGCAACAGTGACAGCAGTTGTTCCTTGGACATGTGTGTCACAAAACACACTACATGGGATGTGGGCATGGCATCAGACAATGGCAGTGCAGGACATGTGGATGTAATGGCAGGCAATGTATATGTGTGCCACATGGCCATGTGCCAGATGCACAGTGGCACCCACCATGGCACAATGGCCACACACAGAGGCATGTGAGAGATGGCCAGAGGTGGTCAACCTCTGGCACAAGTGTACTGGAGACAACACCACAGATGTACAAGACTGTCTAGAGTGGGCCCACATATGTAGGCATGGATGGATGGCATGCGGTGTGCACCAAGTTGTGGACCTATCTACACTGCCATGCCCCAGGAAAACACCCAGCTGGACAAACAGGTGTGGACATCTGCAACAACATGCCAGCAGACTATAACTGTATGGCACGGACATGGGGTGAAACAACCCCGCACTTGACCACTGGACATGCAGGGATCAGGGACACAACCCTTGAGAACACTGGCAATGGGCATGGGTGTGGGTATATACCAAAACACTGTCCCCAATATGTCATGGAGGCATGCAAACCCCACAGACTGTCCCCCATTGTAGCCCTGTGATGCAACACATGCCTAGACCCATGCACAGACTGTGTGGGGCAGAGGGTGCCACATGTGAACAAGGTACATACCCAGAACCCAGCCATAGAGGGAGTGCCATGTGGCAAACATCTGTCTCCAGATGTAGATAGACTAAATGGCCTTCTTCTGGTGGCTTCTTCATATTTTTTATTTTATTTTTATTTTTAGTCTTTGGTAACTGGGTAAGGCGCACTAGGCACAAGTGCCTGTTTTCAGGGGCAACCTGGGGGCACTGGCAGTTAAGTGACTTGCTCAGAGTCACACAGTATGCAAGTGGAGGCTGTAAGAATCAAACTCAGGTCTGGTCTGCTGGATGTATAAAGCTTATTCACACCTCATTCTTCTAACCTATGTTCATATGTCACCAGGCACAGCCAGCACACAGGGTCTGCAACAGGCTGTGACACACTGTGGATGGAGGTGGGCAATGCAAAGGCCACACGTTGTGCCAGTGGGCATGACTACATGTCAAGACAACACCCAGGGCTATACTGGACTACAAGTGGCACACCTAGAATATTGGCAAAAGGGCACACCATGTACTGCAATGGCAGGGTGCCCAGGAGAACACACACCGACCTATATGTAACAACAATGTGACACCTTAGCACTGTGCCAGCATCACACAACTACTACCAGAGCTCTACATACACAATAGGATGAGTAGGACAGGGATAGTAAAATCACACAGTCACAGAGGCCATGTGCTGGCCAATTACCCAATGGATAGGGCACACATAGATATAGGCTGGCAACATGGTGAGCCATCATGATATTTCTCACACCCTGCACAATGGATGGTGGCATGTACACAGAAGGCCACATGTGTGGTGTCACCAAGGAGGGCCAGGGAGTGTCACACCCACAGCTGTGCAGCACACACATTTCACAACATGACACAGTGGCATGTGTCAATATGAATGGGTGGCAGGCAACAGCCAATGGTAAGCACTGGACAATGCCATCACACAGCCATGGACAGCAGTGGATATGACACAGGGCTAGTGGTGTGTGGAGATGCACCACTACACGTGGTGTCCTATACGAGATCACCATTGCTGCCCACCACTGCCATTTGTGTGCTATAGTTTGCACCAGGCATGGATACACCCATCCCCCCCCCACAGGGCACAGCCATGGCCATACCAATAGCCTGCAGTGGCAGAACTGAGCAAAACACAGTGCCATACTGGAACCGTATTTCACCACAGTAGCAAAGAAGGAGGGCACAGCAGCAGAGCAATTGGTGACATGTGGTATGCAATGGTGATGGGGGGGTGTTGACCACTGATTGTCAGCAGTGTAACATAATTGTATGTTGCACAGCATAGGGGGAATGTTGAGCTGTGCAGGAGCACACACATGCCAGTGACAACACAACAGGGGAACATGCAGCACTGGGTGTAACATGTCCAATGGCCCCAGGGTGTACACCGTGTGGGTGGTGGAGGTGGCCTGTGACTGTATCCAGACACACGGTATATTGCATGATCCGCTGGGGCTGTCAGTGGCACATACTCAGCCAACAGTACACCACTGCCACCACATTTGTGCATTGCATGCATCACATGGGCATACACAAACCGCATACCGCAGACCACAATGGGCTGAGGAGATCCTCCATGACCCCAACAACCACACACCCATTGGCAGGTGTGTATATGGACCCATCTTAGTGCACATATTGCAGTAATGGGGACAGCACATGGCAAATGGCCTATCCAATGTGCCTGCATGCACTGTGTGGAGTGGAGCTGTGCAGGGGATGGTGGCATGACAGGGCTATGTGCCACACAGCCGCACCAGACATGCCATGTGTCATGGGTCTGGCCAAACATGTGCACAGCGTTAGTGGCATGATAGTACACATGGGCCTGCATCTTGCACATCAGAGTGTGGATGGCAGTGATGGACATTGTAGTTGCACCCCCATGTACATGTGCACCATGTGCACACACGTGTCATTCCACTGACCACAGTGAGCTACACATGGTGGCTATGCTGGACATGATGCTGCTTGACCTGCCTCCCCTGGTCCTCCTCATGCCTGCATGCATCCTGTTGCATCCACCTTTACACCTCCCTAACTGCAGTGGAAACACAATGACAAAGGCACAATCAGCTTCATGCAGTAACTTATCTGTCACCCCGCTACACCCATAAACAATGCAGGTATGTGAACAACAGCTAAACACCTGTGAGCAAATACACAAACCCACACTTGTAACTGGTATACAGTGTACAACCACAGAGGCATGATACAAGGATGTACAGTTCCCCCCCCCCATCACCAGGGTCCAGACAGTACAGTGAAGGGCAATGGTACCCATCATACACGGTTGCACCATGGTAGCTATGTAACATCATACAGTGGGCCCTCAGCCGTATGCTGTGTGTGCCCGGTACATGGCATGTATTCTGTGTACCATGGCCCAAGGGTACAGGTGCCATAGCTGGCATCTGGTACAGGGTGCACCACCAGTGTGTGTGTGTGTGTGTCACAGGCAACCAAGACAAGAGATGGACACTGTACCTGTTGTGCGCCCATGTGCAGCCTGCAATGGACACCCATGCCTGCACATTGGCAACCACATGCCTGTCCACACTGGACTGTGTGGCACTGATGTAGGTGGCCATGTGCTGACACTGTCATCAGGTGTTGCCCACAGTGCTATGGCATGGGCCCGTGCTGCTATGCATATGCACCCTATTGGGTCTGGGCCCAGACAGTGGCAAACACAGCATACCGTAATGAAGCATAATGTACCACATCCAGTGTTTACCATGGACAGCAACCACCGCACACACTGGACAGTGTCTGCCACAGCTACACACAAATAAAACTACAACAACCATAATGACACACAGTAACATGGAAAACACACCTGGGCATGGCAATTTTCCTTGGTGCACCATGACACGGTGTCTGTTCAGCTATGCCCTATCCCTCAGTCCCAGGTCCCTGTATCTGTGGTGGCACTGTTACCCCATCCAGGGGATGGCATTTTGCCTGGTTAGGTGGCTGGCAATGTCAGCCCACACCTGTGTCCTGGCTGCCACAGCTCCTCTTGTTCAAAGAGCTGGCCTTTTCTGGGGATCACCATATCCACCAGGTTGACCAGCTCCATCTCCTCCCACCTCTGGGAGCACTGGCTGGTGGCTGATCTGTGGCTAGCATGTGCCATATCTGTGGATGATACAGCTGTAGAAGCCTGTTCTGCACATTTTACAGGCCCCTGATCCACCCCTGTTGTGCAATTGGAAACACATGGTCAGCCTTGTGCTGCTGGTGCATGCATTATTGCAATGCATGATGGGGCTAACATGGTGCATTACCGCACATGCATGGTAGGGACTTGCCACACAGGAAACATAGGTTGTGCCCCCTGCATCCATGCATGCATGGCAGTGCTGCAAAACCATCTTGTGAAGGGCATCTGCCGCCCTGACCCCAGCCATCCGTACAGCGCATGTCATGGCACATGCTGACACCTGGCATGCATGTGCAAGTGCGTGATACAGCATCGCTCACATTAATGATCTGCAACTGCACGATGCAGTGATATGTTGCTGCTATTGCACATCCACTTGTGGAAATACGCCATAGGGTTCTGCGAGGCTCTCAGAACTGTGCGGTACAAAACAGGATGCACTTAGCACATCTTTGCAATGTTCAGCCAGGCTATGCAAATAGCCTCATTTCACAGACTATGCAAATAGCATCGTTGCACAGTCTATGCCGAAGCCGTACATTCACATCTCATTACTGGAAAGTATTCAGCTCATTTGCATGCACTGTGCTATATGGGCAACCCTGCTCCACCCCTCTGCACAGGTGACCAAGAAGTACTGCTGCTGAAAAATGAGACGTCATCCAAATTTTGCTCCAGACGAGCTATAAGCCCTCACTGAGGCCTATGTTAAGAGAGAGGAGCTCCTGTGTAGGAGGACTGGGACCCTGAAGGTATGGGTACAGGACTGGAAGGAGGTGGCAGAGACTCTAAATGAACAGGGGCTGTACAACCGTACCCCCCAGGAGTGCATGAAGTGTATTAACTGCATCCATCACTGCAACAAGGAGCTACTGGCCCAAACCTGTGCCACCCTTCTGGCAACCGGTGGCGGAACCTCCATTGTTCCCACCATGATAGCACAGGAGGCACACAATGCCACCACCCTCAGCTATGTGGCTGTGGAGGTTGTTCCAGGTGGCAGGTTTGACACAAGCGCTCGGCTGTCGCTGCACTATGAGTATGCATGTCACTGGTCATGTGTGGTCCTACATGTGGGGTACACATTCTGTGTGTGGCATGTCATCCATTCTGTGTAGCACTGCATTACCACAGAGCTGCGGACACTGTATGGGTGTGTATGCCAGAGGTGTGGGCTGGCATAATCACTGAACAAAGTTGTATATGGTTTTGTTGAGTGGCTTTTGCAAACATATGCCAATCTGTTCATGTAGCATACCCACATGTGTCTGTGATGTACCGTAGGCAACTCCATGGGGTGTCTGTTACTACCTGTGTGGTGTATGGGGTGGATATGTGTACAGACTGTGTATGGGTTAGAGGGGTCATCTGACACAATTTTGTATTTGTTCTGGGGCTGCACTGGGAGAGGATGTGTACAGGTTTAATGGGGGTTGGCCACTGTTGGTGTGTGTGTGTGTGTGTGTGTGTGTGTGTGTGTGTGTGTGTGTGTGTGTGTGTGTATTCATACTGTCATGTTCTGAACACACTCCTGGTGCATGACGCACCCCATATATATGCATTCTTACAAGTCTGCCATGTGTCCTGCTTACATTGTCACACTTGTGTGTAGTATTACCTGCACAATTGTCACATGCATGATCACCTACCTGTGTATGTTACAGCTATGTTGACATGACCATGCAGACCTAACCATATTCTCCCCTTATGTTTCCACAGCAACATCACATCCTGAGAAAGGTGTGGCTCCATAGGGGCAGCTACATGGACAGAAGGACAAAAGACCTGTGGCCTTGGTGATGGACGGTGTGGCCACTGCTGTGGACCCACACAAACTGTGGGGGCATGATGGTGATGATGGCGATGATACCATCTCCCGCTCAGCTGAGGCACTCCTATCAGCTGTGGATCTGCTTGCCACTGACACTGGTGATGATGACATCACCCAGTTTGACAGTGTCATCCCTGACATACAGAGCCATTATGCCCAGATGGATGCCCCAAATGCTGCACATGCCTCCAGCAGGCATCCAGGGCCAGACCATGCACAGCAGGTGGGCCACTGCTCAAAGTCAGCCACCACACAGGATCAGGGCATTGTGTCATGGCCTGCTGAGGTGTAGCCATTGGGGTTTGCTGCCCTACAATGGGGTACTAGTGACCAGCCACTGCCTGACCAGTCATGCATTCAGGCAGCCCCAGCGTGCATTGTGTGTGCACATGACACATACCCAGATCCCAACTGGCCAGCTGTGGGGAAGCCACATGTTGTGGCAGTTGCATGGAAGGCCACCCACCTAGGTTGGAAGCCCCACCCTCCACAACCCCAGAAGATCCCATAGCCCCAGAAGACGAGTTGCCGTAACACATGAGGCTGCTGAGGGCTTCCATGGCGTGTCAGGAGGCACTCCACAGTGCATTGGTTGCAGGCTCATTTATGGATCCATGATAAGTGGGCTACAGCCTGCCATGTGGAACTCATTGGGTTAATATGCCTCCTGCATGCATACATCACTGTAGGCTTTGCTGTTGTTGCACAGGCAATAGAGAAGAGTACTGCAGATTTGGCTAACCATGGTCACCATACCACATGCGACATGGTGTGCAGCAACACCAGAACACACACCAACATGCCACATACACAATCCATTTGACACCCTGTTCCTTGAAATTGCAGGGTTTTATTTAACTCTAAAAATTGATTAGCGTTTTGCTCATAAAAGTTCTAAAATATTGTGTAAATGCATAGCACTTGCCTCACTGTGTTTAACAAACATAACACTTCTAGAAAACCTATATAAATGTTTTCTGTACCATTAGTACTGTCCCAAGAAAAAAAACTGCTAATCAATTATTTAAAACCCTGAAATCAGACAACCAAACACCCCTTGGCAAAGTGTGAGCATTTCCACACCTGCATCAATGTGTTGCTGTTCAGGATCACATGGCTCAACCCACTCGGAGGCAGTGCTTTCACCCCATGTGGCCAGGGTAGCTGCGTTGGCGTCAACATGCCCACAGTGCGGGGCTGTGCAGGTGTCTACGGTCGCCTCACTCAAACACTCTGAGGTGCCTGGGGCCCTGTTGGCCTGCCCTTGATGCCTCACAGCCAGTGGTGGGCAATATTTGCCCCATATTGCCTATTGCTGTGTGCTGCCCATGATCTGTGACCACAGTGCCCCACCTACACACCCCTGTGGCATTTTCACACTGTTTGGATGGCATCCAGCCCATGGATGTGGGCCATGGTGTCGTGGAAGTGACATGGGTGTGATAAGTGCACCTGTGGCTTACCAATATGGGTATGTGCTAGTGGTCTATCTCTGACCCATGACACTTCACCACAGCCATCTGTGTGCATCCTTGCCATTGTTGTCCCTGCTGTGGACATGTGTGGATGGGAGCTGGACGCAGCTGCCTGCATGTCACATAGGACTGACCAGTTCTCACTGTACATCACTGTGGGTTGCTCCATGCCCCAAGATATACTGCACCTGAGTGCATGCATAGAATATTACAGATGACTGCATTATTTATCTTTTGGTTCCAAAATGGTCCTACACGATGGTGTCCCTGTGCCTTTGACCCTCAGAGCCAGTCTTGGGTCCTTCCATTGTAGCACTGGCTGTTCACCCTCATCCTGTGACTCCATGTCCTCTTCACTGTCACCCAATGGGACCTGGACAACTATTCCATGGTCAATGGCCATTTTGTGTAACATGCAACAGGCCAGGAATATGCCACAGGCCTTGTGAGGGGGATACTGTAGGGCACCACCAAACCTGTCCAGGCATCTAAATCTCATCTTGAGCATGCCGAACACAATCTATATAATGCTGAATGTCATGATGTGTGCCTTATTGTACCACTACTCCACATCAGACGTGGGCTGCAAGTATTTGGGTGAGGAGCCATAGCCGGAGTGCATAGGTGCTGTCTCTTGTATGGGGAACGGGGATATGTCAGTCTACAGTACAAATCCATGGCATCCTGCATGCAACTAAGACCTATCTCAGCTGGCCAACACCCTTAGCACATTATATTAGACACTGTGTCCCAGTTGCATATGCCCACGCACAACCCTGTGGCTCTTTCCCAGCTGTCGCTTGTCCACTGTCACTACCACTGTGGCCTGCTTGGCATGTGGTTTGTGGGTCACTGAATTTCTGCTGCCTGGTTGTGCCACATGGCACAGTCCCCTTCCCATGCCTAACAATGCTGTACCACTCACACAGATTCACATGTTCCTACTGACTGGCAGCACCACGTTGCCTGCTGCAGTCTGTCACATGTACACCCTCCCTTTGCAATTTTCCTCATCTGTCACATTTGAGCCATATTCCAGTCCTCTCTCTGCCTTCCCTCCATCCCGTGTGTCACATGGCTGTCAGCCATTGCAGCTGCACAGTCCTACTGGGTCACCTCCTGCTAGGCCACTATCACTGCACTATGTAGCCATGTGCACCACTTGTTTGTGGATATTTTCCACTCACACACAAGATGGCCACATGATAGCTTACTGAACTCAAAATGGGGGCACAGGGATGACTGATGCCAGACATATGCATCTTGTACACTCCCAGAGAAGTGGGCAGAGACATTTGAGATGCACCCCATGGCATTGCACACCATTTTGCAGTTTATGGAGTGATACCCCTTCCTGTTGACATATACCACCTTGTCCCCACCAAGGTGGTTCTCTGATGGCCATGTGGGTGCAGTCAATGGCCCCTAGCATGCCCGTCAGTTGTGCTACCCTGTGCAAGTGCTGCATTGTTTCTATCCACTCCACTGGTGTGCTACAGAACTTTATGAACTTGAACTTGCTAGCATGAGGCAGCAGAGCAGTGAGGAATTGAGTGAGGAAACAAGATGTTGCCAACTGGGTGATGCCAGTGGTGTCACCAACCAGTATCTTGAAGGTGCCAGTGGTGAGCAGGCATAGCGCTGCTATCACCGTTATCTCCACCATCATGGTGTGACTTCTGTGTAGTACCTGCAGATTATGATGGAGCAGCTCACAGAGCTGTCTCAGAATTGTCCTGTTGAGCCAGTACTGGCCCACGATGTCCATGGCACAAAGCTGTTTGAATGTGACACAGGGCCGGTACCATCTCTGTTTGGCATATCACCCTACAGGATCTCCTGTGTTCTTCCTGCTGTTGTTCCTGTTTCCTCACACAAGCCATCGCTGTGGCCACATGGAATGCCAACCCAGCCATTGTTGCTGAAGTACTATGACCTACCTCTGGCTAACTGGCTGATTTTTGGGATGAGCTGCACATAGGCCACTCATTTTGGCTGAAAATACACATGTGCAGCACATTCAGGTGCCTGCCCCCTTTTTCTGCACTGCGTACATTATATCTGTGCAATCTTGCATTCGTTCACACGCAATGCATCTCTCCTTTTTGAATATTGTGCTTCTGTGCATTTTCCAAGTGCACCACGCATCTCTATTTTATGTCATGCATCTCAATTGAATATATGGGCTTATGATTGTACTCTTCTGTGGAACAACAACATTCTGAAACCTCTAGAGACTGCACGATTCATTTCCATTTTGAAAGCAAAAGAATTGCTAGTGTATTTTTTTGCACAATACTGTTGAGTTTTGGCAGGATCTAAACCTGAAGGCAAAACATGACACAAGAGACAGATGTCACAGAATAAAGGTTTATTCCCCTAATACACATAAAAAGGACTGCTTACCACAGCTGGGAGTCTGGAACCTCTGAACACCCGGTGTCATCATAGAAAAACTCAGTGAAAAACAGGATTACACAAACTCTTATAGTCAGAGATAAGATGGTCTGTTACCAGGTAATGTGCTAATCTGCATAGAGGTAAATCTAAACAAATCATTTCTATTGGTGAGTAGGGTGGGCAGCTCGCACCCAAGGTCATTAGGTTTTATACGTACACAGTGATAAATGTTATGCTGATTAATACTACTGTTCAGTTACAATGAAATAATTCATAGAATATGCTGATCATAGCAGTATGGCTAATAGCTGTAGATGGCGTGCTAATACCAGACATACAATTATACTGAATAATACATCATAGCAAGCATGAGTAAATACGAATATCCCTTATGCTGTATCACAGAAACATGGTAGTCCACATTAGGGATGGCAGGTCAGGCAGGTCTACATATTTTTTTTTCTTTTTTTTTTTTTTGAAGACTCAGATAGTTCATATAAAGAATTTAATCATCCAAGAATTAATCTTAATGATAATATCCACATGAACATCATCACCATCCTCCTATAACTAAATTATCCAGGGCTCCATGTTTGCACAAATATACAGTTCTACATAATTCTAATACAATAAAATTCCTCCAATTTTAAACAAGCAACTTTATTCATCGAAATATACATATAAGGGACACCAGGTTTTTTCAAAGCACATTAATCTTTGTTCTTTTAAATAAAACAAACTTGTTCTAATCTCATTGCATCCACAAAGAGATTTTACCACGAATCATAAGACGGAGCGAGTGGTCCTTCCATCTTAACAAAATACATTTTTTTGCCAAGATCATTGCAGTGGCACATAGCTTGCGTTGATGGATAGTCATACCCTCATTCTGATCAGAGTAAGCAAAAAGGATCAGCATAGGATCCTGTTGCATATTCATGGACAACACCCTATTAAGAAAGTCATAAATTTTTGCCCAGAAATTAGACAGTCGGAGACAGCTGTGTAGCATATGTACCAAAGTACCTGAGGTATATGTACATCTAGGATACTTTGGTAAAATATTAACATGAATTTTATTTAACGTATAAGGAGTAAAATAAGTGTGATGTAAAGTATTGAGATGTATTTGTAACATCTTACTTGATTTTACTGCAACAAATGGAAAAGACAATATTTGATCCCAAAGGGATTTGGTTATTTTGACACCCAAATCTTTTGCCCATTTTTCTTTTAATAGAACAATGCCCCCTCTTATAAAATTGTCATTAATAATTAGATTATACAACTTTGATACTAATTTTCTATTTGAGCTTTGTTCCAACAAATCCAAGAATCATGTGCTGCCTAAGCTACCAGAGTTATTAACTGCTTTAATGGTGTTCTTTAACTGTAGATATGTTAAAAAATGAGCTTTAGGGACATTAAATTTAGTTTGTAACTGAGTAAATGATAAAAGAAATATTATTCTCATATAGTTGAGCCAAAGAAAAAATACCCTTTTCATTCCAATCTTTATAACAAACATCAGAAATCCCTGAAAAGAGATATACATTTTTATGTATTGGAGAGTATTCAGTTATAGGGAGTTTAATCTGAAATAATTTGTGTAACTCCAGACAACTTTTAATTGATGTATAAGTAGTTGGCTTAGTAATTCTCCTCAAATCATTTTTTTTTATTATAATAACTGGACAATAAAAACTAAATCAAAGTTTGGGCACCATGAATATCTTGTTCCATTTCCATAGACGAGGAACTCCATTCTGTTTCCCTCAACCAATACTAGATTTCACATATTTGTGACTCCAAATAATAATATTTAAATTTGGGCAGAGCAAATCCTTCTTTTTCTTTAGGCAAACTTTATTTTTGATAAGATATTCTGAGTTTTTTCCTTTTCCAAATAAAGTTTGAGATCACCCTTCTGAGACTAACAAAAACATTGTCTGGCAGTATAATAGGGAAAGCACTAAACTTATAAAGAATTTTTGGTAAAATGTTCATTTTGATTATATTAATTCTACCTAGAAGAGTAGTAGGAAGATGCATCCATTTCTCAAAATATATTTTAATTTCTCCAGATAGTTTTGCAAATTTGTCTGATAAAGTAATTCATAATTGTTTGATACACGAATGCCCAAATACTTAAAAGAGTTCACTTGACCTCCTATTCCTAGTTTAGTCATATCCAGATGAAACTTAAGATCTAGTTTCATTAATTGGTTTTTTGCCAGTTTATTTTATATCCAGAAAAACTACTATAAAGTTCTGCAAGATTAATAAACTCAGGTATTGATCTTAATAGATCTGTTAAGAATAATAACAAATCGCTCACATAAAGACTCATTTTATAAATCAGACTCCCTACCTTAATTCCTTTAATATTTACATTTTTACAAATAGCTATGGCTAAAGGCTTCATTACCAAAACAAAAAGCAATGGAGAAAGGTGGCAGCCCTCTCTCATATCACTATTGAGAAAAATAGGGTCTGATTGAATGTCGTTTAATCTAATAATAGCCTCAAGGGATAAACATAATAATTTAACCCAAGACAAAAATTGTTTACCAAAGTTCATCCTTTCTAATACAAACAGGAAAAAGGGCCACTCCACATGGTCAAATGCCTTCTCGGCATCAACTGTAAGCAAAACTGCATCTTGTTGTTTATTTGCCAAAATATTAATACTTCTACAAATATTATCTGCTATCTTTCTACCCTTAATAAATTTGGTTTGATCATGATCTATAAGATCTGATAGGGTCCCTTCTAATCTTAAAGCTAATATTTTAGCAAATATTTTGTAATCTGAGTTTAATAATGAAATAGGTCTATAGGACTCACATAGAGTTGGATCCTTCTTCTGTTTGTAGAATAATAATAAAATAGCTTTTTGAAAAGAGGGAAAGGTCTCATGAAACTTTCCAAAATTATCAAAAAGTTTAAGCAATATTGGGGTGAAAAATGTTTTACATTTTTTATAAAAATCAAGTAAGCTTCCATCAGGGCCCAGAGTCTTCCCCGAAGGGAGGCTATCTATTGCTCTGGAGATCTCTTCTGTAGTTATTGATTTATCTAAAGCTTCTCTTGTTTACTAACATACTATTTGCCAGCAGATTAGGCCTTACGGTCTATCGAGTCTGCTCGAACCTTAGATCCATAGTTGGGTGGCGAGGCCCTCCCATCCCTTGTGCTCCAGAAACCCCTATCATCCATCCCCACACCCCTGGGGCAGGCCATCATCTGATACATCCACTTTCTGTGTCTGTCCCAACTCTCTTGAAGCCCTCCACTGTGGATCTCTGAACCAGCTCACCAGGCAGTGCATTCCAAGGGTCCACCACACTCTCAGTGAAAAATCTCCTCCTTTTCTCCCCCCCTCACCCTTCCACCTTCCAACTTCAAACCATGCCCTCTGGTGATACCTCCCTGCTTTAGTCCAAAGATCCCCTCCATGTTTACCCTATTTATTCCCTTGAGGTACTTGAAGACCTCAATCATGTCCCCCTCGTCTCTCCTCTCCTCCAATGAAAACAGGCAGAGCTCCTCAAGTCTGTCCTCATATGTCAAATCCTCTAGTCCTCATATCATCTTAGTTGCCCTCCTCTATATCCTCTCCAGGAGTTGTATGTCCCTCTTCAAGTTTGGTCTCCAGTACTGTACACAGTACTCAAGGTGTGGTCTAACCAGTCCATTGTACAGCGGCAGAATCACTTCCTTGCTCCTAGAGGTGATCCCCCTTATGATGCATCCCAACATCCTGTTTGCCTTGCTAGCCACTCTCCTGCACTGCTCAGAGTTATTCATACATGCATCCACCATGACCCTTAGGTCTCTTTCCCCTACTGAGGCCTCCAGTGCCTCCCCTCCCAGGGTGTACCTGTGTTTAGGGTTTCCCTGACCAAGATGCAACACCTTGCACTTGGTGATATTGAAATTTAATTTCCATGTGTGAGCCCAGCTTTCCAGGGTGTCCAGGTCCCCTTGCAGGGCCAACCTCCCCTCTTCTCCCTCAACTACTGCTCCCATCTTGGAGTCATCCACGAAAAGACTCATTTCACACCCTATACCCTCCCTGATGTCTGATATGTATGCATTAAACAGGATTGGACCCAGGACCGAACCCTGTGGTACCCCACTACCAACCTCTCTAGGGTTCAAGAGCTCCCCACAGACCACTACTCTCTGGGTGCATCCAGCTAGCCAGTTTTCAATCCATCTGACCATCAAAGGCCTACTTCTACCCCCATCAGTTTCTCCACCAAACCATTGTGGGGGACAGAGTCAAATGCCTTGCTGAAGTCCAAGAATAATACATCCACAGGCTTTCCCCTGTCCAGTTCTGATGTTACCCATTCGTAGCACTCCACAAGATTGGTTTGACATGATCTACCTGGCACAAACCCATGTTGCCGACTATCCAGACCTCCCACCTCCTCCAAGCACACCCCAATTGTTCCTTTAGTATACTCTCCATTAATTTTCCCACCACCGAGGTCAAACTGATGGGTCTATAGTTACCTGGTACTTCCCTCAACCCTCCTTTATAGATTGGCACCACATGTGCCTCTCGCCAATCCCTAGGTACCCTCCCTGTCTCAAGTGACCTGTTGAAGAGGTCCACCAGGGGTGCAGCCAGTATGTCCACCAATTCCCATAGTACTCTCTGATGAATGCTATCTGGCCCAGGAGATTTGTCTTTCTTTAGGGCCTTGATGGCTAACCATACCCTTTTGGCGGAGATAGCATCATTCGTCCCCTCCACCTTACTGGCCTTTTTATCCTTATCCAGATGTGACATCCCTGGAGTACCTCTCCTTCCCTCTTGCTCCATTTCTGTTCCTCCCCTGATCCCACTCACTGCCGCTTCTATCCCCTTCATGCCTTGCTTTGTAGACATCCCATCCCCCTCCCTAGTGAACACAGAGGCAAAGTACTCGTTAAATACCTCTGCCTGGTCCCTCGCCTCTTCCACCCACCCTCCTTCTGATCTCATGATCTCAATCTGCTGAGATGGCCCTTAGTTTTTCTCCACTCCCCAATGTACCGGAAGAACCCCTTTTCCCCTCCTTGTATCCCATGTGCCAGCCACTGCTCTTTACTGGACTTTGATCCCCTCACCATATGGGTGACTTTTCTAGAAGCAAGATGGTACATTTCCTTATCCCTATCCCCTCTTGTTGTTTTATATTTTTTGTAGGCCACCTTCTTTTCTCTGACTGCTACCTGTAACTCACTGGACTACCAGCATGGTTTATGTGACCTTGCTCCCTTACATTTCAACTTAGCACAGATCCTGACTGCCTCATGAAGTCCCCGTTTTATGACCTCCCATCTCCTTTCCACACTTGTCGTTGATGTATTCCCCTTCAAGTGATCCTTGAGAATATTTCCCATGCCCACAAAGTCTGCCCCCATGAAGTCCACTGCCAGTGTCCTAGATCTCCCCCCCTCCCCCCATGCTTATTTGAAACCAGACAGTATTGTGGTCGCTCCCAGTCAGGGGGCCCTGTAAACCAGGTCGCTTACCAGATCCCCATCTGCCAGAACCACATCCAGGACATGCCCCTCCCTTGTGGGCTCCATCACATGCTGTGTTAAGAACACATCCTGGAAGCCGTCCAGCAGCCTCTGCTCCTTGGCCACCTTAGAGGACATGGTTCTTCAGTTTGTACCTGGCATATTAAGGTCCCCCATCAACATGACTCCTTCCCCTTTTGGTCCACACTGGGCTATGATGTTGTCCAGCAAACCATCCTCTAGAACATCACTCATCCCAGGGGGCCTATATACTACACCCAGCTTGACCTTATCTCCTGCTGGGGATCATGAGGTGACCCATAAGGCCTCCGCATTTCCCTCTGCCTCTTCTACCCTAGCAATTTCTATGTCTTCTCTAATGAACATAGCTGCTCCACCCCCTCTGCCCTCCTTTCTATCCTTCCTAAGCATAGTGTACCCCCATATATTTAGGTCCTAGTCATGGATTTTGTTGACCCACGTCTCCGTGACTGCCGCCACATCCACCCCCCCGAACAGTATGGCCTGGAACTCTGGCAACTTGTTTCCCAAGCTCCTGGCATTTACTAACACCAACCCCCACCCCTTATCCCTGATACACTTTGTCGAACCCCACCCAGATTCCTTATACTTCCATCCTCCCTCTGCTCCTCCTGAAACCTCCAACCCCAGTCTGTTTCCCCCCTTCCCCCCCTTGGGCTTGAAGGCTACTCCCCTCATCTGGAGGAGAGGGCTTCTGGTCAGCCCCTCCCTTATCCCTTCCCCCCTCACAAGTTTAAACCCCTCCTTTCTTGTAGTCAGCCATCCCCTGTTTAAGGACTTCCTTCCCTAATGGGGCAAGATGAAGCCTGTCCTTGGCATATAGTCCCTTATCCTCCCAAACTCTATTCCAGTTCCCTAAAACCCCCAACCCACTCTCTTCACCCCACTTCCTGAGCCAGTCATTAACCTCTGTGAGCTTCATTTTTTTCTCCACTGAGACCTTTGGTACTGGCAATATCTCTGAAAAGGAAATATTGCATCCATTATCCCGACAGACTCTGGCAAGTTCTTGGAACCTTGCTTGGATTTCCAAAACGCTATTTCCCTCTAGATCGCTAGTTCCCAAATGCACCAGGAAATCCAGTTTCCCTCCGCAATCCCTAACCATTTCAGACACCATGAACTTTGCTCTGTGCACTGTCAGCCCAGAGATACTCACTACCTTCACCTGGCTATGGCATCCACCCCCTCTCCTTCCCACTGGATACCCCTAATCATCAAGTCTCCCAATAACAGAACCTTAACACAGCCATCATCCTTATGGTTACCTCCACTATGCCCTTTCAGCCCCCCTTCCCCCCTTTATTCATGATCTCAATTCCATGGGAGTCTTCCTGCCTTATTAGAGACCCCTTGTCACCTCCCTTTCTGCCTCCCTCGTTATTTTGCCCACTTAACTCAAACCCCTCTGAATAGGTGTCCCTTTAACCTCTCTTATCCAAACCATTTATCCTGGCCCTGATGGTTTCCGTCCCCCACACCGCCATCCTCCCCCCTTGTAATAGTACCCCTGCCTCCAGAGGCTCTCTGTGAGTCCCCTTTAGCTAAGGCCCCATCCTTGGTTCTGAACCCCCTGCTGAAGGGGGGCTCTGCTCCCACCTCCTTGTCTCCCAGTTTCTCTCCAGTCATGCTGTCCTCCCTCATGTCTGCAATATGTTGCATCTCCCCCATTTGCTTAACATTTATGTTTCCCCTTCTCCCTCTGGGACTATTTCTATCCTTTCCATTGCCAGTCTGTGATGCCCTATGGGTATCCGACCCTCCCCCCGGCCTCTGTGTAAGTTTTCTCATTTCCACCAACCTCTTCCTCCCCCTCTAGGTTGCATAGTAGCTCAAATTTATTGAGACACTCTATGCCAGCCTCCATCAAGTAACCCGAGTTTCCCCTGACTGCATCTCTAAACTGCCCTTCTTCTTCCCTTCTAGTTCTGTTCACCTTAGGAGCTCCCTTCCCACAGTCTGCTGTTTTAGGCTTCCGCACAACAGCCCCTCCTGACTCTTCCCCCTCCACTCTCTTTGAAGAGAGTTACTTATTCTTTTCAATTGAATATTGGAGAAAAATTCTTACAGTTTCCCATGATTTCCATCATAGGCTAATGTATATAATGCCTGATAGTAATCCGTAAACACCTTAGATATCTCAGTAGGGTCCCTCTTCAAGTTACCACTTTTATTTTTAATTATATTACTATTATTTTTCGCTTGCTGTTTCTTTAACTGCCAAGACACAAGTTTTAAAGGTTTATCAGACATCATATAATAATTAGATCTGGTTTTCATAATTGATTTTTCTGCTTTATCTGTTAAAAGCTTATTAAGAGCTATTCATTTTTGACTATCTTTTTATAGATTGCCTGATCATTATTCAAGACAAATATTCTTTCCAAGTTCAAAAGTTCCTCTTGTAAGCACTTTTCTAGGCAGGTCTACATATTTGTCCACTTGTTTCCTGAATAAAGAGGCAACACCACTATGGAACGTAAGGTGGTGTAGCAGCCAGGCCACTGGATGGCCCTGGTTCCATGGTTGTGCATTGCAAAGGATTGTCCTTTGATGCTGGGGTGACTAAGAAAAAGAGAAGCTGTTGCAATGGAGTGATTGGAAAAAAACTGGTGCAAGGTGGTATTAGGGAATCTAGTACAAAAGTTTGGATTCATTAATGTAAGGTTGTTAATGCCTGAATGTTGTTGGCTAACATTGCATATACACAGAGTTCCATTGGGGCAAATGTGAATATTAGGCCATCCTTGAAAAGTTGCTTTGGCAAGGCAGGCTACTGGAATCTGTTTTCCAACAAAATTGTCAGTCGTCCATTCTATCAGTACAGTGGAGTAGTCTGGAGATACCACCATGGCATTAAGATAAGCATCTTTTCCTTCACTGACAATGACAGATGAGATGGGGAGGTCAATGTCATCCCCACTCATGGGAGGAACTGAGGGTGAGAAGGAAAGTAGTCTGGATTGGTGGGGTTCAAAACATGAAGAATTCTCTGGAGATCCATCTGGTGGAATTCTGACATGCTCGCCAGAGTGAGAGTGTATGGCAGAAATCAGAGGAAAATCATTGTTATGTCTGAAAAAGAAGAAAACACAGAAAGGTAAACTTACAGATCTCCCCCCTCTCCAGGGAAAGGAGCAATACTAACCTTTGTATAGTTTCAGTTGATTAGCATAGTACCATTTTTCTATGGATTTTTTTGTGGTTTGTTATCCACACTTGGTAGACAGCAGGGCTCAAGTTATTGATTATGTCACAGGGGCGTGCCCATTTTATGACAAATGGGTGGTCTGGGGTGGAGAATTTCAGTACCATAACTTGGTCTCTGACTTGCCAATTGACTTATTTGACATTCTTGTCAAAGTACATTTTGGATTGCTGCCATGCCTGGCCCAAATTCTTGGCAGCAAAAAGGTAGGTCCGTACCAAATTGTCCTTCAGTTGTGTGACATATGCATCTGCTGACACTCTGTCTGTAGTAGGGGTATTCAGATCAATCCATAGATGTTCTCGTAGTCTCATTTGCCTGTGGGTCATCACTTAGAATGGTGTATACCGGGTTGCTGCAGCTGAGGAAGCTCTGATTGCCATTAGGAGTAAGGGCAACAATGTTTCCCAACTTTTATCATTCTAACTTACAGATTTGCTCAACATTAGTTTAATCTGTCTATTGGCCCTCTCTACCTGTCCAGATGACTGAGGATGGTATACAATGTGGAACTTATGGCTAACTCTCAATAAGTTCAGACATTTTTACTTTAGTTCTCCTGTAAAACTAGTCCCTTTGTCAGAATCTACTTTGAGAGGTAGGCCGCACCTGGTAAATACTTGATCTACCAGGATTTTGGCTTTAGCTTTTGTCATGTTTGCTCTACATGAGAAGGCTTCTACCCATTTTGAGAAAAGGTCAGTGATCGCAAGTGCACACTTGTTTCTGCTGGTGTTAGGCAGGGGTCCAATGAGATCAATCTGAAATGCATTCCAGGGACCTGATTGTCACTGAAGGAGTAGTTTGACATTTTTCATGCCAGGAATAGAGTTGTTCTAAGCACAGGTAATGCAATTGTCCACATAATGTCAGACATCTGTGGTGATACCAGACCACCAGCCTATGGTATTCAATCTCTGCAAGATCTTGTCTACCCCCTTGGTGTCCACCTATAGAGGTGTCATGGACTTGGTTGATGAATTCTGATTGGAGTGTTTTGGGAATCACCCATAGTTTTCCATCACCAGAGTAGTACAGCACCAACTTCTGGTCTGTGAAGAGGTGGAGGTTGTCAGAATGTCTTCTGAATGGGTTATTTAAAGACATTTAATTTTCTGTTTCCTTTGAGAGACATTTACAGTTAAGTCCACCAGGATGAAGTGCAGCACTGCAGAATTCTGCAGTAGAGTTACTGCAGTAAAACAATGCAGTTTCAATGGGAGTTGATCCCATTTGTCATGCAGTAAACCTGTGACACTGTGCTTCATACTGGTGGGCTTCACTGTATATACCTCTTTTATCTTTGGATCTGCCATTTGCACTGCAGTTATATCCAGAAGGACCACATTTGTCCTCTTGTGGGTGGCCACTGTGTGTGACTCAGTGGAGGGCTACATGGTCCATACCTTCCCACTCTAACACTTTCTTTCACTAAAGTGCCTGCTCAATCATTATACTCATGGAAAGGCTCTGCCTTGGAGTGGGCCTTAACCTTGTGTATGTAGAGGTTGAAAGAAAATTGCTCAGTAAGGCTGATAATATGTATGAACAGGTTCCTGTATTTTACAGGGGTGCCTTCTGAGGAGGCAAACTCATGGGTGTTCCAAAAAGGGAGAAATTCTGTCAGTGAATTGCATAACAAGGAAGAATCAGAGAAGATGATGGTGTTATCTTTCTTATGGCCATGGATAATTTCCAGGGCACAAGCTATAGCAGCAAGTTTTGCATACTTGGAGGATATAATGGTGCACTTCCCGGACACCTCAGTGCTGTCACTTACTGGATACAGGACTAGGGATGCAAAGACTGTGATTTGTTCTCCTTTGTTGTAGAAGGAAGATCAGTCTATAAAGATGTGGCAAAATGCAGGATCTTTTAGGGTATGCTTGGTGGTGGGAAGAAATAGGTGTGATTCTGGTGGGTTGGGTGGCTCTAGCCCACACTCATGGGGATCTTCTTGGTATAAGTGTCCATGTTCCAAAATGCAGGGCATTTTGGCAGGAAGCACAGTGATGTCTTGATCCTGGAGGAGGAGGAGGAGGTACCAATGGGTGAATCTGGTGTTAGACACATTGCCATCTTTGATTTGGTCTCTGCCTGTCAACACGGAGTTGGTAGGGGTATGGTCGGTGTGCAGTATGACTGGTGAAAACCCTATTATGCAGGTGCAGTGTTTTATGGCCCAAGAGGTCGCCAAAAGATTCCTCTCACACAGAGAGTACTCCTGTTCCACAGGGTAAAGCATCTGTGAGGTGTAGGCAATAGACCGCAGGGTGCCATTTGCCTTTTGTGCCAGGACTGCTGACATGCCCACATCAGAGGTGGCAGTTTACAGATGGAATGGCAGTTCTGGTTAGGGCTGATCAGAGCTGGATTGGAGGCCAAAGCCTTCTTCAAAGAAGTGACAGCTTCTGTATGTTCTGGTCCCCATTGCCAGGGGACATCTTTCTTCAGTATCTCATGCAGAGGTGTGGCCTTTTGTGCAAAATTGCAAATGAAATCCCTGGAGTAGTGGACCATACCAAGGAAACATCTCAGAGTAGCCACACTGGTGGGAAGTTTCAAGTCTTTAATGCCTTGGACCTTGCCCATAGTGGGGCTCATGCTTTCAGCAGTGATGCACAGGCCCAGAAATGAGAATTCTGGAAGGCACAGCTGTACATTTGCAGGGTTAAACTTGAGGCCTACCCTCTGTAGAGTGTCAAGAGCTCATCTAGGAGCTCCAGGTGTTTCTCCAGGCCTGATGTAGTCAGGAGGAGGTCATCCACATATTGCAGGAGGCAATCTAGGGTGAGAAAGCCATGTATGATATCCTTCATGTGGATGTGGATGTGGAAGAGGGAGGGGCTGTTGTGGAATCCTATTGGGAGACAGTTCCACGCATACTGACATCCTTAAAAAGTGAAGACAAACTTGTGTTGGCTCTCAGAGGCCAATGGCAGTGACCAGAAACCACTGTAGATATTCAGTGTACTAAACAACTTGTGTTCAGGTTTCAGAAGTTTGAGCTCATCTGGGGCAGATACCATGGTGGATGCACAATTTTGAGTGAATTGATTAAGTCTTCAGTAGTCAATGGCAAGCCTTCAACTATTATTAGGTTTCTTCACTGGCCAAATGGGAGAGCTGACTGGGGACACACAGGACCAAATGACCCCTTGCTTCAAGAGAGAGTCAATGTTAGCCCTCAAAGAGAGGAGTGTCTCTGCTTGAAAAGGGTACTGTCTCTGACATGGTGGTTCATCACCAGTGACCTGTGTAAGAGTGTCCATTCTCCCACAATCATGTTTGTGTTTGGCAAAAAGCATATTGATGCTTTTCCAGGATGTTTCTCAGTTGAGGGAATAGTTTGTTGTGCTGAAGCATGAGGATGATGTCATACTCCTCATAATTGGCCTTTACTGCTACTACCACATGTGTGTCAGAAATGAGGATCATGTGGTACTTTCCAGGTGCCTGAAGCAATAGTCTATTGGGTAAGTCCAGTACGCAGCCATAGCATAAGAGAAAATCTATTCCCAAGATGCTCTGATGATGACATAATACAGTAAGGTCAAAATGGTGAGTCATCTCCAAAGTATCAATGATGACTAGTATTGGTTTTGACGGGTACATTGAAATCACGGTTCACTCAAATGCGTGAGCAGAAATGTCCTTCCTCATTGACCAACAGGATAGCTGTAGATCATCTTGGTGCATCACTGAAACAATGGTGCCCATATCTAGAAGTAATTCAAGCTGGTAGTCCCCAACCAGTGCTTCTATACATGGATGGCTGGACTCATCAGTCACCAGTGTCGTGATGATGTGGACTGGGGCCTGACACCATCAGTCCAATCTATCTTGTTCTAACTGGGGCTTGGGGTCCACATATTTCTCTCAGCATTTGGATCACTTAGAGATATACAGACTTTGACTGTCCACCCCCATTGGACTTGTCTTCCATTGGAGGCACAGACTGGATAGCCACTACAGACGTGGTCAGGATGGCTGCCATGAGCCACTGGACTTTGGACTTAAACTCCCAAAGCTGGATGTTCTCCACTGCCAAATCCCTATACAAAGCACCTGACTGTTGTTTTTGTCCATTAATTCCTTTCACATTAAGCTGATTTGACTTTTGCTGATATTGCTGTCAGTTCTTGTTCAAACCTCCTCTGTTCTAGTAGGATGGTTTGTCCTGTTGGGAATCCCTTGAATTTCCTTCTACCACATGCTGGGTGGATGACTCAGTTCTACCTTGCACTGCCACCAACTTGGCCTTGGAACCTGAGCCCATTTCCTGTGTGTAGATTTGGTACACGCATTCCACTTTGTCCATGATGTCTTGGATTTGGTCCCATCTCAAGAATACAGTTGCCTCTACCTTCTCATGAAGGGCTGGCTGCGTATTTTTCAGAAACAGGCTTTTGTACTCACTCGAGTCTCAGTCTGCAGCCTTATTGGCCAAATCTTTTCCTGCTGAGTATGTGAGTCACAATTGGCACTAGTACTGGGTGGGGATCTTTTTGGCATATTGCTTCACTGGTTGGACTAGCATCACACAGACCATATTGTGATTGTGCTCTGCCAGGATGCTAGTTGTGACTATGTCGAATGGGTCCCTTACATAATTCCGTACCGCTTCTGGCAACTTGGTCCACAATATGAGATGCACAGTTTGTTTCAAAACCTGAAATCTATGCTTGGATGGGAGACTGAGCATTTCACATTGATTTTGCACCTTTTCCAAATGGCAACTAAAATTACCTCCAGAGGTCATGTGGCCTAATCTGCCCACGATAGTCTGGATTGCTTCTATGGGCTGCAGAGCATTTGGGTAGACCCTCTCTACCCTTTAATGGACTTGACAATCACCTCAGATGTTGCAGTTGCCATGCCCTTGAGGAGGATCTAGTTTTACACCTCTTTCTTCAATAGATTGACCATGGCTTGTTGCATCGTCAAGGACTGTGCCTCAGAGACTCCAGCCTTTGTGGCTGCTTGTTCCATCAGGGCCTCCACTTTGCCCTTGTTCTGCTTACTCAAGATGGCTAATGGCAGCAGGCAAGGCCTCCACCCCCCAGCGTCCCATGGACTGCCATCTTGAATTTTTCCATCATCGCCTTCCTCATCATTTGATGACACCAGATCGATAGGTGAGGTAAACGACATGGCTTTCACATGACCCTTCAGGACTACCAACTGCTGACATAATTTCATCATCTTGGCTCTACACATTGAATGGTTCACTCTGCCTTTACACTGTCCCTTACTGACATGCTCTTGCAAAACTCTATATGTGGTGCTTACTTCATGATTTTCCATAATCTCCTTGTCTAATGCTTCCAGACATTTTCTAATCTGTTCATACAATTCCTCATTCTCACTCCACAATGTATCATTCATACCAGTAAGTAAATCATTTAGCTGTAACCACACTTCTTATCCTGCTGCAACCTTTCACAGTCCTCTCTCAATCTAACAACCTTTGTGTCTCTCTCGTGTACTGTACATTGCAGTTCAGTCTGGATCTCATTTCTGAGCTTCTCAGTTTCTTGTTCCAGCTACCTCCATTGCACACACATTTCTTGGGATTTGGAGCCTAGACCCTTTTTCAGAGTTAGGACCTCTGTTTTCACTGCCTGTATTAGAAGGTACATGGCAGCAACCACTACACCCTTTTGGTCATGTTTCTTTACCGTAGGTTTGGTCTCCAAATACAGCATGCATACATACTGTATTGGATGACCATACAAATTCCTTATTTTTGCACATTTGCCCTTTGAGGTCAGTCTCCTTTGAACTTCAAGGCTCCCCCCCCAACAATCTTTTGCAGTGCTATCTCACCCCCCTTTTTTACTTTCCCCTCTTCATCACCACCCTTTTTTCTTCCATTCTTCCCCTTTACAGTTTTTGCTGCCACAACCACCCTTCCAGGCTCCATCTCAACCAATTCACCTCTGCTCTTATCTGACCCAATGACTTGCATACCAGGCAGCCCCCTGCCCTCCAAATTATGCCCAGAAACACTGCTGCCCCATACCCATTACAGTGCACAGTTTATCCATTTTTCCTGTGCCATACCATACCATTCTCCTGTGCTCCTCCCCCACTCTGTCGACCATATGTGACTGCGTGCCATATCTCGTTTTCAGCTTAAACCCCTGTTCTGAGTTTCCCATAAGAACCACCCTACTAGTTAATTTAGAAATCCCCTTGAACCTTTGTTTTACACCTCAATAAGCTCCTTTATATGACCTACTTTAACCTTACCTTTAAAACATTTCTGAGACATATTTCTGAGAGGATCCCCTTTGTTCTTAAGCCTTAATTCCCACCATTACATTCACCTTTTGGCCCTTGTTTAGAAGCCTTTAAAAAACTAATTTATACAACATTCACCTTTATCCTTGCTTTAGTATTAGTAATACATTGTTATACACATTCACATATTTCATCCTTGCATTAGTAGTATTAGAATAGATAAAAACACTAGATTATTTCGAAGAGTAGGAATGAGTAACAACCCTGACTCAGGAGTAAACACAAAATTCATATCACCTGATGTGTTTGATGGCCTGTTACATCCTTTCTCAAAGGTCCCTGAGAGCGATGTGCAGACATCCCAAACGCTGGGCCAGGTGATATGGTTTTTCTGTGACACTTGAATTAAAGTTTGTTATAGACCCAGCCCTTGTATTCGAGGTGTGTGTGCTCTACGTTTTAAGTGTTTTTGAGTTCTATGTTAGTATAGAAGCACCACTTCCTTATGCTCACTCCGTTTTGGCTTTTTATTGGCAATACATCTTTAACATTCACTACTTTCTCTCTGCTCCACTTAACTAATCAAATGGACTATGTGGAATAAGTTGCTTACCCCTGATGTTCTCTGATGCCTCTCCCACAGTACACCTACGCACCGTTTACTTCTGCTTATAAGACAATAGATGGTCCTGGGTGGGAGGGTGATTGGGGCTGGTGGGAGGGAACTATTAACAAGAAAGCCCTCTTTGCTGCTCCACACTCAGTCCAAACTGCCTCTGCCCTATAAACAGCAGCTGTTATTGCTGCTGGAGTCCCTTTTTTCTCACTTTGCACCCTTTTGCCCTGGAACAGTCTGATTCCCCTGTACAGTGGGAAGTTTAGCCGCCGGGGGAGGACACTGATCCTGCAATACTTTCTCCTATCCTCTAATCCCCATTGAAGTCCTATTGAAGTCTGGCAGCTCTGTGGTCCTGGTGGTTTGCGGGGGACTCACCTTCTTGCAAGCTCCTCTGCTGCCCTGCTCTCACTGCAGCTTTCCCAGTCCTGTAATCAGTGTCTTTTTTGCTGCTGCAATCCTTTTGTTCTCATTTTGCACCCTTTTGACCTGGGACAGTCTGATTCCTCTGTGCAGTGGGCTGGAAACAAAAGAAAAAGGCTGACTTCTGAAAAACTTAGCCATGGGGGGAGGACACCAGTCCTACAATCCTTTGTTCTGTCTTCTGGCCCCCATTGAATTCCAGTGGCTCCATGTTTGTGGTGATTGGGTGGGGGTTGCCCTCTCACAAGCATCCTCTGCTGCCCCCTTTCATTCCAACTTACCGGGATACTTCTTATGAGCATTTTTTATAGCCTCCAGCATCTAGTTTATTTCCATCATCTCTTTTTCAGCAGTTTCTGTTGTGACTTTTTTATTGTCTTTTATTTGCATTTACTTCCTTCTGATAACTCTGAACTGAGTTCTTCCTGTTTCTCCTCCTGAGAATTATCTTGATAATTTAAGGAAAATCAATTAAACACTTTTGAGACTAGTTAAGAGAATTTTTTTAAATGTTATTTATCACATATTAATTAGAAAGTTTGTTATAATTTTACAGTGAACAGCCTATAAACAACCATTACATAAATGAACCCCCACATACAACATATACTGTATACAACAATGTAACCCCCACCTCTCCCCATAAATCCTCCTATCCATCCTCCAGAGAGATAAATAGTAATTCTACTGCAATTAAAGCCAAGCTTAGGACATTAAGTTTTAGCTAAAAAATACACATTTAAACATGATTACTAACTAAGATGAAATAACCAAAGATAAAACAATATCCCCTTCCTGTAAGATAAAGGAGGTATACAATGGCTATGATTTCAATGTTGATTAAGAGGCTGGTTCTGCATCATTGGTTGGATCAATCTCCCCTTTCTTATACTGAATGGTTGCAGGAACTCCTCAACAACCTATGTATTGAACATTTCATAGCCAGCATCCATACTAGATTAGCCAGTCACAATAAGAAGTGGAGCAATTTGCACAGTGTATACACTACAAAGATTTCTGGTTTGGACCCCCTTCTACTCTAATATCATTGTGCTGTTTTACCGCTGTAGTAATTATTATTATTCTTGTAGTCTTGGTTTGTTCATCTTAATATTCCTCACTCATCCTGTTTGCTCTGTTACATGCTAATTGTTATCTTTATCACTGCCGGAGGAGTGGGGGTGGTAAGGTAGGATGTTGGGTTGTCGGGGTTGTAATGTATGTTTATGGGGGGAGGGGAGTTTGGTTTTGCACTACTTATGTTGTTGCTGTTTTGTTTTTACTTGTTGTTTGATGTTTCAAATCTAATAACGTATATACAATTTAAAAAAATCCCCATTGTAATACATCAGACAGCCATAAATTAGAAAAATAACAATAGTAACAAATACCAATAAAGTGAAATAAAGGGGTCTTGTTTCAGACAACTACTTAACATAAAATGCATGCAACCTGCCCCATGTTTGAAAATATGAACCACGGTCATTATGTATACTAACAATCATCTTTTCAATGTGCAAGTCATACAAAAGATCATGAATCCATTCTTGATGAATAAGAGTGGACTGATCATGCCAATGCCATAGAACAACCTTGTTAAAAATGATTGATATCATAGCAAGTAAATAATGTTGTTTAAACAAGTTAGCATTAAAGTTCCCATAATACATACCTCTGAAATACAAAATTGGTCAAGCCTTAAAAGTAATTTGAGCTTAGATCTAATAGGTGCCCAAAGAGGCCTTACCTTAGGGCAATCCCAAAAAATGTGAAGTAAGTTACTCTCAGAATAACCACACCTTATGCACTTTGGAGAGGACACCTAACCTAATTTAAGTACTTTCTGGAGAATAATAAGGATTGTGTAGGGTATCCAATTAGCCTAAGCTTGTCACAAGTAAGGTATAAATATTCATTATTCCATATTTTTGTCCAATTAAACTGTCTATTTGGGAAACAAACTTTTCCCAGTAGGGCATTCCCATTTATACTTGAGAAAAGATGAGAAAGAAAAGAACTATATAATTTTGAAATAACATGAGATTGTGAAACCAACTTTACAAGAGAATCCAAAACATTTTAATGAGAAATATTCCAAGATGGAGGAAGAAAATAGGCTAGAGGAATAAATTTAAGATGAAAAAGTTGAAAAATATATTTATTACCTAACCCAAGATCATTACTTATTGTCTTTAAACATCAGAGGTGGCCTTATCGAAGCAAGCTGGAGACAATGAGGTTAACTAGTTTATGAAGCCATAATTTGAGCAACATTGTATCATTCTGCTTTAAATTAGGATTACTGAATAAAGGCTGGGTTATATCTCAGATAAATTGATACCCCAAGGCTCTGCTTAATTGACTATGGACTTTAATAGACTGTTCAATAGAAGAGTTTTGGATCTGGAGAGGAAGTGAATAGAATTCAATATACTGAAGTGAAAATAAAGAAAGGCCCAACCACCCACTGAGTTCCTTTTCTAAATTAAGCCAAACTGGATAATATATAAGGAAATACTATCAGTAATAATAGAAACAAACCAACAAAAATATTTACTTACATGGGTAGCCAGATAGTATACAACAATGAGGTAACCTAAGACCTCTTAGATGACTGAGACAGAACGATTACAATATTCAAGTCTAGGTTGTTTATCCAGTCAGATAAAATGGGATATCAAGGTGTGAATGATTTTAAACCACTTCACTGCAATAAATAAATTCAACATACTCAGGGGGTAGAATAATCAAGGAAATACTTTCATTCTAACTATGTTAATTCTGCCCCTTAGTGTCAAGGGAAGGCTAATTAAGGCTTGCTTAATTGCCAGTAGTTTCTCATCCAAATTGACCTTTTAAGATGCATTTCATTTTTGGATAAATAAATCCCTAAATATTTTATCTGATTTGGGGACAATAATAAACTCAGTGGCCCAGATATGCAAAAGGGTTGCGCATGGTGCAACAGTGTTGCGCCATGCACAACCCACTGATGCACCCCAGCACGATATTCAAAAGGGAAAAATGCACCGCACAAATCCTGATGCTCCGGAGTGCTTCAGTAATGTATGCAGGCACAGGTGGGGGGGTGTGCCCATGCATAACCGCAACAGCCCGATATTCAGCCTGGGATGTGCAGAGTCATGGACGTGCAATCCCTACCTGCGCCTGCACAAAGTTAAGCCAAAAAAAAAAAGGAACAAATGATGGCCACCCACAGGTGATCTGCTGCATTGCAGGGTGCAACATGGCAGCTGCCCTCTGTGGGTGGCCACCCGAGTTCCTGCCATACCTGGCAGCACCCCCATGCCCCATCATGGGCATCCATGTAACTAAACCCCCCTCCAATATCCCTGGTGGTCCAGTGAACCGCTATGTGCCCAATCGTGGGCATCTGTTTAAATCACACTGGTACCCTGCAGTGTGATTGCAGGCATTTTTCTAAATGAACCCCCCAATATCCCTAGTTGTCCAGTGGACCACTATGTGCCCAATCATGGGCATCTGTAAATCATAAAATAGTCCTATTACCCTGGTGGTCTAGTGTCCCCCCCTACCCACCTGCCCACTGAGCCCCACCGCCTCACTCCCCCCTGGTCAGCCGGCAGGCGGCAGCACCCCACCCGTCTGCCACCCTGCTGCCCACCGACTGATAGCTCGGTAGGGCTGCATGCTCATTGGTTCACAGCATGAGCCAATGGGCATGCAGTCCATACTGTACTACACATTCCAGATATGTGAATGAATCATTCACATATCTGGAATGTGTAGTACAATATGGGCTGCACACCCATTGGCTCACACTGTGAACCAATGGGTGTGCAGCCCTACCAAGCTGTCAGGGGTTACACACGCATGACTCTGGACATCCCAGGCTGAATATCAGGCTGTGCAGGTTATGCATGGGCACGCCCCCCCCACCTGTGCCTGCACACATTACCGATGCACTCTGGCGCATCGGGATTTGTGCGGTGCACTTTTCCCTTTTGAATATCATGCTGGGGTGCATCAGTGGGTTGTGCATGGTGCAATGAATCATTCACATATCTGGAATGTGTAGTACAGTATGGGCTGCATGCCCATTGGCTCACTCTGTGAACCAATGGGTGTGCAGCCCTACTGAGCTGTGAGTCAGTGGGTGGCAGGGCAGCAGGTGGGTGGGGTGCTGCTGCTTGCTGGCTGATTGGGGGAAGTGGGGCAGTGGGGCTCAGTGGGTGGGTGATGAGGGAGGTACACTAGACCACCAGGGTAATAGGACTATTTTATGATTTACAGATGCTCGTGATCAGGCAAAGTGCAGTCAACTGGACCACCTGGGATATTGGCAGGGTGTGTGTGATTTAAACAGATGCCCGTGATCGGGCAGGGATCGGTCCACTGGACCACTAGGTATATTGGATGGGGGGGGTTATTATACCGATGCCCATGATCGGGCACATAGCGGTTCACTGGACCACCAGGGATATTAGAGGGGGATTTTCATTTAGAAGAATGCCTGCGATTGGGCTGCAGGGGGCATCGGTCCCCAACGGCTGCTGCCTGGCAGGATGCCAGGCATAAGTCATCGGGGATCGGTGCACCTGCATGCTAATGGAATGCAAATGGGGTCATAATGACATGCAAATGGCCCCATGTGTGCCTTGCATAAATTATGGCCCCATTTGCATGTCCCCTTTTGAATATCGCAGGTGCTGTGCATGGTGCAATGGCACTTGTGCTAGCGCATATCCATGCTCCACTCTGACCACTTGCATTGGTGCAGTGGCACTGTGCCATGCACAGTGGGGGTGGCCAGGGTGCAATATTCAAAGCTGCTGTGCCATAGTGCAGCTCCGTTGAATATCACCCAGGCCACCTCGTGTTAACAAAAGTTGAGCTCATGCTTAGGCTTGGCGCATACAGCCTGGCGCACTTTGAATATCCAGGCCAATGCTTGTATGTCAGCTTTATAAACCCCAGCATTTAAGGGCATATCCTCTGCTTTATCAAGATTAAGCTAGTAATTGGCAACTTTACTAAATTTAGAGATTGTATTAAGAGCAGATGTGATAGATTTGGTTGGAAAATAAATATGTTATAATAAGCCATCTGTGTAAGTCATAAGTTTGAGAGACCTATTAGAGATCAAAATGCCTATCATGTGATGGTTATGCACCATATTATATAATAGTGGTTCTAAATATAAATTAAACAGTAGCTGGGACAATAGGCATCCTTGCCAAGTACCACAATATGGGAAAAAGTGGAAGAAAAAAACACAATAAATTTGGGCACTAGGAAAAGAATAAAAAACTTGTAACCATTTTATAAAATGTTGCAGGAAACCAAATTTAGGTAAATTTGCAAATAAAAATGACAAACTCACCATATGGAACATTTTTTATCTGTCTAGGGATACTAAAGCCACTAGTGTGAGGGAATACCCAGATGCAGAAAAAATATGGGCCAATATTCAGAAGTGAGACAATGAGGATCTACTTGCCATTAAACACACTTGTTCATGACATATAAGGTTATGTCAAACAGATTTAATTCTAATTGGCAATATCTTGGATAGAATTTTAAGGTCATAATTTATTATAGACATAGGACAATACTCAACCACCCTGGTGGGATCTTCCTCGGTTTAAGAAGTACAATCATTGCTTCCAGAAGAGTAGGAATGAAATGTCATGTTTAAGTATAGCTGAGTAAAACATTAACAACATTGGAGCCAAGTCATTGATGAAAACTTTGTAAAAATTGACAGACAGACCATCCAGGCCTGGAACCTTGTAAAAAACAAAGCCATTTTATAGCTGACAAAATCTTGGACAATTCTATAGGTTTACCCCGCTCTTCACATTGATTTTGCATCTGAACAGGGAGGTCCATACTACACTAATAATTTTGAATCTCCTCATCCAAGGGAGGGCCTTAGAGAGGACCATACAATCTGCAATAATTATTTTCAAATTCTTTGAGAGTCTCCCTCAGTGCTATTTAAATGGTATAATCAATGTAAGAAATAATTGAGGGAATAATTCATGAAGCTTCTGATTTTCTAAAGTGAGAAGCCAGTAATCGCCTCCAGTGTATAGTGCCTAATGTACAAACCCTACTGTCAACTGTACTTACTGTCACTCTTGTACTTAATAATCCTAACTAATATATCTTGTCTAATGTATTCAGCCATTGCTTTATGTAACTAATCCTGGGTCGCCCCTGAAAAAGGGACCTCTGGTCTCAGTGAGCTTACTCGGTTACCAAAATTTAAATAAATAAATATAATCTCCCCTTAGTCAATATAATTAGGATGCATTTTGAGCGTAGAGTACTCTGCCTGTTCTCTATGCAATTCAGAGTATTTATCTTAGAGGGGTAGAAGATCATGACTCCAGGGTAGATGGGGACATATACCTTTCTAAACGCCAGATTTCTTCCAACAAAAGAGAGTCCTTTTCCATCTTTTAATGCTTTCGCTTAGCTGTAGTCCAAAGCAATTCTCCTCTCATAAAACATTTAAAAGCTTCCCATTTTAATTCTACTTTTTCCATGGAGCCAGTGTTTAAAGCTGCAAATATACTGTATGTATCAAATCTTTCAATCTACTCACTGTTACTTCATCTTTTAATACTGGATTAATAATTATCCAGGTGGAATCTTTCTTTTTCACTGTAGGTAAAAAGTATTGAAACCATACTGGAGAATGGTCAGAAAGAATCCTAGCAGCAATCCCTGTATTACAGACACCTCTAAAAATGTCTTTGATCAGTATAAATAAATCTATCCTTGAATATAAATGGTGGACTGGTGAAAAAAATGTAAAATCTTTAATAGAAGGATTGAGAATCCTCCAGGGTCACACAAACCTATTGCATAGAAACATAGAAACATAGACTTTGATGGCAGATAAGGACCACTAGGCTCATCTAGTCTGCCCATTTCCCTACCTACAGGATAGGCCGCAGATCCTAGTTAACCAACAGCCTATTTCTTCCTACCCCCCACAAGAATTGCCTTATATCTGTCACATGCATTCTTGAATTCTCCCACAGTTTTAGATCCCACAACCTCCTCAGGAAGGCTGTTCCATGCATCCACTTCCCTCTCTGTGAAATAATACTTCCTCACATTGCTCCTGAATTGCCCCCCTTCTATCTTTAAATTGTGTCCCCTTGTTCTTGCAAGTCTCTTTTTCTGAAAGATGCTACCCTCTTGGACTTTGTTGATTCCACTGAGGTACTTAAAAGTTTCTATCATGTCCCCCTCTCCTTCTTTCCTCAAGGGTATACATATTAAGCTCTTTAGTCTCTCCTCATACGGCTTCTCTTGCAGACCCTGCACCATTTCAGTTGCCCTCCTCTGGACTGCCTCTATCCTGTCTATGTCCTTGCAGAGATGGGGTCTCCAGAACTGGACACAGTACTCCAGATGGGGTCTCACCAACTGTCTGTACAGAGGGATAACAACTTCCTGTTTTCTGCTGCTGATGCCTCTCCCTATGCATCCCAGTATACCCCCAGCCCTCCCTACTGCCTTCTCACATTGCTTGCTAACCTTAAGGTCATCTGATATGATTACCCCAGGTTCCTTTCCTTTTGTTGTTGTTACTACCTCCCCACCCATTGTGTATTCTTCCCTGGGTTCTTGTTTCCCAGTGCATTATTTTGCACTTCTTTGCATTGAATCCTAGCTGCCATACTTCTGACCATTCCTCCAATCTTGCCAAGTCCCTTTTCATCCTTTCCACGCCTCCTTGTGTATCAACCCTGTTGCAGATCTTTGTGTCATCTGCAAAAAGGCATACTTTTCCTTCCAGTCCCTCTGCAATGTCACTGATGAAGACATTAAAAAGGACTGGACCCAATACTGAACCCTGCGGTACCCCACTAGTAACCCCCCTTTCTTCAGAGTGGACTCCATTTACAATTACCTTCTGTGTCCTGTTGTCCAGCCAATGTTTTACCCAGGCTACCACCCTGGGTCCCACTCCCAGGCTGGTTAATTTGACTATTAATCTTTTGTGTGGGACAGTGTCAAATGCCTTGCTAAAGTCTAGGTAGGCCATGCCACAGCCCCTCCCTGGTGTACTACTTTGGTCACCCAGTCAAAGAAATCTATTAGATTCGTCTGACATGACCTTCCCGCTGTGAACCCATGCTGCCTTGGGTCCCGTGCTCCACTGGCCTCTAGGTACTCAACTATTCTTTCCTTCAGAAGTGACTCCATCACTTTCCCTACCACAGAGGTCAGACTGACAGGTCTGTAGTTTCCTGCCTCTGTCTTGGTCCCACTTTTGTGAAGGGGAATCACATCCACCTTCCTCCAGTCCTCAGGTACCACACCATCATGATTTATTAAAAAGAGTAGCCAGTGGTTTCACTAGTGCCTCCCTTAATTCTTTTAGAATTCTGGGATGAATTCCATCAGGACCCATTGCTTTGTCCACCTTCAGTTTTAGGAGTTCTTGCAGAACCCTTTCTTCTGTGAAAGGACTGGGATCGACCACTCTATCAAGAGTGCTTCTGTTAATTGGACGAGGCACTTCCCCCTCCTCTTTTGTGAATACTGAGCAGAACTACTTGTTCAGTATTCCTGCTTTTTCACTGTCCCCCTCTGCCCACCCACCGTTCATTCTATTCAGCCTCACTATCCCTCCCTTTGTCTTTCTATGCTTGCTGATGTACCTATAAAAGGTTTTATCCCCCTTCTTAACTGAGTTGGCTATCTTTTCCTCAGTTTGGGCCTTTGCTATTCTGACTTCCCTCCCTGCTTCCTTCTGCCTTAACTGGTACAGCTCTCTGTCCTGCTCCTTCTGTGTTTCCTTATACTTCCGGAATGCTATCTTTTACTTCCTGACTTTCACAGCCACCTCTTTTGAGAACCATAGTGGCTTTTCTTTTCATTTTGATTTGTTCATTTGCTTCACACAAGGCTTGTTGCCTCTGTGATGGCAGTTTTGATAATTCCCCATTGTTGCTCCACACCTCCTTCTAGCCTGTTTGCTAGTGCTTTTCTGAGGCACTCTCCCATCTTGCCAAAGTCAGCCCTCCTAAAGTCCAGTACCCTCACTTTTGTGTGGCTTGACTCTGTAGCTGAGTTTAACGTGAACCTCACTGTTTGATGGTCACTTGTCCCCAGATAGCAACCCACTTCTAGATCTGAGATCCTCTCACTGCCCCCATTTGAAAGTACGAGGTCTAAGAGTGCTCCCTCATGAGTGGGTTCTGAAACTAGCTGTCTAATGCCTGCCACCTGTAGGGCATCAAGAATGGCCCTGCTCTTGGCTGTGGCTGCAGCAAATGTGCTCCAGTTAACATCTGGCATATTCAGGTCTCCCATCAACAGTATCTCCCCTTTCTCTGCCATTCTAAGAATGCCTTCTATCATATCCTTGTCCATTCCTTCCCCCTGACATGGGGGTCTGTACACAACCCCTGTGTGGATTGTGGTGCCCTTTCCAGTCTCCAAGGTGACCCACAGTGCCTCCTCTCCTCCCTGTTTACTCTTTTGTTCAGTTGCTTTTATCCTTCCTTTACATGAGAGCTACTCCTCCCCTCTCTTCCCCTGCCTGTCTCTCCTGTAGGTTATGTACCCTGGTATGTTAACATCCCAGTCATGGTTCTCTGTGTACCATGTTTCTGTGACTGCTAGATATCCAGGCATCCTCTTCCATTAAGGTCATCAGCTCAGGGAGCTTGTTGCCCAGACTACGGGCATTGGTACTCATTACCTCCATTTCCTGATGGCCTTACTCCCTTTTGCCCCATCCCTGTCCTTCTTGCCTTTGTCACTTTCTCCATTTACCTCTGCCCTTCTCCCTATCGACACCTCTATGTTGGTGTTTGCTGCGCTTACTACCGTGATTATTTGGGGGGGCTAGGATTTTCCTGCTCCTTTCCAGTGCCTCCCCCCTTGGCTAGTTTAAAAGCTTGCCAATGAAGCATTTAAACCTATCACCTAGGATCCTGGTTCCCCTCCTGGACAGATGCAGCCCATCATGCCAGTATAGGTTTGCATCACTCCAGGTGGACCCCCATTCCCCAATGAAGCCAAATCCCTGAGCTCCACACCAGTTTTTCAACCACTGATTGAATCCCATGGTGCGGAACACCCTAGCCTCTCCTATGCCATAGATGGGTTGCACCTCTGAGAAGGTTACCGTGCATGCTGCTTGACTAAGGCCCCTCCCCAATTCCACAAACTCTTCCTGAACTTCTCTAATCCCTTTCTTGGCCAGGTAATTTGTCCCTAGGTGGACAATGACATCCAGCTCCCTCCTCTGTGCAGCTGCTCTGGCAATCCTGAGGATTCGCTCCCTGTCCCTCCAAGCCATGGCGCCAGGCAGGCACCTTACCTCCCTCTCCCCTTCCTCCCCAAGTTCTACCTTCCTAACAATGGAGTCCCCCACCAGGAGTTGCTTCCTTCCCCTGCAGGGTCCCCTGCCACCCTCCTGTGGGTCTCCTTTGTGAAGGTTCCCAGCATCCTCCTTGGTCTCCACTGTGGGTGCCTCCATAGATGAACCACACTTTGCCAGAATGGCATAGGAATTGTGGAGAGGTACAACTGGAAGGATGTGCCTCTGTTCCACCACCCTCACCCTCCCTGAGCCCACTGTGGTCCAACCGCTCCTCTTTCTTGGCAACCTCTGAGGCAATGGCAGTGGCACTGGTGGTCCCTGGATGGAAGAGGAGGTCCCACAAATCCTGGACAACTCAGCCTGGAGATGAGCAACCTCCTCCCTCAGCCCAGAGAGGTGCCTGCAGATGGGACAACACCGCATCCTCCAGAACATCTCCTGGAAGACTGCTGCTCCACAGCCACTGCACTGCACCACTCCAATCATGTCTTATTTCTGGCCCTTTAACTGTTTGTAATCCGTACTCTTTCCTCTGTTTTTTTCTCTCTCTCCTTACTTTCTGCCTGTGTGACCTTTAAGCTCTTGATTGTCCTGTTCTGAGACAAGAATATCCTATATTTCTCAGTAGACCACTTACATGCTCAGAGGTAGACCTCCAGCAGCTAGAGGGGGCTGGAGAGCTATTCTTGCCCTTCTAGGATGGTGGGTCCTTGATGGTTCTGTGATCACTCACTTCCTGCCCTTAAACAGGAAGTTCCTGTTGTCTGTCAAATCCTGTGCCTATAAAAATAGAACTAGCATTGGGTGGGGGGTGGAGGGGGGAAGGAGGGCAATATAGTCCCAGCAGAAGTTCAGTCACACAGCAGTCCTTTCTCCTGGTGCCTTCTGCCAAGCTATTAGCTGAAACTTTCTAAGGCAGTCTTTAAATGTAGCTTCCTTCTAGCTAAGCCACTCCCCCTACTTACCAGATCTTTGTACAAGTAATTTAAACCTCACAGCAGTTAAGTCCTTTCAGCCACCTGAGATTTACACCTAGATAACTCTTCAGATACCCATTCAGTTCAGTTAACCCAAACACACACTTTTTTTTTTGTATGTTAGTTTTTTTACCCTAAATTAAAGGCCCAAATACAAAAGTTCTTCTACTTTAGTCCCAGCAGAGAAGTTCAGTCACACAGCAGTCCTTTCTCCTGGTGCCTTCTGCCAAGCTATTAGCATCTATGAAATCATGTAGAACCCATTGTCCTGGTGATAAGCCAACAGTAAGCCTATGTGTTCTGTCTATATCTTGATTAGGGGTTAAACTCCAGTCACCCCTCGGTATCATGGGTGTTGAACTATAAGGTGCTAACATGGTAGTTAATTTACTAAAAAAAGGACAGTCTATATTTGGGCCATAAACTCTACCAAGAAGAACACTAGTGTTATCCAGATAGATAGAGAGAAAGATATATATATATATATATATATATATATATATATATACAGATAGATAGATAAATAGATGCTTTATTTATAAAGTACCCCTTTCCAGGGATTCGGAATGCTGTACATTAAAAAACAAGAATAAAATACAATATGATATTTAAAATTACAAACCAGCAAAGAACAGACAATTCTTTAAAATGCATCTACCATGTAATAAAATAGTATACTATATCCAGTTTCCACTTATAATTATAAATCAAATGCCTGCTGAAAAGGAACATTTTAAGACCTGTTTTAAAGGCTTCTACTGAGAGCGTCTGCTGTAAATATCTGGGTACTGAGTTCCACAGGGCAGGGTTGGCAACCAAGAATGCATGGTCCCCAGAATGCTGCAGCCTAACCCTGGGAAGTCATAGGATGCTACCCTCAGAAGAATATAGAGCCTGGACTGGCTGGTGGGGTTCCAGGAGATATTCCAGATAAGCAGGTCCCTGATTGTGCAGGGCCTTGTAGGTAAGCAGCTCCGCCTTGAAGACAGTCCTCCACCTAACTGACAACCAGTACAGCTTGCAGAGGACAGGAGTAATAAGTTCATTCCTTTTTATACCTGACAATAGTCTTGCTGCCGTGTTCTGCACCAGCTGCAGCTGGTGAAGGTTGCCTACAGATAGCCCAAAGTATAGGGCATTGCATTAGTCCAACCTGGATATGATGAAGGCATGTACCAGCATGAGCATGTCCTTAGATAGAATCAGGGCCCGGATTCAAGCAATGTCCTCAGATGGTAATATCCACTTTTGATGATGGCCTATACCTGAGCATGTGGTGTTAGTCCATTGTCTAGGATCGTGCCTAGATCCTTTGCCTTTGTAGATAGGGTAAGAGGGATCCCCCCCGGAGCACTAAGCCAAGGAGGTTACCCCAATCACCCCGATCTCCATGATGATCTGGATCCACCATTAGCACCTCAGCCTTGTCTAGGTTAAGTCTAGGCCAGTTTTGAATCATCCAGCTCTGGATTTCCTCTAGGCAGCTGTTAAATATGAAAGATGCCATCTGGTTGCCAGGTGCACAGGACAGGTATAGCTGAGTATCATCTACATAGCAGTGAAAACCCAGCCCTTACCACCTGATAATGTCTCCTAGTGGCAGCATAAACACCATGAACAGCAAGGGTGACAAGACTGAACCCTGCGGCACACCACAGGATAGATGCTTTGGGCTAGATGTGGCAAGCCCCATTGTGACCCTCTGCATTCTGCCTGTCAGGTATGACCTGAATCAGTTGATGACATTTCCTGACAGGCTGCAACAGTACTACAGGTGGTCAAGTAGCACTTCATGATCCACATTGTCAAACACTGCCAACAGGTCCATGAGGACAAATATGGTATGCTCTCTTCTGCCCCTTTCCATCAGGAGATCATTAAGCAACTTCACCAGAGCAGTCTCCATACTGTGCCAAGCCTGAATCCCAGACTCAAATATCTCAGAAATGGAAGAGGAGGCAAGAAGACCTACCGTAAGTAGCCATCACTTTCTTAATAACCTTCCCTAAGAATGGGAGGTTAGAGACTGGCCTGTACTTACTGAGACACTCAGGGTCCAGTGAGAGTTTTTTCAGTAAGGCCTAACCAACACCTCTTTCAAGGTTCCAGGGAAGACTCCAGGAAGACCCCACTCCTCAAGGAACCCCAGACTATTTCAGCAACAACAGGTCTAATCAAGTTCAAACACTCCAAATGGTGGGTGGGACTTGGGTCAAAATTGCACTGTGTTCGTCAGAGCCTCAAGAATCCTCCAAACTTTGATGCAATTTAAAACTAATATTTTGCTTAATTAAAATCACAGTGCCTCTCTACCCAGGATTATTTTTAAGTCATACAGTAGACCACATGACTGTACAGTACTACAGGCATCATTGTACAGTCATGCAGTCCACTGTATGATGGTGACACATGCTACCGCATTGTGCTTAGATATTACTTTTCCCACCTGAATTTTGTTACATTAAGGTTGCAAATATCAAGCCTGGATGAGTAGTAGGCAAAGTACAGTACAGTAGAGTACAGTACAGTACAATACAAGTAGAGATGCAGCGAATTTAAAATCCGCAGGTGAAGTGAACGTGAAGTGGCCACTTCATGTTAGTGCAATGCTATGTGAAGTGACCATTGAGGAGTGCTCACTTCACCTTGAGATTATAACTTGACTTCATGTTGTTATTCCACCTTAACACAAAGAAAGGCAGAATGACAACAATAGGCACTTTAGGCAGTCCCCCACACACACATCACATGGCTTACAGTACTGTAAGTGACATGCTTTAGCCAGGCAGGAAGGAAGGAAGTCATACCAGCAAATACTTTCACTTTCTCCTTTGCAGAGGTAGAAGGAGGAAGGATAGTGTAGGAGAGGAGTATTTATTTGTTGCTTAAAGGGGAAGTCTCCCATAGTTCCACACCAATATTTTCCCAGCTCCTTATGTGTAGCTGTTGTGTGCCTCCTCCAGTTGCCAGCAGTCCTATTGCTGTCAATATCTAGATTATAAATAAACATATACAGCTCCTAAAAGTTATCAATGTGTTTGTCCTCCATTTTACCATCAATGTTGCTGGAGGATGATGTCATCAGAGCAACAGATAATGGTGCTGCACTAAATGCAGTTCCACCAGTAGACCAAATCCACAATGTTTGGTTCCCCACTTGAGTAATGGAGGAACCCTTTAAGTGTTGTGCACGTCCTGAAGTGCAGGTCTAATAGGGACTAGGACCATGTGAGTGTGATGCAGCACTGATTTGAAGTATATTCAGTAGTCATATAAGGAAGTGCCTATATGTGTTGTGTTACTGTTTCTGTTAGCAAAAAACAGTTTAAATGACTCTGGGGAAAACAAGAGTGTTAAGTGGTATTATACAGCTGTGGTATTATGGTGTGTGTGTGTGTGTGTGTTAACATTCTCTATTTTGATTGACACCAGCAGTGAGAAACAATCTTGCAAATAGGCCCCTTTCCCTTTGTAACTAGGTAGTCAGTGATTGGATGGCTGCTGTAAGGCAATAAAGAATTCAGCTATGACAAGGAATAGGTTACCAGAAAAGCATAGGCACAAGCACTGGGGGAACTCTGGTTCAAATCCTACTAGAGTCCCTTACTCTCTAACCCTTAAGAAGTTCCCCTAACCTCCTTAGAAACTGTGATGGCCCCTCAGGTCCATGACTTTAAAAGTGCCCCAGTTCCCATTATAAATCATTAGCAGTGATGTGAGAGCTACATCACTTCACTTTCAAGGTACTAAGGATAAGCTGTGGCACCACCCCCCAACACTTTGTAATGCCAACATTTGAAGTAGGATGTCCCTCACAAATCAGATGCTACACCTCAGCTGTTTTATGTAGAGAAACTAATCAGTCTCTGTTTGTAGTGCTCTGTATTTACTTAGCTCACTCCTCCCATATCATATGTATTCTGTGCCTTGGTATTTCCAGTCAGAAACTCAGATTTAAGGAGCATTTGAAATGTAAAACAATGCACTTTATAAAGTAAATGATCTAGCTCTCCACTTTCAGGCTGCTGAAAGGAGATGTGTATAAGTCAGTCTTGTGTGATCCTTTGGTAAACTGCCCAGGCTCATCTCGTAACGAATCTTGTCAAGGGTGTTCACCTAGTTCAATACAGAGTGACTGATTGGCTGCTCGATTGGTTGATTAGTTGATTGACTGATTCAGTCTACTGCTTTCCACAACATGTTGCAACTGTCTCACAGAGAGAAATGAGCAGTACAGGGAAACAGCTTTTGTTTTCTACGAATGAAATACTATTGGATGTATTATTTGCTCTACACATACAGTATTAAGGCTACAAGTACTACTCCTTGTGTGAGTTGCATGACAGAACTGCCTTAAGCCATTGCAAACTTAAACTAAAATCAGGCTAGACAGCATTGATAACTTTTATGTTTTGTTCTGCACTGTTGCTGCAGTGACATCAAGGAATGGGAGGGCCTGTATTACAAGTGACTCATTTACATGTAAATGGAGGCTTGCTTGACATTTTACTACCTTGTGTCAAGGCCTCAAACTCTAGATATGTGTTGCAACAGAAGAAATGGCTGATCTCTTATTGACATATGTACAGTACTTGATGTAATGTATAATAAATACATCAGATATATCTAAATCATACATATACAGGAGTCTTCTTTAATTTGCTGTCTTAAACTTCATAAAAACCAAGAGCTTTTTTAAAAGCTAATCCTTTAGTTTTTGTTGTACTGTTTTGTGAGTTCTTTTTTTGTAACTGATTTATTTGTTTTATGTGTTTTGTTTTGTGTAAGTGTGCGTGTGTGTGTGTGTGTGTGTGTGTGTGTGTGAGACTGTTTGTGACTGTGTCTGAAGTCAGTCGTCGTTGCATGATGCGTCGGAGTGGAGATGGAAGGAGAGTTATGGACCAGGGACATTCCGTAGCCCGTGTTGGCCAGAGGGGAGTGCAGACATGTAGGCATCAGCATTGGAGTGTGTCACTGGAACGCTCCCAATTATTTGGTCCTGCCCCCCCCCCCGGAAGCAGCAGCACCACCATTGCCACTGCCACATCCAGCAAGTCCGCCACCACCTCCACCATCTGCACCAGCTGCAGGAGCTCCAGTAGCACCACCTCACACTCCACAGCACCAGGTGTATGACAGTGCTGCCAGCAATACATCTGTTCCTGTTGTACCTTGTCCCTCCCGCAGCTTGATAGTCTGGCAGTTTTTCAACTGTGTCAGGGGGGCAGGAGCATTGTGGTGTGCCTGCTTTGTGGTGTGCAGGTGCGCCGTAGCTCCCGGGGGACACATCTGGTGACTGGGGGCCAGAGGACACACATGCTTAACCAACACAAGGTGAAGTGACAGACTGCCACAGAACAGGCCAGGCCTCCACCTGCTGGCCCTTCTGTGGCAGTGGGTGCTGCTGCTGTGCATCACCAGAGCAGGAGGAGGCTCACAGCAGCAGCTGCTGCTCCATCACTACCCCCACCACTGCCACCAGCACCACCCTCACCACCACTTCCTGTCTTTCCAACCACAGCAGTGGACCCTGCCATGATACCTGCAATGCAGTCAGAAATAGCACCACTGTGAGCTGCGATGGAGGAAATCAATCAGAGGATGGGTGCTGTCCAGCAGCAGATGGAGTGGATTGAGCAAGAGCAACTGTAAATAGTGTCAGTGCTTCATCTGCTGCTGGAACATCATGGGATCGAGCATTAGGTTTTGTTTTCTGCACACCCCACTGCTGTACTGTTTTGTGTTTTGTTTGTTTAATATCAGACAGAAGTCTGCCACGGTATTAGTTTAAAGGGAAAGAGTCAGCAACAGGAGCGCCTGCATCCTGCCCCCTGCAAGTTTTACCCTCTGGTTAAGCCTTTTAAGTATGTTGCTGCATTTTTCTCACACTGCAACATACTTTAATATACTAAAGAAACGTCAGTGACCTAGAAGTATGGCAGATGCTATGGGGGCACCATTATGTGTAAAGGTGCAATGACTAGGCACAATGTGCTTCAATACAAAAGTATTTGAAGCACATGGTACATCTCTGTCGCACCCTTCCTTTACACATAATCGGGCCCCCATAGCATCCGCCTTCCTTCTGGGTCACTGACCATTCTTTATTAAAATAAAGTATGTTGTGGCATGAGAAAAATGCTGCAACATACTTAAAAGGCTTAACTGGAGAGTAAGCCTTGCACTGGGCAGGATGCAGGCGCTTCTGTTGCTGACTGATTCCCTTTAAATATATACATGCACATACAGTCATGCATGCTCCTTATATAGGTGCCTTAACTCCAGGGTAATCTTTCTTGCTCCACATGTCCTTACATTCCATAGTGCAATACTTTTCTGGCAAAAACGCTCGTAATTTCGGTAAACTGGGGCCCGGAGGACTTCCCATTCTGAAGAGCCGCCCAAGTTCCACCACTACCACACTCAGCACTGTTAAGACATGATGCCAGGGAGATCACGGGGGTGTGCTTTATTATAGTGAACGGCCAGCAGCTTTCCGAATGTTTCTTTATGTTATAATGGTCAGTTTGTGGGGAAACGTGGGCATGTTTCCACTAACAAAGCTCTTGTTAGTTGAAACTTGCCCGCTTTTCACCACAACGTTGCTGTGGGGAAGGGGGAGGAACTTGGTCGGCTCTTCAGAACGGGAAGTCCTCTGGGACCTGGTTTACTGAAATTATGAACGTTTTTGCCAGAAAAGTATTGCACTATTTAAGGACGTGTGGAGCAACAAAGATTCCCCCGGAGGTTAGGAACCAATATACTGGGTGCAATACCATCCATAACTATGTAACTTGGTGAATCTCTTTAAAGCAGTAGTGCAACAATCTTTTGACAGTTTTGACCTGTACTATTTTATGTTATTTTATATTGCCACTTCACTTACATCCTGACTTGCATGATACTATTCTTTCCAGTACTTGAGTCTACTTTAGGCTTTTTTTCATGTCTGAGATAATAAAAGAAGCACTCCTTTTAATATGGTGCAGACCAGGTCTTCGTCAGTACTTTGTACTGTTTTTCTCCATCAGTTGTTATATATTACTGCTCTTGTCAAATTAACAATTATGCAGTAGGCAGTATTTTATGACATCACAGAACAACAGCTGTTCTAAAACAGCTGCAAATAGTGACAAGAACCTGGTCAGAACAATATAAAATGGCGTGCTCCTTTTTTATTTTCAGACATGAGAAAAAGTGGTAAAGCAGACACAAATTGTGAAAAGAAGGGTATCCTACAAGTCATGAGGTAACTAGTGACCAGAAACGATGGCAATGTAAAATAGCATAAAAAAGTATAGGTCAAAATTGTCAGCACATAGTTGCAATGCTGCTTTAATTTATAATTTAAGTATGACATTATGTGTTCACAATCACAACACACAAAATGCATCTGTCTTCTGTCCAGAAAATTGACAAGTGGTAACGAAGTGAAATGGGATTGCTTCAGCACATACAAAGTCCCCCAGAATTAATGGCGCACTCAGTCATGCACGCAGTGGTTACACAGAGTCCCCAGATTTTTTCTGCGTGACCAAAATGCATCTGCCTTGTGTCCAGAAAATTGACCAGTGGTAATGAAGTGAAATGGGATTGTCACACCACATGCAAAGCCCCCCAGAATTTATTGCACAGTCACTCATATGTGCAGTGCCCCGGAATAAAATGAAGACTGTGAGCGAACTGTTGCTGGTCCAATGTGTGCAGCGATTCAAGCAAATGCAATGTGATCATCTCAACTGGATGGAAGGGTGTCCTTTGTCTGTACACTAATGCCCTGGTGAGTTGATATATATAGATATATATTTCTGTATTTTGTAGGTGAGGGGGGTTGACATGGACATGTACTCATGTGCCCAGATATCCAGAAGGGTTACGCATGGTGCAACAGTGTTGCACCATGCACAACCCACTGATGTGCTCTGACACGATATTCAAAGGGGAAAAGTGTGTGGCACAAATCCCAATGCACCGGAGCGCATCAGTAATTCATGCAGGCGCAGGTGGGGGGGGGGCGTGCCTAAGCATACTCTGTACAGCCCAATATTCAGCCCAGTATGTGTGGAGCCATGCACGCGTGACCCCTACCTGTGCCAGCACAAAGTTGATCCCTAAAAAAAAGGAACAACGGATGACCACCCACAGGTGAGCTGCCACATTGCAGGGCACAACACGGCAACTGCCACCTGTGGGTTGTCACCCGAGCTCCAGCTGCACCTCCCTGGTGGCGCCCCCCATACGCAATTGGGGGCATCAGTAGAAAAAGATTCATCCAAAATACCTGGTGGTCCAGTGGACCACTGCCCACCTAATCGCGGGCTAAGTAAATAAAAGATATATCCAAAATCCCTGGTGGTCCAGTGGACCTGTCTGCCTGATCGTGGGCTAAGTAAACAAATGAAAATTATCATTATCCCTGGTGGTCCAGTGGTCCTTCCCGCCCGATCGCAGGCTAAGTAAATAAATGAAACATCTCAATATCCCTATTGGTCCAGTGGACCTTCCTGCCTGATTGCAGGCTAAGTAAATAAATGAAACATCTCAATATCCCTGGTGGTCCAGTGGACCTGTCTGCCTGATCGTGGTCTGCAGTAGAATAATAGGAAACCTATCATCCCTGGTCATCCAGTGGACCTCCCACCCCACCCACCCACTGATTCTCACTGCCCCCACCCCAGTCAGCAGCAGGCGGCAGCACCCCACCCGCTTGCCGCCCAGCCGCCCACCGACTGACACCGTTGGTAGGGCTGTATGCCCATTGGTCCACAGCGTGAGTGAATGGGCATGCAGCCCATACTGTACTACATATTCCAGATATGTGAATGGATCCCATGTATCCCTCCCTGGTTCTCATATCTCAGTCACTAAAGTCAAGTTGCATTTCAAACCCACATCTTGTCAGCTAACACAACCTATGTTCAATGTTTGCTGCAGTCTTTACAGAACAATAAAACAGATGAAATAAAATCTTCATACTTACCAGAATGGATTTTACATGGATATTACATCACTTCCTCTCTGTATGGTACAGCTACAGTACCATTCCCAATGAGTATAAGTGATGGAGCCTTTTGGAGAAGTGTACTGTATGTGTTTTACCACTGCGGCTCTGAAAAGCTACAGAAAACAAAACATACAACTAAAGGAAGTGAAGCAGCATAACAAACATGAGTACATATACTCACTTTATGGTTTAAATATTAAGAAACTTTGTGTATCTGATGGATGTGGTCATCCGGACAGACTCACGGTGGCAGTGGCTTCCATCAGTCCTGGTGGTGGTGGTGGTGGTGGTGGTCTGGGGGTCAGACAGACTCATGGTGGCAGTGGCTAACATCAGTCACTGTAGTGGTGGTCCAGGGGGCAGAGAGACTCATGGTGGCAGAGGATAACATCAGTCCTGGTGGTGGTAGTGGTTCGGGGGGCAGACAGATCCATGGTGGCAGTGGCTAATATCAGTCCCGGTGGTGATGGTGGTCTGGGGGTCAGATAGACTCATGGTGGCAGTGGCTAACGTCAGTCCCAGTGGTGGTGGTCCAGGGGGCAGACAGACTCATGGTGGCAGTGGTGGCACTGGCTAACACCAGTCCTGGTGGTGGTGGTCTGGGAGGCAGACAGACTCATGGTGGCAGTGGCTAATGTCAGTCCTGGTTCTGGTGGTCTGGGGGGCAGACAGACTCATGGTGGCAGTGGCTAACACCAGTCCCAGTGGTGGTGGTCCAGGGGGTCAGACAGATTCATGGTGGCAGTGGCTAACATCAGTCCCAGTGGTGGTGGTCCAGGGGGTCAGACAGACTCATGGTGGCAGTGGATAACATAAGTCCCAGTGGTGGTGGTGGTTCGGGGGACAGACAGACTCATGGTGGCAGTGGCAAACATCAGTCCCGGTAGAGCTTGTCTGGGGGGGGCACACCGCCTTTTAAAAACTTCACTTAAAACCTGCCAACATTAACTACATCATCATCCTCATAAAGAAAGATGCCCTCACAGTCACTGATGTCTGAAGTCTGACCACTGGGAAATTCTTTCTCCATTGTGTCATCATGTATGTCAGTGGTGGGCCGTTTCAAGCAGCCACTGCCAGTGCCACCAGAATGCTCCATTTCCACATCAGCAAGACCGCCGTGACTAGGCTGGGGTATGAATAAGGAGGTAGCAGCCTCTGCTGGTATGATCCTCTCATTCATTTTAATGAATGTTAGCAAACTAACATTTGCAGGAGACAGGTTTGTCCTACGATCCCTGACTATTGCACCTGCTGAGCTGAATACCCTCTCAACACTTACACTGGAGGGTGGCTATTCACTGACCTTTCCATTCCAGTACAAAAGAGGATCTTCAGTTATTGTCAGATGCCTGTTTTCAGACAAATATGACTCAACCATTCTCTGTGCACACTAAGTCCAATTGTTGATGCATTATCCTGTTCTAACGAATCATTTATTTCACAAATACCCACTTGGGACAAAGCCTCCTAAAGCGGGTTGACACCAGCCACATTGGATGACAGATCACCTGGAACTGCAGTCCCCTTCCACTTGCAGGATATGCTTGATTGCCCTCCAGGTACACCATCAGCCGGATTATGTTGCTGAGGTTTGCTAACCTTGGCATGTGACTTCTGTGCCCCACGAACCAAGTGCTCCAGTTGACCACTGATAATTTTTACCTGTTCAGGCCCTCCCTCCAGAGCTGATGCAATTCCATGTTTGTATCGAGGGTCCTGCATTGTTACTATGGCAAAGTTGTCACTACTCTGAATGCTCACAACATGACAATTCTGGTACAATACTGTCAGCATGTGTTGCAGCAACATACTGCTACCACCATCGCCGGCAACATCAAGGCTATGCTGTATATTCACCAATGTCTGCCTCAGCACCCCCATCAGTGGAATTGATTGGCTAATGGAGGCAGACTTGCCACTCACTGCCTATGTGGCATGTTCAAAAGGCTGCAAAATTGTTATTACAGAGTCCATGAGGTGCCACTCTTCAGTCATCATAGACATGGAGGCCCTGGAACTGTCACAGCCAATGTGCATAACAAGATACTCTGAGATGGCTTTATATTGTTCATACAACCCCTCTGCCATGTATAAAGTGGAGTTTCAACAGGTGACAACTTCCAGCTTCAAGCGGTGCTTAGGCAGGCTGTATTGTATCTGCAACTGCCGCAGTTGGTCATAGGCCATTCCAGATCTTGAAAAGTAAGAGCATATAAGTTGTGCAATGATCAGCATTTCCTTTATATCAGGGTTCTGCAGAAACTCCTGAACCACAAGATTTAAACAGTGGGCCATGCATGGAACATGAAAAAAAACACCATTCGTGATGCATTTCACCACATTTGACCCATTGTCACTTGCTATGAATCCAGCTCTCAGGGACAGAGTTTAGCCATCTGTCAATTTCTGTCAGTACCATGTCCAACATGTTGACACCAGTGTGTGAACAGGTCACATTGTGCATAGCAATCGTTGCATGCTGTCGAATTCCTGGGAGATTTCTACCTAGACAATCCGCCTTACTGCACTGATTTTTCACACTACCAACAGCACAAACAACCCCCGGCACCTGTGCCCAGTGTGCAGTTATACACAAATATAAACTCCCCACTGTTTTGCCACTTGTCCACATATCCATACTTAAATGGATCAATGGAGAGGAGGAATGTTGAAGGGCATGTCTTACTGAGCCTGAGACAGTGTGGAACAACTCGGGGACAGCACGGGGAGAAAAGTATGTCCTGGATCAGACTTTCCATTTTGGACAAGCATGTGCAGCAAATCACCAGAACCCAGAATTCTCCATAAAGGAGAAGGGCAAAAGATCAATTGCCAGCATTTCCGCTACAGCAGCATTGAGTTCACGTGACACTGTATGATTCGGTGGGGGTACTTCAGCCTATGTGCAAAAACACTCTAACGTGGGCTGACTTAAACATTTTACATGGGGTGTGTTGATCACAAATGGTTGTGCTCTGTGATGAATGGCATTGGCAGGGTGTGGAGTGTGGATATTTGATGAAGATGGTTGCACAGTAATGATGACAAAACCCAGAAATGCTGTTATTTTGCCAGATTTGCCAACCGAGGTTGATGTACCACTTGCACTAAACATACTGCATTCACCACCACAAAAACTGCTACTCTCACCAGCACTGAACAGCATTTCAAAGTCATTATGGTCCTTCACTTCATCATGCCTGTAGTAATCCTCTGCTCTTATTACTGCACTACTGCACACGTTTAATTTCCTACTGGGCTTAACAGTCATGGAAGGGGATAGCATGCTGGCTATGGTTGCCAGTGATGTGGGTGAACGCCCCTCTGTGGTATTAGCTGCTAGCTTGTGCTGGGGCCACAGTGCCAAGTGCCTATTCTTAAGATGTATATGCTGTCCTCCTGTGCCCAGATGGATCCCCTTTTTACATCGACTCACATGCACATGGCAAACCTGGCAGATTGCAACTGAATCATCATTTGCATCTTGTACAAAAAAAACAAACAAGGGATTGTGATGCTCTGCTTTTAACATGTCCATGATGTGGCTTATTTAAGTCCCTTATTTTAAACACAGAAGTGGGGGGGGCACGTAATATTTTGGGCACTGCACACCTGGACTGCAACTGACCACCACAACTACCTATCATATTGATTACTGGGCCATCATTATCATCAACTAAAACTGGTAGATCACAAGTTTTTACAGGGGGGGATTCCTGCAAACAGACTCAGACACAACCGCTTTTAATTTCTTTTCCTTTGGTTCCCAACTGGGGTCAATTGCATCATAATATTCATCAACATCACACACATCCACTTCTTCTGCTTGGATGCTAGCATGTGGACTGCATGTTGCAACAACAGCAACATCATCATCATCATCATCATCACATTCATCCTCAGCATCTAGACCACTATCATCTGACATTTTTTCACCACACTGTGAATCACTGCATGGAAAATGTGTGACATTAAGTGCCATGGTGGACGGAATATCACACTGTATGCTATCGTTGACATGATCATCAGAATCCTTAGGTTCAGTTACTGAGATATTACTTGGAAATATGACATCATCTACGCTGCCACTCACTTGTACTGCTGTACACTCAATATTTTTGGATATGGTACACTGGTTGGAATTAGAAATTGACGCAACAATACTAATACTACCTCCACCACCACTAACACCAGAAACACTAGCACCATCGGCTGGGAAAACATCATCTCCTCCAACTATGAGTGAAGCTACTGATTGGGCTGTAAAAAAACTGCAGGAGAAATACTTTTCCTCACATCAGCAATGTACTTCTGCATCTGCGTACTACTATCACGCCCACAGACCATCTTACTGCCAACATCGCCATGGCCAGAAGCCACTTTCTTTGCATGTCTTTTTGCAGGCATTTTGGGGGATCAACCACAAAAATTATAACCAAATTCAGATTTTCATACGTTCACTCTCTGATTGGAGGGATGCTGTATGTGAAGGTAAATAAACACCTGTGGCTTCAGCAACAGATAAGAGATTACTCTGAGACTGTCATGGAATTAAAACAACTTCAGTAACCAGTGGTGCTGATGAGGTCACAAAAACAATCCAATCTGGTAAAAAATACCTTTTGAATGTGGGGTTGGGGGGGTGCACTGAATACAGACAGTGCTGATTTTTACGGCATTAAAAGCAGCAAAACTAAGAACAGATACCACGATCGCAGTACAAAATCAGGCAGCTGCAGTGGATAGCAGGTTCACACTGCTGCTCTTGCAATTACTCTAGTCTGTGGCACAATAAAAGGTGTATTATTGGATGCATGCAGCACTGCATACACACACACACACACACACACACACACACACACACACACACACACACACACACACCAGTTTGTGTACAATGTTCAATGAGGAATGAGATGCAAATGCAAAAGTTTAGTACTATGCCATGTTATGTATTGGAAATTTGTAATGTAAACAACTTGAACTTATGAACTGCTGCACCACATCCACACAACAAACAGCAAGAAAATTTCTAATATTACTGGCAATATTGGAAGCAAACCCAGGCCCCAGAAGCAACATCGCTCCCCCCAGGGAGCACGGAAAAGCCGGCAGCTGCACGGAGGTAATTAAACTACCTCATTCAGCAGCAGCATTTGTGAGGGGGGTTAGCCCGTCAACACGCTTCGCGTGTCAACTGTCCCACCCACCCTGGGTCAGCATTTCCTTTATAGGCACTGGTCCCTGACATCACTTCCTGTCTGCCAATATTTCTAACTCCCCATTTTCCCATTTGCAGATTATATCAGCACACCACTAGAGGGACCCCACTGCTGATGCACTTCCTGTTGTCTGCCTACCTACCCTGGAATCCTCCTTTCACCTCTCCTGCACCACTCCGCCAATACTCCCTCCGCTGCCCTAACCCCCATCCTCACCTTCCCCCCTTTGTCTTCCAAATACCCATCCACCCTTAGACCCACCCCTCCTCCCCTGTACCTACACCCAGTGACCACTAGGAGTCACTATATACCACCCCTGCAGAGGCCCATTTCCCAGCCCACGTTGTCCCTAGACTACGGCCTCCGCCTCTCCCAGGCATATTCTGTGCTGCCCTAGTTGGGACTTGAACCTTGTACCCTGACCACCAGAGTCCGTGTCACTGCCACTAATCTAAAGTGGCAGCCACACTCTAGGAGGCAGTAGAGCTATCTTAACTCCCTACTCCACCACCACCTGTTTACCATGCTAGTTCACCTACTTTAAACTCCTCCCTTGGCCATCCTCCTCCTGGTTCCCCTCCTCCAGCCGTTATCTCCCCTAGGTTACAGGCTATTTCACCTTTAATTCCCACCACCTTAGTTCCTACTCACACTACTATGTCCATGCACACTGACCAACAACTCCCACCTCCTTGCCACTCCCCCTCCTCCTCCCTTCGGACAGCCCGCTATCCTTGCCCTCCCTGCCATTAAATCCCTACCTATCCCCTGCTCCTCACGACCCCACCCCCAACTCCTCCTAGCCGTAGGCTTAATCTATACAGCCATGCCCTGGCCAGAACTGTTGTCCTCCTACTACTCTTATCTGGTAATATCCACCCTAACCCCGGACCCACCAGGACCACCTCAGCAGGAGGGCGTCCCGGACTGCTGATTACCTCCATGAATATATGCAGCGTCCTGAAAAAATTCGACTCCCTCCAATGTTGGGTTTCACAGCGCAAACCTGACATCATTGCGCTGGTGGAAACATGGCTATCTAATTCCACCCCTGACTTCCTTGTTACCTTCCCTGGCTACACCCTATATCATGAGGATCGAGTAACCAAACGTGGGGGAGGCTGCGCTATCTACACCAGGAGCTCCCTCACTGGTCTCGCCTCCCTGCACCAGGTCCTGTAAATGGGGCCCAAGCCCTCACCATTGCTTACCCTGGACCCAGCCAGATCCCCTTACCTCACCACTGCCTACATACTGCCCAGGTTCAAAAACCCAGCTCTATTATCCCTCACTGACTACCTTGCCACCCTTCCCCACAATGCTGACAAAATCATAGTTGGGGACCTCAATGTGAACTGGCTTTGTCCCTCATCCTCCCCCACTTGGGACTCCTTCACAGCGCTGGATCTAACCCAACTAGTCTCCCAACCCACACGTGTGAACCCCAAGAGAGGTACTAGCACCCTCCTTGATGTCATCATCACTAACTGCCCCCTAAAATCCTGGACATCCAAGTCTTCCCTGATTCACTCAGTGACCACTCCCCTGTGCTCTTCCGCTGGTTGGCCACCCTACCCCGACCCACTGCACAGCACGATCCCCGCCGGTGTTTCAGACCTTATGGCCTAAAAAACCTTAAACAGTACCTTGAACTGCAAGACTGGTCCCCGATTCTCCATGCACCTGACATAGATACGGCTCTTGCCTTCTTTACCTCCACCTTTAATAAAGCCTGCGATCTCTTTGCTCCCCTCTCTGCCGTCCGCCCCAAAAGACCTAACCTGCCCTGGATTACCCCTGCACTCTCACTGCTGCTCAGGCACAGGGACAACCTTGGTACGCGCCATAGAAACTAGGCGCCAGCTGACAGACAGGCCTACAGTGCTGCACGGAATAAGTGTACATGGGCAATCAGGAAAGCCAAGGCCACCACTATCAGGCCACCTCACTGCCTCCTGGGAGCCTGCACTTCTAGGATAAGGTCAAACAACTGAATGGGAACATCCGCCTCCTCCCATCCCAGATTACCACCAACAACACCACCATCACAGACCCCGCCGACATTGCAAACCTCCTCAACACCGCCTTTACAGACCTTAGCCCTATCCTCCCCAGTAACTTCTTTGATCAGCCACCCCCATCCTACCCTTGCCCTCCATCGCCCTTGCTTTCACCTTCGTAGGGTTACTACCCAGGAAGCCAGACTGCACCTGACCCATGCACTAAAAGGCAATAGTCCCAGTGACATCTCCCTGGATCACAAAATTCTCCGGTCGGTCCTGGATCAAGTCCTCACCCCACTCACCTGCCTTCTTAACAAATCCCTCTGCCTGGGACAATTCCCCTCCTCATGGAAAACTGCAACGGTTACTCCAATCCATAAAGGGGGTGACAGGTCCTTAGCTGGGAACTATCGACCGATCTCCATTCTCCCACCCCTTTCCAAGGCACTGGAAAAACTAGTTGCTGCACAAATAACTGAATACCTGACCAAATACAACATACTCTGCCCTGAACAGCAACAGCTTCCACGCAGGACACAGTACTAGCACTGCTCTTATTGAATTCGCTTCCTTCCTTCACTCCTCACTGGATACTGGCTCCCTGGCGGGGGCCGTGTTCCTTGACCTATCAAAGGCCTTTGACACGGTCTCCCACCCCCTACTACTGGAAGCCCTCTGTCACGCTGGTTTTGCCTCTGGACCACTTGCTTGGTGCTCCAGCTACCTTTCCGCCCACTTCCAACGAGTCAAAATTGGTGGGACTCTTTCTGACCCACGTTCGATCCTCTCAAGGGTTCCACAGGGCTCCATCCTGGGGCCCCTTCCCTTCTCGCTATACCTTAACACCCTGCCCAGTGCGTGCCCTGGGAAAATTCTGCTGTACGGAGATGATACCGTCCTCTTTGCCACTGACCGTAACCCCACTTCCCTCCAGGTCTCCCTACAAAGGGCCTATGAGGCGCTTGAAACTTGGCTTAAAGAGCATAGATTGGTCATAAACCTTAAAAATCTAAACCATGCTCTTCGCCCACCTCAAAACAAATCATCCAACTCCCTCTCCGTATCCTCTCCAGCTCTAAACTACAACTGGAGCAAGTCCAATCCTATAAGTATCTAGGGATCTTATTTGACTCAGCCCTCTCCTACCATACCCACATCGACGCACTCGCTTCTGTAACCAATATCCGACTCGGTATCCTGTACCGCCACAAAAACTGTCTCCCCCCCGATGCCCTCTGGCTTGCAGTTACATCCTCCATACTATCCCTGGTGGACTATGGGCTACCTGTCTATGGTGCTGCCAACATGACGGCCCTCAACAAAATCTGCCTCCTCCTAAATAAGGCTTGCAGGCTAATCTCTGGGGCCCCTAGGCTCACTCATACCTGCCAACTCTATGACCTTGCAACAATGCTTGACCTCGACAAACGCCTGCTTTACCAAATGTGCCTCATTTAAAAAAAAAACCCTACTAGGACTTTCTCCTCCCGGGCTGACTTCCTCCCTCCTCCCAGCACAGCCCCTAGTCAGCACCGGGACCTCCTGTAAAGCCACCTTCCTGGTTCCTCGTGCTAGGACCTCACTTGGACAGAGATCTTTCTGCCATAGAGCCCCTGCTTGGTACAACACTCTTCCTCGGGCCATCACTGAAATCCCCACCATCTCCACTTTCAAAATGCCCTCAAAAGCGAGCTATTCAGCAAGCGCTGCTGCTCCTGTGCTCAACGGATGCTCAAACCCCTCTTCACTGACAATGCCTCTGGCAGCTCCGCCCTCACTTCCCTATTTCTAACAACTTCACTACTGCCACGATTCCCGCTGCCTACTGTATCACTACTGTCTAGAACGAACCACGTTGCATTCCTTATGCTGATTATGCTTACTTATTTACTACCCTGTTCCATATGGATCATACCTCCATTCTGTACTACTCCTGTCTCAGGCCCTACACTTCTTGTAATCTGTTATCATATGACCGGTGTGACTGCTTTATCGATTTACCTGTACTGTTCCTGTCTCATGCCTTACGTTCCTTGTAATCTGACACAGTAGACCTGTTTGGCTGTTATCACACTTCCATGACATACCGTTATGCTGCTAAACCCTGTTATTCTCCTGTTGTCAATTATACCATATTTTGCTCTGTATTACACTACCAATGTTTGCTGTAACCATGTGCCATTTATCCATGTCTGTTTATACTCATGCTCTTCTTTTGTATGTACCCTGCTTTCTGTATTATCTGTATTATCTACCATTGTTGACGAGGTACCTTTGGAAATGAGCCCCTGGCTCAAAGGTTGTAAACTGATTGCATTATAAATAAATAAAATAAATAAATATTACTGTGTGTACTTTAACACAGTCAGTTATATAACAAAAACACAACCAAAAAACAAAGAAATCACTATTTCTCCAACTTAAATCTACCTACACCAAAGATATGCCTCTCCCCCAAAGCACACTTTCAGTGTCTTTCACCACACACACTCAATGTAGTAAATTAATATTCAAAATCCACACAAAAACAAAAACGTTCAATGATATGAGCACAGGAGTGTTTCCTACAATCAAGCAACTAAAGTTGGATCCCCCCAAAAAATCAAAAATGCTTTTTGAACAGCTTTTACAAGATTCCTATCACAGACAGCTATCAGAGCACACTGTCTTCTACTCCTTCCTACTCATACTACCCCAAACTGAGGCATGTGACCAGAAATCCCATGAATCACTGCAAAATTCACTTTTGGTGCTCAAAAACAAGGTGAAGTGAGGCAAGGTGCACCGCCTGCAATACACTTTGTCTTAAAATTGGCAGAGTAGTGGCCTGGGGAGGCAGAGTAAAGCAAAGTCATTGCTTCCAATGGACTTAGTGTTCCTCATTATAATGCTAAGTACTCCACTTCATGTTGTGGAACACTCCGCAAATCCGCCTTTGCTCCGCAAATCACTTCACAGAGCAGATTGAGCCCACTTCATCCACCACTAAATGCAAGGACATAGTGGCATATGTATGAGGTATTGCACTACAGATACACCCTGCTGGGTACCAATTCATTATTCTTCTGTCAAAGCTTTTCCCCACATCCCGTCCTCTGCTATCCCTCATCCTTTATACCCCCTGCCCCTCTCCTGGTGAGCATCTCCCTCCAACCATCTCACCCCACTAGGGTTGCACCCGGTGGGGGGTCCTGGATCCCTGTGGCCTTTCCTGCATGTGCACCAATGGTTTGGCACATCAGCCCAACACATGGTAAATCCAGAAACTTTGGTGCCAGGACCCTTTTTTTTTAGAGTAGGGCACAGGGTCCCTGGCTCATCCGGGGTCTGTATATCCCTAGATCGATGCAAATTGCAGCAATCAAAGGGACTTTTGAGAATCAGGCCCAACTGAGTTTTTCTAAGTAAGCAGCTGCAAAAATCACTGCAATGTCTTTATGGATTGTTATTCTCAGCTGGTATAGGATAAAATTCTTGAGTGGCTTTTCAAACTTTGCTGTTTTTTCCCCTTGCCTGTTACATGCTCTGCGGTTCGCCTGACCCGTACATACAGTGAAGCCCACCAGGATGAAACACACTGTGATATGTTTACTGCATTACAAAATGGATGAAATCCCACTGAAATTTCAGTGTTTACTGCAGTAACTCTACTACAGAATGCTGCAGTACTGTGCTTCATCCTGGAGGGCTTCACTGTACATGTGAGCTGTTAGTGACAGGATTAAACAATTGTAAATATTTCATGACTAGGGCAGGCTATGAGGTAGTGTTTAGAATTTAAAATGGGATACACAAAAACAGCAAATTAGTGAGCAGGGCTCTACTACTGAGATTTCTGAGACATTGTTATGTGCTGTACAGCCTGGCTTGTTACATGAGCACCAGAACGCTACCTTGGACACTACTCACAAACAAACAGGAGTACTTCCAAGGATGTCTGCCCTTATTACGAATAACAGTTTTTGATGAAGTGTTGAGCCACAGGAAAAAATAAGGTCTTGGTGAGGTTAGAGCAGGGGAAGAATAAATACTAACAGGTACATGTTCTTTCCTTTTAAAGAGGAGTCTTGTTACATTCCTCCATAGGAGATCATGCAGCAACACGGTCAACTTTCTGTTTATTGTTTTGAAATTAAAACAATACATCAAGTATTCTCATGTAAGAGAAGTCAGTACACCATATAATTAGATTATCACTTACATTTTCTTACGTTCTTATATTTAAGGAGTGGGGGGAAATCATTATGTAAGTAGCCAAAGACCAGCTGCTTAGGCATTGTGCATGCTCAGGGCACACTACCATGCCCCTTGAACTACCACAGCATTCTTTTATTTTGCATCTGTCACATTAATCCACTTATCACTGACAATTTTCATATATATTTCTCACTGCAGTAGTCAAAGGAACGCCCATGACTTTGGAATGCAGTCATCCAGTTTCCTTTTTGAGTCTAATATTGCTGATATTTATTTTATTTTATTTTGCTTTTGGTGACCGGGTAAGTGCACTAGGCAAACAATGCCTATTTTCAGGCACAACCTGGGAGAGAACAGTTTACAGACAAACAATAAACATGTGATGCAGCACATGAGAACAGTACAAATGGGTAAAAGCAGTGTGTAATAAGTACATTGACATTCTGAATAGTGAAGGATAAGATACTGTGAGTGCAGAGGGAAAAAGGAGTGGTATCAAAAGAAAAAAACAACATGGAAGGTAGTAAGTTACAGTGCAATAAGTGCCATAAAGGTAGAGAGGGAGAGGGGGAGAAGCGGGGATGAAAGAGCGTGGCAGGTATAGTCCTTGAGTAGAGGAAGGGTAAAAGGGGGTGGATAGGATGAGGATAAGGGAGAGAGAGAGCACAATTATTAAGGGTTCAAGGTGGGTTAAAACAAGTGCAGGGATGTAGGGTATGAAGGTGTTCACGATGTAGTTTCTTGAAGATAGCATGGGTGTTTTTTTTTGACGGATAGAGAGGGGAATAGAGTTGCAGTATTTTGGAGCAGTGTAGGAAAATGTGCGAGTGCCCATATTAGTTCTACATCTTGGGACACGCAGAAGGGCTTTATCATTGGATCGTAATTCATGAGTGAGAGGTTGTATTTCTAGTGCAGAAAAAAGGGATAATGGGAGACCTGTTCTAATGACAGAGTCAATTAGTGATCCAAAGGACTGAAGACGATAGGCAGATGGGCTAAGCCATTTTAGGTCCCGATAAAGGTGGCAATGGTGCTTGAAACTTGGTGAGGCAGCGGCATAGTGACAGATGTTATTATAAGTGATGTCCCATTTATGAAGGGCAGATTTAGATGCAGATAGGAAGATCAGTGAGCCATATACTAGAGACGGAAGAAGGAAACCTTGAGCCACTGCACGTCTGGCTTGAGGGGTAAGTGAATAGCTTGTACGATAGGCACTTCCTAGCTTAGCATCTACTGACTTACAGATAGTAGAGATATGAAGGTCAAGGTCAAGTGATTCATCCAGGGTGACACCAAGATATTTGAAAGATTTGGTAGAGGAGAGCTGTCCACACAGGAGATGATAAGGGGATAAGAATTTGCTTTGAGTCTGGCCTGGGAGCCAAACACCATTGAGTAGGATTTGCTAGAGTTGAGGACAAGTTTATTATAAGTAAGCCAGGTTTGGATACTCGCGAAATCCAATGCAAGGGGATGGTGTAGGGAGATTGAAGTTTTCACACTATAATAGATGACCAGATCATCAGCGTAGAGCAGAGATGAACATTTTGGTGCGATTGAAGGGATGTCATCAATGAAGATTGTGAAGAGTAGAGGACCGAGAATGGAGCCCTGTGGTACTCCAATGTAGATATGTGCAGGATCCGAAATTGCAGAGTTAAAGACCACAGCCTGTTGCCTGTTGGTCAGGTAGCTATCAAACCAGGTTAAGGTATCTGGGGAAAAACTAAAAGACCGTAGTTTTGAAAGAAGGAGTGAGTGGTTTACCAGATCAAAAGCTTAAGTTAGGTTGATAAAAACTGCTCCAGTCAGGAGGCCTAGGTCCATGGAAGAGTTAATGTCACTAGTCAGCTTTAGCTGTGCAGAGGTGGTACTATGGCCTTTACAAAAACCGTGTTGGGAACTGGAAAGGAGGTTATATTTTATATTCAATTGTTTGTGTGGCGACTAGTTTTTCCAAGATTTTGCTTAAGACAGGGAGTAGAGCGATGGGACAATAGTTCTTTATTTCCTTTTGGTCTCCTTTCTTTGGAATAGGAGTAATTTTGGCAATTTTCCATATAGTTTGGACTATACCATAGCATAAGGACATATCAAAAAGTGTGGTTACTGGGGAAACTATAAAGGGGGCCGCTGCTTTCAACAGCCTTGGTTCAAGGCCATCAGACCCAGGATTATTGTTGTCATGGATGGTGAGAAGTAGTTTTTCAACTTCTCTTTTTTGAATGATCCGGAACCTAAAAGGGGGGTTTGAGGGTAGTGGTTTGGTATCACAAGGGGGCAGAGCAGTGTTAGCATTTTGGAAGGAGGACAGATAGCTTGATAAATCTGAGAAATGGTTATTAAAGGTATTGGCTATGGTTAACGGGTTGTTGCAATGTATACCATTTATTAACATACTATTTGTATGGAACTTTTGATTAGAGCCAAGGATAGTTTTTATGGTAGTCCAGAATTTCTTAGAATCATCAGAGGCATTTATTAGCAGGTTCCTACAAAAGGTGCTTTTAGATAGACGGATGTTTCTTTTGCAGGCATTCCTCAGTGAACGGTAATGGCAGTAGTCAGATTCCAGCCTTGTAGACTTAAAAAGATGCCAGGCTTTGTCTCTGGCCCTAATCTGGGTTAGTAGATCTGTGTGCAGTTCTGGAGACCCAATCTCCGCAAAGACATAGACAGGATGGAAGCTGTCCAGAGGAGGGCAACTAAAATGGTGCAGGGTCTGCACCGGAGGACATATGAAGAGAGACTTAAGGAGCTTAATATGTATAGCCTCGAGGAAAGGAGGGAGAGGGGGGACATGATAGAAACTTTCAAGTACCTCAAGGGAATCAACAAAGTCCAAGAGGGTAGCATCTTTCAAAAAAAGAGGTGTGCAAGAACAAGAGGGCACAATTTGAAGATAGAGGGGGCGCGCTCAGAAGTAATTTAAGGAAGTATTTTTTCACAGAGAGGGTTGTGGATGCATGGAATGGCCTTCCGGAGGAGGTTGTGGAGTCAAAATCAGTGGTGGAATTCAAGCATGCATGGGATAGTCATAAGGCAATTCTGGGGGGTGGGGGTAGGAAGAAGTAGGCTGCTGGTTAACTAGGATCTGCAGCTTATCCAGTAGGTAGGGAAATGGGCAGACTGGGTGGGTCAAGCGGTCCTTATCTGCCGTCAAATTCTATGTTTCTATGTTTCTATGTTTCTATGTTAGTAAGCCACTTCGTCTGAATGCCTCGAAAGCACCTAGTGCTCCATGGAGCATGGAAGTCTTGGAGCCGACTGAAAATTGTGAGGAAGCTGTCAAGGTTGGACTGGACATCTGATGCATTGTGAATGGAGGACCAGTCAATCATGGAGAGGTCATTAATAAAGTGAAAAGGGTTAAAATTGGCAAGGTTGCGAAAAGTTACAAGTCTTGGGGGCAGAGATGTTTTTTTATTTGAGCTCCACGTACAGTAGATTGGGGAGTGATCACTAATTACATCTGGTAAGGTACCTGCACAGCTGATGCTATCAGGGCGGTTTGTAAGGATCCAGTCTATAAGCATGCTAGACTGCGAAGGAGCCCTAATCCTGGTAGAGTCAGAGATCAACTGATGAAAATCGTGACTTTGCATTAAGGTAAGGCTTGAGACACTTTACTAGCCCAGTTTAGGTTTAGATCACCCAATACTAGGACTTCGTTATGACCAGCGGTACTATCAATTAGTTGGAGAAGTTCTTCTAGGCCTTTTAACCCTCCCACAGGGGGGTTATAGGCACAGATTAAATGCAACTTCTTTGAACCTAGTAGGAGCATAGCATGGATTACTTCACAAAGAGATTGGGCAGGAAGAACATTTTGGCCTAGCAGCAGGTGCTGTTTGTAGTAGCTAGCAACCCCACCTCCACGCTTAGCGGCGGTTCTATCTTGCCTGATAAGATTGTAGTTGGGTAAGGCACACGAGTGATCAGCAGTAGAGGGCTTTAGCCAGGTTTCTGATAGGCATAGGATGTCAGGAAGGTTCTGTGCAACCAATGCCTCAAGTTCCGATAGATTATGAAGGAGGCTCCTAATATTCATGTGTGCAATCCATAGTCCCTTTTAGTCTGTCCAGGTTGCATTATTTGGTGACTGGTTAGTTGTTATAGGACCGGGATTTTGTTCAATGTCCCCAGATAAAAGTATTGCTAGGTGGAGGAAGTGCCATAGCTTATGGTGTAAGGATAGAGTTAGGAGAGGAAATTTGCAGACTACAGGTTTATGAAGGGAGTAGGCTAAGTGGTAAGTGAGTTTGTGGGGAATAATAAGTGAGAAGGTGTCCAAGGGATAGAGAAAGGATGTTTGAGACGAAAAGTGCTGTGATCGATAGCTAGAAAACAACTCAGTAAAGTGTTTTTAGTTTTGGAGGGGACTTGGACTAAAAAAGGGTTAAAAAGGATTGGAAAAAATAGAAAAGTTACAATGTATTTAATGTCCATGATGAGTATAAGTTTAGAAAGATATTTAATTGTCTGAAAAAGAGCTAGATCTAAGAGGAAACAGGGTTAGAGGAATTAGAATTTTACTTGTTGATTTAAAACAGTTAGGATGCTGGATAATTCAAAATGCCCTCTAGTTGTAGACCAGTATAACTTGCTAATGCAAAACTGAGGAGATAGTAAATTTCCACTCAGGGGCGTTACAGGGGTGTTTTAAAGGCGTGGCCTAGCCCTATAAAGCTAAAACCCGGCTAAGGGTGGGTGTGGTGGGGACGGGTGGGGAGCAATCGCGCACTGCGGGAAGAGAGCTATCAGGTCCCACAGTCCAGCACCGAAAAGTCATACAGGCCAGGGCTCTGCAGAGTGAGGGGAAAGAAAGCAAACTGCACTACAGTTGAATGTGCTTTGCCACGCTGCAGCAGCATTTCCCTTGCATCCAGAACAAGCTTATTAATAGGAGCTACTGTGGTGTGCTACCGTTTTGGTGAGCGGCTTGAAAGGCACCAAATTTAAAGGTGAACAAAGGAGAGAAAAAAAGCTGTATGCGGTTTTCTCTTCCAGCAGCAGTTACCTTCAGGTGGGGGGGCAGCTCAGGATCGTCACGGGAGCACCGGGCCAAGGTGCCCTCGACCAGCCTCAACTAAGGAGAAAGAAAAAGGGGTGAGTGTGATCCTATATAGGGAGGCTACAGGCATGAGCATGTATGGATTGGAGGAGCTTACAGAGGGGAGGAGAAGGGGACAAAAGAAGAGATTTCAAGGAGGGAGGGAAACAAAGAAAGAAGGCGGGTAGGAGTACTTTCAACAGCAGTCTGAACTATCAAGTGATTACAACTTATTCAACAGTTCTCTTCAGTATACAGCATAGGCACAAGAATGCATTTCATACACAGGAAGGTATACTGTTTGATCAGCGTATTTCAAATAAGCAGCATCACTAAACAAGACTGTAGATATATAACATCAGCGCTATCAAATCCTCTTTAGCCAAAGTAGGGACATGCAACATGCAAAATACTCTGTCTAGAATGAGCTCTCAGGTCCTACAGTCCAGTACTGAGTGCCGTTACAGGCCAGGGCTCTGCAGAGTGAGGGGAAAGAAAGCAAACTGCACTAAAGTTGAATGTGCTTTGCCATGCTGCAGCAGCGTTTCCCTTGCATCGAGAACAAGCTTATTAATAGGAGCTGCCGTGGTGTGCTACCATTTCGGTGAGCGGCTTGAAAGGCACCAAATTTAAAGGTGAACAAAGGAGAGAAAAAAAGCTGTACACGGTTTTCCCTTCCAGTGGCAGTTACCTTCAGGTGGGGGGGTGGCTCAGGATCATCGCGGGAGCTCCAGGCCAAGGTTCCCTCGACCAGCCTCAACTTCAGGCGGGGGGGTGGCTCAGGATCGTCGTGGGAGCTCTGGGCCAAGTTGCCCTTGACCAGCCTCAACTTCAGGTGGGGGGGCGGCTCAGGATCGTCGCGGGAGCTCTGGGCCAAGGTGCCCTCGACCAGCCTCAACTTCAGGCGGGGGGGGCGGCTCAGGATCGTCGCGGGAGCTCCGGGCCAAGGTGCCCTCGACCAGCCTCAACTTCAGGCATGGGGACGGCTCAGGATTGTCACGGGAGCTCCAGGCCAAGGTGCCCTCGACCAGCCTCAACTAAGGAGCTATATGACTGCTCCCTGCAATACTTCCAAATATTTAGGCTATCACTGCAGCCCACAGCATGACTTCCAGCTGGGGCTGCAGAACACAAGAAAGTCCTACTGTTCTTATACAGAAAATGCAGGTGAACGCCTTGTCACTCAAGGTTCATGTTTGTTTTTTTTTGTTTAAGAAAGTCACAAGCTAAGTCCAGAATCTACTCAATGGGCACTGATTAGCAAGATACATGTGTTGGTGTAAATGCAAGATGTTATTTTTTGTGAGTTTTGAATTTTATTTTAAATGGAAACCGAATGTTAGCCATATGAAACAAGAGTTGTCCTTATAAAAAAGGATTATCCCATATGAAAAAGGATGCTTTTTGGTATGGACCAAATTCTTTGTCATTCCAAGCACTTATCCAAAAGTCTATTTGTGCATTCTCAGAACTGAAATATCAAAATGTAATAGCTCTGAAATGGATTAATATTTTTTACCAAACCAGTGAATGGCACATCTGAGGGACAAGCCATTTCTACCCTAACATTTCAGAACAAAGTTCCAAACTGTCAAGGCTCTAGGCAATGACAAATAAAATAGCAAAAAATAGTGACTTTTTACATTTTTGCTATCTACAGCTCTGAATCCACACATCCAAGTGGAATGAAACTGTACACGTCAAGAGATCTACCAGCCTAAGACCATACATGCAAAATTTTGTGCAAATCCGTTGAAAAGTTGCAAAGATATTAAAGTGCACAATTTGATTTTTTTTCAGTTGTTTAACCAGGAGTGGCACACTAAGCTGAAAGCTTGTTTACAGGAGCAAACTGGGAACACAGTGAAGTTAAGTTACTTGCCCAGGGTCACACAGTATGTAAGTGGGGGCTGTGGGATTCAAACCCAGGTCTCCAGGTTTGTAGCTCAGTGCCTTAAACCGCTGTGCTATACTGCCAAGAAACCTCTGCTCAACCCTAACTATAGTGGTGCTACCATGCCACTACAATATATACATAGACATAGACATAGACATAGACAGTGTCGGCAGATAAGGGCCTATGACCCACCCAGTCTGCCCATTTAAGTTTGTAAGTTCAGTTTATGTTTTCCAGGAAGTCTGTTGCCTTACCCCATATATATATATATATATATATATATATATATATATATATATATTTATATATATAGATGTAGATATAGAGATACAGTGGTGTCCCCAGAACGAAATGCAATTCTGAAACATTTTGCAGCACTCTGCAGAATGCTACAGAAGACCTACTGAATAAAGCAATTTCAATGGTAATTAGCCCCCTTTGTAGTTCAGGAAAATGTGACACTGCCAGGATGAAGTGAATGCCACAGTTTCAAGCATGACAAAGAGGACTAATTACCATTGACATTACATTGCTTTATTCAGTAGGTCTGCTGCATCATATTGCAGAGTGCATTAAAAGTGCATTTCATCCTAGATATAGTATGTAGATATAGATGTCTTCTTTACAAAAAACTACATTAATGCAGACATTAGGGTTGTAAAAATTCAAAGCGTACAAAGACAGGAAATGAAAAAACATTAGGAATTTGTGTCTCCGGAGTATTGGAAAATCAGTGGTGGGGTCATACTTGGGGTTTTCAAACATAATGCCCACCCCCAGCCCATAGCCTCCTGTTCCAACTACAAGATACGGCTCCAACCTATTGCCTCAAAGTGATATAGTATTGCCAAAATAATCTGTCAGAGTTTTCATCACTCAGGGCCTGTCGCATTTGACCTCATCTGGCTTTACAGTTGACAACCCCAAGTAAGACCCCACACCTGATTCATCGATACTCTGGAGACCCAAATCCCTAATGTTTTTTCATTTCCAGTCTTTGTAAGCTTTGTGTTTTTACAACCCTAATGTCTGCATTAACATAGTTTTTTTTGCAAAGAATTTACCTTCTTATCATGATAGTTAAACTGTATCTTCATTTGTGAAGGTCCTTTTTGGACCTGCACAAAATGTGCTAAAAACAATATTGGAGACACTCATGATGTAGTGCATGAGCCAAGCATACCCCGTCACACTTCTCGATACCTTGTGGGTGAGGTTCCCTGATCCACCACAGAGTGTGGCATCTGCACCAAAACACTGATCCATCCCTAACCAGGCTGTAGCTGGTTCTGCATGCTGTAGCACCTTCCCCATCAGCCCTGTCCCAGTAAACTGGTTCACTGAATTCACACCTGAACTCAGCTCACTGGCACAGTAAGGCGGCATGTTCCCCAGAGGTGCAACAGACATCCCTGCAATCAATGTTACTTAATAAAGTCTTTGTTTTTATAATATTTTGATCCCAAACTTTCAACATATTCTTATGATTCCACTTCATAAACTCCATAGGTGAAAATGTTCAAATCAATGCTGAAACGTCATTCTGCTCCGGAAGTGCGAAAGCATGGTTCAGACAGAATGTGAAAAATGACAGCTATACTGCTAATGAGGTGGCATGAAAAAATGGCTGTGTTGAAAATCTGGAGTCAAGATATTGTAAATTACCAGAGCCATGCACCTGCATAGAAACTGTGCAAAGCACACTGGCAATGCAGCCATTTTTCGGATTTTTTTCACCAAATTTTCAACAGGACCTTTTTGGGATTCCACCTCATGAACACTGGCACTGTCATTTCATTAATCAGTCCCAAAAGGTGTTTTCATGCAGCGACTGCAAAATAACCTTTCAGGACCGATTAATGAAATGACAGTGACCGTGTTCCTGAGGTTGCATCCCAAAAAGCCAATGTTGAAAATTTGATGAGAAAAATACCTAAAAATGGAGAAGATATCAACATACTGTAAGTTGAAATTGCCATTGAAATACATTACATGGCATTTACCTTTACTCTTCAGTTTGTGGTTCAGTTTTGAAGAGTGCAGATGTGTCCCAGGCCACAGAAGATGACATTGGTCAACCTCTGGAGGTAAGTATAGGGTAAGGGGGGGTGCAGGGTGGTGGGTGCTCAGTGGGAGGGTCAGGATGCAGGAGGGGGATGGCAGAGATAACGAGGGATGGTTTTCTTTTGTAGGTTAAAAAATAAAAATAAGATCAGGTACAATACATTATACAGTTATAGCAGGACACTGGGGATGGGCTTCCTAGTGTCCCATACTGCTGGGGGAAACTTCTGACATGGGGATTGGTGCTCTGATGTTGAAAACATAACTATCAAGGGGCTGCAAGGGGGGGATGGGGTTCAATACTGGGGTTGGGTGTTCCTGTGTTGGTATTTATCAATATTTTCATCAACTCTTTCAGGACACTGCAGGTGGGCACATTGCGTTGGGCTGTTGGGGTGAAGGGGGCAGAATGAATGATGGAGTTGCTTGCTCAGAAGTATGAACTACTGGGATATATTTATCTATTTATTTATTTAATTAATTAAGAGTTTTACCAGGAAGGCATGCTGAGGAGAGTACTGCTCAATTTCAGATGTGTCCTGGGGACAGTACATACAAATAAGGAGGACAACAATAAAGATACACTAATCCAGCAATGTAAAAAAGAAACCTGGCGACAATAGTACAGTACAGCAGTGTACATTAGGCAGGATTTATACAAGCAAGTAGTGCAGCCTTTACAATGATGCACTGACATGGGGGGATGAGTCATAAGACCAGCACTTGACCTCAAGGGAATGGTAAACGGTTGAAACAAAGAATGGCACAGAGTAGGTCAGGGTAGGGATAAGTGGCCTAGAGCTGCTGATGTGTTAGATACATGAGCAAGTGGGTGCAAAATGCACTGAGAGAAGACCATTTAGGTGCTGTGATGGAGAGGTGAACCGAATGTCAGGGGGAGTGAGTTTGATAATTTCATCAAGTGGTAGCTGAAAGCTGCTTGGCCAGTTGAGGTGGATCTGATGGGAATATGTAGCAGATAAGTATCATTTTTCCTAAGCCATAGGAATAGAATTGACAGTTGCATTATCATATATTGGGCAGAAGAAGAGTTTTTTTTTTCCAGCCTTCACACTCTGACCTGAAGTGCAGCAGAGAACATGACAAATGACCAGTAGTCCAAAACTACAAAAGTAAGATTCAGGGGTTGTTATTGTTGAATGGGTGCAACAGGGTGTAAGCTGTTGATGGGGTATTTCAATGGGGGTGACAGATGACAGAGCACAGTCAGGATAAGGGGGTGAGTGATAACAACTGCCGTTGCATATTACAGCTCAGTTTAGTAAAGAACATCAATGTTCTATAGCGCAACCATCTCCGTCCTAATCCCAAATACATTATATGGAATTAAGCTTGGATTCCTCACTTCGCAGTTCAGCTTTCAAGATTGCAGACATGTCCTGTTCACAGAACATGACAGCATACTATCTCTGGAGGTAAGTATAGGGTAGGGTGGGGTGGTGGTGGTCACTCGGTTGGAGGGTCAGGATGGGAGAGGGGAACAGCAGCAATGATGAGGAACCATTTTCTTTATATCAGGTTTCAGTAAAAGTACAAAAAAAGGAGTCGGTGGACGGTTCTTTTTTTGCAGGTTTATGTATAACATTCATCTGTTTTGGAACACTGGGAGTGGGCTTCCCAGTGTTCCCAGTCTGCCAGAGGGTGTGCATTTCATACAACAAAATGGGGTGGGGGCAGGAGGCATCTGACACTGGGGCTGGGCATCCTGGGGTCAGAAAATATATAAATAAATACACTGCCACTGGGGATTGGGCCCCGTAGGGCTATCCTAGATCTAATACTAACTAACAGGGAAAGGATCACAGACCTCAAGGTAGAAGGTCACCTGGGGGCTTGTGACTGTCAAATGGTATGGTTCGTTTGGCCACTACAATGAAATCATCCCATTCCAAGGCAAAAATATAGGACTTCAGAGGAGCTGACTTTGATAAGATGGGCAACAGAGTAAAGCTAGCCCTGGCAAAAAGAAATACAGGTCAGGGGGTACAGGCAAAGTGGACAAGCATTAAGGATGCAATACTTGAAGCAAATTCCCACTGTGATAGAGAGAAATGGAAGTGCAAAAGAAGAAGTAAACCACTTTGATTCTCAAAATCAGTACAGAAAAGGTCAGAGCCAAAAGGCTGTCCTTCAGGAAATATAAGATAAAGCAGCAGGATGAAGATAGGGAGTCATACCAAACTTCCCTAAGGGAAGCAGGAAAGGCAGTAAGGCAGGCAAAGGCCCAAACCGAGGAAACACTAGCACAAACAGTTAAAGAAGGTGACAAGACTTTCTATAGATACATTAGTGAAAGGAGAAAGTCCAGAGGAGGTATTGCTAAGATCAAAGGAGATAAGTGGTTGTGTGAGGAAGAGGACCATGTAAAAGCATCTATCCTAAATAGATACTTCTTGTCAGCATTTACTGAAGAGAAGGTAGGGCAGGGTCCACAGCTCAGCATCATGGATGGGGGGACGGAGGTGAGCACTAGTCCCTTCACAAAAGAAAGGGTCCTACAAGAGCTCGAAAAGCTCAGGGTGGACAAGGGAATGGGACCTGATGGCATACATCTCAGGGTACTAAATGAGCTAAGGGTGGAACTACCAGAGCCATTATCAGAACTGTTTAGTGAGTCTCTGAGCACAGGAGAGGTCCCAGAAGACTAGAGAAGGGCTCATGTGATCCCGCTCTACAAGAGTGGTAGCAGGGAGGAGGCAGGAACTTCAGACCAGTCAGTCTTACCTCAGTAGTGGGCAAGATTACGGAGGTATTCCTTAAGGAAAGGATAGTGCAACACCTGGAATCCATAGGAGCACAGGATCCAAAACAGCTTGGGTTTACAAAAGGAAGGTCCTGTCAAACTAATCTCATAGATTTCTTTGACTGGGTAACCAGAGTGGTGGACCCAGGGGGAGCAGTTGATGTTGCTTACCTTGACTTCAGCAAAGCTTCCAATACTGTTCCGCAAAGAAGATTGATTAATAAGCTGAGTAGGCTCAGGGTGGGTCAGAAGTTATTCAACTGGGTAGCAAACTGGTTGATGGGCAGAAAACAGAGAGTGGTGATAAATGGTATACTATCAGAAGAGATGCCAGTCACAAGTGGGGTACCTCAGGGATCAGTCTTGAGGCTAGTCCTCTTTCATATCTTCATCAGTGACATTGCAGATGGACTGGAGGATAAGGTTTGTCTGTTTGTAGATGACACCAAGATCTGCAACAGAGTAGATGAACCACATGGGGCGGGCAGAATGAAAAGAGATTTGGATAAACTAGCAAAATGTCAGAGGAGTGGTAACTGGGGTTTAATGCAAAGAAGTGCAAGATCATGCACATAGGGATGAGAAACACTGAAGCCACCTATAGGCTGGGAGGGGAGTTGCTGGCAGTCACAAGGGAAGAAAGAGACTTGGGCATCATCATCACCGATGACCTGAAATCATCCAAGCAGACCACTAAAGCAGTAGGTAAGACTAGGGGGATGTTAGGGTGTGTTAGTAGGGGTATCACAAGTCAGAAGAGGGAGGTAATAATCCCTATTTACAAGACACTGGTTAGGCCCCATCTGGAGTACTGCCTACAGTACTGAAGGCCATACCTTCACAACAGCATTAACCAAATTGAGGCAGTCCAGAAAAGGACAACCAAAATTGTGTAGGGACTGCATCAGAAAACATATGCGGACAGATTAATGGAGCTCAATATATATACCTTAGAGCAAAGGAGGGAGAGAGAAGTGATATGATATAAACATTCAAACACCTTAAGAGCGTTAACAAAGTGAAAGAGTCTAACATGTTTCAATATAAGAAAAATAGCAGGACAAGAGGACACAGCACGAGATTAGATTGAGGCCAATTAATGGGTAATGTGAGGAAGTTCTTTTTCATAGAAAGGATGGTGGATGCATGGAACGGCCTACCTCAGGAAGTGGTGGATATGGATACAGTGCAGGGCTTCAAACAGGCATGGGATAGGCATAAGGAAGCAATACAGATGAGTTTGAATAGATAGGCCATTGACAGAGCAAAGGCTGATGGCACATTTATAAGGTATTTAGTTTTAGTTTAGTTTATTAGTCTAGGAATTAATACCTTTGAGTCAGAGCTCTTTTACAAAGGTTCCACGTCACAAAGAACATTTAACAAAGCACGATACACATTACAGGTAAAACCAGACAGGAAAGTTACATCATAAATTTGCTATTAACAGTTTAAGGCAGTAACGTTTTTAAGTTTCATAGAAAAACAAGCTATAACAGGTTCAAGCGAGTAGGCAATTTCGAGGTTAAGGAAACTTCCAGAGAGAGGGTGATCATTAGGTGCCAAAAGGAGGCTAGAGAGGAGGGAAAGGTGGTGAGCGGGAGAGTAAGTGAGAGGGGACAGGAAAAAAGGGGGGAGTGAGTTTGGGTGGGAGACAGGAAGTAGTAGAGGTACCAGAGGGTTCAGGTAGAAAAAGGAATGGGCAGACCTGATGGGCCTTGTGGTCCTTATCTGCCATTAGCTTCTATGTTTCTATATTTCTGTGTGCAGATACAGTTGAAAGTCAGAGCACGCGGGGGGGGTCATGGCTTAGCCTTCAACCAAGATGGCAGGATAGATTCCTTTCTCCCTGGCTGTGGGCTTGAGACATCCTGCACTATAATACTATATATAAAGAGCAGACAAGAAGTGTTAAAAAATGTATCAAAGATGCAAAAGCAAATTTTGAGAAAGGTTTGGCAACAAGAAGTAAAGACAACTACAAGACATTTTATGCTTATGTTAATTCTAAAAAGAAAATGAAACAATAGTAGGCCCTTTCAAAGATGAGGGAGGAAATATTTTGGAGGATAAAAAAATGGCAGAGGTATTACATACCTTCTTTGGTACCATATTTAATCCTAAAGACAAATCTAGAAATGATTTGAGATATAGTACAGCGGATGAAATAAAAATCTTAATAGACAACAACAATGTTTTGGAGAGATTAAAGAAAATCAAAACAAACAAATCACCTGGACCAGACAATATCCACCCTAGACTCATAACAGAAATAGCAAATGAGATAGTCCAACCAGTAGCTTTTATTTTTCAAAAATCATTGGACAAGGGGGAGGTGATAAAAAAATGTCGGGAGGCACATGTGGTTCCGATTTTTAAAATAGGTAAAAAAGACCCTCCAGAAAATTACAGACCTGTGAGTTTAACATCAACAATTGGAAAGATACTGGAAAGTATTATTAAAGAACACATTGATCTCTATTTGACCGAAAATGAGTTGCTAGATCATTGTCAGCATGGGTTTACTAAATCAAGATCTTGTCAGACCAATTTATTACACTTTTATGAAAAAGTAAGTAAACATCTGGATTCGACAAACTGCCACATGATAAGTTAGTTAAATCCTTTTTTCTTTAGACATAAACAAATATTTAGTTAATTGGATAGTGGATTGGTTACGAGAGAGAAAACAGAGAGTTCTGATAAGAGGTGAACTGTCTGATTGGATTGATGTGTCGAGTGGGGTTCCACAGGGGTCAGTCTTGGGTACCTGTATGTTTAACTTATATATATATATATATATATATATATATATATATATATAACTTTACAGTGCAATTTGGAAAATATCTGGATAACTAAATTTGCAGATGATTGTAGGGTGGGGGCAGTTGTAAACTCAGATCTAGATAGAAATAGACTTCAGGAAGCCCTCATATACATTGAGAGATGGACAGAAGAACACCAACTCAAATTAAACAAGGAAAAATGTGTAGTCCTACATATGGGCAGAAATAATTTGGAATTTAAATACACTATAAATAACAAATATTTAAAACAGTCTATAAAAGAAAGGGATTTGAGTGTCATTATAAGTAATGATTTTACATTTAACACCCAATGTGATCATATTGTTAAAAATGCAAACAAGACCTTGAATTGTATTCTGAGACACATATCAAGTATAAATAGAGATGTGTTGATCCCCCTTTATGGATCATTGGTGAGAACTCAGTTTGAGTACTGTTCCCAAGTTTGGAGTCCTTATACAAGGGGAGAGATTGATAGAGTGGAGCGAGTCCAGAGAAGGGTGACAAGATCTGTAGCGGAATTGAAAAATAAGATATACGAGGATAGACTGGTATACCTAAAGTTATATTCTCTTGCTTATAGAAGATGGAGAGGTGATATGTTTCTGTTTTATAGATCAATTCAGGATGGTAAACTTAGACTGGAATTTGGGACTCGAATTATATGAAAAAACCTACAATATGAGATCTCACGACAAACAGCTAAAACAATTTAGGTGGAATGTATTAATAAGAAGATATTGGTTTAGTCAACGTGTGGTTCCTTACTGGAACTCTCTTTCTCAAGAGATAGTAAATAGTCCCTCTTTGGAAATATTCAAAAAAGATTGGATACTTATAGCAAACTTAGGGTTACAGATTACTAAAATGGTCTTTTTCTCACAGCAAGCTATTTAAGGCTGAAAGTCTAATCTTTGGCTTTGATTACTATGATATTATGATACATTTAGGGGTTTGCCTTTTTCATCTGGATGCACATGAACTAGAAGAGGGACTTACCTGCTACATAGCGCAGTCCTTATTTTCTTTTCTGGGAGGCAAAGTAATTCCAGAAGCTCTCCCCTTGCTCCATGGCTTACAGGATGACATCTTCCTCTCCATTCCCAGTTGATCCTGCCAAGATGGAACAAATGTTCACTCAGCTGATGGCACAGATGACCCAAATGACTCTAGATCTAAATAATAACACTCAAACTCAACAGGCTATTGAGACACGGATGTTTCACATGGAGAGGCATCTCAAGGCACACGACTTAGCCCTGCAAGATCTTACTGCTACCACTTGAGAACAGGCCCACCTCATACACTCCTTCAGGATAAGATGGACGGCTTGGAAAATCATGGCCACTGCAATAACTTGTGGTTCATCGGCTTCCCCGAGGGCAGAGATGCAGCAAATTTAAATTCAGCCGATGAAGTGACTGCAAAGTGGGCACTTCTCATTGCCACTCCACTACACAGAGTGGGCAATGCAAAGTGCTCACTCCACCTTGTCATTACCACTTCTCATTAAGGTGGAATGACAAGGTTAAGTCATTTTTTTGAATGGACTTCGCCATGGTCTTTAGCCATAGCCAAGCAGAAAAAGGAAGGAAGTGAGTCATACAAGCAGATACTTTCACTTTTGCCTGTGCTGAAGGAGAAGGAGAGAGAGGGATGTGTTGTTTTGTCACTGCTGAGACTTGGATATCAGAGCAAGGAGGAGATTTAAACTTTGACTTAGACCCAACAGCTTTTTTAAAATCTATATTTTTTTTATCTTTTCTGTACTCTTTTTTTACTTAATTTGTTCTTTCTTTAAATTTATTTTTCTTACCTTTAAAAGCAGTTAGTTGTTTGTTTGTGTCCGTGTGATTGTGTGTGTGTGTGTGTGTGTGTGTGTTGTGTGACAGTGTGACAAGTCATGGCTCTGACTGAGGAAGTGCAGTAGAAGAGATGAACCAGGGTGAGGGAATGTCTTGGGTGGGGGCAGCTCTGGAAGAGTGTGGAACTGGTAGGCATCATGCAGTGCACATTCCTGTTGGACTGATAGAAAATTCTGAGTGCCACCCCCCCCAGGAAGCAGGACCAGGACCTCTTTCTGACTCTGAGGCAGCTGAACCACCACCACCACAATGTTTAGCACCAGCTCCAACACCAGGTCCTTTGGAGCAGATGTGCCCATGACCTGGGCCCAGGTGTGGATCCCATCCCTGCTGAGCCCTGTGACCAGCTGGCTGCCAGTTCATCTGGCCCTCCCCTGCCTGTGCCTGGTCCTCCCTGCACCTCCATTATTTGGCAGTGTTTTTACTGTGTCAGGGGGGACAGCAGCATGATCAGTTGCTGCTTATGTGAGGTGGAGGTGTGCTGTGACCCCCAGAGGACTCACCAGGGGACTGGGGACCAGCACACCCATATGCTTAATCTCCAGCAGTTGGAGTAGCAGACTGCCAGAGAATGGGAATGTGCCATGCCTGCACCTGCTGGCCCTTCTGTGGCAAAGGGTGCAGCTGTTCATGGTGGCAGCCTAACAAGAGGAGGGCCAGAGCAGAACCTGCTGCTCCACCAGCACCCCCTCCACCACCACCACCACCACCACCAGTAGATCAGCCCAGCTTGTAGAACATCTGGACACCAGAGAATTGCATGTAACACAGGCTGACTTGGCAGTTCTCTGGAGTGCTGTAAAGAAGAACAATGAGAGGGTGAGTGTTGTCTAGCAGAAGCTGGATTGCATAGATGGACATCAGTTGCAAATTATGTCCATGCTGGAACTGCTGCTGGATCACCATGGTATCCCACATTAGTTGTTTTTTTCTCACTCCATGTGCCCCCCAAACCTTCCTTGCTGTGTTATAAAATGTATTCGTCCACCATCCCTGACCCTTGTATGTAATAATGCCCTTTTTTGTTGTCTTCTGTATGCGTAGCAGTTTGTATTCTGGCCCCCTTCCTTCTGTTAAGTGTGTGTGTGTGCGTGTGTGTGTGTACTGTTTTAGTGCCTCTTTAATGTTTACTTTCTGTCACATAGTGTTTGTCGAAAAGCAGACTGAGCAGTGCAAGTATACTTTGCTAAACTGCATGTGCGCAGTTAGTCTTCTTTCCTGTCTGTGTATGTACTGCAGACACTGTCCAGCTTCTTGCAAACATATATGTTGATTGCTGTCTGACTTGTTGCTGTTTTTATGGTATAAATAAAGATAAGAATATGTAAAGTATATTTTTTAGGAGATCATAGCAACCAAAAATCCTGCTTTTCAACAAACCATATCTAACAGACATGAAGTATTGCTGATACACCTAAAATGTTTCACTGTGTACAGACATTATAAAGTCAGAAAATATATAAGGTGCAGTTCACTGCCACCACACTGTACTACCACATTCCTTCTTTTCATTATTTGTTCTGGAATATATCTTTCTAGTTTACGCTGGCACTGTCAGTTTTTTAGCAAATTGATGTACACCATAACATAACATAACGTAACGTAACGTAACGTAACGTAACGTAACGTAACGTAACATAACATAACATAACATAACATAACATAACATGGCACCAGTGGTAGCACAGTGTGGTAGCAGTGGACTGCAGGACCTGTTATATATTCTGACTTGAACATGTCTGTACACCATAAAATAATTTGGGTGCATCAGCGATATTTTATGTCCATTGGGTATGGTTTGTTTAAAAACATGATTTTGTGTGCTATTATCTCCACAAAGTCATGTGCGCACTGTGTCTGTGTCACAAGTAGTTGAGGTGCACACTGGTCCAAGACCTCTGAAAACATATCACATTACTTTTTCTGCTGCCGTTGGTGGTGCAAATAAAATATACAATATGTATCCTTGTCTTTATTCTTTATACCATCTACATGAACAGTGCAACAAGTATCATCAGCATATATGAAATCTCAATAGCTCTAAAATGCCTTAAAAAGGCCATCGTTACAGATGACGAAAAGATAGCACTACCCCCATAGCCCCCCAACTGCCACATCCTTAGTACTGAATTAGCTAGTATCAAGGCTCATTTCTGATGGGTAACCCTGATTAGACCTTCTGTTGCCCAAAAAATTCAACTTTTCAACCCCCCCCAATCTTATTTCCATCAATTGCATCTCATTACCCAGAGATAGAGCGGTAAAAATAAAAAAGTGTGTTTTTCCCGCTGTTGATTAGAGCTATATAACGGACTATGGAGAGGCCATCTGGGTAAAAAAAAAGGGGGGGTACTGGGGGGATGTTCCATGAATAGTAATTGACATTGCAGAGGGACTGGAAGGAAAAGTATGCCTCTTTGCAGATGAAACAAAGATCTGCAACAGGGTTGATACACAAGGAGGCGTGGAAAGGATGAGAAGGGACTTGGCAAGGTTGGAGAAATGGTCAGAAGTATGGCAGCTAGGATTCAATGCAAAGAAGTTAATGCACGTGGGAAACAAGAACCCAGGGGAAGAATACACAATGGGGGGGTAGTAACAACAACAAAAAAGGAAAGGGACCGGGGGGTAATCATATCAGATGACCTTATGGTTAGCAAGCAATGTGAGAAGGCAGTAGGGAGGGCTGGGGGTATACTGGGATGCATATTGAGAGGCATCGTCAGCAGAAAACAGGAAGTTGGTGAGACCCCTGGGAAACAAGAACCCAGGGGAAGAATACACAATGGGGGGGTAGTAACAACAACAAAAAAGGAAAGGGACCGGGGGGTAATCATATCAGATGACCTTATGGTTAGCAAGCAATGTGAGAAGGCAGTAGGGAGGGCTGGGGGTATACTGGGATGCATATTGAGAGGCATCATCAGCAGAAAACAGGAAGTTGGTGAGACTCCATCTGGGTACTGTGTCCAGTTCTGGAGACCCCATCTCCACAAGGACATAGACAGGTACTGGTACATCACACAGTTGGTGGGACCCCATCTGGAGTACTGTGTCCAGTTCTGGAGACCCCATCTCTGCAAGGACATGGACAGGATAGAGGCAATCTAGAGGAGGGCAACTAAAATGGTGCAGGGTCTGCAAGAGAAGCCATATGAGGAGAGACTAAAGGAGCTTAATATGTATACCCTTGAGGAAAGAAGGGAGAGGGGGGACATGATAGAAACTTTTAAGTACCTCAGTGGAATCAACAAAGTCCAAGAGGGTAGCATCTTTCAGAAAGAAACGTGCAAGAAGAAGGGGACACAATTTAAAGATGGGGGGCAGTTCAGGGCAATGAGAAGTATTATTTCACAGAGAGGGTAGTGGATGCATGGAACAGCCTTTCTGAGGAGGTTGTGGGGTCTAAAACTGTGGGAGAATTCAAGAATGCATGGGACAGACATAAGGCAATTCTTGGGGGGGGTAGGAAGAAATAGGCTGTTGGTTAACTAGGATCTGCGGCCTATCCTGTAGGTAGAGAAATGGGCAGATTAGATGGGCCAAGCATCCTTATCTGCCATCAAAGTCTATGTTTATATATGTTTCTATATATATATGTTTGCAACTTGATGCTGGACAGTGTCTGCACACACAGGAAAGAAGACAGACTGCACACATGCAGTTTAGCACAGTATAGTTGCAGTGCTCAGTCCTGCTTTTTGACAAATACTTCAAGATAGCATGACAGAAAGTAAACATTACTGAGGCTCCAAACATATTTACTAGACTCACCAGCATTCCCGATTCCAAAATGCAACTGTCTTGTGTCCAGAAAATTCTCCAGTGCTGATGAAGTGAAATGAGAGCATAACATGCAATACAAAGAGTCCCATAATTAATGATGCAGTCAGTCATGTGTGCAGCACTCGCACACAGTCACCAGAATTATTGTGCATCCCCACAATGCAACTGTCTTGTGTCCAGAAAATTCAAACCTGTTGACAAATTGAAATGAGAGTGTAACATGAAATGCAAAGTGCCCCAGAATTAATGGTGCAGTCAATCATGCACACAGTGGTCACACAGAGTCACCAGAATTAATGTGCATCCCCAAAATGCTACTGTCTTGTGTCCAGAAAATTCCCCAGTGCTGACAAAGTGAAATGAGAGTGTAATCAGATATGCAGTCTCCCAGAATTAATGGTACACTGCAAATGCACAGGTTAAGATTGTGCTGCTCACTCAAGGGATGCATATGAAAAGGCACAACAACACCTAAACAGTGCTCACAAGTCACAAATCCAAATCTGGAAAGGAATATATTTTGCCAGTTGGGGGATTAGTGCATGGCAGTAACAATCCACTACCAGTAAAGATACCACAAAGCAGTGTAAAAAATCCATGCAGGTGCAGTGGATAGCAGGTTCACACTGTACTTTATGTATGAGTGTGATGATCTACTCTATGATATATAGAGTAATGCCTGTACACCTGCTACTCATGTACCTTAACAGCACTTGTAATCTTGTTGTGTGCATTTACTGTATGTTTCTGTTAGTCTTCTAGTATATGTATGACAGGACCTCCTTGTGAATGAGCTTGCTCAATGGAGTTATTTTTTTCCTGCAATAAACTTGAACTTGAACTGCTGCAAATTACTTTGTGGCACAATTAAAGGTGTCTGATTTAGTAGCATGCATCGCACACACAGTACAAGTAATGCATAGCAAATTGAAAACCTTTAGTAATATAACCAAATGTTTCAAATAGACAAATTATACATTGCTGCACCACAACAAACAGCAAAACAATGTCAAGAATTAATGAAAATATTACTGTGTGTATATTAGCACAGTTATACAAGAAAAATATAACCAAAACAGAAAGACTGCCTTTTTCTCCCAGTTAATGTACCTACACCACAGATACGCCCCTCCCCCAAAGCACACTTCACAGTACACAGACTGACTGTTCTAAATTAACATTCAAAATCCACACACAACAATAAACACTAGATGATATGTGCATAGAAGGGTTTGCTACAATCGATGTACTAAATTTTGAACAAAAAAATGACTCAAAAAGGCATTTTAAACAGCTTTTAGAGGTTCTGAATCACAGAGTTCTGAGAGCAAACTGTCTCCAGCTACCACTACACACACACACTACCCAGGCCAGAACTGAAGCTGTGCAGAACAATCTAGAGCCCATGTGACCTGTAATCCCATGAATCACTGCACAATTTCATTTGGAGCTCAATTACAAGGTGAAGTGAGGCGAATTACATTGATTTCACTGTACTTCGCCTTAAAATTGGTGGAGAAGTGGTTTGGGGAATGTAAAACAATGCAAAGTCATTGGTTTCAATGGACTTCGTGTTCCTCATTATGAAGCACTCTACTCAACATTGTGGAGTACTCCGTGGATTCTGCGTTACTCCGTGAATCACTTTGCAGAGCAAATTGGGCCCACTTCACCCACAACTACTTACAGTACTGTAACTCACATGCTGTACAGGAGGGATTGTGAATGCCTACTGCTGTACTTCCCCGATGAGCTGTAGCACAAAACTTAAAAACCTTATTAATGAGTACAATGGTGGGGTGGTGAAGCCTGGAGAGATACTACAAAACAGGCTTACAGTACATCCAAGTAACTAGTAAAAAAATTAATGTTGTGATTTGTGAAGTGATTGTGAATCGTGATTTGTAACTGCATTTGTGACCGTGAGGATGAAGGACGTGATTCGGTGTCGGCAGTGTGAGATAACCAGTATGGAACTGTATAAACACAAATGCCTATGGCTGTACTTTCACGATGAGCTGTAGCACAAAACTCCCTGACTTAAAAACACCTATTAATGAGTACAATGGTGGGGTGGTGAAGCCTGAGGAGATACTACAAAACAGGCTTACAATACATCCACTTAACTAGTAAAACAATTAATTTTGTGATTTGTGACTGCAGTTGTGACCGTGATGTTGAAGAATGTGATTCGGCGTCGACGGTGTGAGATAAATATGGAACTGTATTGGGAACGCGAATGCCTATGCCTGTATGCCCCCAATGAGCTGTAGTACAAAACTCCCCTACTTAAAAACACTTATTAATGAGTACAATGGTGGAGTGGTAAAGCTTGGAGATATACTACAAAACAGGCTTACAATACGTAAAAGTAACTAGTAAAAAAATTAATGTGATTCGTGACGTGATCATGAATCGTAATTTGTGACTGCATTTGTGACCGTGATGATGAAGAATGTGATTTGTATGATGAGTAACTCATGAACATAATGATGGTCCTGATTTAAACATGCATATTAATGAGTGCAATGTTCATGCAGAATTATGCACCACACCAGTCCAGTACTCTGAATGGAAGCCAAAGAAACAACTGTGACTTAAGTTACAGATGGAGATTGGGCCCTAAAGAGGTGAAAATGCACAGACAGATTAAGATTGCGCTGCACACTGAAAAGATGCAGATGCAAAGGCACAACACCTAACCAGTGCTCACCATCAGAAATTCAAATCTGGAAAAGAATACCTTTGCCGGTTGGGGATGGCTGCGGGGGGGGGGGCAGTGTACTGCACTGCACTGCTGCAGTAACAGTAACTAGTACTAGTACCAGTAAAGATACCACAAAAAAGTACAAAAATCACACAGCTGCAGTGGATAGCAGGTTCACATTGCAGAAATTACTGTGGCACAATAAAAGGTGACTGATTTGATGACACGCATCACACATACTCACACACACACTAAGTAATGCATAGCAAATTAAAACTTCAGTAATATAACCACATATTTTAAACAAACAAATTATGCACTGCTGCACCACAACAATCAGCAAAAAAATGGAAAGAATTATTGAAAATATTACTGTGTGTACAGTAACAGTTATACAAAAAAAAAAATTACCAAAACAGAAAGAACTGTCTTTTTCTCCAAGTTAATCTACCTGCACCACAGATAATGCCCCTCCCCCAAAGCACACTTTCACTGTCTCTTACTACACAAACTCAATGTTGTACATTAACATTCAAAATCCACACACAGGCAATAAACGCTTGATGATATGAGCACAGGAGGGTTTCCTACAATCGATGAACTAAAGTTTGAGCAAAAAAAAAATATTCAAAAAGGCTTTTTTAACAGCTTTTAGAAGGTTTGAATCACAGCGAGCTCTCAGAGCAGACTGTCTCCTTCAGTTACCTACACAAACTAGCCTGAACTGAGGCTGTGCAGAACAATATAGAGGCCATGTGACCTGAAATCTCATGAATCACTGCAAAATTTGCCTTTGGTGCATAAAAACAAGTCGAAGTACATTGTTTTCAATGTACTTCACCTTAAGAGTTGATGGATTAGTGGTTTGGGAAGGTCGAGTAACGCAAAGTCATTGTTTTCAATGGAGTTTGTGTTACCCATTATAACGTGAAGTACTCCACTTCACGTTGCAGAGCACTCCATGAATCCTCTTTCTCTTCATGATTCATTTCATTGAGTGAATTGGGTCCACTTTACCCATCTCTACTCAAGGGGGCTCAGCAACAGGATACAATTTACTTTCTCCAAGATACCCTGCCTCACATTCTTGGCCTACCTCCCACAACTGTCTGCGTCCTAGTTTGGCCCGCTTCCTCGACTTTAGACAGAAAGAGAAGGTCACTCTGCAGCCAGGGACAGAGGCTCCATCACCTGGAATGGCAAACCACCTGCATCTTTCAGGACTGTCCTAAGGAATTAACTGAGTGGCGCAAAGCATGCAAGGATTAGCATAAAATTCTCCATGCCCACCACATTTCTTTCACCCTCTGATACCCGACAACCATAAGGATGATTATTAATGGGGTTGCTACCTTCTTCTCAACCCCCGACAGTCTCATTGACTATCTCCGTAGACAGCTCCCTGAGGACTTCCAGCATCCCAAGCTATTCACTGAGCCCCGTGTCTCCTCTGCTATCCCAAGCCACATGGAAGAATCGTACTGTTCTCCGCAGCAATCACCCAGGCCTCAGGTCTGGCATTTTGAAGCCTCCCTTCCTCCTTGGAGCAAGAAGCATCACACCCCACAGCGGCACGAAAGAAGGCAGCACCCAAATGCCAGGAAAATGGTGGAGATGGCCCCAGAGGTAAAGGAAGGAGACCTGCACTAGCACTACTCCTATAACAAATTTGCCTCCCCTGTTGATCCTACCAGATGGTACTCCCCAGGAGGAAGATCCTTTGGCTCCTTGCTTGCCTACTGCTGAGCCAAAATCCTGGGCCACCGTAGCAGCAACAGACACATTGCATGCCCACCCCCTGGAAAACAGTCTCTGGATCCTATCAGTCCCTTCTGGCAGCAGACACAGAGCTCTGAGACACTGAGCCACTCACCTTCTTTGCAGATAACAGAGACTCCGCCCTGAATGCATGGCTAAGTAAACTGGTTAACTTCTTTTTTCTCATCTGGATTAAGGACAGGGGATGAGGACTCACTTGCTTACAACGCTCTCTCCTCTGACTGCTTTGGGCTGCCCGCTTAGGCCTGGTCCTACTCTCTGGGCCAATTAGTTTTAACCTGTGACATTATAATGGGTATCTTCAGCATTGGTTTTTCTGACCTGTTTATAATAGGCCATGGACAATGTGGTCAATGTGGAACTAGAGTCATTTCAACCCAGTGGCAACATATTTTGAACTGTACTGTGCCTCGAACGGGCCCCTCAGGTTTCACCACCCCTCCATTGTTATGTCTTTTTCTTTATTGTGTATTCGGTCTTTGCTCCTGCTGTACAACCTTAGGGGCTATGGACCTGAGTCAACAGCCTCCATATAGCCTTCAGGTGATGTCTATAACTACCTGTATCCTCCCTGTAAAGGGCTGAATTGCTTGGAGCCTGCTCCTCCTGCTTCTTGCTATGAGTGATCCCCCCCCCATTCCAGGCCCAGGGCATTTTCTGGTCCTTAGGCCCCTGCCCCCAGTTGCCCCCACAGTGATCTGGACTGGGAGTGCACTTGGGCAGGAATGCTGCCCTGTATTCCCCACATCTCTTTCATGGATCCTGCACTAGGGGTTATAGTTTAAGCCCAACAATGTAAGAGGGGGCCCTTATACCTTCAGGCATGATATCAGAGATCGACAACCCCGCCTCTGGTGGTGCTGGAAAGACCTCCCCTACAACTGCCATACTGGATATGGAGATCGCCCTCTTTCTTACTCTGTGTATTTCTACACCCCACGGGGGAAGGATCGATGCTGCTGCACACTGAGCACTCGAGGATGAGTTATCTGCAGTGATTTACCTGTTTTCTCCCTACATCCACCCCCATGAGAGGGAAATGGATGGCCTTGGCAACTAGCCTGTCAGTCTAACTGTCCTCCTCTGACTACAGAGTTATTACAGTATATTATGGTTACTGTAAATAGTTGGTTGGTGTTTTAGGCCATCTGCCCGACTATTTTCTATGTTTATTGTGGTGATTGGGTATTTATTAGTTATACTTCTGATCTCGGCACTACATAGCTTGTCTATGCTGAGTGGCTGGGTTGCATCGGGAGTCTTCTATGGGAAGGGGCAGCTGGACCTCAGTCTCTGTATTTGTAAAAACCATAACATTATCCTACACTCTTCTTCCTCTTTGGGATCATGGGTGAGCTCCATGCATACACCTGGAATGTATGGGGTCTGAATACCCCAGTAAAATGTAAACAGGAGTTATCTCATCTAAAGAGGCTGAGGGCCACACTGACCTTTCTACAGGAAACTGAACTTACAAAACAGGATCACGCTAAGTTGTCTAGAGACTGGGTGGGACAGGTACTCACCTTGTTTCCTCATCCTTCTCCTCTAAAAAAAGAGGGGTTGCTATGCTTCTCCACAAGTTGCTTGCTTGGTCTCCAACTCAGGTTCGAACAGATCCCCAAGGTAGGTGGGTGCTAGCATTGATGAAAACCCCAGAGGATCCCTTCCTTCTAGGCTGTATTTATAGCCCGAACGAAGATGAGCCCACCTTCTTCCACTTACTAGCTCAAGAACTGAGCTCCCTTATTCCTGACCTCATGCCTACTATCCTAGGAGGTGATTTCAATCTTGTTTTGGTGCCCCAGTTGGACCACTGCACTGATTCAGCTTTGGGTCTCTTTTTCAAAAATGGGTGCTGGCACTCTATCAACAACCCATGGCCAGAATTAAGACCAACGCAGTGCTCTCCAGTTCTTTTCAGTTAGGCAGAGGCACTCAGCAGGGCTGCCCCTTATCTCCTCTTTTGTTTATTTTGGCAGTTGAGCCTCTGACAGCTGCTATTAGACAACATACTGGCATCAAATGGATCTCCATCGGGGCACATGCATACACCATGCTTATGCATACAGATGATCTACTGGCCCTAGTAGAAGATGTCACAATAGCCCTCATGGCACTCCTTACTCTCCTAGAAGACTTCACAAAAATCTCTGGCCTGAGGATGAATAAATCCAATACTGAGCTGCTCCCTCTTAATCCTAGATGCACTCAAACTAGAGTCTCTCCTCTAGGGCTTAATTAGTTCTTGGGTTCCTTAGTATGTCTCAGTATTCATATTTTCTCTGACCTCTCTAGAATCTGGGATCTCAATATGAGTCCATTATTTGACGACCTCAGAATGGAGTTAGATAGGTGGAAGATGCTTCACCTCACTCTAGCAGGTAAAATAGCAGCTCTCAAAATGATTTCAGCTCCCAAACTTCTCTATCCTCTCTCACATATTCCCCTGCCCCACCCTGTAAAATGGTTCCTCATCATAGATAGTGTCATGGGGAACTTAATTTGGGAAAATAAAAAAAAAAACCTTTATAGCAGGGGTAAACTACGCTCACACTGGAAGGCGGGTGGTTGGGGCCTTCCGTGGTTCGAGGGGCATGTATGAGCTTATTCCTTAGCACAGCCCCTAAAATGGTTCACCCCCCTATCTCCCAAATATCTGCAATGGCTCCACATGAAAAAGACCACCATTCAGATACATAGCCTTCCTCTTCTAATATATAACCCTTTATCTAAGCTTGTATGGGCCCATCCCACCATTGCACTGGCAGTCCAGATTTGGAACAAAGTACTCATCAGGATTCAAGCTAATCCCACGCCTCTTCTCTACATTCCTGTCTTTAACAACAAGCATATACTGGTGGGGAACAAGCCCATCTACTGGCCTCACTGGGAGTGCACTGGCATTAGGATTCTAGCAGATGTCTTGGACGAGACTGGGTTCGGGATGCAACCCTTCCAAGATCTTGCAAAGATGAAAGGTCTGGGAAAAAATGACTTCTGGAGATAACTGCAACTATGCAGCTCTCTGGCCGAGTTCCTTAAACTAAACCTACCCAACACAGCTGCCCCACAGAAGCTATCCACCTGGCTTATGCTCTCCAAGGGCCAAGCCAGTAAAACGTATACTGATATTCAAGAGATCATTCCTTCGCATTCTGAGGCTTCTAAACTAAAGTGGTAGAAAGCACTGAAATTGAGGATAGATGACACTCAATGGGCCCTCTGCTGAAAAATGGCACACTCAAGCTATCCAGACGCACACAACAGACTTATTCAGACTAAATGTCTGCACCACTGGTACAGAACACCAGATGTGCTTTTAAAGCTAAGCTTCTGAATAGCAATCTTTGCTGGAGATGCCAAGCCCAGATAGGGGATGTATATCATATTATCTGGCAATGTTCTGTACTGGCCCCTTTATTGCAGGCAGTGAATCAACTCGTCACAAAAATTCTAGGCATGGTGACCCAGCTAGACTCCCTTGTCTGGATCCTTGGCCTACCCCCTCTTGGAACTCACCTTCAGGCCCACCAACTCCACTGGCTGACCCATCTAGGTATTTCAGCCAATTGCCTTATCCCCTGCCGGTGGAGGTAAACTGAAATCCCCTCTATCCTAGAACTTCAACATACTCTTATGTTGCTTGCCTCACCTGCCTTCTTATCACATGTTACAGACAATAAATTCACATCACAAATGCTTGTTGGCTCCCCTGTCTGGCTTATTTGAAACCTAGGGTGGGGATAGGATGAGTTTTCACTTGTGGTCACCATTTTGGTTTTTTCCCTAGATACTCTGGGTATGATGGTTCCCAATACAAGTTCACCTTAGTCAGCCAAGCAGTGTGAAGTAACTTACACAATTCTATATTGCATCAGTGCTAATATGGTAGTATTAAACAGTTACCCGGTCTTGTTTTCTCTTTTGTTGGTTCATTTGCACCACTACAGAGCAGAGAGTTTAAGGGGTTTCCCCCTTCTTTAATCCTTTTATTAAGTTCCATATATGTAAGCTGCATGCTGTAAATTTATGGATAAAGTATTGTAAGATCCTTCTCTGCTAATGCTGTTTTGCCTTTTCTGTCTGTCTGTGATGTATGTTTGTATGAGGAAAAAAAATCAATAAAACTATTAACTGAAGGTCACAGCACAGTCAGGATGGCGGGGCTACAGTGACAGTAGCCCCCTTCCTGACCTACGAGTGGTGACAGCAGCAGGAATTGCACTATACAACACAGCTGTCATATATTAAATACAGCTGTGTCGTATAGTGCAGCCTGCTGTTTAGCAGAAATTCAGTTATGAGTAGAATGCTGATTTTTTAAATTGCTTATGATCAGAAATTGAATATTTTTATTAAATATTTTAAAAACTACTTAACTGTGGGACCTAAAACCACAAAAGCACATACTGTGGATCAACCTCTATCAAACCTTCTAGTTTCAGGTTGCAAAGCCTCTTATTTTTTAGGTTATAATTTGGCAAAAAATGTCTTAAAATTTTGAAAAACAGTGATGTTTTCATTATTTTGCACCTTTGCAACTTTGTATCCCTTGCACCAATCTACACATAAATTATAGGGTCAAGAGTTCCTGTCTCAAAGACTGTGTTTTACAAATGTCATGTATATTGGTTGAATGGGGCCAAACTTATTCAGGTGCAAACATCTGGGTTTAACATAGAAATCCTTATGCAACCCTAATATATAGGCACAACTGTGTCTGTGTAATATTCATAGATATCTATCTATATATATATATATATATAGAGAGAGAGAGAGAGAGAGAGACAGACAGACAGACAGACAGACAGACAGACAGACAGACAGACAGATAGATAGATAGATAGATAGATAGACAGATAGAATTTCTTTACACAAAAAACTGCATTAATGCACTAGTTGGGGTTAAACTAACAAATGTAGGGAAATGTGGTGTTAGGGTTTCCAACCCTAACAACTCACCCCCACCCACCAGGCAGCAACAAGAAAAAAAAAACATTATGGTTTTAGTACTGCTGGATCTTTACAAATCAGGTATGTGGTGTGTGTTGGGGTTGTCAGCTCTAGTACTCATCTCATTCAATCATTACAGAAGCTGAGATGTGTAGAGTGTATAAGAATGGGGTGAGTGTTAGGGGTGAAAACCCCCAATGCACACCCCATGCCCAATGTGTGAAGATGCAGAACAGGTGAAACCATAATGGTTTTTCCTACTGCTGCCTGGAGGGTGGAGTGGTGTGTTAGGGTTGGAAACCCTAATGTCACATTTCCCTCCTTTTATCAGTTTAACCCTAACTACAGTAGTGTATTAATAAAGTATTTCTTTGCAAAAAATGTCCTTTCTTTTTGAGATAGAGGAGTCATATCCTCATTCAAGCCAGTGTCTTCGAGATCTCGGGCCCCATGCCAAGTGAAGACTCTTTCCACCTATACAAGTGCAGTGCCTCAGTGAAGTGAGAGATGTGAAGAATTAAATGGGCTGTTTGGTGGGCTACAGAAGTGCAGAGCCCTGTGGTCATTGCACTTCCATGTGGTTGCAGGTACAGCTACAAAAGGCAAACAGTGCAGCTATCAGCCAAAGCACAGGGCGCTCTGCCATCTGGGTTGCAGAGGTCCAGGGACCTATAGCAAGAGGATGTGGTACCAAGATCCATACAGACAACCCTGCACCATTCATTCCCAGGCTGGAGGTGTGCTGCATGACAGCACCATCCACCACCATCATTCCATCCAGCTGGGTCATTGAGCCCACACTGCAACTGAGCTCACTGCTATAGGATCACAAAGCATACCCATTGGAGCCAACAGTGACACCATGCACAACATTTATAAACAAATATTATGTATTTTTTCAAATGTGACTGAAAATTTTCAAGATACTCATTTTATGATTTGCCTTTTAAACACGACATGTACCAGTTTTAGTATACTGGCCAAAATCTCATTTCACACCAGAAGTGCACAAACACATCTTACCAACAATTAAAAAAACGACACATCATATATATGAGGTGGTGTGGAAAAACGGCAATGCTGAAAATCTGGACTCAAAATAGTGAAAATTAGTGAAGTTATGAGTGAACATTTAAATACTGTAACATTCACTCATAAGCTAGGCATTTTACAGTATCTGTATACTAAATTACCAAATTGATGGCATGGTATTCCTGTTACCCCACCTCTTGAATTTGGTAGTGAAAATTTTCAAATCCCCACTAAAACATCATTCCATGGCATCAAAATGTCATTCTGTGCCACAGGTGCAAACATACATTTTGGCCAGGATTTGAAAAATGACATCTGTTATCTTCATGAGGTGATGTAAAACATGTATATAGCTACCAGGCACAGAAGACTGGTAAACAAGCTAGGCAGCATGGGAGTGGGTACAAAGATAATAAAATAGGTTAAAAGAGGCTAAGAAGCAGAACTCAGTGGGTGGTGGTAAATGGTGTTTACTTGGAGGAAAGTAAGGGAACCAGTGGGGTGTCACATGTGCCAGTAATATGACTGGTTCTCTTCAATGTCTTTATTAGAGACATTGCAAAGGAGATAGAAGGAAAGGTATGCCTGTTTACGGATGATACAAAAATCTGCAACAGAGTCGACACACATGGGGGAGTGGAGAAAATAAATGAAGATCAAAAAAAACCTGCAAGACTGGTCAAGGGTTTGGCAACTGGCTTCAGTGCCAAAAAATTTTAAATTATGCACATGGGACACAAAAACCCAAGCACTACAGTCATTTGTGGGGGGAAGGTGTTAACAACAAAACAAGAAAGGGATCTGGGGTCATCATGTCTGATGACCTGAAGGTAGCAAAGCAGTGCAATAAGGCAGTAGTAAAGGCTAGTAGGGTACTAGGGTGCTTAGAGAGGGGTATTACCAGCAGAAAAAAGGAGGTAGTATTGCCCCTGTATAGATCAATGGTGAGGCCACACCTGACGTACTGTATCCAGTTCTGGAGGCCCCATCTCTGGAAAGACAGACCAGGTGGAGGTGGTACAGAGAAAGGCAACCAAAATTGTGCATTGCCTATATCAGAAGCCCTACGAGGAAAGAATCAGGGAATTAAATATGTAGTCACTAGAGGAAAGGAGAGAAACAAGAGATATGATAGAAACATTCAAATTCCTCAAGAGTATCAATAAGGTAGAGGAGGGCAGCATATTGCACAGAAAGAGACACTCAAGGATGAGAAGGCATGGTATGAAACTGGAAGGGGGAGACTTACAGTGGATGTGAGGAAACAGTTCTTCACAGAAAGAGTGGTGGATGCCTGGAACAGCCTCTCAGCAGAGGTGATGGGTATTGAAATGTTAATAGGTTTTAAACATGCATGGGATTGACACAGGGGACCTTAGTAACTGGTCTGGGGGGTAAAGCCAATGATCAATTAGTGTATATGGTAGTACAGTATGTAGGGACTTTAGGGTAGACTAGGTGGGCCAATGGGTCCTTTCTGCAGAGAGCTTCTATGTTACTATGTTGAAAATGTTTGGTCAAAATATTTAAAATTACCAAAATTATGGGCTAGCATAGTATAATTTCAACATATGCACAGAAGTTTACAATTTATACATATTTTGACCCCACATTTTCAACATCACCTTCTTATAACCTCACCTCATGAACAAGGGTGGTGAAATTTCTCAAATCTTTCCCAAATGGTGATTTCACCAAGTGACCAGAAAATCACCTTTCAAGCTTGATTTGCATAATTCCACCACCATTGGTCATGAGGTGGGGTCCCTAAAAGGCAATGTTGAATATTGGGGTCAAAATATGCAAAAATAACAAAGTTATGCATCAAGGATCAAAAGCCCATTAAAATACGTTGAACCACACTTGCGTTAGTTTCTTATATTACAGTCAGTGGTTATAGCAGTAAGGTGTATCTTGAATTGAAGAATGAATCTTTGCCCTTGGGCATGTTCAGGTGAGTGAAGGTGTGTGGTGGGTGTGTGTGGGGGTTTTGGGGGTGGATGATTTTTGGGAGGTCATGGTGGGGGGTTGGATTGTCAAGGGACCGTTTTCTTTTTTAGTGGTTTAGTTAAAAAACACACATGAAGGGACAGTTTTCATTATCACAGGAAAGATAATGTGGGGATGGTGACACCACTAGACACCAGGGATACATACGAGGATGATGATCACAGGGTTAAGGGGCACCACTAGACACAAAGGAAACATTATAAAAGTAAGGTGATGGAGATCAGAGGTTGGGGGGTGCCACTAGATACCTGGGAAACATTATAAAAGCAAGGAGACAGTGATTGGAGGGTGGGTGCACCACTACACAGCAAGAATACATAAGGGGACAACAACTGGAGGGTGGGTTGCACCCTTACACACCAGGGAAACATGATTCAAGTAAGGCAATGGCAATCAGAGGGCAGGGGCACCACTAGACACCAGGGAAACATTATAAAAGTAAGGGCACTATGATCAGAGGGTAGGGATGCCACTGGACACCAGGGTGACACATTACATACATATAGGAATGGCAATGGGGGCACCACTAGATACCAGGGAAACAGTGTCTCACTCATCTCAATGTAGCCCACAGAACAAGTTCCAGCAGCGGCTGCAGAAGTCAAAAAAGTCCTGCTGTTCTCATACCGAGAATGTGGATGAATGGCTCCTCTCACTATGCTGGGTACCCTGGATTTTGGGGCCCAGAAAATGTATTTCTGCCAACTTAAAAAAAGCAACACTGAAAGCTAGCTAAATGGGTCCCATTTAGTTAGGGTCAGGTGTTTCCTTTTTTAAAGACATCATTTTTATGACTTTAAATGTTTGTAAGTTCAAACAGTGAAAAGAAAATGGTGGCCATATGAAAAAGGATTTTTCCTCATGGAAATGATTGGCCCGATAAGAAAAAGAATCTTTTTTCATATGGACAAAATTATTTTTTCATTCCAAGCAGCCATTCAAAAGACTATATTGAGCATGCTCAGAACTGAAATTTTTAAATTTAGTAACTTTGGAATGGATTAATATTTCTTCACCAAAAGAGAAAAATAACATCTGTGGGCCAAGTCCTTTCCATCCCAAAAATTTCAGACCAAAATTCCAAATGTTTTGGGCACAAGGTGATGACAAAAAAAAGAGGAAAAAATTAGATTTTTTAATGTTTTTTCACTATCCACTTCTCAGAATCTGTACATCCTACCAAAACAAAACTTGAAACATCAAGAAACCTACACCTTGAAACCAGGCATGCATAATTTCATGCAAATTCATTGAACAGTTGCAAAGATATTAAAGTACAAAATTTGAGCTTTAACACAGGAACCCCCCCACTCAACCATAATTATAGTGGTGCTACCACACCACTATAGTATATACTATAGGGGCATGGTTGTGCCCCTATAGTTAGGGTTAAGTAGACTGTTTAATGCTAAACCTCATTTTTTTTACTTTAATAATTTTGCAACCAATCAATAGATTTGCACAAAATTTGGTATGCGCTGTCCTGTTGGGTAGATCTCTTAACATGACAAGATTTTTTTCCAGTTGGATGTGCAGATTCTGAGAGCTGGATAGTGCAAAAACCTTAAAAGTCACCACTTCTTGCAGTTTTTTTTTTCTTTATTGCCTTGTGCCTAGATGATGTGTAATTTATAGGTTCATATGTTCATAGGTACTTTCAAGCCAGGGATAGATACAACCATCCAATTAGGCTCGCCTTCCCTAATTTATTGACACCTAAATTTGCTAATCCCAAAGTGTAGATCCACAGCTTTTTTGAATTCATTCATTGTGGAACTACGTGTAACCCCTGATGGTAAATTATTCCATATCTCAACCACTCTTAGGCTATACCAATTTTTTCTGAAATTGTGCTCCCATGTTTGTTGATATAATTGTTTAATATGTTTCCTAGTACTGGTTCTCCCACAATTAAGTACAATACCTAGATTCATTAATAACTCCTTATCTTCAATATTCTTAAATAAGAAGCAAAGATCACCCCATAATCTTCTATAACACAACGAATATAGATTTAAACTCACTAATCTATCATAATAATCTTTACTTTTTTGACCATTTATTTGTTTAGTTAGTCTTCTTTGTACACCCTCCAGGGTATGTATATCCTCCTTATTATATGGAGCCCAAACTCACGCTCAATATTCCAAGTGCGGTCTGACCAACGCAACATAAAGGGGAACCAAAACCTCACTCTTTCTACTAGCTATGAATTTTAAAATACAATTAAGGATCTGGGTAGCTTTTTTTAATTGTTTTCTACAATGTACTCTAAATTTGAAGTCGTTTGTGATTATAATACCCAGGTCTTTTTCCTCAGTAACAACTCCCAAATTAATTTTGTCCAATTGGTATGTTGTATCCTTATTTTTCTTACCAAAGTGCATTACCTTGCACTTAGATATATTTAATTGAGTTTATTGAGTTTAGTCCATTTACTTATTAAATCGGAGATTGTTGTAGTGCTTCTATATGTATGTTATCACTTGGGACCACACCCAATCTACAGTCATCGGCAAACTTGTGCATCCATACATTCTTATTATTAATTTGCAGTGAGGCAATATACAAATTAAACAAACTTGGTCCCAAAACCGAACCCTGGGGCACACCGCTCGAAACTGGGGCCCAATCTGAGTATTCCCCATGTATAACCACCCTCTGCTTTCTATCCCTCAACCATTCCGAAATCCATCTACTGATATTACTGGGTTGTTTAGTTTTGTCCAGTGTTGACAATAATTCCTTGTGGGGTAATTTATCAAAAGCCTTTGCAAAATCCCAAAACACCACATCTACAGGGTTCCCGATATCCATTTCCCTACTCACTCTATCATAAAAGGACAACAACTTAGTCTGACAAGATCTGTTTTGCACAAAACCATGCTGGAGTGGATCCATTATATCTAGTCGTTCCACGTGTTCCATTATTATATCTCTAATTATGCCTTCCAAAAGTTTCCCCAAAATTGAGGTCAGGCTAATGGGTCTATAATTACCAGGATCAGTACTGGGCCCTTTTTTTAGGATGGGTACTATGTTTGCCAGTTTCCAGTCATGAGGAACAGCTCCAGAATTTATAGATAATTGAAAAAATGTATGTTAAAGGATATGTCAATTCATCTGCTAACTCTCTCAATATCCTGGGATGCATACCGTCCGGGCCAGGAGACTTACTGATATTTAAGCCTATAATTTTCTTATAAATATCATCTTGCTTCAGAATTTTTGACCCAGGTACCAGGGGTCTATTTGTACTATGGGCATCTAAATCTTTATGATTATAAACTGAACAAAATAAATTGTTTTGAATATTTGCCATCTGCTGGTTGGTTGCTGTAAGCCCTTCTACAGTAAGAAAGGGACCTATACTATTAGAAATACTTCTCTGATTGTTAATATAAGAAAAAAAAAGCTTTTTTGTTGTCTTGAACTCTATTTGCAAGATTGATCTCATGTGAAGCTTTTGCTTTTTTATGGCTATTTTAACTTTTTTTTGGATATCCTTATATTCAGTGATTAGTTTATCAGACTTAGAAACTCTCAATTTCTTATAGATCCTGTTTTTTTTATTTATTAATTTTTTGATTGATCTTGTAAACCAAATCAGCTTGGTAGTACTGTTTTTTATGATATTTGATAACAAGGGGTACAAAATCTACTGTTAACTTATCTATTTTGGTTCTAAGAGAATCCCATGCGTACTGTACAGATTTATTAGCAAAATCCCTTTTCCAGTCCCAATTACCTAATTCTGTTTTTATTTTATGGAAGTCTGCTTTCTCAAAATTTAATTTGGTAGTAGTTCCCAAAACTCTAGTAAGTTGCATTTCCTTGATATTAAACAGTACAGTGTTATGATCACTACTTCCTAATGTGGTGCTTACTTCCACTGAATTTACCATTTCCCCCATATTAGTGAAAATCAGATCCAAGATGTTATTACCTCTAGTATTCTCTAGGACCATCTGTTCAAAACCCCCCGGTCCATAACTTCTATATACTGCCTATCCAGAGGTGAAGAGCCAGTGCCTTTGACCCAATCAGTATATTGGGTAAATTAAAGTCACCAGTTATTAACAGTCTTTTAGAAGTATCTAAATTACTAAGGATATCCAGTAGAAGCTTATCATCTTTAGGTTTCATTTTTTAATGTTAGAAAGAACTTGGGTAACAAACTGCCAGTGTTTGTTTGGTGAAAAAATATTAATCTGTTGCAAAGTTATTCTGTTTTTAAGTTCCTGTTATTTCCTATGGGAAGATCACTTTTCAGGATAGAAGTAAAACATTTGACAAAGGATTTGATCTCACAAAAAAGGGTTTATTCTTATGAGAAGCCATTCCTTTTTCATGAGGAAAAAATCCTTTGTATCGAGCCACCGTCTTTTTTTCCCACAAACTAAAAAGCATATAAAAAACATAAAGATTTTATCATTTTACAAAACAAACACCAGAACCTAGCTAAATGGGTCCCTGGTGTTTTTTTTTAACAGCTATCCCCTGAAATACTTTTTCTGGGCACCCAAAATCCCTGGTGCCAGTTTAATGAGAGGATCCTTCTGCCACAGAGGTTTCTTTTTTCTGCTCAAAGTACTGCTCTATTATAACTTGTATAGCCTTTATTTAATTACAAGGCTGCTGCTCAGCTTTTAATTCCACTAAACTGTGTAACCTTTTGGAGTGGGCAGAACATCAGGGATGTTAGTTACTATTATGTTTTCTTCTAAAATAAAGGCTGAAGTGACATTGAGTTAAAATAAATGTATCAAATAAAAACTTTTGAAACCCTTGTTGAGATCTTCCCAGAATATGCTGTTGGTTAGCTGGGATCCGCAGCTTATCCATTAGGTAGGGAAATGGGCAGACTGGGTGGGCCAAGTGGTCCTTATCTGCTGTCAAATTCTATGTTTCTATGTTAACTGGCTGGCAAACTGGCTGATGAGCAGAAAACAGAGCTTGGTGGTAAACGGTATACTGTCAGAAGAGATGCAAGTCACAAGTGGGGTACCTCAGGGATCAGTCCTGGGGCCAGTCCTCTTTTATATCTTCATCAGTGACATTGCAGATGTACTGGAGGGTAAGTTTTGTCTGTTTGTAGATGACACCAAGATCTGCAACAGAGTAGATGATCCAGATGGGGTGGGCAGAATGAAAAGAGATCTGGATAAACTAACAAAATGCTCGGAAGTGTGGCAACTGGAGTTTAATGCATAGAAGTGCAATATCATGCACATAGGGAAGAGAACCCTGAAGTCACCTATAGGCTGGGAGGGGAGTTGCTGGCAGTCACAAGGGAAGAAAGAGACTTGAGCGTCATTATCACCGATGACCTGAAATCATCCAAGCAGATCACTAAAGCAGTAGGTAAGGCTAGGAGAATGATGGGATGCATTAATAGAGGTATCACAAGTCAGAAGAGGGAGGAAACAATTCCTCTTTACAAGACACTGGTTAAGCCCTATCTGGAGTATTGCTTGCAGTACTGGAGGCCACACCTTCACAAGGACATTAACCGAATTGAGATAGTCCAGAGAAGGGCAACCAAAATGGTGCAGGGACTGCATCAGAAAACATATGAGGACAGATTAACAGAGTTCAATATGTATACCCTAGAGCAAAGGAAGGAGAGAGGTGATATGATTGAAACATTCAAACACCTGAAGGGCATTAACAAGGTGAAAGAGTTTAACATGTTTCAATATAAGAAATACAAGGGATCAGTCCTTGGGCCCCTCCTGTTCAATGCCTACATCTCTGACATAAGAACAGGTATCAGGAGTGAGATGAGTCTCTTTGTGGATGACTCAAAACTGGGGGCAGTTGTGGATGGGGAGGAGGGAAGGGTGGCCCTACAGGGGGACCTGGAGGCTCTGGAAAGATGGTCTAGAAAGTGGAAGCTGAGGTTCAATGCAGGAAAATGCAAGATACTGCACCTGGGGGCCAGAAACCCGGGCCAAGTGTTCACCCGGGGAATGGTACAAGTCTTGATGGCTGAGAAGGACCTGGGGGTGGTGGTGGATGTCAAGATGAACAACTTGGAGACTTGTAGGAGGGCAGCAGTTAAGGCCAACAGGATGCTGGGATGACTTGCTAGGGGGATCATCTCCAGAAGAAGGGAAGTGATACTCCCTCTGTATAACTGCTTGGTGAGGCGGTACCTCGAGTACTGCATGCAGTTTTGGAGGCCACACTTAAAGAGGGACATTAAACTCCTGGAGAGGGTCCAGAGGAGGGTAACTAAAATGATTTGGGGCTTGGGGGACAGGACCTATGAGGAGATGCTCAAAGAGCTAAATATGTACACATTGGAAGAGAGAAGGGACTGGGGGGACACGATAGAGATCTTCAGGTACATGAAGGGGTAAATAGGGGAGGAACAGTCAGAGTGCTTTGAAGGAAGGAGGAGGGGGCCACTAGAGGGCATGGGTGGAAGCTGTAAGGGGGAAGATTCAGGGGAGAAAGGAGGAGGTGCTACTTCACTGAGAGGGTGGTGGAGCCATGGAATGCGCTGTCTAGGGGTCTGGTGGAGGCAGAGATGGTGGAGTGGTTCAAGAAGGGGTGGGTCAGTTACAGGGGAAGGGTTCTGGAAGCAAAATCCAATGAAGCAAGAATATCCAGAACCGGAAAGGGAGAAGCCAGATAAGGTGAGGGGGGCAGCAAGGTCAGCTCCCAGGGTGGGGGCTGACCAGACGAGCAGACGTGAAAGACCATTAGGCCTATTCTGCTGGCATTTTAGTAAGTTAGAAAAATAGCAGGACAAGAGGACACAGCATGAGATTAGAGGGAGGCCAATTAAGGATTATGTGAGAAAGTTCTTTTTCACAGAAAGGGTGGTGGATGCATGGAACATCCTACCTCAGGAAGTGGTGGATATGAATACAGTGCAGGACTTCAAACAGGCATGGGATAGGCATAAGGAAGCAATACAGATGAGTATTAATAGATAGGCCATTGACAGAACAAAGGCCGATGGCACATTCGTAAGACTGAAAGAGAAATTTGCAGACCTGATGGGCCTTACGGTCCTTATCTGCTATCAACTTCAATGTTATGTTAAGCACAGGGAATGATAAACCAGGATACTAGAATTGATGATAGGAGACAATGGAGGCGGGCTCACTCCATAGTGTTGCAATGTTTTTCTTCTCCTACTTGGAAAGCATATTGGCCCAGATATTCAAAAGGGTTGCGCATGGCGCGACAGTGTTGCACCTTGCACAACCCACTGATGAGCCCTGGTGAGATATTCAAAAGGGAAAAGTGCACTGCACAAATCCCGATGTGCCGAAGCACATCAGTAATGTATGCAGGCACAGGTGTGGGGTGTGCCCATGCATAACCTGCACAGCCTGATATTCAGCCGGGGATGTGCAGAGTCATGCATGTGCAACCCCTACCTGTGCCTGCACAAAGTTAAGCCAAAAAAAAAAGCAACAAATGATGGCCACCCACAGGTGAGCTGCCACATTGCAGGGCACAACATGGCAGTTGCCACCTGTGGGTGGCCACCCAAGTTCCTGCCACACCTGGCAGCACCCCCCCATGCCCCATCATGGGCATTTGTCTAAATGAAACCCTCCTCCAATATTGCTGGAGGTCCAGTGGACCACTATGTGCCTGATTGCGGGCATCGGTATAGTAAACCCCCATCCAATATCCCTGGTGGTCCAGTGGACCAATCGCTGCCCTATCACTGGCATCTGTAAATCATAAAATAGTCCTAGTACCCTGGTGGTCTAGTGTACCCCCCTCCCCACCCATGCACTGAGCCCCACTTCCCTGCCCCCCCCGTCAGCCGGCAGCACCCCACCCACCTGCAGCCCCACCGCCCACCGACTGACAGCTCAGTAGGTCTGCATGTCCATTGGTTCACAGCATGAGCCAATGGGCATGTTACCACGTATTATACATTCCAGATATGTGGAATGAACCATTCCTATATCTGGAATGTGTAGTATGGCTGCACGCCCATTAGCTCACGCCAGGAACCAATGGCGTGCAGCCCTACCATGCTGTCAGTCAGCGGGCAGCGGGGCTGCAGGTGGGTGGGTGCTGCCAGCTGACAGGGGGCAGGGAAGTGGGGCTCAGTGCATGGGTGGGGGTACACTAGACCACCAGGGTACTAGGGACTATTTTATGATTTACAGGTGATCGCATGATTGGCAGCGACGTGGGCCACGGGACCACCTGTGATAGCTGGACTGGGGTTACTATACCGATGCCTGTGACTGGGCATATAGCAGTCCACTGGATCACCAGGGATAATAAAGGGAGGTTTCATTTAGATGACTGCCCGAGATCAGGCTGCAGGAGGTGTCAGTCCCCAATGGCTGCTGCCTGGCAGGGCGCCAGGCACAAGTCATCGGGGTTCGGTGCACCTGCATGCTAATGGATGCAAATGGGCCATAATAACATGCAAATGGCCCAATGTGCACCTTGCATAAATTATGGCCCCATTTGCATGTCCCCTTTTGAATATCATTGGTGCTGTGCATGGCACAAAGGCACTTGTGCTAGCGCATCTCCATGCTCCACTCTGGCCACTTGTGCTGGTGCAGTACCACTGCACCATGCAGAGTGGGGGTGGCTAGGATGTGATATTCAAAGCTGCTGCACCATAGCGCAGCTCCGTTGAATATTGCCCAGGCCACACCCCTGCACAACAAAGTTGAGCTGCACCCAGGCTTGCGCCACTGCCTGGCGCAGTTTGAATATCCAGGCCATTGTGTGCTAAGATGCTCATTTCTGTTTATTATAGGTATGCTCTTGTTGCCTAGTAAATGGAGGTATATCTTTATTTTGAAATAGGCTTGATGATGCTACGGTCAAAAAAGCAACATTTTAATGTGTTTCTCCAGAGTGCTACCGACTAGATAACTGACAAGATAACAAGGGAGCACTGTGTTGCGTAGATAATTTTTATGTCCTATGATGTTCCAAATGGGATTTTGCCTCATGTTTAATTCTGTTGCATACTGAATGTGAGCTGGGGTCTCAGAAGGCTATTGAAAAGCTCAGAAATGCATGTAGCTAAGATGAACGCCAATTTGCAGGTACACTGGTTTTCAACTTAAGTCATTGCTAAAGAGTCATAATTATGGAAAGCTAAATTGTGGCTCTTAACATTTTCTTTGAGTCTGTTGAATTTTATTGACACTTTAGTTGTCTGGTACATTTAATTAAAGCCCTGTCATGACTGTCATTGGTCTGAGACAACAAAATGTTCTCTTGAAACAGGATCTAAAATTAGGATAAATTACAGAGGCCATAGATCTGCTGGTTATGGAGCCCAATGCTCTACTGCTAAAATGGCCTGAAATGAAAAACCATAAAATGATGAATTATTACTTAATTAGTGACCCTTGGAGCTATGTGACCAGACTGATCAACTGACTGTTAGAACTTGTGAATTTAGATTGAAGAAGGAAGAAGCACAGGATGCTTGTAGTGTACGCTCGCAGTTTTATTGCATGTTTATGGGTACATAAGTTACAATACTTTTGAATGTAAATTCACATTTATAAATCATGCACAAAAGTATCTTTTTATTTGAACGTTTATGATTAATCTCAATTGTAAGTGCAACACAGCCACAGAGGGGTGAGAATCATTGTCCTGAAGTCAACCATCATCTGCAGCATTTAAGTAGTGTAATTGGTGTGGAAAATACTGTTGCTGACAGCTGTCAGTGCTTAGGTACAATCTAAAAATTTAGATTTTAATTCTCAAATATGCTTGATGTCTGTTTTCTAAAAGTTGCCTCATGTGGGACAGCATGGTCAATAACAAGCTAATGTAAAACTGTAATCTGCACATTCTGAATGATATACAGCACCACCTCAATTCCAATGCTAAGCTATGTCCCTCATAATAACTGCACCCCCATACTCTGTAAACATGGCAGCAGAGATTCCACAATAGTCAAGCAAATACGGATAAATCTTTTACTGGTCAGAGGTACAGTACTACTACTGTGGCAACTGAATGTACTACACACAAACATGGGGGCACACAAGGTTCCTAATTTCATCTTGCATGAATAAAAAGTAGATTATGTTGGAGTCCCAACTTGGAGTATGCAGTGAGGAACACTCAGAGTCCACAGTTATACTACAGTCAGGACACTTGATAGTTTTATCTATTATGTATAATGAGGAGATTTTGGAGCCTGAAAAGATCCAAATCATACTCTCAATCAACGTCCCCATATAACAAAATATTACTGGTGTGTCAGTGGACCCTCTGATTGATGCCCCTCTGTAGCCTTACATCCTAGATGTCTAGTACCCCCCCATCCTTTCCTGAAGTAAAGAAAACAATTCCTTGATTTTGTTTTCTTTTTTACCTTAAAAAGAAAGTCCCTCACCGATCTCCCCCCACCTCTACCTCCCACTTAGCACTCACCACCCCATACATCCCCAGTACACCCCCACACACCATCACTCACCTGAACAAGTCTCAGGTTTGAGATTCTTTCTCCAATGGAAGACACATCATACTGCTGGAACTAGAGACTGCAATATGAGAAACTAAGGTAAACGCAGTTCAATGTATACCAATTGGGGTTTCAGCTCTGATGCATTACTCAACCATATCTTGACATATTGGCACCAGATTTTCAACATGGCCTTTTGGGGACCCCTCCTCATGAACAATATGACTGCTGTTATGCAACTCCATCTTGAAAGGTGATTTCACAGTTGGTTGTTGAAACTGCCTTTTGAGCAAGATTTGAACATTTTTCCTGACCTTGTTTATGAGGTTGGGTCATGAAAAGGCTATGTTGAAACTTTGGGGTCAAAATATAAAAAATTCGAAAGTAATGACCATTCATTGAAATTTCACTATGCATACTCATAACTTTGGACGTTTTAAATATTTTGACCCTAAATTTTCAACATAGCCTTCTTATTACCTGACCTCATATATGTAATAGAAAACAAACAAAGAAGAAAAGCCGTGAATCAGCCTAGTAACCAGTGTACTCATATGAGTAGCCAGCTCTGAGAATTTCCAAAAGACACAGAAGGAGTGCACTCAACATCAAATAGAAGAGCCCAGAGTTCCAAGGTATAATCCGAAATCGTATTTTTATTTTGCTCATGAGCTCACATACAACACAGCATAATGCCTGCTACCACCCTGTGCTTCGACTCATCACGAGTCTTCCTCAGGGGTGTGGCTAAATCAGGGAGAATTGAATATTTAAATGAAATAAGTGATGACATTTCATTTATCCCAGTCATTTACGTAATGACATCATATTAACATTTAAACAGCTAAGGTGTCATTTTCTTATATAATGTTATCTTACATATATCATTGGTCATTTCACATATCAACAATAAAACATAGAAAAAAACATTTATGTTTTACTTCAGGTAGATACTTTAGCAAACAGGTTTATCTTAGTGTATCATTAATTTATTCAAAATAGGATGCTGCTAGCATGCAAACCTTTTAACTTTTAACTTTTTAAAACAGATAAAGTTTCTATCAAACACAACACTTACAGTCACTTGGTTACTGGGTTTCAAGTCTCTGGCAAGGACTGTCTTCCTTGTAAATAGGCTCCAAACTATATTTTGTTCTGGCTAACTGGCCTGGATCCAGAGTTCAGAGTTTCCCAGAAAGAAACTGACCTATAAAGAGAAGCAAAACGAGACAAAATATTCATGTTATTCAATGACACTCTTATTAAATCATCATTGCTTTTATTTTAGAAAGGGTTTAAGGTCCCATCTTTTATTTAGACCATTCAGATTTACACTTTTTAGAGTGTAGATTCATTTACTTTCTTTTTCCAGGAAAATTTTAGGACTGTCTCCCCTAAATTCCAATGAAGGAACCCATTCAATAACCATAAATTTCAAACAATCAGGTTTAGAGTCATGTACCTGGCTAAAATGTAATCCTACTGGAGTATCCTGTCTTTTATTGATAATAGAGCATACATGCTCTTGAATCCTTTGCTTCAAAGATCTTATAGTTTTACCTACATATAGTAGGTTACAGCTACACTTGAATGCATAGACCACATAGCATGTATCACATGTTATGAGCTCTCTAATTTCCTGCTCGAATGTTAGAATTTTGGGGGTTTTGGAATTCTTCCATTTATAGCTCCCATTTGTTCTTTTTGGTAACCATGTTGTTCTTGACTTTCTTGGGGTAGTGAATCTGCTGTGTACTAAAATATCTTTTAAATGTTTTGCCCTACTGAAGGAAACCCTTGGTTTAGTCCCCACTGCCTTAACTTCTTTCTGATCACACATTAAGATAAGCCAGTTCTTATAAATGACATTTCCAATTAACCATGTCTTATGGTTATATTGTGTTACAAAGCTGCATGGTTGTGCACTAGTTTCATCATTTGATTTGTTCAACAAAGTTGTTCTGTCCATTTTACTGGCTCTCTTTTTTTTTGTTCTTCTAGAAGCCTAAATGAATAGCCTCTTTTTAAAAAATGTTCCATCAATTAATTTGCTTGTATTTCAAATTATTCATCTGTGCTACAATTCCTACAAAATTTGACCATCTGACTAAAATGAATTGAATCTTTTAGATGTTACGGATGTGTACTTGTTGTATACCTGTTCCTAATCACGTGATGTGTAATCTTACCTTGTTGTCTCATGATGTGTAACCTGTTTCTAATTATGTACCATGTTGTCCCAAGTGTGTAAGTATGTAATTTCCTGAACTCTCCCTGGTCATACCTAAAAATAGGCAAATTGCTTGTCTAGTGTACTTACCTGGTTAACAAAAGCTAAATAAATAAATAAATGTAACACAGAGTTTGTTGCTGTGGGTTTCCAAAAACATTTTGTTTCTATATTAAGAGTCTCATTAACACTGAGGTCCAGATCCAAGTGGTTTAACTTGAATTTGTCTGCTACATAAGTTAAACTTAAATTTAGATAATTTTCATTTAAACAATCAACAAAATCTTTCACAAGTGTTAACTCTCCTATCCAAATACATAGATCATCAATAAAGCAGTGCCAATATTTAATATATTGGCAAAATGGGTTATTCACATTTTAAAACAAGGTATTTTCCCAATAGTCCAAAAATAGATTGGCATGACTCGGGGCCATTGCTACTCCCATTGCTGTTCTACACTTCTGTAGGTAAAACTGGTCATCAAATCTGAAATAATTATGTTCTAAAATAAATTTTAATGCTTCTAAAATAAATTCCTTCAGAAGTGCCTCTGAATTATCAATTTTATCCAAAAAGTATTTTACAGCAGTGATGGCCTGCTTATGTTCTATCGATGTATAAAGTGATTCTATATCAATACTCAACCAACAAAAGTCACTTTCCAATTTGACTTTGTGTAATTTCTCCAGCAAATGTTTTGTGTCTCTAATGTAGGAGTCCAGGCCCAACACACTTTGCTGCAAGAAAAAATCTACAAATTTCCCAAGATTTTGTGTCCTGCTCCCTATTCCAGAGACTATTGGTCTACCTCAGGGATCTGTTTTATTTTTATGCAATTTAGTTAATGCATAGAATCCTGGTACTCTTGAAAACTCCTTAAAGATGTACTGAAACTCCATATCTTTAATACTACCTTCATTAAGTCCCTGTGAGAGTAATACAAATAACTCTTTCTTATAAATCAATGTTGGATCAAAATTCAACTTCTGATAATTCTTTTCATTGTCTAACAGGGTATCCATCATGGACTTACAATTTTGTCTGTCTAAAATCACAATGCTTCCTCCTTTATCTGAGGCTTTAATGACATTTTCACTTTTCCTTGCTAATTCTTTAATAGCTTGACTTTCTTTTTTGTTAGATTGTAGTTTGGTGTAGATTTTTTTATTATTAAGTACTTCTTTCACTTGCTGAAAAAAGCACTTTTTCGTAAGTGTTAATTGCTTCATTAAATACATAAGGACAAATGGAATTTACCTTAAATCTATTTGTTCTTAATTAAAATAGAATGCTGCTTCAAGTAACTAGAAGTGTTGTGTTTGATAGAAACTGTATCTGTTTTAAAAAGTTAAAAGCTAAATGGTTTGCACACTAACAGCATCCTATTTTGAATAAATTAACGATACACTAAGATAAACCTCTTTGCTAAAGTCTCTACCTGAACAACAACATGAATGTTTTTTTCTATGTTTTATTGTTGATATGTGAAATGACAAATGATATATGTAAGATAACATCATGTAAGAAAATGACACCTTAGCTGTTTAAATGTTAATATGATGTCATTATGTAAACGATTGGGATAAATTAACTGTCATCACTTTTTTCATTTAAATATGCAATTCTCCCTGACTTAGTCACACCACTGAGGAAGACTCACAGTGAGTCGAAGCACAGGGTGGTAGCAGGCATTATGCTGTGTTGTATGTGAGCTCAAGAGTAAAATAAAAACACCATTTTGGATTATACTTTGGAACTCTGAGCTCTTCTGTTTGATGTTGAGTGCACTCCTTCTGTGTCTTTTATTTATGTAATAGCTGTCATTTTTCAAATCCTGGCCAAAATGTGTTTTCACACCTGTTGTTTGGAATGGTGTTGCAGTTTCATAGAATTACATGTTGGCAGGGATTTGAAAATGTACTGTATTGAGTACATGAGATGGGGCAATAAGATGGCAATGCTGGCAATGTGTTTGCTGTTTTCCTATATATGGAAGCACAGGGTCCTTCCATAGTGACATACATATATGCATCTATGGATGGAAATACATATATGGTTACTCTATCTGAAAAAAAACTATAGCTGGGAGTGCAGGGCCTGGAGGGCCCTGTGCTCTCAAAGGCAAATAAGGCTACAATTACACTATCTAAAAAGTAAGGTAATAAATTGCAAAAAACACTTTGTTAATGTTCTAGTTAGGGCTAAAGCCACAAAACTAGTGACCTTTGGGATTAGGGCTTCCAACCTTAACACCCCACCCCTACCTTGCACAAACAAACAGGCATTGTGGGAGTGCCTTGAGGCTGTCAGCCCTAATGCTCACCCATTCCATAAGTAAATAAGCTGAAATGGATGCAGTATAAGAGAACAAGGTGAGCATTATGACTGGCTACAGAGGTTGCCAGGGTTACGTTTGATGGCAAGTGATTAAGTATGTGTGAGTCAGAGATGTGAGCAGGCAGCATATGTATTAACAGACTCAGATTGGTACATAATTGCCTGATCACTTAGTTGTTACAGGACAAACAATGAATGAAGGGATTTAATGATTGTGTCAATGGGTGACTCACTGAATTGCAGGAGGACAAAATTGTCCCATATATCCGGCTTTCCAGTCCCCATTAAAAGAAATGCACCTCCATTGAAATACATGTTCACTTAATCAGTTCCTGGGGACATCCCAATAAAGTGGAAGTCCTTATTATCCACATCAAGATTAAATGGCTTGTACTATGATAACTTTGGGCAGGTTCAATGGGTCTGCTTGAAAGTATGCAAGCATCTTCAGAAGGGACATGTCTATTGATATTCCAAATTTGGTTTGAATCCCTTTTGTGGTTTCTGGGATACAGAGTGTTGGAAAAAAAAGAGATATTTATGTGTTTTGCTAGTTTTTTGTCAACCTGTATCTCAGAAGTGGCTGTAGCAACAGGGCTGAAATTTTCAGGGTAGAAATCTTTGGCATCATGGATGTGCCTTTTAAAGGTTTGGTAAAAAATACTAATCCATTCCAATGTTATGAAACTTTGTTTTTACTATTATTTCCTAAGGCCAAAAAATTGATATTCCTGGCATCATGGCAAAGGATTTTATACTGACGTTTAGTAATGGGCATATGACTGTATGTGAGAGCAGCTGTCTGGTGTAGGATTGTATGCCAAAGCCTCCTGCAGAAGGGTACAGGTGCAGATTGGCACACCCACCACCAAAATGACTGCAGGATACTGGAGAGACCACTCCCAGTGCCCCCAAATCTGTTTTTTCCTCTGAAAAAAATACAGCCCCCTAGTGTAATTATTTTTTATTTGATGCAGAATCCTGCATCCTGCTATTTTCAATGCAGAATTCTGAATCAAAGTGCTTGATTTCACTGATATCGGGGTGCCCAATCCCCTGGTTAGTATTTATCCTCCCCTCCACTACTGTGGCACACTGGGGATCACCCCCCATGTGCTGAAATAATTAAATTAATATTTTTCCAACAACGGAATGCCAACTCCTGGTGTTGGATGTCTCCCCCGAGCCCACTTCCATTGCCAATGGGGGTACCCAATCCCTCTGTTGGCATTATGTATCCCCACAACTCATGTGGCATACTGGGAACCCACCACAGTGTGCCCACATTTACTTTTCATTTTCCTGTAAATAAAGAAAACCATCCCTGATGTCTCTTTTTAACCTGTAATGAAGAAAATGGTCCCTCGTCCTCTCCTCAGTCCTCCCACTGAGCACCCACCTCCCCACCCCCCTTATAAATACTTACCTCTGGAGGTCAGGAGCAGTGATCTTCTCTGGACTGGGATACATCTGCACTCCTCAAAGCCCAACCGCAAACTGAGGAATCAAGGTAGGCTTGTATTATGGCTGTCAATTGGGTTTTCAAGTTACAGTAGTTTGATATCTCAGCCATTTTTAGGAATTTGGGACATTCCGTTATGAACACTGGCACTGTCATTTCATTATTTGGTCCCAAAAGGTGATTTTGCGATCGCTACATGGATTCACCTTTCTGAACTGATTAACAAAATGACAATGCCAGTGTTCAGGAGGGGAGGTCCCAAAAAGCCCATGTTGAAAATCTGGTTCAAAAATTCCCCAAAATGACTACATTACGAGTGTGCCTTGCAGTTTCTATGCATATTCATAACTTCACCAATTTTTTATATTTCACTCCAGATTTTCAACATTGAGATTTTTTCACACCTCTTCATGAACAGTGCAGCTGTCATTTTTCACATTTTGTCCAAAATGTGTTTTCACATCTCTAGTGCAGAATGGCACAGTTGCTGTGTGAAATCAACTTTTGAGATGTACTAATGAAATCACAGTGCCACTATTTATTAGGTGTGGTACAAAAAAGGCCACGTTGAAAATTTGGTGCAAAAATACATAAAAATGCCTGAGTTACACGTGGTCATTGAAATTTCACAATGCACATGCATAACATTTTACAAAGTTTAATATTTTAACTCCAAATATTCAACACTGTCATTTTTTCACAACACCTCATGAACACTACACCTGTAATTTCTCACTTCCTGCCCAAAATGTGTTTGCACAGCAGTGGTGCAAAATGGCACAGTTGCTGCTCAAAATCACCTTTTTGGAAAGAGTAACAAAATGAAAGTGTTAGTGTTCATAAGGTGGGGTCCCAGAAAGGCCATGTTGAAAATTTGCAGTGAAAATACCAAAACACCCCCCACAAAACTGGGAAACTATTATACTATCTCAAAAAGAAAGGAAATGAATTAACAAAACTTTGTTTAAAACAAAGTTAAGGTTCTACACATAGCTCTTCAACCAAAGCGATCAATCAATCAATCAATCAATCAAAAAAAGGATCATCCTTAAAAAGTCAAGCCCTTTTGTTATAGGCCTAAAAGCCTAGAAGGAGGGACAGAGAAAAAGGGAGAAGGGGAACTGGGAAGGATGGAAGGGGCAAGGTTTCGAAGAAGTGATCAGGGGGGCCAGAAAAAGAAAAGGAGGCCCAGCTCACGAGACGATGACCTCACAAAAAGAGGTGGGGCATTAGAAAATGGGAGCAGGGGATAGGTTGAAGGGAGAGAGGGAGGCAGAAAGAGAGCAAAGGGGTGGGTTGCAATAGGGGGAGATATAAGGTGCTGGACAAGGGAGCTCTCTCTTACTTTTGCTAGGCAAAATTTTAATTTTGTTTAGCACATCAATCGGAGCGTTCCAGGAAGATTTATGGGTAAGGCAAATTTTTTATTAATTAGGGGATAGTCATATGAGGCTTAAGTATAAAATAAATAAAGAAATACTGCAACAGTACAAAGGGCAAGTTTAAACATTGACTGCACAAAAAAGTCTAAAATTAAAACATATACTGTATATATATATATATATATATATATATATATATATATATATATATATATATACTGAAGGTAAGCTGAGGTACGCTGTGCAATAGGTAGTAAGGTATATCATAACATGCTGGTAGAGGTCCTAACAAAAATAGGGGCAAGCAAGCTTGAAATACAGGTAAGACGGTGTTTATTCTTGAAGTCCCTGAAAATGCAGTATTGGTAGCACATTTGCCGTTGGGGAGGCAAAAGGAAAGACTTAGTTGATGCCAATTGGGGGAATGTTGGAGGGGCAGCTGGTCATAAACCTAAATGGCAAGGCTTGAAAACACCCACATAGGAATGGACAGGCTGTTTTAAAACAGGTGGGTGGTCCAGCGAGGGCAAGGGGACTTATCTGGTTTAGTAGAGCACTTTGAGGTGCCTCAAACCAGTCCCCATTTCATTTGGAAAAGGTGGATCAGGGAACAAGCAACTGAAGGTGGTAGAATAATGTTGGGAGGGAGGAAGGGAAGGGGCAGGTCTGGCGAAAAGATGTTGTGGCTGGTGGAGCAAGGCATGACTTCAGTTAAGACGGGCCAATGTGGCCACAGTGTGGATGTCATCTTGAAGTTGGGGGTTGTGAGAAAGAGACAATCCGTGGCAGTGGAGCCCTTCACCAACTTTATAAATTGCTTTAGGACTGTTTTTGGTAATCCCAAACACAGTTACTTGGCAATCTGGGGGGGGGGGTTGCTTTAAAAGAAAATCCTTCATAGATTTACGCCCATCACCAAGTGAGAGTATTCTGTAGGACAGCATTTGTACCCTATCAGAATTACTTGGGAAAACTGGGCAGGTAGGATCCTACAAGAGACAAGAAATGGGGGGGCAGGTGTTTTCTTGCACAAAATGCGGTTTTAATTTAGTCTGTGACAATATGGGAATTATTGCAGAGGCCATTGCGAATAAAGGGCATATTTAGTGAAAAGGGCTGGCGGATTTGAAGAAACACAAGGGACAGCGTGGGAGCCACCATTTTGACTCAGGACGGCGTGGCGACCGCCATTTTTGGGTAATAGTATTGTGTGGATGACATATGGATAGAAATCAAGAGGCACCTAGAAAAGCAATGGGGTATATTGTTGATGGTTGATACATTACAAAAATTAAAAAAACAACCACAAAATAAAGCAGTAGGGGGATGGAACAAATATAATGCATGGGGCTCCTAGAAGTACTCAGGGTGGGTGCTATCAATGAAGGGGTTCCTGGTGCCTACAAAATTTGATATACACAGGTAACAATGGGGAAAGATAGGGAAAAAACACATGATATTAACATAACAATTATATTAAGGATGATAGCTAGATCAGTCAAGAAAGTAAGGAATTTATTTAAGGATAAGAGTTTTTGAGCTGCAGCAGTAGGGACAGTCTGACTGCTTTTGATGTTGGGGCAGCACGATGGAATGAAGGGGGAGGTTTTGGGAAGGCAGCAAAAGGACCAAGAGGTGGCCATGGGGTTGCCACCTTGTTGTGACAGGCCAAGTGGCACATTGCAGTCACCATGTTTGGGAAAATAAAAGGAGGAGGGAATCCAAGGTGTTCACAGGCCCTACTGATTCAGACTAAATAGTAAATAATAATAAAATACCATAATAGAAAGGGATCTGTAATTTATGGGGGGGGGGTCACAGTTACCTAGCAGGGCCACAGAACAGAACAGCATGCTATTGATTAAAGGGGAGAAATAGTTAAAAAAATAAAGAAAAGAAAATACTCTGCATTTGCTTTCATGGCAACATGCGGGCGGTCGCAAAAGGTGGGATATTGTAGGTGGGCATTATTAGGATGACCACTTCTTTTGAGGTTGGATCACAGCCATGTAATTTTTCTGCAGGATGAGATCTGGAAAATTTGGTGGCCAAATCATGAGACTCAAACAGCCTTTGTTATTATTTGCATATGACTTCCAAGAGATTAAGTTAGTATTTAAAAAAAAAAGATAAATAAATAAATATGGTTCCAACTGCTAGAGCTGCACCATTAGAACTTTGATAATGAAATATCCAGTATATCGTAAAAGTATAGTTGTCTGAAATTTTTCTTAACACAGGCTTTAAGCTTATAAAATGAGATGATATAAGTTCTAATGTAACTTGGAGAAATCTCCAGAGAGTAAATGGCCAGCAGGAACTATCTGCTCACTCCAGGAAGAGGGCTTACAGGGAAAGCATTCCAGATAGCTTTCCCTGGAAAACATGGGTTGAGTTAACCCTTCTGCTGGAAGGCTATTCAAGCAAAAACCAAGGATAAAGAAATCTGCTGTCATAGTGGGTGGCAGGCTGTTTAAATAATCCCTTTATTGGCTTTAGATATTTGAAGAGCATAGGCCATGTTGTTTGGTATGTGCCAGCATTTGGTGGTGGCCTAAATAAATTAAAAACATTTTACTTTGATAGCTCTCTGTGTGAAGAATTCAGGAGGTTTCTTTCAAATAGTGAGGTATTACTGTTGCCCCACTCTCAATTTGTCACTTCACTGATATTTATTTGGTACCAGGAAAAGGCTCTATTGAGTGATGCTCATTTACATGGAGATCCTGGTTAGAGCAGGGAGAGTTAAAAATATTCTCAGTGAAACATGTTTACAGAACACACAATGGGCTTTAGATGTGACATATTAGTAAAAGATGGCAACAGAAACATAATACAGTTGAAAATACAAATAAAAGAAACATAAGGCATACATAAAAAGAAGAAGTATGAACAGAAATTAGGCAGGGAAAACATAGCACAACTAGTAAAATAAGGCAGGAGATATATAATGTGGAGGAGACACAGTAGATGGGTGGTAAGGTCATGGCATAGCAGGAGGTGGCAGGGGTTATCAGCAATATAAACATCAATGCAATGGACAGCAAGAAGCGTGTTACACACTTTTGGCTGGTCAAAAACCAAGCCATGATGGTTGTAACTCGCTCCAGAGGGTAGCGATGAGCCAGCCGCATGCATCTTTTCCTTAAATGGCAAGGTATAACACTATTTTTCTCCTGGCTTTATATCGAGATGGAGTTTTTCTACAGAACAGTGCCTGGATATGAGACATGGAGGGTAGGCAGGATATAGGAACTAGTAGGGACACATATAGTAAAAGAAAAAAAAATTTAAATTAAGGAACCAAATCATTTCTAATGGACACTATTATGGAGCATAGTATTTCCGTCCCGTGCCACTAAGGGAGCAGATTGGACTAAGACATTTTCTTTTTAGTCTGGAGAGTGGCATATGGTATGCCTCTGGCCTTCAACACCAATCAGAGGGTGTGAGGAGCTTCACCTCCACTTCATGATAACATTTGAGTGGTTGGAGGACAGTCAGCAGGGGTGATACAGTGGCATCCTTACTGGTGGGAAAGATGGGAGGGGGCAGGACAACAGGGGGTGGGATGACCTGGTTATTCAGGACTACTTAAGGGAAGGGAATGGTTTTGACCTGGGAAAAGTTTTGCCATTGCCCACTTGACCTTTGCTGTAGTTGCCCATGGGTTGGAGAGGTACTGTAATCTTCCACCATGGCATCTTTGAGTCCTAGGTTTTGTTTCTCAGGTTGGGAAGGAAACCTCTACTGCCATAGGGGAGACAGAATATTTTGGTATTGGGCAGCAGTACATTATTCAAAAAAAAAAAAAAGAGGGTGATCTAGAGGCGAAGGGACACAGGGGAGAAAAATAGGTGAAGGGATGTTGAAGATGGTTAATGGGTGCCCGGGGAGCCACTGGCAGGGGAAAAGGACAGAGGGTCCAAGACATAGATAGAAATTTGGGGTTTTGGTAATAGGTACAGAAAAAGGTCATTAGGCTCCCTGAGCAGAAAGAGAATAAATTTAAGGTTTTTGGGGGGGATGAAATAAATCAAATGGCGACTGATGCTTCAATGGTGCAGTGAGTTTTGGATCACTGGCACCTTGATTGCAAGACTATGGGACTGGGGCATGTGTTCTCACATCCCCTGGCTCAAACCACAGCAAGTGCTAAAGGGAGCCACACCTTGGGGCAGGTTTGAGTGTAGTGATCAGGGAGGACATGAAGGTAAGGGAGGAGAGCTCTTCAGAGTGTTTCAAGCCATCAGAGCTCAGTACAACAGGGATGTAAGTGGGGAAATCAGGGATCAACAAGTAGCCAATGTCATGGGGCTGGTATAGGAAAAGAATGGCCCATGCCATCATGGTGGTCCACCTGGTCACCGTAGGTGGCATAAGAAATGTGAAAGGTTTGGGAGGTTCCAAGTAGGGGTGTAATCAGAAAAAGCATAATGAAGGGGTAGCAGAAAAAGAATGGGTTAGGAGAAGGCTCATATCAGAGCAGTTGTTGGTGGGAGACTTTTGGGGGGCTGCCACAGGTCTGTCATATATACTGTACCTTCGAGGTTGTTACACTGTGAGGGGGGAGCTGATTGTACGTTCATCTGAATGGTTAAGGCGCAACAGGGAATCAAGGTCGGGGTTCAAAAAAGAAGAATACAGAGCCTCAAGGGGGAGATCTGGGGTAGATAAATATTGCATTTAGTAATAGTGAAGCAGCTCCGGAGGTCACAGCCCAATGGGGGTTGAAGGATGGCTTGAAAAATTTAAATAGGGGAACATCCAGCTGCTATAAAAAGGGCATCAGAAATGGGAATGACTAAGGAAGGGTTTTGTCTATTCACAGGAAACAAACTGAAATGAGTGGGGGGGGCTGTATGTGTATAAAGATAAGTAGCTCACATCATTTGTTTATATGTTGTAGAAAATGGCTGCAGGAAAGAAGTAATGTAGCATGAGATATTCCCGAATGTGGTGTGCTTAGAGACAGACCGAACAGAATCTGGGGGGGGACAATTGGTTCTGGCCTGCAAAAGGTATGGATTCAATGGAAGGATGTGGAACGGATGCATCTACAGGCCCTGTTTACTCCACTGATAACTGGGAACTGACAGACCAACCCAGAGCCTAACTGCATTATGGTACACCATAGTGACAAGTGATTAGGGTGCATGTCTGTGGTTACTGAGGTTTAATCAAATGCAGGATGACCAGAGACTCAGGTTTGGGACTTAGAGTCAGGAGGGGTAGTAGAAGATGGCAGTAAGAGGAGAAGGGGGCACAGTCAAGAACACAAGGCTATAGATAAGGGCCAGAAAGAAGATGAACCGAAGAGGAAACAAACAGTTGTCAAGGTTTGATGGGAGGGGTAATGGCAGCAGAATGGCATAAAGAAAATAATAGCCGGGTGATATAGAACAGAGGGACCCAGCTGGTGGAGAGGGGTAAAACACATTGGCATCACAAAAAGCAAGAGGGGGCGTGGATGCATGGTTGAAGACTTTGTAGGAAGGAAGGAGTCTGGGGAGGGGAAGCCCACCTTCCAAAGCAAGCTGGAGATGGGCTAGTGGAAGAATGAGACAGAAAATATTTTCGGGAGGGAAGGGGGGAAATATTCTGGAGTTACACCAAGGTGGGGTGTAAGACAAAAAAGGGATGAGGACTCCCAGGAATAGAAAGTGGCAGTCAGGAATTGGACCTGGCCTAGACAAGAGTAAAGGGTGTTGACACCCAGGAATGGAAACGGGGGGGTGGGGCAGGAATTGGACCTTGCCCAGACATTAAAAGATAACCACCTCAGGTTTACATCAGGGGGTGAAAGAGAAAACGGACAAGAAAGAAAGACCCCTTCGGGTTTACATCCGGGGTTGGGGGGAGAAGAAAAGTGTGATATAAATGTGATATGACATGTGATATAAAATGTGATCAAAATATGATATATATTTTGATACTTCAAATAAAGAGAATATGAAAATAAAGAAATGTTTTAAATATGGTATGTAAAGGAACACAGTATTGTTGATGGAAAATCTACAGGTAAATGGCAATCTTTTAATAAAAGGTATGCCGACTGAGCAATCAAAAGCAATACTGGGTGTGGTGTCCTTCTTGGGATGAAAGGCTCTAGAACAAGAAGGATTGTCCCTAAAAAGACAAGCCCCTTGGTTATATGCCTGGAAGCCTAGAAGGAGGGACAAAGAAAATAAGGGAAGGGGAACCAGGAAGGAAGCAAGGGTGGGGTTTCGAAGAAGTGGTCATAGGGGGAGGGCCAGAAAAAGAAAAAAGGGCCCAGCTCCTGGGTGGATGACCTCACAAAAAGAGGTGGGGTATTAAAAAATGGGAGCAGGGGATAGGTTGAAGGTAGAGAAGGAGACAGAAAGAGAGCAAAGGGGTGGGTTGCAAAAAGGGGGATATAGGGGGAGGCACAAGCTCTCTCTCTCTCACTTTTGCAAAGCAAAATTTTAATTTCCCACCAGCCGCCCAAGGAACTATGGGATATAGGGAGGGAAGAATGAGAAAGAAAATATTTTCGGAAGGGGAGGGGGGGAAATTATGGAGTTACACCAAGGTGTGGTGTAAGACAAAAAGGGTATGGACACCCAGGAATAGAAACGGGTTCAGGAATGGACCTGGCCCAAACAAGAGGAAATGGTGGACACCCAGGAATGGAAAGCGGGGGACAGGAATTGACCTGGCCCAGACATTAAGAGATAACCGCCTCAGGTTTGCACCAGGGGTGAAAGAGAAATGGACAAGAAAGAAAGACCCATTCAGGTTTACATCGGGGGATAAAAGAAAAGTGTGATATAAATGTGATATGAAATGTGATATAAAATGTGATCAAAATATGATATAAAATGTGATCAAAATATGATATAAATTGTGATACTTCGAATAAAGAGAATATGAAAATAAATGTTTTAAATATGGTATGTAAAGGAACTTAGTACTGTTGATAGAAAATCTGAATGACAAAGTTTTAATAAAAGGTATGCTGATTGAGCAAAAGCAATACTGGGTGTGGTGTCATTTTTGGGATGAAAGGCTCTAGAACAATCTTTATTTAATCAGGTGAACATCATTGAGCAAGCTCATGTTCAAGATGGACCTGGAAAGGAGAGGTTAACAATACATACAAAGGAATACTCAGTTACATCATAATTGGGTAACCAATATATAGAAAATGAATTCTCACTTATATAGTATTTACACAGAGCAGTAATTATACACAGGAAGTTTATAATACACACAAAACAGAGTATTGAAAAGAGCCATTAAGCAAGACCATGAAGGGTATGCAACTGAAAAGTATAGCAACTGCAGTACAGTATATACAGGTTAAACGTACAGAACTATAAATACAATGGGCCAGATATTCAGAAATGCAGCAAAGGCCGGCGCTAGTCCAGCATGGCACAAATCCGATGTGCCATGGTGCAACAAGTGCCATATTCAGAGGTTGTGCATGCCGAACTGCGCTAGCACAAACTGGCTGAATATGGCAGAGATGCACCATGATGTAAATAAACGTGCATCATGGTGGAAACAGACCTGTGCCATGGCACAGAAAGAGATGCCCCAGACAACTGTGGGAGCACAGCAGCAGAGCAACAGAGGGGGACACAGCACAGGAATATACCCAGGGACAGTGCCAGGGAACCACAGTGTCAGACCACAGGTGGCCACCACCAGCAGGGCACAGAAAAGGACCCAGACACCCCACCTCAGAACACAACAGTGGCACAAATAGCAGGCAACAAGTGGCACCAATGGCCAATGGAGGGCAACAAATGGAGTCCTCCCACCACAGGCTGCAAGATGTGCCCCCACCCACCCAGACACCAGCAGGCCACACCCAGGACCATGCAGCCAAACACACACATGCCACACACCCCTGACAGCCACCCCATGGGCACCCCAAGGCACAGCCACCAACCAAGGGGCAGGACACCACAACAGTGGGACACTGCAGCACACAGCAGTGAACCACAGATGCACAGCACACACACCAACACATGCACACCACACGGACATACTCAGCACCACTGCAGCATGGCTCCTGATGCCAGCTGCAAAGGACACAAACACAGGCAGGTAAGTCAAAAAATATATATGTTCAACAGCAAAACTATGTACAAGAACTAGAGTGTGTGAACGGGTAGGAAAGCAAGGGAAGGGACAGCTAACATGGACTGTACAGTGGGAAGGGGGTCAGATGGGGAGGAACAGCAGGGGAAACAGGGGAATGCTGGGGCATGAAGTAACAGTGGCCATGGCATGCCACTCCTTTGAGCCCTCTCCGCCTCTGGTCTGCCAGCAACAGTCAGCACACCTGCATGACCACCTCCATGTGGTGGACGTAATCAAGATGATTTGGCAGAGCTGTCTCCAGTATAATGGCATCCGCACCCTTCACTGGACACCTATGACAAGGAACAGGACAGGTGATCAGTGCAATGTCCCAAGGTACCATGGCCACCCACTGTGCACAATGGGCAGTGGCAATACACACCCCTGGAGTGGCCGCCCCGGCCACCCATAGGGGTGGGCCAACGCCCAAAAGCAAATTGGCATTCCATGACAGTGCACAAAAGTGGTCACTGCCGACCAATGGCCACCTGACTGTGCAATGAAAATCACATGGCATAGTGCACCAGCAGCTCCACAGCAACACCAGTGGCAGCCAGGTACACACCCACCCTGCCACCAGCTGGCACATGTGTGCAATGGCCACCCCACAGTGGCATGCACCATGCATAGTGTGACACTCACAGCTGCCACAGCATGAGTGGCCACGCCTGCACCCACTTCCCTGCCGACCCCCCTGTAAAGTGCGCAGGACCAAAACAATGCCCACTTGCCCTCTGCAGCCCCACTGGTGCCAGTTCTGTTCCCGCACCACCTCTATGACCCACTGCAGCATGATGTGCTGCCCCTGCCACTCCAGCTACCCTTGCTCGGCAGTAATCCTCAGGTCCTGGGAATGAAACAAAGACAAGTACACATCAGGAATCATCCACAGCATGTGCCCCCCTTCCCCACCTCTGTACATAGGGTACGCCCCTGTCCGACATGTCCTGCACAGCCATATTGCAATGCAAGATGTGGCTGGCAATGCCTCTCCACAATGCGCATGATGACAGTGTACCCCTCTGCAGGGCATGCCAAGCAGCCTAGCCAACACCACAGTACAGAACTAGGGGACACATGCAGAATGGGCTGACTTACCTGGCTGAGGCATGGCCCCTCGCTGGAATGTGTCTGCAGCCATTGCAGGCACTCTGGGTTACACCATATGAGGTCCCCATACCTGTGGCAGCATTGCTCCCTGGTCCTAGCCACCCAAGTGCATTGCTGAAGTCTGGCAGCAGTTCCCAGCCAGACATTAGCCCTTGGCTGCTGCAGGGGCACCTGGCCAAATAGCTGTGGGGCATGTGGCTATACACATGCCACCATATTCACGAGCTCCACCTGTGACCAATTACTCACCTGCCAAACTCCATGCTGTGCCATGGTGCCAACCGCAATATGGAGTAGCAATATGGAGGTCAGAGGCATATGTGAGCACAACATGTGCCAGATGCACACTTTGTGGATACATGCACTGTGTCCGCCCATTGCACAATCCCAGAGATGAGCGACATGAGCGTGGCCAGACTGGCACATGGCAGAGGAGTGGCAATGGGTCAGGGGGTCACACCAGAGGTCAAGGGTTGGCCGCTGCACAGTGCACCAGTGCACAATATCAGGCATGGCACACCATGCTCCATGGTCTGTATTGTGTAATGGGCACACAGTACACAATAGGTAGGAGCACACCGACCAGTGCATGTGCACTGTGGTCCTGTGCAGTGCGCATGCCTGGGCATTACATCGTGACTTGCTCCTGAGCAATCTCATTGCACATGGAGCAAAGTCATGATATTCAGCCACCACATGCTAATGAGCTCATCAGCCAATGTGTGGTGCATTGGGGAAATTAGCATGTTATTACCACTGCTCCAATACTCATTTGCATGCATTGCACTATAAAATCATCACAGACTGGCACAGGCCATGGACTGGTATTGCAACCATCTAAGATAAGTTGCACATGCTTATGGGCCCAACCAGCACAGCAGGGGGGATGGAGTAGGGTGCTGTGGACACTGACACACTGTGCTGTCCATGTCCACAGGTAGCAAAGTGTCGGAACATGAGGGGGGGTGAGGAGCATGGGCCTGGTCACAAACGCAGACCCAACTTCACAAAGACAGAGGCCCTGTTTGAGGCCTACCATGACATAGAGCCACTGCTGAGTAGTGCCACGGGCACCCCACAGGCCAGGGCTGGGCCCTGGGATGAGGTGGCAGCATGCATCAACCAGCAGGGCAGTCAAAAGTCCATCTTCTTCCAAGTTGTGTACAGGAGTGCTTGGAAACAACTGAGAAGCTGCGTGGGATATACTATTTTGGATGAAATATCTGTAACTAATCTCTCTCTCTCTCACTTGCTTACATCTGAGAGAAGTTTTCCTCACTTTTAAAGTGGTATTGATTTGTGTTTGCTTTAGTTTTTAAGTCAGGAAGGGGGTTTTTAAAACTGCTTATCTTCTGCATATTTGATTTTCCTTTGTGGCTAACTGGACTGATTACTAGAATTCTGTGAGAATCTGCATCAATATATTTTGCAACTTTTGGTGGGTTTACATCTGAGAGAAGTTTTCCTCACTTTTAAAGTGGTATTGCTTTGTGTTTCTTTTAGTTTTTAATTCAGGAAGGGGTTTTTTAAAACTGCTTACCTTCTGCATATTTGATTTTCCTTTGTGGCTAACTGGACTGATTACTAGAATTCTGTGAGAATCTGCATCAATATATTTTGCAACTTTTGATGGGGTTGTGTGATTCAAAATAGCAAAAGCTGCAATTTGTAATTGGATGCCAAACATAGCCTGAGGTGGGTGTAATTGTCTTCACAAGTCAGAGCTCAGCATCACAGCCATTTGTCTAGCTAGACCATTTCAGCATTATTCAATTACTATAAACTAGTGGTGTGATCCTGTTTGAGGCAGAAGTCCATCTTCTTCCAAGTTGTGACAGGAGTGCTTGGAAACAACTGAGAAGCTGCATGGGATATACTATTTTAGATGAAATATCTGTAACTAATCTCTCTCTCTCTTGCTTACATCTGAGAGAAATTGTCCTCACTTTTAAAGTGGTATTGCTTTGTGTTTGTTTTAGTTTTTAATTCAGGAAGGGGCTTTTAAAACTGCTTATCTTTTGCATATTTGATTTTCCTTTGTGGCTAACTGGACTGATTACTAGAATTCTGTGAGAATCTGCATCAATATATTTTGCAACGTTTGGTGGGGTTGTGTGATTCAAAATAGCAAAAGCTGCAGTTTATAATTGGATGCCAAACATAGCCTGAGGTGGGGGTAATTGTCTTCACAAGTCAGAGCTCAGCATCACAGCCATTTATCTAGCTAAACCATTTCAGCATTATTCAATTACTATAAACTAGTGATGTGATTCTGTTTGAGGCAGAAGTCCATCAACTTCCAAGTTGTGTACAGGAGTGCTTGGAAACAACTGAGAAGCTGCGTGGGATATACTATTTTGGATGAAATATCTGTAACTAATCTGTCTCTCTCTCTCTTGCTTACATCTGAGAGAAATTTTCCTCACTTTTAAAGTGGTATTGCTTTGTGTTTGTTTTAGTTTTTAAGTCAGGAACGTTTTTTTTTTTAAACTGCTTATCTTCTGCATATTTGATTTTCCTTTGTGGCTAACTGGACTGATTACTTGAATTCTGTGAGCATCTGCATCAATATATTTTGCAACTTTTGGTGGGTTTACATCTGAGAGAAGTTTTTCTCACTTTTAAAGTGGTATAGCTTTGTGTTTGTTTTAGTTTTTAATTCAGGAAGGGAATTTTTAAAACTGCTTATCTTCTGCATATTTGATTTTCCTTTGTGGCTAACTGGACTGATTACTAGAATTCTGTGAGAATCTGCATCAATATATTTTGCAACTTTTGGTGGGATTGTGTGATTCAAAATAGAAAAAGCTGCAGTTTGTAATTGGATGCCAAACATAGCCTGAGGTGGGGGTAATTGTCTTTACAAGTCAGAGCTCAGCATCACAGCCATTTGTCTAGCTAGACCATTTCAGCATTATTCAATTACTATAAACTTGTGGTGTGATCCTGTTTGAGGCAGAAGTCCATCTTCTTCCAAGCTGTGTACAGGAGTGCTTGGAAACAACTGAGAAGCTGCGTGGGATATACTATTTTGGACGAAATATCTGTAACTAATCTCTCTCTCTCTTGCTTACATCTGAGAGAAGTTTTCCTCACTTTTAAAGTGGTATTGCTTTGTGTTTCTTTTAGTTTTGAAGTCAGGAAGGGTTTTTTTAAAACTGCTTATCTTCTGCATATTTGATTTTCCTTTGTGGCTAACTGGACTGACTACTAGAATTCTGTGAGAATCTGTATCAATATATTTTGCAACTTTTGGTGGGATTGTATGATTCAAAATAGCAAAAGCTGCAGTTTGTATTCGGATGCCAAACATAGCCTGAGGTGGGGGTAATTGTCTTCACAAGTCAGAGCTCAGCATCACAGCCATTTGTCTAGCTAGACCATTTCAGCATTATTCAATTACTATAAACTAGTGGTGTGATCCTGTTTGAGGCAGAAGTCTATCTTCTTCCAAGCTGTGTACAGGAGTGCTTGGAAACCACTGAGAAGCTGCGTGGGATATACTATTTTGGATGAAATATCTGTAACTAATCTCTCTCTCTCGGTTACATCTGAGATAAGTTTTCCTCACTTTTAAAGTGGTATTGCTTTGTGTTTGTTTTAGTTTTTAAGTCTGGAAGAGGGTTTTTAACACTGCTTATCTTGTCAGCATCCTCAGAAGGGCTGAAATAACTGCATATTTGATTTTCCTTTGTGGCTAACAAACCACCAGGCTGTTTTGGGGCTGGAGAGGTTTACCTGTGTCTGACTTGGATGTCTGGATTTTTCTCTGTTTGATTAGCAGGGTACTTTCTCTGTCAAATTGTTGTGTAGGGTATCTTGCTGACAGGAAGGCACTCATCACAGCAGTGGTGAGAGCTTTTAGTTGATTGTTTTGTGAGGACACAGTTTAGGCTCAACCTTCAACCCCTTACCTCACCCACCCTGGAAATAGTTCCTTTATACCTGAGGTTCTGACATCATTTCCTGAGTGCAAGGTGCATTTCACTGTCATATCCTCTCTAGCACACTGCACTGACAATATAAGCATACACATTGTATAATATATATATTTCTATATAACAAATCACACACGCACGCGTGCGCACACACACACAAATACATTAAAAAAAAAGGAAAAAACTAGATAAACATGTGGGGAGTAGTGCAATGTAAAGGCTGTGGGGCAGCTGTCTTCCAGGAGTCTTTCTGGAGGCTGAGATGCTGCCCTATTTGCAAACAACTATCTGCCCTGAGGGAGGAAGTTGCCCATCTTCAGGCCGCACTAGACAGTAGTAAGAAAACCATCCCCAAGCCACACTGAACAGTAGGAAGGGAACCTCCCCCATCAGGGAGCACTAGCACCACCACCACTACCTCAGAGGTTGTGAAGAAAGCACAGCAGTTGGAACACAGTGGGCTCAGAGAGGGTGAGGAGGGTGGAACAGAGGCACACCCAGTCAATTCTTACACTCCACAATCCATACCCCATTCTGGGGGAGCATAGCTCCCCTATGGATGCACCCACAGAGAAGACTAATGATAACTGTCACAAGGGAGGCCCACAGGAAGGAGGCAGAGGACACCACAGGGAAAGGAAGCAGCTCCTGGTGGGGGACTCAGTTATTAGGGGTATAGAACTGGGGGAGCTGGGAAAAATGAAGTAAGGTGCCTGCCTGGTGCCATGGCTTGGAGGGACAGGAAGTGCATCCTCAGGATCATGAGAACAGCTGCAAGGGATTCCGAGCTGGACATAATTGTCCACCTAGGGACAAATGACTTGGCTCATTATGAGATTAGAGCAGTGCAGGAGGACATTGCAGAATTGGGGAGGGGCCTAAGACAAGTAGCACATACAATATCCTTCTCTGAGGTGCTGCCTGTCAAAAGCATGGGGGAGGCGAGGGTAATTGGCACCATGCAGTTTAATGAATGGTTGAAAAAATGGTGCAGAGCACAGGGGTTTGGCTTCATTGGGGACTGCGGTTCCATCTGGAGGGACACCAGCTTATACTGGTAGGATGGTCTGCATCTGTCCAGGAAGGGAACAAGTCTTTTGAGCAACCGGTTTAAATGCTTCATTGGCAAGCTTTTAAACTAGTCAAAGGGGGAGGCTCTGACAAGCAGCAGGAAAATCCCAGCCTCTCCCTACAAAACAGGGTACTAAATGAGAAAAAGACTGAGGTAGAACGTTCAGTGGGGGATGCTGCAACAGAAGGTAAATCCATCAAAAAATGGAGAGCAATGAGTACTAATGCCCATAGTCTGGGTAACAAGCTTCCTGAATTAGTGGCCTTGATGGAGGAGGAACATCTGGATATCGTGGCAGTCACAGAAACATGGTACACACAAAACCATGACTGGGACATAAACATACCAGGATACACTGTCTACAGGAGGGACAGGGAGGGTAAAAGAGAAGGAGGAGTAGTTCTTTACATAAGGGAAGGAATAAAAGCAACAGAACAAAAGGGTAAACAGGGAGGAGAAGAAGCACTGTGGGTAAATTTGGAGTCAGGCAATGGCACCACAATACGCACAGGGGTTGTATACAGACCCCCTTCTCAGGGGGAGGAAATGGACAGGGAAATGAAGAAAGTATACTTAGAATGGAAGAAAAAGGGGAGATATTGCTGATGGGTGATCTGAATATGCCAGATGTTAACTGGAGTGGAGTTGCAGCTGCCACTTCGAAGAGTGCAGTTATTCTAGATGCCCTACAGGGGGCATGCCTTAGACAACTAGTACTGGAGCCCGCTTGAGTGGGAGCAATATTAGACTTGATTCTCACAAATGGAGATGGAGAGAGGATCACAGATGTAGCAGTGGGTAGCCATCTGGGAACTAGCGACCATCAAACAGTATGGTTCACAATAAACACAGCAATAGAGTCAAGCCATACAAAGACAAAAGTACTGGACTTTAGGAGGGCTGACTTTGCAGAAATAGGTGAGTGCCTAAGGAATGCACTAGCAAATGGGCAGGAAGGAGGGGTGGAAGAACAATGGGGAATAATAAAAACTGCCATCACAGAGGTAACGAACCTTTGTGTGAAGCAAATAAACAAAACAAGACGTTGAAAGAAACCACTATGGTTCTCAAAGGAAGTGGCAGTGAAGGTTCAAGAGAAAAAGAAAACATTCAGGAAGTACAAGAAATCGCAGAAGGAGCAGGACAGAGAACTGTATCAGTTAAAGCAAAAGGAGGCTGGGAAGGCAGTCAGAACAGCAAAGGCCCAAACCGAGGAAAAGATAGCCAACTCCAGTTAAGAAGGGGGATAAAACCTTTTATAGGGTACATCAGGGAGCAAAGGAAGACCAAGGGAGGGATAGTGAGGCTTAATAAAGGGGAGGGAGGAAGGGTGGGCAGAGGGAGACTGTGAAAAGGCAGAGATACTAAACAAATATTTTTGCTCAGTATTTACAAATGAAGAGGGGAGGTACATAAAACAAACAGTAGTAACACTCTGGATACAGAAGTTGATACCAGCCATTTACAGAAGAAAAGGGTTGGAAGAACTCTTAAAACTGAAGGTGGACAAAGCAATGGGGCCTGATGGGATTCATCCAGAATTCTGAAACAGCTAAGGGTAGAACTAGTGACACCACTGACTACCCTTTTAACAAATCATGGGATTATGGGGTGGTACCGAGGACTGGAGGAGGGCAGATGTGATTCCCTTCACAAAAGTGGAGCAAGGCAGAAGCAGGAAACTACAGACTGTTAGTTTAACCTCAGTGATAGGGAAAATGATGGAATCACTTCTGAAGGAAAGAATTGTCGAGTATCTAGAGGCCAGAGGGGCACAGGACCCTAGGCAGCATGGATTCACAGCGGGAAGGGCATGCCAGACAAATGTGATAGATTTATTTGACTGGGTGACCAAAGTAGTAGATCAGGGATGGGCTGTGGACATGGCCTACCTAGACTTTAGCAAGGCATTTGACGCAGTCCCACACAAAAGATTAATATACAAGTTAGCCAGCCTGGGAGTGGGTCCCAAGATGTCAGCCTGGGTAAAGAATTGGCTGGAGAATAGGACACAAAGAGTAATAGTAAATGGAGTCCACTCAGAAGAAAGGAGGGTTACTAGTGGGGTACTGCAGGGTTCAGTATTAGGACCGGTCCTCTTCAATGTCTTTATAAGTGACATTGCGGAAGGACTGGAAGGAAAGTATGTCTCTTTGCAGATGACACTAAGATCTGCAACAGAGTTGATACAGGGGTAGGTGGAAAGGATGAGAAGGGACTTGGCTAGGTTAGAGGAATGGTCAAATGTATGGCAGCTTAGATTCAATGCTAAGAAGTGCAAGGTAATGCACCTGGGAAACAAAAACCCAGGGGAAGAGTACACAATGGGGTGAGATACTAACAACAACAAAAATGGAAAGGGACCGGGGGTAGTCATATCAGATGACCTAAAGGTGGACAAGCAATGTGAGAGGGCAGCAAGGAGGGCTAGGGGGTTACTGGGATGCATAGGGAGAGGCATCACCAGTAGAAAACAGGAAGTTATTATCCCTCTGTACAGACAGCTGGTGAGACCCCATCTGGAGTACTGTATGCAGTTCTGGAGACCCAATCTCCGCAAAGACATAGACAGGAAGGAAGCTGTCCAGAGGAGGGTAACTAAAACGTTGCAGGATCTGCACCGGAAGACATATGAAGAGAGACTTAAGGAGCTTAATATGTATAGCCTCGATGAAAGGAGGGAGATGGGGGACATGATAGAAACTTTCAATTACCTCAAGGGAATCAACAAAGTCCAAGAGGGTAGCATCTTTCAAAAAAAGAGGTGTGCAAGAACAAGAGGGCACAATTTGAAGATGGGGGGGTGGCACAGAGGTAATTAAGAAGTATTTTTTCACAGAGAGGGTTGTGGATGCATGGAACGGCCTTCCAGAGGAGGTTGTGGAGTCAAATTCAGTGGTGGAATTCAAACATGCATGGGACAGTCATAAGGCAATTTTAGGGGGTGGGGGTAAGAAGAAGTAGGCTGCTGGTTAACTAGGATCTGCAGCTTACCCAGTAGGTAGGGAAATGGGCAGACTGGGTGGGCCAAGCGGTCCTTATCTGCCGTCAAATTCTATGTTTCTATGTTTCTATAAAAGTGGTCAGTGCAGGAGTGCCACAAGAAGGTGGGCACCGATAAGCAGTGCATCAAAGAGAAGGTGGTGGCCATCCGTGCTGCCCAGAAAACCATCAAAAGGGGTCTGCTGATGCACCACAGCACACAGCACAGGAGGAGTTGGTGGCAGCCACCATGTGCCACAGCACTGTGGAGGGTGTGCCAGGTGGAGGATTCAAGATGGGTGGCAGCCAATCAAAGCATAGTATGTATGTTGGGCACTCACAGCATGCAATGGCTGTATTGGGGGGCCTTGCATCACTGACACATCTGTTTTCTCTTTCAGCAAAACTGCAGGCAAAGGATGGGGCACCAGCTGCAGCCATGGAGGCAGGCTCAGCCCCGCAGGACCAGCCATCCAACTCCACGGTCATCTGGGTGCCTGATCGGCTGCAGCACACCACCACTGTCCAGCTGGATGTCCTGGGCATGAGGTTGGATGAGGCCCTGGATGTGTTTTTACAGGGTGCCAGTCTCTGTGTCCTCTGTGTGAAGACACAGATCGGGCCGTGGTCTGACACCAATGATGAACTGGCCATAATCGTGGACAGCATGGGTGGTGTTGTGGGGGAGATGCTCATACCAGACACCATTGCAGGCAACATGCCCAGTGGTCTGACAGCAGTGGGACAGCTGCCTGCCACCAAAGTGGGTGCTGCTGCTGTGTGCACTGCTACAGCAGTGCCATGTGGTGGTGGTGGTGGTGCGGCCATGCTGGCACTGGGCAGCATTCAGCAGTTGAACGGGCATCAGCAGCAGACAATAGGGCCACAGGGCAGGCTGGGGGACCGCTGCCGGGGCACCTGATAGGGACTTACTCCATGGGGACCCCACTGTGCTGTGTCTACCTGGGTGGTGGGCTGTGCAGCATGGTCATTCATCGCAGGAGGGTGGTGCCCCACCCAAGTTCCCCTGGGAGCTGACCTATTGGCAGAGTGCACCCATTTGCTGTGGGCCTCCATGGAGCAACAGGTGCTGCTTGCCACTGAGGTGCATGCACTGCATGTGGAGGTGTGCCAGGTGGCTGAGCAGTGTGAGAGGTGCACTGTGCAGCTACTGGCAGCTATACAGCATTTGCGGAAGTACATGACCACATCCCAGGATCGCATAGCCAATGCAATCATGGATGGCCTTGAACTGTTGGCTGCCACAGGGTGTAGCTGGTGACCTTGGACACCACGTAGTGCACTGTCCATCCCATGATCTCAGCGTCAGGTGAAACCTTCCCTATTGATGCTGGGCTCTGTTGTTGGCATCCCAGGTATGCCTGGGACGGGCCTGTTTAGGTGCCTAAACACACCTGCATGGACCCGGTTGTTGTCCCGTGGTACAATCCCTGGGGACTGTTGCAAACAGCCCCTGCAGCTGATGAATAGCCTGTGGCTGTCGATCAGCCCTGGTGTGGCTGCTGTCATGGCTGCAGTGGTCATGGTTCTGCACGGTGGCCCTGAAGTGCGTGCCACCATGATTGCAGTCTGCTGCTGCTGCCCTGTGCGCGCATGGGGCGTGTGTGTGTGTGAATACCACTGGTGTTGTGCCTGTGTGTCACACCGCATGCTGCCTATGTGCATGCCTGCCTGGCCACTGGCCCATGTGGCGTGAGCATGATGAGGGCAGTTTTTCACTGGCTGTGCCTGTGCACGGGTGCAATGCATCTGATCCCCACCACTAGCCAGCGCATGGGTGCCTGGGTGAGTGTGTGAGTTGCTGTTTGCTGCTGTGTGCAGTTGTGAGTGGATGTGTGCCACTGACTCCCAACCCCTGCACCACACCTCTGTGTGCGCATGCCCATTGCCATGCACGCCCCTGCCTGTGTGCTGTACCTGTGTGTGCGGCCAGTGTGTGGGTTTGGCGGCATCTACCTGCATGCACCATAGTGCACCTGTGCTATGGTGTCCTGATGCTGCCATGCCATCATCTGCAGCCGGGAATCCCTCCACCTGGGGGTTGCTGTCTACCACCCTCCAGCCCATTGCCCTCATCATCGCCACTACTGCCACCCTCATCAGCCTCGACAGCTATCCCATGGTAAATGGCCATGTCATGCAGTATGCAGCAGGCTATAAATAGGCCACAGGCTTTCGAGGGGCTGTACTGTAGGGCACTGCCTGACCTGTCTAGGCAATGGAACCAGGCCTTCAGCATCCCAAATACACACTCAATGATGTTTCGCATACTGGCATGTGCCTCGTAGCGTTCCTCTGCTGGGGACAATGGGTGCTGGTAGGGGGTGGGTAGCCAGGAACTCAGTGGATAGGCGCTTTCTCCTGTGTGGATAATGATATTGTTAGCCTTGTGTCCTGCTTTGCTGTGCCCCTTGCCTGTCCCTGGCTGCCTTGCCAGCACACCCACCCTGCCTTCCCCCATTCCATGGCCTGCTCTGCCCGGCACTCCTTGCCCATCCCATACTCACCCACTAGGTGGCCCGTGGGGATATCTCCATGCTCAAACCTGTGGCACAGCACAGAGCTGTGCCAGATGAATGCATCATGTGCACTCCCAGGCACAGACATTGGTGATGTGCCCCTTGACATTGCACACCACCTGGCATTTCACTCGGGAACTCCCTCCTGTTCATGTAGGCCACACCCTCAGGGCCAGGTGTCATGTGGATGCCCACATGGGTGCAGTCAATGGACCCAAGCATGCCAGGCATGCATGCTACCCTATGGAAGTCCTGCACGGTTGCTGTTCACTCCTCCTGTGTGCTGGGGAACTGATGTATTCCAAAGCATGTGACAGCAGTGTGTTTAGGAACTGTGTTAGGAGGCATGACATGGCCAACTGGGTTATGCCTGTGATGTCCCCTGTTGGTCTCTGGAATGTGCCCAAGGTGAGCAGGCACATGACAGCTGTCATCTTTGTCTCCACAGACATTGTGTGGCTCTGTCTTGTGGGTGCCTGCATCTCCTCACTGCACACCTCACAGAGCTGTCTCAGAATGGCCCTGTTCAGGAGGTACCATCCCACAATCTTCATATCTGTGTAGTTCCCAAAGGTGGTGTGGGCACAGTACCACCTGTTCCAGGTGTACTGCCAACGGGCCCTTCCATGGCCATGTAGCAGTTCCTCTGGCCCCCTCATACCCCTCATTATGGCCTCCGTTAGGAAGGGTGCACTATCCATGGCCCCTGATGTCCTGTTTCCCCGAGCTGTCAGCTGCTGTGGGTTGCATGCCACCCTGGTGCTCTGCATGGCACTATGCTTGCCTGTCCCTCTCACTCTCTTAGTGCCTGGCTCACTGTCCATTGCCACCTCTGTCCCTCTACCCCTGTGGTTTCCTGTGACAGTCTCTCTGTCCCTCACTGGCTCTGCCTCCATTGCTCCGTCTCTTTGTCTGTCCACTGTCTCTTGCCACTATCTCTCTCTCTCTCTCTCTCTCTCTCTCTCTTTCTCTCTTACTTGGTGCAAGTGCTGTCTGTCTGCTTGTGCTCTGTATTTATAGGCTCAAGTCTGCTCGGTGCTTCTAGGTTTTGCTCTGCACTTGTGCCATGGTTCCACAGTTGAATATCACATTGTACCAACTATTTATGGGCACGCCCCCTGTTCTTGCGCATGTATTTATTATAGTTGTGCATTGGCGCAATGAGGTTTGTGCTGTGCAATGGCTCCCACTGAATATCGCTGCTTGGCATAAGTCCTCACTTGCACCATGCGCAACTGCTTTGAATATCCCAGCCAGTGTGTATTTGATGCATCCTTAAACATAATTATTGATTGAATGAGCATGGAAGGGCATAGTAGGGGTGGGGAGGGGTACACAAGAGGGTGATTAAGGACAAGTACACAGTACATGCTCGCAAGGGCATGTAGTGGTAGCAGGGGTGAGGGTGGAAACAGTTAGGGAGTGGAAAGCAAAACACCATGATGGTGTCAAGGGGGTAAGCAAGGTGTGAAGGTGGGAGCCAGGCTGACATAGGAAAGGAGCTAACGATAAGGAGAGGAAAAACACAGAGTCAGGAAAGAAGCAGCAGCCAGCTAGGTTCTTATAGCTGTAACATTGCCAAGAAGGATGGGAAAGAAGTACCAGTAAAGGGATGCAATGGAACAGATGATGCTAAGGCTAGAGGAAGGTGACATCAGTGTAAGCAGGTACAGGATTCCTTGACAGAGCAAGAATAAAGTGCTTTGAAGGCTTATAATTTGATTTGGTAAGCCAACTGCAGGGGTTTTAGCAAGTTGTTCCAGAGAGAGGGTAAAGCGTAAGATATGGCAGACCTGATGAAGCATGACATGAACTTCAGTACTGCAAGGGAGATAACAGAGGAACTCCTTAAGTCATATTTACCTATCACACCTAAAGGAAGACAATCTGAGATGTACTGAGGCAACATCTTTGTGATGGCTGTAAATGTCCAGAGAGCTGCATTCCTCTTTCTTCTATAGTTAAGGGATGACCAACCTACTGTGAAGTAAAGGGAGCAGTGATGTGTGGAGTATGGGAGACCAGTTATGAACTTCAACGCCCGATGGTAGAGTGTGTCTAATTTAGCCAGGGCAGACACAGGGCCTCAGCTGTAAAGAAAATCTGCATGGTCCAATAAGGTAAGGAATATGGCTTGGACCAGTCTCTTCCTGGCATCCAGTGTTAGAAAATTTTTAATCCTATAGAAGAGACCAAGCCCCTGCCTAAGCTTCTTTAAAAGATCCTCAACATGATTGCAAAGGGAAAGTATTTGGTCAATCCATACCCCCAGGTAATTGAATTTAGTAACATATTCCAGCGATTCGCCAAGAAGAGTGTGGATCTGTGGAATATTACTTTGAGTTGTGGGGTTATTAACATATGTAATGGGAGAAAATAGCATGCCTTTTTTTTTGGCATTCATGAGCAGTTTCTGGTGCAGTAGTTGATGTTGTAGAAGATTAAATTCCCACTGTAGATCCTTACAAGCTGCTTCTGGAGAGGGTCTTCCAATATAAAGTACCTTGTCATTGGCAAATAGGTGGATGTTAGCAGATTTTATGTTAGCATCAATATTGTTTATGTAAATTGCAAAAAGCAATGGACCCAGTATATAGCCTTGCGGTACACCCCTCAGTACAGGTTTCAGGGTTGAGAATTCCCCTTCAGGCTTGAGCTGGTGCTGTCACCCTGCTAGACAGTTTAAGAACCACCTCAGTGATGGGTGGTCGCAGCCGATGTTTCTGAGAGAGGCAAGTAGCAGCTAGTGGTCAACCATATCAAATTCCTTGCTTAAGTCTAAAAATACTGCACAAATTAAGTTCTTCAGATCCAAGGCACACTGCCAGTCATTGGTGATCTCTGCAAGAGCTGAAATAGTACGGTGATGAGGCCTAAATCCTGACTGATAAGGATCAAGCAGTTTCCCACTTTCGAGGTAGTTCCTGACCTGCACACTCACTAATTTTTGCAACAGTTTGGAAAGGGTAGGAAGTCAGGAGACTGATCCATAGTCATTTAGGTTGCTGGGGTCTCCAGATTTAAAAAGGAGGATCACGTAAGCCATTTTCCATATAGAAGGAATATCACCCTGCAAAAGGGAGAGGTTATAAAGGTGCATTATGGGCACAGCCAGGATGTGAAGACTAAGTTTCAGGAAGAATGGGTCCAATTGGTCTTCCCCTGCTTACTTCCTGGTATCCAATTGTAGGAGGAGAGCCTCAACTTCTCTCAGGGTGGTGGGCTGGAGGGAGAAGGCCATACTTGTGACTGGATCTGGAAAGTCCAGGTGTTCCAAGACTAGAGCAGAGGTTATTGGCAGCGGAGGTACTGAAAGCAAGACCTGCAGTAGAAAAGTGGTTATTAAAAGCATTGCGAATAGTCGATTTATCCAACACTAAAGTTGAGCCAATGGCAATTTTTGTGGGTAAGTTGTTCATAGCCACGTGCCCTTGAATATCCTCGATGGTTTTCCAGAAGTTTGCCAAGCACTTGGTGGAAGCATCCAGTTCTTTGTATAAATAGTTAGCCTTAGCCTCCCTAACCAGATTGGTACAGACATTTCTAGCCTTTCTGAAAGATGTCCAGTCATCAGGAAGTTTTGATTTCTGAGCTTTTTACAAAGCTAGCCTTTATGCAACAGGGAGCCCTTTAATTGGGCTGTAAACCAAGGACATGATTTATTTTTAGAATGAATCTGGACCAATAGTGCATGTTTATCCAAAGCCCCTAACATGATTTCCTCGAAGATATCACATGCCGCAGTCACTGAGTTGGGCAAGTAAAAATCCTGCCATCACAAGGAATTTTGCAACTCAGAGAGGAATGCGTAGATGTTAAAATGATGCCATTTTTTCTTGAGTGAGAATTTAGAAAGGGATGGTAGTTTGGGGTCAGATCTTACACCTGCTAAAATACAGTGGTCACTGAAATCTGAAAAGAACACTCCTGCATGTGAAAACAGGTCAGGAAACTGGATGTTAGGGTTTACAACTGTTAAATCCCCCTCCTACCAAACCCTACCATAGGAATAAACACCCCCACCCATCAAGCACCAGCAAGCATTGGGGTGTGACTTAGGGTCATGGGTCCCACCCACCCCCCACCTACCTACACACACCACCCCCACCCTCCACATACCAATAGGTGTCAGGGTGTGCCTTGAAGCCTCTACATCACCACCACCCAACACGCACATACACGCCTTCCTCCACTCTCCACACACCAACAAGTGTCTGGGTGTTCTATGGGTCTGGCTCTAACTCTCACCCCATTCCTCTGTAAGTAACCTGACATGGAACAGTATAGGAGAACAGGGGTGAGAGTTAGGGACCATGACCCTAAGGTACACCTTGACGCTTGTTAATGTGTGGAGGGTGGTGTTGCATGGTAGGTTGGGTGGGGTAAGTTGAACTCATGACCCTAAGTCACACCCTGATGCATGTTGGTATTTGGACGATGGGGAGTGTGGTCCCAATGGTAGGGTTTGGTGGGCAGGGATATAACAGTTGTAAACCCTAACATCCAGTTTTCTGACCTGTATCACTTTGGTTGAAGAGCTACAGCATATGTAGAACCCTGACTTTGTTTTAAAGAAAGTTTTTGTTAATTAATATATATTATAGGGGCACGGTAGTGCCCCTATAGTTAGGGTTGGGTAGGCAGTTTAATGTTAAACACTAAATTTTACGTGTTAATAACTTTGCAACTGTCATCGGTTATCCAAAAAATTTGAAAAACCAAAGAAATGCATTTTCCCCCTTTTTTTGGTCATTTTTGCTGATTTTTGCCCGTTGCGCTGTGCTACACCATTTCCTTACTTTGGTCTGAAATTTGCAAAGTAGAAAGAGAATTACTCAAAGAACAGCCCAGCATTGGTGTGGTGAAAAAATATTAAGCCGTTCAAAAGTTATTTCATTTAGAATTTTTAGGTTCTGAGTGTGCTCAGTTTAGTCTGTGATTTTTTTGTATGTTTCATGAAAGGGGACTGTGCTTGTAAGCAAAGATTTTGCTACATCACAAACAAGGATTTATAAAATCCCCATTTGTGAGAAAAAATTTCCCTTTCATGAGCTGCCATCTTGTTTTCATTTTTCCCCACAAACAAAATGTTGTAGCTTTCCCCACTAATGCATTCTTTTATAAATTAAGCATGGGTTTTGTTCAGGGTGACACCCTCTACAAACCCATGCCTTTGGTTTACTTTGTTTTTGTAAAAAAAAGGCATTTATAATATAAAACTTTGTTGTTTGTGACTCGCTTCTAAGCCTTGTTCGCGAGGTGACAAAATCATGTTTCGTGAGCTGATCCCCTTTCACAAGCTGACAAAATTCTTGATCGCAATTTCAGGACCAATTGGCCCTATCTCACAAACAAGGATTGGCTTGTGAACAAGTATTTTGTCAGCTCATGAAAGAGAATCAGCTTGCCAAAGGGTATTTTGACAACTCACAAAAAGGGAATGGTTTTTTGAATCCCCTTTCATGAGCTGACAAAATCCCAATTTGCGAGCTGTCAGAATCCCCTTTGGCAAGCTGATCCCCTTTCGTGAGCTGACAAAATCCTTGATTGTGATTTCCAGAACAGATGGCCCTCTCGCGAACAAGGATTGGCTCACGAACAGGGATTTTGTCACCTCGTGAAAGGGGATCAACTCCCAAAAGGAGATTTTGACTGCTCATAGAAGGGGATTATTTTTTAAAATCCTCTTTCATGAGGTGACAAAGTCCTCATTTGTGAGCTGTCAAAATCCCATTTCGTGAGTCAATCCCCTTTCACAAGCAGACAAAATCCTTGCTAGCGACTTCCAGACCAGATGGCCAAAATCTGACAAACAAGGATTATTCACGAACAGTGATTTTGACAGCTCATGAATGGGGATTGACCTTGTGAATGGGGATTTTACCACCTCACAAACTTGGAATTTTAAAACTTTCCCAGTACACTGTAAATAAACGAAGTGGTCTTTTGGCTTGAAATTTGCAGTGTATAAAGGGGGTCTCCCAGAGATACAGTATGAATTATGCTGTTTAGGTGCAAAAAAAGCAATCAGTTCCATTGATATGCCATTCCGAAGTTGATATTTTTCGCATAGGATAACATTGCTTTACCAACAGAGCCTTTTGGTGCCTGTATCTCAGAAATGATACACGATACAGATTTTACACTCAAGGCAGCTTTAGGTGAATTAAGCATGCATGGAGGCTACAAAGCCATGATTACACCTGCAGTGGAATTCTTTTCATAGCTGCTACAGTTACTGAGATATTGGAAACTTAGTGTGACAAGGGTTCCTTTTCAACCCTATAGGGCTACTAAATGGCTTTGTAGTTATATGCATGTGGGAGTGCAGGGCTCAGAGGGCCCACTTTCCCACAGATTCATATCGTTATGCACAAATGCACAGCTTGAAGGGAGAGTGGAGCCTGGAGCACCCAGGCTCCCACCAACACATACCAGTTACATTACACTTTTTCAAAAAGTAAGGAAATTTATTGCAACAAACTTTGTTAATGCATCAGTTAGGGTTGAAGTGACAAAAGTAGGGAAATGAGACATCAGGGTTGAGTCCCTAAAGCCCCCCACCCTATCATCTCCTATGCTGTATCATGCCAGCCTATTTACATATGGAATGGGTTGAGAGTTGGGCCTAATGAACCCATGGCACATCCTGATGCCTGTTGGTGTGTGGAAGATGGGGGTGGTGTGGTAGAGTGGGAGGGGTGGGGCTTTTTGTCACTGTAACTCTGACTGATGCAGTAATGACATTTTTGCTATATATATATATATATATATATATATATATATATATATATATATATATATATATATATATATATATATATATATATTGAATGTTGAACAGGTCCAAAGTTATTGTCAAATTTATGACTTTGATTATATCTCATTCTAGATTTTACTATTATATATATATATATATATTTATATATATCTATATATATATAAAATAGAGGTGCCGTCAATCCACTATAGCTAGGGATCAGTGGTCACTTACATACTAAAGTCAAAAGTTTGGGCATTAATAAGTTTGGACCCGTTCAACGGATTTGCCTGAAATTTGGAATGTACGGTGGGGCATGGTAGACCTCTTGATTTGCAGATTGCATTTTGGTCGGACTTACAGTCTTTTGAGTTCTGAGCTTTTAAAATCTTAGCTCACAGCTCACTAACAATCTTTGATCGCGAGCCTGCAAATTCTTTGCTCGCGAGATTCTTTGACAACGATCATGCATCGCGAGGGACAAGATGACCAGATTTTAAAAAGCTTTTTCTCAGCCAAGGGGTGCCCTAGACACTTAAATGAGGGTGGGTTTTGCTCAGGGGCATTCATTCTGCCCCATCTGAATAAAAACAATCATGTTTTACATATCCATGTTAGTTTAGTGGCCCCCCATCATGATAACATATATAACAATCTTTGTTATTCATATCCCTGGTAGTCTAGTGGCCCCCCGATGTATATAAAATAATAATTGATATTCATATCCCTGGTAGTCTATCAGCCCCCCATCATAATAAAATATGTAACTATCTGCAATTTCCTGGTAGTCTAGCGGCCCTGTGTGTATTTCATACATATTCCTTTTTTTTAGATCAATGGTAGTCTAGTGACCCCCAATCTGTATTACATTATAATTATTTTTCATATCCCTGGTAGTCTAGTGGCCCTCCCCCCATCATAATAAATTACATAAGGATTTCCAGTTCTCCTGGTAGTCTATAAGGCCCTACACGATCAGGGACCTGGTTACCTGAAAGATCTCCTTTGTCCCTACTGTCCCTCCCGCTCTCACTGATCCACTGATGAGGGATTGCTGGAGATTCCCAGGGTTTGTTTAAAGACATCTGGGGCCAGATCTTTTAGTTTTATGGCCCCAACCCTGTGGAATTCTCTACCTCATCAAGTACAAGATTGCCTGACTGTCCAAAACTTAAAGGGGGCATGAAAAACATTTCTTTTTAGCCTTGCATATAATGATTTTTTAATGTTGCTGCCTTGGATTAATTTTAACTATTGTTTTAATTATTTATTGATTTTTATTATGTTATGTACATGTGCCTTGGTTTCAGAAAGGGACCTTTTATAAATAAAGTTTGATTTGATTTGACTTGATTTGTAACCCTCAAAAATCTTTGTTCAATGCTCTTGAGTATGCTTTGTTTTCAGTGATTACATATGGTAGTAATATAATCCCAAATATAAAGAGAGTTTCTCATTTATGTGTTTTGAAAATTGCAACTGTAAGTTATATGGAAAATTTGACTTGGGTAACGTGGTGTCCATTATGTCATATTTTCTGTTTTTAACAATAAAGTTTATTTGATATCACAATGCCTAAGCCTTCTATTTATGTAGTATAGTATGCAGTATTTCATTATTTGTTTTTAATCTATACCTGTGGTGCATCACTGAACCATCCATCTTAAGACACTATTAAATCACTAACCCAAACATGTTATAAGTTAGCTATGTCTTACATCTAATTTGATTTCCTGGACCAGCTATGCTGTACAACTAAGAACCAATATGTGTTTAAGACAGACACCAATCAGTCCCCCAAATAATACGAATATTTTATTTTTATACCACTTTCTTTCTGACTCATAATGTGTGTAACTTGGATACCAGTATAACAATGTTGATTGTCTAGAATAATGTTCATTACAAAGGGCACCTCTGCTACAGTGTATTTGCAATGAACATTTACTGAAACAGCCAAACAGGCATAAAATTGAAAAGAAACACCATAAATACTCACCAAATTATATAAGCCAGGGAGACTCTGTGGCAGACACAGTGATCAAAATCCTAGTCAAAGAAAACAGTTATTGCATCAGTACCTATATTGTGGTTAACATGCACCATATGAGATAACTACTTACAGAAAATCACAGGCCCCCACTAAGAAATGACTTAAACAAATCAAAACTTCAACTTGAAAGAGAAGCTTTTGAATATCTCTTTTAAACTTCAACTAGCATTTATGGACAACATATAAGAAAAAAATACAAGAAAAACAAATTAAAGTAATAGCATTACCCATAATTATGTTAATTGTGAAGGGCAATGCCACTATGGTGCCTTTATAATGAATAGTCTCAGAAATGGTCAAACAAGCATAAATGTTAAGAGAAACATCATAAACAAAAAAAGTTATGCAAACTGATGAGCAGTTAATATCTCAGGTAAGAAAATATTTTGTTTAATTTAATCCACTCAGATGGCCACTAGGTCAATAATGCATCTTATTTAAGAGCAAATAAAAAGAACATAAACTTATATTTTCCTTACAAATAAGGACTATCTGCGTGTCTTTTTTATGGTTTTGGTACTTCATTTCCAGGATGGCTATACAGTATGAAAAAAACAGTAACATGGAAATGCATTCTCAGAAATAAAGAGCCATACAAAGTACACCACCATTATGGTTTCTTAGTAATGCACAAACAGTACAACAAATGTCCCATAATGATAACCTTCTTACTGAAAAAATAACAACACATTACAGAACCCGACCTGAAATACTTAATGTGTCTTTCTGTAATAATCCCTATAAAATATATTTACATTCTATTTTTTTTTTTTTTTTAATGAAAAGAACATATGCTGCTAATGTGCAGCACACTGGACTACAAACAGTTTGGTTTACTTTGATGCCTTTTGTTTCCACAGCTGTAGTTACCGACAAATTCTGAATAGATAACTGCCCACATGTAGTTTAATTAAATCCATTTCAGATGATATCTGATATAAGTCCCTATATTTGCATTTTAACATAATCTACATCCCCCTTACTTTTCCCCTAATGTTAAAACATGTAGCACAGTCACAGACACCACAAACTCTTCCTGGATCAGCAAGATACAGAATGGCTGTATGTCCATGATGCCCCAGCTATAGAGCAGTTCTAAACAATCTAACCAGGACATAATGTACGCTTCTGGTTTTTTGGACGAGAAGCCTACTCCCTGAACCCCAGATAACGTGCATCACTATAGGACACCACACAGGCAGTAACATTTTGGGAAGCAAGTACTCATTACCTGCAATTCCTCCACCTAAAGTAACTGGCACATTATGATGAAAGAAAATGAAGAAAAACAGCAAGCAACTGTTAAAAACAATAACCACTTGTAAAAATAGTGAATTACACCATCTTTGAGGATAGAACATGATGGACACCATCTGTACTGCACATTTTGGGGACTTGAAAGGTGTAAAAAATAAATGATAAGCCCATTTAATTTTTTTCTAGTGCAGTGGTATAAAATAAGTGATGTACACTGCATTAATCAAGCCTATAAGTAGAGCTGTGGACATTATTGTAATAGACAAATTATATACTTTGTAAAGTGACCTTCACCTATGTCAAAAAACAGAGGAAATTTTAAGCAAGACTTTTGGTATTTCAGGAACTGCCGTTAAAAAATAAAGCCTCATCAGACAGAGATTTTGTGGGTACTATCTCTTTGGTAACATTACAACAACAAAAAGAAAAAAGTGCACCAATGTATGAATTGTTAGTAAATTTAGGGTGTGGTGCATTGTAGGACTTGATATTCTCTCAAATACTGTAAACATGCCATATAGGCAAAGATCTGGAATAAACTACAGGTTGAGATAGTAGGAAGCAGAAACATAGAGATGTTTAAAAAGGAGTTGGATAATTATCTAACTTATAATACTATCTTGGGGTATACATAAAATCCTTGTCGAGCATATGCACTGTCTTTGTAAGCTCTGAAAAAACTATGAAACCTATGAATATATATTATTTGCAAATAACTTTGTTAATGCATTAGTTAGAGTAGTTTCCACAGTGACAAAAGTGTGAAAATTCAATGTTAGGGTTAACACCCCACCACACCACTCCATGCCCCCTCCTCAAAACCCTAACTCCGCATTCCCCCTCACCACCCCCACACACACACATATATGCAAACAAGGGAAGGGCCAAGGCAAGACAACCAACCAGAGATAAGCAGGATCAGGAAACAAGTAACATGCAACTCTCTAAATGTTCCACAAGACACTGGCATCATCATTGTCCACCAACTGTATGAGTTATGCTGCCATCATAGTGACTTGGGGGTACACACACACACATGCTGGGCAATCATGGGTGATGGCTCACAGTAAGCATTTTTGCATTACAAACATCAATACAAGATTTAAGCAGATGCCCATATTTCAATAGTTAACTGATGAAACACACAGTATGCTATCCACACATAGTCTATTAGAAATGTCAGTTTGTGAAAGCTTAGCAACAGTCATTGTATGTTTGCAATTTTTTTCTGATACAGTAAGTCAGTCCTAATAACAAACAGTGGTAATAATAAAAGTTATTTTTTGTGGTATAGTTTACTAGTAAGATGTAAAAGCAACAGTAGTAACATGCAAAGGTAAAGCTAAAAAGTAACACACTGTTAATGAGTATTTCCAGGTAACGCAGCAGTATAACAACTTGTGACGGTGGTAGTTTCCCACCTGAGCAGTATTTCCAAACAACTGTGTATGTGTTGGCTCTGTCTTTCCTGCTACCACATGCTTATGTGGTAGCAGTGATACTTGCAGTGACCCAGTTGTTGAATTATGACACATATAAATCAATATTTTGAAAATGTGTACAGACTAAGCATCATTGTATGAAGAAAATATGCCAGCAGTAATGTGTCATCATACTGTGCTGGCAGTATAGAGTCAATTAGACTCTATTGGTTTTTTCATTACAGAGTGTTATGTGAAATCAGTACAGTGTTGTGATTATTGTGCTTACAGTTGTGCCGGAGTGGTAAAGTGTCTTACAATCTAGCATGTGTCTTGCATATGTGCGTACATGTGTGTGTGCGTGTGCGTGTGTGTGTGTGTGTGTGGGGGGGGGGGGAATGCAGAGTTAGGGTTCTGAGGAGTGGGTGTGGGAGTGATGTTGTGGGGAGTTAACCCAAACATTGATTTTCAACACTTTTGTCACTGTGGAAACAACCATAACTGATCAATTAATGAAGTTTGTTGCAAAGAATTTCCTTTCTTTTGGAAAAAGTGTAATATAAGTAGTAAATGTTTGTGTTGGTGGGAATGCTATCCCTCTGAGCCCTGCGGTCCCACTCAGATGTAAGTATGGAGCCATACAGCAGCCCAATAAGGCAAGGAATCCTTGTAACAATAATTTGCCAATATCTTGGGAACCATAGCTTAGACTACTGCAACTCCCTGTACCTAGGGCTACCGAGGGTGGATATTTGCCATTTGCAGTTGGTGCAGAATGTGACAGCCAGGCTTTTGACTGGTACATCAAGGACCAGTCACATAACACTTGTCCTCCATGGACTGCACTGACTGCCAATTCAATGGCGAATCACTTTCAAGCTTGGTTTGCTAACCTATAAGGCCCTACACGATCAGGGACCTAGTTACCTGCAAGATCTTCTTTGCCCTTACTGTCCTTCCCGTCAGCTCCGATCCACCAATGAGGGATTGCTAGAGATTCCCAGGGTTAGTTTAAAGACATCAGGGGAAAGATCATTTAGTTTTATGGCTCCAACCCTGTGGAACTCTCTACCTCATCGGGTAAGAGAATGCCTGACTGTCCAAAGCTTTAAATCAGCTTTGAAGACATATCTGTTTAACCTAGCATATCTGGATTTTTACAATATATTTATGGATTGTTTTTAAGAATTTAAGTTTTTTGCATTGATTTGTTGTTAAAGCACCTTGGTTTTGGAAAGGCGCTTTTTAGAAATAAAGCATTCATTCATTCATTCATTCATTCATTCATTCATTCATAGCAGCTAGGAAGAAAATTCAAGTGTCATAATCATGACAGTGAGTAGTTCTAGCAACATAAAAAGTTTACCTAATCCATATCTCACATTGTTTATGAGATACAGGCACCAAAAAGCACTGTAAGTGCTAACTCTCTGTGCATAGTAGTGTCCTACGGACATGAAAATGAGCAATAGGAACACTAATTCCCAAATATCTCAGTAACCGTACAAGGTACAAAGAAATTCTATTTTCATGGTATTCATGGCTTTCCAACCTACTTCTGCACTCATCTCCCTATATGGGGACTAAGAATTTTTGTGGTAAAAAATCCGTATCTCAAACCATTTTCTAGATAAGCACACTGAAAGGTGTCACAGGCATTGCAATGTTATCCTACAGGAAATTTTCTGTACTTTGGAAAGCTGTAACAATGGGCCTGTTCAATGTTTTTGTGCCAAACCACCAAAAGGCACATCTGTGGGTCTAGGACTTGCCACCCTGAAAATTTCAGGCCAATAGTACAATCCACCTTGCCACAATGAAGTGACAAAGAAAAGAACACATAGCAAAATGTGTTCATGCAGTGTTACCATGTTAACTTTAATGTTATTGTGACACTCCTATATAATGGGAATGTAATTGAGCACAGAAAAATGTTGCCGCAGCTACTATTGTTCCTGAGCTTGAATATTTGCATGGCAACAGAAAATATTGTTGCAATCAAAATATGGCAAAAACTTGAAAAACATACTTGCAGGCTAGATAGAGACAAACTAAAGCCAGAGTCATGTTCCTCAGGGACCAATTAGGTAAACACAACTCTTGGCGTTTACCAAACTGCATTATTTTTTTGAATTACAGTGTTTTTTCTTTGTCGCTAATTGAAAAACAAAATGGCAGCAGCACGAAAACAATTTTACGGAGTGTGACAACAAAAATGTGATCATGAAAGTTTTCGCAGTGCGCATATGCATTTTTCAATAGGCTATAATGGGACATGAAAAAATTGAATAACTTGAACGGAGCAATATTTTTCACCAAATCTTCAAAAGGCACCAGTTCAACCCAGGCCCCATGTACATCAACAAATGTGAAGCCACTGAAATGCATTCTTAAGTCCATTTTGGCTTACCAATGGATTTGCAACAAGTGTGATTTTTTGAGCATCCTACGGTTCCACAACCATACATCCAACCGGAATGAAACTTTTCAGATCCAAAGATCAATTGTAGGCAGTTCAATATTCCAAACTTTAGGCAAATTGGACAAATTGTTGCAAAATTAGCAAAGTGCAAACTTTGAGGTTTAACATAGAAGTGGTCAGTACCTTAACTATATGCCACTATCGTGCCACTATAAATATATATATATATATATATATATATATATATATATATATATATATATATATTATAGGGCACTGTCACACCCCTATAGTTAGGGTTGAGTAGGCACTTCAATGTTAAACTCAAAATTTTGCACTTTAATACTTTGCAACTGTTCAATGGATTTGTGAGAAATATGGTATGCACCTTCTTGTGGGGTAGATCTCTTGATTTGGCAAGTTACTTTCTGGTCAGATGTGTGGTTTTGAGTTACAGAGCAGTGAAAACACAATGTTTTCTCTCTTTGACTTAGCTGGGATTGTTCTTTGAAATTGCCTACAGTCCAGACACTTTGGTTTTTTGGTCTGATATTTTTAGGGCAGAGAGGGATTACCTCACAGATGTGCCTTTTTTCTGGTCTGGTGAAAAAAATTATACGCTGTTTTTAAGTTATTACAATTTAAAAATTTGGAAAAAGTCATTTCTGAGAATGCTTAGTAAGCACTACAATGTAGCTCTGTGAAATGAAGTAGGAATCTTGGTTGGTATTGAAAAAATCCTACTTCGTATGGCCGTCGTCTTGCTTACAGTTTTGCCTGAAATTCAAATTTTGAAACCTTCCAAAATGATATTCTGCACAGGAATCAACACATGTAGCTTGCTTATTGTGACTTCCTGAGTGCATTCTGTACTGTACTGCTTGGAAATTGTGCTTAAAATGTTTTTAATTCATATTAAATTTCTTCATTCGTATCTGTGTAATATGAAGTAGGATATTACTTCATATGATGAGAGACGTAGTAAGATCCTACTTCGCATTATGAAAATCCCCAAAAGAACTGTTAATGCTGTATTGGGGTGCCTAATTCCCATTTTGGCACTAGACGCCCACACCCCAGTATGGGGCACTGGGGAGCTCACTCCCAGTGTCCCCAACAGAAGAAAACTCTCCCACATGTTTCCTGACAACGGAGTGCCCAATCCCCGTGTCAGAGGTTGACCCCCACCAAGGTGGGACACTGGGAAATCCACTCCCAGTGTCCCCAGTTATATTATACCCTTCCACAGTCACCAGTACTAAGTAACACTTGTGAGCCCACCCAGAGTGATGCAAAATGTTTTTTTTAATTCTTGTATACCTGCAACAAAGACAACAGTCCCCTGACATCTTTTTTTTTATCTTGTAAAAAAGAAAATGGTCCTTCATCATCTCCCTGTCCCCCTCCCCATCCCCATCCTCCCTCCCTCTGAGCACCCACTTCCTCTTACCCCCTTGCCCCTAACTTACCTCCTGAGGTCGACAGCTGTGATCTTCTCTGGACTGGGACACTTCTGCTCTCTTCAACGTTAAACTAAGAACTGAAGAATCAAGGTAAGTCCTGTATAATGGCTGTCTATTGCATTTTGAACTCATGTTGATATCTCAGGCATTTTTCAGCATTTTTGCACCAAATTTTCAGCATGAGTTTTTTTGAACCCCACCTCATGAACACTCTCACTGTCATCTCATTAATATGACTCATAAGGTGATTTCATGATCATTGTGCAGAATTACCTTTTGGGACTGATTAACAAAATGACAGAGCCAGTGTTCATGAAGGAGGTCTCAAAAAGCCCATGTTGAAGATTTGGTGCAAATATGGCGAAAAAGTCCTGCTCTAAGAGCATGCTTTGTACAGTTTCTATGCACACTTGTAACTTCACCAATTGTTAATATTTTCACTCCAGATTTTTAACATTGCCATTTTTCATACCTCCTTTTGAACAGTATAGCTGCCATCTTTTACACTCTGCCCAAAACATGCTTCTGTACCATGGAACAGAATGGCATGGTCGTCGTGTGAAATCAACTTTTGGGATGGATTAAGGAAATGGCAGTGCCAATGTTCATGAGGTGGGGTTTCCAAAAGACCATGTTGAAAATTTGGTGAAAAAATTCCTGAACATGCCTGAGTTATGTGTGCCTGTTGAATTTATTCTATGCTTGTGCATAACTTTGCTACTTTTCGACCTTTTGCTGCCAAATTTTTAACATAGCATTTTTTACACCACCTCTTGAACATTACAGCTGTCATGTTCCACATCCTGCCCAAAATGTGTTTTAGCACCTGTGATACAGAATGACATTGCAATTGTGCATAAATATGTTTTTCCTTGCATTTCACAATTTCTCTGTACCGGGGTACATGAGGTGGGGTAATAAGATGGCTATGCTAACAGTTTGGTCAATGTTGTTTGATACGCAGAAGTGCAGGTCCCAGAGAGCCTTGAACTTCCACAGCTACATACATATGAACATCTACAGAGGGATGGGAGCACAGGGTCCGAAAGCAGTAAAATACTGATACTATTATACTATCTCAAAAAGAAGGGAAATGAATTGCAAAAAACTCTATTAATGCAGTAGGTAGGGTTCCTATTACAGCAACAAAAATATAAAAATTCGGCATTAAAGTACCCGACTCTACCACCCCACCCCCAGCATCCACACATCAACAGGCATCGGGTTGTGCCTTGGTGTCATCAGCCCTAACTCTCATCCCATTCTTCTATACTGTACCATCTCTGCTTCATTACAGATGGATTGGGGTGAGAGTTAGGGCTGATGACTCCAAGGCACACCCCAATGCCTGTTGGTATGTGGATGGAGAATGGGAGATAGGGTGGTGGGTTGGGAACTCTAACACCAAATTTTCATACTTTTGTCACTATAATAGGACCCCTAACTGATGCATTAATGGAGTTTTTTGCAATGTGTCTAAACTGACAGAATACCTAAAAACAACAATGAAGCCTCAATGGCTTAAACACATGCCCCCACCATCTCCTAAGAAGGGTCTACCAGCAAAGCACTCTAAAGTAGCCAGTACCAAAGAATCCTCCACTCCACAGCTGCTAACATAGGAGATTTTCTTTGAGGGACTGACACCGATTAAAGTATCTTTGCATGCAGTAGTTGATGAACTGCAATCGCTGAAAAGCTCTATGGATAGATTAATGATTCATGCTACTGACGATGAAGTAAGAATCTCCTCACTGGATGACTGGAGAGTGCAGATGGATCCAGAGATAGTCTTACTAAGGCAATGTCTCTGAAAAACAGCACAAGCTAGAAGACCTCGAGGGTTGCTCCAGACAAAATAACTTGGAAGTCCTAGGGCTACCTGAATGGGATGAAGGAATGAATCCAATTGTTTTTGTGCAAAACATGTGTACCAAGCTAGCAGGGCCCTCCCCCAATGGCCCTAAGTACATTATTGAGAGGGCAGTCTAAGCATTAAGACCCACACCTCAAGTTGAATCTCCCCCTCGACCTCTCATATTTAAGCTATTAAACTACCTGGACAAGAAGATTCTATTGGAGAAACTAAGAGATGTCAGGGAAGTACAGTGGGAAAATGCAAAAATACATATTGCCCAAGACCTGCCACTGTCAGTCAGGCAAAAATGTATAGAAATGCATCCCATCATGGTCAAACTAATTGCTGCGGGAGTAAGATTTCGGATGAGATACCCAGCTACATTACTAATAAATAAAGAAGGGCAATGGATATCTTTTTACACTGTAGTCAAAGCTACTATGGAGCTCAAGAAGTTATATCCAGATCTCTTCTGGTGCTCAAGGGAACCAGCTGCTTCAAATAAAACTCGGTATGTAACTGAATACTTGAGCCATTCTATATTCATCAGCAATTAGTCGTTGATCCTTTATAATTGGGCCGAGTCCCTTAGTTGTTCTCTTAATTGATCTGATATAATTAAAAAAAATGTTTAATTATCTTTGGTTGTGGTAGCCAAATTAAGTTCTATTTTTTGTTTGGCTTTTCTTATTGGATTTTTGGTTTTATTTGCCTTTTCTTTACACTTGTTCCAATTGTTTACTAATGGATTGTTTTATACTTGTTATAGGCCCTTTTCTTACCTTTAATTTGTCTACATTAACACAGTTGTTTGCAATTACTATATATTATAGTGGTGCAGCAGCACCCCTATAGTTGGGGTTGAGTAGGCTGTTCAATGTTAAACCCCTAAATTTGCACATTAATATCTTTGGCTCCATTTGATGAAATTAGCTGACATTTTGTATGTTTTGTCTAGGAGGCAAGGTCTTGATCTGTGGAGATTTTTGTGACAGAAGCTTGTGCAGTTGCTGAGATCCACATATGTAATTTTTTGTAAATGTCTAACTTTTTTCCTATATTTAACAGGTGTTTATTTTTGGCTCTCCCCTACAGTCTACATGAAATAGCATGTTTTTTCCAAACTTACAGGGAACATGTGTCATGTTCTAAGGTAGTGCCTTGACAGGTCTGGTGAAAAAAATATTAAAGGGTTCCTGAGTTATAAGGCTTTAAAATGTAATGGTTCTTGACCTATGCATGCACAGTAGTGCTCTAGAAATAATGTTATGTGATGAAAGTAAACATTTGATGCCACAAATGCCCATTCTTGATTTTGTGTCACTTATTTGGCTGAGCACCAAACATTTTTGTGCCATGCCAACTGCCATTGTGTTGATTTTTTTGATGAACTAACAAACATGGAAAATATAGAAAAATGCTGGGATTTTAAAACAAACAAACATCAGAACCTATCTAAACCGGACCTGCTTAGCTAGATTCTAATGTTTGTTTATTAACATAACTGCCATAAACATGGTTTTGGGGCACCCAGCTTAACAGAAGGATCACTTCCTTTTGTTTTCCGTATGAGAACAATGGGCATTTTTGGACTTCTGCAGCTGCAACTGAACTCATGCTGCCTGCTGCAATGAGTCTTGTGAGTCACCATTTCCCTGGTGTCTAATGGCTGTCCACACACACACACACACAAAACTTGCTGCCCTGGTATGTGTGTAATTCACCTTTCCCTTGTGTCTAGTGGCACTGTCCCACCCTTAGTTTATTGTCATTATACAAGTGCTGCTGATCAGCACAACTATGAATACTCTGTATAATGGTCAGTTCTGTACTACACAATAGGCACATTCCTTAATCGAATTCCTGTTATTATGTTTTCTGTTTGGTACATCTGGCATCTGACTTTATTCATAATGTTTTTATTGGGGTAGAACTTTTAGTACACTAAAGGATGCCCCTGTCTAATGGCTTTACACAGAGTAATTTAAAGTAAATATTAATAAGCCATGAGACAAAATATGGCATGTCTTAAATCTCAAAGCATAAATATTCTCAGCAGAAGTGTTCTTTATGTTTATTTTGCATGATGGAATCTAATACCAGCAATGAATCAATAATGGGTTCAACATATATGGATCTGAGTGAGTATATGGATAGTAAGAGTCAATTCAAAAACTGAATTTGGTTCTGAAAAAATATTTATTGTAATGTTTCCTTAATTAGGCTGTCACAGCATTGCTTGGTTTCAAACTGTAAAGGTGGAGCTCAGTGCCCTGCAATAAACTGCTACCCAAAAGTATTTCTCTGTTCTCTTCCCAGTAAGTGCCGTGAGTCACCTCATTCAAAATGCATCTGATAGCATCACTCTCTCTTAGTCCTCCCATCTCAGTCATGCTGCCAGCAGTTCGGCTCTGCCTCCATCCCCCATCTCTACCCCCTGAAATCATACAGTGTCAGTGGCTCAGTAGGTAGCACACTCACCTCTGAGGCCAGGAGATCAGAGGCCTGTGGGTTCAGTTCCCACATCTGGCACTTGGGTTAATATCCCAGTACTGACACTGTAGTGCAGCATGAGAGGGGTGCTGCACTTCTGAGGTGCCATCTTTCGGATGAGACGTTAAACCGAGGTCCCATCTGCCTGGATTGGTGGTAGTTCAGGTGGATGTTAAAGATCCCATGGCACTTATCAAAAGAGTAGGGGAATTTTATTAGCAAAAACCAAACATCACATTTAAACAAAAAAATAAAATAATACAGAACAAATCTTAGAGAGAACAAGAAAAATCAAAAAAAAGAAAACCTTTCCATAAATAAGAAACATAAGAAGTAGAATATTTTTACAATCCTGACAATGAACAGTTTGTAAGTCATTCACAATAGTAGAAAGAATAACAGCAAAATCAGTATGAGATTGTTGTAATACAAAAGAGCAACGGGCTTGCCATAAATAATATTGTAAAAGTGCAAAAAAAACATTCAACGTGCTTCTATGATATCTATCCCAATCACCCAGATAAACACCCAACACTAGAGTACAATAAGAAATAGAACGTAAGTGAGGCATATGCCAGCGACTAGCTGTGAAGTCCCAAAACTGCTGACTATAAGTACAGTCGATAAAAAAAATGAGATTGACTCTCTTCAGTAGCAACACAAGCTTGTCTTAAACAGTATCTGTCAGTGACAGGTTTATATTTCAGATTTCCTCGGACTCCTAACCTACCATGAGCAGAAATCCATATAATATCCCAAGTTTTGAACAAAATCCTATTATCAGATAATTTATGAAGCACATATTGCATATTAGATGGAGAACAGAGTGGAAAAAGCAGTGATATTTTCTGAACATCATATACAATGTATTCATAAAAGGACTTCTGGTGTAAGGTCTGTAGCTTCTGTAAAGGAATCTTCCATTGATGTAATTTCTTTAAAGTAGAGACGCCATATTGTGGTATATTATCCGACAATAGTAACTTAGGGGGGAGAATGGACCATTTAAAAAAAATACTTATGCCAAATGGATTTGATCCAGAACTGCCAAGGAAGAGATGGTACCTGCCAGATGAAAGAAAAGGAAGAAAAAAGAAAGATAGAGTGAAAAAAAACTATAGGATTAATCATATGTAATCCCCCTTCTCTGCAGCGAAGATACGTAAACTCTCTCTTCACCGGGTTCAGTCTATTGCCCCACAACATCTGAAAAAACACTATAAATCCTAGTTTGAGAAAACTGAGGTGGAAAGAGGTGACTAAGTAAAGAAAAATGGGCAAAACAAATTTTTAATGATCAAGACCCTTTTTTTTCCAAATTTCCAGTGTTTCCACTGATTAACTTTAGTTTCACCTACAGTTATCTGCTTGTCCCAATTATAGATTTCCATGTTGTTCATCCCAAACCAAACACCAAGTATTTTCTGAGGCCCTGTGACAAGAGGAATGCCAAAACAATGGGATAGGTCAGGAGCCAACTGTCCTAATTGCATCACAAAACTTTTCAGTAAAATTTAGAGGGCACCAGAGTATCTGCCAAAAAAAGAAAAATTTCTAAGGTCTCTGCAAAGAGGTGGGTCAGCTAAAAGAAGGGTTACATCATCTGCAAAAGCAGTAACCTTAACCAATTCAAGGCCCACGGAAGGGCAAACCCAGAATAGAAGTATCATTAACAATGCTCCTAATCACTGGATCCAAAACGAAAAGTGTATAATAAGGGCTTAAGGGACATCCTGCCTAACTCCTCGAGAATCCTGATATTCTCTCCTAATAACCCATTTACTACTGGAATTGAAACAGCAGAAGCGTATAACAATGAAATCCATCGTACAAAAACATCAGGGATTCCATAGGAAGAAAGCACAAAATATAAATAAGAATGGCTAACTGCACGAATGCCTTGATTGATCCAAAGCCGTAATAATTTCAGAGGAGAAAAATTTTGCTGAGAAGCTTAAAAGATCACTAAGTAAAAAAAGATTATGCTGTATTTTCCTATTTTTAATCGCACAGGTTTGTACAGGTGAATCAAAAGTCTGGCTAATCTTCTAATCTATTGTTCAGGATTTTAGTTAAAATTTTTAGTCACTATTTAACAACAAATCGGTCTCCAATTAGAAAATAAAACTTATCACCTTTTTATAAAGAAAGGTCATTAAGGATAATGAAAATTCTGGACAAGGGATCTCTGAGGATAGATAACAATTATACACTATAGGCAGAAAAACCCATAAAGTTAATACATTTTTATAAAATTCATTCGTATTCCATCCATACCAGGGATGATCCAAGCTTTAATTGTTTAATGACTCCAAGTACCTCAGTAGAGGAAATAGGTAATTGTAAAGATCGGACCAAATCCTGAGATACCTTTGGGAGGAAGAAAAACCGTACTTGAAAGAGAATCCGGATGTAATACCTGGGGATGAAAATAAGTCTGACTGTAGCCCTGCACAGTCCGTAATATACCTAAATCAGAGGTAATTAGGTCACCAGTTGCATCAAACAAACCAGTCATGAGAGTATCTTTTAAGTGAGTTTTGCATGCATGGAAAGGATCAGCCATTGGTGATTTTTTACAAGAAAAACGAAATTCCATATATAAAGACTTGGCCCTATTGTATTGGTAGTTTTTCATTTGTTGCTTAATAACTTTGATTTGAGAAAGAGAGCGAACATAATCCTGTGGGGGAAGGGACATAAGCCTGTATAATTGGTTCCGTAGAAATAAATATTTCCTATAATCATCCGCACCTTGTTTTACCCCAGGACTGAAATAAATATTTAACCTCAATCTTAAATTGCTTCCACCATTCATAGGGGAATCAAAGAGGCTAAAGTAGAGGATTTGGCAGCTAAGAAAAAATCCAATTTTGAAAAATAAACCGGTCTGAAAGAAAGGAAGTATTTAGTCTCCAGCGTGATATGCCGGAATACAATCTGGGAGGAAGATATCGTAGGGATAAAGTACAAAACAAAACATGATGGTCAGAGAATTCCACTGGAGTAATAACACAGGACACAATGTGAAGATAGTGTGAAATAAAAACATGTCAATTCTAGTGGCAAAGTGTGTCTATGATAAGTGTTTCCACCTACGGGGTATAAGCTACGGAAAACATCTAGAAGTCCAGCAGCTGTTACCACTTCAAATAAGGCGTATGAATCACAATACACTTTTTTACCTTGATCCTTACGAAACTGGATATCAAGAGAGCAGTTAAAATCCCCTCCCCACACTAAATGTCTCTTTGTAAACAAAAAGGGTTTAATGTCCGAAAATAATGCAATGCGGCCTGATTTAGTCTGTGGAGCATAAACAGTAAGAAAGCGAAAAAAATAATCACCCCATACACAGTCCAATATGAGAGCCCTTCCAGGGAACAAATCTATGATTTTCAGAATTTTAAAAGAAGAGTTACCAAACAATATGGCCACACCATCTGCAGTTTCTGTACTATATGACCAAAAGGAGGGGCCACAGGTCCATAGTCTTTTCAACCTTTGCTCCTCAGAGATAGAAGAGATCCTAGTCTCTTGCAGAAATATGATATCCAAATGCAAAGAGGTGAGATATGTGAAGATGGATATCTGTCTGGAAATGTCTTAAGACTACAGACATTGAAAGAAGCAAACTTTAAAGCTGCCATGGAAACTGCTCAAGAGCTATGCTTCTGACTCACTTTTCTTTTTTCCTTTTTCCCTTTTTATCTTTAGCAAGTTCAGTAGATTTACTATCTTCATCCTCCGTCACAATTTCAGAGATGAGAAGGTCTCAGATTCCAGGTCTGAGTCCCTAACGTCTTCCTGAAGGGGAAAAAATTGTCAGTCACAACCGGGCTGGCCTGGGACTGTTTAAAGAGGCTCTGGTAAACCTCCTATTCTTAACAATTTCAAAGGGGTGCATACTGGACACCTGAGTCTGATTCTCCCCAATGGAGGAGAAACCAGAAGCACAGTGTCCCGAGGATATTAATCATAGGTTGCTCAGGGTTAGCAATATCTGGAAAGGAGGGAGGGGACAGGGTCTTTTCTTGTGGGGGGTTTGACCCTATCACCAGGAACCTGCACTTTAGCTTGGCTTCCGAAGTAAACCATCCTGGTCTAGGCCTTCAGAGTTGTTATGCCTTGCCCATGGACACTGATGGAAGGCATGCCCCTTTTCACAAAGATTACACTGAAAGATATTAATGCATCGGTCAACAGAATGCCCAAAACCCCACATAAAGGACATCTCATCATGTCACATACACTACTAATGTGGGTTCTATCTCACATTTATAGCATGCCTTAGGTTACCCTGCATAAAACACACCCTCTGTCTTTACCCAGAAAAACTATTTGGCAGATGTACAACCTCAGAATTAACTTGCAACAACTTCACTTTAAACTTCCATCCCCTGTCCAAATACCCTCCACATCAGAAGAGCTTCAGGTGGCCCCAACACCTCACACTTGGATTGCAGCCAGCGATAGATATCACCACATTCACTCCTTCATTGCGGAACATAATTGTAACAAACCTAAGTAAGGAACGAGTTAAAGGGATAGCAAAAAAAGGCAACCATACTGGATGATTTTTTTGATTAGCATATTTGTCCCAGAATTTGTCCATATGAGCAGGTGTCTGAAAACTAACATCAAAGGAATCCTCCCCCGAGACATGAATCAAAGCATAGATGTCTTTGGCACAAAACCCCATTTTAGACTTCAAGAGTTGGTTAAATACATAGTATCTATCAGGGTGTTCAGTCAAACCCCCCCTATAACGCAGACGTACAGCATTTCGATGAGGGGCTTGTTCCAATTTCGATTTAAATAAGTCTGATAATGGTGGTTTGAAGTGGTGCTCAAAATGGGGCAGTAGGACCCCTAGACACAGTAGAAACAGCAACACGGGTATGCTGGAAAGTTCAGGCTCTAAAACCCTCTTCCCTCCCTTGAGTAGATGGCTGAGGGATAGATGCTGTGCCGTTTCAGGAGTTTTCCTACCTGAAAGCGGAGTCCAGTCTAAATCGGGAACCCAATCTCCTGAATCAGTCCTCTTCCAACCTGCTTCTTGAAGCGCCATCTCTTCAGACCAGTCCATGGCCTCATCGCGACTTCCTCTCTCTGGTAGCCCGAATTGCTGCTGCACCAATGATGACGTGCGCGGTCCTGCACGCTCCACAGTCCTCCCGGAAACCGTCTCTCCAACATTCAGTTCCTGCACTCGGATAAGCGGCGTATGAACATCTTCCACAGCAAGAGCTTCATCATGAGACCGAGCAATATCAGGTAAGGGCTCGGAATTAAAAGGCACTGTTGTAAGTGTAACATTCTGGTGAGCAAGCGAAATGATGTAGCTGAGGTGCGGTAGCGAGCGTACAGGAGGTATGCTCAGCCACCAGAAGACATGGTACAACCGAAGCAATGGAACTCTGTTTCTCGCACTCCTCTACCTCCTTCTCCTTCCCGACCTCCAAAAACGTCTGCCATGCTAGGCGCCGACGTCAGCAACTAGCCACCGACCAGCAGCCAGTAGGGGAATTTCCCCGGTGTCCTGGCCAAATTTCCCTCATTCACTAAAAATACCACCAACAGCTTAATCTGGTTCAAGGTCAGTTGGCATTCATCTGTATCCCCCTCCCCCGGGTCGTGCCTGAAAATAGGCAGGATTTGCCTAGTGCACTTACCCGGTCAACAAAAACTAAATAATAATAATAAAAAAAAAATAATAAAATAAAATAAATTTCTCAGCCCAACCTGCCACTGGCAGTGCAGCTCTGTCTCATGCCTCATCTCTATTCCCCTCCCACACACACATCAGAACTCACTCTATCTGACATGCCCTTGACATTATGGCATGGTCTCCCACCCCTTCCTCTGCCCCATCTTAGTTGCAGTGTCCTAGGACCCCCCCTACCTTTCCCTGACACTGACCACAGTGTTTTATGACTCCCCTTCCCTCTCTCTCCCTCCAGTTCTGATTAAATATCAACAAGATGATGAGTTGAAAGGGATTTGTGATGTTGCATTTAATGAGATATCTGTCCTTTATAGCAGATGTGCTTTAGTGGCAGGTGTAAGTGTTATTTGCCACTCCATTATATTGTTTATGTCAAAAGGAAACAAAAACTGTGAAGACAGGCTTATTTTGTGTGTTCAACTATAATGTGTTATTGTACAGATGTAGCTTTCAAATAAATTTGGTATTTTTTGAGTTTTCTGATTTTTTTTTAACTCAGTGTCTTAATACAAGTGCTGTTGAGCAACACAACCATGATTATTCTAAATAATGGTCATTTCTGCACAATGCACTAGGCACATTTTTTTTTACTGAAAGTGCCTGTCATGAAGAAGGTTACCACATGTTCTGCTTGATAATTCTGCTTTTCGATTTTACTCATGATATTGATATTGGGGTTTAACTTCCAGTGCATAAAAGTGTCCCGTCTAATGTCTTTGCACAGTATGTAATTTAAAGTAAATACTGGCAAGCTTCAAGATGAAATACCACGTGCCTCAAATCTGGAAGTATAACTATTTTTAGCTGAAGTGTTCTTTATTTTGTAAGTATGAATGTTTACTAATGAATCAATAATGAATTCAACATATTATGGATCTGAGTGAGTAAATGTGATAAGAGCCAGTTTAAAACTGGCTTTGATTCTCAAAAAAATATCAATTTACAACGTTTTCTTGATTACTAACAGCATTCAAGCAAACATGTCTTGGCATTGACAAATGCTCATTTACTCAGGACCAAGTAATGAGGTTTCTATGCCGAAGGCTGAAACTCATAATCCCGAAACTGATGATACCGAGTTCAGTCTCCTGACTCATTTAGATTCCCAACAGTAAGAAGCAGATGCCAACAGGGGTATGGTAGTGGATGTAATGAACTGCTACCCTACTCCTAGCCAGGCATCATAAGTCCCTGGAAAATGCAGAAGCTGGCTGAGCTGCTCCCATGGCATGGAGGTCTAACACAATAGCAGCTGGGCCAGCATGGTCTGGTAGACCCGGGTTCTGTTCTCAGTCACCACTGTTGTTGCTGCACATTATTCTATCCCCTGTAACTTTTTCTTTTTACTCCAATGTCCGCTCCCATTTGGAGTTGGTTATTTAAGTAATGGGGAAGGTGAAGGGGGCAGAGTGCTCTGTGTTGATGGTGGGTGGGGTGAACCCCCCTGCATTACATTTAAGTACCTTGTATGCTTATGGAATTCAGTATCCTGAACTCAGTCTTGTAGCATTTGGGATACTGAATTTCTAGATTTCAAACTATATCCAGTAATGAATATCATGACCTATATTGGGTATTTAAGCTTGGAAAACTGAGAATGTTTGCAAATAGAGAAACAGACCAGCTAGCCCTATAAAAGTGACCAGGGTCAAGGACTAGTTTGGTGTCATCCTTTTAGTCATCTCCCACTCTCCATCACCATCCTTAACTTCCCATTTCAGTAAGTCATGCCTGGCACTGAGCCAGTCGGTTTATTTGCCAGACACCATCTTTGTAAAAAACCTTTTCCCTATCTTGACCATAAATCCTGCAACACACAGGTACAACTTCTCTATTTGCTGCAGCAAATCCCTATCTATGATGACAGATTTTAATCACTCTTATACCTTTTTATTGCCTGCCTGTTAGTATTTTTAAAGCACCAATTAAATTTAATAAAGAAGTTGTGCCTCCTCATAACTATTAATGAAAATGATCACTGCTTATGTATGAAAATAATCACTGCTTAGGTATATGTGAAACTCTCTATCTAATTTTCATTTACCATCCTGCACTGCATTCTGTCGATGCTTCTCACAGCCCTTCCACTTTATTTCCATGCAGAATTGTGTTTGTTCAATGCCCTGATTCAACAGCATTAGTTTATTCCTCACTCTTATCTTTTTTCCTCTATTTCAAAGATATCAATTTATAAAACAAGCAATCTATCACTTTTAGACCCCCACATTCAAATGGCATTCCAAGCTGAATCCACTAACTTTATTCTTAAAAATAAATTTGACTCTACTAAATAAAATAGACACTTTCATTTTCTAATAACTTACTTATTCATTTTACCAATTCAAACCTGCTCACGGTTCTACTTCGCTATTGTATTTATAAAGTTTGTCAGCTAATGTACCTGATGTAACTACTGGGACCCTCTAAGAGTTTTGGAGATCACTTTTAATTCAATAGGCATACATACTTAACTGATGTCCTCCTTAAATTAAAAATTATGGGACATATGTACCAGTGCAAACTCCATACAAAGTAAGGCTATATACCAGATGAGAGCACCATAGCTTAGGCTTAGCAACTGCCCCGCATACACAGGTGTATTCTGATGTGGTAACAGGTGCTTACATATAAAAATGGGACACAGCTAAAATAAAAAATTTAATCTGATTTGTATTATAGAAAAGAAAGGAAAGATGAGTTTAGTGTGTGTGCCTATTGAACTGTAAGCATCCCCAAAAATCCAAGAGAGTCCCAGTAGTTATGGCAGGTACATTATCTGGCATGCTTTATGTATGCAATATCGAAATAGAACTGGTGAGCATGTTTGAACCAGTAAAATGCATAACAAAGCTTTTAGAAAATTAAAATGCCCATTATATTTAGTATAGGCAAAAACAACATTGTTAGAGGTAAAGTTAGGGTGTTAAGGCAAGAATGACAGTTAAATGTGACAGCCTGAAAGAAATAGAGTGCTTGTTTCCTAAATTCAGATCTTTGAAATAGAGGAACAAAATATATGAGTCAGGAATAAACTAGTGTTAAATCAGGGCATTGAACAAGCACAATGCTGCACAGTAATAAAGTGGAAGGGCTGTGTGAAACATGGCTGTCTAGAATGCAATGTAGAATGGTGGGTGACAATCTGATACAGAGTTCTGCTTATACATAAGCAGTGATTATTCTCATTAATAGTTATGAGGAGGCAATAATTTAGGAGTGATCACTCTTTTTGAGAATGGCTATAATAGTTGCAAATGGTGGGTGATTGGCTGTAATTGTGCTCAGTTGCAACCGCAGCTTCTTTATTAAATTTGATTGGTCCTTCAAAAATACTCACAGGCAAGCAAGAGTGTCATACTTCACAGCAGACACCAACTCAGTGTGTTCTGCAGTTAACAGACATTTGCACTTTGCAGATCCTTACAGCAGAATGAACTACATTGGACTTTTATCACTGTTTTATACCTTTTTTGTCTGACTGTGAGTGCTTTTGAAGCACCTATGTAATTTAATAAAAAAGCTGATTGCACTGGAGCACTATTTTAGCCAATCACCCCCTATTTGTTACCATTATAGATATTCTCAGAAAGAGTAATCAATCCTAAGTCATTATTACTTCATTATAACTACTAATGAAACTAATCACTGCTTTTGTGCTGTATATGTGGAATGCTGTATCTAACTTTCATTTACCATCCTGCATTCTCTGTTTTTTGTCCCTCCTCCACCATGAAGAGGAGTGCCTAGTGGCATCTTGGGGGGGGGCGTGGACACTCTTATTACCAAGCACTCCTGCCAAGCAGCAGGAGCTGCTACAGAAGGTGAACTCATTGAAATCCCCATTTCCTCTTGGAAGGGACTGTCCATGTGAAGCTGCTCATTTTTTTTCCAAGATCATTACTAAACCAAATACATTCATTTATGCTTTATTCATGAAAATAAACACTTTTTTTTGTTTTTGGTAACCAGGTTAGTACACTAGATATTATATACTGTATATAGGCACTACACAGATTTTACTGAACTCACAAAATATGATGTTGAGAGGGAATGCATACGTTAATAAGAAGGGACATATAAACATTTATAATAGATTGAATAATGAGAAGAGAGGGGGACACATAAAACATCCCACAGCCCTAAATAGTTTAATAGCCTCCATGCAATAAGTGACCCATTAGGTGCCCAGATCTAGAAAACTAATGCAAGTGATCAAGGTAATACTTGTCATATTTACATGGAGTATACTGCTAGAGTGAGCAAGGGAGCAAAAAGGTTACAATTATACTATCTCAAAAAATAAGGAAATAAAGTGCCAACAACTGTGTTAACTCTCTAGTTAGCATTAAAGTCACAACAGTAGGGAAATGTGGTGTTAGGGTTGGAAACCCTAACACCCTTCCTCCACCCTGCACAAATAAACAGGTGTCGGGGGTGTGCCTTGGGGTCATCAGCCCTAACACTCACTCCATTCTCCTATACTGTACCCATCTCAGCTAATTCACTTATTGAATGGAGTGAGCATTAGGGCTGATGACCCCAAGACACCCCCCCGATGCCAGTTGGTGAGTTCAGGGTGGGGGTGGGGTGTTAGGTTGAAATCCTAACACCACATTTCCTACTTTGGCTTTAACCCTAACTAGAGCATTAACAAAGTTTTTTGCAGTATATATATATATATATATATATATATATATATATCCACTATAGAGGCATGATCACACCCCTATATTAGGGTTCAATGGCTAGTTCTATGTTAAACTCACAATGTTGGACTTAAATAACTTTGCAACCATTTAGGTTAACCCATTAGGGCCAAAATATCTCTTGATGTGGCAAGTTTCGTTCCCATCAGATTTGTGAGTGCTGAGATACAAAGTGTCAAAAAATTGAAAAATTACAATGTTTTGTCAAATTCTTTGTCATGCTGCTGTGCAGAAATAGCAGAAATTATGTGGAATTGTGGTCTGACATTTTTGGGGAAAACAGATGTTTGGTCACAGATGTGTCCTTTGAAGGTTTGGTGAAAAAATATATTTTCAAAAGTTATTAAATATTAAGTTTTCCCATTACTTCCTATGGTACCACTTAGATGACCCACTCAGAAAAGGATTCTTTATTGCAAATGTGGAATCCTTTGTTGTGCTGCCATTTGTTTTCAGTTAGTGGTGGCAGCAAAATGAAATAACATAAAATAGAGGGACTTAGTCAACAACACCTATAGTCTTTAACTAATTGGGCCCCATAGAATTCAATTCTGGGGTGATTTTTTTTTTATAAGTTGCTTTGAAATGTGCTTTTTAAACCTGTGGAAAATCCTTTTTCGTAAACCACAGAAACAAGATCTCCAAATGGATCCTTTTTTTGCAATTTGTGAAAACAGATTTTCTTTTACCGCAAATCATGAAAAAAGATTTGTGAAACAGGATTTTTTTTTCACAATTTGTGAAAAAGGATTTTCTTTTTCCACAAATTGTGAAAAGGAACTGTGGAAAAGGATTCTTTTTTAACAATTTGTGAAGGAATAATTTTTATACAGATGTTTCTTTGTCACTACATAGCAAACAAACAGTCTGCAATTTTAGGTTGACATTTTCCAGGTACAAATGTATCACCCCATTGATGTGTCTTCTGGTGGTTTGGTGAAAATATATTACTTTGCTCTGGAATTCTGATTGTTTAATTGTTGCTTAATTTCCCATAGGATGACATTGCAATGGAGGTGTAGACAGTTGTTTCTTTGGCACTGCACTATGAAGAAATGGTTTGCAATGTTGCTGTGAAATTTACAAAGTAGAAAGGGCTTGCCCCACTAATGTGCCTTTTGATGGTTTTGTGAAAATATATTACTTTGGTATTGAGTTACACAGGATTCACATTTTGCTGTGTTTTGTATAGGATAACATTTTAATGTGAGGGGTTTCTTTCATGTACACTATCCCAAAAATTGTGCAAGGATGGGAGTGCAGGGTGCAGAGGGCCATGAACTCCAATAGGAAAATATGGATATGAGTACACCATCTCAACAATTATGGATGGATTTTATAGTGCACTACCACATGCAAATATCAATACCATTATGGAGAGATGGGAGTGCTGGCCTTGTGCATAGTCGGCAGTGCAGGGCCCAGAGGGCCCTATGCTCCTACAAGCAAATTCACAGAGGATTATGGAGTGATGGAAGCACAGAGCCCACAGGCTCCTGCACTACCACACAGAAATAAGGATACCATTACAATCTCTCAAAAATTGTATGTGTTTGGGCCCTGCGTGCCCACAGCCAAATAAGGCTATGATTATACTTTCTTAAACAGTAGGAAATTCTCATCAAAAACCATTATTAATGCATTATTAGGGTTCCATCATCAAAAATAGGGAAATGCAATTTTAGGGTTCCCAACCCTAAGACCCCACCCCCTCACTGCATACAGGAACAGGTGTGAGGAGTGTGCCTTTGGGCTGCTCACCCCATTCTCCTACACTGTACCCATCTTAGCTTACTTACTCATGGAATGGGGTGAGCATTATGGTTCATAACCATAAGGCACACCCCTCATTGATGTTCCTGCTTGCATGGTGGGGTGGGGTGTTAGGATTGGGAACCCTAAAATTACATGTCCCTAATGTTGATGCTGGAACACTAATGGAGTATTAACAAACATTTTTGCAGAGAATATATATATATATATATATATATATATTTAGAAAATAGGCAAAGACAATGCTCTCTTCTGATTGGCTGAGACTTCTTATTTAGGTAGGCATCTATCAGACAATAGATGCCCACCAAATAAAAAGTCCCAGTCCAAACCTGCCTCATGCCCAACAAAGTATCCTTGTGCCCAGCCTGCTTCATCATTGGCTGAAGCACTGGGCACACAATTTAAAACTGCCAGCATTTTTTTTACTGCTTAGCGAGAGAGACCAAATTATGCAAATTTCACACACACACACACACACACGCACACACATGAAATGACTGTACACTGCAGTGGTAAAACATTTTCTTTCTTTATTTACCAGCATTGTGTGTTACACCCTGACTGCTCGCTCCTGTTCAAAGCCACCTAATCCATGGCAGTAGAGTCTCAAACCATCCTCCCCCCTCAGCTACTCGCTTCCTTGATTTGGCTAGCCAGCTTCTAAATGTTTTGTTTTGTTTTGACCAACAAGTCACACAGCAGCTTAGTCCTCCGAGTCAGAAAACAAAACAAAACAAAAAATACTGGCTCCCTCCTGCATCCTTGGAGCTCTGCTCTCAACCCCAGGTGCGACTCAGTTCAGCACTTTTCATTTCAGTGTAGGTCATTCCAGCGCCAACTATTGCAGTGCCAGATTGGTGAAAGGCGTCTCATTTCAGTTCAGTACTCAGTAGTTTCCTTACAGGTAGTGTGTTTAAAAAAAATTAACATTTCTAAGCATGTACAAGCAGCGGAGCTGAAATGGGAAGCGCTGTAATGAGATGGTGCTGAGTCGAACGGTGCTGGAATGTAAGTGCTGAACTGTACGGCACTGAGATCAGAAGTGTTGAAATGGGCTACTCAACCCCCACCCCATCCCTCTGTTGGTTCCTGAATGTGTGGAGGGTGTCATGCTTGGCTTGCCTGACAAAATAAAAATGGAGTACTCACAGTCAACTGAAGGCAAATTACTCCAGATGGCTTCACTTCCCAAATGTTTTTTTTTTAAATCTCGAATGGCGCTGGTCATGGACTACAGTTCCTGCTTTTATGTCGCAGGCTCCACCGTTATGTGCATAACAGCCGCAAGCTCCGAAATAAAAAAAAATGTAGCAGAAACATCAGAAAGTTTTTTATTTTACTACTGGATGGGAGAGACTATCGAAGGGTGGGAGGGGGGACTGCACAAGACACTCCACGTCATGTTGTGCAGTTGTTCATGTGGTGCAGTTGGTGTTGGGAGTACGTTGAACAGAATGGGGGGGCAGCACAAGCTGGAACAGCAAGAAAATGGACTATTTTACAGAAAAAGATTAAAATTAATTTTTATTTTATTTTTTAAATTGTTTTATAATTTCTTAAATACCCATGTAAAATAAAGCTCCTTAGCCCATTTTCTAGAGCAATAACACCCTCCAGGGTGGGCGTGTAGGAAATACTGGACTTTCCAGGGGCTATAAGGCCCTTCACCTGTGGCGTCAGGCCTCATTACGCCCTGGGCGGTCCAGTATTCCCAATACCACCCACCCTGTCTGATATTATATATATATATATATATATATATATGAAAGACAAAAGAACCTCTGTCGTAAACACTGAGGCAGGGTTACCCAAAGGGCATTTGGCTGGGAAGCCATGTTTCAAGAAAATACAAAGTCACACATGCCCCACAATGCAAAGCATCATGGGCTGCACATTCTATAGTGATTTGCATATGCAGCCCATGATGCTTTGCATTCAATGAGGCTCAACTAACTGTCTATATATATATATACACACACATATACACACACACATATATATATTCATGGCAAAAAAACTGCTTTTAATACATCAGTTAGGGTTAAAGCAACATAAGTGAGGAAATGAGACATTGGGGTTGAGCCAATAATCCCCCAACACCCCATCCCCCTCCTCCATAGGTTGACAGGCCCCCAAGGTGTGCCATAGGGTCATATGGCCCAACTTTCACCCCATTCCATGTGTAAGCAGGTTGACATGCTACAATAAAGCAGAATGGGTTAAAAGTTAGGCCTCATGACCCCATGGCACACCCTGGCACCTGTCAGTCTGTGGAGGGGCATGGGGTGTTGGCTGGGGTTAGTGGCTTAACCCTAACATCTGATTTCCTCACTTTTGTTACTTTAACCCTAACTGATGCATTAAACACAGTTGTTTGCCATGAATTTCCTTACTCTTTCAAAAGCTATAATATAACTAGTAAATAACATGTTGGTGGGAGTGCAGGGCCACCAAGCTGCCCATTTGTGCATAACAATATGCATGTGAGGGAGCGTGGCCCTCAGGGCCCTGCACTCCCACGTACACAGAGGTATGGAGTTATACAGCAGCCCTATAGGACAAGGAACCCTTTTAATACTAATTTGAAGATATCTCAAGAACCGTGGCAACTAGAAAAAAATTCATATGTCATAGGTGAGTCAAGGAGAACTGCTCTCAACATACATTGACCTATTCCATATCTCTCATTGTTTATGAGCTATAGGCACTGAAAAGCACAATGGGTCTCACAGTGTTATCCTAAGGGGGAAATCTCAACTTCGTAAAGGCATATCTATGGAACTGCTTAATTCCTCAACACCTAAACAGCATAATTCACACCTGCACAGCATCCCCTCAATACCCTGAAAATTTCAAGTAAAAAAAACAAACTTTTCATTAGCAATGCAAAGGTAAATCTTTTTAAAATCCCAGTCCTCGAAGTAGCAAAATCCTTGACCGCGAGCTCGCAGACTTGGATTTTGAAATCTCATGACTAGGATCATTAAGGAGTCATGGTCAAAGAATTTTAGCATTTTAATAAAACATTTTTGGATGAGAACAAGCCAAACCAATGGGCTGGCTTTGTAGATGGGGTCACCCTGAACAAAACCCATGCCTCATTTGGCCCAGAAGTCACATGTGGAGAAAGCTACAACATTTTGATTTGGGGAAAAACTGAAAAACAAGATGGCAGCTCATGGACAAGGAATTTTCTGGTGGACCAGGATGCTAGTCCCCATGCTACAAAATCCTTGACCATGAGCCCTATCTTATTCTGAAAAATAACCATATAAATGTTGGAGGTTAATTTTTAAATTTATTTCATTAGTATTTCAGAAAGACCTTTGAGTGTAAGATCTTTTACAAAAGTTCCACATCAGGGTGGACAATAGGACAATACACATATTCAGTGGTTACACAGGCATGACCATTAGGCATTAAAGAGTGATTACATGATAATTAGACAAATAGGAGAAAAACAGAGCAGTTGTAATAGAAAACTAAGCTATTCCTAATTGGTTGCCCTAGGTAGCACACCCCTGGAAACCTCCAAATCTGTTGATAGACTATGGCAGAGTAGCTGCATAGGGTTTAATGCTATCCCAGATTGCTAGAGTCTGGGTGACAGTGAAAAAAGGGGTTGTAGTTGAACCTACACCAGAGAGCGAGAGGTGGGGGCATAGTGAAACAGGGGGGCTGCAATGGTGGGAGCTGCTCAGAGGAGCTTTGTGGAGTAGGATGTGTGTGTGGGGGTTAGGGAGGGCAGTACCAGGAACATTTAAAGGTGACTGATAGCTTACTAAAGCCCTTGGCTAGGCTGGAATGGAGGCAGAGTTCTCTAGGTAGCCCTGTTGGGTGCTACATTGGGGGTAGGCCTGTCTATCAAGTGAGGCCTGAGAAGCAGGTGCATTTTGAACTAGACATTAGTTGCTGTTTGTAGCCTGCTTTGAGTTGAGACAGGCTGTTGTTTGTTTGTAATTTCATTGGGAGTTCATTTATCCAGAGGGGGCCCTGAGAGAAGAAAGTGTGCTGTCCTAGTGAGGTTCGGCAGAATGGTATGGACAGTGCTCCATTCTTCCTCCCTCTGGTGATGTGTGATGAGAGAGAAGCCTCAAGCTGGTTTCCTATACAGGGTGGGTTTTTTCAGAGGAGTGCCTTCTTTCCCAGGAGGCAAGTTTGGTATTTGATCCGGTCTTTTAGGTTAAGCCAGTTTGTACACTCATACAGGGTGCAAGTATGAGTGTAGTGATCTGCACACAGGGTGAGGCATCATGCCTTATTGAGTGCAATTTGGACCCTTTTGAGCACTGCATCAGTAGCAGCTCCATAGACCACCAGCCCGTAGTCTATCGTGAAGAGTATGGAGCTGGAAACTGAGATTCAGAGTGCTTCCAGGGTGAAGGATTTCTTATGCCTAGAGGACCCAGGATCTTTGTGTTTACCACTCTGAGAAGGGAGTCTACATGGTGCATATAAGTGAGCGAATCATCAATGGTGACCCCAAGGTACAAGTGCACCTGCTCAGTCTGCTCACTAGCCTTATTGGTGATTATGAGGGAATCATGCCTGCATTTGTTGTATGGACTGGATTGTAGCATGACCTTGGGTTACTTGTAATTTAGTAGCAGCTTTGGCCTACTGAACCAGCCCTTGAGTTTATTGAAAGAGTTCTGTAGTTCAGTTTGTAGGGCAACCTGACAGGTGCTGCCGCTCAGCAGCATGGCATCATGCACATACAGGATAAGTTTTGTGTCGCAGGCTGTGGGTAGGTCATTTACAAAGAGGCTGACAAGCAGGGGCCCTAGAATTGATCCTTGAGGGACTCCTAGGATTACATCTCTGGAGCTCGATAACATCTGCCTGATTTTGAGTCACTGGCTCCTGTGTGTTAAGTAGTCATTAGACTAATTCAGGGTGTTAGGTGCCACACCCAATCTTTGGAGCTGGAGTACTAGTAGAAGGTGGTCGATGGTGTCAAAGACTTTGGTGAGGTCAGTGAAGATGGAACCCACCAATTTTCCTTCATCCAGCGCCTTCTGCAAATAGTCAGTGTATTCCAGCAGTGCCATGGTGGTACTGTGTTTTTGCCTGAAACCACGTTGGTTTGGGCAGAGCAGATTGCACTTATTGAGGTATTCTGTGAGTTGACTTGCCATGAATTTCTCCAAAGCTTTGGATAGTGGCAAGAGGATAGATATTGACCTGTAGTTTGACACCAGCACCTTGTCACCATTCTTATGCACTGGAGTTACCAGGGTTTTCTTCCATACCTCTGGAAATTGAGCTAGATCCAAGGATTTATTAAATAGCATTGTTATGGGCATGATGAGAACACCAAGAGTGAGAGATAGTAACTTCAAGTCTAGCCCATCACTCCCCAATCTGGTTTTGCCTAGGACTTTCCTGACTATCATTAGGGCCACCTTCACCATCACCTTCTTAAAGTAGAAGGCTTGATGGTTAGTTATGGGCAGGTTGGCACAACCTTGGTCCTCAGCAGGCAGAAGCTAGTCTGGAGGCAGCAATGAGGACAGGTCTGTAAAGGCCTGGTTAAAGGCATCAGCAATGGCTAGTGGATCTGAGGAGGATGAGTTATTAATGTTGAGCATCTTAAGGTGCTGCTTTTGATATTTACCAAGGATGTTCTTGATGTTGATGGAGTGTACTGAGCATGCTGAGAACCCGAACATTAGAAATGTAATAACTTTGGAAAGGATTAATATTTGTTTACCAAACCAATGATGGATTGTTTCTTCACTTAACCTCTTTCTACATTCCGCAGTTCAGACCAAAAGACCACACAGTGTGATCGCAGCACCATGGGCAAAAATGTGTCAAAACTGACGAAAAACACATTTTTTAGTGTTTTGCTGTGTAGAAACCTTAAGCCTGACTGAAACACAACTTGGTAAATCAAGAGATCTGCCATACCAGATGAGGTATTCCAAAGTTCATGTAAATCCATTGAATGGTTGCAGAGTTATTAACATGCAAAAATTGAGGTTTAACTTTAAAGTGCCTACTCTACTCAACTATAGGGGTGCGACCATGTTCCTATGTATATATATATATATATATATATATATATATATATACATTGAAAAATGCATCAGTAAGTGGATGAAGCAACAAAGTAGGAAATGAGGCATTAGTGTTGACACCCTAACACCCCAACACCCAACCACCCCACCCCACCACAGACTACCAGGAAATGGGATGTGCTTTGGGGTCATTGGCCCTCTCACCACATTCCATGTATAACAAACCTCACATGATACTGTATAGGAAAATGGGGTGAGAGTTAGGCCCAATGACCCCAAGGTGCACCCCATCACCTGTTGGTCTGTGGTGGTTGGGGTTGGGGTGGTAGGGTGTGGGAGGGTTTTAGGGTGTCACCTCTAATGCCTCATTTCCCTACTTATGTCACTTCAACCCTAACTGATGCATTAAAAGAGTTTTTTGCAATGAATGTCCTTACTTTTTAAGAACATGTAATGTAACTGGTATGTGTTAGTTTGGAGCATGGGCCCTCCAGGCCCCATGCTCCATTCAAGCTACCTATTTTTGCATAATGATACATGTATGTGGGTGCACAGGCCTTCTTGGCCCTGCGCTGCCTCTTACACATAACTATGGAGCCATACAGCAGCCCTATAGGGCTGAAAAGGAACCCTTGTAACACTAATTTGCCAATATCTCGGTAACTGTAGCAGCTATGAAATAAATTCCACTGCATTTGTAATCAGGCCTTTGAAACCTCCATGTATGGTTAGTTCACCTACAAGTGAACTAAGCTGCCTGGAGCAAAAAATCCATATCTTTAACTGTTTCCGATATACAGGCACTGAAAGGTGCTACGGGCACTGCAGTGTCATCCTATGGGAAATATCTCAGCTTTGTAATGGCATAGTTATGGAACCAATTATATTATTTGTACCTAAACAGCATAATTCTCATCTGTGGAACACCCCCTTTTCACATTGTAAATTTCAAGCCAAAAGACCAAACTGTTTACTAGCAATATAATGGGAAAGTTTTTAAATTCCTTGTTCATGAGGTGTCAAAATCCCCATTCTTGATGTGAATCCCCATTCGTGAGCTGTCAAAATCACTGTTCATGAGAATTCATTGTTCGTCAGATTTTGCCCAACTGGTCCTGCTCTCATGAACAAGGATTTTCTCAGCTTGTTAAAGAGGATCGGCTCACAAAACGGGATTTCACAGCTCGCGAAAGGGGATTTTGACAGCTCATGAAAGATTTAAAAAAAAAATCCCATATCTAGAGCTGTCAAAATCCCTTTTCATAAAGTGTCAAAATCCCTGTTTGCAAGTCAGTCCTTGTTCATGAGATTGCAATTGCAATTATCATTATTGACTTGGTTAAGAAAGAATTTGTACAATAAAGATAGGGCTATCCGGTCTGGCAATCACGATGAAGGATTATGTCAGCTCACGAAAGGGGATCAGCTCACGAAAGGGGATGTTGACAGCTCACGGAAGGGGATTGAAAAAAACATTCCCCTTTTGCGAGCTTTTAAAATCCCCTTTCATGAGCCAATCCCCTTTCATGAGAGGACAAAATCCCTTTTCATGAGTCAATCCTTGTTCACAAGATAGGACCATCTGGACTGGAAATTGCGAACAAGGATTCTGTCACCTTGCGAACAAGGATGGGACGCAAGTGACAAACAAGGATTTTTTAAAAATTAAAAATGGCAATTTTTTCACAAAAACAAAGTAAACCAAAGCCATAGTTTGGTAAAGGGCATCACCCTGAACAAAGCCTTTAGAGGTGGTAGGACACAAGACCGAGTAGGCGAAGTACAAGGGAAAGACCATCGATAATTGGCGGGGTGGGTTTCATCATCTACAGCACATTGGTGCTAGAGGAGCAGCCAGAGCTAGCCATACCTTTGCTGACGTACATGTCCATCATCAGGAATGCGTACAAAGTAAAAGTCGGGTACAGGTGGCTCAAATATGATGAGGCTTTTCAGAAGAGAATAGCAGCAAAAGGTGATCAGAGATGGATTAGCAGCCTACATGACAATAAAAAGGATGGTTGCAGGCTGGCAGAAGGGACAGGTGGCCAGGCCAGGTGGTAGGTGCCCCATAAGAGAGCAATTGCTGGCATAAGTACTAAGGGCAACACAGCAAGTGTACACCTTGTCCCAGGAGGCAGTCATATTATGGTCCATTTTCATGGTCATGGCAAGGGGGCCTTCCAGGTGGGGGAAGTGGTGGCCCCAAGGAAATCAGCTACTGTACAGGCTTTGCAACACAAAGACATCTTGTGGGGGTGGGACAGTGTGGTCATTATCCTAGCCAGGTCTAAAACAGACCAAAGGGGGAAGGGGACCCATGAGGCATTGGCGAAGCAACTAGAGTCCATCAACTGTGCAGTGGGGACATTGGAAGCATATGTGAACACCTGAGGGAGAGCTGGGGCAGTCTTGTTCTGGCATGGGGACGGTTCTCCGGTTACTGGTTTTCAGGTGAGTCGGTGCTCAAGAGGGAGGATCCAGGTGAATTTGCCCTCCATTTCTTTTGGATTGGGGCAGCTACAGAGGCAGCAGAATAAGGGTCTGCAGTGGAAGAGTTAAAGAAGGTTGAGCACTGGAAGTCCAGCTGCTACAAGAGGTATGTCAGGTGTTTATAAAAGTGACTTACACTGTTTATCTTGTCTCTATTGCAGGTTCCAAGAGGAAAGTTAGGATAGTGGGGCACTCCCATATCTATTGGCAGAAAGGTATGTGATCACCACTTCCAGAGGAACAGAATTACGATACAACAACAAGCACACCAGGATGCTATAGAAAGGCATTAGGGGCATTAGATGGGCACAGCTTTTTCCATTGGTGAAGGAATTAAGGGTACAATGGGGCAAGCCAGACTGTATTATCATACACTTGGGGGGAAATGACTTGGGGTGGCCTGACATAGAGAGAACTGGGATAGAACATCCTGGGGGATTTGGAAAAGATTAAAAGGTGATGGCTGACAGCGATTATTGGCTGGTCCGACATTACCTCCTGGCAGGCATGGTAGGGGGTCAAGGACATCAGGCTGATTGAGAAAGTCAGGAAGCATTTAAATAAGAGGGTAGTAAGGGTGGTAATTTAAATGGGGGGTATGCACCTGCAGCACAAGGGCATTTCCTTTGACCAGGCTGCAGTGTACAGGTCTGATGGGGTGCAATTGTCAGAGTTTGGTATGTGCCTATTCCTGAAGCCAATTGGGAAACTAGTGGGAGAAACAGCCAAAAAGGTTTGAGATACTAACCTAAAAGGGGGGAGCCCCTCTGTCCATCGCAAGGTGGAGGTGGGGCAGTGGAAGAAGGAAAGGAGGAGTGGGGGGGAAGAAAAGGGGGGAGAAGGAGGATACATGGACTGGGGACAAGGAACCCAGATGTGGTGTTAAAGTGGGGAGGGGGGATAGGTCCAGGTGCCGGATGATGAAGTGTCCGGGCATAGAGGGCAAAGGCCTTGGTAGGTGGAACCAGCCTGGTTCTGGTGTGGAGGAGGAGGAGGAGGCAGGATTCACAGTGTCTGGACCCTGAAAAGTCAGGATGGATGAATAACCAGAGGAAGGAAGAGATCAGGACCAAGAAAACTTTGAATTAATTGTTATCTGCAGGGACTGAATTATTAACACTGATGATGTAAATATTCTTTGTGCAAAAGAAATAAATTGCCAAGAAGCAACCAAAAGGTAAATTGAAGTGTAGCATCTATCATTCCTGGGAGGAGTTCAAGGGAAAAATCCCTGTTTGTATGGTCACAAAATCCTTGATCACAAGGCAAATCCTCTTTCACAAAACATACATATATTCCAAAGACTGAACTGAGCATGCTCAGAACCCAAAAAATTAAAATGAAATATCTTTGGAACAGATATATATTTCTTCACCCAACTAATGCTGGATTGTTCTTTTGGAAATCCTGTTTCTACCTTGAAACATTCAGACCAGAATTCCAAATGGTGTGGATGCAGTGTGATGGTCAAAAAATCATCAAAAATGGGCAAACACAAAAATCAAAACTATGTTGCTGGTGCTTCTTTGCACGAAAACCTCAAATCCAACAGAAATGCAACTTGGCATATCAAGAGATCTACCATCCAAGACTGCACATTGCACATTTCATGCAAATCCATAGAATGGTTGCAGTGTTATTGTTGTGCACAGTTTGCAGTTTAACATTAAACTGTTTACTCAACCCTAATTACTGTATAGGGGTATGACCATGATCCTTTAATTTGTGTATATATATATATATATATTAGAGGCAAAAAACTCTGTTTAATGCATTAGTTAGGGTTGTTCCACAGTGACAAAGTGAGGAAATTCGCTGTTAGAGTTGAAAACCCCTTGGACCCCATACCCCCCAACGGCATTGGGGTGCGCATGGGATAAACGTCAGCTAACTCTCACCCCATGACATGTAAGCAGCAGAAGTATAGGAGAATGGGGTGAGAGTTGGGACCCACGATCTGTCCGCCCAATGCGGTTGAGGGGTGGGCGGAGGTCCAAGGGGTTTTCAACCCAACAGCGAATTTCCTCACTTTGTCGCTAATGAACAACCAACTAATGCATTAAACAATTTTGCCTCTAATTCCTTCTTTTGAGAATGATAACGAGAAATAGTAGATGTAATGCAGCGGCGGGAGCACGGGCCCTTTGGGCCCTGCACTCCGCTGCATAATCACGTTAAGCCGAGGCCTTGGGGCCCTTGTGGCATACTAACAGGGACAGCAACGCAAACAGAAATGCTAACAGTGGCACACATGGTAACACAAGCAATAATGAGAACAGAAAGGGTAACGCACATGGTGGCGACGGAATGGTCTGCCACGTGATGTGTTGTCACATAATAACATGGTGCCTGCAAACAGAAATGTCAATGGGCATAGTGATGTAAAGTGAAACAGTAAGATAAACAGTACTGTGAACAGAAATGGCAAAAAATAACAGAAGCATAAGCGCAAATGAAAAGCGCAAAGGATAATGCATATGGTGGCGCAGACGCCAATGGTAAGTGGAACGGGTACTGGATTCCGCAGCGGAAAGGCAACAGTAACAGTAATGTAAGTGCACAGGCTAGTTTTCCCCAAAACCTGCATTGAGAAAGACAGTGAGTACAAATAATGTATGCAAAATAATGAGTATCGGCGCAGAAAATGAGATCTTGGAATACTAAATACATTATATCTCAGGAACCGTACGACAGAAAAAAAAAGTAAAAGTCATATTATTTACAACTGTCCTGGCTAATTTGAATCTTAGCCCCATTACGGGGCTAAGAAATTTTCCGACGAAAAGTCCGTATCTTGCACCGTTTCCGAGATACGGGCCCTGAAAGGCACGGCGAACACCGTAATGTTATCCTATGGGAAAAAAAGAAAAGTTCGGAGTGCCATAACTTTGCTTCCCTGTAATGTTTTTTCACCAAACTACTGAAAGGCACATCTGTGGGCTGTTGGCTGTCTTCCCTCCAAATTTCAGGAAAAAAGACCAAACCGTTATTTTGCAGCAGGGCTCCAAATGATTTCTGTTAAGTGTTGGGCGCCGTAATGTTATCCTATGGGAAAAACCATCAATTTTGGAGTGGCGTAACTTTGCCGCCATGTGATATTTTTTCACCAAACTACTGAAAGGCACATCTGTGTACTGTTGGCTGTCTTCCTTCCAAATTTCAGGAAAAAAGACCAAACCATTATTTTGCAGCAGGGTGCCAAAGGATTCCTGTAATGCTTCGGGCACTGTAATGTTATCCTATGGGAAAAACTGTCAACTTTGGAGTGCCATAACTTTGCCGCCATGTAATATTTTTTCAATACAACACTGAAAGGCACATCTGTGAGATGTCGGCTGCGTTCCCTCCAAATTTCAGCCCAAAACTCCCAACGGTTATTTTGCAGTGCAGTGCCAAAGAATTGCTGTCATTTTCCCACAGACTAGAAAATTACTGTCGCAATTAGCGAAATTTTCGCAAAAATTTGAGACACTTTCATGAGCACGAAATTAATTTGTGAAAGTACTTTTTCCAGAAATTTGAAAAACATATTTCTGGGGTGTTTTACCACAAAATAAAGACATGGCAAGCATCCTCAGGGCCCGACTAGGTGAATACAAAAAAAATAGGTTGCTAGAGGGTCCCAAATTTAAATGCCAACCATTTTTCTGATCACCAACTGAAAACAAAATGGCCGATTTGCGAAAGTAACAGGCCCATTTGCGAAAGTAAAAATGCATTTACGAAAGTGTTGAACTTTTTGTTAACTTTTCCCATTGACTTATAATGGGAAACTGTTTTTTGAATAACTTTTGAACCGTTTAATATTTTTTCACGAAATCTTTGAAAGGCACATCGGGGACCCTGGCTGCACGTTCCCTGAAGATTTCGGGCCAGTCACGCAAACCGTACGACCTGTAGGCGCGACCACAGAATTCCAGAAAAGCGTAAACGTGCGCACAGATCACACTTAATAACTCCGCAGCTGTATATCCAACCAGTACGAAACTTGGCAGATCACAAGGCCTATGGTTCTTGATCATAAATTCCAAATTTCAGGCAAATCCATCAAATGGTTGCAAAGTTATTAAGGTGCAGAGTTTTGGGGTTTAACATAGAAATGGCTCCTCAACCCTAACTATGGTAGCACTACCGTGCTACCATAATGTATATTCAGTGCAAAAATGTTGCTAATGCACCAGTTAAAGATAAAGTGACAAAGTAGGGAAATGTGGTATTAGGTTTCCAAACCCTAACACCTCACTCCCACCCTGAATGCAGCAACAGGAAAAAAAAAAGAGTATGAAAGTAAACTGGTACCACACTCCAAAGCTAAACAATTGTTGATCAAATCACTTAGTATGTAAAAATATCCTTTATTTCTGCTTGTGCAACACACTCCAGCAGTCTGGCATGCAATCAAATCAGTGCCAAAGTTTCACACACAGATATGAATGAAAAAACATACAAAAAAAGGTTATTTTCATATTGAAAATAAATTTGGACTTAGTTTTTTATCCCCATTTATTTTTTCATGTTTTCTTTCATTCTTCACATGAAAAAAAAATGCATTCACATGAAAAAAGGATTTTAGAAAAACTAAGTCCATATTCTTTTTTTCATATGAATGGATTCTTTTTCATATGAGCCAATTCCTTTTTCATATGGCCATATGAAAGAAGAAAATCAGCTCACATAAATGGATTTTTAAATATATAAGAGGACATTTCTCAGTATTTCTTCCACAAACTAAGTGCATAATCCAACTAACATGGTCCTGATGAGCGTGATACATGTGTTGGTGAGTGTGCAGGATGTCATTTTGCAGGTTTGACTTTTTCTATATTTTTTTAAAAACAGAAACAATATGGCAGTCACACAAAAATATTTTTCCTCATGAAAATGATAACCCCATGCAAAATAGGATCTTTTCTTATATGGACCATATTCTTTTTTCATTCTGAGAAGCTATCCAGAAGACAGTACTGAGCATGCTCAGAACTGTCATTTCAGAACTTAATAACTTTAGAACAGATTAAATTTTTTTTCACCATTCCAGTGAAAGGCACCAATGTGGGCCAAACCCTTTCAACCTTGAAAATTTCAGACCAAAATTACAAACTATCAGGGCACTAGGTAATGACCAAAAAAAAAAAAACCTGGGGAAAAAAACCCTGATTTTTTCACTCTGTTCACTATCCAGATCTCATAATCTGCACTTCTTACCAGAAAAAAACTTTGCACATCAAGAGACCTATCCCCCAAGACCACGATTACAAAACACCTTGCAAATCCTTAAAATGGTGGCAAAGCTATTAAAGTGCAAAGTTTTGAGGTTTAGCATAGAAACCCCTGATAAACCCTAACTACTGTATACTGGTGCTACTGTGCCACTACAATGTATAATTTATAGTATTATGCTCAGTAAAGTAGTATAAAGTCCTGCAATAGCAGAAAAATCATTGGTCTTCCAAGAGCCACATTGATGCAATTGCTTCTCTCAATGAGGGTTTGCAATTATCATTATTGACTTGGTTAAGAAAGCATTTGTATTCTTACCAAGACCTTAGTTTATTTCATTTTTGGAGATTGTGGGAAATCCATATTTTAAAAGCAGGTGACCAAATAATGCTGATGACAATCCCCTGAAAGTTTTGATTCTATTTTCATCTTTAGTAATGGCAATTCCGCTTTGTCCTGTGTTCTAGTGTTATCTTTTGTTGTTGTCCTCTGAGAACTTTGCACCAACTTTAGGTCTAGTCAGGTTCCTTGTATGCACTGTTTAAAACAATTAAATGACTGAATGCCAACATACAAAGGGTATAAATGAGAAGAAATTGTTTTCATAGGGACAGTCATCTGGTTTGCAGCTCTAAATCTTTTAGCTTTAGGGGTTTACACTTCAAAACTTAACCCACTTATAGAGCTTTCAGTTTACTGATAAGGATATTTCAAATCAGTAATGTTTGTTTATAAACATCTAAAATGAGTCATTTTATAGACTCTGTTCAGCTGACCATACTTATAATTTGATGCAGTTTCAGTGGCAGAAAATAATGCAAAGAAAACCTTGCTACAAGCAAGGCTCCACCACATTTCGATTCCACAGTGACAACAGGAGAACTCAGATTGCTTCCAGTCAGAGAGCTATTTGAAATGGATTTGCCTTTAAACTGCCATGCAGACGTCAGCTAATACAGTGGTGTAGTGAGAGTTCACACCATAAGGTCAAGTATAGAAATAATAAAATAAATAGTAACATGGATTAAAATATGCCCCTTGTGTTATTGAGCTGAATTTAATGTAGTATCCTTCCAAGGAAAAAAATAGCAATCTGCAAACTTTTTGTTTAGAATATCAGATCAACACAAGAAAAACGTAATTTTAGTGATATAAACAGAAACAAACTATGCTGTACTTTGCACAGATTACGTACAACAGATTACATAGAAATTGCTGGCAGATAAGGACCACCTGGTCCACCTAGTCTGCCCATTTTCTTTTCCTACTGTAATATCACAAATTCTGCTTGGACTCCTGCTTTAACCTCTATTTCACTAGTAAGATTCCTTTAAGTCTTTCACATGTGTTCTTGAATCCCGTTGAAGCTTTTGCTTCAACCATATCTGCTGGGAGGCTGTTCCAGGCATACTAACATAATAATTGCCAGCAGATTAGACCTTACGGTCTATCGAGTCTGCTTGAACCTCAGATCCCTAGTTGTGTACTGAAGCCCTCCCCCACCTTGTGTTCCAGAAACCCCTATCATCCATCCCCACCCCCTGGGCCAGGCCATCTTCTGATACATCTGCTTTCTGTGTCTGTCCCACCCTCTCTTGAAGCCCTCCACTGTGGACCTCTGAACCAGCTCACCAGGCAGCGCATTTCAAGGATCCACCACCCTCTCAGTGAAAAACCTCCTCCTCTTCCCCCCACCCACCCTTCCACCTTCCAACTTCAAACCATGCCCTCTGGTGGTACCTCCCTTCTTTAGACTAAAGATCACCTCCATGTTTACCCTAGTTATTCCCTTGAGGTACTTGAAGACCTCAATCATGTTCCCCCATCTCTCCTCTCCTCCAATGAAACAGGCAGAGCTCCTCAAGGTTATCATCATATGTCAAATCCCCTAGTCCTCTTATCATCTTAGTTGCCCTCCTCTGTACTCTCTCCAGGAGTTGTATGTCCCTCTTCAAGTGTGATCTCCAGCACTGTACACCGTACTCAAGGTGTGGTCTAACCAGTCCATTGTACAGCAGCAGAATCACTTCCTTGTTCCTAGAGGTGATCACCCTTACAATGCATCCCAACATTCTGTTTGCTTTGCTAGCCACTCTCCTGCACTGCTCATAGTTATTATACATGCATCCACCATGACCCCTAGGTATGTTTCCCCTGTTGAGTCCTCCAGCGCCTCCCCTCCCAGGGTGTACCTGTGTTTAGGGTTTCCCTGCCCAAGATGTAACGCTTTGCACTTGGTGATATTGAATTTTAATTTCCAAGAGTGAGCCCACATTTCCAGGGTGTCCAGGTCCCATTGCAGTGCCAACCTCCCCTCTTTCCCCTCAACTACTGCTCCCATCTTGGATTCATCAGTGAAGAGACTCATTTCACACCCTATACACTCCCTGATGTCTGATATGTATGCATTAAACAGGATCGGACCCAGGACCGAGCCTTGCGGTACCCCAATACCAACCTCTCTAGGGGTCAAGAGCTCCCCACTAACCACTACTCTCTGAGTGCATCCAGCTAGCCAGTTTTCAATCCATCTGACCATCAAAGGCCCTACTCCCAGCCCCGTCAGTTTCTCCACCAGACCATTGTGGGGGACAGAGTCAAATGCCTTGATGAAGTCCAAGAATAATACATCCACAGGCTTTCCTCTGTCCAGTTCTGATGTTACCATTCGTAGAACTCCACGAGATTGGTTTGACATCCATCACTAGTTCTAACATTTCCCCTGAATCTACCCCCCTACAGGTTCATTTCATGACCCCTTGTTCTTGAGCATCCTTTGGGGAGAAAAATGGTTTTCTCTTGTGCCCTATTTATAGTCATGATGAATTTGAACAACTCCATCATATCCCCCTTTCCCTCCTTTCCTCCAGGGTATACATGTTGAGATCCTTTAGCCTCTCATCATAGGGCTTTTGATACAGGCCCAGTACCATTTTAGTTGCTCTCCTCTAGACTGCCTCTACTCTGCCTATGTCCTTTCAGAGATGTGATCTCCAGAAGTGAACACATTACTCCAGTATTTATTATGAACTTTGTGCTCTATATGGCTAGTCACAGAGTTGCTGCAATTAAGTTCTGATTTCAGTCCCTTATTTAAGTCCTATGTGTCAACCATAAAAGCCTGTTCCATGGATAACATTTTTGCTGGTCTACTTCTCCTATTCACCATCCTTCAAATCTTCTTAACTTCTAGGTTTCGATACTTTTTTTGATTACATCAATATCTGTTCCAGATCCAGGTCCTGTCTGCATCTTAAGGCCTTTACAGTTCTGGTACTCACAGTCAGTGTTGATTCTCAGCACTGACTCTCATCCTGATTCAAACATGGCTTACAGTGTATGTCAGCTTTTCATCTATAATCTGTGTCGGGCATCTGTTCATTATCACCCATTCATGGTTTTTGTGAAAGATAAAGATAAAATGCTGCAATTTAAGTTCTGATTTCAGTCCCTTATTTAAATCCTGTCAACCATAAAAGCCTGTTCCATGGATAACATTTTTGCTGGTCTTCTTCTCTTATTCACTATCCTTCAAATCTTCTTAACTTCCAGGTTTCAATACTTTTTCTGATTAGATCAGTATCTGTTCCAGATCCAGGTCCTGTCTGCATCCTAAGGCTTCTGCAGTTCTGGTACTCACAGTCGGTGTTGATTCTCAGCATTGACTCTCATCCTGATTCAAACATGGCTTACAGTGCAAGTCAGTTTTTCATGTATAATCTGTGTCAGGCATCTGTCCATTATCACCTGTTCACGTTTTTTATGGAAGATAAATATAAAATGCTCAAATTAAATCAGTAGTTTTAAAAGTCATCAGGAAAAAACAGAATATGAGATGTGAGAAATCAGGCAATATTGGAATACCTTTTCAGATATAGTTAAGCATGTAAATATTATGCTGATCATCTCACTCAACAGCTCTTCAGCAAAAGACTGCTCCTGTATCTTCTAGCTTTAATTCTAAGTTTTATATTTAAATACTACAGTAACATACTGTAACATAATCCACTGTAGGGGTTGCACAGTGGTCAAAATCAAGTACATGAAGTGACTGATATGTGCCAGTACAAATCCAGACTAGGGTTGTTTCACTTGCAGTCAATACTGCCCTTAGGTGCATAATGAGGAACTGAGGTGTAACTGAGGGCATCATTTACCCTGGGGTTAGTGTAGCTGCTGGAAACTAACCATAGAAGTACATTAATGGTATTATAAAAATGAATAGGTACACTGCACCACAACTTTTCAATATAATTTGGGAGTACACGTTAGATAGATTTTTTATGATTGGGACACAGGATCAGTGGACAGGAGCAAGGCAGTTGATGTCCTGTATCTGGATATCAGCAAGGTCTTTGACTCTGTGCCACATGGGAGACTGCTCAAAAAATTGAAGGACATGGGAGTCAGAGAGAAGATGGTGGGGTGGGTCAAGAACTGGCAACAAGACATAATCCAGAGTGTGTCAGTGGGGGGGGCTATGAAAGCCTTGGCCTGTAACCAGTGGGGTCCCACAAGGCTTAGTGCTTGGATCAGTGTTGTTTAATACTGTTGCCTGTGACAAACAGGATATTATCAAAGATAAAATATGCCATTCACAGATGACACTAAACTATATGGGAAATGGTTGGGTATCTGGGAGCAGGTGTTAAACACCAAGAAGTACAAGGTCATGCACCTGTGCGCTAAGAACCCAGAGGCCAGTTACTGGTTGGGAGGGATATTTGTGCCTAGTTCTATGGAGGAAAACAACCTAGAGGTAATCATCACAAGGGACGTGAGACACTCTGCACATTGCTGTAAAGAAGCAGTCAAAGCCAACAAGATGCTGGGATGTGTCTCCAGAGGAATCACATCCAGGAAAGAAAAAGTAATTCTGCCATTGTACAGGTCCTTGGTGAAACCTCATTTAGAGTACTGTGTGCAATTCTGGTGCTCATGTCTGAAAAAGGGCATCAGATTACTGGAGGAAGTGCAGTACAGGGCAACTAAGATGATCCAGGGATTGTGGTACAAACCCTATGAAAAGAAGCTGCAGGGGCTCCATATGTATTCACTAGAGGACATAAGGGGGGCATGATCAGAAACTTCAAGTACCTTCAAGGTGTGAACAAGGTTAGAACAGATGGCATTTTCAGTCTCAGGGGATAGGGGATCAGTAGAGAACATAGTCAAAAATGAGTGACGGGAAGATTAAAAAAGGATATGAGAAGACATTTTTCACAGAAAGAGTAATGTCAAAGCAAAACAAACTACCAGAGGAGGTGGTATCAGTGAAAACTGTGAACTGCTTTAAAATGGGGTTGGGACAGAGTGAAAGGCAGAGTTATAGCAGGTGGGATGATGGGTAGGTGGAAAGAGAGTGGGAGGAAGGGAGACCATGTGGAAAAGGGGGTGAGGCAGATCCAGTAAACCTGTCTGAGAGCTGCACACTACAACAGACTAGATAGACCAAAATGACTTGTTCCTGCAAACAATTCAACATCAGTTCGTATGTATGTTTTTGTGTATGTATGTACATCCCTTTGTCATTTGGAGCTGTAACAAAGTGACATGAGTGTTCACAATGTATGCTTCTGGTTTGTGTTATTTGTCCAGTAATCACAACTATTGTGGTTTGAGATGTGATGTGATGTATACTCTGTACCATGTTTACTATTTTGTATAAACTGTCTTTGCTCTAGAGTTGTGTCAGCAAGAATGTGACATAGTACTTTGCATTAAATAACATATCACTAAATATTACATATCAAAATGGCTTAATTCCCATTTAACTAAACTATTCCCTGTTGTAAGGTACTGTGTTAAATTAGAACTGGTGCCACTGTATATATAAGAAAAGAAAATCAATGACATATTTAGTAATACATGTATAACCAACTAAGGATCTAGGTTCGAGCAGACTCGATAGACCATAAGGCCTAATCTGCTGGCAAATAGTATGTTAGTATAATCCAGAATGGGCAACAGCAGAAGATGTGAAATGTGTTTTCTGTCAAAAAGCTGTACCAATGCCTGGCTCTCTTGAATGAGGCCAGACCAGTTGAAATGCTGACAACTAGCAGTCTAATAAGTGATATTTTAATAAAGCACAGAAACCATTTTACCCAAGAGCACTGAAGAACACTAATAGGCAAACAGATCAAAGAGTGGTGATGAGAACTAAATAAGATAACCTATGTTTTTTCAGTGTTCCATACCAATTTGTTCCCATACAAATAAAGGCGAATTAAATCAAAACCTGATTGAAAAACCTTTTCTGCTGTGTTCATGAACAAGCCTTTCTCGACCAAAACTGAACAGTATTATATACCGTACATACATCCTCAATCTAGCTTGTTTTATAATTAATATTTTATTGATTTTCCAAAAAGTACATGTTAAAGCTTATACTTGTCATGACATAACACAGCAGTCAAGTACAAATAATTTAAACTATTAATACAGACTTACAATAAAAACATAGTTTAAATCATTCATCAAAAATCAATGTGCAATTACTCAACTGTAACAAATTAATGAATAAGGCAGAAAAATAGAAGCTATGGGAATAATCCATTGCTGAAGATAAGTTCACATATGTAATTCACCACTGTTGTGGAAAATGACAGGAGAAAGAAAAATTGGAGGGGTCTCATCTTGGCGATGCACTTCATCCTCGCCCCTATTGACTGGTGGTTTGCTAGCTGCTTGATTGGGCTGCCGTGATTTGGGGAGCTTATATCTTGGGGGGTCATGGATGGGATCCTGCACAGCATTAAACATCTCTCTCTCTCTTATTCTTTTAATAGCTACCACCCTCTAATCCAGTCACCTCTAGGTGGCAGGTAAAAAGTGTGCTACTATGATCCTCCTCCCTGAGCAAGGAGATCTGCCTTGGGATGCTCAGTCCTTCCTTACCCCACCAGTCTCCAAGCAACATAGTTTCATTTGCAACACTAGGTCACTGGTGTGGCAGGAGGTACTGTGCCCAGCACCTTAACCATCTACAATACTGATCTGGCCTAGAAGTGATACATTTAGGATTTCATATGAAGGCACTTCTCCAAGATGGTGGGGAACAAACTGAATGGCCTACCTGTTGATAAAGTGGATATGAAGACAGTACTGGACTTCAGTTCAATCTCTGACAAATGCATGCTTTCCAAGGAAATCACTGGTGCCCCTTTCGAAATTAGTACATGCTGTCACAACATACTTGCTAGTCCATGCTTAAAACACAAGGAGGGGAAGACCAAACCCTAGTACCCCTACTGCCATTACATTACTGTGATAATATGTAGATTACCTGGAGGGCTTCAAACTTGTTTCTGATTTTCATGACTACATGGTATGCAGTCTGAATTTCCTGTTTGTAGGATTGAGTTTTCTAGTACTTCCATGGAATATGTGTAACAAAGTCTTCATCCCAGTTACATCTTCAGCAGATGTCCCTGGGTAAGGTATAGCAGTGTTGTTTTGAGGAAGGATTTGGAAGTGATTTAGGTGGACTTTGATGAATTTGGGACTAATTTGTAGCTGGAGAGACAGTAACACAGTAGTGATTGTATGCTTAGATAGCCCAAGTATATTGATTTGGCTAAAGGAAATCCAGCATTGATTTTATTTATGTGTTATACCTTTTTGATTCATTTTTTATGAGTTGAGGTGCTGCTCTTAGTGTGGATTTGTAGGCACTTTTTGGCAGTGTGCCACAGAGCAGGTTCAAAGGATACTGCGTTAGTTCTGATTAAATTTCTACTATAGGGGAATTTGAAATCACTTATCTGGGATGTCACAGAATGTCATAGAATGATTTGGAACCAGCTGTGCCTGGCACAAGCAACATGAACAGGCCCACAAATGGTGCTCAGCATTTAGAAACATTGAAACATAGAGTTGTCAGCAAATAAGGACCTCTTGGCACATCTAGTCTGCCCAGTTTTCCCTACCTACTGTGCGACCACAGACCGTAATCAACTCCAGTCATCTCTGCCCCTGGCCTTAGTACCAAGGTCACCTTGTATCTATCCCGTGCATGCTTAAATCTTGTCACCATTTTAGCACCCACTACCTCCCTCTTGAAGGCCATTCCAGGCATCTACCACCCTGTCTGTGAAGAAGTATTTCCTCACATTTTCTCTGAGCCTCCCCCCTCCAACTTCATAGCGTGACCCCTTGTACTTGAGCTTCTTTTACTATAGAAAATGCTACTTTTCTGTACCTTATTAATATTTGCTATCTGTTTGAATGTTTCAATCACATCTCCCCTTTCTTTCCTCTCCTCCAGAGAGTACATATTAAATTCTTCAAGTGTTTCCTCATAGGGCTTTTAATGCAGGCCTTGCACCATTTTTGTAGACCTTCCTTGTACCACTTCCACCTTATCAATGTTCTTCAGGATGTGGAGCCTCCAGAATTGGACACAGTACTCAAGATGAGGTCTTACCAGTGATCTGTACAGGGGTAATATTACCTCCTTCTTCCTACTGGTTAGTCAGTCTGATGAGGAGACTATGTAGCATACTAAGCAAAATCTAACAATACTCAGTGAAAAATTAACTTCCCTTTTGTCCGACATCTCCTTCTCATAGATTCTACCTGTGTGGGAAAGGGGCACCAGCAGGCAGAAGATCAGAGAAGGGCACATCTGCAAGCTTAATACCGTGCTTAAAAACTGGTATCTGGATAAGGGGCACGGCTACATCGGGAACTGGCAGAACTTCTGGGAAAGGGAGTTCTTTAAGTTCAATGGCTTGCACCTTACTAAAGAGGAGACACATGCTCTCGGTCAGAAATTCAACATCTTTGTCAGTCATTTAACTAGTAGGAGGGGAAGGGTCACCAGTAACCATCATGACTTATGGACCAGTTGATACCCCTCCCCCATCATCAAACATGGCAAAGGCTCCAGGACACTGCATCACAACCACCACATGTGACAAAGATTGTGGAATTCCATAAAGATTTTCCAAATGCACTAGAAATGGAAAGTGCACTAAGGACACAAAATGTAAACAAAATAACCATGCAGCAAGTGGAACTAACCAGGAATGGAAGGCAATGTGCATTAATGCTCATTGCCTCCCAAATAAAATCTCAGACCTCACTGCCATGATGGTCAAGGCTCACCATAATTGGGTTGCTATCATGGAGACTTGATTCATGGATAACCACACCTGGGATGTTGCTATCCCTGGTTACACTATTTCCAGGAGAGACCACAAGGGAAAGAAAGGTTTGGGGGTGATGGCTATGTATATCAGAGATGGGATCAATGCAACTGAAATCCAGGGACAGCATAGTGATGCAGAGGCCCTATGGACCACTCTGGGAGCTGGTAACAGGGACCCTATCCATGTGGGAGTTATGTACAGACCCCCTACCCAGGAAACTGAGAAGGATAAAGACCTCCTGGAAAACATACTGAGGATGGCCAACAAAGGCAAGTTACTATTGGATGGGGACTTCAGTCTACCAGATGTAGACTGGTTCACCTTCACTACCTCCTCAGAGAGGAGTACAGAGCTCCCCATCACACTACGGTGGGGTGGTGGGACTTAATCAATTGGTAGAGTCACCCACTAGGGAATCTGCTATTCTGGACCTGGTACTCACAAAAAGTGCCAGGGTGTTAGACGTGCAACTAGGTATCAACCTGGGCACCAGCAACCTCAGGTCAGTCTGGCTCTCAATTAACAACACAAAGAACCCTTGTCACACCAAACTCAGGGTGCTCGATTTCAGAAAAGCAAATTTCCCAAGAATGAGAGAAAGTATTAAAGAATTGCTGGTAACCGATCCAAAAGGGAATGTGGAAGACACTTGGATAAAACCAAAAAACACTATAACTACAGTCATGGCACAAGGCTCAAAACAAATAAACAAATCCAGAAAATCAAAGAACCCACTCTGTTTTTTCAAAGATGTGTCAACTATAATTAGAAATATTAAAAAAGCTTATAGAAAGTACAAGGAGACCAAGTCAGAGAAGGATAGTGAAGAATACAGGATTAAATTCAAGGAAGCAAGAAAAGCAATTAGAGTAGCAGAGGCCCAGATGGAGGAAGGAATAGCACAGGGAGTGAAGAATGGGGACAACACATTCTTTTGTTATATACAGGAAAAAAGAATGAGAAAGGGAGGAATAACCAGGTTAGCAACTAAAGAGGGACAGCTGGTGGATGATGACAAAGTCAAGGCAGAAGTACTCAACTAATTATTCTGCTTGGTCTTCATCCATGAAGACAAAGGTAATGGTCCAGCACTAGCCAAGGCACATCTTCACAACAGGGGAGTAGACACCAGCCCCTTTAAAAAAGAAAGGGCTCTTGAGGAGCTATATAAATTAAAGATGGACACATCATTGGGGCCAGATGGAATACACCCAAGAGTACTAAAGGAACTGCAGGAGGAACTTGTAGCCTCACTAGCCAAACTATTTAAAAAGTCACTGGAAGATGCCATAGTGCCACAGGACTGGAGGAGGGTCACAGTTGTGCCATTGCACAAGAGCGGTAGCAGGGAGGTAGCAAGAAATTACCCCCATTCAGCCAGACCTCAGCGGTGGGTAACATAATGGAGACATTGCTTATAGAAAGGGTAGTGGAGTACATGAAAGAAAGTGGGAAACTTGACCTGAAGGAGCCTGACTTCATGGCAGGATGCTCATGCCAAACAGATATGATAAAATTCTTCGACTGGGTTACAGGAGAAGTGGACCAAGGTTTGGCTGTGGACATAGTATATCTGAACTTTAGCAAAGCCTTTGATATGGTTCCACCCAGAAGACTAGCAAATAAATTGGAGCAAACAGACATAGGTCTGAAAGTGGTCAACTGGATAAAACGCTGGCTACAGGACAGGACTCAGAGAGATATGGTAAATGGTATCTTGTTGCAGGAGGGGAGAGTAACCAGTGGGCTTTCTACAAGGATCAGTGCTTGTCTCAATACTTTTCAACATATTCATCAGTGACATCTCTGAAGGACTGAAAAGGAAAGTCTGCTTGTTTGCAGATGATACAAAGCTCTGCAAAAGGGTGGACACTTAGTAAGGGGTCCAAGGATTGGAGGCAAATCTAAGAAAGCTGGACGAATGGTCCAAGAAATGGTAACTGAGATTGAATGCCAAAAAATGCAACATAATACACTTGCATAAGATGAACCCAGGAAATAATAGTGTCCTGGAAGAGCAACAATTGGAAATGACAAAGATGGAACATGATTTAGGAGTTATGATATCAGCAATTTAAAGGTAGGAAAGCAATGCAAAAAACAAAAAGAAGCACTAAGGGCAAACTGCATCCTTGGATGCATAGGTAGGGGTATTACTAGTAGAAAATGTTAGGTAATCATCTGGCTCTAAGGGTCCTTTATGAGGCCTCATTTGGAGTATTGAGTGGAGTTCTGGAGGCCACACCTAAAAAGGACATAGACTATTTGGAATCCGTGCAGAAAAGAGCCACCAAATGATGCAGGGACTTCACCACAAAGCTTACAAAAATAGACTAAGCCAATTTAAGCTATTCTCTCTAGGGCAGAGTTGGAACAGAGGAGACATGATAGAAACATTTACATTTGTTAAAGGGATAAACGCAGTACATACTGGTAATCTCTTTCAGGAAACTTGGTCTGCCCATACAAGAGGGCAAAACTTACGCTTGGTTGGTGACAAATTCAGAACCAATGTTAGGAAGTACTTTTCCACAGAGGGTCATGGACCCTTGGAACAGCCTGCCACCTGAGGTGGTGGCAGCAAAGACTGTCAGAGAATTCAGAAGGGCATGAGACAGTCAATGTAGTCACCTCAACAAGAGCAGTAGATGGGTTGTAGACCTTTCAGGCAGACTAGATGAACCACATGGTCTCCTTCTACCTGCAGATTCTTATGATTTATGTTCCTACTGATGGTACCCCTCCCTATGCCACTAAGCATCCTGCTAGCCTTCCCCACTGCCTTATCATACTGCTTAGCTACCTTCAGGTCATCAGAAATGATTACCCCCAGGTTCATTTCCTGTTTGGTGCTTGCCAGTATTTACCCTCTCAATTGATACATAGACCCTGGATTTCTGCCCCCAAGTGTTTGATTTTACACTTCTTTGCATTGAAACTGAGCTGCCAAGCCATTGACTATTCCTTCAACTTTTTAAAATCATCCCTCATTGTTTTCAGCCCCCCCCAGTGTGTCTACTCTGTTGAAAATGTTTGTGTCATCTGTGAAGATGCATACCTTCCCTTATTGCCCTTCTGCAATGTATCTAATAAAGACATTGAAAAGGATAGGGCCTAGTATTGAGCCCTGAAGCATCCCACTAGTCACCTTGCTTTCTCCAGTGTAGACACCAGTTGCCACCATCCTCTAACTTTGGTAGCTTAACCAACTTCTTACCCATTTAATAACATTTTGACCCTCTCCCAGGCAGGCGAGTTTGTTCACCAGTCTTCTGTGTGGAACAGTGTTGAAGACCTTACTGAAATCCAGGTAGGCCACATCTACTGCTCCTCCCTGGCAAAGTTGCCAGAGGTGCAGCCAGCACCTCTTTGAGCTCCCTCATTATTCTGGGTTGCATTTCAACAGGTCTCATTGTCTTGTCTACCTTTAATTGTGCTAGTACCTTGAGGACTTTCTCCTCTGAAAAGGGACGGTGCTTACCTCCCTACTGTTTATGCCCTTGTCCCTTATCATTGGCCCATCAGCTACCCCTTCTTTCGTAAATACTTAAAAGTATTTGTTCAATATGTCTGCCTTCTTTTGGTCCTTCTCCTTGCAAACCCCTTCTTCCCCTTTTATCCTTGCTATTCCCCCTTTGGTCTTCCTATTCTCACTTATCTACAGTACTGGGATTGTCAGAATCTTCTGAAGTTCTGGGTTCTAGTTCTAGACTAGAACTTTTGGAAAATTTCTAAGGTTCTAATCTTTTTAGAACTCAAACCCTATTTTTTTAATTGTGTTGCCAAAAATGAAGATAATAATAACAAATGTGAACTTGGGTATATTCTGCTGTAACACACACTGGTTAGGGTGTAGTGCAGTCAAAGTGCACACAGCAGCAGGGTGATGGGCTGACCATAGGAGACAGAGTCTCACACAATACAGGGAAAGAGATTTTTCTGTCTCTTCTCCAAACAATGTAATGTATTTCAGTCAAAACAAAAAGGACTCAGCACTCTTTGTCAAAATGAAGTATTCGTATACCTCCTGATTTCTTCTTTTTAAAAATGTATTGTGGTAAAAATAAAAAATACATCTGGTGTAGCCTGAGGAGACTACTACAGACCAACGTTTCACACTCAAGCTGAGTGTTTTGTCAGGTCGAATGTGAAACGTTGGGTCTGTGCTAGTCCCCTCAGGCTACACCAGATGTATTGCTTATTTTCATCATAAAAAATGTTGCTGGTATATGAATACTTTATTTTGACAAAGAGTGCTGAGTCTTTTTTGTTTTGACTGAACTCTTTTTGGGACTTTACAAGCACTACTCTCCTAGTAGCTACCCTTCTTTACGTGCAGTTAACATAATGTATTTCTAGGCTTCTGTCATGTATTTAAAGATAATGCCACAACACAACTGCCACTGGCCTTCTCACAGTAACACAGACTGGGTAATGTGCAGTCAAAGGGCATACAGCAGCAGGGTGATTTTGGGCTGACCACAGGAGACAGAGTCACACACACAATACAGGGAAAGAGATTTTTCTGTCTCTTCTCCTAACAACGTAATGTAGTTCTAGACTTCTGTCATGTATTTAAAGATTATGACACAATGCAACCGGCCACTGGACTTCTCATGGTAACACAAACTGGGTAGGGTACAGTCAAAAGGCACATAGCAGCAGCTGAGTGATTGACTGGCCACAGTACAAAGGATGCAGTGGAGAAAAACACACAACACAGGAATACTGTGTCAAAAAAATCAAAATGCCATAATAAGTCTTCTATCAGAAGCTTTTTTAGGGTGAAAGCACAGTCCAGACTGAGACTCCTGTCCTCCAGACATTTTTTCTTTCTTTCGTGGGACTAGATTTTGGCTTGGAACAAGTTTCATCACACTCAATAAAGATTTTTAACTTGTTTTTTATTTTTCTATCACACAAGGGAAAAATCAAAATATGGTCTCCTTCACTGCTCTTCAAACAAGTGTGATCTCTCCAGCCTCCCAACAGTGCCATGAGTGTCGCAGTAGATTGTCTCTCACACACACATGGAGGCAGCGGTCTGCAAGTTAAGTACTGTGCAAGACAAGTTTACTCAAACTTTTTAAAATTATTTTTATTTCTTATTCCATTTTTTCCTCCCTCTGTCCCGAGTCCAATTCCCCAAGTTCATCATCCAATCCTCCAGACAGTCCCCCATCCACTCCATCAGTTCCCACCCTCACCATTTCCTTCCTCTCCTTGGCCCTGACTTTCTCCTCTTCCTTTTCCCCAACCAACCATGCTTTGTTTTTATTTTTCAGCTATTTAATGGCACAGGCACAGAAATTCTGTTTTTTAACAACTTACTCCAGACCACAACTTAAAAAATTGCAGTGAGCCAGTGACGCAGTCACTCTGAGAGCGCACAGGCTGCGCTCATTTCTTCTCCATTTTCCGCCAGTGATTGAATGAAAGGAGCCCCAGTGATGCAGCCACACTTCAACCTCTTCTAAATCCCATGAGGCTCACTAACTCCACCTGACCATGACCACCACCTTACCGCTTACCAGATGGTCAGGTGATACACTGTGACTGGGAGTGACTGCGCAAGCAAGAACAGTTGCCCCCCCATAGCAACAATAATTCTGCTACAGTCAGGATGTCGTGGAAGGTGCTGGAGTGATTCGGCAATCCGGGAGCATGCCCCCTTGGAATATTTTGAAGATTTAGGAGTTAAATGGTGCAGTTTCATGCATTTTAGGTAGTAACTTGAGTTACAAAATGCATCAAAATCCCCGGTATTTCAGTTGAACTCAAGTTTCTTTTCTCCCCTCACCTTTCTCTGCTGTAGATCTATCCACATTCTGTTACCATGAAACTCTACAACACCTTTGCTGTTTTGTTTTTAATCATATTCCATTATGATTCACACAGCGCATCAAACTCCCTGTGTTATGTTGTTTTAATATCATTCCCGTAGCTGTGCTAAATTCATCCAGATCCCCCCCCCCACCAAAGATTAGCCTTGTGTTTAATACTGTAGTCAAATGATGGACCAGAAATTAGTCATTACTAACTTTATCCCTACTTGACTAAACCGTATTCAAGTTATGGCAGCTAATTTGAGCCATCAGTCTCGAGACACAGAAGTTGTAACTCCCACCAGGATATTTTCCATTTTTATTTACCCCCTTATCATGATCATTTTTATTATGCCCCCCTGTCTAAGCTGCCTGCAGTTATCTTAAAATTACAGCGACCCTCAGTCAGACACAGTGACTATTCCAGTGTTGGCCTGCCTACTGGTTTGTCACCCTCACAGCCTAGGCTACAGAATCAGAATGCTAACCTCTGCTGCCCTGTTCAAATTTGCTGCTGCCTGCCCAAGCCCCTGAGTCCACCACAGTCCCAAATGAGCCAGTGCCAAGGATAAGACATTGAACAGGCTGCCCACTGCCTGCAAAAAAATCTGTGCAGCTTGACACACATGTCACCAGCCAGACACCCTCCAGCCTCTCTTTCTGACCAATGCGGGAAAGTGCCTGGCTTCTGTGCTGTATGCCCTTCTCTTTGGTAGCTCTGCATCACATGACCACTCCAAATGCAGTCATGTGATACAAAGCCAAGGCTCTTCATGTATTTTCGATGGTGCGGGAGGCAGGGCATTGATCCATATTCAGCAGCCAACTCCCCGACTTGCCTCCCAGACATATTGAGTGCCAGTCCCATTCCATTTAAAGTTTAAATGGCAACAGTTGCTACCGCTTGGAGGAGATAACAGTGAGGCGGGTTCCACTGGTGGCATGATCAGATCCCGATGTGTGTGAGTAAATCTCCTCTCAGGGGGGCTACTGACAACACTGACTGGGAGAATGGGAGAAATGTTAATTTTATTTGCACTGGACTTGGCAAGCAGGAGGGGTTCAGAACACCCAGGAACCCCCTTCCCCCCCAACTGTGACTTCAGCTGCATTCTTCAGCTGGTGCTGAGATCAGGACAGGAATGTGAAGTTGGGAATGGGTCGGGATGGAACAAGACTCTCTCAAGTGAGTTAGGTTGGGATGATAGTTGCGGGTGGCAATTGTAATGATTCAGATCCTTTTGCGAACCCTGTAGTGTTCGAGTTCTAAATTAGAACTCGAACACCAGGGTTCGAGGAGGGTTAGAATCTTTATTGAACTAGTTCTGACAGCCCAATACAGTATCTAAATAAAGTTTTATCCCCTTCTTTTACTGATTTGATAATGTTCTCCTCTGTTTGTGCCTTTGCATGTCTAACTGCTTTCCCTGCTTCCCTTTCTTTCTCCTGATAGTTTTCTTTGTCCTTCTCCTTCCGTATCTTTTTGTACTTTCCAAATGCAAGTGTTTTTTGCTCTTACCTTTCCTGCTACATTTTTAGAGAACCATAGTGGTATCTTTTTTCTCTTACACTTGTTAACCTGCCCGCCACAAAGATTTGTTGCTCTTTCAATGTCCCCCTTTATTTTTGCCCATAGTTCCTTGATCCCCCCAGATCCTCTATTCCTGAGAGGAGGTCCCTGAGACATTGTCCCATTTTGCTGAAATCAGCCATCTTGAAGTCCATGACCCTTGTCTTAGTGTGGCTCACTTGGGGCCCAGTCCTTATATTGAACCACACTGTACTGTGATCGTGGACCACAGGTTGTCTCCTACCATGATGTCAGCAACACTGTTCCCTTTGGCAATACCAGGTCCAGTATCACTCCCCTCCCCATGAGTGGGATCTTAACTATTTGCCTGAGGAATGTCCCTCTGGGGAGTCCAGTACGTCCCTAATTTTGACTATTGTTGCAGCTGCTAGGCTCCAATCCATGTCTGGTAGATTGAAGTCCCCCAGAAGCAACACCTCCTCCTTGCATGCCATCCATTGGATGGCTTCCATCATGTCCTTATTCACCTCCATCTCCTGTTCTGGAGGTCTGTATATCACTCTTATGTGAATAGTGGCCCACCTACATGCTTCAAGGGTGACACACAGTACCTCAGCTCCTCCCTGCTCTCCCTGTATTTCTTTATTTTTTTTTAAATTAAAGTTTATTGGAGAACTTTTTTCCAGAAATTATACATACTACTGCAAACAAGTACAACAACCATGTCTGCTTTTTTAAAACACCAGATAAATTATTTTTTTTTCTTTTTTCCCTTAGAGTAAAGGAGGAAAGGAAAAAAGAAGTAGGAACAGAATAGAATTCCTAATAGAGAAGCAGAAAGCAGGAAAGGGAGGAAACAAGGAAGAAAGAGGAAGAGAGATAGAAAGTAGTCATGGGGGGAGAAGAGCCTAAATTTCTTAACAAAGAAAACCAGAGAAGTGAAAATGGATAAGAAGAGTATCATTATAAACATTCAAGTATATAACATCATATTTACTGTATTCCATTGCTTTTAATCAATAAGAGTATAATCACATTTCCTGCTAGGGACCTAGGTTGATACCAGTATCTAAATTCTATCCTGGGTGGTTGGGTCCCAGGGGAGGTTACATTCAAAATTATCAGCATCAATGAGTTTAAATCATGCACCTTAATTTTAAGGGGTCACTGACCTCACCGCCTCCACCATTCCGAGCTGACCAGGCGGACCTTCAAGTATATTTAGCTAATACGTCTAATATCGTTGTCCCCTCCCGGGAAGCCTTAAAATGCAAAAAGGGAAGCCATCTTTCTTTAAATTTATCCACTGAGAATCTCAGTTTGGCAGTCATATGTTCCATTTCTAGTATTCTGGTGCAAATACTATACCAAGAAGAGATTGATGGCTTCCCAGGTGTTAGCCAATGCAGATTAATTGCTTTGTGTGCCGCTGTCACCAGGATTACAAATAGTAGGCGGGAAGATCTAGTACTAAGAGGAATGGGAGGCATCCCCAATAACCAGTATTGAGGGGATTCGGGCATCTCAATTTCAAATGTTGACTCAAAGACGCTCTTAATTTCTTTCCAATATTCTTGCATAACTCTACAATCCCAAAATATATAAAAATAAGTCCCAACTGATTGACAGTTCCTCCAACAGAGTTCTGAGAAGTGTAGGCCATAATGTTTAGTTACCACCGGGACTTTGAAATATCTAATTATATATTTCCATCTATATTCCCTCCAAAAAGGGGAGGAAGTGGTGGTGTGTACTGACTTCCAAATTAGGGACCAGTCCAATTCGGAAAAGCACGTCCCACAGTCTGCGTGCCAGGCGTCCTTAACACTTAATAAAATCCTTCTCTACACTATACATTCCCTTAACTAATTTAGAAATCAGTTGTTTTGGGGAGGGAGACCTGATCAGGGAGATTAAAATAGATTGCATTGGGTTGGTTGATGAGTCTGTGCTCATTTCAATCATCTTTTCGTTTGTTTGTAGGTAGTGTCTTAATTGGAGATAGCGGAAAAAATCCTTTTGGTGGAGATTAAATTCAGCTTTCAGTTGCTTGAAAGGATTTTATAAGATTTTGTTCAAAAAGCTGGCCCAGACTAGTCAATCCTAATTTCACCCATCGATGAAAACCCAAGTCCCATTTGATTGGGCTGAAGTCTGAACAGCTTAGTATTGATGTGTGGGAGTTAAGCTTTAAATTGATGCCTAATTTTTGATTCATGTCTTTCCAAACTTGGGGAAGTACCCCGGTGAGGGGGTTTCTAAAATTAAGGTGTCTCAACCTGAGGGCATCCAGGTGGATTAGATCAGCCGCCCTACCCAATGGGAGGTCTGCTTCTTCAATTTGGGCCCACTTTGGTGGAGGATCCTGAGCCATAGTCACTAAATATTGCAACTGAGAGGCCCAGAAGTACCTCTGGAGATCTGGAATCCCAAAGCCACCCATATTTTTCGGCGCCACCATAATCTTCCACCTGACCAAAGGAATTTGGAAAGGGTGGATCTCAAATCCCACCAGAAACTCCTTGGTGGTCTGAGGGGGATTGTACCTAATATAAATAATAGGCGAGGGAGAATGTTCATACGGATAGATTCACCCCTACCAGAGATGGAGAGAGGGCGTTCTCGCCACCTGTTACAGTCTTCTCTGATCTCCTGAAGTATACTTAGGTGGTTTGTAGAGTATAAAGTCCCGGAATCCTTTGGAATCCACACCCCCAAATATCTAAACCCTGCTTTACACCATTTAATTTGCTTCAGCACCGGAATTGGGCGGCCCCGAACTCCACAAGGGGGAATAGTTCAGATTTATCCGGGTTGACTTTATAACCAGAGAAGGATCCAAATTCCCTAAGAAAAAGGAGAACCCTAGGAACTGCGTTTATTGGGTCTTATATATATAACAGTGTATCATCCACATATAATGAAATCTTGAACTCCACACCTCTAATCTGGAGGCCTTTGAAGAGATCCGACTGGCGAATGTACAGGGCCAAGGGTTCCAAACTAAGGGCGAATAAGAGAGGAGAGAGAGGGCAGCCCTGCCTGGTCCCCCTCTCTATCTCAAACTGGGTAGAAACTACTCCGTTCACCCGGACCTTAGCTCTGGGCCTAGAATATAAATTTGATATCCATAGACGAAACTTTTCCTCGAATCCAAAACCACTCAACACCAGGTCTAAATACTGCCAATTCAAGCGATCAAATGCTTTTTCCGCATCTAGGGTTAAAATGGCTGAGAGGGGTGAATCTAGGGGGATCTGGGTCGTGGAAATTACATTCAATAATAATCTTATATTGTCTTGAATGCGTCTACCAGGTATAAACCCGGTTTGATCCGGGTGAACCAGAGCAGAGACCACTTTTTGTAGACGGTCACTAATGATTTTGGCAAAAATTTTGGCATCCTGGTTAAGCAAAGAAATGGGTCTATACCCAGCACAGGAGGCATGGTCTTTCCCAGGCTTGGGTATTACTGAGATGAGGGCTTCTCCCCAAGTGTCTGGCAGGGCTCCCGGTTCCTGTGCTACATTACAAACCTTTGTGAGAAGTGGGGACACAAGGTCGATAAACCCTTTATAAAATTCTGAGGTGAACCCATCTGGACCGGGGGCCCTGCCAGAGTTAAGGGCTTTGATGGCTACCCTTACGAACACCTCTGTAAAGGGGCACTCCAAGAGATCGCTCTGTTCCCCTGGCAAAACAGGCATCTTCAATCCCTGCAGAAAGTTCAAAATTTTGTCCCGATGCCCTTGTGTTTCCTCATTTGAATAGAGTTGTTTATAAAATATTGCAAATTCCTGTGCCACATCCCCTGGAAGGTTCTTGTATGGGAGGATGGGGGGATCCTGGCTAACTTTTGCTACATACCTGTCTGCTGCCTGTTTACGTAGCCTGAGAGCAAGCAGTTTACCTGCCCTCTCTCCCCTCTCATAATAGAGTTGCCTAATATATCTAAGTGAATTTTCCACCCGCCTTTGCAATAAAATGTTGTAGGAGTCCCTGGCCTCTCTTAACTTTTTAAGTGTGGAGTTAGACCCTGTACGCTTGTGTAATGCTTCTAAATTAGCAATTTCGGTAAGAGTTTCTCAACTACGGGCTTGATGTAACTTATGCTTGTGGGAAGAGAACGAGATTGTATGTCCCCTTACCACCGCCTTCAAGGCATCCCACAAGTATTTAGGTTTGGAAAGTTCCTCAGAATTCTCCTTTAAGTAACACTGTATGATTTTTTTTGGTAGATTCCACATACTGCTTATCGTTGAGGTGCCCGGAATCGAACCTCCAGAGACTGTCTCCCCTCAACAAACCCCACTGAAGATGAGCTTTAATCATAGCATGGTCTGAGATTGTCTTTGGGAGAATAGAGACATCCCTAAAGGTATGCAAAGCATTCCTATGTGTGTTGAATCTATCCAATCTGGAATACATCTTCGAAGCCGGTGAATAGAAGGTGAAATTCCTCAACGAAGGATTGAACTGTCTCCAGGGATCAATCAGCCCCACCTCCACAAGCAGACTCCACAGTAGTCTGGAGCATGCCTTGGAATTAGGGGTCTTAGCCGAGTTTCTGTCCAGATTAACATCTTCCACACAATTCCAGTCCCCCATTAAAATAATCTGTCCCGGTGGTAACTTTGTTATCGAATTAAAGAGAGAACGAAAAAATTCACCTGAGGGTGGAGTGGGAGCATACACCCTGACCAGGTGTATTATCTGGCCCTTATAATTACCAGAAACTGTCAGTAAGTGTCCTGTGTTTGATTTGGTGACAGTATGGGTCTGAAATGGGAGACCTCTACGAATTAATATAGCCACTCCCCCTTTTTTAAGTATTGGGTGTTCATCAGAGAACACTGTACCCACCCAATCCCTTCACAATTTCAAATGTTCTCCTTGGGTTAACCTAGTCTCCTGTAGGCAGGCAATATCACATTTTTCCCTTTTAAATTCTGTCAATATTTTAGCTCTTTTAATAACATTGTTAATACCTTTAACACTGAGTGAACAGAGTGTCAGTTCTCCCATTTTGTCAACCTATACGTATTACGACTTATTATATCTCCTATATCTTGTTGTACACTCATAGTTTCAACTGGTATGAAAAGGCATTCTCCTCAGAACAAACAATGTAGAACAGAAAAAGAGTAACCTATTAACTATCAAAACCATTAACTTACATATATGGCCTAAAGGCCTTCCAAGTCCCACACTAAAAATGCAGGACGGGGCTCCCTGGCGGGAGTGCAACGACAATAGGCCGTTGCTTGTAGTTGTATTACCAGTCAAAGCACCCATCCTTGCTGAAACTAGTCAGCTCAGTGGGTGCGCTGATATGGAATGGGGGGGTGGAGGAAAATTACCACCCCCTAGAGGGAACAACACTCCACCAGGAGTGAAAAGGCTGGAAAGCCCCCCGAGCCCGGAGATTTACCTGCCTGCACCCTCTGTGGGTTTTGTTGTTATGAAAAAACTTCCAGGAGGGGCTGGGAGAGAAGCTCCCTCCATCTCCAATGTTTAAAACCTAATCAAACATGCTTCTCTATAAGAGAATCCTGAGTAATACCACAATTGTAGAGGGAGGGGTATCCTGAAAAAAAAAAATCCTTAACTTTATTCTTTTTCTCTTTCTTCCCTCCTTCCCCTTCTCCTCTTTTTTTCTTTTCTTTTCTTTTCTTTTCCCCTTCCCTTCCTTTATATGTACTTCATTGATTGTACTATTAATGTTCAGCACCATCCAGGAAGTTCGTTTGGACAGTCAATGTCCATGTTGAGGCACTGGAGTGCACTCGGCTGAGAGGAGTCTCCGTAAAGTTGAGGAGTATTATAATCTTGCCAGATTCAGGAAGGTGCCACCAGAAAAAGAACACCCCCCTTCACTGAGGTCCTGGACTAAAAGGGCCGAGCTCACCAACACCGGGCCTGCGCATCTGTGCCCTATGTTTGCTTAGGCCCAATCCAGGGAAACCACAATTACCATAGTGATCCCAACAACAGCAAAAGTAAATTGCGGACTTGGGGGGGTGGACAAAACTGAGCAACGATCCAGAGGATGGGCCAACAATCGAAGAAAAGGAAAACCCCTCACCAAACTAGTCAGGTAGGTCTGAAGACCCTCTTATCCCCATTTTAACTATTTTGTTTTAAAGTCTAGAAATCATATATCCATCCAACCTTATTTCTTCCGAACTGCAGTGGAACTGCCCTGCTATAGCAAGCTATTCAAGAGGCTTTCTGTTAGGGATCCATCTAGCCAGGTCTACTTGTAAAGGTAGAACTAAGTCCTCCCTGAGGTTTAGTCGACTGCTGCCCTTGGAACCAGGTATTGTTGCCCATAGGAGCTTCTCAATTTCGTTTTCGGCTATCTCCTCTTTTATATCTGGAATTTGAATGTTGTTTGAAGCCAGAAAGTCGTGAGCTGAATATAGCGAGTCGTAGATTTTTTGGCCCTCTGGCAGCTCTATCCAAAGTCTTGCCTGGTATCTTAGTTGGGCCTTAAAGCCTTTTTCCTTGAGCTGCTTCATCACTCCAAGCACTTTTCTCCGGCGTTGGGCCAATGATGGGGGAAAATCTTGATCCACATATACTTTTCCACCATCGAAATTCAAGTCCTTTTTTCCCCCAGGCCAAACGTAGAATTTTGTCTTTCGTGGGGTATTTTAGAAATTTAATTATGATTGCTCTCGGGGGGTACCCTGTTTAGGCTTAGGGGCGAGAGTTCTATGCACTCTTTCGATCTACAGAGGGATATCTTCCTCTAATTGTAGCTCCGTTTTAAGCCAGCAGTCCATGAAGACAATCATGTTCTCTTGCTCAGCCCCTTCGGGGATACCCACAACTCGAATATTATTGTGCCTGGACCGTGCTTCTACGTCTTCTGCCTTGGCTGTGAGTGCTTTCTCCCTATGGTACAAGAAGGCCAGTGATCTGCCAAAGGCCATGTGTTCCGACTGTAGCCCCTCCATCTGTTGTTCCACTGCTGCGGTTCTGGAATTCCAATTTTTTTAAATCCTTTTGGATATCGGAAACTATGGCATCTATCTTATGCAGCAATTTAATGATCTTCCTCGATTCTGCCCTCATATTTATTGATTCAGATTCTGAACCCGAGTCTTCCACTTCTGATGCTGAGAGCACTGAAGAACGTGAGGGGGCTGGGCTGAAGCTGGCCGGTTGTCTGCCCAACGAACCCAATGGAGCCATTTTATCCACTTGCAAGTCTTTTTTTTTTTGTGCGACCCATATCAGGACTTTTTTTAATTGCTATACCTAAGTACGGGGATAAGAGATGCCTCCAGTAAATCGTGGATTCTCTTTGGATGCTAACGTTTGTGATCAGAGCGAGAGGTTAGGCAGCCTTTCCCACCTGCCGCGTCACCGGAAGTCCATACCTGTATTTCTGCGGCTTTTATTTTATCCCTAACATAAAGAGTCACTCCTCCCCCTTTTTCCTATCCTGTCTTTTCTGAACATCATCCTTGCAATTTACTCCAGCCAAGGGCTGACGGCACTCATGTTGAGTCAAAGTACAGGGGTAAGTGGTAACAGCTCAGGCATTCTTATGTGAGTGCTAACTTATTTTTCTACTTTTGGTAATTAAGTTGATTGTAAGTGACTCACAAATGAATGCTGAAATTTTTATTTTCTCAAATGCATCAGTCCTTGTTGGAGTGTCTTTGTGTGTGCTGTCAGCAACCCTGTTGACATGTACCAGCCAGTCAACTGTTTTGCAGTTCCTTTACTTTGTGATATCCTTGTGATTTACCATGATGGCAATCAGATGGGGACTAAATTCACCAATGTGAGGGTGGCCCACCTGGACCTGTAAATACAATACAAACACACATGGGGGCGCTGCTCCACAGGATCTCAAAACATAATCAAAACACAGCAGAAAAAAAGATCCACTCACCAATTTGCACTTTACATAATTTTTTTAGGCAACACAGTAGCTTACAGGCAAAAGAAAGATGATGACACTATTGCATGGTATGTACAATCTGAACACTTCAGGATATTCTGCCTGCTATTGCTAAATAAAATCAAAATTATGAAACATACAAATATGAAAAAAATAACTTATTCATAATATAGTTTTAAATGTGACCACAGGTCTACTTGTTCATGTTCTATGTCCCATGTTACATAGAAATACAGAGAGCCAGTTCAAAACTTTAAACATAATGTATATCTATAATGGATAAGTTATTAGCATTTTAGCTCAACAGTGGGTGTAGCCCTGCAGTCCTTTTATGATCACTTTAGATAAGGACATGACATTCTTTCTGAACTAACAATGTATCAGATTGTGTCAGAGTTGTCTCTGCCTCTGTGAAGCAATCAGCCCATGTTGACTCTACTGACTGCAGCACTGCACTATTTTACAGTGCCAGCAGACAAAGTTCACAGTTATAGCTTTCAGCATGCCCCAAATGAAATGTCAAACAGTATGGAGCACAATTACCTTGATCATGAATGTATGGCACAGAGTGTGATTGAGGACAATCAAATGAAAAGAGTATACAGTGATTCATAAGACAGAGACAGAGGACTGGTCTGCCATTCCCCTGCCTGTCTCCAACATGCAATCTCTCCCCTGGTCCCAGCTACCCGAAATGCACCCATCCCCACAGCACACCTCATCAGACCCTGGAGACACTCCTCCCACACCAGTGAGTGCCTATAATCTGTGGATGGGTGCTGGACGTGCACTGAGCATTATCATCCTGCAAGTCTGGGATTTCCAACACACCCACCTAGCAGACCTAGGGGCACGCTCCACACACTGAAGCCTGTGTTCCACATAGTATGTGGGATGGCTTCAGTCACCATTTGCAAGTTGCAGTTGTGGGTGGTTCAAGAGAATACAGACTACATTGTCAGGTCTGAGAGGCATCTATCCACCTAACCATCCAGTGGACCTCAGGAGCCCCGATGCACAGTGCACCCACAGGAGACAGTGCTGTGTCTACATCTTCCCCCCCTGCAAACCCAGTCCATGTAGGCTCTGGTGCCCCCCCCCACCATCACTGGTGTGCAGTAGCAACAGAATGAAGTAGTGCCAGTGGGTTGGAACTGAACATGTAGAAGTTGAACAGTTGCAAGACAGCTCCAATCCACTGTTAGTATTATATCGGTATTGCTCTATCTGGACCTATTTGAACATATCTCAGCCATTTGCTGCAAGTTACCTTCCAGTAGTGTTGTTGCAAGTTTGTTGTGTAGCCATGCACCTGGCCAGTGCACCTGTGGATACCAAGCACAAAGTAATGCAGGCAGAAGTTGGCACAGAATTTTGTCACCATTCTGAATCATCTGAGGTTGGAAAAGCAGTACTCTTCTCCTTCTAGCACTGTATTAAGTTAGCCTTCCCACCTGAAACTGACTGTGTCATTTGCAGTCATTGAAGCAAGTCACAGATGTAGTAGGATAACACACAAAGAATTATAAGGTCCTTAAAATGGCATGGTAATGCAAGCAGTGATAGCTAGTCACAGTGGGTCACACATGTACTTGTGACACAGTTTCAGTTGTCAGAGAGCTGTGACATGCTGTCATCACAGTATGCTGCAGATTCTTTACTTATATGAGTGAAGTGAAAAATGTGTATGGGTGCACAGAAACATTTTATTTGTAGTAAAACTGTAATCAAACAAGTGCAGCTCAATGTCATTTGTAGACATATCGTCATATGTAACTGCTCAATCAATTCTCATGGTTCAATATAGTGATCCATTGCACAACATGCACAATTAGGGAAGGTGGGGTGAGGCTGCCAAATTCATGTGTGAAGATTTCCTTATGTTACCATAATGTTGAAAATACCTGCATTGCTTTCATAATGGTACTGGGTGTGTCAGGAAGGGGGGGATGTATGAGAATTCAAAATGTGTGGAGAAATAAATACATGACACTACCAGCATTAACACACAGTTTGTCAATCCTGCATGTGTGTATTTGTGTGTGTGTGTCTGATGGATTGTTCCAGGTGGTCTCTAAGTGCTACTCCTTCACTGTGCTTTCTGTGGCTCTCTCCATGCCTGTATTTCACTGAACTGCATGAGAGAGAGAGGTAGAGAGACAGACAGACAAAGACAGGGAGGGAGGGAGGGAGAGAGAGAGAGAGGAGGAGAAAGAGAGAGACAGCATGTGTAGGGGGGTAAATGACATGTGCTAGGCTGTGCACGCTGTACTGCTGCAGATGCATCATTTGAAAATGGGACAATTCTTTAGAGGCTAACAAAACTCTTGTTTCAGGAGTTCTGCCCTCTGTGTTTTAAGTTTAGCCAATGGTATTGTTACCCCAAGATGAAGCTGCAATAAGAATTTGTAATTGTAATGGAGGGGATAATCCCATCAGCTGTGTATGTACATAGTTGATACTGTATATAGTTTCCACAGCCAGTTTTGGAATTGTGGACCCTGGGTTAGCTCAGGATGAATGTGAGTTTGTCTAAAATGTGGATTAAACCAATAAAGATGTCCAAAAAAAAAGACATTTTGACAATTCTGCTTGTTACAGGTAAGAAGAACTAACAGAAAACATCTGATTTACACACAGAAGTTAGCAACACAACTGCCAAGTGCTACTGCAGTGAATATACGTGTGTGTGTGTGTGTGTGTGTGCAGGTGGGGGTGTGGCATGTTTATAGAGCAAGGTTAATGTTGAACGAGTATATAAGATTTGTCTCTACCACCAGGGAAGGTAATAATATGTTCAAACCCATGAATACAAACTAGCTCCCATTAGTCCTTTCCATAAAAACAAATATATCCTTTCTTCATTTGATCAGGAAACCAGATTATGCAGACACTGTTCAATGGCATGTTAACGAATTGAAGCCAGCCTTTGGAAAGCTTTTTTATTTCTAACTAATCCCCAATTATTTTAATAACTGTGTTACAGAAACCAAGTAATATAAACAGACTTGAAAAAATCCATTTATAATATTGTAGCAAAAATAAATAAAAATAATATTACATTTTTTTCTTGCTTTCATATTTGGAGAAAAAGGAAGGTAGAGTAGCCTTTTAGAGCATTGCACTGTGAAAGAAGGAATTACAGGTTCAAATCACACCACAGCCATTGACCTTGAGCAAGTCTCCAGGTTTCTTTGTATTTCAGTCCCTTCCAGCTGTAAACTGTATAAAAGCAGACCCTCCCATTACAATTAAATTCTGCATCTGAGTTGGGCTATTCCAATTATAAAAAAAAATAATAATAATAAGATAATATTGAAGTTTCTGTCTTTCAGTTAACAGAGCTGTTATTCTGTTTAATGTCACTGATTGTTTTGTTAATACATTGCCCGATCTTCAGCAGTACCCAACTTGCACAATAACATGACTCCCAAATTCCTCTGCTGTAGCCCTATTGACTCTGACTAGAGTTTGTTCTACTAGGGTGCCTCTCCAAGTCCAATAACCAGTTTACATACATAGAGGAATCAAATATTTCATTTCAAAAATTCCCCACTTTCAGTGTGCTTAAAACATTTTTGCACTTCATATCTCTTTACAGTTCACACAAACCCCTTACAGACAGGGTTGTATTTACCTGATAGGCTAAGCATGCAAATGTCATGGAAAATTCATAATCTGATTCCCTTGTGCTATAGCACTTCCTTCACAATCTCAGTTCTTATATGCGCAGCACTTAGGCAAGCAGCTCATCTTCTTAGATCCACTGGTCACTGCCTGATTCAAACTGAATTCTGAAGGAAGGAGCACTACCTATGGAATTTTATGCATCCTTGGTTCATTGGTTTTCACCTTGCCTTGAAAGCTTAGAGTGTGACCCTTTTATTGCAAAAAATGTAACTTTATTATTCCTGAGAAATAGTAACATGTTTGTGAGCAGTAGTCTACACTAGCATAAGACTAAGGCTTTCTAAATAGGATTAACTCTTAGCCTGAAAGAAAGAATAGTACCTAACCTGCTGAAACTCTTCTCTTCAGAATGAGTTTTGCTTGTTGAATCTACAATCTGCCTAAAGGCCTCATGCATCATAACATTTTTTATTAGATTACTACATGAACACTCATCCTTTGCACAGCTCATCCTGAGTGATATGTGATGAATTAAACCTTTGTTCCCCAGGAACGTTTTTCTGTCCTACTTCTCACTCTCAGCCCCTTCTGAGTGGCAGAGAAAGAAGAGTGTTTGAGTAGTCAACTCCCTCCCTGGCAGTGTTGGCATACCTGAGACAAAAGAGAAAGTGGAGCTGTAGGAAGCTGACTCCCCATTTGAGCAGTGTCACCATGCCCATGATGAACTGCCTGCCTCTCCACTGTATTTTTTTCTGGCTACCACTCCAGTTCCTTCCAAGCAACTGAAGATAGTATGCAGTGTGATGAGACTCCTCTACCCACCCCTTGTTTCCCACCCCATCCAAGCTTTGGGCATAGTTGGATAGTTTTAGACTAAAGCCCATATCTAAGCAGCAGTACCTGTGCTTTTTCTGGGCATCAATGCCTACTCATTGGAACAAATTAGTCAAGTCACCCTGATGTTGCTTACCTTATTTACATGGTTCAGTGGCCATCTTACCTGCTGGATGCCACTGAGACATTCTCAGTTGTTCATCCACCTTGGTATATGCTCTTCTTCTTCCCATGATGCTCCAGTAAGCACTAGAGTGCAGTATATAGCTTGCCAGTTTGTGTAAGTGACCCAACTGACCAACATGCATGGTTGGACACCAAACATGCTGCATCTGTTATCATCCCACAGCCGTTTGTACTCATGCAGGAGTTGATACCAGCCCACTCACAGAAGAAAGGGTTCTGAAAGAACTCTTAAAACTGAAGGTGGACAAAGCAATGGGGCTTGATGGGATTCATCCCAGAATTCTAAAAGAACAAAGGGTAGAACTAGTGACACCACTGACTACCATCTTTAACAAATCAAGGGAGAATGGGGTGGTACTTGAGGACTGAAGGAGGGTAGATGTGATTCCACTTCACAAAAGTGGGAGCAGGGCAGAAGCAGGAAACTACAGATCAGTTAGTTTAACCTCAGTGATAGGGAAAATGATGGAATCACTTCTGAAGGAAAGAATTGTCAAGTACCTAGAGGCCAGAGGGGCACAGGACCCAAGGCAGCATGAATTCACAGCAGGAAGGTCATGGCAGATGAATCTAATATATTTATTTGACTGGGTGACCAAAGTAGTAGACCAGGGAGGGGCTGTGGACATGGCCTACCTAAACTTTAGCAAGGCATTTGACACAGTACCACACAAAAGATTAATGTACAAGTTAGAAGACACAAATAAATGGTAAAGCCATGAATCAGCCAGGTAACCAGTACACTCGTAACGAGCAGCCAGCTCAAAAACTTTACAAAAACCACAACACACGAGAATGCTCTCAATATCTGCAAGGTAGCTCACAGTTCCAAAATATAATCCAATTGATCTATTTAATTTAGTTCTTGAGCTCACATAAAAACCACAGTGAAATGCCTGCTACCACCCGATGCTGGTGGTTTGACTCATCGTGAGTGTTCCTCCCTGCACCGGGTAGTAGCAGGCGTTATACTGTGGTTTTTATGTGAGCTCAAGAGCTAAATTAAATAGATCATTTGGATTATGTTTTGGGGACTCTGAGCTTTCTTGCTGATATCGAGTACATTCTCTCATGTTGTGGTTTTAATATACAAGTTAGCCAGCCTGGGAGTGGGTCCCAAGATGGTAACCTGGGTAAAGAATTGGCTGGAGAACAGGACACAGAGGGTAATAGTAAACGGAGTCAACTCTAGAGAAAGCACAGCTATACAACTGCCGCAGCACACAGGGCTGGGGGTTACTAGTGGGGTACCGCAGGGTTCAGTACTAGGACAGGTCCTCTTCAATGTCTTTATAAGTGACATTGCAGAGGGACTGGAAGGAAAAGTATGTCTCTTTGCAGATGACACAAAGATCTGCAACAGAGTTGATACACAAGCTGGGGTGGAAAGGATGAGAAGGGACTTGGCAACATTGGAGGAATGGTTAAATGTATGGCAGCTTAGATTCAATGATAAGAAGTGCAAGGTAATGCACCTGGGAAACAAAAACCCAGGGGAAGAGTACACAATGGGGGTGAGATACTGACAACAACAAAAATGGAAAGGGACCTGGGAGTAGTCATATCAGATGACCTAAAGGTGGGCAAACAAGGTGAGAGGGCAGTAAAGAGGGCTGGAGGGAATACTGGGAGGCATAAGGAGAGGCATCACCAGTAGAAAACAGGAAGTTGTTATCCCTCTGTACAGACAGCTGGTGAGACCCCATCTGGAGTACTGCTTGCAGTTCTGGAGATCAAATCTCCTCAAAGACATAAAGAAGATGGAGACAGTCCAGAGGAGGGCAACTAAAATGGTGTAGGGTCTGGACTGGAATACATAAGAAGAGGGACTTAAGGAGCTTAATATGTATAGCCTTGAAGAAAAAGAGGGAGAGGGGAGACATGACAGAAACTTTAAAGTACCTCAAGGGAATCAACAAAGTCCAAGAGGGTAGCATCTTTCAGAAAAAAGAGGTGTGCAAGAACAAGGGAGCACAATTTGAAGATGGGGGTGGCTCAGGGGTAATGTAAGGAAGTATATTTTTTCACAGAGAGGGTTGTGGATGCATGGAATGGCCTTCTGGAGAAGGTTGTGGATTCAAAAACAGTGGTGGAATTCAATAATGCAGGGACAGTCATGAGGCAATTCTAGGGGTGGGGGTAGGAAGAAGTAGGCTGTTGGTTAACTAGGATCTGCAGTTTATCCATTAGGTAGGGAAATGAGCAGACTGGGTGGGCTAAGCGGTCCTTATCTGGCATCAAATTCTATGTTTCTATGCATGTGCAATGCTCTGGGTGGCCATATTCTGCAGCAGACTTTAAACAAAATGGCACATGTGAAAATAACACCCTCCACAATATTCTGCACCAGAAATCATGGTGGGCACCATCTTGTTCTTCCAATGTTTAGTTGCAATTTTGCAACCATGCAGTCCTATGGAAGCTTATATTTTTAATTGCCCTTCTCTATTTTAAAGTGCTGTCAGCAACCATATAGTCTGATAGCACCTTGTGATATCATGCTGCGGTGGCTGGCTGGTTACAAATTGTTTCAAGGCTCTGGTGGCAGATGTTATCATGAAGACAGTCTATGCTCCATGCTCAGCTGACAGATGCTTTGGAGGGATGTGAAGCTCAGTTCTGGTCACATCAGCCCCCAAAAGGGTTAGGCAATGGGGCAAAGTGGGACATTTAAACACAAAAATGATGTTGTGGCTCATCACAGACCACCTACTAACTATTAATTCCCACACATTTTTATCTACGGGCTTCACCATGGGAAGGACAGGGAAGTACAGATTGAGCAATACCATGCTGCTCCCTAGCCATGATGGTCAACACTGCCTTTCCTGCTCCAAAGAAGCTACCCTACTCCAAAGTCCAGAAAGGCAGAACCTGGTGGCAAAATAACCAAAGAAGTCTACACCCTGGACAAAACCTCAATGGCATTCATGCACAGGCATCATGCCTTAACCTTGAAGATGATGGAGAGAATGAAAATGCTCACTAATACTGTCACACACCCAAATAATATTCTGAATAAACAGAGTTCCCTTAATCCTTAACAGATCCTGCAGCACCCACCTACCAAACATTATGTTCCATCAAAGGAACAGCAAGCTCCCACATATCCAGTTGATCTGGAAAAAATACAGTTCTAGACAATAACAATGGTGAAGAAACACAAACCAGATGATAAGGAGGACCCCTGCTTAGAGACGTCAGCAACACTGAGTTGGAGCCACAACAGAAGGCATTGGCACTGCCAAAAAAATTATCTCCGTCAGAGTACATTATGGAGGTGACCCACTCAGTTAAGTTGATGGTAGGGTCTGAAGCATCCCCCTTTACCTCTGTAAGAAAAACTTATTTCCATGCTACAAAGGAGCACAGTCACACACATTCTTCTGATGTACCAGTCTATAGAAGACACCATAACAAATGAGTGGGTGGCCAATGAGGCCAACCGCAATGTCAGAAGGAAGTCGCATGACTGGACCAATCAAGTACAAAAGGATATTGGGCCCTATTCACAAACGCAGGTGGGGGTACATTAAGAAAGGCTCATATCCCCCTGCAGAGTTCCACACTCATGTGAGATCCATGTGAGGACCACAGTCACACACATCAATACCTGCCCAGCTCTCTTACACAGCCCCGCGTCCCTTGTGTGCAGGTTCATGGAGGCAGGCAGGTATGGAGCTGTGGACCCAGCCAGGCAGCCAATTGGCTTCCCATCCCAGGACCCTTGCTGGATCCCTTGCACCCATTGGGTACCATAATGTCTACAGGCATGAATGCTCCCACGGCACCAAGCAGTGGGGGACCCCAAAATGACAGTCCACCAGCCCTCCCAATGTGCCCCAATGACAGGGGTGGACACATTGAGGGGTCTGTTCATATCCATCATCCCAGCTGTGACCTGCAGTGGCATCTGGGGGGCACATACCACTTACAACAGCCTTCCAGAAGCTGTAGCCATCACCACCAGCACAAGGCATCCACATCTTTCTGAACAGCGTGGAATGCAGATATGCAGTCCATGCCTGTCCATCATGTAGAGCTGTGTGTTCAGCTGGTGTGCCAGACACATAAGATGGGTACAGCAGGGACATGAATAGCACATGGGGGTGCAGGTGGAATATATACCAGGATTACAGTGTCTATCCCAGCTGCACCTTTTCTGAATAGGACCATTGAGAAAGTGATGTGTCACACTCCCATCATGGACCTACAGATAGCTTCACTAAGCAATGATACTTTGCTCCTAGCAGAAGCTTCAGGAGTGCTAAAATACCCTGTCAACAAGAAAACAGACAAAATAATGAAGAAGAGTTTCAAGTCAGGAGTGCAAATTAATGAGCAACAACAGCATCTATAAACCCATTATTAGAGCTATGTGATACAGCTACTGTAGATGATTTGTCCAAGAATCAGGCTCCCATGTCAGACCAACTAAAACTAATGAGCTCTCTCCTCCAATCTGCAAAATATATGGGCAAACATGTCCATGGTAATCAAATGACTTTATGCTAGTGCAGCAGCCATAGCAAACTGTGCTAGGAGGGCACAGTGGCTCAAAATCTGGAATGCCAATTCAGAGTAAACAGCTCTGTTGCAAAAGCTTCCATTCAAGGGAGCTAAGGTGTTTTGAGAAGATCTGAAGAAATGTATTAAACAGAAGGAAGAAACCTACAATCTGGATAAAGACACATCTAATTGACCATCTTGCCTTCCATCCTTTCTAAACAAATTCCAGTCAAACACCAACACTGCAAAAAGCAGTATTCCCAAAACAACAGATTCAAAAACAAAAACCTCAATAACTATAGGTTCAAATCAAAAGACTTTTTCTCCAAACAATCTTTTGACTTGCAAGACCTAAAGACCAAACATTCCAAGCACCACCAGTAGAAGCCTGATTTCTACTTTTCAGAAAGCAATGGGCAAAAACAACCATGGACAGATGGGTAAAAGTGATCTTATCACTAGGATACACTATTGACTTCATAGAAAAAACAAGGAACACTGTCATATTTTCACCAATCTCGAAGAAAAAGGACATCAAGAAAAATGCAAGGACAATAGTCAACAGCCTACAACAATCCAAGGCAATCAAACAGGTACCCTAGAACAACAAGGGACTCCATTTTTTCCTGGTAACCAAGTTCATCCTAAAGTATGTCACCTAGTTAAGCGAGTACACGAAGTTCAAGATAGAGACCAACAAGTTCACACTGAAGCCCATCAGAAAACATGACCATCTCACTTCCATAGATCTCAATGATGCCTACTAAACATACCAGTCAGACTCAGCCACTTTAATTACATTCAGTTCCATGTGCTTGGTGAACACTATCAATATCAGACCTTACCCTTTAAATATGCATCTACCCCAGAGTATTCATAAATGTCTTAGTGGCACTGACTGCCAGCCTTAGCCAGATGGGCATACTCATAGTACCCTATATAGCTGACTGGTTAATTTGGACTCAGACCAAACATCAAGCAGAGAGGGATATGTCACAAGACATTTCAACTTTGTTATCCCACTGTCGGATCATCAAGAGAGGCAAGAGTAATCCAGCTTCAAGCCAGTGAATAGAGCACTTTGTAATGCTAAATAAATAAGGAACAAGACTGAAATATTTGCAGATTTGATTTCCTCAGTTGATGTGGCTTGTAACACAAAGACCTGGATGAGCAATGAGCTGGCCCAGTTTTGGAGGCATCTATCCTGGCTGGATTCTCTGCAGTCAACTTCCTGAATAGTGATTGTAGTGGTGGGGGTGTGGCCATTTATTTTACATCTGACCTGAACATTTTTGTACACCCAGTGGAGCCTACCTCGCCATTTGGATGTGTAGCCATATGTGGGGGTCAAGGTGCAGGTTGCACATCCTTCTTGTGTACCGGGACCCAGGGCACAAGAGGGAATGTCTGGAGAAGGTGGCAGATTTCATTACAGAAAATCTACTGGAGTCACCCAGATGGCTGTTTCTGTGTGACTTCAGTGCTTAGATTGTTGATGAACTCTTGCAGTTTGGACAAGACCTTGTGCAGTTGATGGATTCATTGGGCCATACAGAAGGTGATTTTGGCAACTAGACTCCTACAGGGGTCATGAGTGTACTACTGTAGCAAGCAGAGTGCATAGATTTGTGGTTTCTGCAAAAGAAAACCGTCAAGCAAGGGAACAGTTTTTTGTTGACGGTTGCTAGGCAATGCACCTGGCTCTAGCAGCACAGACAAGCCAATTGTCATATTTGCATAGGGGTTGTGAATGGCCTTAGCAAATGGCCAGGCACAGGGTCTGTCTTCTTAGAGGGGACTTTTAGGAATGTGTGTTTCATTCTATGGGAAAATTCACTGTTTTTTTTAATTTAGAGGATATATATATATATATATGTGTGTGTATATATATATATATATATATATATATATATATATATATACTTACAACTGACAAATGGAGAAGTTGGTTTGTTATTTACAAATTGCAAGTATCTGCACATGAGGGAGACTGAACATGTTAAACTATGTATGATGAGGAATGACTGAACTGTACAAAAATGGAATTTTTAGAAGAGGAAGTATGCAGTTTAAAAAAGAATAGTACAATCTAAAGGAATTGAGAGATCTGGAAATATCCGTAGAGAATGTGACAAGTGATATGAACACTTGCACCCCAACAGTAAGGGGAGGAAACCATGATGAATACTTAAAAGGTATGCATACTGAAACTATTATAGAAGGGGTCATTTTAAACAAAGGTAGTGGTAAAAGGGGAAGAGATGAGGAAGGGAGAAGACATACAAAATTCAGATTGGATGAGAGTACAGCCAAGGAAGGTAAGGAAGGGTAGGAGAGCTGAAATCTGTAATACAGAACCAAAACCCTCTGAGATACCACTAGCTAACAGATATGCCCCCTTACAAAATGATCCCAAAATCAAGGGATAAATAACCTACCCAATACCCTCTACAGAAAAAATTCACATACGCAGAACAAAAAGGAAAAGATTGTGATCAGGGACTCTATCATAAAATACACTAACATAGAGATATGTGGTAATAATAAAGAACTAAATATGGTGTCCTATTTCTTTGGAGCAAAGACTAGAGACATACTAAGTAACCTAGAAGGGGCAATTAATAGTACTACAGATGGAAACAAAACCGTTGCAATACAAAGCACATTTTCTGGAGCTGGAAGGACACTACTTCTTTATTCAACTGCGGGCTGTGTGAGAAATTCTATATTGCACTTGATATCTGCAACAAATGTGCACTTTTGCTTAATTCTGTGGGAGGTGAAACTAACTATCCTTGGTAATTGCTTTTTATTCATATATTTATTTAGTGTTTAACCAAGAAGGGGCTTGCAAACTCTGTTTATCTTGTTAGTAACTTCAGAAGGATTTACATACTGCATTTGGGTAGGTCCTTAGAGGTAGCTAGATTGTCTACTAGGATTTTCTGACAGTTAAGCTATTTTTAAATGAATTACAGGTGGCTGAGGAGTTTAAAAAGAAACTTGCAAACTCTGCTTATCTTGGAAGTAACTTCATAAGTGTTTGAATACTGCATTTTGGTTGTCCCTTGGAGGTAGCTGGATTGACTACTAGGATTTTGGGACAGAAACTATTTTTAAATAATTTACTGGTGCGTAGGAGTTTGTGATAGTTAAACTATTTTTAACAAAGTTACTGTGGTTAAGGAGTGGTCAGAAAAACCTGCAGTGTGAAACAGGAAAAGACAGTCTTTCCATCAACAGAGGGAGGCGGATCTAGGTTTAAGTTTGTTTGTTACAATTCTTAACATTTTCAGTGCAGAAAGAGTTTAAAGCACAGCTGACTTATTTTGGGGCTGACAGCTTTCAGAGCACAAACCACCAGGCCTGTTTTGGGGCTGGGGAGGTTTACCTGTATCTGACTTGGAAGTGTGGATTTTTCTCTGTTTGATTAGCAGGGTATTTTCTCTGTCAAATTGTTGTGTAGGGCATCTTGCTGACAAGAAGGCACTCATTGTAGCAGTGGGTCAGAGCTTTTAGCTGACTGTTTTGTGAGGGCACAGTTTAGGCCAAACCCTTCCCACCCTCACCCCACCACCCTGTAAATAGTTCCTTTATACCTGGGGTTCTGACATCATTTCCTCAAGAGTGCAAGTGCATATCACTGTCATATCCTCTCTAGCACACTGCACTGACAATATAAGTATACACATTGTATAATATAAATATATATATATATTTCTATAATTACAAACCAATAACACACACACACACACACACACACACAAAATGTGGGGAGTAGTGCAATGTAATGGCTGTGGGGCAGCAGTCTTCCAGGAGTCCTTCCGGAGGCTGAGATGCTGCCCTATTTGCAGACAACTCTCTGCCCTAAGGAAAGAAGTTGCCCGTCTTCAGGCCACACTGGACAGTAGTAAGGGGACCTTCCCCAGGCCACACTGGATGGTAGGAAGGGAATCTCCCCCATCCAGGGAGCACCAGAGCCACTATCACTACCTCAGAGGTTGTGAAGAAAGCACAGCAGTTGGACCACAGTGGGTTCAGGGAGGGTGAGGATGGTGGAATAGAGGCACACCCAGTCAGTTGTTCCACACCACAATCCATACACCATTCTGGGGGCGCATGGCTCCCCTATGGATGTACCTGTAGAGGAGATTAAGGAGGCTGAGGACAACTGTCACAAGGGAGGCCCACAGGAAGGAGGCAGAGGACACAACAAGGAAAGGAAGCAGCTCCTGGTGGGGGACTCAGTTATTAGGGAGATAGAACTGAGGGGAGCAGGGAAAACTGAAGTAAGGTGCCTGCCTGGTGCCATGGCTTGGAGAGACAGGAAGCACATCCTCAGGATCACAAGAACAGCTGCACGGGAATCTGAGCTGGACATCATTGTCCACCTAGGGATAAATGACTTGGCTAATCATGAGATTAGATCTGTGCAGAAGGACTTTGTACAATTGGGAAGGGGCCTAAGACAAGTAGCACACACAATATCCTTCTCTGAGGTGCTGCCTGTCAATGGCATGAGTAAGACGAGGGTGCTTTGTGCCATGCAGTTTAATGAATGGTTGAAAAAATGGTGTGGAGCACAGGGGTTTGGCTTCATTGGGGACTGGGGTTCCACCTGGAGGGACATCAGCCTATACTGGCAGGATGGTCTTCATCTGTCCAGGAAGGGAACAAGTCTTTTGAGCAATCGGTTTAAATGCTTCATTGGCAAGCTTTTAAACTAGTCAAGGGGAGGCACTGATAAGCAGCAGGAAAATCCCAGCCTCTCCTACAAAACAGGGTACTAAATGAGAAAAAGACTGAGGTAGACAGGTCAGTGGGGGATGCTGCAAAAAAGGTAAAGCCATCAAAAAATGGAGAGCAATGAGTACCAATGCCTGTAGTCTGAGTAACAAGCTTCCTGAATTAGTGGCCTTGATGGAGGAGGAACATCTGGATATCATGGCAGTCGCAGAAACATGGTACACACAAAACCATGACTGGGACATAAACCACCAGGATACACTATCTACAGGAGGGACAGGGAGGGTAAAAGAGGAGGAGGAGTAGCTCTTTACATAAGGGAAGGAATCAAGGCAACAGAACAAAAGGGAAAACAGGGAGGAGAAGAAGCACTGTGGGTAAATTTGGAGACCGGCAATGGCACCGCAAGCTGCACAAGGGTTGTATATAGTCCCCCTTCTCAGGGGGAGGAAATGGACAAGGAAATGATAGAAAGAATACTTAAAATGGCAGAAAAAGGGGAGATATTGCTGATGGGTGATCTGAATATGCCAGATGTTAACTGAAATGCAGTTGCAGCAGCCACTTCAAAGAGTGGGGTTATTCTAGATGCCCTACAAGGGGCATGTCTTAGACAACTAGTTTTGGAACCTACTTGAGAGGGAGCAATCTTAGACCTGGTTCTCTCAAATGGAGATGAAGAGAGGATCACAGATGTAGAAGTGGGTAGCCATCTTGGAACTAGTGACCATTGAACAGTATGGTTCACAATAAACACAGCAATAGAGTCAAGCCATACAAAGGCAAAAGTACTGGACTTTAGGAGGGCTGACTTTGCCAAAATGGGTGAGTGCCTAAGGAAGGCACTAGCAAATGGGTAGGAAGGAGGGGTGGAAGAACAATGGGGAATAATAAAAACTGCCATCACAGAGGTAACAAGCCTTTGTGTGAAGCAAATTAACAAAATGAAACGATGTAAGAAACCACTATGGTTCTCAAAGGCAGTGACAGTGAAGGTTCAAGAGAAAAAGAAAGCATTCAGGAAGTACAAGGAATCACAGAAGGAGCAGGACAGGGAACTGTATCAGTTAAAGCAAAAGGAAGCTGGGAAGGCAGTCAGAATAGCAAAGGCCCAAACTGAGGAAAAGATAGCCAACTCTGTTAGGAAGGGGGATAAAACCTTTTATAGGTACATCAGGGAGCGAAGGAAGACCAAGGGAGGGCTAGTGAGGCTTAATAAAGAGGAGGGAGGGTGGGCAGAGGGTGACTGTGAAAAGACAGAGATACTAAACAAATATTTTACCTCAGTATTTACAAAGGAAGTGGGGGAGGTACCTACAACAAACAGTAGAAACACTCTGGATACAGAAGTTGATACCAGCCCATTTACAGAAGAAAGGGTTCTGAATGATGATGATGAAAACTTTATTTTTATACAGGAAATTCTAATCATTAGGATTATACAATCCTATTCTCAAGATAGTCCTGTTTATATTTCACTTGGTTACATCTAAACATATAACATTAATCAAATAAATACAAAATGTACACAATACACAACATTTCAATATCCAACAATACATTAAGACACAAGTACAAAACAAAAAGTACAAGGTTTCACAATAAGGATTTCCCATACATAATCATATACAACTACATTCTATTTTATGAAGTTTCAGAATTTCATTTTTAAAAATCGTGTGGTCTTCTAGAGATCTTATTGGAGGGAGTAGAATATTCCATACTTTAGCTGCCTGACATGAAATGGAACCATTACCATATTTATTATGAATTTTTATGGGACAAGCTCTATGTCTATGCACAGATCTTAGAAACTCATACCTACCTTTACTAACTTTAGGAAAAAGTATTTGTGTGATATAATGTTTGGGGTAAAATATCTTATATTTATGTATCAGTATTAACCAGTTTTTTTGAAAAATCATTTCTAAAGACTGCCAGTTCAACTTTATAAACATATTACAATGATGAGTTTGATAGGAACACTGCAAAACATATCTAGCTATTTTATATTGCACCCTATCCAATCTAATCAACTGATGTTTACTTGCTGTTCTATAAATTAAATCCCCATATGTCAGGGTTGGCATAATCAGCTGTTCAGCCACTTTTTTCCTATCCCTAATTTGTAAACATTTAGTAGTTCGTCTCAAGGCTCCTAATTTCTTGGTCACCTTTTTTATATTATTATTTATGTGGGTATCAAAGGTCAACAAATAATCAAAAGTCACCCCCAAATAACAATAGCTATCCACCTGTTCTATAAGTTTATTTACGTGTGTACAAATGAATCGGTGGTTTGGGCTTCTTATTTGAAAAATAAACTAATTTTGTTTTTTTAACATTCATCAAAAGCCTCGAAAGAACTCTTAAAACTGAAGGTGGACAAAGCAATGGGGCCTGATGGGATTCATCACAGAATTCTAAAAGAACTAAGGGTAGAACTAGTGACACCACTGACTACCCTCTTTAACAAATCATGGGAGGATGGGGTGGCACCCGAGGACTGGAGAAGGGCAGATGTGATTCCCCTTCACAAAAGTGGGAGCAAGGCAGAAGCAGAAAACTACATACCTGTTAGTTTAACCTCAGTGGTAGGGAAAATGATGGAATCACTCTGAAGGAAAGAATTGTTGAGTATCTAGAGGCCAGAGGGCTCAGGACCCAAGGCAGCATGGATTCACAGTGGGAAGGTCATGCCAGACAAATCTGATAGATTTCTTTGACTGGGTGACCAAAGTAGTAGATCAGGGAGGGGCTGTGGACATGGCCTACCTAGACTTTAGCAAGGCATTTGACACAGTCCCACACAAAAGATTAATATACAAGTTAGCCAGCCTGGGAGTGGGTCCCAAGATGACAGCCTGGATAAAGAATTGGCTGGAGAATAGGACACAGAGAGTAATAGTAAATGGAGTCCACTCTGAAGAAAAGGGGGTTACTAGTGGGGTACCGCAGGGTTCAGTATTAGGACCTGTCCTCTTCAATGTCTTTATAAGCGATATTGTAGAGGGACTGGAAGGAAAAGTATGTCTCTTTGCAGATGACACAAAGATCTGCAACAGAGTTGATGCACAAGGTGGGGTGGAAAGGATGAGAAGGGACTTGGCAAGGTTAGAGGAATGGTCAAATGTATGGCAGCTTAGATTCAATGCTAAGAAGTGCAAGGTAATACACCTGGGAAACAAAAACCCAGGGGAAGAGTACAGAAGGGGTGAGATACTAACAATAACAAAAATGGAAAGGGACCTGGGGGTAGTCATATCAGATGACCTAAAGGTGAGAAAGCAATGTGAGAGGGCAGCAAGGAGGGCTGGGGGATACTGGGATGCATAGGAGAGGCATCACCAGCAGAAAACAGGAAGTTATTATCCCTCTGTACAGACAGTTGGTGAGACCCCATTTGGAGTACTGCGTGCAGTTCTGGAGACCCAATCTCCACAAGGACATAGACAGGATGGAGGCTGTCCAGAGGAGGGCAACTAAAATGGTGAAGGGTCTGCACTGGAAGACATATGAAGAGAGACTTAAGGAGCTGAATATGTATAGCCTCTAAGAAAGGAGAAAGAGGGGGGACATGATAGAAACTTTCAAGTATCTCAAGGGAATCAACAAAGTCCAAGTGGGGAGCATCTTTCAAAAAAAGAGGTGTGCAAGAACAAGGGGGCACAATTTGAAGATAGAAGGGGGGTGGCTCAGAGGTAATTTAAGGAAGTATTTTTTCACAGAGGGGGTTGTGGATGCATGAAATGGCCTTCTGGAAGAGGTTGTGGAGTCAAAAACAGTGGTGGAATTCAAGCATGCATGGGACAGTCATAAGGCAATTCTAGAGGGTGGGGGTAGGAAGAAGTAGGCTGCTGGTTAACTAGGATCTGCAGCTTATCCAATAGATAGGGAAATGGGCAGACTGGGTGGGTCAAGAGTTCCTTATCTGCCATCAAAATCAAAATCTATGTAATACATGTAGGCACAAAATGATATCAGAAAAACACCTTTGGATAAGATCAAGGAAGATTTAATGGATCTGGGCCATAAATTAAAAACTCTGCACTGTTGGTGGTGCTGAGGGTTGAGGTTCTGGATGCCACACCTTACGCCATGCTGGTGACCCAGGTTCGGATGCGAGTCCAGGGAGTCAGGGGTTGGCAGGGGAGAGATGGGATTGAGTGTCCAGAGGACTGCTTTCTCATCCCATGGAGGGGTCCAGGGAATCATCACTCTGTAGTGGCTTCTGCTGATGACTGGGGTACTTCTAGAGCAGTGCAGAAAAAGGGTGGAGTGTGGCAGACATTGGTGAGTTGCGACATCATTGCATGCTCGCACTCCAGGGGACCACATAAAGGGAGGAAAATGGCAGCACAAAGCCCACGGCATAAGCTTCACCAGCTGGCATATGCCCGGAAGAGGTGTGTGCCAGTAATAGATCCTGGCTGGGCATGGGGGCATCAGAGGGGGCCCCTCTCGATGGTATAATAGTGTATGCCAACTGGGCATGCACAACTCCAGGGTCGGTGGTGAGGAGAAGCAATGGCTGGAGGTAGGCAAGGACTGTGGCTGCAGGACGAAAAAATAAGAGATGAGATAAAAAAAAAACTCTGCACTGTAAAGTAGTTTTCTTGGAACTTCTGCCAGTACCAAGAAACTCACAGAAAAAGGAGCAATAAATTATAGAATAAATCGATGGCTAGTTGACTGGACTTTTGCCAAAAATGTGTACTTTCTGAAAAACTTGAATAATTTAGAGACAGGGAGCATCTTTATGCAAACATGGGTTGCCTTTGAACAATGCAGGGGCTCAGGCACTGGCTCAAAGGTTGAATGAAATAATGGAGAGAAGTTTAAACAAGAACCTAGAGGTGCTGAGTCAAACAATTACAAAATATTTATTTATTTATTTAAACAGCAGTTTGGAAAACCTTTGAGCCATAGGCTCATTTACAAAGGTACCTTGTCACAGTAAGACAAACGAAAATACACAGTATAACAGTACAATACAGTATAACAATAACTTAAGACATAGATACAAACACGCTGGTACAGGTAGGATTGATGCAAACAATACCAGAGTTATGTTGTACTTAGCAGCTTAGTAGTAAACTTTGTCATAAGTATTGAGTACGGCTTTGACTAGTGGCACTTACAGCTTCGGGTGTTAATAAGGTGGTTACGTAAGGAAGTTTTGAAGCTTGATATAGTTGGAGCTTCGGAGATGGAGATGATATACCCAAAGGGAAAATAAGAAATGGTCAGTGGAAATTAAATGAAATAAGCATTATGCTTTAAATGCAAGAAGTCTAACACATAAAATAGATGAATTAAGACCAAGGGCCAGATATTCAAAACTTTGTGCCGGGCAAAAAACATTTATGCAGGTTTAGAGCAGGATTAGCACAGGTCTGCTATATTCAAAAGGCCAAATAGCATGGGCAAACTGCATTAGTGCTGGGCAAAATCAAAAAATCATAATGTATGAAAGGGGCAAACTGACATGAATACAGGTACAATGCTATATTCAGTGACTAGTGCCATGCAAAGTGGTTTTGCACGACTTAGCGTGACACTTAGCTCGGTGCACACTACCACCCAAGAAAAGCTTCTCTTAACCCTGGGCAATCAGCTTTGTTCGACACTATGGCTTTGCGTGGTGTTTGCATGGGTTTTGTGCAGGTTTTGCGTGATCCTAACAAATAAATTTGACACATAGACATAACCAAACATAGAGGAAGCATGCTGCTAACTGATGGCATCCCAATGATGCCATCATTTGCCACCAGTCCCAGCCATGCCAGGCAGTAAGTGATGACCCTGCCACCAGTGGACAGCATGGCAATGTGACCATACAGCACACACCTGTGGACCACACTTCTGTGGACACCAGCAGATGCCAGCACACACATGCAGCACTGTGGGCATAGAGGATGTTGAGGGGAAAGTGTAAGGGTGGCCAGGCTGTGCCATAGACCAGGTGTGGCCATAAGGCTGGGACATATCATGCAGTGCACATGGGCCAGTAATGGGAATATTCCAACACCAGTGTGCCTTTCTGATAATATATGACCCCCTGGCCACGTACCGCACAGCTATACAAACACCACAGCACACAGAGCTGGACATGTATATGTCACTGTGAGCATCCCATGCCAGAGGTGCAGCATCTGTGGGGCACACAACAGCATAACAGTAATGTCTACTGTCAATAAACACCTGGAGGTTTGGCCTCTCACTGTGTATAGTACAGTCATCATCACTGCCCTACACACCATATGCATTCTATGTCCACACACTACTGGCCCCCTTGCTACTGTAGTGTCTGCTGTGCACTGTAGCATGACCTACAGTGTGACAGTTGCATGCAGCACCACCACCATCTGTGCCTATGCTGTGTTGTCCCAGTATAGCTGCAGGCAGCGGCGCATGTGGAAGTAGTGTTCAAAACTGTATAATATTCTCCAAGCTGTTTGCGCAGTGCTAATACATTTGTGCGGGTTTAGAGCAGGGCTTAACAGTTAGCCCGGCACAAACTGCATGCAAATAAGGGCATAATGAGATGCTAATCTGGAAGTTTGCTCACAGACTACCTAAGTAGGCTCATTTTCATGTCATTTTTGAATATGGCAAAGTTCAGCACTGGGCAAACGTGTTTGCACTGGGCTAACAGTTTAGCCCTGTGCTAAAATGGCACAAACGTGTTAGCGCTGCGCAAACAGTTCAGGGAATATTTTATAGTTTTGCACACTGTACTTTCACTTATGCTGCTGCCTGCAGCTGTACTGGGTCCACACATTTGCTGGCACACACATTGGCCACATAGTTCACCTCTACCTACCTTCACATTGCTGTGCACTGTGTTGCTGTTGTGGTTTGCACTTTCTGGATGCCATATTTAGAGCTGTCTTATTCAAGGGCTAAGTTTGCCCTGCACTCCAAGCCCAATTTGCTCAGCCTCATTCCCATGCTATTTTCAGAAGCTGTTTGCTGCGGGCTATTCCTTTTGAATATGGCTTGCTTTGTGCTAAGTTGGCTAAGTTTGCCTGCAGGGCAGTGCTAATTTAGCCTTGGTGCAAAGGTCTGAATATCTGGCCCTTAGAGTAGATGAGTTGGAGCCAGATATCATTGCAGTAATGGAAACATGATGGAGTGATAAGGAAGACTCAGATAGAAACATTGAGGGGAACCAACTATTCAGTACAGAAAGAGTGAATAAGAGGGGTGGGGGTACCCATTTATTGTATGGCGACAACACAGCCTACCGAATGGGATCCTAGTGAAGGTGTACAAACTGAAAGTACTGCATATGGATAAAATTAAACAATATAAAAGGTAAACACCTTATAATAGGGAATTGTTCCATTCCACCTGACATGAAGAATATTGAGGCCATTAATCTATATGCTGATATGTTTGATGAAGCCTGTAGAAGTAAGGATACACTAATTATGAGAGACTTTAATGTGCCTGAAATAAATTGGGCTAACAATACAACTACCTCCAACATAAGCAACAGGTTCATGGAAATAAAAAAAATAATGTTGTTTAACTCAGCACATACATAAATCAACAAGAAGGGAGAATATATTAGATCTGATTTTAACAAATGTTAATTATAAATGTACATAGGAGCCCAGATATTCAGAGTGCTTGCGCATGCTGCAAGTGTGGTATTGTGTCAAGGAGCCATGTTCAGCGGTAACCAGTGTGCAGTGCAAAATTCATTGCGCCAATGCACAACTATAATAAATGCAGGTGCAACATCATTGAATGTGTCTTTGGCATGCTGAAAGCACAGTTCCATTGCCTAGACAGGTTAGGCGGTGCCCTAAAGTACAGCCCATCAAAAGTCTGTGGCCTATTCCCGGCCTGATGCATACTGCACAACATGGCCATTGACCGTGGGCTAGCTATTGAGGCTGATGAGGGCAAAAGAAGTGGAGACAATGGAGGCAATGGGCTGGAGGGTGGTGGACAGCCACCCCCTGGGTGGAGGGACACCTGGCTGCTCCAGCAGGTGCGACATCAATGGGTCACCATAACAGAGGAGCACTACGGTGCACACATGTAGGTGGTGCTGTACACATGCACGGGCCACACAAACAGGTACAGCACACATGCAGAGGTGTGCATGGCAATGGGCATGCATACACAGAGGTGTGATGTGGGGTAAGGGAGTCAGTCAGTGGCACACAACCACACACAGCAACACACACATACACACACACACACACACACACACACACACAGGTGTTGGTATGTGGCAAGGATCAGATGCTTTGCACAAGAGCACAGGTGCAACCAGTGCTAGACTTCCCTCATCACATGGTCCAGGGGCCAGGCAAGCATGTACACAGGCAGCATGTGGCATGACACACAGGCATGACACCAGTTGTAGGCACACACACTCCACCCATGTGCACACAGGGCAACAGTTGCAGATTGCGGTCAGGGTGGCCCTCACATCAGGGCCACTGCATGGAACCATGGCCACCACGGCCATGGGGGCTGCTGCACCAGGGCAGATTGGCAGCCACAGGCTGTGCATCAGCCATGGGGGGGATTGCAACAGCCCCTCAGGGGTTGAACCATGGGACTGCAACCGTGTCCTCATGGGGTTGTGCAGGTGCTTAAAAATTCCAGCCCCAGGTGTGACTGAGATGACTACATCAGAGCCCAGCATTGACTGAGCAGGGATTAGCCGAATCCAGGTCTGTGGGGTGGACAGTGCACTGCGGGGGAATGCCTGTGCATGACCATTCTCTGTGGCAGCCAGCAACACAAAGCAATCTGTGACTGCAGTGGCAATGCAATCCAAGGATGCTGTCATGGCCTCCTGCATTTGCTGCATCCCTGCCAGGATCTGAACAGTGCCCCTTTTCCTGCTGCTCAGTTAACTGGTGCACCTCCTCATGCAGTGCACACACCCCAGTGGCAAGAAGCACCTGTTGCTGAATGGACATCCTGCTGCAGACGGATGTGCTCAGCCAGCAGGTCAGCATCCTGGGGCTTCTGGGTGGGATGCCAATCCTCTTGTGGTGACCGGCCATGTTGTGCAGCCCCCCTCTCTGGTGGATGCTGCACAGTGGGGTCTGCTGGGAGAATGCGCAGAGCAGGCGCACTGGTGGAGGACCCCTGTCTGGCTGCCCATTGCACCCACAGCCTGCTGCCATCACCCATCAGGCCACTGTATGCTGCCCAGCACCTGCATGGCTGCACAACCACCACTGCAGGGCACAGCCATGGCAATGCATACTGCTGCATCTGCAGCGGTGGCAGGCAGCTGTTCCACTGCCTGCAGAGTGCTGGGCGTGGTGCCTGTGTTGAATGTCAGCAGGGGCGACACATCCACAATGCTGGCCATGATGTCCAGGAGCTGGGAGTAATCCTCATCAGAGTCAGACCCCACCCTGATCTGTGTCTCCACACACAGGACACCAAGGCTGGCACCCTGAAGGATCACATCCAGGGCCTCGTCTGACCCCAGGTCCAGGACATCTGCCTGCACCATTGTGCTGAGCTGCAGTTTGTTGGGCCCCAGGATGCCAGTGGAGGTGGACAGCTGGTCCTCCAGGGCCATACCAATGTCCACAGTTGCTGCTGCTGCCAGAGTCCTATCATCTGCATGGAGGTGTGCTGGTGCTGCAAGAGAAAAAAAAGTTGTGTCAGTGATGCAATGCCCACATGTACCCTCCCTATAAACTGTGGCTGCATGTGTCCTGCAGCATGGCATGTATGTGGGTGTGCACCCTTGCACATAACATGCATGCCGCCTGCCTGCACACCAGCATGCCCGTGTATGCACCATCCATGCCATCGGCTGTGCGTGACTGACATACTTACCATGCAGTGATGGGCTGCCACCCATCTGGAATCCTTCTCCAGGCACACCCTCCACTGTGGTATGGTTCATGGTGGCTGCCACCAAATCCTCCTGCGGCATTAGTGTGGGTGAATCTGCAGGTCCTCCTCCGGTGGCAGTATGGGACACCCTGATGGCCGCCACCTTATCCTTTATCCACCACTTGTCTGTTCCCACCTTCTTTCAGCACTCCTGCACTGACTGCTGGTGGCTGCCATGCAGGTTAAAGTAGACTGCCACCTCCACCCATGCATCAGCCCTGACTTGTGGTGTGCCCATGGCATTACCCATCAGGGGCTCCCTATCCAGATAGGCCTCAAACAGGGCATCAGTCTTGGCCTTTGTGAAGTTGGGCTCCCGCTTCTCGCCCTCCTGGTGTGCCAACGTGTTGCTGCCTGTGGACGTGGTCAGCACAGTGTGAAAGTGGCAGCATCTCCCTGGTCTGTCCTACTATGCAATGCTGTAGGCTCCCAGTGAGCTGCAGTGGCATGCACTACTTACCTATCAAGGTTGCAATACCGGTCTATGGCCTGTACTGTTATGTGGTGCTTATAAGGCACAACACATGCAAATATGGCTGGGTGCAACAGTAATGACATGCTAATACACCCTCTGCACCATGCATTGGTTTATGAGCTCATTTGCATGTGGTGTCTGAATATTGTGATATTGCACCATGTGCAATGGGATTGCATCATGGCGTCAGTCACTCACTGTGCTTGGGCAGCCTGATGCAGTGGCAATGTGCATGTCATGCATGGGCCAGCTATGCACATGCCTCACATGGGGTGCCGTGCCCTATCGCGCACATATGCAATGTCAGGTGACTTCTGACCCATGGGTCAGACCTCTGACCCTGTGACCCTGGATAGCCATGCCCATTTCATGCATCTCTGGCACTGTATGATGGGTGGGCACTGTGCATGCTCCTGTGCATCATGCAGTGTGTGCATGGTATGGACACGTGCACCTTCCACCACCATTTTTGCCACTGAATGTGTTGTGCTGACCATGGTGCAGGAAAGACACAGGAGGGCCCAAAACTGGTCACTGGTCAAGTTGGCCAACTTAGCAGCCTGCGTTGAGCCCCGTGACCCCCAGCTCTTTAGGCAGGTGCCCTTGCAGTGGACCAGGGGCACCGTGTGGCAGGACATAGCCAACAGCCTGGTGCAGAGGACAGGAGTGCCCAGGATGGGCAAACAATGTCACCATCACTATGGGGACCTCATGTGATGGGACTCAGAGTGCCTGAGGAGGCTACAGGCACATGCCAAGTTAGGGTCTGTGCCACAGCAGGTAAGTCATCCCATGTTGCATTTCTGCCCTGGTGCTGTACTGTGGTGTTGGCTTGGCTGCATGGCATGCCCTGCAGAGGGGTACACTGTCATCGTGTGCATCACAGGGTAGCATTGTCAGCTTCCACTTGCTTTGTGATGCAGTCATGTGGGACGTGTCGGGCAGGGTCACATCCTGCACACAGGGGTGGGGGGCAGCTGCTGTGGTCAGTTCCTGATGTGCACCTGTCTCCTTTCCATTGCCAGGACATGAAGACTATTTCAGGGCCCAGGCCACAGCAGCACAGCAGGCCTCAGCCATAGTGGAGCAATGACTGGCACCAGCAGTGCCGCAGAGGGCAGGTAGGCACTGTCATGGTCATTCACACTGTACATGGGGGGGTTAGGGAATGGGTGCAGGTATGGCCTCCTGTGCCATGTGCTGTGGCAGCTGTGTGTGTCGCACTGTGCGTGGTGCATGCCACTGTGGTGCAGTCATTGGACACGTGTGCCAGCTGTTGATGGGGTGGGCACATGCCCGACTGCCACTGTCATTGCTGTGGTGCTGCTGGTGCTGCCACTGTCATTGCTGTGGTGCTGCTGGTGCACTGTGCCTTGTGACTGTCATTGTGCAGTCAGATGGCCATTGTGTGGTGGGGGACCACCTCTGTGTAATATCATTGTTTGCTGAGTTGCTGGCTGGTGTTGGCCCACACCCCGTGGGTGGCCATTATGGGCCCTCCAGGGGTATGTGTTCCCACTGCCCATTGTGTACTGTTGGTGGGTATGGTTCCTTGGGAAATTGAACTGATCACCTGCCCTGTCCCTTGTTATAGGTGTCCTGGGCCGAAGACCTCCAAGGACAATGTTGAACCGCCTGCTGCACCAGACTCTGCTTGTGGCATTGGTGACCATGGCGGTGGTGATGCAGATTTGTAGGATGCTGCTCTTCAATCAGAGGGTGTGTTGGCTTGCCAAGGTGGCCAGATGGGGCCACCATTAGTTTTGACCCTGTTTACCCCTGTTTCCCCTTCTGCACCTCCCCCTACAGTCCCCACCTCACTGTACAGTCCCTCTTCCCTATCCCCTTCCCTCACTATCCCTACCCTTTCCCAGCCCCTGGTTCTTGTAAATAGTTTGTAACAATATATATTTTTCTGACTTACCTGCCTGTGTCTGCGTCTGCATTGCAGGTGGTGTGAGAAGACATGCTGTAGTGGCCCAGTGTCTGTCTATGTGGTGTGCATGTGCTGAGCACATGTTGCTCTTCTGTGGTTCACTGCTCTGTGCTGTGGTGTGTCCCACTATGGTGGTGTTCATCCCCTGGGTTGATGGCTGTGCCTTGGGGGGCCCTTGGGCCAGCTACCAGTGCTGTGTGGCAGTTGTTTGTGTGGTGGTGGCACACAGCCATGGTCTTTGGTTAGGTGCTGTCCGCATGCTGTTTGGGAGCCCCTGTTTGTCATTGTGTGGCCTGTCCCATGTGGTCTGACAAGCTACCTGTCACCCAGCACATTCAGTGCCTACTGTGTGGGCTTCCTGTGTGCCTGTGTGGTCTGTGTGTGCTTGGCTGCATGGTTCTGGGTGTGTCCTGCTATGGTCCGGGGGGGTATGGACCAGCAGCCTGTGGAAGGGGAACTCTCTTGGTGGCTCTCTGTTGGCCGTTGGTATCTCCTGTTGCCTGCTATCTGTGCCACTGTTGTATTCTGGGGTCAGGTTTCTGGGTGCCTGTATGTGCCCTGGTGGTAGAGGCCTCCCGTGACCTGTCGCTGTGCTTCCCTGACTCTGTCCCTGGGTCTGTTCTCTGTGCTGTGCCCCTTCTGTTGCTCTGCTTCTCTGCACCCACAGTTGCACTGGATCATGTCTTTTTGTGCCATGGCGCAACTCTATTTGCACCATGGTGCAACTCTGTTAGCACCATGGTGCAACTCTGCCATATTCAGCTGGGTTGTGCTGACACAGTTCAGCCTGTGCAACCTCTGAATATGGCTCCTGTTGCACCTGAATATCTGGGCCCAGAAATACAAGACCCATTATCTAACAGTGATCATAATATGATACTGTTTAGGACAAACAGAAGTACCATCCTCAACAATAGGGTAATGGACAAGTATTATTACAATAAGGGGGATTTTGAAAGTATTAAAAACTATCAAAAAATGGGATTGGAACATTAAAATAGGTGGAAAAGGTACTAAACAGGCCTGGAATATACTAAAAGAAAAACTCCAAGAACTGAGAGATAATTATATCCCCAAAAAATAATATACAACAGGAAAAGGAAGGTCCCCTTTTGTTTTTTAACCAATGTACAGAATCTGGTATCAGGAATAAAGGGAAATTACAAAATAATGAAGAGTAACTCCACATAATCAAACTTAACTAGGTACAGGAAAACTATAAGATCATGTAAGAATGAAATAAGAAATGCTAAGAAATTATATGAGGATAGGCTAGCTTAAAATAAGGCATACCCAAAACTCCTGTACAGTTATATAAATTCCTTGAATCATAAGTTGTCAGTAGCAGAACATCTCTGGTATAAAGGAAATGAAATAACTGATAATGCAAAAATGGCTGAATTATTTAACAATTATTTCTGAAGTATCTTCAAAAATTCTGAAATGATGCACACAATAAACAGGGAACTAGGTGATAATACTATCTGTGTGAAAAACCAAGTAATCTGAGGTGTTAGATAGACTTCGGTGATTAGAAACATCAAAATCTCTATGACCAGATGACTTGGGTCCTAGAGTTTTCAAAAAAGTTGGCATATGAATTGTCTGCACCATTGATATATATTTAATGTGTCACTAGACATGAGTGACGTGTCTGAAGAATGGAAAACTGCAGTAGTAGCCCCTATTTATAAAAAAAGGGCTTAAATGCAAGTCACCCAATAGCTTGACTAGTATAATAGGAAAAAATATAGAAAGCTTTATTCAGGACAGGATAAATATGCATGAAAAAAAAACTGAAGTGAAAAAATAAGCATCAATATGGTTTCACCAGAGATAAATCATTCACTACTAATCTATTATGTTTCTACAAAAAAATAAGCCTAAATATGGATAATGGTTTGCATCAGATGTCATACTGTATATCTTGACTTTAAGAAAGCTTTTGATGTGGTACCATGCATTAAGTTAATAAACAAATTAATGGAGTTTAAAATTCACCACAATCTGATTAACTGTATTGAAAATTGGCTATATAACAGAGAACAAAGGGTTGAATAGCATGGTTATGAATCTCCTTCTATTAAAGTGACCAGCAGTGTGCAACAAGGTTCTGTATTGAGTCCTGTTCTTTTCAAATTGTAAATTTTGGACATAGGGATGGAATTATAATCTTGGTGTTGTACTTTTGCAGACGACTCCAAGTTAAGAGCGAGATTTGATATTTTTGAAAACCATGAAAAATTGTTGAAGGACTTGGGTCTACTGGGTACATGGGTTGAGAAGTGTGGTATGGCTTTTAACACTTTTGAGCTTTTTCTTTTGTGGCTTCAACTCTGTGGAATTCTCTACCTCGTCAGATTAGAGAGTGCCTGTCCACAGAATCCTTTAAGGCTTCATTGAAGAGTAATTTGTTTACTTCAGCCTTTGATTAGCCCTTTTTTTTTGCTGCCTTTTAATTGTGTTATATTTTAATTTTTATTTATTGTTGATGTATTTTTTATGTGCTGCACTTTGGTATTTGAAGAACGCAATAGAAATAAACTATGATTGATTGATTGATAACACCTCAACATGTAAGGTTACACATTTGGGTTAAACAAATCCCCATTACAAGTACTACCTACAGTACATAAGGAAATGTTAGAGCAAACATCAAAAGTGAGGGTTTGTAGGATCTTAGTAACTAACAATCTTAAAATGTATAGCCATTGTACTGAAGTGTTTAGAAAAAAAATATTATTTGATAAATATGATAAACAGAAATGTTATTAGTAAATCCAAGGAACTGTGACTAGCGCTTTATAATGAGTATGACAGAATGCAACTAGATTACTGCTCACAATTTTGGGGTGCAAGAAATAACATGAATAAAAATAAAATACAGTGTATACTGAGGAAGGCTACAAGATCAATCAAGGGGTTGGAAGAAAAGTCATATGAGGACCAATTGAAAGCCTTCAGATTAAACACTCTGCACAATAAATGTATTAGGGGAGATTTTCTACTAATGTATAACATTTTTGATGAGGAAGATCTCATAGAAAGACTAAATCTGAAATACATAACACAGTAATATGTAAGAGGACATAAAAAACAAATTCAGCCTAATGCTCTCAAAACAGAGAAGTGAAAGAAGTATTACACATAGAGGATAGTGGGTATATGGAACATACTGTGTGCTGAGGTTGAGAATAGCAGTAATTTTATTGACTATAAATATAGTTTGGATAAATACTTAGCAGAGAAGGGAATGTAAGACTACTATAACTAAAATGGGACAGCTTTTATGGGCTTCCAGATTTCTGCTGTCTCTACAATTCAAAGTGAATCAAACTGAAAAAGTAGTTACTACTACCACCAACAGAAATGGTCACTCATTGGACTTGATATTCTTGCTGGGGCTTGAGGTAGATAACTTCAAGATTGATCAAGTCATGTCATCACAATAGAGTTCTCATTTGATGCCCTCCAGGTAGTCCACCCCAGTGGAGCTGGGCTGTTACTATCTTTTTAGAGGCTTGTGCCCAGCAGGACTCCAGGCAATGCTGAATCTCTTAGGTGTGATGGTTGCTTGTGAGGCTGGTTCAGGAGCAGCAGTGATGGCTTTTAAAAGGGCTGTTGCCTCAGGTCTTGACTATGTTACACCAATTCTTATATGACCTGGCTCTTCTTGCTTGAAATCCACATGGTTTGAGGGGGAGATGAGGGAGATGAAGACTTGGGGTTGGAATTCAGAGCATTATTGATGGAGCTCAAGGACTGAGGAGGGCAGACTGGCATTGAAAACTTACTATAGTGAGTATCAAAGAGCAATCTCCCATAGTATATCAGAATTCCTGTCCTGAGGATCTATTACACCAAGTGTAGATGCACTACTAGTCTGCACTTACTTATTTCACAAATGCTTTTATCATGGTCTTCACTTAGCCTGTGGATTACAACATTGGAATGTACTGTAGTTAGCCACCGTAATGAGCTTTTGGTAAATGGCTTTGTCCTCCAAATAATAATTATGGCTCTTTGGATTTTGCACATTTCCTTTGATGCACATCTGATGCACATTCACCAAACAGCAATGAAATCACCTTTTAGGCAGGAGTTGAGAAACAACAATCATATTGTTCATAAGATGGGGTCCCCAAAAGGCCATGATGAAAATTTAGGGTCATAATCTCAAACAACGGCTGAATTATGCATCAAACTAGCTGGAAAAATCTATTTTCATTACCTCATGAAAAAAGAATCCTCTCGAGAAAAAGAAAATAGCTCACGAAAAAGGATCTAAGTGAGTCATGAAAAAGAATTACAATGTTAAATAAAGGCATTGCAAGGTTGTTCTTCAACAAAATATTATCACAGTCCACCTAACAGAGTCTCGATGAACAAGATACATGCTTTGGTGTTTTTATATACCTTAATTTTGGGTGCTTTTCAATTTTTTTTTTGAGAAAACAGATAACAATATAGCAGCTTGCAAAAAAATATTTTCTCTCATGAAAAAGGATTTTGTTCTCATGAAAAAGAAAATTATCTCAGGAGATGTAATCCTTTTTTGCAAGATCAGTTCCTTTGTTGAACTTTTTGCCTCTATCCTGAAAAATGAACTTCCCATAGGAAATAATGGGAACCAAAATACTGAATAACTTTGCAACAGGTTAATATTTTTGCACCAAACTAACAGTGGCAGTTCTGTTTCCTAGGTTCCTTCTACCATAAAAAAAAAATGGCAAAATTCTACACCATCTTAGGGCAAGGTGACGAGGAAAAAATTGCAAAACAAGGTTATGTTTTACTTTTTTTTCACTATCTGGTTCCCAGGATCTGCATATCTGACTAGAACGAAACTTGCCACATCAAGGGCCAGATATTCAAAGCATAGTGCAGCGTGCAAACCAGTTGCATGGGAATAGCACTGGAATAGTGTGGAGCAGCCATATTAAAAGGACCAGTTAGCATGCACTAACAACATTAGCGTGGAGCAAACCAATAATGTATGCAATTGGCAAAGAGAGGGGTGGTGGCCTGCATACATGCACTAAGGGATATTCAAAGACCTAGCACCGCACTAGGACATATAGTGTGATACCTAGCGTGGTGCTAGCTACTGCCTATAAAAGGCTGGTCTTAACCCAGGCAATACACCTAGTTGGAGAGACCACAACAGGAAGTGGGAATGAGTGCTGTACCAGTAGCAGTGATGCTGTCATTGATGGCAGCTGTAGCAGAGGTGGAGAAGAGGGAGCAGGCCCAACATGGGCCACAATGAAGGCTGAGGAGATGGTATGCTGCAAACTGGTGGTACCGGCCCAGGGTCTCCTTCGAGACCCTGCCAGATGACCACATCACTGGCCGGTACAGGATGAACAGGGGAATGTTGAGGCAGCTATGTGAACTCCTGCATGAGCAGCTGTACCCAAACACCAGACTCAGCCATGCCATGACAGTGAAAGAGAAGGTGACAGCAGCAATGTGCTTCCTTACCACAGGGATATTCCAATGACCAACAGGGGACACCATCGGGGTATCGCAGTCTGCCACCTCATGCCTCCTGACCCAGATCCTAGAGGCTTTCCTGCCATATACTGGGGAATTCATAGTATTCCCCAGCATGGCAGCAGAGTGCAGAGAAACAATGCAGAAATTCCATCGAGTTGCGCACCTACCAGCTATACTGGGTGTCACTGACTGCACCCATGTCCCTGTCCGTGCACCACCTGGTGACGGCAGTGACATGTACATAAACAGGAAGGGGTACCACTCCATCAACTACCAGGTGGAGTGCAATGCAACTGGGTGCATCACCAATGTCTATGCACAGTATCCCGGCAGTGCCCACGATGCCTTCATCTGGCACTAGTCCCAGCTCTGCCAGGCATTTGAGGAGGACAGGATACCCAGTGGACATCTAGTCGGTGAGTAGCAGCATACAAGGCACACACTACAGCATGGATGGGGGCAGGCAGGGGAGGCCAGGGAAGGGGTGTGGGAGGGCAACACAGGGGTGCAGGACAGTAACAGTCAGACAGCAGTATGGCACTAACAGTTACACATCACTTGATGGGGGACAGCTCCTATCCCCTGCGACCCTGGCTGCTGACACCGGTACTCCATCTTGCCACAGTGGCTGAGGAGATGTACAACAAGGCACATGCCAGCATGAGAAACATCATAGAGAGGGTGTTTGGCATACTGAAAATGTGCTTCAGAAGCATAGACACATCAGGCGGTGCCCTACAGTATATGCCTCAGAAGGTATGCCGTATCTTCCTAACCTGTTGTATGCTGCACAACATGGCAATGAACTGTGGGATACAGCACATGAACCTGAGGGACAGGCTGACAGTGACCCAGAGCCAGCGGTCAGGGGGATAGTGGAGCAACTCGAGATGTAGGATCCTCGCTTGGCCCGCAGGGCCATAGAGCACAGGCCCAACATCATCAGGACACTGTCACAGGTCAGAGGGTAAGTACAGACTGCACAGCAACATGAAACAGTACAATGGTGAAATGTTTAATGTGCACCAACAACCAGAACAGTGACAACAACAATCACATAAGGAACACAACAAAGTGGAGCAGAGTGCATGTATGACTGAGGTGCAATGTGGGGAGTGTGCAGGTCACAAGGGAGGTGGACACACAGTCACAGTATAGTGTAACTGGTGATGCATGATGTGTGGAGGGAGTGTGAGGAGGACCACCATGGCAGTGGATGTGTGAGTATGCATGGGATGGAGTGTGGGGGTGTGTCGGTATGTGTGCATGTGTGCACAGAGCTGTGGGATTGCTGATGTGGACACCGGGTGTGATGACTGTGCAGAGGTGCAGGCCAACCATGACAATCACTGCTGACTACCGCCACACACATGTCGCGCAACACAGGTGTGGCTCAGAGACCCAGGGTTGCTCTGAGCCGAGGACATGGCTGAGGAACAAGGTGAGGCAGGCAGGGCAAACATCTTGGGCCCCTGTTGACCAGTGGGGCCTGCCAGGGTGGGTGGACAGCCACAGCAGCGCTGTGTGCCTGAAGAGGTGCATGAAGCATTTCAGCAGGATCCAATGCCAGCCCTGTGGCCACAGATTGCCTGTCTGTGGGCTCCTGTGCCATGTGAACCCTTACCAACAAGCTCAGGCTGGCGACCCCATGCACCCCACAGAGTACGGTGGTGATGTCAACCACTGTAACTGTCAGGCCAGCAAAGCCACGGTCAATCACAGCCACCATGCAGCCCATCCTGTCCTCTGCCAGCTGTTCAGCATGGGCAAAGCCCACTGAAATTGACTCCTGCATCAGTGCTAGCTTATGTCTCAGCTTTCTCTGCAGGCCATGCAGGTCCATATGAGCCTCCTGCTGGAATGTTACTGCAGCCTACAGGAGTGGGTGGGCACCAGGGGCATCCTGCTCCAGAGGCGTAGCCCTCCTCTATGGCAGCTGGCACTGGTGCCTGCTGTTCACATGGTTTGGGATGCCATTGCACATCCAGCATGTCCTGCCACTACAGACCACTGGTGGTGGTGTGCTGTCGACCCAGAGGGCTCTGAACCACAATCTGTGTGGGACACCACATGTCCAGTGGTGCACACAAGTCCCCCACACAGCCCACCACTGACTGCACAGGTACAGCCATGCCAGCAATGCCAAACACCCCCCTGACATCTGTTCCATTGCCTGCACCCAGCCCCACCCCTGTATCCCCCTCCACAGACACGTCCATGGGCAGGCAGTATGAACCCTCCTACACATCCATGTCAACATCACTGGTGACTGTCACCAGGAGTACCTGTCCAACACCCAGATCCTCCACCTGGGCATCCTCCAGGTGCTCAGTGAAATCCAGTTCCCCACCTACAGTGTGTCCTCCCCCTCCTCTTGCAGATGCAATCCCTATCCAATGGATTGCCACACGTGCTGTGGCTCTGGGCATCCTTGACCAGCACCCAGACCGGATGTCAATGGCTGGCTATCCTCATCCTCTACTTTCTCTGGACCAAAAGCAGCCATACTGGCCTGTTCCTGTGTTGCTGCAGGCCCTGCACACACGACTGTGGAGGAAAACAGGACAGGGTCAGTCACCTGTACATGCAGAGTGTTCTCTACTACCACCAACAACAACAACAAACCATGCACACCCTAGGACACATGCCACCTGCTGTGATCATGTACACCCCACACACCATCCACATGGCTCTAGCCTGTGACCACATGCAACCAACCAACACACAGTGCACATGCCATTGCCAGGCAGCTGTTATGCAGCCCACAGCAGTGCAGGACCACAGTGCACCCCGTGCAAGGCACCAACAGCAAAACCTTGCACCTGTGCCATCACACCATGCAGGGTACACACATGCAAATACAGACCTGCCCTGGGCATTGTGAGAGGCATCTCACACCCACTGCATGGTACACCTGCAACTGCAGCTGGCCACAGTGTGGATGCCACCATGGCCATGAGTGGCTCCTCCTCCCGCTGATATTGGGCTTGTGGTCCACCACCGGTCTGCATACAGTCACGCAGCCACTGTGCCTCCTCCTCCTTTGCATGATGCAGCAGGTCACTCCACTGCTTGTGCACCACCTCAGTCATCCTGCCACATCCGTCGATTGCATTGACTTCAGCTGTCGCCTCCTCCCACGCCTGGAGCACCACTGCATCCATGGTCTTGTGCTGGTAGAGCACCTTCTCTCTCTTCTTCACAGCATGCACCAGGGTCTTGAGCTCTTCTTGAGAGAATCAATGTGCACATATGCATTTTTTTCATGCTGCATTACCTATGGGACAGTTGGAAAGGGACATGTGTCACCAGCTGTGGCAGGACTGTGGTGCATCACACATGCACATCAGCGTGTGCATGTCACCCCTAGAGTGTCACAGGTCACATGGATATGGCACTGGGCAGCATGCATGAACAGTGCACATGGCCTCAGTGTGTTTCAGCCACCCCGTGTCTGGACAGCATGCTCTGGATCCACAAGTGCACTGCTGTCGTTCATGGCTGACATGTGCACCCGAGGATGGGGCCATCCCTACTCCCACCACCTGGCACTGTACTGTGCCCTGACATGTTCACTGCACTGAGGGCATATACATGGCGACCAGCACACATACAATGGCAGGCTACCAGGCACAGGCCACACAGTGTTGGTGATGACACAGTGCTGGGACCATGTGTTCCACCAGCAGATCATTAAAAACCCTCCACTCCCAACATCCAGGGTGGCATCTGAGGGCCTATGGACCCCATGGCAGTAACCCAGTGTTGCAGGGCACACACACACATCGTGGTATTGCACACTGGCCCCTGCCTGGTGCCCACAGTGTGCAGACGGTGCCACATGGTGCAGTATGATGCAGCAGCATGTGCACATTGCACAGGCTGGTCTGCTATACTGGTGGCCATATTTTGATGTGCACCATTACACAGCACAGTACTTGCCTGTGGTTCTGTGGTTCGCTGACCTGTCTCCAGCCAGTATATCTGTGGGCTGCAGGTACGCTGTGCATATGGGCCAACCCTGTTTTGTGCTAGTGCCATTCCAAGAGTTCCCCAGCAGTCGTACAGACCTGCCTCTCACTGCTCTGCTTCCTGTTGCATATCTCCTTCTGTGCTGTGTTGTTCCACAGTAACTGATGTATGCTGCATTCTCACAACACAGCACAACACTGGTGGTGCACTGCTTGCCCTTTTATAGTCCAGCTGGGCAATCCATCCTGTTATGCATGCAAATCAGTACATAGTGATATGCTAATCACACTGTTTGCACCATGCATGCACAAGTACCCTCATTTGCATATGCTGGTTGAATATGGACCTGATTAGCACTGGGCTAATGCCTTAGCACCGTGCAAACATCAGCGACTAGCTAATGGGAGGCCAGCAACATGCTATCTCAGTAGCGTGGTGCTCTGTGGCATTGTGTGACCACCACACATGCTCGTGAGTCCCCATGGCCACGCTAGCATCCTGGTATAGCATGATGTAGCACTGCGATTAGCTCACACAGTGCAGTGCTATGCGCATGCGTGGTGTTGTTTCTCCAGGATCATGCTAGGGGTCATGCATGCGCAGTACGCCTGTTTCTGGGTAGTGCCCTGCTATGTCATGTGATAGCATGGCTCTACTGCAGTTGTTACTGGAGGATCCTGGGTGTGGCAAATGCTGGGTCTTGCAACAGGTGGCAGGGTATCTGTGCTGTGTGGGCATTGCCAAGACGTGGGAGACAGTGTGCTGTGGTGCACAGGGACAGGTGCTGGGGGAAGGTGGGATAGCTGACTTGATGAGCTGGTCCAGAAGAGGTGCCAGCGGCTATTTGGGGAGGTCAGGGATGGAGACCTTCCACGCATGTAGGTGTGGTCCTCAGTTGCCAGTCAGCTGTGTGCCCACATGGGAATTCCTATGATGTGGAGAAATGTAGGCACAGATACACCGACCTGTGACCGCAGCAGCAACAGCAGCATGAGCACTACAAGTGCATGGTGTATGAGGGCACTGTGCCTGTGCCAGATAAGTGGCAATGCATGTTGACACCCACTATCATGTGTGTGTTGGGCTGCAAGTGTGTTTGTCTGTGTGTGTATGTGTGTGTGTGTGTGTGTGTGCCACTGTGCATGGTGCTTGGGCGCATGTGGCACTAGCGGGGACTCACATGTTGGCCCCCTAAGAGGCCATCACAGTACAGGGTGTGTGGCAGAACACACAGTGGGGGCACAGTGCATGCTGTGGCCATGGGTATGGCATGGGTTTGGGTGGTGAGTTGGGACATGGTTGATGGTGGGTCTTGGTTCAGCACCAGCCTGTAGCTGATGACACCATGGTGCAGGGGTCCTGTTCCTGGGGGACTGTCGACCTACACACATGGGTGTGTGGAATATCACAGGGTAGCTGCAAACAGCACTGTCGCATCACTGCACCACCTTGACAACATGTTGTGTGTGCCTGGCAAATGCTCCATGGGCCATGCCACCCTCTGTGTGGGTGTTCTCCATGTTCACTCACTGACTGTGGGTGTCCCTGTGTGTACAATGTTGTTGGAGTTGCATGTGCATCTTGCTGTGCTGCATGTGGTGTATGCTGTGTCATGCTCTAAGGCCAATGCTTTACCTGTCCTCTGTAGAGTGGATCAAGCAGTCCAGAGCTGGAGGAGGGGGCTGGAATGTGACTCAGGAGCAGCAGAGGGGCAGCCTGAGGGTGCCGTCCATGCCACAGCAGATGCAGGAGAGCAGCCCTGAGTACAGTGGCGTGTTGCGTGAGTACCTGTCTTATTGCTTTGTGCTCTGCCCTGCTTCACAGTGCTGTGTGTCTCATTATGTGTCCTGCCACTGACTGGTCCAGTGGCATGGCTGCGATGTGCAGCTGGCCAGTGGCGTTGTGGCACTGTGCTGTGCTGAACACCCATGTTGGACATCACAGCCAGATGATGGCTGTCTGGCTGCTGTCCCTTGGGGGGGCTGTGGGGTACTGTTGGCTTGCATTGCTGTGAGGGTGCCAGATGGTGGTGGGGACTCTGTCAGCGGGTGTTCAGTGGGGCTCACATGCTGTCAGTTGCCATGCCACCTCTGCGCTGCAGTGTTCTCCATCCCTCCAGCCCCCCCACAAATTGTCCACATGTACACGGTTGGCATTACCTTGCTGTTCTGGGGCTTCACTGGACAGACCTGCATAGTGCCACCCATGTGCCTGTTGTGGCTGCTGGACACCACACCCCCATGCCTTCCAGGCATACCTTTCATCCCTTTGTCCACCAATTATGGAACATTGCGAGTCATACTGTGGTACATATTTACGATGTGTGGAACATGTAGTGGAATACTTACTTGGGTATCTCATGACACTGTTACTGTGTTGCATTTATGTTCCGAGGGTCTGTTTTTACTTTACAAATATATTATGTGCATCGTTTACTATGGAGTGTTTCATTATAATGTTGACCTTCGCTGTGTAACATGTTCTCAAAGGGTGGAACAAGGGCCTTTTGCCCTGTGGATTGAGGAATGTTCATTGTACTGTGGTATAGTTGTGAGGTATGCTTTCAATGGCCTTGCTTGGTGGCATGTGTTGGCCCATCACTGCCAGCATCTGTGTCCTTGCTGCCTGTTATCCTCTGGCCTGGGTCGGTCATTGGCAGGCCACTGTCACGGTATAGTGCTGCTCCAGCACGCCTTTTATTGTTGTTGTTGTTGCTGTGCTCTGCATTACAGTACATTGCCATCTGTCAGTGGGCAGCATGTCCCGATGTGTGGGTGCCCTTGTGCATGATGTGGTGTGGCCCTTGCACGCAGCTCTCCGGGGGTCCAGCTGTGTGTCTGTCCTGTTTCGCTGTGTGCTGTGCCGAGGTGGGCAGTGTCACCTGTGCCCTGGAGCTGTCAGTCTTGTCGTCATCATGTATGTTGGGGTTTGGGTTGGTGCCTGTATCACCCAGAACTGCTGTGTGGGCACTTCCAGGTTGGCCTACTGGTGTGGCACTCACCTCTACTTGGGGTTGTCAATTGGGACCTGCTGTCCATCCCTTGATGGCCACCTGTGACTGCTGTCTGCCTCATGGCTGATGTCCCATCCTTACGGTCTCCCCTTCCTCTTATAGGACCACTCCAGGCATCACTGTGGGCAACCAGGCCAGAGGAGTCAGAGGGGATGAAGGAACCTCCTGTGCCACATCATCCACCAACAGAGGACTGTTATCAAGCAGCAGGCCATTTTGATCATGGAGACAAGAAGGATGGCAGCTGTGTTAGAGGCTCGGCTCCCAGATCCGGCTGGCAGTTAGCCATGCCCTTCTACCCATTCTGTGTTGTTTTTCCCCTCACCAGGCATTATTTTTTTTGTCCCATGGCCCCTGTTGTTGTTTTCCTGTGTGCAACCCCATCCTCTTTGCACCCTTCCCCTGTGCCGTAGCATACATTGTAAGTAGTTGCATATATGTTTGCCATTCCTGGCTTTGGTGTGCTCATTGTTTTTTCCATGTTGCTGTTCCAGTGGTGGTCTTCTTGTTGCTTGGTTTGTGTGTTGGGGGGCATAGCTTCTCACATTGTGGGTGCTGTGACATTGTCTTTCTTTGAATTGGGGTGGGTTGGTGGGAGGTGGTTGTGGCATATTTTGTTTGTCGTTTGGGTTTGACTTACATTTACTGTTACATTTCTTCACTGTTCTGTTCCTTTTACCATTTTATTTGATATTTTACTATTTCATTTCATTTCATTTGTTATGTTCTATTGTGTCCAGTGTCATTCTTGGGTGCTGAGGTTTCACTTGATTTGTGCTGTTCCTTGGGTTCCTCACATGGGTCCAGGTATTTGCTTGCCATTCCCATGCTGTGTCATCATCCGGGATGTGTACTATGCTCTGCAGCTGGGACCTTATTCCAGCCTGTATTTCATTGCATGTCCAAGGGTCTGGCTATCTTGCTCTTCAATGTGTTCCTTTGTGTGTTTGCACTGCCTGCCTGGGTGCTATATTCAGTGCTATCATATTTGCTATGTTCAGTGCTGTCTTATTCCCGGGTTATGTTTTGCCCTGCCCTCCTGGCCCTGTTTGCCGGCTTCCTTTACTTGCTATATTCAGCTGGCTTTGCATAGTGCTATTCCTTTTGAATATAGCTTGCATTTTGCTCTGGGCTATGTTAGCATGCCGGGCAGTGATAATCTTGAGCCGGGGCAAAGCTTTGAATATCTGGCCCCAAGAGCTCTACCCCATAGGACAGTGCATACCAAATTTAATGCAAATCTATTGATCAGTTGCAAAGTAATTTAAGTGCAAAATTTGAGGTTTAACATTAAACAGGCTACTCAACTCTAGCTATAGGGGCATGGCCGTGCCCCTATAGTACAGTACAATTAACTAAAAAGATTATAACAAACATATGTGCCATTCATTTCTTCCTTCTGTAAGACACTTAATACCACATTAAAACTATCAGATGAGACATTAAACCAAGTTTCCATCTGCCTGGATTGGTGGTAGTTTAGGTTGATGTTAAAAATCCCATGGCACTTATTGAAAAGAGTATGGGAATTTCCCCGGTGTCCTGGCCAAATTTCTCTCATTCACTAAAAATACTACCAACTGCTTAATCTAGTTCAAGGTCAGTTGGCATTCATCTGTATCCCCCCTCCCCCAGGGCATGCCTGAAAATAGGCAGGATTTGGCTAGTGCACTTACCCGGTCAACAAAAACTAAATGAACAAATAAAGATTCTGTGATTCAGAGTACACATATTCATTAAATGTCTGTCATCAGGATTCAGTTCTGGCTTTCCTATGACTTTCAAAATATTTTTATCCTTTATCTATATGAACAAAGGGTCAACAAATCCAGGCCCCGTTTTCATTTAATTTCATTCATTTTTATTTCACATAAAACCATTTAAGCAGAGCCTATTTTCAAATGATTTAGTGAGGAGGAATACAACAACAAATAGTTACAGAGACAATGTACAAAACAGTTGTCAGTTTTATCAGATTTAGGCAGTACAGATCCCAAGATGGAAAATTACAGTAGTCTGAGCACACCTTAGTCCAATGAAGGGCTGGTGCATCATCAATACATAAAATCATATAACTACACAATTTAAATAATGTGCTGAGGCTAATGAAAGCCTTCAGGCAAGGGGAGTCATATAATTTAAAGCAATTACAAGACTCAGCAGAGGAGAGTATAGAGAGTAGCTTCATCCTAAAGAGATCAATTGAGGAATAGGTTTTTAGCATGAGAGGTAGTTCATTCCACTGTTTAGGGAAACACAATGAGAAACAGGTTTGGCCTAGTGTGTTTTTTCTTCTAGGAAACAGGAGAGATCATTGTTCACCTCCCCTGGTGGAATAGTTGTTGTCTATTACAGTCAAGAGGGATTTAAGACTAAGGGACAGAAAGCCATGCAAGGCCCTGTGGCCAAGGAAGAACGTGAGGAAGGCCAACCGGTTGTCAAAGTCAAACCAATTAAGGGATCTATAGAGAATACAAGAATGCGTGTCAGGTTTAAGGCCTTGGGCAAATCGGAACACTCAGTTGAGGAGGCCTATGACTCTGGTTAGTATACTGTCATAGGCCAAGCCATAAGCAGTAATGCCATAGTCAATAAGGGCGGTTTGAGGGATTGCACTAGCTGCTTTCTTATCTTGGGTATGAAGTTGTGTCTATGCCTGTATAGCAGGTCAAGTCTATGGTTTGCTGTTTTTTTATTAATAGATCAACATGCGAATGGTATGTCAACACATTGTCAAGTGCCATGCCCAGGTACTTGAATGAAGTTACTTGTTCAAGCTGGGAACCAAGGTTTGTGACTATGGTGAGGGTGGACAGCTTGCTTAGCTTACCCCGGTACAGAAGAGCGTACAAGCATTTTTCTGTTTATTCATTACAAAGGAGTTGGCAAAATAATAATCATTGACCCATATAGGACCACTAGTATCTCCCAGAGTGAGCACCATAAGTTAGTCGAAAACAGTATAGCTGCAATCAACATTAGAGGGTGGAGGCAAACTGCAGCATTAGGTTATATAAACAGGTATTTGGTCATTCTGTGTGACCTTTCAAGCTCAGAAAAAAAAGGTGCAGGGTTATAGTTGAAATCCCAATGCACCAAGCACAGTGTCCTAAATAACAGGGTATTAATGACCACACTTTTCACTAAATATACATGGTTTTACGTTACACCATTAACCTGTTATCCTTGACACAAGGCCAAACTACTTCTCAGTTCCTTCCCTCTACAAAGTAAAATGAAAAAACGTGCTTGTCTACATACAATGGTAACAATCTGTTGCCACATGGCTCATCCTAGAGATGTTCATTGAGCATTAGCAACACTTTTAACATTCATTAGAAAGACAGGAAAATAGAAACATAGAATTTGATGGCAGATAAGGACCTCTTGGCCCACCCAGTCTGCCCTTTTTTCCCTACCTGCATTGTTGCCACAGACCGCACTTGATCTCCCACTCTTTCTCCCTCCCAATCTTTCCTTTAAACTATGATTCCCTTGTGCCAATCCCATGCATTCTTGAAACCTGCCACTGTCTTTGCCCCCAACACCTCCACTGGAAGATTGTTCCAGGAATCCACCATTCTTTCTGTGAAGAAGTACTTCCTAACATCTTTCTGAATCTACCCCCTCCAGCATCATAGCATGTCCCCTTGGTCTTGTGTACCATTCCTTCTACAAAATACTTCCCTCCTGTACCTTATTTTCCCCTGTGAGATATTTAAAGGTTTCTATCATATTCTCTCCCTCTCCTTCCTCTCTTCCAGGGTGTACATATTGAGGTTCTTTAGTCTTTCCTCTTATGGCATTTGATGCAGACACTGCACCATGTTAATTGCCTTCCTCTAGACAGCTTCCACACTGTCTATGTCCCTCAAAAGATGTGGTCTCCTGAACTGTACACTGTACTCTAGGTAGGGTCTTACCAGAGATCTATACAGGGGTAACACCACCTCCCTCTTTCTGCTGGTGATACCCCTCCCTATTTACTCCAGCATTCCACTAGCTCTCCAAACTACTTTGTCACACTGCCTGGCCACCTGTAGTCATCCAATATGATTATCCCCAAGTCTCGTTCCTGCTTCATGGTGTCAATACCACTCCATGCATTTTGTACTCTGCCCCTGTGTTTATGTGTCATAGGTGCATTATTTTGTACTTTTTCTCATTGAAAATCAGGTGCCATACCCTTGATCACTCCTCTAGTTTTCTCAGGTCTCTGCTCATCCTTTCCATTCCCTCTGGAGTGTTCACCCTATTGCAGATTTTGATGTCATCAACAAAGAGGCAGACATTCCTGTCCAGCTCCTCTGCAGTGTCACTTACAAAGACATTAAAGAGAACCAGTCCCAGCACTAATCCCTGAGGCACTCCACTGGTCACTCTCCCTTCCTTGGTGTGAAGTCCATTTACACCCACCATCTGTCACGTATCCCCTAACCAATTTCTTACCTAGATTACAACTTTTGGACTCACTCCTAAGCTACCCGGCTTGCCTATTAGTCGCCTATGGAATGGTGTTGACAGCCTTACTGAAATCTAAGTAGGCTATGAAATCTAAGTAGGCTACATCAACTGCTCTACACTGATCTAATTCTTTTGTCACCCAGTCAACGAAATCTGTCAGATTTATGTGACATGACCCCTTCCCCATGAAACTGTTGCCTCGGGTTTTGTTACTCACTGGATTCAATATATTCTGTAAACCTTTCCTTTAGCAGTAATTCCATTAATTCTCCACCATCAATGTCAGGCTGACTGGCCTATAATTATCAGCCTCCTGTGTGATACCACTTTTGTGTGATGGTACTACATTTACCCTACTCCAGTCCTCCGGAACCACTCCTGTTTCCAATGAGCTGTTAAAAAGGACTGTTACAGGTATAGCTAGTATTCCCGGAACTCCCTCAGTACCCTTGGATGCATCCCATCTAGTCCCATGGTATTGTCCACTTTCAGAATACTGTAACTATTCCCTTCAGGACTCTCTCTCCTCCAAAAAAGGACTAGTGTCCACCTCCCTCCCACCAAAGCTTATGTTGCTTTTTTTGTGGTGCCTCCCTCCTCCTTCCTCTGTGAACACTGAACAAAAGAGTTTGTTCAGGAAGTCTACCTTTTGCTGGTCCCCCTCTGCACAGTCCCCCTTCCCTTTTTAACCTTACAATCCCACCCCTGGTCTTCCTCTTTTCTCTTATATACCTAAATAAAAGTATTGTCTGCTTTTGTTACCTCCTGGGCTATTATCTCTTCAATTTGCAACTTTGTGCTCTTTACTGTTTCCCCTGCTTCCCACTGTTTTCCTGATACACCTGCCTATCCTCGTCCCTCTGCATCTCATTATGCCTTCTAATGCTACCCTTGTTGCCTTTAGGCTTGGCTTCATTTAATTCTTAGTTTGGAAGTACCACCATAGCCAAGAGGGCCCTGTCATTATAACACCGAATTGGAAAAAAATCTAAATAGGTAAGACTGAATATCATCATGCAAAAGACTTCAATCATTAGACCTTATTAAAGTCTCTTAAAATAGTATGGTATGATAAACGTTGATATGATGCCATCTTAACATCTAAAAAAATTTATGTAAACATTTATGTGGATGGTTGTGAGATGAAAAGCTCTCAGTCAAATGTTTAGACCATGAATATACCCATAATAATGAAATATAAATATTGAAAATTGTGAAATTAAATAACTAAGTAAAAAAAAATCATCAGCTACACATTTGTGGATCTGTTCAATATTCAAAACATATCGTAAAAATACATACTAAGAAAAGTAAGTAAGAAAAACGACTGGATAACATTAGTTCAAATTCATCACATTTAACATATTCATTATGTTCATGTGTGAAAAATTCAAACATGTTTGACTACCTTTCAAGTTATTGTTATATAGATAGAATAGCCTCAAAGATACAGGGGTTTGCCTAAGGCCTTTGCATTGTACAAACACTGAGTCCAAAATATTTCTGCAGCTTATGTGATGACTAGGTTGTGCTCTTTATAACCATTTCCTTTAAATGGGCCATTTTAGTGGTCTTCTTTCATGAGTAACAAACCACATTATTTTAAGTTCCTTGTCGAGTAAACCATTATACCTATATAATAAAAGAGAATAGTACTTCCAAGGAAAGAGTCCCTTCTGGCCCTGAGTATAGGTAGAAACACCAATAATATACCAAAATAAATAGGTCAAAAGAAGCAAACAAGACTCCAAGGTTGTTTTACCCATATTCAATCCCCCCTGGATGTTTCTGTGCAAAGTTTTCAGTTCTTCTCATCCCCTAAAAGCTTTGCCAGCTTTCAGAGTACTCTTTTTCCCTCTCTTGCCTGGTTTCCTGAGCTCCATTACTTCATCCTCCATGTTGGTTGACTTTATCTGTTGAAATAAAAACAGGGAGAACATTACTCTGAGCATAGTATTTGCTTTTCTGTTTACAATAGGTACATAGATTCCCCCAGTCCCAGGAAATGCTAGCATAACCTGTTTTTCAGCTACATATGCCTTTCAGTACTTACAGTACTAGCAATGCTATCCTCCATAGACAGCACAGTCCTCTGAACCTCATGGTTCAGCAACTTCTCCAGGCAAACTCTCAAGGCTTCACCATATCTCTGAGTCTTTAGTGCTCAAGACATCAGTCTGGCCACATTCTGCCCCCAAAAAGCCGGGTAGACTGCTTAATAGAAGTTCAATCCACAGCATCGTTTGCAAAGATGCCACACAAACTAGCCAAAATCAAACATCAGTTGGGTTAGCAGGAACAGGAACAATGCAAACCACAATGATTTAAAAATAAAAAAAACAAGGAAAAACAAGGGAAAATCCCTGAAGTAAAACATTTTTATGGCTGCATGGTGATATTACCATGCTGACATATTTCAATAACTAGGAGAGAGAGAAGGGACTCAAGAAGCATGCAACCGGCTACCTAGACTATCTTCAGTCACTGAGTGCTTTGAGTAGAAATTAACGTCTTTCTACCTCCACCTCATACTGCTTTTCATCAGTTCCTTTGTTTCCCACTCCCCCACCACTGCACTATCTGCGCTATTTTCTTGAGAAATAGGAATGTATGAAGTAGTGCCTGAGCAGCAACAGCAATTGGCTGGTAGCAGTCTCACTCAGAGTCTTCATTTAAAATGCTTCTTTAAAACCAGAGTCAAGAAGACAAGTAACATACTGGCATTTGGGGTGGATGGTACTAGCTGGTCAAATGTGTTTTGTTTACATCTTCCTCAGGTAGTTATTTCAGTTACTTCTCAGGCATTGATTGCTGTCTGCAACTGCTGCTAAAATGTTTCTGTTTCTGCTCCATCAAATGTTCGCCCCACAGCAAGCCCAAAAGGGCAGTCAAAAGCCCTTAATTAACCCTTGGGTTGCTGACAGAACTTGAACATGTTGGAATCCTTAACTGATATATTAGTCCATGGTACTGCAACAGTTAAACATTCCCTGATGCAGTGAGGCAATAAAGCAATATGGTAGTGTTCTCAAAGTCTGCCCAATGGGGTTGGGGGGCATTCTTTGGTAGAAGCACACAGTCCTTCTTTCATCTGTGATCAGCAATAAGAATTCTCAGATTTCTACGTCACTTCTAACTGTAGCATTTACATTTAGGTGACTTTCCAAGGGGGCTGGGGGGAGTTGGGGGAAGTACATCGCATTACCTGATGAGGAGGCCAGCAACTGCAAATAGCATTCTCTTATTTCTACTACACTTTTAAGTATAAGATTTATATTAGTTCCCACAAGTCTCCTTTTCTGAATTATACATTTCAAAAGCAATCAGACATAATAACAGCTAAAAAGAGAAACAGGCCCATGCTAAGTTTGCCTTACTAACTTGTATCTGTCTGCAATCTATTCTTAAAGCTTACAGCATGCACCTAGAGCCAGAACTCTGCATAAGTGTCCCAAGTGAGAAAATAGCTTGTTGGCACCTGCTGTTGCTGTTATCCTGCTGTTTTCTGCTGATGATGATGTACAGTGCTTTGCTAAATGATGATAGCCACAGATGACTATGGGTTGAACTATAATTTGATGTTCTCAAAAATTCTTCTGGTGCACTGATTGAAACATGATGCCCTATGTGTATGTATTCATACCAACAATGGTAAAATATCATATGTGTCACTGTCATGTTTTTTCAGAGACACTGCCATTTGAATTCAATCCTGTTTTTTTTTTTAATTCAGACTTTATTAACAGAATTTTCCACAATACAGGAGGCAGTAATTCTAACATGTACAATCTGCTTGTAATACATTGCCAACTCTGCCCCCACCCCCTACCCCTCTTCCCCCCGGTACAGCAGCTCACTCGGATGTTGTAGTTAAGTATCCTATCACTGTGACCTTACATATGCTAAGATAACAGATTACCTGCTGCACATTAAACCATAGCAGCCATGATTAAGGTGTGAAGGGGATCTCAGATACGCTTGTACCCTTGTAACCTGTTATGGAGGCTTGCTAAAGCTTTCTCTGTGCAAAGGTTTGTAAGAATTTCATGTATCCATTCCTGGTAAGTTGGGCAAATCCCATCTTTCCAATGCCTGAGAATAATTTTTTTGACAGAAAGTGCAATCATAGATATGTGAAATCTCTGAGCTTTGATCTTGGTGGAAGACAAGTCTCCCAGGAGGCAAATGTCAGGTGTGAAGCAGTCCTGCAATCCCAATAAGGGGTCCAGGTTAGCTTTAATTAAATCCCACAATGGAACTATCCTGGGATACGACCAGAATATATGGAAAAGCGTCCCATCTTCCTGGGAACATCTAGTGCACCTCTCTGATTTGAGAAGGCCCCATTTCGCCAACTTAACTGGAGTATAATACATGTTTTGAAAAAGGTGATATTGCATAAGACATAGTCTGTCTTGAGACACATATTTATGATAAAACATCCAAAAAGCCAGCCAATTAAAGGTGTATTGGGGGAAAAAATAATTCCCAAAACCTAGTGGGGTCATAGGAACCCCCAAATCACCAGTGGTACAAAACTTGATATGTTTCAGAAATGACACCAGAGGATCCAAGTAGGGAAGAAAGCTCAGGTATCAACGCAAAAGCCATTGGGTGGAGAGGGGTGCTACCAAGGGCAGTGGTAAGCAGATGCTTTAGTTGGAAAACCCTGAATTGCTGAGAGACTGGGATATTGAATTTTCAGGTAATTTTGGTAACCAGAAGCCATGCCCCGTATCATCCAGAAATGAGGATACTATCTCCTCTCCTAGTTGGGGCAAACACGTAGGGGAATCCTTTGTTTATTAATGGTAAAGGCCAGGGAATTCCAGATGGACTGAGACAGGTCTAAACATGGAGTATATCCCAAAAAGGAACAAAGCTGTGCATGCACTTTTAATGATGTCATAAGGGCGGGGCATTTACTAGCATCCTGCAGAAGAGACAGCTTAACATAAACCATGGTCGAGGGGTCCATGTTCATAGCCTGGATAATCTAATTCGATGTTGAGCCAGACCGGTCTCAAGTTCTCGGAACCCGGACTTTCCCATTTCAGGTATTTAGCAAGATGGCTATATCAGTGATAGACTGCCAGGTGAGGAATCTGCAGTCCACCATCAGTTTTTGGGGCAGCCAACCTGTAGTATGCCAATCAAGGACATTTATTAGACCAAATGAAGTTGATAAAGATTTTATGCATTTTCTGAAACCAGGATAAAGGAATGAATGAGTTGAGGTGTGAAAGGGATAAAAAAGTCAGGGAAATACATTCATCTTAATTATGTTGATGCGGCCCCATAATGAGATCGGAAGCTTAGACCATCTCTTTAGGTCCTGCACAATCAACTGGGAAAGGGGCTCGAAATTTTCTTTAAACCATAGGGAAGGATTGCGTGTAATTTAATACCTAGGTATTTGAGAAAACGGGGTGACTAACACAATCCAAAAGGGATAATATCTGTCTTAAAGACCTTATGGTTGAGGAGAAAAAATGATGACTTATTTGCATTCAATTTATAATTTGAAAAGAAGCTAAACTTGGCAATCTCTCTTAACATAACTGGAATGGATGTTACCGGATGGGCCAAATGAAGGAGAAGATCATCAGCATATGCTGTAATCTTCACCACGTTGCTCCCTATCAGTATACCTTGTAATCTGGTATTATTAAGAATATTTTGAATAAGAGGCTCCAAGTATAGATTAAATAATAAGGGGGAAAGGGGACAGCCCTGTCTAGTACCTGAATATAAGAGGATGGGTTTGGAAAATGCACCATTACCTGAGATCTTAGCAGGAGGGGTCTAGCGCCCGGATCCAGTCTATGAACATGGAGGGAAACTTGAATGCTCTTAGAACCTGGAATAGAAAATTCCAGTTCACCCAGTCTAATGCCTTCTCGGCATCCAGGGAGACCAACCCAGCAGAAAAGGTAGCATCCCTGGACTCTGAGAAGACCTGCAAAATGCTGCTCAAGTGGTCTGAGGATGAACGCCCCCTCATTAACCCTACCTAGGATGTGCCAATCAGATCCACGATGACAAGAGTTAGCCTGTCAGCCAATATCTTCTAAAGAATTTTGATATCCTGATTCAACAGGGATATTGGCCTGTAACTCTGAACCAATTCAGGATCTTTGTCTGCCCTGGGTGAAAGGACTACCAGGGCTTCGAACAAATGGGCATCTACAGCTACCCTGGAGAGAATGTGGAGGTACAGCCGGTGAAACACAGGCAGTAACTGTTCTCTAAAAACTTTATAGAATAAAGAGGAAAACCCATTCGGCCCTGGGACTTTATCCAAGGGCAAGGCCTGGCTTTTTTTGTAAGCAGTATGTTGTGTTATTCCTTTGCAGGGAATCATCATCATGCATATTGAATGTTTCCCCTTCACTGGTGCATTGGCCATGGTCACATTCACATGCCATAGATATGTGCCACCATCTAATGTCTTACTGTAAAATTACTGGGGGGGGGGTTACTGCTGTGAGTGAGTGATTGAATTATAAGCATTTCTCATTACTATTCTTTTATTTTACATTCTCAGGTCACAGCACTCAGATTCATGACCATAGTGAGGAAACCATGCTGCTGCTGCACATGCATTTCACATGTGTCTGATTGTTGACTTTGGCTGTACGGAAAATGCTGAACCATGAAAGGTAAGTATTTTTTTTTTTTGAGGGGGGTTGCATGCATCATTGGAAAACAATTGTCATTAATATTTTTGTCTTCTTTCCAGGTCTTCAGTGTATTCAAACTGTTGTCTGTCTTCAGATTGGAACTTACTGCCCGTCCACAGTGCCTCGAGTCTACCTGCAAACAGATAAAAATAAATTATTCTGAGTTCATTCCAGTACCCATTCACTATCAGTACTCAGTAGAGCTGTTCCTGTGTTTTGTTGTATCCATCATCTGTGTAGAAAAATATATTGTCCCCAGAACCCCGCCAATAAAGACACAGACAATATTTTATGTGGTTGCTCAGTTTGGCAATTAATTTACTGAGTAATCGAGGATATCATAGTTTACAAAAACATGGTAACAACATGGTACATCACCACAATTTCCATTTACAATCTCTTTCCAGTAAAATTTATATTTTTTCATTTTATTTTATTTCTTTCTTTTGTTAACTGGGTAAACTTATGAGCCAAGGCTCTTTTTCATATGTGACCCGAGACTATAAAATAGTCACAAGATGTTATACAAAAAGATAACTTTTACATCCACTTAATACAGGAATACAAATACATGACATATAAGACAAACAACACAATACAAATTATTTAAAATAGCAGTGACATTGCAAGCTACTCAATAAATGATGCTTCAATTTCTTTTTGAATAAATTATGACTACTTATAGTTCTCAATTCAATTGGAAGATCATTCCAGTATTTTGGCACTTGAATAGAAAAAGCGTGAGCACCCAATTTAGTTTTAGTGACTTTCAAATTTATACAAGAAAGAAAATTTGATCTCAAGTTTCTCGGAGCTTCCCTTACAGATATCAGAGAATACAAGGGAGAGAGACTTTTTTGTCTCAATACATTTTCCGTTTTACAACAAAGAGAGTAAATGGAACTCAAGTTAGGTGGTAGAAACCCTGAAACTTGATATAAAGTACAATGATGTGTACTATAGGGCAATCTATAAACAAATCTACAAATACTATGAAAAGTCATTGTTAAGTTATTTACCACGTTTAGACAAACTAGTAAACAAAAATGAATTATAATTCAGTTGAGAAAGTAGTATACTTTGGGCTACATGTTTCCTGGCTTGCAAAGTTAACTCATTCTGTAGTCTGAATAAAACCCCTCATTTTTGATTTACTGATTTTGTTAAAGTCAATACATGATTTGAAAATGTTAAATTTGAGTCCAAATTCATTCCCAAATATCTAAAACATTGCACCTGCTCCAAATTAGTTCCAGTTTTACCAAAAATATTCAGATTCCCTAATTTAACATACTTTTGTTTAGAGGCAAATATCATACTCTTGGTTTTTGAAATATTCAATGATAATTTTAAGTCCAACAAACAATTTTCTAGATTGAAAATATACAGTCAAATCTTGGGCAATTTTATCTAATGAATTAGAGCTATTATATAGTATATCATCAGCATATAAGATTGTCTCAGCCTTATGAATTTTACTTGGTAAAATATCCACAAATATGGAAAACAATAGGGTCCCAAGATTAACACTTGAGGTATACCCTTTCCTAAAATTCTACTCTTTGGCACTGAACCCTTATAAAGAATGTTTAGCTCCCTACCTAATAAATAACTCTCTATCCATTCTAATGAACAATCTGGATAATTCCTTGGCAGCTAGGCTCCTGAGCTGCAGGCGATAGTCAACAAGGTCAAATGCATTAGAGAGGTCCACAAAATACATTATATACATCCACATTCTTGTTCAATTCATGCATACTATCACTTTCTTCTTTTTCTTCTGCCCCCCGAATGTACATCATGGAGGGCCCTGCCTCTTCCTCTTATGTTGTCAAGGGGGTACGAGCATACATACCATGCCCCTGCCTCTTGCTTATCAATCATGTGTCCTTTTAGTGTTTTCCATTTTTCTCCCCTTTCTTTCCTGTCCTCTTACCCCATTTTTCCCTTTTCTGCCATCCACCTTCGGCAGTCCACATGCAGCCTGCTACTGTGCTCAACCTGCCACAGTGGCGCACTGTGCTCCACCTACCATAGTGCCCTCTGCTCCTTCCTTCAGGAAACTCTTAGAGCAAATTTGTGAGCTTCTTTTGCTGTGTAGCCCCTTATGACTGCCCCCTTAGTTACAGCCTCTTGGTTCCCCTTGGCCATTCACAGGTTGCCACCTCACTGTTCCCACACTCACCTTTACCCACCCCTTTGGTGACCTCATGCACTTCTCTTAGTCTCTCTCCCCTTCACATCCCTCCCCCATCCTGAGCTTTCCTCACCACTTGGCAGCGCTATGAGACAATGGGGTTTTCCCCTTTAATTGGGCAACCCTTTTTGTCCCCAGAACCCCGCCAATAAAGACACAGACAATATTGTAAGTGGGTGCTCAGTTTGGCAATTAATTTACTGAATAATCAAGGATATCATATTTTACAATATCATGGTAACAACATGGTACATCTCCACAATTTCCATTTACAATCGCTTCTCAATAATATTTATATACATTATATACATCCACATTCTTGTTCAATTCTTACACACTATCACTTTCTTCTTTTTCTTCTGCCCTCTAGACGTACATCATGAGGGGCCCGGCCTCCTCCTCTTATGTTGTCAAGAGGTACAAGTGTACACACTGTGCTCCTGCCTCTTGTTTATCAATCCTGTGTCCTTTTAGTGTTTTCCTTCCCCTTTCTTTCCTGTCCTCCTCCCCCCTTTTTCCATTAGTTCTCCTCCAGCTTGCGATTCCCTTATTTCCCCAACCCCCATCCCCTTTCTTGCCTTTTATCCACATCTTTATCATATCTTATATCTGATTCAGCCAGTCTTTGATGACGTTCACTATTTCTGTGTTAAACAGGGCCAGGCCCAGGCCTGAGAGGTGTATAACCGGTAGTATTCATCTACCCATTCCAGAATTCCATGGTGGATAACTAATCCTCCCATGCTCTTGAACAATCTGTCCACCCATGCATTCATGCACTTCCAGGCCCTATCCATCCCCTTGTGGCTCTCTGCTTGATGCCACACCCTTCAAGGTGTGATCTCGGACTAGGCCAGAGTAATCTCCAGCCACCACTCTTTTATTCTTTACACATCAAGCTTTATTTGATAAAATATGTCCAGCCAGGGCCTTGCCCCCAGGTCATTGCCCCCCAGATGTAGCACATTAGGCCTGACTGCCTATGGACCTTCCTGATCTCCCTGAGTTCTGGTAGCAGCTGCACCTACTTCATTCCCCACTGGGCTTTCCACACTAGATGGACTGTATCACTATCCAAGAACAGCTGCTTTCCCCCCTTGTCTCCTGGCTGCTCATTTCTCCACCCAGTGGATAAATGAATGCCAGCAGATCCACCCCTTGAGCTTTCTGGACATTCCTGAATAACCAGAAGCACACTGTTTATCATATTTCCTCTTCAGCCCCCCAAATCACCCCCCCTTTCTGCCATGGGAAACAAAACAGAGATATCGTTATTGTTGTATATTGCATATTACCGTAAGAAGTCCACCTGCCTTTCTGCTTGAGCTCCCCCAGGCTTGTTGCCTTGTGCTGCCATCATTGAGGCCACCCCAATCCTAAACGAGTGGGAGGAATATCCCTCCTCTGGTTCCCTCAGAAATCTGGGGCCCTTGTGCAGCACCACTGTCACCTGGTACCCGGAAAATGGCCTGCCGCCACCATGTATGAACATCAGTGAACTTCCTACTTTTGGGCGGTCTGCCATGTACATGTACAGGGCCACCACTGGGCAAATGGTCGTGTTAGGATGCTTCCTTAACTACACCCTACTACTCTGCCCCCTGATGATTGGTCTTTGATCTCATTACTAGAACTGCTATTGCTTTTCCAGCCCATTCTATGTCATCTCAATGTAGCACCTCCTCCATATGTCTTCCTGCTGTGTCCCACCACCTCGGTCTGTCTAAAAGCGCCTCTATACATGGTAGCATACAGGGCTTTAAACAGCACTGCATCACTCCCTGAGCTGCAGATGTGGTGTAGCACCCCCATCAACCTCGCTATCAAACCCTCCGATATTGGCTTTCTGCTATATTGCTTCTTATCCACTCCCCAAAATCAGCTCTGCATCATTATGTGGACCAGGATGCTTTTTGATGGGTCATCCCACCCCCTCAGCATACAGATCTGCCACATGTGCACCAAATGCACCCCCATGGTTGCATGTGCCATGTTCTGGAAAACCTGTTAAAAAAAAACAAGCTAAATGCAGCATGAATGTGCACCTTGGAGCAATGGCTCAACATGCAAAATTCAGGTGCCCCAGCAGCTGTTGTGCCTGTTGGTAGCTGCACCTTCCTGCACCCCCTGACCATCCCTAACAACTCCCATAACCTCTTTGCCTTTAGGCCTGGTGAATGGTACAGATCCTGGTTCATGTCCAGCTCCAGTCCTAAGAACTCTATCATCCAACTGGGCCATTCTGTTTTATCTTCCACTAGTGGCACCCCCAATTTCTGGCATAGAATCTTGAAATCCTGAAACATGGCTTCAGTCTCCCTTTCCCCTTCCCCAATGAACAGGAAATCATCTAGGTAGTGCACCACAGTCTGATAACCATACCGTGTCTGAAACACCCATTGCAGCCAGGTACTGAACATCTTGAATGTGGTGCATGCTATCAAGCATCCCATAGGCATGGCCTTGTCAAAATAATACTGCCATCTACCTGGAATCCTAGCAAATCCCTATCCTCGGTCCTGACTGGACATAGACGGAATGCTGACTCTGTGTCTGTCATAGCCAACCAGGTTCTCTGCTTAGCCCTACTGATCCGCACCACTTCCTCCAGGGTGGCATAGGTAACCCTGCTGTCTTCCTTCCCAGTAGATTCATTAAATGAATCCCCCATCTGGGTAGGATAGATGATGTATCACCCAGTACTCACCTAGCTGTTTTTTGGGCATTAAACCCAATGGGTAAATCCACAGGTTTGGCAATGAGGGAGTGCCAAATGGGCCTTCCACCCTTCCTACTGCCACCTCCTTTTGAAATTTGTGTGCCAGAGTTGACTCCTTCCCCTATGTGGATTTAAGGTTCTTTACCCTCATCACTTTCCTAGATCATTGAAACTGTAAACTAAAACCTGCCTGCAAACCTGTCGGCAATTTTGTGGCTGCCTCCTGGTCTGGGTAGTCCCCCAACCACCTTTCTACTGCCTCCATGCTGATGGGTGCTGAGCCAGCCAGAAACCTCCTCTTGTCAGGCTTTCAATTGTCCTGGTGTCATGATGATAGGCATGTCCCCTAGCCCCACTGCTCTGCCCCTGTTTCCCCTCCACCACTGCTGCCCCCCTAAAGGAGCCTGGGTGGGTCCAAAAGGGCTGCTGGTATGAGCTATCCTGGTTGCCGGACTATTTTTCCAGACTGTACTTGTACTTGGATGCTGGATGGTGCCCCCCACACTTACAGCATACATGTCAGAAATGACAGTTTGGCCATGAGCAGAAAGCCCTGTTCTATCCCCAACACGCCTTTGGCTCTGCCCCCCCCTTTTGCCTCCATCTGGCTCCTTCTCAGTGGGGCCTGTGTAAATTTCCAGCCACAGGTCTATCTGCTTGGCATCCCATTTCACGTCCCCAAATTATGCCATTATTTTCTGAAATTTTTCATCATATCTTAATCAACTATGGCCCCTTTTTTATATGCATTCTTTATAATGAGGGAACAGGTCAATAGTGGTGTAGCAAGCTCTGGCCACTTCTCAATGACAATGGCAGTGAAAGAAGTAAAACCCATGGACCAATTTTCCCAGATGTTCCCTTTTCAGGATTTGTCATCCTCTCTCTTTCCTAGCAATACTACAGCCACTGCCATGTCTTTCTTCTAGAAACTGTCCTCCTCATACTAATCCATGTTGTCAACAGTCGCCAAGGTGAAGATGTCGATGTATTCTCCCTTCCATATCTTCTCTTTCATGGCCTTCGGCACATGGTCTGCCAGCCAAATCCCAGGTGACCCGATCTCCTATCCCATCATGGGGTGCCCATCTGCCATCCCACTCCCCCATCTGCTCCTGCCGCATTAATTTCTCCTAAGGCCTTCTCCAGCTGTCCCAAACCATTAACCCCCATAATTTTTAACATCTGCTCAACAAATTCTTTGACACTGCTCTCCAGTGTCAGCACCTGATTACCTACTGCGCCTGGCTGTGGGGATCTGGGCCCCAGCTGGGGTACTCCCATTGGGCCAGGTGTGGGTTTTGGGGCCTGTGGCAGCAGTACCAGTTCTGGCAGGGGAGGTGGAGACATGGATAGAAACATAGATTTTGATGACAGATAAGGACCACTTGGCCCACCCAGTCTGCCCATTTCCCTACCTAATGGATAAGCTGCAGATCCTAGTTAACCAGCAGCCTACTTCTTCCTACTTCCACTCCCTAGAATTGCCTTATTGCCTTATTACTGTCCCATGCATGCTTGAATTCCACCACTGTTTTTGACTCCACAACCTCCTCCGGAAGGCCATTCCATGCATCCACAACCCTCTTTGTGAAAAAATACTTCCTTAAATTACCTCTGAGCCACCCCCCTTCTATCTTCAAATTGTGCCCCCTTGTTCTTGCACACCTCTTTTTTTGAAAGATGCTACTCTCTTGGACTTTGTTGATTCCCTTGAGATACTTGAAAGTTTCTATCATGTCCTCCCTCTCCATCCTTTCCTCGAGGCTATATATATTCAGCTCCTTAAGTCTCTCTTCATATGTCTTCCAGTGCCGACCCTGCACAATTTTAGTTGACTTCCTCTGGACAGCCTCCATCCTGTCTATGTCCTTGTGGAGATTGGGTCTCCAGAACCGCACGCAGTACTCCAGATGGGGTCTCACCAGCTGTCTGTACAGAGGGATAATAACTTCCTGTTTTCTACTGGTGATGCCTCTCCCTATGCATGCCAATATCCCCCCAGCCCTCCTTGCTGCCCTCTCACATTGCTTGCCCACCTTTAGGTCATCTGATATGACTACCCCCAGGTCCGTTTCAATTTTTGTTGTTGTTAGTATCTCACCCCCCATTCTGTACTCTTCCCTGGGTTTTGTTTCCCAGGTGCATTACTTGCACTTCTTAGCATTGAATCTAAGCTGCCATACATTTGACCATTCCTCTAACCTTGCCAGGTCCCTTCTTATCCTTTCTACCCACCTTGTGCATCAACTCTGTTGCAGATCTTTGTGTTATCTGCAAGAGACATACTTTTCCTTCAGTCCCTCTGCAATGTCACTTATAAAGACATTGAAGAGGACCAGTCCTAATCACCAACCCTCATGTACCCACTAGTAACCCCCTTTCTTCAGAGTGGACTCCATTTACTATTACTCTCTGTGTCCTATTCTCCAGCCAATTCTTTACACAGGCTGTCATCTTGGGACCCACTCCCAGGCTGGCTTACTTGTATATTAATCTTTTGTGTGGGACTGTGTCAAATGCCTTGTTAAAGTCTAGGTAGGCCATGTCCACAGCCCTCCCTGATCTACTACATTGGTCACTCAGTCAAAGAAATATATCAGATTTGTCTGGCATGACCTTCCCACTGCGAATCCATGCAGCCTTGGGTCCTGAACCACTCTGGCCTCTAGATACTCAACAATTCTTTCCTTCAGAAGTGATTCCATCATTTTCCCTACCACTGAGGTTAAACTAACAGGTCTGAAGTTTTCTGCTTCTGCCTTGCTCCCACTTTTGTGAAGAGGAATCACATCTGCCCTTCTCCAGTCCTCGGGTACCACCCCATCCTCCCATGATTTGTTAAAGAGGGTAGTCAGTGGTGTCACTAGTTCTACCCTTAGTTCTTTTAGAATTCTGGGATGAATCCCATCAGGCTCCATTGCTTTGTCCACCTTCAGTTTAAGAGCTCTTTCAGAACCCTTTCTTCTGTAAATGGGCTGGTATCAACTTCTGTATCCAGAGTGTTTCTACCGTTTGTTTTAGGTACCTCCCCCACTTCCTTTGTAAATACTGAGCAAAAATATTTGTTTAGTATCTCTGCCTTTTCACAGTCACCCTCTGCCGACCCTCCCTCCTCTTTATTAAGCCTCACTAGCCCTCCCTTGGTCTTCCTTCACTCCCTGATGTACCTATAAAAGGTTTTATCCCCCTTCTTAACCGAGTTGGCTATCTTTTCCTCGGTTTGGGCCTTTGCTGTTCTGACTGCCTTCCCAGCTTCCTTTTGCTTTAACTGATACAGTTCCCTGTCCTGCTCCTTCTGTGATTCCTTTGTACTTCCTGAATGCTTTCTTTTCTCTTGAACCTTCGCCTACTTCCTTTGAGAACCATAGTGGTTTTTACATCGTTTCATTTTGTTAATTTGCTTCACACAAGGCTTGTTACCTCTGTGATGGCAGTTTTATTATTCCCCATTGTTCTTCCACCCCTCCTTCCTGCCCATTTGCTAGTGCATTCCTTAGGCACTCACCCATTTTGGCAAAGTCAGCCTTCCTAAAGTCCAGTACTTTTGCCTTTGTATGGCTTGACTCTATTGCTGTGTTTATTGTGAGCCATAATGTTCGATGGTCACTAGTTCCAAGATGGCTACCCAATTCTACATCTGTGATCCTCTCTTCATCTCCATTTGAGAGAACCAGGTCTAAGATTGCTCCCTCTTGAGTGGGCTTCAATACTAGTTGTCTAAGGCATGCCCCTTGTAGGGCATCTAGAATAATCCCACTCCTTGAAGTGGCTGCTGCAACTGCACTCCAGTTAACATCTGGCATATTCAGATCACCCATCAGCAATATCTCCCCTTTTTCTGCCATTCTAAGTGTTCTTTCTATCATTTCCTTGTCCATTTCCTCCCCCTGAGAATGGGGTCTGTATACAACCCCTGCGCGGATTGTGGTGCCATTGCCGGCCTCCAAATTTACCCACAGTGCTTCTTCTCCTCCCTGTTTTCCCTTTTGTTCTGTTGCTTTGATTCCTTCCCATATGTAAAGAGCTACTCCTCCTCCTCCTCTTTTACCCTCCCTGTCCCTCCTGTAGATAGTGTATCCTGGTATGTTTATGTCCCAGTCATGGTTTTGTGTGTACCATGTTTCTGTGACTGCCACAATATCCAGATGTTCCTCCTCCATCAAGGCCACTAATTCAGGAAGCTTGTTACTCAGACTATGGGCATTGGTACTCATTGCTCTCCATTTTTTGATGGCTTTACCTTTTTTTGCAGCATCCCCCACTGACCTGTCTACCTCGGTCTTTTTCTCATTTAGTACCCTGTTTTGTAGGGAGAGGCTGGGATGTTTCTGCTGCTTATCAGTATCTCCCCCTTGACTAGTTTAAAAGCTTGCCAATGAAGCATTTAAACCAATTGCTCAAAAGACTTGTTCCCTTCCTGGACAGATGCAGACCATTCTGCCAGTATAGGCTGGTGTCCCTCCAGGTGGAACCCCTGTCCCCAATGAAGCCAAACTCCTGTGCTCCACACCATTTTTTCAACCATTCATTAAACTGCATGGTGCAAAGTACCCTCACTTCACTCATGCCATTGACAGGCAGCACCTCAGAGAAGGATATTGTATGTGCTACTTGTCTTAGGCCCTTCCCCAATTCTACAAAGTCCATCTACACTGCTCTAATCTTATGATTAGCCAAGTCATTTGTCCCTAGGTGGACAATGATGTCCAGCTCAGACTCCCGTGCAGCTGTTCTCGTGATCCTGAGGATGCGCTTCCTGTCTCTCCAAGCCATGGCACCAGGCAGGAACCTTACTTCAGTTTTCCCTGCTCCCTCCAGTTCTATCCCCCTAATAATTGAGTCCCCCACCAGGAGCTGCTTCCTTTCCTTGTGGTGTCCTCTGCCTCCTTCCTGTGGGCCTCCCTTGTGACAGTTGTCCTGAGCCTCCTTAGTCTCCTCTGTGGGTGTATCCATAGGGGAGCTATGCTCCCCCAGAATGGTGTATGGATTGTGGTGTATAACAATTGACTGGGTGTGCCTCTGTTCCACCATCCTCACCCTCCCTGAGCCCACTGTGGTCCAACTGCTGTGCTTTCTTCGCAACTTGTGAGGTAGTGGTGGTGGCTCTGGTGCTTCATGGATGGGGGCGGTTCCCTTCCTACCATCCAGCGTGGCCTGGGGGAAGATCTCCTTACTACTGTCCAATGTGGCCTGAAGACGGGCAACTTCTTCCCTCAGGGCAGAGAGTTGTCTGCAAATTGGCAGCATCTCAGCCTCCAGAAAGACTCCCAGAAGACTGCTGCCCCACAGCCACTACATTGCACTACTTCCCACATTTTTGTGTGTGTGTGATTGGTTTATATTATAGAATATATATATATATATATATATATGTATTATACAATGTGTATGCTTGTATTGTCAGTGCAGTGTGCTAGAGAAGATATGATAGTGATATGCACCTTGCACTCTTGAGGAAATGATGTCAGAGTGGGAGACTCTGGCACTGTTGCTGGGACTGACAGGGGGCCCGGGGTTGGCTCAGGGATGGGGTCACCAGGGGGTGGGATCAGAGGAGCCACTGGTTCTGGCACCAGGACCAAAGGCCTGGGTTCTGGTACCCCAGGCCCTTTGGCACCCTGTTATTCCTCTCCTGCCCCTTCCGTTGCTTCCCCTTCCATTTTGTGTCTTTTTCCCCTCCATCTGGCTCTGCCACCACTGGCAACCAGTTTGATTTGTTGACCAGGTCCATCACCACCCAGTAGCAATCCTCCTTAATTGGCCTTGACCTCTTTGGTGCCATCTTTCCAGTCCAAGGGATCTATTGAAAAGAAAAATCATAACAGGTCAGCTTGTGCCCCCATGGTTGTCTTCTTCCAGAATGCCCTGATGTGCACCCCAAAACCTTACCATTGACTCTACCAATCCCTTCAACATTCCCTCAGGCCACCCCCCACCAATGGGGTTCCCAGCCCATCAGCAAGTTGTCTCTCCATCAAGCCTCTTCCCCCTTTAAATAATGCCTGGCATATGCCAGGAAACAGAGGAGGGGACCTTGGTTCAACAACCTCTCTGCCTGCTGTTACCCTCCCCCATCATTCTCTGCTCTCCTAGATGTACTGTGCCCCATACCCATGAACGAAGCCCCACAGGCCTGCAACATCTTGGATTGTCCCCCACCCATGACCACTGCCACATGAGGGGGACTTCTTCCCACGAGGAACTCCCCACTGCCTTGCAAACTGTGTGGTGATGATGTCAGACACTATGCCATGTTGTGCCATTCCCAGGCCAAGGCACTTGAAACTGCCGTATCTGTCCAAAATTAATCCTGAAGGAAATAAAAGCTCATTCTGCCTCGAAGAGGCCTCAGGTCTCCCACTGTCCCTTGCTAACTCCTCGCTGTCTTGCCCCTGGGTCCTGTACCACATGGCAACTGCATCACCACCATCCCTCATGGTACGCCCAAGCCTTCCTCCCATCTCCACATCTACAACAATCCTTTAGTGCCATTTGCTAGCACCACCCTTCCAATCCCTGGAAATTCCCCTCAGCCTCCATCGAGATCCCCCTTCTTGTTCAAAATTAATCAGGAAGGCAGAACTTGATCAGAAAAGTAAGAAAAGCTTCCTTCTGTATCTGGGAGCCCTCAGGTCTCCACCTATCTCATGCTAGCTCCACACTATTGTGCCACCTAGGCCCTGTACTGCATGGCGATGGCATCCATGGCATCCTTCATGGTAGGCCCAGCCCTCCTCCCCTCTCCATATCTACAGCACTCCTTCAGTGCCTCTTACTCACACTGCCCTTCAAATCCCTGGCAATTCCACTTATTCTCCATGGAGATCCTCCATTTCCTATCCTGAGCTTTCCACACATCTTGGCAGAACCATGGGACAATGGGTTTTGTCCCTTTAATTGGGCAACCCTCTTTATCTAGCCTGTATGTCACCACCATTGAATACTTTACACCTGCAGAAAACAAGGGGGAAAAAGGAAATAAGACTGATACTTACTTGTAGAAAAAAAAAAGATAAAGTGGCTGCACTATGATGGCACAGTTGCTGGAATTACAGTAGTTGCCATCATTATGGTCCTAGAACTGTATGACAGCAAGTTTAAACAGTCACCTGTGATGAAAAATGTAAAATCACTTGCCTGTATTTGGCAATAGTTGTACATATAAAAAGATCAAGCAACGATTAGCACTACAGTACAAGTCAAAAACACAGTACATGAGATAGATGCACACTGTAAATTACTGATGTTCACCATTATGATAGGTGTCATGTTTCTGGACTGTGTGATGATTATGCATAGCTGGCTCCAGCCAGGCTAGCAGTGCAATACCTTCAGGGAAATAACCATAGAGAACAACCAACGTAAAAAGTTATTGCTCATAGTGACACAAGAATTGTTATCTGACTTCTTCGAAAATCATGTTGTACTAATCATGCAGATCACTTTTCACAGAATTAGGTAACACAACAAAGTAACTTTTTTAAAAGAATAGTCCATCATTACTGATGGCCTTGGCTCTCTCTGAGCAGGCCACAGCTAATAGACCACCTGACTGACCCCCGGACAGATTCAGACAGCCCATCTGTGGGCTTCCCAAGCTGCTCCTGTGGCCTTGGCTCTCTCCGAGCAGGCCACAGCTAATAGACCACCCGACTGACTCCCGGACAGATTCAGACAGCCCATCTGTGGGCTTCCCAAGCTGCTCCTGTGGCCTTGGCTCTCTCCGAGCAGGCCACAGCTAATAGACCACCCGACTGACCCCCGGACAGATTCAGGTACACATCGAACCTCCGAAACTCGTGGTTTTGAATGCCACTGTTTTGACTGGATGCCCAATGGAGGAACCAGGCACTGACAGGCAGCTGTACTCCTTGGCTGATTTTCCAACGCCTGGTGCTTCCTGGTCTCAGGGAAATCTCTTTCTGTGCTTTGTTCTGGACTGAATTTTTGTTAATGTAATCACTTATGTTATGTATCAATTGGTCTTACTTTACCTGCCAGCTTAGCTAGTCTATTACAAGCCACTAGTCTAGCCTCTCAGTGTTACTTAGTGCTTGACAAACTGTATTGTATAGTAGCCAATGTTTGACTGCTTGACCTAGCTACTGAGCAAGACTGCTGCAGTTTTCCATTTCTGCCCTACTGATGAACTCTGCCCCTTCCCCACACTGGTCACTCTGCCAGTTATTAATTTCTCTGCCCCACTTGTAATGCTGTCTCTCTAAACACCTTACTTTCTTCTCTGCCTTACCTACAAACCCTTTCCTTACACCCCACCTGCTGCTGCTGCTGTCCTCCTCAGGCATCCCGGTGCCAAAGCACAGACGAGCCCCCCCCCATTAACTCCTCTTCTAGCTCCAAATAATTGCCCTGCATTTACCACCTCTTTACCTCATGCTTTGTCTTTCCCCATTGCCTGCCCCCCACTGAGCTTGCTATTGTACTCTAGCTGTATTTAATCATCTGTGTTTCCTCCTTGTTCCACAGACAGCCCATCTGTGGGCTTCCCTGCTCCCTGTGGCCTTGGCTCTCTGAGCAGGCCACAGCTAATAGTCACCGACTGGCCCCGGACAGATTCAGGTACGCACCGGACCTCCTAAACTCGTGGTTTTGAATGCCACTGTTTTGACTGGATGCCCAGTGGAGGAACCAGGCACTGACTGGCAGCTGTACTCCTTGGCTGATTTTCCAATGCCTGGTGCTTCCTGGTCTCAGGGAAATCTCTTTCTGTGCTTTGTTCTGGACTGAATTTTTGTTAATGTAATCTACATATGTTATGTATCAATTGGTCTTACTTTACCTGCCAGCTTAGCTAGTCTATTACAAGCCACTAGTCTAGCCTCTCAGTGTTACTTAGTGCTTGACAAACTGTATTGTATAGTAGCCAATGTTTGACTGCTTGACCTAGCTACTGAGCAAGACTGCTGCAGTTTTCCATTTCTGCCTTACTGATGAACTCTGCCCCTTCCCCACACTGGTCACTCTGCCAGTTATTAATTTCTCTGCCCCACTTGTAATGCTGTCTCTCTAAACACCTTACTTTCTTCTCTGCCTTACCTACAAACCCTTTCCTTACACCCCACCTGCTGCTGCTGCTGTCCTCCTCAGGCATCCCGGTGCCAAAGCACAGACAGGCCCCCCATTAACTCCTCTTCTAGCTCCAAATAATTGCCCTGCATTTACCACCTCTTTACCTCATGCTTTGTCTTTCCCCATTGCCTGCCCCCACTGAGCTTGCTATTGTACTCTAGCTGTATTTAATCCTCTGTGTTTCCCTCCTTGCTCCACAGACAGCCCATCTGTGGGCTTCCCAAGCTGCTCCTGTGGCCTTGGCTCTCTCTGAGCAGACCACAGCTAATAGACCACCCGACTGACCCCCGGACAGATTCAGGTACACATCGGACCTCCGAAACTCGTGGTTTTGAATGCCACTGTTTTGACTGGATGCCCAGTGGAGGAACCAGGCACTGACTGGCAGCTGTACTCCTTGGCTGATTTTCCAATGCCTGGTGCTTCCTGGTCTCAGGAAATCTCTTTCTGTGCTTTGTTCTGGACTGAATTTTTCGCCCACCCCCTCCCCTCCTCCTCACAGTATTAAATAGACCCTTACCCACCCTTCTCACCTCAGCCTCTAGCAGCAGATTGGTCACTCCACTGCTGCACATTTCATGCTATTGGCCTCTGTCTTCAATACCTGACTTGAACCACTTTCTTATCGCCCCTTTTTAAAGCAGTCCCACCCACAGGATCCCACATTTCCTCTCAACCTTTTCTCCAGCCACTCCATCTAACTCCTCTCAATTACTGCTCTACCTGCCCTATTGTTAGGGACCTCACCCTAATTCGACTATATACCCTTTCAACTATAAACCAGCTTGCAGTTAAGCAGGCCAGCAACACCAAACAAACTACTTTGGGGTGCAACCACCTACTACTACTCGTCACTACCTCTTTTGGCCTTGCTGGTACCATACACGTCCTTTTGTTCTGCAAATTCTGGACTCCCCGCTGTTCTGTCTAACCCTTTATGTGAATCCACTTTATTAACCCTCACTCTCCTTCTCTCCCTCAGCTGAGAAACTGTCGCCCAGGCTCCCAGCTCCTAAGCCTCGGGATTCCTAGCTACCGGGCAGTTGGCATCCCTCTAGCCGATGCTCAAGACCGCAGACACGGACCCAAGGCCCTACAAGGTATGGCAACTGCTGCAACTTTTTCGACCGCCCCCCTCCCCCACCTCCGCTGATTATTAAATACAGTAGCTCCTGCCAAAATATTAGTCCACGTCCCCTGGCGCAGTGCCCCACTAATAGAGACTTAGCTCGTGATCCCCTCTTCTCTATCCAGCCTCACGGATCCAACTCTCAGGGCCTCACCTTACTAAAACGCATAGGCTCTCCTTGGCTGTGCCTTCACCACTAAATATCTTTAATGCTATCAAATTTGGGTCGACCTGGATCGGAAAGCTACTGATAAGCTGCATTAGTCCAGCAACCCCACTGGCCCCTGGGCTAATTGAGTGGCTCCTTTTTGAGGTACCATCATGTTGGGCCCTATATGGCTCCTTTTACTGCCCCTTCTTCTGCTGATACCAGCTGCCCAGCATTGGACACCTGAACTACCATCATGTTTGGTCTACAACGGCACCTTGTGCTGTATACCACATGGCAACTTATCCTTTAATTGCCTCCGTGATTCCAAGTACCAGTACCTCGATCCCTGCTCTTGGACCACACATACCAGTAGTACTTACAACACTCCCCCACCACAAGGCCCACCTCCCACCACGCAGACTTCTATCTCCTCCCCGCCCATTGTGGTAGGGGTACTAGCTCTTGCTACAACAGATCAGCTCTTCTATGGTGGCTACTTTCCAGTCCCTAAAAACATCAGATCTACTAGACGGGAGAAAGGCAGGAATTATAAGCTTATAATTAGCGCTCTTAGAAAAATCCTACTTCTCCTCCTACTTTGTTCAGGCAATGTAGAACTCAACCCTGGCCCCCCAGAAGCTATTGCTTTGCCAGCAGAACTAGCAAATTTAAAAGGAATAAGCGTCTTGCATATTAACGTATGTAGCCTCCTTAAAAAGATAACCTTAATACAAACCTGGGTAAATCATACCTCTCCTGACATACTTGTGATTTCTGAAACTTGGCTTAGACCCAGCACCACTGATAGAGAAGTAAACATACCCAACTATGCCTTGTTCAGAGCTGATAGGCATGCCAGAGGAGGAGGGTAGCTATCTACGTTAAAGACAAATTTTCTGCCTCCTGCTTATCCTCGGCATCTGTCGCCAGCGAATTCGAGTGCCTAATTCTCAAAGTGGAAATTACACAGACTACTGCAATCTGCGTAATAGGATGCTACAGACCACCGTCTGCTGGCCTACAGCTTGTGTCATATCTAAGTGACAAGTTGGGACAGGGGCTGCCAGAAACTATTATTTTAGGAGACCTCAACTTTGACTGGCTCTCTAACACAGCTGCCCCCCTTGCATCCTTCTGTGACGAACATGGGCTGACGCAACTTATTACTGAACCAACATGCCCAAACATGAAGAACCCCAGTAAAAGTACACTTTTGGATGTGCTAATGGTGAGCAAACCTCATCTCTTCTCCCACGCTGGTGTCTTCTTCTCAGACGCCAGCGACCATTGTTTTATTGCGGGAGTAAGATCCACCAACAACCCAGCACCCATCAGCAAGTTCTCTATGAAGAGTTCCAGGCGCAACTTCAATGAACATGCCTACCTAAATGAGCTTAAGTACTCCCCTGAGTGGCAAGATTTCTACCTGGCCAAAACGATTACGTCATCTTACAATATCTTCCACAACATTCTATCAAGGGCCCTTAATAAGTATGCTCCCCTTATTAAAGTTCAAACTAGAACCAAAACCTGTAAATGGTTCACCCCTCAGTTCAAGTCCTTGCTTCTAGAAAGAGATAAGCTCTGGAAAAAAGCAAGCAGACTGAACACTGCAGAGGATTGGAACCAGTTCAGGAGACTACGAAATTTATGTGCCAAAACAATCAGAGAATCGAAGGCCACCTCCTTCAAATCCGAACTCGACTCTGCCACAAAGAGCCCAATCAAGCTCTGGAACACAATCAGTGATCTGCTAGGCCACTCCCCAGGAAATTCACTCCCGACCAAGATTATCTCTGGCAACTTGACTATAACCGGAAAGATGGATATACTTGACGCATTCAATAACCACTTTGCTACTGTAGGCATGGCATTTGATAACTCCCCTGCAAACATACTTCGCTCCCAGACTGCCAGCCAACTGCCTGAAACTCCGATAGCTTTGCCGCCTTTCTCACTTCAACCTGCCACACTGAAAGAGGTAGAGGACCTCTTGCTTCAGTTGGATACTAGAAAAAGTGCTGGGGCCTACTCCCTTGACCCTTACTTCCTAAAAATTGCCTACCACGTACTAGCAATACCCGTCACCCACCTTTTTAACTTAACCCTGTCTCAGGGCACCTTACCACCTATATGGAAGACAGCACATGTCATACCACTGTTCAAATCAGGTGACCGTGGCAATCTCAATAACTACAGGCCAATTTACCTCCTTCCGGTCCTGTCCAAGCTCCTCGAGAAAATTGTAAATGCACAGCTGAGGACTCACCTTGAGTCTAGGGAACTGCTAAATCCTATGCAGTCCGGATTCAGAGCTAAACATAGCACTATCTCAGCCCTCGCCAAAGTTACTAACGACTGGCAGCGTAATCTTGAGAGCAAAAACTTTATTTGTGCTGTTTTCCTTGATCTAAGCAAGGCTTTCGACACCGTCGACCATAGTCTGCTCCTCTCCGCCCTTCAAACCATAGGTGTGGACCCTCCTCTCTGCATTGGTTCACTGACTATCTTACAGGGTGCCTTCAACAAATTAAAGCCGAGGAGGCCTGTCCCCCTTAAAACTCTGCAAAGAGGGTACCTCAAGGTTCTATATTAGGCCCTTACTTTTGCAATCTACATTAATAACATCGACTACTGTATAAAGAAGCCAACATCCATCTGTTTGCAGATGATACAGTTCTCACGGAGTCGTCCAACACCTGAAGCTGCCTACAATGACCTACAGTCAGAATTCAACCTTTTGCAAAGCCAACTCCTCCAAAAAGCTACTCCTTAATGCCAAAAATAAAGCGTGGTCCTCTCCTTTTATCCAGACAGCTAACCCTGTGTCCAGTGGGACAGTTCCCCAAATTACCGCAGTTCTAGGTGAAAACTAGAATTTGTTACAAAATTCAAGTATCTGGGAGTTTGGATAGACCAAAGACTCTCCTTCATTGAACATATCGAGGACTTGCTAAACGACTTGCAAAGGCTTGGACTGTTTTTTAGAATCAGCCAATTTCTCACCAGAGATGCCAAGAAACAACTGGTCCAATCCATTTTCCTATCACTGGTTGATTACGCTGACTTCCTCTACAGCCAATGCCCCAACTCTTACATGGCTAAACTGGACACACTCTACCATCGAGCACTGAGGTTTATAACGGGACTCCCCTTCGACACAAATCACTGCACCCTATATGCGGCAGTGGGATGGACATCACTAAAGTTCAGGCGCCACAAAAACGCCGCTCTCTCTGGACCTATAGAGCCATCTCTAATAAGCTGCCTTACTATATCTCCTGCTGTCTTCCCCTGAGTATAATTGGGAAATATGCATTAAGAAGTTACTCAGCTATTACACTTAAAGTACCCAAAGCAAAATCCTGCTTCGGCAGGGCAGCCATAAGCTTCGTGCTACCTACCTTATGGAACGATCTACAAAAAACCCTCAAATTAAGCACTCTAATCAGTATAAATGCTTTCAAGATGCTTTATTTCCGTACAATCAGAGAAGTATGTAACTGCTTCACCCACTCAGACCCAGTACCGGTGTCTGCACTGGTATATAGCCACGCCTACACCCAATTTTAAGTACTGACCCCCCCAGCTTGCTCCTCACCAGCCTAATTGTTCTCTCTCTTATCCCCCCTGTCTTATCAACACTAGGCCTATCCATCCCCTTATTCTTCCTTTCCCAACCTCGGATAGGAGCTCACTACCCTGGGTTGTGACATCCTACCATGCCCCGTACTTTATAGCATTCAATCCCGGGGCTCACACATACTCCTTTTCTTCATCCACCTTCTCTACATCCAGCTTTACCAACTCCTTTCTGTGCACCGTGCCCTCCTAGCCTTTCTCCCCCTACTTCCCTCCCTCTCTTCCCCCTACCTTCACCTCTACCTGGTGTATATTTTTATTTTTATTTTTTTTCTCGTTACTTCCTCCTGCAACCTTAGATAACCTGCTTTATCTTCCTATAGACACTTCTATGTATGTAAATACCATGTAATCTGTACAATATCTGTATAATTCTATGTACATATGAACTTCTTTTTCTTCCTCTCTGTAAAGAGTATTATATGTATTGCCTTGTAAATACCTGTGTTGACCTGTATATACAATTGTTCATGCTCCACCCAGGTCCATCTTGCAAATGAGCTTCTGCTCAATGATGAACGCCTGGTTAAATAAAGACTTGATTGATTGATTGATTGATTGATTGAATGCTGTAATCCAGAATAATTTTTAATGCATTATTTTTAACGCCGAAATTTAAAACAGTGCTGGTGAAAATTGGTACTTTATTTCATAATAATTGGGCTATTCTGGTAAATAATGATGATGACAAGATAAACCAAATTTTTGCTACAGTGACTATAGTACCAAGATGGTATAATAAGAACTATATTAATGCATATTCATTGGACATGAACTCACCATGGCTGACTGCGGGTTGTTCGATTGAAAGACACCACATTTGTGCCAGTCTCTCTCTCTCTCTCTCGTGCACTCTCAAGAAGTGGCGTAGCTGTGGCTGGCTACAGGTTCTTACATTGGGCATGGGTACGATGTCTCTCTCTCTCAAGAAGCAGGGTGGCTGTGGCTGGCTGAGGATTCATAGATAAGACACAGGTACAATGTCTCTCTGTCTGTGTCTCACTGTCAAGATGCAGGGTGGCTGGTTGGGGTGTGTTACTGTATGTGAGTGTCAGGAGGATATCTATCATTCAATCAGCTGGATGTCAGTGGCTACAAGTTGACATTTGTGTTTGAAGACTGCAGGTAGTAATGACTGCACACATTCTGTGAACCGTACTGGCAAAATCTAGACAGCGGAAGGCAAACTATAATGACATGTCATATGATAGTCAAGACCTCTGTTCATTGGTTTTTACAACAAAAAAATTGTAAAATTCTGGAATCTGGACAGCTTTCACATTGTTAAAAACAATGAATTTCACAGAATTCAGCATTGTGCACCAGATCAGTTAATCTGCAGAATGTGTGTTTTTCTGATAATTGCTTGCAGTGCTATTTTCAGTTTACTTCATTTAATGATCTACATGTTAAGCCTTCTTTGATTCTGATTATTTATCTACATATTAAATGAATGAAAGTAGAATCCCGGTAAAAGCCAGAAATTCGACTAACAATCACCAGTACAATTCCCAGAATTTCAAGTCTTGAAAAAGGAATTTCATTATTTTAATTACTGTAAATCAGTGGCCTTGATGACAGTTATAAGTAACAGGAAGAAGTACTTGAATGCGATTTTTTTCTTTATGCTCTGTCACCAACATCCTACTCATCATCATCAAGGAAAAAGCATCCCTCACAATCCTCAATGTTGGAGTTGTACCCACTTGGAAATTCTTTTTCCATGACTGCATCATCAACCTCAGTAGTACACCATTTGATGCTGCCATGAGGATGGTCTGCTTTGTTCGCATTATCAGCACCACCATCATCGTGACTGGGTAAAAACATAGATGTGATTGTCCTATTTGGTATGTAAACTTCATTTATTTTGATAAATGACAGCATACTGACATTTGTAGGTGATAAGTTAATATGGATGTCACACACTATCGCCCCTGCAGAACTAAATACCCTCTTGACACTTACACTGGAGTGTGGGCAGGTCAGGTACTTCAGTGCTGCTGAAGTCAGCACTGGCCATTTACCTGACCACTCCAGTGCACCAGAGGATTGTCCAATATTGTCAGATGCCTGTTTTCTGCCAAATAGACCTTAACCATGCTCTGTGATGCGTACATTCCTGATGACTCATTCACTTGTTCACAAGATTCATCTAGGTCACAAATTCTGACTTGGGATAAGGCATCCTAATGTGGATTAATGGACAACTGTGCATCTGACACCACCCCTTACTGGTCAGCCACCTTATTGGATGCACTGGGTCCACAGTGACTTTCACCCTTGTTATGCTGTGGTTTGCAGAACTTTGCATGTGACTTCTGTGCCCCATGACCCAATCTGACCAGCTGCCCAGTCAGATGTTGAACCTGATCATGCCTTCCCTCCAGTATGGATGCAATGCCATGTTTGTAGTGAAAATCCAGCACTGTGGCTATTCCAAATTCTGTCGATTGTTGAATAGTGGCAATGTGTCTATTGCTGTCTAAGATTGTAATCATGTGTTTCAGTAATGAACAGCTTGACCTATATCCGACCACATCACAGCTAGGCTGCAGATTCAACAAGGTCTGCCTCAGCCTCCATAGCAGTGGAATGGTTTGACTAATGGATGCAGTATCACCACTCACTGCCTGTGTGGCATGTTCAAAAGGCCTCAGAATTAATATCACTGAGTCTATGAGTCATTATTGTTTAGTTGTCTTAGACATTGATGCCCCTGAACTGTCACGGCTAGTGTGGATAACTAGGTACTCAGAGATTGCTTTGTACTGCTTGCACAATGGTTCTGCCATGTAAAGTGAGGAGTTCCATCTAGTGACAACTTCAAGTTTGAGGCACTACTGTGGGAGACTGTTTTGGATCTGCAGCTGCCTAAGCTGGTCACAGGCATTTCCAGAGCATGTAATGTGGGCACAGATGTGGCATGCAACAGTCAGCATTTGCTTGATTTCTTGGTACTGCAGAAACTCCTGTATCACAAGATTTAAACAGTAGGCCATGCAGGGCACCTGACAAAGCCACCATAGCTGATACATTTAACAACATTTGGTCCATTATCACTAGCTATGAAGCCAGATTTTATGGATATGGAGTGCAGCCACTCATCAGTTTCTCTCAGTAGCACATCTAGCATGTTTTTGCCTGTATGTGACCCTGCTACACTATGCATTGCAAGTGTAGCATGCTGTCTAATGCTATATTGCTACCACCACAGTCTAACTTATTATACTGCTTTCTCATTCCACCATCACAGACAATCCCCAGGTAGCTGCACCCAATGTGCAGTAATACACAGATAGGAACTACCTGCCATTTTGCCACTTGTCCACATATCCATGCTTAAGTGAATGTAAGGTGATGTGAAATGTTGAAGGGCATGTCTTACAAATTCTGTCACAGTACAATATAACTCAGGGATAGCATGGGTGGAAAAGTATGTCCTGGATGGGGTCTTCCATTTAGCACATGCACATGCTGCAAAGCATCGGAATCCCACATTCTCCACAAAGGATAATGATAAAAGGTCAATTGCCAGCATTTCCACTACGGCAGCATTGAGTTCACGTGCAACCATATGATTTGGTAGGTATGTACTGGTTCTTACTAAAAGGCTGTGAAACAAAGGCTGCATTATTCAGTGTTTTGCACATGGCACGCCAAATGGCTCTCCTCTCTGAACTGCCATGGATGGGATGCCTTTGATGTATGATGGTGGGTGCACATGTGACAAGCCAATAAATTCTACTATTTTATCTGTTGTAAGCACAGTGGTTGATGTAGTGCAGTTACCACATGGACCACCACTGCTACTCTGACCACTACTTGAACATTCAAAGTCATCCTTCTCCTCCTCCTCATTTATTTATTTATTTAAAAGTTTTACCAGGAAAGCATAATGAGCAGACAACTACTCATTTTCAGATGTGTCCTGGGGAAGGGCAACATTGGGAAAATTACTTAAGTATACAAAAAATGTGCAAGTAAAACATGAGCAGCAAGCAGTACAGCATGTGATACCATACAGCACAATACAGTGCAATTAAATACATAAGATACAGTACTATAGAATATAAAACAGTACAAACAGAGACAAAGTACATCAACAAAAATCGTGCAGCAGAATTCCAATATTAAGTTGCCAAGGTGACACAGTGTCTGGTAGCCCAATCTAAGCAGGTATGCGAGTGCTATAACATGGTTCAGCAGCAAGAAGGTTAGGAGCAGGAGGTGCAGAAGTGGTCTTTAATGACAGTGTTGCAATAACAAGGGGAAAGGGCATGGTGAATGGTAGAGGGAAGGGAGTTCCACAATTTAAGCAACCAATAGGAGAAAGCAACCTGGCCTGCAGAGGTTGATATGCGAGAGACCGATAAGGAAAGTGAGTCAAAGTGCCCAAGGGAATGGAATGGAGGGGGAGAGGGGAGAAGGGGAAATAGTGGAAGAGAGAGAGATAAGCAGGCAGGGACTGTGACCAGTATTTAGCTGTAAAACAAGCACAGTGCACCTGCCTCTGGTTCTGTAGGACTGGGAGGGACAGGGATAGGTATAGGAGACAGTGGTCAGTACTGGGCTAACAATCCAGGGTAAAAAAGCAGAAGAAGTGGTAGAGGGTGTCCAGTCTGGTTAGGGAGGTTTTGGGTGCAGCACTGTAGACTACTTCCCCATAGCTGAAAATAGAGAGAATCATTTTCTGTGATGTTGCACGACAGGCCAGCAGCAGAATGCACCCACAGTTGCGATAGAAGTCACCCAGTCTGGGGCACAGTTTCTTGTGAATGGCCTCAATATGTACAGAAAAGTCAAGGTGCTGGTTGAGCCAGACCCCAAGGTTTCTAAAGGAGGAGCAGCCTCCAGTTTTGTCCCATCCATGGTGTGGAAAGCGGGGAAGGAAGGTAGCCAAGATTCTCTGCCTTGTGCCAAAGGTCATGGAGACTGTTTTCTTGGCATTCAGGAAGAGATGATTTGTGTGAAACCAGCTGTGGACCTCCTTGAAGTGATACTGTAGTCTGGTTGCCACATAAGAGGTTGTGGGGCCAGATGTAAAGAGGATGGTTTTGTCCGCATACATGTGGATGGATGTGTGCGGGCAGGCTGAGGGCAGGTACTTGAGGAAGATGGAAAACAGCAGAGGACCATGGACCGAGCCTTGAGGAACACCGGTGGTGATGAGGAGGGAGGAAGAGATGGAGTTTCCAGTCCTGATGGATTGAGTCCTACCCACAAGATAGGAGTGGAACCAGCTGGTAGCCCAGCTTGAGAGCCCTGCTAATATAAGCTTGGATAAAAGGCAGGGGAGTGAGACAGTGCCAAAATCCTTTGCAAGGTTGACAAATTTGACAGAGATGGTGAGGCCCTGGTCAAGATGGATTCAATGACCTTTAGTATGGAGGTAGTGGTGGAGTGGGACTTCCTTAACCAAGACAGGTAAGGTGAGAAGAAAAAGGTGGAGTCAAGAAAGGAGGAGAGCTAAGAGATGACAAGATGTTCCTGTAATTTTGCCAGAATGGAGAGGAGGGAGATAGGGCAATCATTTCCAGTGGAGGAGGGGTTGCCACATTTAGGGAGGGGGATGACGGTGGCATGTTTTCATTCCGATGGGATGTTAGAGAGTGAGACAGTCAGAGAGAGAGAAAAAAAGAGATTGAAGAGATAGGTGAGGGGGGAGGCAATGGCAGGGGCAGACAGGAAAATAATTTTTGGAGTCCAGCCTGGAGGAACATTTGCCCTTGGAGGGATTTAGTACGAGAAGGGCCTTAGGTACTTCAGCCTGTGTAACATGGCAGAAGGAGAAAGATGGGAGTGGGGTTTGGGTAGGTTGAGGTGGGGTTAATGGGGCATGGCCATGGAAGGCTGGGGGGGTAGGAGACAAGAGTGAAGCAGTACAAGAAGTAAAGAAGGAATTAAATTTGGTTGCCAATGCAAGTGAGTCAGTTAACATGATACTGCCAACTTTAATGTTGGGAGTAGGGGACTGGGATGGGGGTGGAAGAGGTATTGTACCACCTTCCAGACTCTGGAGGGGTGATTTAAGTTAGTGAGGCAGGTGGGTTTAAAGTAGTTCACCTTGGCCAGATTAATTGCTCTTGTACAGGCATTTTGAAGAGTGTGGTAATATTGGAAATTCTACTTGGATCCAGTGGCTTTGTGAATCTTCCATGCCTGATCCCTAGCCCATAGGCAGGCCATGAGGTCAGCGGTGATCGAAGGCAGGTGGGAGCCCCACACACAGATCTGTCTGAGTGGAGCATAGGTGTCCCAAACAGAGAAACTTGGCCTTGAAAAAGTCTAGAGCAGCATCAATAGAGGAGGTGAGTGAGAAGAATGACCAGTCGGTGGAGGCCAAATCATTTAGGAGGGGAGCGAGATCCAAAGACTTGTACAAGTGAGTCAACAGAGTTTTGGAGGAAGGGCTTTGGGCCTATGGATTTTCTGACTGAGTAAATTAGATGATGATCACTTATGGAGTCAGGAAGAAGACCTGCAGTGATTATCCTCTGTGGGTGAGAGGTGAGTGCCCAATCGATTTGAGAGTGATTTAGAGATTTGATGTTTAGACAGGAGGGTTCACTGATCATCTGCGACAGGTTGAGAGTGGCTATATCATTTCAAATTTCTGAGTGGAAGGAGGACAGCCAGTTCACGTTGAAGTCACTCAGGACATGGAACTTACCAGCAGGTATGTGTGATTAAAAAGCAGCAATGAGGTCAGTGATGGCAGACATGGGGGAGCTGAGGCAACAATATGCATCAGCAATAAAAATGGGAATGGAGTAGGGAGGGAGAGTTGTACCACCAGTGATTCAACAGACTGGGAGAGGTAATATAGGTACAGAAGAGAACTGGAGGGAAGAAGAGATGCATATGGCAATACCACTGTCTTTTTTTTACTGGGACGGTCATTGCAGATGACTGAATAATGTGGGATGGAGATACAGGCATCGTGGATGTCCGGCTTTAACCATGACTCAGTTATGATCAGGACATCGGGGTTGAGGGACGTGGCAAATGGTTGCAGGAATGAGATTTTGCAGAGAATGCTCCTGATGTTTAAGTGAGTCAACTTTAGGCCACACGGGAGTTGAATGGGAAGGGAGGGGTAGTACCAGGGTTGGCCTCAGTGTTCCCTGCCATCGACAGCAGGAGCACTACCAAGGGTCTTAACAAGGCCACCAAGATTTTATGGTGGATAGAAGGAGGTGGGTGGGAAAGAGTGGGACTCGACCCAGTAGGGAACTTGAGGGCAACCAAACCAGCATGAACACTGGGGAGAACTATGGAATTTCCGGTATGCCAGGTGTTTGGGGGAAATGGGAGATTGGCAGGGGTGAGGAGGAGGTAGCGAAGGGGGAAGGTGAGGTACGGAAGGGTAATGGGAAGAACTGAACAACATCTTTGGGTAAGAAGAGGTCAGAAGGCACTCCAGGGCTGCAAGAAGGGCGATGAATGAAATAGAGACAAGTAGCATGGTGGAAACTTAGAGAGAGAATGGTCCACCTGTGAGCCAGAGAGTATAGCAGGTGCTAGTATGAGGCTGTGAGCTGCAGGAGAGTAGCAACCCAGAAGATGCACCACAAAGGATGTAGGCTAGGCAAGCAACAAGCATGAGTTAAAAGAGTGGCTGCAGGGCTTAAGGCAAGGAGAGCAAGAGTATAGTTGTTGTTTGAGGTGCAGGAACAGGTATGTGAGCACCACTGCTGAAATTGAAACTGCAGAAGTTGCAAATTCCACAGGGCTTAGGGCAGGGTACGACTAGGTGAGGACCACTGCTGAGATTGTAACTGCAGAAATCGTGAGGACACAGGACTTAGGGTAGGGGTCAGGAATTGGGCAGTTGGTGGGAGGTCCCGGTACTGCTAGGAAAGGAACACTGCTGAAGTTGGAAATATGAGATAGCATGGCATGTATGAGATAGCGTGGCATCTTGTGGCAAGCAGTTATAATCTGGAGAGGGAAAAGTAGACTGTTAAGTAAAATCATGGGAGGGTGCAAAGCGTGGCAGGATGGGGTGGGTCTACAGCACTATAAAAGACAGAGACTGCCAAGGGTGGTGGAGTAGCTGCCACAGAGTAGGAGTGGGTGTCCTTGATAGAGATGCCACAGAAAGGCTCCACAGCCATCATACCTAATAGTGGCGGGTGATCAGTGTGATGGGGAGGGCAGGATCCTCAAAGGCAGGTGCCCTCATGACCCTCTAGCAATGAGGTGATGATAGCAGCAGGGGATCAGCCACTTGGGGATGGCAGGATTCTTAGGGGCAGGTGCCCTCATGATCCTCTAACAGCGAGGAGCTGTGGAGAGATGCCTGTAGTAATCCTCCAGTGTTATTTCACAACTTTTACCGAAATGGTTACTTACACTCAACTAGGAAGGGTAGACCATGCTCAGCATGGTGGATGAGGGTGAATGCCCCACTATGGCATTAGCTCCCCTCTGGTACCAAGTCCACAGTTCCATGTGTCTGCTCTTGAGATGAGTATCCTGGCCCCTGCCAAGATGTCTCCCCTTTTTACCATGCTTCAATTATGCTTGGCCAAGCTGGCAGATTGCCACTGTTTCATTGTTTCCATCTTTTATGAAAAAATCCCAAACTAGGGATTTTGATGCCCTACTTTTCACATTTTGCTGCTGCATATGGGAGTGCAGTTTTTGTGGCAATGAAATGGGGGGTGTACTGCTTGATTTTTGGGTGTTGGTTCACACTTGGACTTTGAGTGAACATCAGAGTCTATGACTATTACTTCAGGGTCATCAACAGACACAGCTACATCAGAAGTTTGAAAAGGGGGTGATTTACTAAGAGACTGTTTATAAACAACCACCATCACTTTCTTTTTGTCCAGTTCCCAAATGGGGTGGCTAACATCGTCATCCACAAATTCACTTTGGATGCTGTCCTGTGGAGATATTCCAACCACAGCCTCAGTATGATCATCCACACTTTTTTTCATCAACATCTGAATGTTTGGATGGCCTAACCTCAAGATCAGTGGAAACATGAGACTATGAGTCATAATCATGATCAGAATCATGTTCAACTACTATGGGGAGTGAGACATCAACTACACTTCAGACTCCACAACATTTTTGCCACCTGCTAACTTTTCCCGGGTTGTAGCAATACTCATGCTGTTATCAACCATGCTGGTCCTGTCATTAACTTTACTACCAGCAGGAACAACAGAATCTCCAACCAGCATTGAAGCAACTGATTTCACTGTGAAAAACAGTCAGAGAAATCCCTTTACTTGCAGAAATTACTACCTTTCCCTCCTGCTGCATGCTTCCACGGCCACAACCACTCTTAACACTGATAAACTTGCTAGCCCCTGATGAACCTGCCTCATCATCACAACTTCCGCTGCTGATAGTGTTCTTGGCAGCAACATCACAGCCAGAAACAGCTTTCTATGACCATCTCTTCGTGGGCATTTTTTAAGATTACACAGACAATTAACAGCAACTTTATATTTCTGCAGTTTTTGGTGGATAGGAAGCCAAAAAATAACAGCTGTAACTTCCGGATGGATATTGGGTACTAAAGAGATGCAGCCGCACAGGCACAACAAGACCTTAACCAGTCTTCTGAAATCTCAAAGTGGGAAAACAATACCTTTGGGGGGAGGGGGGTTACACCAGTAGCTACAAAGAAGCAGGGAAAAATATTGCAGACAGGCTGAGAAATTCAGAGTACTGCTATTGCAGTGGCACAATAAAATGTGTATGAATTGACAGCATGCACACAGATTAAAGGTCAGGTGCAGAAACTATTCAGTAAACTGCACAACACAGTCTTTTAAACAGACTGAAAAAATGCACAGCAAACAGCAAAAACTTGTAAAAAGTTAATAGAAGTATTACTGTGTGTACCTGAACACACAAATATGAAAACACTAGCCAACAACAGTTGGAAAGACTGCCTTTCTCACTGTGGTCTGTGAATCTCCCTTCTACACCACAGATCTGCCCGTTCCCTGAAGCACACTTCTGCAGTGTTTGTCAGTACAGAGACAGAATGTACTACATTAACATGCAGTATTTACACAAAATCAATAAATGCTCAGTGATATAAACACATAAGGGTTTACTACAATCAGTGTACTAAATTTTGACTCAATATTTTGTTGTAAAAATGCTTTTCTGAAAGTTTTTGGATGGTTTGATTCTCAGAGCTCTTGGATCAAGATGTCTCCAAATTTCCACTATACACATTATGCTGAACTGAGGTTGTGCAAGACAATACAGAGTCCATGTAATCTGCAGTCCCATGAATCATTGCAAAATTCATCTTAAAAAGCCAAAAAAGGCAAAATCACACAAAGCCCATTAGAAACAATGGGAACTTCATGTTACTGTGGAAGGTGAAGATACTCACTTTGCTTTGTGGAGTGTTTCACAAAATTCAACTTATATGCAAAATACTCCATGTAGTGAAGTTTATGGACTTTGCTCACCTCTATCCATTAGCCATTCTATACCTACCATTTGGAACACCTTTCAAAGTACACTCAAACTTAAGCAAATTGTTGGGATGTTCGCCTTCAAATCACTGCTCAGGCACTCACTGAAGGAAACCTACAACTGCTACTCCTAATCTCTTCTCTACCATGAGGAACTTCTTATTGCCCCTTCTCCTTAGAACTTTCCATCTATTCTGGGTGGTTTTGCTTCCTTGCAGTGGTCCCTAATTATGTCCCTCTACGATGAGGAACTCTTCTTGTACCTTCTCACAAGCACTTCCATCTAGTCTGGCTGGCCTTGCTTCCTTGCTGCTGCCTTTCCTTATGGGTCTCCCTAGCCTTGCTCCTTAAGCTTCCTCCCTCCTCCCACCCCCATTTCCTCTTCATACCTTTCTTTCTGATCATTTTCAGAGAGAGCCATTGTTCCCTCAAAATTTCTACTGTACCTTAATGCACTTCTCTGAACATTAGTGTTTACAACTTTATGTACTAGTTACTGTCACATGTGTTTAGAATTATAGTTAGATTGCCCACAATGAATAACATCTGTTGTAATCTATCTGTTAAGTGATTTCCCTATCTGTATTTGTATTGTTGTTTTGGTTTTTCTATAATGTTGTCCTTCCAGTACCCCCTTACAAATGGGTTTCTCAGTGTTTTTTTCCAGGTAAAATACAAATTAAATTGAATTGAACAAAAACTAATGAAAAAAATAGTAAATCTGTTTGGTGCTGCGGTTGAACTTCATAAGATTCATAAGTCAATTCAAGCTGTGGGATTTTTGTTCATAGTGCTCGCCATGTTTTATTGCTAAAATGCAGTAGTCTTATCATACAGATAACTATCTAATCTAGTCTTAAATGTGTCCATATTAGATCTCCCCACCACATTTGCTGGCAAGCCATTCCATGCTGACACCACCCTTACAGTGAACCAGTGTTTCCTTAAGTCAGTATTCCATTTAGGCAGATTGAGTTGCATACTATGCTTTCTAGCACTAGACCAACCTGTTCTATAGGACATTTGAAGATCTTCACTTAATGTAATATCCTGATATATTCTAAACATCATACAGAGGTCTCCCCTTAATCTTCTATAGTGTAATGAATATAAGTTTAGTTTAGTTAGTCTCTCCTTATAGGACATGTCTTTTAGCCCAGACACTGATCTTGTTGCTCTGCGCTGTAAACTTTCTATTCTCACAATATCTTCCCTATAATGAGGGGACCACGGCTGGACACAATACTCCAGATGCAGTCTCACCAGGACTCCATACAATGGCATGATAACATTCTCATGTCTGCTAGAAATAGGTCTCAAGTTGCAATTTAAATTCTGATTTGCTATTTTAACCTGTTGTTTACAGTGTCAACTAAACTTTAAATCTGAAGTAACTTTAATATCCAGGTCTCTCTCTTCAGATGTTGATATCAAAATGTTGTTCCCAATGCAATACATATGTTTACTGGTATTCCAACCCAAATGCATAATTTTGCATTTTGAGATATTGAGTTCCAATTTACTAACTTTAGTCCACTCATAAATTTTATTTATGGCCTGTTGTAATGAAAGTGCCTCAGTTATAGAAGTCACAGTTGTACCCAGTCTACAGTCTTCAGCAAACTTAGAAATCCATATATAAGGACTACTGAGTTGTAAAGATGAAATATAGACATTAAAAAGACAAGGACCCAATACCGAACCCTGAGGTACCTCACTGGTGACTGCAGACCAATCTGACATCACACCCCTGACCACCACTCTCTGCCTCCTACCAGTCAACCATTTAGCTATCCATTTTACAGTGTTACTATAAATTCCTACTATAATCAAAATTTGTATTAATTCCTCATGGGGTAGCTTGTCAAAAGCCTTGGCAAAATCCATAAAAACTACATCCACCGGTTTGCCATTATCCAATTCTGTGTTGACATTTTTGTAAAAGGATAATAAGTTAGTCTGACATGATCTAGACTTAACAAAACCATATTGTGCAGGATCAGATAAATTAGTTGCTGTTATATAATCAACTATAATATCCTTTAAAATTCCCTCCATAACTTTACCCAATAGTGATGTCAAACTAATGGGCCTAAAATTGACTGGCTCAGATCTAGATCCTTTTTTGTGGAGAGGAACGACCAAAGCATTCCTCCAAGCTTGAGGAGCCTCATCACTGTCCATGGATGTTTGACATAGAGAGCTCAGTTGATCCACCAAGTGGTCAGCAAGTTCTTGTAGAATTCTGGCGTGAATGTTATCTGGGCCTGGAGATTTGTTGATGTCTAATTTACTCAGTCTGCTCTTTACCTCTGCAGGTGTTATTTTAATATTTCCAACTAAAGATGTTGAGTTATCAAAAATGAAGGGTGCATTTCCAGGATTAAAAACTGAACAAAAGTAATTATTTTGTATGTTTACTGTCTCCTGTTCATTAAGCATTTCACCATTATTATCTTTAAAGGGTCCTATTATTGAGCAATGATTCTTCTTGCTGTTAATATAAGAAAAAAAAATATTTTTTTTATTATCTTTAATCTTATTGGCCAAAGTAATCTCCTGCTGAGCTTTTGCTCTTTTTATAGTTAACTCAACCAATTTAGCACGTGCTGAGTAGTTCTTCTGGTTTTTTTTCCTTCATGTCTTTCTTAAATAATCTATCTTTGCTATTGATTAAGCATTTGATTTGTTTGTTTAAACAGCTTGGATTGGGTTTTTTACCTCTCATTTGTTTAGGCTTATTAGTTGGAATATGTAAAGTAATTTATTGAGCTTGTTAAGAAGTGCAATCCACATATCCTCAGTGTTTTTTCCTTCAAAAGCCTTAAACCAATCCCACAATGCCAGATCTTGCCTAATGCGGGAGAAATTTGCTTTTGCCAAATTTAATTTAGTTACTCCTTCAGATTTAGAACATAAATTTAAATTGTGAGTTAACTCAATTGCCCCTAGCATACATTGAACTTTAGAGTGATCACTATTATCCAAAGGGGGTAGAATCTGTACCTCATTTATTAAGTCACTCATATTTGCTAATATGACGTCTTAATTTTGTTTCCTCTTGTATTTTCATGTACTAGTTGTACTAAACCTAACTGATCAAATGCATCTAAATATGATTGTTCAGTTTTATTACCTGCCTTTACTAACTTCCAGTCTATATTAGGGAGATTGAAGTCACCCGACACTATTAAATTGTCCTCTGGATTCAAATTATTGAGCAAATCTAAAAAAATAGCATCTCTGTCATGTGTATTAGATAGTGGCCTATAAAAAAGCCCAATTATGATTTAAGGGCCACTACATGGTATTAACTTAAGCCAGATAGTTTCAGCTTCAAGGTTGTCATAAGGCAGCTCTATACTGTTGATGGAATTATGTACATATATTGCAATGCCCCCACCTTTTTTATATGATCTAGGTTTGTGGTATAAGTTATAATCTGGTATTGATTTTCTCCCAAGAATAATTGATATCCCACCAGGTTTCTGTAATGCAAGCTATTTGTATATCATATGTTACCAAAAAGTCTTTAAATTCATCATATTTATTTGTAAGGCTTCTGGAGGTTATAAGTATTTTTCTCCATCCCTTAACATTATTATAATCTAAGGCTGTATTCATATGTTTGAATGCCTTACTGACATGGGCTGCCCCCTTGCACCAGTTTAAATGGAAATCAATCACTTTATTCAGTTTCCTACCTAAAATTCTGGATCCTGCTAAGTTGAGGTGCAGACCATGAGGTTTAAATAGGGATTTGTTGCTGAATATAATTAAATTATCCATAAAAAACACATTTTTGTTTATGCAAAAAGTTCTTAGCCAGTTATTTGTTGATGTAATTGCTTTATTTTTGTAGTTGAGATACACATGTGTTGGTAATATGCCTGAGAATATTGTCTCCTCCTTTTTGTTTGATTCTCATTGCTATGTCAGATATTTCAGACTGAAATACATTCTGGCTAGTTTTGTATACATTGTTAATACCAATGTGTACTAAAACTAATGGATTCTCTGTATTCTCCATGAGCCCTTCCAATAAGTCTGACATATCACCTGCTTTAGCTCCTGGAAGGGTTCTGACAGTAGTGCTGCTCGTCCTACCTTCACATACCACAGTATCCACTCCACTAATTATTGAATCACCTATGACTAATATGTCTTTGGTCAGGACTTTTTCAGTTAACAGTGTGTTTTGATTATTTGCAGGGACAAACTCTTGTTGAATACCCTGGGGATTTTGTTTAAAATTATCTCCAGAATCTATATTGTCCTGCAAGCAATCAAACATATTTTGAACTGGCAAAGTATTTTCATTGCAACTAGTACAACACTTCTTTGATGGATTTTTAGGTTTTCACTATGGAGTGCTAATCACAGGCATTACAGGCACTTCCTCCCCTCCCTCACTTGAATTAAGTTATCCTCTTCCAACACACTTTTAGCTTTAATATTAGAAATCTGGAATTCGGGCACTGTAATACCAAGAACTGCTTGATCTATATATCTCCCAAGGCAGGTAATTTCTTTTTGAGTCACTAGCTGTTGTGATAAATTATCAATTTATTTTCTTAAATTTGCAGTTAGTGCTGGAGAGGGGGAATTGTAAGATTGCCTTGCACAGTCAGCAATAGTATCGTAATTGGCTGGAGGGTTTTTCTGGAAGGAAATGGAGTCTACTGTTGGCAATGTCTGGTGCTGGAGGGGGGACCTGTGATTCCAAGGCTCTAGGGAGCATTAGTTTAAAGTAGTTGCACTATGTCCAAACCCTCTTGGAGACACTGCATAAAATAAAACAGTACATTAGAAGTTTATGACATTTACAATATGGGCTTCAGACTGCATGGGAGGAGGGTGGGTGCTGCCTTTTTTTAAAGTATTTCCAGGGCTTTTTTAAGTCTGACTTGAGTGCTGTACATGTGGTTGTCAGTGGCAATATGTGGAATGTATCTAGCATCATTCTTTTTACTGCATACAAGCCATTTATGATACCAGCATCTTACTGTGCTATTTTATTTATTTATTTCAAAAGTTTTACCAGAAAATACATACTAAACTGATCCTCATCTTTGTGTGTGTGTGTGGGGGGGTAATATTGTAGACATCTATTGATTTCCAGGTGGGGGTGATGCAAACCACTTGTGATCTAAGAAGGGAAGTGGTACTGCCAATATACAGATCACTGGTAAGTCTTCACTTGGAATACTGTACCCAGTTCTAGAGTCCTCTTCTGAGAAAGGGCATATATAGGCTGGAGTCAGTGCAGTGAGTGTTCAACAAAATGATGCAGGGCCAGCAGAGCACAACCTATGAGGAACAGCTAAAGGCTCTTAACATGTACTTTCTGGAGACCAGTAGTGGGAGGAGGGACCTAGTAAGAGACTTATACATTTCTAATGTATATAAATAGAGTGACTAGTGAAGACCTATTGATTAGAAATAGGGATGCATTCATAAGGGAGCACAGTTGGAGGTTGATGGTCATGAAGTAAAGTCATTTAAAATACCACCAGCAGCTTAATGTGGTTCAATTTCAGGTAGTTACCATCTGTATCTCCCCTCTCCACTGGGATGAGGCTAAAAATAGGTAGAATTGCTTAGCTGCCTTTTCCTATCAACAAAAACTAAATAAAAAAATCAAAATTCAGGATGCATCCGGGAAGTTCTTCCTCTGGGAAGTTCTTTTTCTGTTATTTTATGGGTAGATTTGATGAGCTCTCAGTCTTTATTTGTCACCAGTGTCTTTGTTTGTATGCTTGGGAGGATGAGGTTAACCTGTCTGGTGAAGATAGTCTTGACAAATCATAAAGTGTTTCCAGTGCTAATGGGCAAACTGTGGTGTCTCTAAAGAGATCAAAAAGGTAAAGATCCAGGAGAAAAAATGACTTATTACAGTGGTGTGTGGGCTTTAAGGAGAGAGGATGTCATAAACAGCACAACAGGCAAAGAAGCTAGGACAATGTAAATATTTTATCTAGCAAGGCAAGGCTCTGAATAGCATGTCAGGTTCCCCCAGTATTTCAAGCATGTGGAACTGTAGGGTAGAGTGAGGAGTAAAAACAGTTAATAAGTAAGCTGGGGGAAGGCAGAATTTTGTGGTACTGAGTACAAAACTGAATTTGCTGGCTACACCCCTGAGAGGTGTGCACAAGCCTCCTGGTGCTTCCACACCATTTCATACTGTGACTACGCTGTGGTAGCCAGTGCACTCAGTTTAAGCATCCTGCAAGGGTTTTGGTTATGAGGGGGAATTATTAAACTGTATCAATTTTTCATAGGAAATACAGCTGCTGTACATTCTGCTCTTGTAAAGGGATTGATGCAAGCACTATATTCCAGTATCTGGATACTCTGAGGAAAAGTTAGACAATAGCTTGACAGTGTCCCTTTAAAGCTGCATAGCAGCCATGTTGGCTTTGACCAGACTTTGCTTTAAAGAGTCAGCATAGCATGGAATGGAACAGCACCACAGCTGTCTTTCTGCTTTACCCGCTAAAGAAATATATACTTCTTGAGCAACAAACTTTACCTTTAATAGCTTGGCAATGTTGAGGTACATTTGGCTGATTTTACAATTTTTAAAACAATAACTGGCTTCTCTTTTTCTTTTTTCCAAGCAACATCTTGTTATGAAGAAAATGTCACCTGCTAAATTATAACAAAATATTGCAAGTTATCAAAAAGACATATTACTGTTAAAAATATAATTTTGGTTGTAGACAGTGCTATTTCTCTATACAAATCTGAAAACAGGTTTGCAGTTTCCTATTGAAGTGCAGTGTCATTCTAGCCAGTAAACCTTTTCTGACATCATAATACAACAATTCAGTGGGGATCTTTTGTTTTGAATGGTAGTTTGCAAAATACAACATAAAATGATGAAGAAGCAAAACCAAACAAAGTGATTACTGAGGCATCAAAAGGGTCCAAATCTTTATTCTTTAAGATATACAACCTTAATAAGAACTTGCTCTTTAAATATTACCCCACTCTTCTCACTGGCATATGCTGCATAAATCAACACACAAGGGGTGCCCACCATCCTTCTGATTCACCATGATGGCAATGATGAGGGGCTACCAAAGTTGGTCAATCTGATTCAGAAAATGACAAAGGATATTTTGTCTATTGGTGAGTGCTGCCCAGATCTGAGGCCAGCGCCACATAATTAATTAATTATTTTATTTATTTATTTGTATATCAGTTTACAACCTTTGAGCCAGAGGCTCATTTCCAAATGTACCTCGTCACATTCAGGACAAATACATTACAGACTCTTTGTTACATCATACAGTTAAAAATTTTAGCAAAAAAAAACCAAACAAACATGTAGTTACAATCATTTGTACAGGGAAAAACCAGCATAGTTACAGTGGCACATTCTTGCATGAGGGAACGTGCAGAAGCAGCATGGTGATAATAGTTCAATGGGCAAACGAGCAGGTTGAGGGAGGTGAGGTGAAGTGCCGCTCAAGCGAGCTTTGTCAGTGCATGGTGGGCTATGCCTCAGCTAGAGACAGGTGCAGCTACATATATCAAATAGCTGGTTCTGGAGTGCAGTTTTGAAGGTGGAGATCATGGGTGTGTCAGAGATGGGGGTAGGGAGCATGTTATACCAGGATGGATCTCTATAGCAGAAGAACCTGTGTCCATGGGTGGTCCTGGATCTTGGGATCAGAATGGTGGCCTTGCAAGAGGTTCAAGTACAGACCAAGGGTTGGGCTTGGTGGATGGAGGCTGTCAGCCTAGGAGGGGATAGCCCAAGAAGAGTTTTTTTCATTTTGAGGCAGGTTTGATATTGTAGCCATTCATCTAGATTTAGCAGCTTTGCCTTGTCATAAAGCTGGCATGTGTGAGTGAGCTTGGAGGCCCCCATAATAAGCCTACATGCCTTATTCTGGGTGAGGCGGATTTTATTGAGGGTGGTCGAGTCATCAGCACCGTATACAGGTAGGCCATAGTCAACCAGGGACAGTATCGAGGACGTAACTGCTAGTCAGAGGGCAATGAGGGGAGACAATTTTTATAGCGGTAGAGGATACCTAACCGCACATTAGTAGCAGAAGCAAGTGCATCAACATGGGTGTGGTAGGTGAGGGCTGAGTCAAAGGAAACCCCAAGGTACTTATAAGATCAGACTTGTTCAAGGGGTTGTTTGGAGCTGGGGAGGATGTGGAGTGAGAAGTTGCTGGCTTTTTTTGGGGGGTGGGCAAAGAGCATTGTTTTTGTTTTTTTGAGATTGTTGATAAGTCTGTGCTCTTTAGACCAGGTTTTGGCTTCATTAAAGGATAGTTGTAAGGTGTCCTGAAGGGAGAAGGGGTTGCGATGGTTGGCAAAGAGGACGGCGTCATCTGCATACAGTAGAATTCCACCAGTGCATGCACTGTGCAGGGTGTTAAGATAGAGCAAGAAGAGTAGTGGTCCCAGGATGGAGCCCTGTGGAACACCTGAGTGGATGGAACAGGTTTTAGAAAGTGTCCCATTGATTTTGACACATTGGGAGCAGTCAGATAGGTAGCTAGTGCACCAGGAGAGCAGCCCACTAGAGAAGCCAGTGTGGCAGACAGCATCCAGCAGGAAGGGGTGGGAGACAGTGTCAAAGGCCTTTGAGAGATCAACAAACACTGCCCCGGCTAGGGAACCAGTGTCCAGGAAGGAGTGTATGAAGTTTGAAAACTCAATTAATGCAGTGCCAGTACTGTGCCCTGCATGGAAGCCATGCTGTTCTGGGCAGAGGATGTTGTATTTAGTTAGGTACTCAGTGATTTGCATGGCCACCAGTTTTTCTAGGGCTTTGGAGAGGGGTGGGAGGATGGAGATAGGTCGGTAGTTCCTGGCAGAGGACCTGTCACCTCCTTTGTGTATGGGCGTAACTATGGCAGTTTTCCATGCAGATGGGAATTACCCCAGGCAGAGGGATTTGTTGAGAAGGGTGGTGAGCGGAGCAAGGACCTGATCCAGCACCCGATGGAGAATGCTGGGGTCCAGGGAGTCGCTGCCGGAACTATTGCTCTTTAATGCTTTGAGCAGGTGCGGTCTGGCTTCCTGGTCAGTTACCCTACGAAGGTGGAAACTAGGGTGTTGGATGACTGGAGCTGGTAGAGAGGGGGGTGGGTCAAAGAAATTGCTGGGGAGGACCGAGCTAAGGTCTGTGAAGGATGTGTTTAGGAAATTGGCTATGCAGGCAGGGCCGGTAAAGGTAGAGCCATCAATGGTGATCTGGGATGGGGGAGCACACGGTCCCATTTAATTGTTTAATGTTGTCCCAGAGTGTTCGTGCATGCCCCAAGGAGGAGGTGAGCATGGCCTGGTAGTGGTCAGCCTTTGCTTTACAGATAGCCCAGGTGCTCTTGTTTCACACAGTGTTGTATGCCTGTCTGTCAGCCATCCAGCCTGTTTCTGTGGCAAGGTGCCATAGGTTATCCCTGTGCTTGAGCAGTTGTAGTAGGGCAGGGGTAACCCAGGGCACATTATGCTTTTCGTTCGGGTTCCCGTGAGGGGTGCGAAGAGGTCACAGGCTTTGTTAAAGGTTTCAGAAAAGAAGATAAGGGCAGTATCTATGTCAGGAGCATGGTGAGTGGGTGACCAATTTATCTGGGCAAGAAATTGTTTGAGGTTTTTTAGCCCACCTGGTCTGAGGCACCTGCGGAGTGTGGATTGGGCTTTGAGTTGGGGCATGGGGGTCACCCAGCGGAATAGGATAGGGGAGTGGTCACTAAGTGAGTCAGGAAGGACCTAGATATCCTGGATTTTTTGGGGGCAGTATGTGATGATTAAATCTGGAAGGGTGCTGGTACCTCTCTTAGTGTTTACTCTAGTGGGTTGGGAGAAGAGTTGTGTCAGATCAATAGCCATGAAGGTGTCCTGGGTGGTGGAGGAGGAGGCGATGAGCCAGTTCACGTTCAGGTCCCCCATGAGGAGTTGATCAGCCTTGTGATGGAGGGTTGCAAGATAATCTGTTAAGGATAACAGTGCCAGATTTTGGTTCTTTGGGGGAATGTATGCAGCAGTGAGATATAAGGGGCCCCTGGAGGGGTCTGGAGTAAGTTTGAGGGTGAGGGCCTGTGCCTCGTTTATAAGAGCCGGGGCAGGGAGTGCTTGTCCAGTAAGTGAATCCCTGGTATAGATAGCACAGCCACCCCCACATTTGTCTACACGATCCTCCCGGTAAAGGGTGTAACCTGGGAGTGATACAAAGTAGTCAGGGGTGGATTTTGATAGCCAGGTTTCCTCCAGTGCTATGACATCTGGTTTATGCAGCATGACCCAGCATTGGAGGGAATCAAATTTTTTCAGTATGCTGCATATATTCATGGAGGCTATGTGGAGACCGGGGGACCCAGTTCATGGGCTAGTATGGGTGGTGCCTGGGTGGCAAGTATATTGCTTGTTAAGAGTAATAGGAGGATCATGGCTCTGGCCAGAGGGCGGTGATGAGTGCGCTTTCAGTGGGTATGTAGGGATGGGGAGAAGGCCTTCAGGGAACAGGGGATGGGCAGGGTTTGCAAGGTGGGGAGGGCAAGAGGGATTAGCCACCAAAGGGAGCTAGGGTAGGCAGCGGGGAGGTAACCTGGGGATGGGTGCTGTGGGCAAGAGCACATGGTCATAGTAGGGTGGGAACCGTATTATGTCAGGGAGAACAGTGGGTGCTAGAGCCAGTGTGCCGGGGGGGCTGCCTGGTTGCTGGGATGTGGGTACCAGAGTACAGATGAGGAGGAGGCATTTTAGGAGGAGGTGGACTAACATAGTGCTTGCAGTATCAGCAGGACAGAAAGGTAGAAGTATTTTGGTTGCCCTCCAGAAAGCATAGATACCACTTTGGATCAGTGGTAGTGTCATGGACTCTAGTGGACATGGTATCAGGTTCAAGACTCTGCCAGGGCAGCTGGTGAAGGGACCAGAGTGAGAGCTGAGCTCCGTGTTCTAGGGGCTTGAGGCAAGCTGGATTGGGGCCAGAAACAGGGTGAGAAACAGTGACACCTAGTGGTCACTGGGTGTAGGCTTGGAGATGTGGCTAGGGGTCAGGACGTAGGGGTAGCTATGGGGCTAGGTGTGGACAGAGATAGATGTAAGTTGTGGAGGAGTGAAGTGGCACAGGCAGATAGATGGTTCCAGGAAGTGGGGGGGAGGAAGTCTGTTAGATGTGCCCAAGGTGGGGGTCTGTGGGTCCCTCTAGTGGCTGGCAGATATAACCTGCAAATGAGAAAGTGGAGACTTAAACTAGTGAAGGACAGGAAGTGATGTCTTAAGGAGCATCTATATGGTAGTGATGACACAGGGTGGGTGGGTGGGGCAGTCGGCGTACACAGTGCGTTGATGGGCTAACCCCCTCACAAGGGTGCAGCTTAGAGGTACTTTAATTACCTCTTCTAGGCACCCGTGTTGGCCTCCACTCCTGGAGGGAGCACTGTAACCTGGAGGGCAGGTGGCTGTGTGATTCTGTGGGGTCTGGAAGTAGCGAGGCCTATATTGGAGAGGGAACAAAGGAGCACATTAGGATGCAGTAGGAATTACAAATGTAAGCTGCACATGTACAAACTGTCCAGACACAACACTACCTAACACACGTGAGGAATGCTCTGCATTGTTTAAAACAGACAAAGGCAACAGCTACAGGTAAAAGACTTAATCAGCTGTATCCTGTCTTACAGTACCAAATTCTATGACCAAAGCTCTTGCAAGGTAGTCGCTAGAGAGAACACCCCCCCATTAGTCTTAGCATGAAACTGTAAGTAAAACCTATTCAGAGACTCCACAGGTTATTTCAGTGCTAGCACACTGGCTATGAAACGTTCGGCAAATCTGCAGTCACAAACACCGTAGAAGTTCAAGAAAGAAAACCCCCTCACAAGGGTACAGCTTAGAGGTACTTTAATTACCTCTTCTAGGCACCCGCATTGGTCCCAGCTCCTGGAGGGAGCACTCTTAGCTGGAGGGCAGGCAGCTGTGTGATTCTGTGGGGTCTGGAAGTAGCGAGGCCTCTTCTAGGCACCCGCTTTGGTCCCTGCTCCTGGAGGTACCACTGTTAGCTGGAGGGTAGCAGGCTGTGTGATTCTATGGGGTCTGGAAGTAGCAAGGCCTCTTCTAGGCACCTGCATTGGTCCTCACTCCTGGAGGGAGCACTGTTAGCTGGAGGGCAGGCGGCCGTGTGATTCTGAAGTCTACATGGTACTATGATAAGGATCATAAGGCAATGGAAAGGATTGCAAAAGAACAACAAGCTTATAAGTTAATTGTTAATAAGTGTGTGTGTGTGTGTGTGTGTGTGTGTGTGTGTGTGTGTGTGTGTGTGTGTAAAAACAACATTTCAACAGATTACCTAGAGCTTTGCAATGAGTATATTTCTGGGTGGTGGGTTTGACCTATTCAGTGTGGACACACAGGCAGTACTGAGAGAGTGTGTAGCATGATGTGTTTTGTGATGTGTTTGGTGAGCCTGATTTAATAGGCTTTGTAAGTGGTGGTTCGGGAGACTGACACATGCAATAATCTTCAAGATGCAAGACTATAATTATGAATGGCATATGGAAACCTGTATCTGGTCTGTAAAGCTCCACCCAAGATTTGAGAAAGGAGGTGGCAGCTAAAACCCATGCCCAGTCCAGAGAGGTCGAAGTACCTTCATTCAGTTTTATCTGCATGGGGACATAACCTCTCTCTGATGGGAGCAGAGCTATTTACAAAGTGACCCCCCACTTGGGGAAATAGATCCTACATGCAGAAAAAGATGGACAAACCTATGCGGAGGGCAACCTCAGAGTGGAGATCGAGACCCATTTGTTCTTGTCTCATACCCCACACAAATCAGGTATCACCAGGAGGGAGGAGTTGAAGCTCAGGGGAGCTACAAGAAATGCATTTAAAAGCTGGAAGAGTGTTGCTGATATGTGTAAAGCCTCTAGTCCATAGATACACAAAATACACAGCGCTCACTCAATTTAAACCTTTTAGCATAATGTTTATTAAATAGAAAGCATGCACTAAACTCTGGCACTTTGAGGTGCTTTGCCTCTTCCTCAAGGATTGAAATCTGCCTACAGCTGCTATATTTTATAGTGATATTAGTTAAAACATCTCTACATTTTCACAAGTCCAGCATCAGTCTCATTTGTATTTTAAGCACAATCTCCAACTTTTTCCCAATATTTAAAGGCATAGTGCCCCTATATGATCTTCCAAAGATGATTACTTATGAGCCTATAATTTCCAAATGACTAATCACCACCACATACACTGCTATAAAATAAATCTACAATTAATTTGACAGAAATGGACAGAAACATAGTGCACAAAAATTACTTGCAATATAGGAGGTCATGAAGGTCATGTCTCATATTATCACATTTATTTGAACTTCTGAGCTCTCAAACTGCTCCTACAGATACAAGATACTGTAAGATCATTACATATTTACCTCCATCAGTAATCACTATAGAAATCTATAAATATGAAGATATTGTAGTATAAAAATCAAATTCCCTGTTTATACCTTAATTTAATACTATTTAAAAAGCACTAAATTTGTACAAATCTTGTGCAAAACTGATTATATAAATTTGAAGAAGAAAAAGGAGTAGTAGGAAAGGAAACAAGGAGGTAGAGGGAAAAGTTAGGTAGAACACGGATATCATGAGAATGGAAAGGGGAAGGTAGAAGAGGAGAAAAGGGAACATGGAGATGGGAAGGGAATTAACATTTTATAACTGGAGATGTGTAGAAAGAGAATATTCACTGTCAAACCAGTATCAGTACAAGTCATTCAGTCCACTAAAAATTAATACACATTATGCAGAACTTTTCCCCTATTGAACATTGGACAACCAAATAAGGTTAAAAAAAGAGTCATTTAGTGAATTTCTACAGATTTAAGTTGAATAGATGGAAACAGACACATACACAGATTAGAAACCTTACAGATCCATTACATGTTTTATACTATTCCAGTTTTCACAGAAACATTGTCATATGAGGCACTTGGCTTAGTCCCTCAGGCTCAGGATATTTTTGTTTGAAAATCCAGTAGGATTATTTTTCTGATAGATTCTTGAGATTATCTCTTCCTCCAATGGATGTTGGGATCCATTCTAGAATAACACATTTTAAATCTTTGCTTTCATAACTTATTCAAAGTGGGCTCCTACCAAGGAATCCTTCCTCACACCCCTTACATCTCTTAGATGCTCAAGGACATGCTCATTGACTGCTCATATTGTTCTGTCCACACATAGCTTTCAGCATGGACACACCAAGACATTGATTATATATGAAGTAAAGCATTGGACAAATACCCTGATTTCCACTGAGAGATAATACAAAGGGTGCTGAAACTTTTTCATTGTTATGACATGACTATATACCATACAGCTCCCACAGGTGGAAAAAACCAAACTTTCAATGTTGGGGGTAGCCATAAAAGTACTCTGTTCTGGCTTAAACTGAAATGACTCAGCAATAAAATATCTTTTAAGTTATCTGTCCAACTGAAGGCCACTTTGGGGGTTTTGGAGAACATGCCCTGTACATTACATTCATCTAATACATGCCAATGTTAAAAGTTTTGAATAATCAGTGCAAGCTTATATGCTCTAAGTCATACCTAGAAATGAGCCTCGGTTCATTATGCATTTCCTGGTCACAAACTTTTAAATTAATTAATTAATTAATTAATTACTTAAATAAGACCATTGTGACTCACTGTGTTTCATTTTGTCTCTTATTTCAAGGCATCAGTAGATCCATTCTTTCCTTGGTGTCAGCCTCTATATTGCCTTCTCAAGATCAGATCACTGGTACTTCCTCAGAAGTAGTTTCTACTTTACATCCTTAGACTGTGTTTTTTTAATTGATTTGATTAGAGTGGTTTTGCTTTAAAGTGGGTAAGCTACTAAAATGGTATATTTTTGATCAGGGGCCTGGAGTGAGCTCTTTGGGCATCTAAGATGGTATTGCCCACTGTAGGTTTCAAGTACTCAAAAGGCCCTATTTTCATCTCATGTGTCACAGATAATTCTAAGACCAAAAACAGAATTCTCTGTTCCTCAATTGTATGAGTAAACTTCAAATTGATAAATTAGTGTTAATGAATCCACAAACATTTTATCTTGCCTTTTGGTACCTTGCAGATGATTAGTATGTGACCAATGTACCTCTAACAGTGCCCAATAATGAAACAAACTGATTATTACCTGAAAAAAATAAATTTATGTTTCCAATAACCCAAAAACAAATAGCATAAGATGGGGTCATTGTGGCCCCCATCGCTGTTCCAGTTTCCTATAAAAAATATTGATTGTCAAAGAAACAAACAAAAAAAATCATAAAACAGGATAATTAAAAGCATGTAATTAAAATTCAGGGGGTGTAGCAATGGTACAGGTACTATTCCACAGGTGAAACTGGACTTCTTCTCATCCCAGACTGTGGGGTACACAAGTACTGTATTTAAGGAGGATACATCTATACCCAACCACAAAAATGTCTTGTCTCAAGTAGGGCTGCAAGTTTGGTTCACTCATGCACTAAATGATTGAACCCCTGGCATTTACGCTTGTCCGCACATTGTGAACATTGTATAGAAAAATGTGAACTTTGGTTCGCCAGTTTGCCCCGGTCAAGTTTTTTTTTTCCCCATACCTTTTATTCAGACATGCTCAGTTGTGGCAGCCCCCAGTAACATCATGTGGTGCAGGATATTGAGAGTCAGGAGGCTGAGTCCTTGCATGTCAGTCAGCCAATAAGGACTTTAATGATTTGTCCATATTCAATCTCTCCGGAGTCTCCGCCTCTCCCTTGCAGAACTGGGAGCAACAGCAGTGGCAACTGGTGGAGCAAGCAGAAAACACATGGGTGGGGAAGTTAAACTAACTACACTATGCAGTTTCTTTAGTGTGTGAGAGTGAGAGGTGGCGACAAGAGCACTGAGAGAATGCTTGTTTAGTGAAAAAAAAATCTTCCTTAGTGAATCGTCATGGCAGATGACATTGTTTCACTGATTTTTTTATGAAAAAATGACAAAATTACCAAAAAAAATGACAGCGAGCTGCTCTGCTCTCGCTCTGCTAATTTCCTTGCTTCACACTGGGTCCCTGTTTCAGTCTTGCAGATTAAACTGTATAACCAGTTTTCTCCAAGTCATTCTACTGTTCCTTCCAACCAGACTGGGAAACCTTCTGCCAAAGCTTCCACATCCACACAGGAACACATGAGTCATTGTTTGCTTGGCTTTAGCCATCCCTTAATTCAGACTGATTCTGCCACAGACCACTGACAGTGGACTGTAGAAGGGCCTTTGGCTGTGGCAGGTTGGAAATGCTCCTCTGAAACCAGTTCATGGGCATCAGGGATGTCCCCTATTCAGATTCCGCACCCGACTGACTACTCTAGACCTGGTACTGTATCTTTTCCTATTTCTACACTTACCGAAGAAGATTCTTGTAGTATGGTTTTGGAGCATTCTGACCCTAATGCTCTAGAACCCTTGGAATTGCTGGCTGAGCTTCGGCTCACTCAGAATCCTGTTTTTGACTTTAAATCTGCAGAGGCTGCGTTCACCCCTCTCCAAAGCCCTCCTATTATTTTGTTGATGACTCCGGTGGTTACACAATTTGTTGATATGACCCCTCTTCTTACAGACAACCCTCCTGGATTCCATGGTATCCTGGTCTATCGAGTACTTCCACTCACCTCAACCCACCTGGGGCTCCTGTTTTGCTTCTGCACAAAATCCATCCTAGACAGTATGTCTCTTTATTTCATAACCCTGGCGATAATGCCAAATGCCATAGCTATTAAGTTGCACTACAAAGATGGTATGGATGAGCCCCCTATCAGACTATTTGTGGCTCAACCCCTTCTGAAAGATTTTATGTGCTTCTTTGTTACTGAGATTTATGTGCTGAAACATGTCTCTAGAGAAGCATTTGATGTGAGTTTTAAAATGGCTAATGTTCTGGATCATTTCTGGATCAAATACCAGACTTCAAAGAACTTGTCTCGTTGGGCACCATTTCTTGTCATTCCTTTGTTTAAACCAAACCAATGTACAAGACAATCATGATCCTATTTTGAAATGAGGGGGTTAGTGTCAATGATTTGGTTTACTGGCTGAAGCAAAAATGCACTCTTCTGGGGAAACCTGAAGCCATTTTTGACTCAGATAATATTTGAATTTGGGCGTAGAAACTTAAAGTGATGCTAATGTCTTCAGACTTGGGGAGTTGCCACCTGCCTAATAGCTTTTTCCTTGGGTGTGATAGTGGGGATTTATTTTATGCTGGCCAGCCCAAGGCATACTACAAGTGTGGTTCCATTGCTCATTTGAGTAGTATTTGTGACAAAGTGCGCTGTACAACCTGTAACAAAAATGGTTATATTGGTGTGCAGTGTAACAACAAGCAACAATGCAATCTTTGTGAAGAACTTGGACATTATTTTCAGAGTTGCTTATGGACCATGGTCAACCAGACCTAGTAGATGGTGTGGAGAAATGCTTAGATGTCGCTCTAGTGCAAGGTTCCAAGTTTGCTGCACTTACTATAGCCTCTCATTCTTCATCAGAACCTACTTGTCCAGCACCTGACTCTGATACTGGCTGATACTGACTCTACCCCTACTGCTTACACTGCTGCTGACAATACATCTATCCTGTTCCTCCTGTTCATCATTTACAGTTGGACATTGCCCATGCTCCTGCTGCAATATAACATGATTACACTTCCTGCCAATCCAAAGCTCATACCGAGTGACACTTCACTGGTTGTTTCACCTGTGACCGCAGCTGCTGTCATTATGCCATAATCCAGAGCCAGGTGAATTTTACATAATTCCAAGATGCCTATGATCTGGGGATTTTCCACATCCTCAGGACTGTGGTCCTGCCCAGGTACCAGTTGCAAACTTCTACACTGCTCTACAGCATCCATCTGAGAAGTCAGAACTTTACTCTGATGCTTCTTCCCTGTGGTCTTCTCAGCCTGATCGCATGCCTGACACCGAAGAACCTAAACCTTCAGGTAATCAAAAACAGAAAATGAAGGACAAAACCAAAATGAAAAATAAAGCTTGCAAGATCAAACAGAAACCTAATTGACAGCATCCTCCTATTGTAGTGCATTTTATATCACATCATCTTTGGCTTCTACTCTTCATTTTCCATTAACAATATGAATAGCATCAAGAATGCCAGAAAAAGAGGTGCAGTCTTCTCCCAGCTCCTTTCACACCGTCTGAGGTTTACTTTTTACAAGACACCAGACTCCACAATTTTCGACACATTTTACAGACTCAACAGACCTGGTATACTGGACCCTAGTTTTGGTTGATAGGGCCTGATCGGTGTTCCAGTGTTCAGATTTTATTTAATTCCTGGGATTTCACTGTTTTGAAACTCATTAATCTGGTGCCTGGTAGGATCTTGATTCTTAATACCAAGTTTCAACAATCTCTGTATAGATTTATTACTATCTATGTACCACAGTCAAAAACTGATAGACTAGATTTACTGAAACAAGTACAATCCTGTTTTTCCTTCTTCCATAACATTGTTATTGGTGAGGATTTTAATTGTGGGCTTTCTTCCCAGGATGGGAGTCATACCACTAAAACAAAATCTTCTATGATATGCTTTTTGTGTCCAATTTAATATGTACTGCAGGTCCCCTTGATGCTTATTTTACACTTACAGATACCCGTGACCCCACTTTCCTTAAAGCTCCCCTAGCTACTAGAATATATATTTTTTTTATCAATGTCACCTTACTAATCTGCTCTGCTGAGCCTCATTTTGCTGAATTTTCTGAACATTCTCTTTTACGCTTACATGTTGGGCACCACCTAATCCCTCATCAAGGTCCAAGAAAATGTAAATCTAATTCTGCTTTATTACAGCAGACTTGGATCACCCAGTCCATACTGCACTTTATTTCAGCCAGAAAGTCAGTTTTTATTGTTTATGAGAACCCCTCCATTTGGTGGGAAGACACTAAATTAGAAATGAAATCCTTGAAGCTTGCCCATCGGCACAGTGGTTGGATTTCTGCTTGTGACGCTGGCGACCCGGGTTTGGGAATGGACCAGGGTCACTGGAGGGTCGGCCAGGGGGAGAAGGATAGAGCATCCTATGGACTGCTTTCCTTCTCTGGAGGAGGGTGGGAAAGTGTCTGGTGTGAGACGGATGCCTGGCTGAGGTTGGGAGTCACACAGGCACTGGCGCTCACACATAATGGAGGTGGGGCAGACACTGGATGTCATTGCACGTCCCTGCCTCCCTGAGGAAAAATGGAAAAAAGGAGGGGTGGGTCCTGCATCTACATGAAGACCTCCATGGGCTTCAATTAGCCACCATCACCAGCACTCCCAACTAGTTACTGGTTCTGCTGCACTGGAATTAGGGGAACCAGTGCCAGGGCCCCACCCTCCATGGGGCAAGCTGGGGGAGACCGGGATAATGCAGGCAATTGATGGTTGGTGGGAGTCCGGGGGCCAGGACCAGGGCAGAGCCTGATGGAAGACCTGCCAGGAAAAAGAGAAAAAAAAAAGAAATTAAATCTTTGCTTAAATCCCTCTGTACGTCTAATCACACAGTTAAGTATGTTAGTTGCTTCAGGCATAGACAGCAATTACAGAATTTATTGCCGTTGTCAGGAATATACCAAACAAATTAGTCTTCTTATACATGACATGGCCAATTTCCATATGCAGAAGGCTAAGAGCCTAAAACAGCAACAAGCCTTCGGTACCCAGAGAAGAGCAGGATTTGTTTGTCCTAAAGAAGCCTGTAGTGTTAGAATAAAACAACAATGGATGGAAGGTCTTCTGGACCACCAAAACAGTTATCAGACTGAAGCCATGAGAGTTATGACTATAGTCACCCAATATACCTTGGCGCTCCTTCAGGCCCTTGATATATCATTGAGGGGTATGATGTCCTTTTTGAATAATGCCCCTGTTTTGCAACACCCTGTTGTGGTTATCACAGTACTAACTCAGGAAATTCATAGGCAGGACTTACAAGTTACTATTTGCTCCCTAAAACCTGGCTCTGCCCCTGGAAAGGATGGTCTGACTGGATAGTTATATAAACTGATAGACCCTGAATTTGGCAGGGAACTTGCTGTAGTTTTTACTTATATCCTCTCCCTCCAGTGGTTGCCCTTAGACATGAATGCAGCCATGTTGATCTACATATACAAGAAACATATTTTGACTTATGCAAAATTGAAGACCTACATACCTCTGAAATACAGATTTTAAGATTTTAGCTAAATTTCTTCATAGTAGACTACTACTGGATGCTAAACATCTAATCACACCAGCACAGTCTACCTCTGTACCTGATAGGCATATCTCAGATCACCTGATTTTGTTGAGGGAAATAGTTGAATGTGGTAATGATGATAGACTTCAAGGCATTTTGATATCCTTGGATCAGTGTTGGGCACTCAGTTCTGTTGTGCATGGCTATTTATGGCAAGTAGTAAGCAATTACAATATACCTACTGCTTTTATTCAATGGCTGCAATGCTTTTAAAACTCTGCTGCTATTTCTCCTATAGGTAATGGTTGGAGTGGGACCCTAGTCAGTGTTAAAAGGGGAGTGCAACAGGGCTGTCCCCTATTTTTATATACTTTCTGTCTCGATCCTTTATTATATGAACATATGAAATTTGCCAGTAGATAAATGCCTAGTGGTCTATCAAGTCTGCTTGAATGTGCAGCTAGCACCCTTATTCTGCAGCTGCCCCATCCTCCTCCCACCTCCCCTTTATTGACCTTCCCCTTGCCCTGTCTCAGCTCCCTTTAAAGCAGCCCACTGTTCTACTGGATACCATTTCTGCCAATAATACATTCCACCCAGCTACCACCCTCTCTGTAAAAAAGTGTTTCCTCATCTCCCTCCTGAACCGTCCTCTCCTCAGTCTCATATCATGGCCCTGGGTGACTCTCCCCTCCCTTACTTTGAACAGCCCCTTCATACTTTTCTAGTTTATTCTTTTCATGTACTTCAAGGTTTCAATCATATTCCTCCTGTCCCTCCTCTCCTCCAGCGAGTACATAAAAACATAAAAACATAGAAACAGAAGTTGTCGGCAGATGGGGACCATACGATCCATCAAGTCTGCCCCTGGCTTCCTACACCCCTACTTAGCTTGCCTATGTGTGTATCCCACAGTGTTGTCATATGCCCACTTGAATTCCCCTACTGTCTTGGCTCCCACCAGCCTCTCCGGTAGGCTATTCCATGATTCCATAACACACTCTGTGAAGAAGAATTTCTTCGTATTGCTTCTGAATTTTCCTTCCTTAAGATCAAGGTTGTGCCCGCTAGTCCTGCTGTAGTCCTTTACCTGAAAGAGGTTCTGCACATGCACCCTGTTGTTGCCTTTAAGGGATTTGAATGTTTCTATCATGTCCCTACAATTCCTGCATTGTTCTAGGGAGTATAATTTGAAGTCATTCAGTCTTGCCTCATATGGTTTCTGATGCAAGCCCTGCACCATATTTGTTGCTCTTTTCTGTACTGTCTCCAGCCTATCTATGTCCTTCCTGAGGTATGGCCTCCAGAATTGGATACAGTACTCCAGGTGAGACCTGACCAGGGACCAATACAGGGGCATGATTACTTCATGCCTTCTGCTTGTGATGCCCCTCCCCATGCATACCAAGATACCACTAGCCTTTAGTGCTGCCTTTTCACACTGTCTACTGACCTTGAGGTCATCTGATATGATCACCCCTAGGTCTCTCTCCTGCCTGGTAGTCACCAGCTGCTCCCCTCCCACTGAGTACAGTTTCCCTGGCTTATTCTTTCCAAGATGTATGACCTTGCATGTTTTGGTAATGAATTTCAATTGCCAGGTCTTGGACCACTCCTCCAGTTTTCAGAGATCAGCTTCCATGCTTTGCTGTCCCTCTGTTGTGTCTACCCTGTTGCTGATTTTGGTGTCATCTGCAAACAGGCACACTTTTACCTCTAGTTCATCCACAATGTTTTACGTGCTCAACTTCCTTAGCCTCCTCTCATATGGTAAGTCCCGCAGCCCCTGGATCATCTTTGTCACCCTGCGCTGCACCACCTCCAGTAACTTAATGTCCTTCTTCAGATACAGGCACCAGTACTGCATGCAGTACTTCAGGTGCGGTATAACTAATGATATCTACAGTGGCAGAATCACCTCCCCCCTCCTCGAGGATATACCCCTTGCAATGCAACCCATCATTTTGTTGGCCTTTGCAGCTGCCTTCATACATTGTGCTGAGTTGTTCGTTGACCCTGTAATGAGCACCCCAAGATCCTTCTCCTCCTCTATCTGGGCTAGCTACAATCCCCCCCCCTCAGCTGGTAACTCCTCCTTGGGTTTTTCTCCCCAAAATGCAGCACCTTGCACTTTTTGGGATTGGACCCCAGTTGCCGGGTGTCCAACCAGGTTTCCAGCTTTGCCAGATCATCCTGCAACCCCTGTCATTCCCCTAGGTCATCCACCACCACTCCCATCTTGGTGTCCTCAGCAAACAGACTGGTCTTGCTCTTGATGCCCAATGATATTTCTGCAATGAATATCCCAAATAACAGTGGTCCCAACACTGAGCACTGCAGAACACCGCTCATCACTAATTTTTGGAATGACAGCTCCTTTCCAACACCCTCTGTTGCCTTCTCTGAAGGCAGTTCACTACCCATCTCACCAACTTTGTACACACGCATGTACCTTCTAACTTATTTCCCAGCTTCCCATGTGGCACCAAGTCGAATGCCTTACTGAAGTCCAGGTACAGGACATCTACAGCATGAACCCCATCCAATTGCCTAATAACTCAGTCATAGCACTCCACCTGGTTGGTTTGACAAGATTGGCCACTTATGAAGCCATTGAGTGTGCTGTCTTGCAGCCCTTTTGCCTCCAGGAGGGACACCAGCCTCTCCTTCAGGATAGTCACCATCAGCTTACCCGTGATGAATGTGAGGTTCACCAGTCTGTAGTTCCTCAGTTCATTCTTGAGGACGCTTTTCTGGAGGGGTACCACATAAGCCATCTTCCAATCCTGAGGTACACACCCTGAGTGTAGTGAGGGATTGAATAGGTCTGCCAAGGTTCCCACCAGGACCTTTGCCAGCTCCTTCAATACCCTGGCGTGGATATCATCTGGGCCTGGTGCCTTTTCCACCTTCAGTGCCATCAAACACCCCAGAATCCTGTCCTCTGTGATTTCACCATCTGTCATCCACTCCACCTCCATTTCTGCCCCCCCCCCTTGGGTATCACCACCACCTCTCCTTAGTAAATACAGAGCAGAAGTAATAATTTAGTTCTTCTGCCTTATCACCCCATGCTTCCACCCACCCCTCCTTCCTAATCCTTACTACATTGTCCTAACATTTCCTTTTCTCCCTGATGTACCTGAAGAAGTCCTTCTCTCCATTCTTGATGCCCTGCGACAGCGTGAACTCCTTAGACACCTTGGCTGCCCTTACTACAATTGTCACCTCCTTTGATTCCTTCAGTTACTCCTCCCTGTCTTCCTCATCCCTGTTTTTTTGTACCACCTAAAGGCAGCTCTTTTTCTCCTTACCTTTTCCATGACCTCCTTGCTCACCTAACTAGGTTTCTTTGCCCTAGCCTTCTTGTTTTGGGCCTTGCTGCATGTTCTGTATTCCTCCACTATCCCAAACTTTATGAGTTCCCACCTCCAGTTAGTGCCCATCCTAGGCTGAATTCTGGCCAGGTACCCTTTTACTACCTCCCCTATCCTCCTGAAGTCGGCCATCCTGAAGTCCAGTAGCCTTATGCTGGATTCCACTCCTTTCTTACCCGTATCCAATGTGAACTATACTGAGTGGTGGTCACTCCATGCCAGCAGTTCTTCCACTCTGAGTTTCCTCACAGACTCCCCATTTGCCAGCAGGAGGTCAAGGGTACTCCCTAACCTGGTTGGTTCCCTGACCATTTGCATCAGGAAGCTGTCCTGGAAAGCATCCAGCAGTACCTGCTCCCTTCTATTCCTGGTAGTTGCGGTACTCTGATCCACTCTTGGCATGTTGAAGTCCCCCACGATCAAAACACTACCCTTCTCACAGGTACTCCTGATATGTCCCTCTAGTTCCCTGTCTAACTCCCCTATCTGAGAGGGCAGCCAGTACACCACACCCATCCTGAGAGTCCTATTCTTGGAATTCTGGATTTGCATCAATAGTGACTTTGTTGTACCCTCATCCCCTTCTTCCCATATACATTTCAGTCCCTCCTTCACATATGGTGCTACCCCCCTCCTTTCCCAGTTACTCTATCCCAATGAAATATCCTGCACCCTGGTATCGACAGGTCCCAGTCATTTTATTGGGTGGCCCATGTTTCAGTGATGGCTCCTAAGTCCACCTACCCCTCTGCCATAAGAGTCTGTAGCTCTGCAGTTTTCTTTCCAAGGCTCCTAGCATTCAGGGTGACCACCTTCCACCCCTTCCCCCTCTCCCCTCTCCCCTCCAGTCCTCCTTTACTAGCATAGAAACATAGACTTTGATGGCAGATAAGGACCACTGGGCCCACCTAGTCTGCCCATTTCCCTACCTACAGGATAAACTGCAGAACCTATTTAACCAACAGCCTATTTCTTCCTACCACCCACAAAAATTGCCTTATATCTGTCCCTTGCGTTCTTGAATTCTCCCATAATTTTAGACCCCACAACCTCCTCAGGATGACTGTTCCATGCATTCACCACCCTCTCTTTGAAAAAATATTTCCTCACATTGCCCCTGAACCATCCCCCCTCTATCTTCAAATTGTGTCCCCCTGTTCTTGCACAACACTTTTTCTGAAAGATGGTACCCTCTTGGACTTTGTTGATTCCACTGAGGTACTTAAAAGCTTCTATCATGTCCCCCCTCTCTCCTTTCCTCAAGGGTCTACATATTAAGCTCCTTTAGTCTCTCCTCGTATGGCTTCTCTTGCAGACCCTGCACCATTTTAGTTGCCCTCCTCTGGACTGCCTCCATCCTATCTATGTCCTTGCGGAGATGAGGTCTCCAGAACCGGACACAGTACTCCAGATGGGGTCTCACCAACTGTCTGTACAGAGGGATAACAACTTCTTGTTTTCTACTGGCAATGCCTCTCCCTATACATCCCAGTATCCCCCAGCCCTCCCTATTGCCTTCTCACATTGCTTGCTTACCGTTAGGTCATCTGATATGATTACCACCGGTCCCTTTCCATTTTTGTTGTTGTTACTACCCCCCATTGTGTAATATTCCCCTGGGTTATGTTTCCCAAATGCATTATTTTGCACTTCATTGAATTGAATCCAAGCTGCCATACTTCTGACTATTCCTCCAACCTTGCCTAGTCCCTTCTCTCCCTTTCCATGCCTCTTGTCTATCAACAATATTGCAGGACTTTGTGTCATCTGCAAAGAGGCATACTTTTCCTTCCAGTACCTCTGCAATTTCACTTATAAAGACATTTAAAAGGACTGGACCCAGTACTGAACCCTGCAGTACACCACTAGTTATCCCTCTTTCTTCAGAGTGGACTCCATTTATAATTACCTTCTGTGTCCTATTGTCCAGCCAATGTTTTACCCAGGCTACCACCCTGGGACCCACTCACAGGCTGGTTAATTTGACTATTAATCTTTTGCGTGGGACTGTGTCAAATGTCTTGCTAAAGTCTAGGTAGGCCATGTGCACAGCCCTTCTCCAGTCTACTACTTTGGTCACCGAGTCAAAGAAATCAATTAGATTCGTCTGACATGACCTTTCTGCTGTGAACCCATGATGCCTTGGGTCCTGTACCCCACTGGCCTCTAGGTACTCAACAATTCTTTCCTTCAGAAGTGATTCCATCACTTTCCCTACCACAGAGGTCAGACTGACAGGTCTGTAGTTTCCTGCCTCTGTCTTGCTCCCACTTTTGTGAAAGGGTATCACATCTGCCTTCCTCCAGTCCTCAGGTACCATACCATCCTCCTATGATTTGTTAAAAAGGGTAGTCAGTGGCATCACTAGTTCTCTCCTTAATTCTTTTAGAATTCTGCGGTGAATTCCATCAGGCCCCATTGCTTTGTCCACCTTCAGTTTTAGGAGTTCTTTCAGAACCTTTTCTTCTGTGAAAGGACTGGGATCTACACCCCTATCCAGACTGCTTCTGTTAATTGGATTAGGCACCTCCCCCTCCTCCTCTTTTGTGAATACTGAGCAGAAGTATTCGTTCAGTATCCCTGCTCTTTTACTGTCCCTCTCTGCTCACCCACTGTCCATTTTATTCAGCCTCACTATCCCTCCCTTTGTCTTTCTACAATCCCTGATGTACCTATAAAAGGTTTTATCCCCCCCTTCTTAACCAAGTTGGCTATCTTTTCCTCAGTTTGTGCCTTTGTTATTCTGATGACCCTCCATGCTTCCTTCTGATTTAACTGGTATGGTTCTGTGTCCTGCTTCTTCTGTGTCTCCTTATTTCCTAAATGCTATCTTTTTCTCCCTAACCTTCACCGCCATCTCTTTTGAGAACCATAATGGATTTTTCTGTCATTTTGATTTGTTTATTTGCTTCACACAAAGGCTTGCTGCCTCTGTGATGGTAGTTTTGATGTTTCCCCATTGTTGTTCCACCCCTCCTTCTAGCCTATTTGCTAGTGCTTTTCTAAGACACTATCCCATCTTGCCAAAGTCAGCCCTCCTGAAGTCCAGAACCCTCACTTTTGTATGGTTTGACTCTGTAGCTGAGTTTAGTGTGAACCACACTGTTTAGTGGTCACTTGTTCCCAGATGGCTACCCACTTCTAGATCTGAGATCCTCTCACCATCCCCATTTGAGAGTATGAGTTCTAAGATTGATCCCTCATGAGTGGGTTCTAAAACTAGCTGTCTGAGGCATGCCACCTGAAGGGCATCAAGAATGGCCCTGCTTTTGGGTGTGGCTTCAGCCAAGGTGCTCCAGTTAATATCTGGCATATTCAGGTCGCCATAACAGTATCTCTCCTTTCTCTGCCATCCTATGGATGCCTTCTATCATATCCTTGTCCATTCCCTCCCCCTGACATGGGGTCTGTATACAACCCCTTGTGGATTGTGATACCATTTCCAGTCTCTAAGGTAACCCACAGTGCCTCCTCTCCTCCTTGTTTACTCTTTTGTTCAGTTGCTTTTATCTCTTCCCTTACATAGAGAGCTACTTCTCCCCCTCTGCTCCCCTCACTGTCTCTCCTGTAGGCTGTGTACCCTGGTATGTTAACATCCCAGTCATGGTTCTCTGTGTACATTGTTTCTGTGACTGCTACGATATCCAGGAATTCCTCTTCCATCATGGCCACCAGTTCAGGGAGCTTGTTGACGAGACTTGTGCATTGGTACTCATTACCCTCCATTTCTTGATGGCCTTACCCCCTTTTTGCCCCACCCCTGTCCTTATTGTGTTTGTCATTTTCTCCATTTACCCCAGCCCTTCTCCCTATCAACATCTCTATCTTGGTGTTTACCTCACTTACTACCCTGATCTTTTGGGGAGGGGCTAGGATTTCCTTGCTCCTTTCCAGTGCCTCCCCCTTGGCTAGTTTAAATGCTTGCCAATGAAACATTTAAACCTATCACCTAGGATCCTGGTTTCCCTCCTGGTCAGATGCAGGCCATCATGACAGTATAGGCCTGCATCCCTCCAGGTGGACCCCCTGTCCCTAATGAAGCCAAATCCTTGAGCTCTGCAACAGGTTTTCATCCACTGATTGAATTCCATGGTGTGGAGCACCCTAGCCTCACCCATGCAATAGACAAACAGCACCTCTTCGAAGGTTACTGTGCATGCTACTTGTCTAAGGCCCCTCCCCAACTCCACAAATGCTTCCTGCTTTGCTCTATCCCTTTCTTAGCCAGGTCAATTGTCCCTAGGTGGACAATGACATCCAGCTCCTTCCCCTTTGCAGATGCTTCAGTGGTCCTGAGGATTCACTTCCTGTCCCTCCAAGTCATGGCACCAGGCAGGCATCTTACCTCCCTCTCCCCTTCCTCCCCTAGTTCTACCTTCCTAACAATGGAGTCCCCCACCAGGGTTGTTTCCTTCCCCTTGTGGGTCCCATGCTACCCTCCTAAAGGTCTCTTTTGTGGAGGTTCCCAGCATCCTCCTTGGTCTCCACTGTGGGTGCCTCCATAGAGGAACCACACTTTGCCAGAATGGCATATGAATTGTGGAGAGGTACAACTGGAGGGATGAGCCTCTGTTCCACCACCCTCATCCTCCCTGACTCCACTGTGGTCCAACCGCTCCTCTTCCTTGTCAATCTCTGAGGCACCAGCAGTGGCACTGGTGGTCCCTTGGTGGGAGAGGAGGTCCCACAAATTCTGGCCAACTCAGTCTGGAGATGAGCAACCTCCTCCCTCAGCCCAGAGAGGTGCCTGCAGATGGGACAACACCGCATCCTCCAGAACATCTCCCGGAAGACTGCTGCTCCACAGCCACTGCACTGCACCACTCCTATCATGTCTTATTTCTGGACCCTTAACTGTTGTATGGAATACTAACTCTTTCCTGTTTGTATTTTCTTTTCTCCCTACTTACTTACTGCCTCTGTGCCCTTTTAACTCCTGATCTTCCTGTTCTGAGACAAGAAGTTCCTATTTTTCTCAGTAGCCTCCTTCCTTGCTCAGAGTCAGACCTCCAGCAGCTGGGGGGGATGGAGAGCTACTCTTCCATATAGGATAGTGAGCCTTTGGTGACTCTGTGATCACTCACTTCTTTCTCCTGAACAGGAAGGTCCTGCTGTCAGTCAAATCCTGTGCCTATAAAGCTAGAACTGGTTTAGGGTGGGGCGTGGTGGGGAGAGAAGAAGGGCAATACAGTCCCAGTAGAGAAGTTTAGTTATAATAACAGCAGCTCCTTCCTCCTGGTGTCTCTGCCTGTTCTCTGGCAGAAGCTATCTAGGGCAGTGTTTAAATCTAGCTTTAACCTGGCTTTCTTCTAGCTAAGCCATTCCCTCTACTTTACAAGTCTTTCTAAACGTAGTTAATGATACAGATAATTCCCTTCAGCTACCTGAGACAAACACCTAGACAAGCACCTAGATAACTGCACTTATAACACTTCACTTCAGCCAACTCAGACAAACATACTAACTTTTTTTTGTTTCTTTGTTTTTACCCTAAATTGAAGATCCCAGTAGTAGAGTTCTAGTTATTTAGTCCCAGCAGAGAAGTTTAGTTATAATAACAGCAGCTCCTTCCTCTTGGTTTCTCTGCCTGTTCTCTGGTAGAAGCTATCTAGGGCAGTGTTTAAATCTAGCTTTTAAACTGGCTTCCTTCTAGCATCACTACTAGTACTTACCCTTTGTCCTTTGTCACTGTTATGGGGAGTAAACTCATATGACTTCCCAATCTGTGGTCTTTGCATGTCCCTTGCCCACTTGCCACCCCCACTCCTAGTTTAAATTCCCAACTACTTCTATGTACTCCTCCATCCTCTGTGTCAACACTTTTTCCCTCCTTGCTCAAGTGTAGTCTATCCTTGGCATAGAGACTATTGTCCTCCCAGGTTCCTTCCCACCCCCCCACCAGCCCATAGCCTTTAGCATGACACCAGGTTCTTAGCCATCCATTAAATTCATCTATTCTTTGCTTTCTTCCTGTTCTTGCCCTGGGCACTGGAAGTATCTCTGAGAAAGTTACTGATCTTCCTGTCCAATCACTGAATTGTCCTAGTTCTTCAAACCTCCTCTGGACTGTGTCTACTGTCCTGTCAGCCAGGTCATTTGTCACCAAATGTATAATAAAATGAGGCTTCTCCTTACCCCTTCTAGCATATTTTAGAACAGATTGTCCCACCCTTTCCGCTGACATTCCCGGCATGGGCTCCACCCAAACGTAACTATGCCTCTCCCCCTTGCTACCCCACCTGACTCCTCTTAGTACTGAGTCCCCCAGCACTAAGATTCGACCCCTCTTACCAAATGCTTGCTTCCCTTCATCCCCACCTCTCACTCCTGGCTCCTCCTCCTTCCTCCTGCACAGTAGTTCCCCCTTCCAGCCCTGTTATAATTCCCCCAGCAGAACTTCTCCTCTCTCCAGTTTCATCTGGACTTCTATCAGTTACTCCTCCAATCTCATCACATCCATCCTCCTCCTTTCCCTCTAGTATTGCAAAATGAATTTCCTAAGACCCTTTTCCTATGCCTGCTTCTTTCCTCATCATACACGCCCATTCTCCCCTTTCGACTCCATGACTGTTGCCTCTTCTACTCCTCCCCTCACCAGTCCCTTTCTCCTCTTTCCTGTTGTCTTTTTTCTCTTGACCTGGAATTCCCCTGATGCAGTTCCCCTTGGCTTGGGTCCCCCTGTCTCTTCTTCCCTTCTTCTGATCCTCTCTTCTTCCCTCTTGGCCCAAACTGACCTCTCTCCTCATCTCCCATCCTCCCTCCAATGTTGGGCTATAACCTCTTCCAGTCTGCCTTGCCTGTCTTAGGTCCTCCTGCAGACCCTTGATTTCCCTTTTAAGTTTTCCTATTTGGTTGCAGACTAAACATCCCCCCCATACTCCATGCAATTTTTAGAAAGATTGGCACACCACAGTTGTTGCAGCCTGCCACCCTACCCATTGCCTTCATCACCCACCATTGACCCCCACCTCCCAGATGAAGGATACCCAATGCTCCCCAAGTCTCCTCTATCATTGCAAAACATTCTTCTCCTTTTCACAATTTCCCTTACCCCCTTTGTCATACACTTTAGATAGATTGAGCAGCTGTCTTTTAAGTTCCTATCCCTCTTGTCCACACCCAAAAATAAACTGTAATCAACTATTGCATGGCTTTCTTCTAAATCCTACCCTCCTTTTCACAATGCAAACACCAATGCAAACAGGTAACAATGAAAGCACTTTGTACTGCAGTTACTTCCCTTCGCTGAAGATAGCAGTCATCTCTTCACTCACTGCTGTTCCTTCCCAGGATGTTTGCTTCTGCTATTACAGGTGCATGTCCTTTGTCATTATGGGGAAGTGATGTCAGAACCCCTGGTGTAATGGATTTGATGTACCTGGGGTAGGTGGGTGAAGGGCAGGGCGGGTGGGACCAAGCCTGTGCCCTCCTGAATCAATCAGGTAGTTGAGGCCCCTGGCCAGACAATTAGCACTCCTCTCCCACTATGCACTATACGTTCCAGCTGGTGAAAATAGCAAAAGAAATATCACAACCCCACTAAAAGCACAAAAAATAGGTTTAATATCAGAAGAAACAGGTCTCCTATTCAAAGAAACAACAGCCTCACCAACAACACACCAAAATAGGCTTAAAATTCGAAGATATAGGTTTCCAATTAAAAAACAGCCCCGCCAAAAGCACACCAAAATAAGCTTGAAATCACAAGAAACAGGCCTTCAATTTAAAGAAGTAACAGCCGCACTTAAAGCAAACCAAAATAGGTTTAAAAAATTCAGCAGCCCCAAAACTATTCCCTGCTAGCCCATTCTAAGTAGTAAGAAAATATCACCTGCTACCAAGTGAAATCAACAAGAAGCAATTTAAAAGCAGCAAGGAGCAGCTACTGCACAAACAATCTATCTGATTCTTTCCCCTTATAGCCTCTTCTGACATTGAATTCCTCTCTCTTACAGGTTTCTCTCAGTAATGAGGAAGGGACTGTTCCATATAGGGCAACAGATTATACCAACGACATCAGTCTTCTGGTCCAGAATGAAAATTCTGTAAGGCATGCTTTAAGCATCTGTTTATTTGTCTGGCTCGACCTTGAATATTGATAAATTAGTGACAGCATTTTGGGAAACCGCGTGCTCCGCTTGATAGCATTGCAAGAGTCAAGCTGCAGGTGGAGTCAATTTGAATTTTGGGCATCAAATTTGGTACTGAGAATCTGGATTTATTAAGTTGGAAATCTAAACTGTCCCTTAGCAGACTAAAAGTGGCACAATGGATCAATTGGAAAATGGCTAAGAAAACAAGGGTATTTCTTATTAAAATTAATCTTATTCCTTTCTTTTTATGCATCAGCTATATTTTCCTCCTCCCAAATCATAAGAAGTGTCTGTTCTGAGTGTATTTTTTCAGGCCTTGTGGGGGAGTAGACTGAACCAATTAAGGGAAATTTTACCTATCTCTCCGTTAAGCATGGTGATCTGAGCATGATTAACCCCACTGTGTTTTTTTTACAGTATTTTCTTTCAAGGTAATTATTGCCCCCTGTTGTTCAATAAGTCAAGAGGTTGGGAATCTTGGTTTTATGTTACTTGTCAGACATGGCTAAAACTCTGGGACACTGGTCAACTTAATTAATTTTTCAGCTCTGGCGCCCTTATATATCAGGGAACTCTTTTCTAAACTTAAAATCTGATGTGTCACTAGTTATCAGATTTTTCCCCACTTTCCATAAAGCTCCCCTAGCTATGAGAATAGATTTTATTTTCATCAATGCGTCTTACCAATCTGCTCAGCTGAGCTTCATGATGCTGAATTTTCGGATCATTCACTTTTATGTTTACAAGTTGGACACCATGTAGTCCCTCACCAAGGTCCAAGAACATGTAAATGTAATTCTGCTTTGCTATAGCAGACTTGGATCACCCAGTCCTTATTGTACTTTGTTTCAGTCATAAAATCAGTTTGTATTTTTTATGATGACCCCTCCATTTGGTGGGAAGACACTGAATTAGAAATGAAATCCTTGCTTAAATCCCTCTGTAAGTCTAAATACATGGGTATTATTTTGGTTACCACAGACATAGACAACAGTTACGCAAAGTATTGCCATTGTTGTATGTTAAACATCAGGACTATAACAAACAAGTTAGTCTTCTTAAATGTGATGTGGTCAGTTTCCATATGCAGCAGGCTGAGAGCCTAAAACAGCAACAAGCCTTTGGTACACAGGGAAGATCAGGATTTGTTAGTACTTAAGAAGCCTGTGGCATTAGAAAAAGATGGAAGATCTTCTGGACCACCAAAACAGTTATCAGACTTATTCCATGGGTGTTATGACTATAGTCACACAATATACCTTGGCACTCTTTTAAACCCCTGATATATCACTGAGGGGTATGATTTTCTTTTTGAATAATGTCCCTATTCCGAAACTCCCTTATGTGATCACAGCACTAACTCAGGAAATTCATAGTAAGTACTTATGAGTTACTATTTCCTCCCTAAAACTGGGCACTGCCCCTGGAAAGAATGGTCTGACTGGATAGTTATATAAACTGATAGGCCCTGAACTTGACAGGAAACTTGCTATGGTTTTTACTCATAGCCTCTCCCTCCAGCAGTTGCCCTTAGACGTGAATGTAAATATGTTGGTCTACTTATACCAGAAAGGGGACAAATTTTGACGTATGCAAAATTGGAGACCTAGTTGCCTCCTAAATACAGATTTTAAGATTTTAGCTAAACTTCTTAATAGTAGAGTACTACTGGCTGCTAAACATCCAATCACACCAGCACAGTCTATCTCTGTACTTGATAGGCATATATCAGATCACCTGATTTTGTTGAGAGAAATAGTTGAAGGTAGTAATAATGACAGACTTCAAGGCATTTTGGTATCCTTGGATCTCTGTTGGGCATTTGACTGTATTGCACATGACTATTTATGGCAAGTATTAAGACATACTTACCTATACCTACTACCTATACCTATACCTAGATATACCTACTACTTTTTTCCAGTGGCTGCAATGATTGTAAAATTCTGCTACTGTCTCCCCTACAATTAATGGTTGAATTGGGACCCTAGTCAGTTTTAAAAGGAGAGTGTAATAGGGCTGTCCCCTAAGCCCTATTTTATATATTTCTTTTTTGAGATCCTTTATTATGGACCTTGAATTCCTCTCCCTTACTGGTTCTTCTCAGTAATGGGGAAGGGACTGCTCCATATAGGGTGATAGCTTATGCCACTGACATTAGTCTTCTGGTCCTGGATGAATATTCTGTAAGGCAAGCTTTAAGCAGCTGTTCATCCTTTGTTCACTTGTCTGGCTCGACCTTGAATATTGTTAAATGTGTGGCAGAATTTTAGGAAACCGCATGCTCTGTTTGATAACACTGGAGAGTCAAGCTGCAAGTGGACTTGATTAGAATTGTGGATATCAAATTTGGAACTGAGAATTTGGACTTATTAAATTGGGAATCTAAATTGTCCCTAAGCCAACTAAAAGTGGCACAATGGAACAAATAGCAGATGACTAGGAAAAATAGGGTATTTCTTATTAAAATTTATCTTATTCCCTTCTTTTTATGCATGTGCTATATTTTCCCTCAACCCAAATCATTAGAAGTGTCTATCCTGAGTATATTCTTTCAGGCCTTGTGGGTTTGTAGGCTGAACCCAATTAAGAGAAATGTTACCTTCCTACCCCTTAAGCATGGAGGTCTAAACATGATTAATCCTACTGTGTTTTTTTATAGTACTGTATTTTCTTTCAAACTTATTTGTTCTAGAGCTCAATAAAATGAGACCACACATGGTGTTATGTCGGTTGCTCAGTCAGCACACCTTTTATTGAAATTAACAATTTCTTTATTTACATAATACAATCCAAATTCCTTTTATTCACAAACCATTCTATACATTTATCTCAGTCCACTTCATACCGCCATCATCATTTATTTACCTTTATTTCCATTTTTATTATATATTCTTATCACACCACTTTTGTTATACTTTCACCCCCAGATGTAAACCTGAGGGAGTCTTTTCTTCAATCCTGGGACTGGTGTCCATTCCTGACCCCCTTTTATTTTGCTACCTTTGGTGTCCACACCACCGAGTAGCCCTCCAACCCCTACCTTGGCATACACCAAAGTTGGGGTCCTCCACCATTCCCTATTAAGGAATTCCTTCCCTCTTTTCTTTTTTTCCACTAGCCCATCTCCAGCTTGCATTGGAAGGAGGGCTTCCCCCTTTTGTTAAACAGTGTCTCCCTTTTTTTGAAAAATCACTCCTCCCACTTTTCTTTAAAAAAACCACTTATTACTTGTACCATGCATCTATGCCTCTCCTCAGTTCTGTTGTAAAATGGTGATTGCCCATCTCAGATAGATGGACCCTAGCTATCCTGTACAACCTCACTATCCTCTTAGCTAGCTCATTATGCCTTACCATTGATCCTCAAATCCCTTGAAGCAATGTCCCACTCTCCCATTCATCCTTTTCCGGGCTCCCTTTATAGCCTTGTGGTTTTTTGCATATCGCCACACCATCCTTGGTACAATTTCTTACCAGGCGAGGGTGACCTTATGCCACCACCCCTTTACAACCTCCAGGTCTTCCTGTATTTGATAAAAAATGTCCAACCAAGGCCGAATGCCCAGATCATTGCCTTCCAAATGAACTATGATTAAGTGCAGTTCTGAACTGGGTCTGAGTGTTTCCTCCAGAAGTGGCAAGAATTGTCCCCATCACATCCTCCATATTCCTCTCCATAGAATGCGCACCTCACAGTGATTGAAACAAAGCTGATTTCCACCCAGTTTTCTCTCTGCTTGCCATTCTGTCAAATAAATGGAGGAGTCTCCCATGAACCATGATCCAAACCTAAACGTTGGGTGTTCCCTAAAGTACATAAAGAAAGCATGTAAGATTCGTACTGGTAACAAACCCCTTCCCCCCTTCACGTAAAAATTGCCTGCCTCTATGCATCCAGGTCCTGTGAAGAGAAAACAACATCCATTAGTCCTTTATACACCAGACATATTTTTTATAACAACTAGATGTCCATTTTCAAAGACTCTTCAGAACTTCTCCTTGAACCCCTCTCACTGCTGCCTTAGATGCGGCACCTAACTGAAAAGAGTGCGAGGAGTATCTCCTTGGGTCCTTCCCTATAGCATCAATCCTATTTTTCACAACCCCTGCTAAATGGCCCCTGTGGCTACCATCTTATTTTTCTGTATGAACATCATACCTGTTTCTGTGGCCTAAAGGCTGCATAATCCCACATGGCCTGTACTGGGCAAATGATTCTTGTCATATTTTTGTGTAGGGAAACCCTGGCCCCTTTTTCTAGCTGATCTGTTTAGGATTTTCTTAACATTATGGAAATCCTCTCCTTGTTCAATTGTATATCCCCCCACTGCAGGCCAGTCCGCTGCCCAGGTCATGCTGGACCCAGCAACTCCCCTACCCTAAAGGTCCTGCCATACACTATCATGAAGATTACAGTCAACAAAACTGCCTCATAGACTGAGTAGAAAACCTGTGTTAAGGCACCCATCAGCATCCCCAAAATGTGCTCTGATATGGGCCATCTTTTGTCCTGCTCTCTCCCTTTTACCCTTAACCATCCCATCATCATACACTTTATGATCTGTCCTTTACTGGGGTCCTCCCAACCCCTCATTGTACTGCTCCAACCTATGGCACCTAAATGCACATTCATCATCATATGAACTACTCCTCTCTGCCAGCTGAACACCACAAACTATGCTACCTGCTCTTCAGTGACAGCCCCACTTACCTCCATGTTCTTTCTGACCCAAAAAGCCTGGAACATTCTCCAAGACCTCTCCTATGCTTTTAAGGTGCAATCTGCACAAGAGTTCTGAAGCAGAAACTCCACTCCTTCCAGTCAACCTCCTATATTTCCATTGAGATCCTCGTCCCTGCTTCAGCCACCTTCAGAGTGATGGTCCAAAACTTGTCCATCTGCAGAGGGGAGAGGCTGTCAGCCATGGTATTCTGTATTCCCTCTATATGCCATGCCCTAAAACTCATGTTAAGTCATAAACCTTGCAAAACTAATTGCCTCAAAACCTGCAAGACTGTGACCGATGCTGTCCCCCTGCTGTTCAAAACATCCACTACTGTTGCACCAAAATGTCACCCATTGGTTGTGCAGGACCTCAACCCAGACTTCCGTTGCCACCCATATTGTTAATATTTCCAACAGGGTGATGTCCTTCATGAGGTCCCTCTCCCTCCAGGACTGAGGCCATGGTTCAGTAAACCACTGCCCTTTAAAGAAAGCCCCAGTGCCTATCCCCCTGATCTGTCCATATATAACTCTAGTTCTGTATTCAATAACCATTCATCCTGCCAAAAAATTATCCTGTTATGTGATTGTAAGAAGTATTCCCACACCACTATGTCCTCCTTGACTGCCTTAGTGATATCAACCCAGTAATGAGGCCTTCTGGCTCCCCCTTGTAGCCCTGGCCAGGCTATGTGTAAATGTACACCTAGGTCTGATGGCCTGACAAGAGAAATTCAGATGGCCTAGCACCTGCTGTACCATCTGAAGAGTCATGTACCTTTTCCACATTATGCCCCCAACAGCTCCCTCAACCTCTGCACCTTGTCCACAAGCAATCTGAAAAGACCCTTGCTAGCATCAATCGCTATACCTAAGTATTCCAAGCAATGGATAGACTCTTCTGTTTTATCCACCACTAAGGGAACCGCAACTTTATGGCACATATCCTGAAAATCCTCGTGCATCTTTTTCACATTTTGTTCGCCCTCACCTATCACCTATCAAAAGGAAATCATCTAAATAATGCATTATTGACCCGAGACCATATTTTTCTTTAAAAACCATTGGAACCATGTACTAAACATTTCAAGCATTGCACAAGCCGCTGAACACTCCATGGGTATTGCCTTGTCAAAATAGTACATCCCATCTATCTGGAGTCCCATCAGTTCCCAGTCTTCTCTCCTAACTGGCAACAAACAGAAAGCTGATTCTAAGTCCCTTTTGGCTAGCCATTCATCTTTCAAGGACCTAATCAGTGCCACTGAATCTTCCAGCATACTGTATGATACCCTATTGTCCTCCTTCTTATGTAATCATTGACCGAATCTCCCTCTGAGTATGATAGGTGATGGATCACCCGATGTTCCCCAGGCTGTTTCTTGAGCACGAGTCCCAATGGTGACACCCAAAGGTGGGCAATAGGAGGCTCCTTGAATGCACCTTCCACTCTCCCTGCCTCCCTTTCCTTGTTAATCTTCTTTCCTAGCAGTTCCTCATTTCCTTTTACAGATCCCAAATTATTTGCCCATTTTCTTTCCCTCCCCCATGGTATTGAAGATTAAAACCCTTCTGAAAACCTTTACTAAGTAACTGTCTGGCCCAGGCATCCAGATAGTCAAGTACCAAACTCTTCAACATTTGTTTCTTAATGGGGGTTCCTGTCAATGGAAATTCTTTGGCCTGCACCCTTTCACTTACCTCCTTGGGTACAGCTTCATCCACCCACATGTCCCATCCCTCTCCTCCCATTATCCCAATGCCCCCATCTGTCCTTTCTGACTCCCCCAAAAGGACTGCCCCAGTAGGCGCTTCCTGTGTTGCTATCCTATGTCCTGCATTTTGGTACTGGGTGTACACCCCCACACTGTGAACAGGCATGCTTAAATGGAAAAAGAGCAGAATGCTTTGTTGTAGCCCCAACAACACTTTTGGTACCCACTTGAGCCCTTAGCCCACTCCAACTCAAACCCCCAGCTACTGTCATTGTTTCTAACCACAGATCAGAGTGCCTTGAATACCACTGACAATCCCCACTAAACTTTGCCATCTGCTGATGGAATCCTTTATCCTTCTGGAGCCAATTGGTCTTACCCCCCTCATGTTGCACACACTCCTGATAATCAGAGAGTATGTCAGTAAGGAAGGCCTATTTACCTATACCTATTTTGAGTTTCTTTTCTTGCACTTTGGCACTATAGTAGGTAAACCCCATAGACCATGCATCCTACATCTTAACCTTAAAATTTGGTGCCTTTCACTCCTCCTGTTTTCCTGCTAAAACCACTGTGGCCGCTATCCTTTTCTTACCAAGACCCTCCTTTTCTTTAAATGTTTCAGCTGTTGCCTTGTCCACTAATGCAAAAACATTCACATACTCCCTCTTCCATATTTTTTCTTTCATGGCCACAGGTACATGATCCGCTATTCACACCCCTGTGGTACCTATCACTCTCTACACTTTTTCCATCTTTTCTGCCCCCTTTTCCTCTGTCATCTTTTCCACACCTTTCCCTTTTTCCAGTTCAGTTAAAACCTTTTTAAGTTTTCCAACCCATACCCCTATACCCCCAACAACTGTTTCACATACTCCTTAATACTAATTTCCACTGTAATATCACCTATACCTGTGTTGGGTTTGGGAATGCCAGATGGTCCCGATGGTGGTGTTGGTTCTGGTACCAGTGCAGGCATCAGCCCCACCAGTCCTGGCAGCAGTGGCTGTTGAATGAGACTGGTGCCAGTGGTGGGCCTGGTGGTGGGAACCAGAGTCATTTCAGGTGTAGGCATCAATGCTGGCATGGGCTGTGGCACCAGAACTGGAAGTGGTTCTGGGGCTGGGACTGGACTGGGACCTGTATCAGCTGTGGTACCAGGACCAGTGCCAGGATTGGGATGGGCAGAGGTACTGGTTGAGGAACTGAAACAGGCACCTGGGTAGGTATCAGTGCAGGCTCTGGGAAAGGAAAAATGGGCCTAGGTGCCTTAGGGTCAGGTGCCCTCAGGGTGCAACCCTTTGGCTGTCCCTTGCCATTCACTCTGGAACCCACTCTGGCCTTCCTCTTCCTCCCTTTCCCACCGAGGTCCCATTGTCCAGTTCCAAATCTTCCATGGTGTCCAACACCTGGTGGGCTCTTCCCACCAGGTCCATAACCATCTTCATGGCATCAACATTCATGGCTATTTTTTTCTGGTATATATAGTGCAGCTACAAATTGGATCTGAAATGCAAATAAGTAATATGTGAGCCCTTTGCCATGTATATACTCTTGTTGCCATGGACCTTCAGCTTTCAGTCCACCTGCCTGCTTGAGGCACCCCTCCATTTTACCTCTTAGTCACTCATTCTGGAATGAGAGAATCCCATAGGTACCCCCCCCATAGATTTTCAAATAATTTACTTATCGCCAGCCCACAAAAGGGTTAAAATTCAAGCATTAGGCCCCCCTTTCCTTCTGCCATCCCTTTGCCCTTGTTCAGTTTTCTCCCGGAAAAAGCTTTCCCCAATTTTTGGAAGGAGGTCCATCATAATCCTCTTGACCCCCGGCCATCTCCGTGATACACTGGGATGATTTTCTTTATGCTATTCCAAAATTCCTCACTGCTGTGTGATCCCTTGCTTCTCAGTACACAAACAGCACCAGAATGACAAAATGGTGGCTGCTGCGTGGTCCACCTGATACCAAAATGGCAGCCTCAACACAGGACGTCCCACAAGGCCCATGCAGCTAAGATGGCAGCTGCATGGCAAATGTAGGCTGAAGGACATCACATGGTCACCCTCCCTTTGAATGTAGGCCAGTTCATCTGACAAAAACAGCTGCCTCATGGATTACTAGGCCTAAGCCTATCAGCTGGCTCCACATGACCACCCTTAAGTCCATGTAGGTCCAAAATGTCATGGGCGGTCACCTCACAACCTGGTAGGCCCCAGTCTAATATGATGGATGCCATGAGGTCTCTTCCACCACACTGTAGGCTCCAAAATAAAAAAACACATGGGGCGGCTGTCCCGCAGCCTGCTACAGCCATCCTACCCCCACACTGCATACAAATTTCTGGTGGAGTCCTTCCCAATCCAGATTTCAAACGCTGCTACATGACCAAGAAAAAAACACACTTCTCTAGCTGATCAACACCCCATGCATTGTCCTGGCGGTCACTCTCACTGCACATTTCCTAAGTTTCCCATTCATGAAAAACAGCATCCCCATTGTTTGGTTACCCTTGCTCTACCTGTGTGGCTAAAAGGAGCACAGAGAAAAATCAGATGTGGCTTAGCCCACCCACCACATGACCAGCCTTTGCTTGCCCTCTGTTGTGGCTGCTCATGCAGCAGTCTTCTCTCTGAAGGGCTTGTGCCCTCCCACGTGACCGCCCAACCTTGCAGCCTCTACACAGCAGTCAATTTGGGTGCTGTCTCCAAGTTCTTCTAGTGGCATGCTTCGGTATCAACTTTCAAATTCTGGGCAGCAGTGTACCATATGCTATATTGCACCATGAAGTGCCAGACACTAATGTTCTCATTGAATCCTTTAAAACATCCCATGTTGCCCCTGCTCACTGTACCTCCCCTTTCCAGCCAACCTACCAGTCACATGCATATCTCCCCAATTCTGCGACTCCTCCCTTCCTTTTCCCATTACCTATGACTATTCGAGCATTCTCCCTCATCTCTCTAAACTGTCAATTCATCTTTAATTACTCCTGCATCAAATTCACATCCCTGTCAATGTATCAAAGGCAGAACCGAAGGAAAACAGCCTTCTCCTTCTTGATAAATGCCCTAAAGAAAATACTACTGATGCTCCTTTTCTGCTCAGGCAATGTGGAGTTAAATCCGGTTCCTCCAGTTCCACTTACATCCCCTTCGGACTTTGCAGCTGTCCCTGGTCTAAAAATTATGTTGGTTAACATTCTAAGCCTTACCCAAAAATTTGACCAACTTCAAACATGGGCTGCACATACAAACCCAGATCTTATCAATTTTACTGAGTCATGGCTAAAAAAGACCATTTCCAACCTTCAGATTTCTCTCTCGGGTTACAAACTATTCAGGGCAGATAAGGAAACTGGAGGGGGGGGGGTCATCTATTCCAAAACCAAGTACACAGCTAGTGATATCTCATGTATATCTAGGCCTAAAGAATTTGAAATAGTTGCATTGAAGCTTCACCTTCCTTCCACAGAATGCATTACTATTATAGGTGGCTATAGGCCTCCAACCGGTGGAACTGAAATCCTTAGCATATTGAAATCCCAAACCTTAGCTGCCAACACAGAAATTATAATATTAAGGGATCTCAGCATAGATTGGCTTACCACTAAATCACACTGCCTTAAATCTATCTGTGATGAGCTTGGCCTTGTACAGTTAGTTACTGAACCCACAAGGAACAATACCTCTAACATTGCCAACAGCTCCCTCTTAGATGTTATTCTAACCACTCATCCTCACAAAATCTCACATTCATTAGTTTTTCATAATGATATGAGTGACTACGGTGTTGTAGTGTGCATAACATCCCAAATCAAAACCCGCCAACAGTCTAAACTCAGAACTAAGCAGTCCTTCCATAAGTTCAACACAGCAAATTTTCTTTCCAAATTGGGTAAGGTCAGATGGCAAGATCTATACCTTGCTAAAACTACTGATGAAGCTGCCTCTGTCCTTAATAATAACCTTACCTGTCTGATAAACAAGCATGCCCCCTTTATTAAAGTCAGGATATGTACAATTCTCACCCATGGTTTACTCCAAATCTCAATGCGGTGCTAACTAATAGAGACACACTTTGGGCCCAGACTAGGCATTCAAGCAGCCCTGCAGACTGGCAGGCCTTTAGAACTGCTTGGAATGCCTGTGTAAAAAACATTCATGTTGCCAAAGCAAACTTTTACATCTCCTCTCTGGAGCAGGCTAATGGGAACTCCCCAAAAATTTGGAGGACACTTAAATCCATTGAAGGACATCCCTCAGCTCCCTCTATTCCTACTAAGATTCTCACCAATGGTAGGGTGGTGGAAAACAACTCCTAAATCCTAGAAGAACTTAATTCACATCTTGTCACTGCTGGTCTAGCTTTTGACTCCTCACCTTATGCTAGCCAAGTGAACAGCAGTCCTAGCTCCACCTCCACAACCAGAATCCCATTACATTCCTTTCAGCTGCATACGATTAACTACAAAGAAGTTGAAGACACACTTCTTAACCTTAATACCAAAAAAAGTGTAGGGGATGATGGACTTGAACCCTTCTTCTTGAGACTAGGCTTATGCCTATCTCACTGCCCCTATCCTACATATTTTCAATCTCTCCATCACCTCTGCCACAGTTCTGTCCTGCTGGAAATCCGCCCACATTTTTCCCCTTTTCAAATCAGGAGAACCCTGTGATTTCAACAACTACAGGCCCATTTCCATATTGCCTATTCTCTCTAAAGTTTTGGAAAAATTGATCTATAGTCAACTAAAAAATCACCTCGAAAATAATTCACTTCTAAACCCAGCACAATCTGGTTTCAGGTCTAAACACAGCATTATTACAGCACTGGCTAAAGTCACTAATCACTAGATTTCTGCTGTGGACTCCAAGAAGATTACTGGATAGTCTTTCTTGACCTCAGTTAAACATTTGACACTGTTGACCATCACCATTTAATTACTTTCCTTAATAATTTAGGTGCCACTCTGTCTAGTGGTTTACCAGTTATCTCTCTGGAAGGATGCAAAAAGTCAAAGCTGATGGTCTACTCTCAGACTCTCTCTCGATTGTCAGGGGAGTCTCCCAAGGCTCAATTCTAGGCATGATTCTCTTCTCTCTGTATATTAACAATCTTGATTCATACATAACAAATTCCAGCCTGCACTTCTTTGCAGATGACACAGTATTGTATACTGAAGGCTCATCCTTAATCGAAGTTAGTGACATCTTGCAAGCTGACTTTGCTCAGCTTGAAAACAATCTTACAAAAGCCAAGCTTCTTCTAAATGCCAAGAAAACTAAGGCAATGATTTTTTTCATGTAGTACCTCCCTTGGCACTCTCCCTGTCTTACCAAAGGACATTATTGTTACCTCCTTGGGTGAATCCTTGGAAGTCGTACCCAAATTTAAATATCTTGGCATTTGGATAGACAATAAATTTTCCTTTAGTAATCATATTGAGGACTTATCCAGGAAGTTCAAAGCATGGTTAGGATTCTTTTACAGAAAAAGGTCTCTCTTCCCACCTGCGATCCGAACCAGGCTTGGCCAGGCCATATTTCTTCAATTACTTGACTACAAAGACTTAATTTATATCTCCTCTGCAATCTCAAGCCTAAGTAAGCTGGACATTCTCTACCGTCATGCCCTATGGTTCATCACTAGCTCCCCTTTCCGAACCCACCACTGTGACCTGTACGCAGCTGTTGGTTGGACCTCACTTGCCACCAGACACTTGATCCATGCTGTAATATGGACCCTCAAGATACTCCTTCACAAACTACCAAACTACATAACGTCTCTTATCGGCATCTCCCACAGTGCATATTCCCTATGGAAATCAGAATACATACTACTTGCTGTCCCTAGGCCTTGCACTATCTTTAGCCAACGTGCTATTTCTTATACCCTTTCCACCTTTTGGAACCAAGTCCAATCCACAAAGAAACTAACTAGCCTTGTCTCAATTAATTTCTACAAAGCACTAGCAGTATCTAAAATTAAAGATATTTGTAGATGCTTCTAAGCCTACACCCTACTCCAAATTAATCACATGTGTATCGAATGCCCTTGTTATCTCCAAGCCAGGAATGAAAATGCCTAACCAGCACAAAGCTTATATTTTGCTAAATGTTATGATTCCTTCTTACCTGCCATCTCTGCCCTTTGTGTCAAGACCTGCTACCTTTATCATACTCCCACTACTCCTCCTAACTCCCAGCCTTTCTTGCTTGTTAATCTCCTATTCAACTTGCCTAACTGTCCTTTCTCTCTTATCCCTGCACATTAACCATTGTATCGACTCTTATGTGAGATAAGGAAGAATTGTCTTAACTGGATCTTACTATGCTAGGTTGTATCTTATCATGAAATGTACTTTGTTCTTCCTAAATTATGTATGCACTTTGTTTAATTATTGTCAATGATTCCTTTTATGTAATGTCCTCATGTCTGTTTAAACGTCTCAGAATGTCCTTGTGAATGAGCTTGCTCAATGGAGTTTTTCCTGCACTAAACTTGAACTTGAACTTAAAGTTTAAATGCACTCCGCAGCCAACAAACCCAAAACTGCTTATTTCAGAGCAGAGGCCCAAATGACTAAATGAGGGCTCTCTCTCTGATGGCCGCTCGCAAACCACCAGCATTCTCCACTGCTCTGTACCATGTGACTGTTCTCCAAACTGTCCCATCCTGTCCAGACACTGCTTCCTGAAAACAGCTTACCAAAGAAAAAAAAAAACTGTTACCCACAGTCGCTCAATCCCGGGCAAATAAATCCACTTTCAACCTTTGCTATGCTGAAAACAAACACTAGATCCAGCCTCTCTTTGCAATAGCTATAGTACAGAGCACCAACCACTATCTGCCATTAAAAACTCAAGCTGTTCTTTGCAAACAGAACTAAGTTAGAAAACCAACTTCATATGCCACAAACCAACAAACCTAGGGTTTTTCTCATTGAATGTATGCTTTCTAGCAGAAACTTATTTATAAAACCAATAACCTACTATAAACCAATTATAATCCTATAACATATTCACAGCATGTTGGAGAAATTTCAGTTAGTATTGAAACAAAGCTTACCTGATTATAATGAGATCAAATTGCCTTTCTGACTGATGTGCTGACCAAAGCAAAAATTCTGGCTAGCAAAAGTGAGGGAGAACCCTCACTTACGGCCCCTTTTCAGCCCCCTCAAATCCCTACATAGAAACATACATAGTAGTTGACGGCAAAGAAGGACCGCAAGGCCCATCCAGTCTTCACATTTCTTTTTCTACCTTATGAATGTGCCATCTGCCTTTGCTCTGTCAATGACCTATCTATTCATACTCACCTGTATTGCTCCCTTATGCCTATTTCATGCCTGTTTGAAGCCCTGCACTGTATTCATATCCACCACTATTTGAGGTAGGCTATTTCATGCATCCACCACCCTTTCTGTGAAAAATAACTTCCTCAGATTACCCCTTAATCGGCCTCCCTCTAATCTCATGCTGTGTCCTCTTGTCCTGCTATTTTTCTTATATTGAAACATGTTAGACTCTTTCATCTTGTTAATGCCCTTAAGGGCTTTGAATGTTTCGATCATATCACCTCTCTTCCTCCTTTGCTCTAGGATACACATATTGAGCTCCATTAATCTGTCCTCATATGTTTTCTAATGCAGTCCCTGCACAATCTTGGTTGCCCTCCTCTGGACTGCCTCAATTTGGTTAATGTCCTTGTGAAGGTGTGGCCTCCAGTACTGCATGCAGTACTCCAGATAGGGTCTAATCAGTGTCTTGTAAAGAGGGATTATTACCTCCCTCTTACAACTTGTGATACCCCTACTAATACCCCCCAACATCCCCCTAGCCTTACCTACTGCTTTAGTGGTCTGCTTGGATGATTTCAGGTCATCTGTAATGATGATGCCCATGTCTCTTTCTTCTCTTGTGACTGCCAGCAACTCCCCTCCAAGCCCATAGGTGGCTTCAGAGTTTCTCTTTCCTATGTGCATGATCTTGCACTTCTTTGTAATAAACCCCAGTTGTCACTCTTCTTACCATTTTGCCAGTTTTATACAGATCTCTTCTCATTCTGCCCACCCCATCTGCATCATCTACTCTGTTGCAGATCTTGGTGTCATCTGCAAACAGACAAACCTTACCCTCCAGTCCATCTGCAATGTCACTGATGAAGATATTGAAGAGGACTGGCCCCAGGACTGATCCCTGAGGTACCCCACTTGTGACTTGTATCTCTTCTAACTGTTTACCATTTCCCACCACTCTCTGTTTTCTGCCTGTCAACCAGTTTGCCACCCATTTGACCAACTTCTGACCCACCCCAAGCCTACCCAGCTTATTAATTTATCTTCTATGTGGAACAGAATTGAAAGCTTTGTTGAAGTCAAGGTAAGCTGCATCAACTGCTCTCCCTTGGTCCACCACTGTGGTTATCCAGTCAAAGAAATATATGTGATTAGTTTGACAAGACCTTCCTGTTGTAAACCCATGCTGTCTTGGATCCTGTGTTCCTATGGATTCCAGGTGTTGCACTATTCTTTTCTTAAGGAGTGCCTCCATAATCTTGCCAACTACTGAGGTAAGACTGACTGATCTGTAGTTCTCTGCTTCCTCCCTGTTACTAGTCTTGTGGAGTGGGATCACATGAGCCCTTCTCCAGTCTTTTGGGACCTCTCCTGTGCTCAGAGACTCACTAAACAGTTCTGATCATGGCTCTGCTAGGTCCAGCTTTGCCTCTTTTAGTACCCTGGGATCTATGCCATCAGGTCCCATTGCCTTGTCCACCCTGAGCTTATTGAGCTCTTGTAGGACCCTTTCTTTTGTGAAGGGACTAGTGCATACCTCCCTTCCCCCTGTGTCCATTGTGCTGAGCTGTGGGTCGTGCCCTACCTTCTCTTCAGTGAATATTGAGCAGAAGTATCTATTTAAGTTACATGCTTTTACATGGTCCTCCTCCTCTCATGCCCCCTTATCCCATTTGATCTTAGCAATGCCCCCTCTGGACTTTCTCCTTTCACTAATGTATCTATAGAAAGTCTTGTCACCTTCTTTTTGTGTTTGTGCTAGTGTTTCCTTAGTTTGGGCTTTTTCCTGCCTTACTGCCTTCCCTGCTTCCCTTAGGGAAGTTTGGTGTGCCTCCCTAACATCATCCCGCTGCATTACCCTTTATTTCCTGAAGGCCAGCCTTTTGACTCTGACTTTTCCTACTACTGTTTTTGAGAACAAAAGTGGTTTCCTTCTTCTTTTCCACTTCCTTTTCTCTCTAACACAATGGGATGTTACTTCAGGTATTGCATCCTTAATGCTTGCCCACATTGCATGCACCCCCTCACTTGTATTTCTTCTTGCCAGGGCTAGCTTAACTGTGTTGGCCATCTTATCAAAGTCAGCTCCTCTGAAGTCCCATATTTTTGACTTGAAATTGGATGATTTAGTTCTAGTGGTCAAATTGAACCATACCATGTGATGGTCACTTACCCCCAAGGTGACCTTCCCCCTGGAGATCCGTGATCCTTTCCCTGTTAGTCAGTACCAGGTATAGGATAGCCCTGTCTCTTGTGGGTTGTTGTACCAGTTGTTTGAGCCCCCCCCCCAGGGAATCCACTATGTGTCTAATTCTGGCAGATGTTACTGCTGGTATTGACCAATCTGTATCTGGCATGTTGAAGCCTCCCTTTGTCAGAACCTCCCAATTAACTGTCATGTTTTGTATATCTTCTAACAGTAATGTGTCTATATTCTCCCCGTGGTCTGGAAGCCTGTAAACATCCCCAGTTCATATGACTGTCCCATTTCCTGTTTCCAGGGTGACTCACAGTTCTTCTGGCTCCTTATGTGTATTCTGAATTTCTGTAGCGTTGATATTTTCATTAACATAAAGGGCCACTCCACCCCCCCTTTTTGCAGCTTGGTCTCTTCTGAACACTACATAGCCAGGTACTGAAGTCTCCCAAGTGTGGTTACTGGTAAACCATGTCTCGCTAATGGCTACTATGTCCAGTTTAGCCTCTGTCATTATTCCCTGCAGGTCTGTTATCTTCTTTCCCAGATTGCAAGCATTTGTGTACATGATTTTCCATTGGCCAGATTTTGGTGTGTTAGTTGTTGGGTGAGGTCTGGCATTTCCCCTGTGCATTGTATGGGGAGCCAGGCCTTTTTCCTTACCTGGTGATGCAAATGAACTGCAAATATGCTGAACTCCTGTTTAACCTCCTAGCTCTGATTCCTCTCTCTCTCTCTCTTTCCCCTTAACCAACCAAATCTATCCCTCTTATTGGCCATGGCTCCACTCCCCCCTTTGTGACCTCATGGCTCCTTAACCAAGACTCTTTTGTCTTTTGTCTTCTCATCCCCACCCCCTGGTTATGTCATGGTCCCTCCCACCTTCTCCCATCCCCCTTCTGCCCTCTCTCTCTCTTTCTCTACCCACTGAGCTTCTTTCATGGGTCCAGGCTTAGAACAATGGTGCTTGTCTTTAAGGGACAAATCTTCTTACATCCCCTGTTGTTCAATAAGTCAAGAGGCTGGGAATCTTGATTTAATGTTACTTATCAGACATGGCTAAAACTCTGGGGCACTAGTCAACTGAAGGTAGTTAAGGCTTCAGCTCTGGCACCCTTATACATAAGGGAACTCTTTTCTAAACTTCACATCTGATGTGTGTCTAGTTATCGGCGTTTGATGTTGTCCAGCAAAGCTACCTATACTTGGGTAGTTGATACAAGTTTTCCAGCCCAGGACGTATTTGGAAATTGCCCCCTCCCACCCAGTTTTCCTTTCTTCCCTTCTGCAGTATATTACAGAACCTCAGATTCCACCACATATATGGGATGTTCATTGGCTCAGCTGTAACAGAAGGCTGAATGTAAAGGCCAATGAAAAGTAGAAACAGCTCTCTGAATGTTTTTGAACTAGACCTTCATGCTCCCAACAATTTGAAACAATGGAGATATTTTTTTATTGTCCTTTTATTTTGGAATTTTGTAGCTACTAAATGGTCAGAATGACTCTTTTCTTTGGTGACCTATGTCATATTGGTGTACACATTTTCCTGGCTCCTGGATCAAATGCAAACAGAGCACCTTGAGACTCATTTTTGCTGTCTTTAAGTTGTACATTTGGAATAGAAGATGACTCTTCATATTGCAGCAGAAACAGGTCACTCATATTGAACTCTTTGCTAAAATAACTACTGCCCTTCATTTTTATTTTGCTGAAGCACAGGTGACCATATCTGCCATTTTGGCTAAACAGTGGAGGAACTGACCCTGGATTATGGACTCAGATCAACCTGTCTCATAATCTGTGAATGACTGATTCTTTATTGCACACCTACATAGTCTGTAATTTTATTTTCCTTTTCTTAGGTACTTGTATTGTTTATTTTTCCCTCCAATGTTGCCTTTTCTTCTTTTCTGTATGTTACACTGTTTAATTAACCTATGCACTTGTGATTTCTGCTTATCCTGTGCACCATGTTTTGTTTTGTATAGTTTTCTTTCACAATAAACGCTCCTACTCTTTTTGAGAAATGCCATGGCATCTTTAATGTCTATCTGAACAAACACTGAACAGGCAGATGGGGCCTTGGTTAAACATTTCTTCTGAAAGACGGCACCTCAGGAGTGCGCACCCCCATGATGTGCTACAGTGTCAGTATTAGACTTTAACCCAGTTTCCCGAAGTGGGGATGAAGCCTTCCAATCTTTTTTTTATATTTACCATTTTTATTAAATATGTTCTACAGAAAGCAAAGCACAGTTATACAGTAGAACAAACAGTTACACAATAAATTTAAACAATAAATAACAATAAAGTAAAAGGAACACAACAGTGTATCAAAATGTATGGGGATAATAATTAATAGTTCCATAAGGCATCTTCACACTAGAGGGCTTTAAAAAGAACTGGTCCTTCTAACCAGAACAGTTCCATATTTAGACTTCTCAGAGCTGTATTTGCCTTAAAAAGTCAATGTCTGTTACAATGGCAATACATAACTTCAGAGTCCCAACAAATATCTAAGGAAGCAGGGATGGCAGCCCTCAATTCACCATCCCATACATCTCCATATTTATTAAAGAACCTATGCATTTGATATTACCAACTAGTTTATTTATTTATTTATTTAAGAGTTTTACCAGGAAGGCATACTGAGCAGAGTACCGCTCGATTCCAGATGTGCCCGGGGGGGGGGTTACAAATGATAAGGTGAACAAAAGCAACATCAATACAAATGATAAGGTGTACAAAAGCAACATAAATATAAGTGTGGTACAAGACAGTTGGTGAGAGCAGTCATACTTACACAAAAAAAATATAGTACCCAGTACAAAAGGTATACCCAGACCAAAGATTAAAAACTGGAAGTTAGGTAGTGAGGGGAACTTGGGGGAGGATCAGGAAAACAGGAGCAGGATGTAGCGAAGTGAGTATTAAGAAGGGCATTCTGGAGCGGGGAGCTGGTGGCATGTCTAATGTCTGAGTTAAGGGAGTTCCATAATTTGGGCAACCTGAAGCTGAAAGCAGCATGGCCAGACCTGGTGGATCTCTGCGGGATTAGAAGGAGCTGAGAGTCGATGTTTGGAGAGCGTAGGCTGGTGGGGGAGGGCTGTTAGGAGGACATCAGGTAGGAGGAGAGAGACTGAGTCCAGAACTTGGCTGCAGTTCTAGCACAGTGTAGTAGTCGCCAGTTATGGAGAGAGGGGAGATCCAGCGACTGGTAGAGACACAGTGATGAGTGTTAGGAGGCCGGTCCAACGCGAACCTGCAGAAGGAGTTGAAGAGGGGGTCAAGCCTGGATAAGGAAGTTTGTGGGGCTGCACTGTAGACTACATCACCATAATCCATAATAGGGAGGACCATTTTTTTGACTATTGCTAGTTGTGTTGGTAGAGGGATGCAATTTTTGCTGCGGTAGAGGGCACCCAGCATGGGATGCAGTTTTTTGTGAAGAGCATCTATGTGCACAGAAAAGTCAAGGTATTGATCTAACCAGACACCGATATATCTATAGGAAGTGCAGGCCTTCAGTGGGGAGCCATCCAGAGTGTAAATCATGGGGGCAGGAAGGTGGGTTAGTTTAGCCCAGGTACCGAAGGTGAGGGAGACTGTTTTATTTGAGTTTAAAAATAACTGATTTGCGTGGAACCAACGTTGGAAGGAGTTGAAGTCCTTCTGCAGATGGGATGAAAACGCCCCCGGGGAAGGGCCAGAGGTGAACAACACTGTGTCATCAGCGTACATGTGCATGGCGGTATGTGGGCATGCATCAGGCAAGTCATTGAGAAAGATAGAGAACAGCAGAGGGCCAAGAATGGACCCTTGGGGGACTCCACAGGTGACTGGGAGAGAGGAGGAAGTAGCCGACCCAAACCGGACTGATTGGGTCCTACCTGCCAGGTAGGAATGGAACCATTTAATTGTGGATGCAGACAGTCCAGCTTGAACAAGTTTAGCCAGCAGCAGGGGATGCAAGACCGTGTCGAAGGCTTTGGCCAGGTCGATAAAGATAGCTGAAGTAATTTCCCCATTTCAAACCAGTGCAAAATTAATGAATAAAAACCAAAATAAGTTAGGATTTCTTGTAAAAAAACACTAACTAACTAACAAAGCTTAGTCAAACTACAGTATACAGAGAGAGAGAGAGAGAGAGAGAGAGAGAGAGAGAGAGAGAGAGAGAGAGGTTCACCATGTTTCAGTCCCACAAATAAGGGAAGGGGAAAGGAGGGAAGCCCCACACAATATAGGGCCCCCATCCCTCCCCACACCTCAAAATTAACATAAATAGATTCAAATATAGGCCTTCCTAGATTCCTATCTAGTCCCATATCCACTAAATATCCACAGGATGAAGTCAACATAGTGATATAATTTATACTTGATCCATTTACACCAACAGAGATCAAATGCCTCTACACAGTCTGACGGCAGGGCATGAAGTCTCCCTAGACAGACTTACCAGGAGTCCATAGTGGGGATTGTTTTAGTATGCCACAGTCAGGTGATAACTTTTTGGCTAGCCAATATGAGTATTTTAATTTGTCCATAAGTAGCCCTATCGAACTGGATACCATCAGGCATTGTGGAGGTCAGAATATAAGAGGACTCAAACAAACTCAGGCATTCATATATAGATTCTAATTCCTGAATCACTTTGATGTCCAATTATGATCCAAGTTAATTGTGTGGGATTTAAATCCCAGAGATCTTTTTCTCTTGCTTTATGTGTCAAAAAGGTAAACAATTGTAGCTGGCTAGTCCTGAATAAGAATGGTCTTTTCTTTGTCTAAGACATTTATACCTGTACTCCCCTCCCTACCTACTGTCTTTAAATTTAAAAGGAAATTTGTAACTCTGTTATTATACTAACTTGTTTTGTTATATTTTTGCTTTTTAATTTTTTTATTGTAATTTTCTTTTTCTTTACAATAATGAGAACACTTAATCCAAAAAGGAGAACTTTTATAGAGTTGTTGGTTACATAGACAACTCAGCATCAGAGCATATGAAGGATAGCTGTTACCAATTAACAGGTACTTATCCTGATATATACAACTCTTAACTTTAAGGTGTTGGAAAGGCAAGGCTTCCATGCTCCATATTTTTACATCATGGGGCTCTTTGTGGCTTCGGGTGTTGTCTAGGCTTCTGACACCCTAGCTAAAAAACAAACAAACACAAAGAACCACTATTCTATATACTATTTAGTGCACTTATATATATAATTAGGGAAGGCAATACAATACAACATATTCATACATTCATGAATAAGTGAGTGTAATAAATCCATTTACCCAATCCTGTTACCTAGCAGAAATCCTGGTTGTAAAGTTTTTCAACCCCCTCCGGTTCTGGGGGTGGCATATCTGGTAAAGGGGGTACAACATTTTTTGTAGATTCCTAGGGAATTATTTATCAGGTGGGAGAGTTTGTCCATACTGGCAATATGAAAAATTGAGGTGAGAAGCTCTTGGACACTAGGAATCACTGTAGTTCTCCATCTACATACAAGGAGCCCCTTTGTTTGCATGGCCTATAGGGCTAGCCAGCAATATTCTAGCTCTTGAAGATGGGGGACTTCTGATTTCATACCCAGAAGTAGTAGGGGGAGGGATCGAGGAAAGTGTTTCTTCAGGACTTTAGCCCCTATCTCACATACAGTATCCCATACCTGTTGTATTAGAGGACAGGACCAAAGGATATGGAGCAAGTCTCCTGGTTGGGAGTTACACCTCCAAAATAAATTGGAGCTTAGTACCCCTGCCATATGTAGTACCACTGGTGTATGGTACCATGAATGGAGAATTGTATTTTGTATTAATCTGCTCCTTGCATCTGTAAAATATTTTTGGGCCCCCTTCCAGCATTCTTTCCACTGTAAGTCTGTAAACTCAAGTTGCAAAGTCCCCTCCCACCTCTGCTTGGACTTCTCAGTTTGGCTGGGTAATGTGTCCCGGAGGGCAGCATATATTGAGCTAGCCAGCCCCCTCTCTTTTGTTAACCAAAAAGGTACAGTCTGGGTGACCCCTTTTGCTACATGGGACATATATTTCTGAGATGTGCTATGTATCTGTAGGTATTTCCAGAAATTGGTAGTGGGAACTGACCATCTGGCTTGCAGGTTGGCAAAAGAATCTATTGCCATAGAGGATGGAGTGAGTATATCTTCCAACTTGGCGATACCCCTGTCTGCCCATCCTTTCCAATACACAGGTCTTTTATCTATACGCAGGTTCTCGTTCCCCCACAGTGGAGTTAATTTAATTGGTTAATTTAATTGGTGCCAAGTCCATTTTCAACTTCCTTCTTATTTTTATCCAGCATTGTAAGGAGGCTCCTATGGTGGGATGCACTTTAAGGTTTTTTGGGGGGTTATTATAGACCATAAGTGACAAGGAGATATTTTGACTTACAGCCTGTTCTATATCCACCCATTGAGGTTGGGGAATGGTTTCTATACACAGCCAGCATAGGGATTGCACCATGTGAAAGGCCTTCTTGTAATCTTCAAACTAAGGAAGACACCACCCACCTAAGCTCCAATGAGCCCTAAGTTTATTCCTACTATACCTGGGGGGGTTTCCCTTCTCATAAAAATCTACTGACTACCTTATCTATCTTCTGGATCCAGGTCTGTGGTAAGGAAAGGGGAAAATGTGCCAGGAGATAAAAAATTTTTGGCTCTAAAATCATCTTAATCGCAGCTATTTTGCCTGCTAGGATTAAGTGGCGTTTAGTCCGTCTGGACATGTCCTCCTGTAAGTCTAACAGGAGGGGATGGAGATTGTATTCCCATAATTTAGAAAGCTTGACAGAGAATAGAATACCTAAATATGGGATACTTTTCTCCGCCCATTTCAGACTGGTATTTCCCAGTACTGTCGGTTGGCACCTAGGATTAAGAAGGAGGACTTCTGTTTTGGTGGAATTAAGCTGAAGGCCTGACAGTCCTCTAAAGTGGCGTAAGCTATTAAGTATACAGGAAAGTGCCTCAGTCACATCTGCTGCAAGGATCAGAAGGTCATCTGCATAGAGAAGGGTAGTATATTCCCTGCTATCAACAGGGATCCCCTTGATAGTCTAGTTATTTCTAAGAGTAGCAGCTAAAGGTTCCACAGCCAGCACAAATAGGAGGGGAGAGAGATGGCAGCCTTGTTTAGTGCCACGGGCTAACTCAGAAGCCGGGGATAAAGTTGAATTAGTCAGTAATCGGGCCAATGGGGAAGTATATAGAGCTGTTACCCATAAACAAAAGCGAGGGCCTATTCCCAATTTCACTAAAACCGCATGGAGATAATGCCACTCCAAGGAGTCGAGTGCCTTTTCAAAATCTATAGCTACCGCAGCTGCCGGGGTTAACAATTGAGAGGCAACATGGGTTAAATTAATCAGGGTCCTAAGATGGTCTGCACTATACTTACCGGGGACAAAGCCAACTTGAGAAGGGTGTATAAGCTGCAGTAACAGGGGTCCTAATCTTAGCGCCATGGCTTTAGTAAATATTTTGCTGTCCACATTAAGGAGTGAGATTGGGTGGTAGCTACCTGGGGAGGTGGGGTCTTTCCCTTTCTTGGGCAGCACTGTAATAACAGCCTCTCTTAATGTGGGAGGTAAAATCCCTTGCACTTCCGCTTCGACATAAGTTTGTTGAAGAGCTGGAGTGATAATGTCAGTCCTGACAAAGCTCCACTGAATAACCATCCCCACCTGGGGCTTTCCCCGGTTTAAGAGGGAGCAAGGCCTTCTTCACTTCATCTATGGTTAGTGGGGCATCTAGTTGTTCAGCCTGCTGTGAGGTTATAGTGGGAAGGTGTAGTAATTGAAGAAAAGGATGGATTGCTTGGGGGTCTGCCTGTCTGGAAGAGGCATACAAGGATTAATAGTATTCTGCCATAACCACATTTAATTCCTTACTTTTAGTGTGCATTGCCCCAGAAGTATCTCTCAGCCCAGCTATGTAATGGTCCATTTACTGTTTCTTTAACCTATAAGCTAATATCTTCCCCCCTTCCCAATATTTTTGTTTCAATCTCAAGATGGAGAGTTCCGCTTTCCTTAATAAAAGAGAGTTTATCTCCATCTCAAGACCAACTACCTTCCTACAAAGGGAATCATGCCCAGTTTTCCCTCTTTGTTCTTTATGCTGCTGCTGTGCTACTTTAAGCTCATCCTCCAAGTCTTTAAGTTTTTGTTCCCCACCTTTCTTTCTAGTTCCTGTGTAGGCAATGATCCTACTTCTCACGGTAGCTTTAAATGCCTCCCATCTGACCCCGGCTGTGGTATCTTGTGCTGGGTTGTCTTGAAAAAACAGCCATGCCTCCGCTTTGGCCCATTCCAAAAACTCCATATCTTTTGTTAGCAGGGGTCTAATCTCAAAAAAGTGGAGGTAGGAGTATGTGGTCCCCATAGAATAGTCAGTCAAACTGCAGCATTATCTGAGATTACTATGGGGAGTATACTGGGCTCTATAGCTGCCTGAGTAAGCTGGGGTGATGTTAACAGAAAATCAATACAGCTGTAAGAACCATGTACTGGAGAATAAAAATGAATAATCCCTCCCCCTGGGATTCAGTACACGCCACACATCTGTCAGTCCTTGGTCACTCATCCAATTCAGCAGGGCTCTCCTTCCTTTCCCATGTACAATCCCTTTTTTTTATCATGGTTTTATTTATCATGGGGTTAAGCAATAAATTAAAATCCCCTCCAGAAATGGTGGCCATGCTGTTTTTATTCATATCAAGGAGAGTTTGAGAGGTCTGATGAAAGAAAGCTGCATCGTCTTCATTTGGCCCACAGATATTCCCCAACAAATTAGGCCCTGTAGGGGCCTGAAAAATACCAGTTATCCACCTGCCCTGTGGATCAGCCCTGGATGTGATGAGAAACCAGTGTAACTGCTTATGTATTAAAATAGCTACACCATGCTTTTTTGTCGAGGCTGAAGCATGAATGTTGACTCCCACCCAGTCCCTCTTAAGGAGCCCATGGCCCTTTCCATCTAGTTTCGCCTCCTGCAGGAAAGCCACTTGGGCCTTGATCTGTTTCAGATATGACAGTACCTTCTTCCTCTTCACCGGCATGTTCAACCTCCTCACATTCCAAGTAATACAAGTTAGTTCAGCCATAGTCATAGCCCTCGGGGGATAGTGGGGCACAAAATAAATATAAACCACCGGTGAAGGAGAGATGGCAACATTACGAGACATTTAAATGAAATTGGCCTATCCCAGATTTTTTCTCCAGATGTAGAAAGCCTTCTAGGACCACCATGTCCTGTATAACCAGTCTACTTTTGCTTAGGATCTTTCCCCTGTTATCTATTAGCAACCAGGTTTCACTTAATTGCTCTTTAAACGTATGCCGCCTCTTAATCCAAAACACAAACACACACAAAAACCAGCAATTAAACATATTTACACAGTGCTCTTCCATGCTCCATTGGAGCCACCCTACATATATGATCCCTTGCTGCCCTTGTAAAGACCAGATCTGTAGATTGGTTCCTGAGGATGTGGCAGTCAGGACAAAGTCTGACCTATCTGCCTTCTGTTTCCCAAACGATATAGCAACTGGTGGGGGGGGGCTGCATGCAAAAATAATGTGCATCAACCTGCATCATTCCGAATGTATTCTGCAATGTAGTAACCACTTAGTAAACAGGAAACTGTTTCTGGGGATATATCAGTATGGGGGGATCTTAGGCTGTGGGCCCCTTGTGGCTAAAACCTTTCTCATACCTCCGGGATGCAAGGTGCCACTATAAAAGAAAAAGGGGAGCCCTTATTCCAGTGACTAAACTACCATTAGGCTATGTTTGTCACAAACACCAGCACCCCCAAGGCAACCACCCCCTCACATCATTAATAACCCAGAGCCCCCAGCAGTAAAACACATTCCTAGGCATCCCTATCTGGTTGAAAACTCCCAAACCAAGGAATAAACAGGATCAAGCCTAGCACATAGCAAAGGACCACATCCACTCTCCATAAACTCTGCAATGTGCATCAAATGCATATTACCAAGGCTAGAGGTGCTTCACTCAATTATTCCTGCCCTTATCTCTTGCCCTCTGCCCCAGCATCTCCTCTCCTGTGTAACTGAACAGGGGATACTAACTATGGCCTAGAGATCGGTGCACCCTGGAGGGGTATGTGTCCCAATGTCTCATGATCTCTAAGCCCAAACAGCTGATTTAAAATCTTCTCAGCCACGGGGCAATAATCAAACAGAATAGAAACCCCTGCCTTACACAGCATGAATACATATTTGTTACTTATCTAAAATAGCTCAGAAGGCTGCTTCAGCAAATTCGAGGCTCTGATCACTCGTTGACACTGCTTCTGTGGCCTGGTTGCCTTCGGGGTCTTCGGTGCTGCACCCATGAACATTGCTCTTCTGTGGGTCCATGTTGCCTCTGCATAGGAAATCTTCTCCAGTTGCTGTGGTCATGTTAGTCTGGGGGGCTGCTTCTACCAGGGAGTCTCCTCACGTAAAGGATCTCTGAAGGAAGGCGAGGGGGATCTCAATACCTTGTATGGGTTCCGGGTCATGTATCACGCTAAGGCTGTACTCGCATCATGCTGTTTTTCCCGATCTGCAGATTCTGAGTAGAGACTGTTTCTAATATGGGGATGCTCTCTGTGCCTGTAGCTATCGCTTGCCATTCCTTTTCTACTGCATCGAGGAAGCCCATTTAGGGCCTCGGACTGAGTTTCAGGATCTGTCAGCATTCCTTCAGGTTCTGGGGGATCTGTGCAAGTGGGAGGTTTGGGGGATTCACCTGAGTGCCTCATTAGAAACTCTTCCAGGGCTACTGGCATCTCAGACAAAAGTGGAATTCCATTATGCAGTATACTCATCGTGGATGGATAACTTAAAGAATATTGGATGCCCATTTTCTGCATCTTATGGTGCAATGGAGTGTATTCACACCTTTTATTTGATAGACCTCTTAAAAAATCCTGATAGATTGAGATCGGATGTCCCTGCCAGCTTAAGCGACCCACTTCCCTGACCCGCTGTAACAGTGCTTGCCATGTGCTATATGCTAATAGTTTAAATAAGATAGCCCTAGGCTTGCCCCCTTTAGCCGGCATTTGAGTGAGTGTTCTGTGCGCATGTTCTATCTCCAGTTGGAAATCTACTTGTAAGCCCAGGATTTCAGGAAGGGCTTGTTGTAGAAACTTAATAGTATCACGCTTTTCCACTTCCTCTGGGAATCCTAGCACTTGCAAATTATTTCTTTGGCTTCGGTTTTCCAAATCATCAGCTTTGTTCAGAACTGCATTTATTTTACTTTTTTGGTCGCTCTGCGACCCTCTGATCTCTTCAATCGCCGATTTCTGCGTCAGCGACTGCTGTTCTATTTTTATTATGCGCCCGGTCAGATTTTGAATGGCCTCTGATGTATGGTGAGAAGCTTCGGTCAACTCATCCATGCGATGTAAGAGCTTCTCAAAGAGGGCAGTAAAATATGTGAGGTTGAGCACTGGGTTGGGCGCCTCCGCCATGCTGCAGGCCATAAACATTGAAAGGGCTCTCTTCATTGAATCACAGCTGTTTCACTGCTGAAAAGGTAAAATTACACACCCAGAACCTAGCTGTATTCACTAATGTTGTAGTTTACGGTCTTTGTATCGTCCTAGGAACAGGCAATTTTGGATCAAATCTTCTGCATGCAGCAGCTCCAAAATTAAGCTACCATTCCACTCGCTGGTTAGGCCATGCCCATTTGTTTTGTTATTGTACTGTAAGTTGTAAGCTCCTCCTAAAAATTTGGTAGGAAGTAATATTTATATCTATGCACTGAATATTGATTGATTGTTAATTGGTGTCTACTATGTTTGTGGAAATGTGTGACTATGTAAAAATGACTGCCTTTCAAATTATTAGCAACTGCTTTTGTATTAAGGACTCCATTGATCATGTGGCCTGGCTCAACTGGGTAATTCTTGTTCATATATTTTTATGAATTATTTTGTGAAAAATAAATATGAAATATTATGAAATATTTTTATGACATTTTTGAGGCTGGCAGCATTGTCTAGACATTAGAATAATGAGCTATGAATGAACATGGTACATCCAGAAGACCTGGGTTTGATTCACAGAACCTCCACTAGCATACTATGTGACACTGATCAAGTCATTTAGTCACCAAAGTGCTTCCAGGGTCACCCCTAAAAACAGGCACTTGTGCCTAGTGGGCCTTACCCAGTTATCAACAGAATAAAATAAAATAAATAAATAAAATGAATAAAGTATATTACTACTACCACTACTATTTTATAACAATGACAACAACACTATCAGAAACTGTTTACTGTTCAAAAAAATGAACACCACTTGCATATTGCTGCTGCCAGAACTGACAGCAGCAGCAGTGGTCTTGGTCTTGGTGGCAACTGAAGCACACAGTACACTTTTTATTTTTTGGAAGTGTTTTGCTTGCTCCTCTAACTGCTGGCCATGACCTGCAACTTGTTTTGTAGGGTTTTTTTGAATACTCTCCATCATGTGTACCTTTGGACCATGACCAGATGCCTGCATAACATTGCTGCCTGACTACAGGACACTGTGAGCACTATGGTGGTGACCTGTCACCAGGCTGCAGTAGTGTTGCTGCCTGAGGAGCTTGAGGGACTGAAGCTGGCTATTTCTCTTCTCTTTCCCAGCTTGAGTCTCTTCCCAGGCAATGGTTGCCTATTTTTTAGCCACTCAAGCCAGTAAGTGACATGGTAGTACTGCTGCTTTTCTGCTGTTTGACATTGTTGGGTCTGTAATTAAAGAGAAAAAAAAGTATTGTACACCATCAATATACTGATTGCCACAGCAGTGACAACTCCCCACCTTCTCATGCATTACCCTCACCAGACAGTTTTCACTCCATTACCATAGTACTGCACCATGTGTAAAATAGATCTTTCATCTGATGCCTCCAAAAGACTTAAATAAAACTTAACACTTGGGCACAATTCAGCTTCACATCACACATCTCATTTCAGAAACCAAAATCTAAACCTGTCACCAGTTTTACCCCTTGTAACCCCCATGAAAGCCAGGAAGACCCCATAAATGGAACAAACAATTCTTCCTCCCCCATGTTTGTATGCCATTACTTCCTTGAAATTTTGACATCGAAATCCAGTACAGTGAAAACCTCGAGGTTGTCACTGTACTGGACCCAATGGTGAAATTTCAATGATTTCAAGTGTCCCCTCCCCGAACAAGCTCTGACTCAGAGTTTGTTATATTAAAGAAAGGGGTGTGGTGGGAAAAGCACTCCTTGTGGAGGGTGCAGGTACGCAGCCCCCTGAAAAGAAAATACTTAATGTAGGACAGGCAAAATTTCGCCTGTCGACATTGTTACTGCCACTGTGCTGCATTTTGACAACTCAGTTGTCGATGCATCTTGGTGGAACCCCCAATGTTGTACTTCAAAGATATTCACCAAGAACATCTCCAAGAGTGCAAGATTTTATGACAAAGTGCAAAGGATATTGACTTTTGTATCTGACTGTCTAGCAGGACACATTACAACTTTCTCAGCCTCTTCATTACAGATGTCCAGATCACTTCAATTTGAAAAATACTACTGTTGTAATACCGTTTCACAAATTTGAGCTCACCTTTGACCCCAATAAGTAGAGATCTACAGTATCTCTGTGTTATCAAAACTCAATAAACTCCTAGAAAGGCTGGCATTGTACATAAACCAATTACTCTCCTACTTTATAACAAGGGATTTTTACTAGCACAGTTCAAGTTCATACCCAACAATGCACACAGCACAGCACTGCTGAAGGCAACAACTGATCTGACTCTTACAATGAATTATGGCTACGCTGATAGAGCAATTTTCATCAACCCGATGAAAGCATTCAACACTGTCAATCATGGCATGCTATTGTACAACTTACAGCTGCTGCAATGGTCATGGTTGAACATTTCCTAAAATGTCTGCACTATCTCTAGAGAAATTCCTTGTCCATCTGCAGTACCACTGGAGGGCCACCAGAGAAAATCTCTTTAGAAATAATGCTAAATAGTTGTAAAAATCTGACCATGTCTATTGCTGCAACTGAAGGCCTCCTAGCATTAACCCACAATGTTGTCTCCTTATTTAAAGGCTACTGTTGGACAGATCTCAAGTAGTGAAGATCCATGTTTCATTTTTTTCCAAAAGCACTCAATCTACAGGTCCCTCAGTGCTTCATTATAGTAGTCTTAATTTTCAACCTGTTCATCAAAGACTGTACACACACATCAGTAAGTATGTGAATGTCAACATGTAACTCTACACCAATGACAATCATCTATACTAAGACCAAGAGCTCAGCATCTTCTTGCAGTCAATATTTGACAAGACAGAGGGCTGGATGTGCAAACATTAATTGCTACTACTGTATATGGCATCAAAACCAAGACAATGCATTTTACTGTCAAACCATAATGATTCACTATATATGCAAATACAGATACTGTACAGTGGTGACTTGCTAGATCAAGAGCTACCATTTGATGACCACACTGCATGAGCTGTAAGAAGCATGTCACAACATTTTGGACTACTGTATTGCAACCTCATATGCCTGGCTTATAACACTAGAACACTGATACTCCAGCAGTAGTTACCACCAGCATTACAATATAAAAGTGAAGTTTATAGGTCACCACATTTTACAGTACTGCAAAAATTTATTGTAGCATGTATAGGCATGTTTTAGGTTGTGAATGAATGACTTATCACAATTTGCTGTATAACGATTTCAGCTTTTTCTTTCCTGAGAAGATAAGTTAGATCAAATGAGTCTCACTAATTTATAAATGTATTCATGGCCTCTGTCATGATCATATAAGTAACTTGTTGAATATAGCAAACAAATCATATCAACTCAAACCTCTTTCCAGGTACCAGCCCAGCATCCCCAGAACCAGGGTCTGCACCAGAAGACATATGAAGAGAGACTTAAGGAGCTTAATATGTATAGGCTCGAGGAAAGGAAGGAGAGGAAGGACATGATAGAAACTTTCAAGTACCTCAAGGGAATCAACAAAGTCAAAGAGGGTAGCATCTTTCAGAAAAAGAGGTGTGCAAGAACAAGGTGGCACAATTTGAAGATGGGGGGGGGCTCAGAGGTAATGTAAGGAAGTATTTTTTCACAGAGAGTGAATGCATGAAATGGCCTTCCGGAGGAAGTTGTGGAGTCAAAAACAGTGGTGGAATTCAAGAATGCATGGGACAGTCATAAGGCAATTCTAAGGGTGGGGGTAGGAAGAAGTAGGCTGTTGGTTAACTAGGATCTGCACCTTATCCATTAAGTAGGGAAATGGGCAGACTGGGTTGAACAAATGGTCCTTATCTGCCATCAAATTCTATGTTTATATGTTTCTAGAACATTTTAAAGTATTGGAGATAAATCCTTCACTGTCACTGCACTGACTTTTTAGAATTGGCTCCTGGATAATACTTTATTAAGGATTCCAAAATCATGGGAAGCTTTAGAAGTGTCAAGCACAACTACCTTTCCTCTCCTGTGGACCCTGCAATCACTAAACCAATCATTTCCTGCCTCACTATCCCCTTCTTCTCCAACAGCGTAGTTCTTTTTTCCTGCTTAGAACTCTGATCTGCTTTGGTGCCTGTACAAATAGTAATGACACTAGACTGTATTTGTATATAGCTTTAAATTATGCTGCCATTTGATTGTGAGCAATGACTAATTTACTGGATAACCCAGCACTTCATCCTATTCCTTGACTGTGTGCAATGTAACTTTCCCTAATGTATAATACTCTGCTGCTATAATGCTGCAGTAATGCTGTACTATTCCCCAGGACCCCCTTGAAAAATAGATTCTGCACTTCAAATTAAAGTTCAAGTTTATTTCATCAGGAAAACTCCATTGAGGAAGCTCATTTACAAGGAGGTCTAACCACAGGCAAACAAGAATAGCAAAACAGCAAATACATAGTACAATACTAATACAACTAATTGGACAATACAAAAAATAATCAAGTTGAAAGGATAAAAAAAAACAAATAGCCTGGAAGAGACATAAAACAGTTTTATAAAATGCAAACATTCACAGCCAGCAGAACCAGGCATGAGAATAACTGTGCAGAAGTGAGTCAAAGTAAGAATGTTCAAGCCCCCCTCAATAGTCAATAAAGTGCCAAGGTAATAGTACCTAGTAGCCAGGTTAGCTAGCATGACAACAGCAATCCTCCTTAAAGGAGCTGTTTATTAGGGATTTGGCAATGGTCAGAAATATGTCTTTGGAGAACCTATGTGTGTTTTGGGGATTATTCCAAACAGACTTAAATGAGGATGTCATGGTGTGCATGATTCCAGATAAATAAATAGCTATTTCACATTACTTCTATATTTCATCCACCATTATTTATTACTGTGGTCATATGTATGAAAATTAGATCTGTGTTCTTTGACAGGTCATTATCTCCTATTGCTTATAACCTAGCCATTGCTGTTATAATACTTTGCTTGTGACATTACAGTTCATTCCATGACAACTAATTGTGAAATCACATCAGAAAATGTTGAGTTCAAGTAAGGACTAAGGTATAGGGTCAGATAAAATGTACAAAATAAAAATCATGTCCAAATGGAAATGTCTTCAATACAAACTGATGTGAAAAGAAATCTACAGAAGATGCATGAAATAAAAACTGACTGTGTGTGTATATATATATATATATATATATATATATATATATATAACAGACAAAGAACCTCTGTGCGTAAACACTGAGGCAAGGGTTACCCCAAAGGGCATTTGGCTGGGAAGCCAAGTTTCAAGAAAATACAAAATCACACATGCCCCACAATGCAAAGCTCATGGGCTGCATATATACAAATCTACAGAATGTTATACTGTGGTCCAACTTTAAGCAGAATTGCATGGTGCCGGCACCATGGATTCTGCTTAAAGATTGAATAACACTCTTTATTCTGCTGTTACACTGCAACCATGTAATTTGTATTTTATATATATATATATAACATTTTAAAAGTTTTCTTACAGCTGTCTTCAGCTCTCATTTCATTCATATGTATTCATAGTCCCAAGGGAATAAAAATACAGGATTACCTTTGTTCTCCAACCTATGCCCGCAAACAATTTCCAAAGCTGCACTTAAATATAAAGAATGATTAATGTTCCCCTAACATGTAAACAGTGATATGACCTTCTGTTCTAGTTCTTTAACAGTCCTTGGCATTTGACACTGCTTGACAAGGAGTCTAGACAACCACCTGAGAAAGATGCACAAAGTAAACGGCAGCCCAAGGGTCCAGAGTGTTGTAGTAAATGTAATACATGCACAGAGATAAAACCTTCCACTCACACACCACAGAAACAAAAAAATCCAAAACACAATTTCACAATGGTGTGCTCAGGGAACGGTGGTGCTAGAGTCAAAGTAGCCAGCCAATGTTTAAACAAAACAAGAAAAGGACTCAGCACTCCAATATGGGTAAATTCTAAATGTAAAAGTGCAATTTTATTCCAACAACAGTTGCTAGCAAAAAACAACCCCACTGCTTCAACCCTGTAGCGGGCCTTCCTCAGGGGGGTGGGTCTAAGGTTTCAAACAAACGTGCATACTATTATACAAGAGAAATTAAAGTGGCAGTCCACCATACATACTAAAGAAATACAAAAAACATGTTGCAATCTCAATTCCATCATTAAAGTTTTACAAATTACTCATTACAACATTTACTTTTGCATTTAAAATGTACACAGACTGGAGGGCCGAGTCCTTTTCTTGTTTTGTAGAAACAAAAAAAGTCTGAACTCTTATAAAAACATTTTAATAAAGCTAAATATACACAGCAAGCACAACAAAATTGTCTCATTTCATGAATACACTCTTTTTCAAGAGATCCACTGACCCCCAAAAAAGTGCACCCTAATTATATACATAGATTTCAATTAGTTTCAGTTAAGCACCAGGTGAAGTGAATACAAACAACTGAAGTGCACATCATAAAAATACACACACAAACTACATTGCAACTTGAAAAATTTCATCAGCTGTAAATGGAAATAGTATGTTAAACTAGTGAACATGGAATCTATCAGTTGCCATTCTGTATATTAACACAGTTTATTTTGTTATCAGCACTATGCTCAATTTAATCAAACAGGGAAGCTTTACCACCCATTTTATACTGTACATAACCCTGTCATTACTTAGCTTGGGTAACTGGCTTAAAGCACACCTGGGTCAGCTGAGCATGTAGAGCTAAGTCACAGTTTACGTGTTTTTTTTTCTTATTTTGTCCCCTTTATAACAAATGCATGTATGATTGAACATCCACCAGAACAGAAAAGTAGACCCCAAGGAATATGACCCCAAGGAATATCCTAGAAGATGCCTCTGCTAGAAGAATATCTTAACCCCAGCAACAGTGCACAGCAGGATTTGATCAAATAACAAATCATTTACTGTAGAACTGATTATATCTATGTTTGTTTAATTGGGTGCATGCTGTAAAGTGGCCACAAGTATTTTAGCGATATGGGATGTACACCTTAATACCCTGTTATAGAGGGATTGCAAATTACTCTAGTTTAGTGCAATCTTATTTTACCAGAAATGTCAATCTGAGCAAATATAGCCATTTTTTTAATGGAGAGAATCTAAAACATTCTTCTATGTAATAAAATAGTATTGAAATTCTCTTCCATTTACAACAGCTTTGCAGCAATGTGGGTGTTGGGGTGATTGTCATTATATCTCCCAGGAACTCAGTGGTATAAGGCTGCTTCCCCCGCAGGTCATCCCAGAAATGATTTTGCTGCCAGGTACCATGCACCTGTCCTTCATAATGCTTCTGCAGGGTTCTCCTAATTGCTGCCAAATGGTATCTCATTCATGAATCCTCAGCCACTTGGGGCCATATACTACTTTTCACTTGAGAGACAAGAAGATTTGTCTCCTCATCACTAAAAGGACAGGACAACATATTGTGACTTCCTTCACCTTCTCTATCACAAGACATCATTCTAAATTAACTTTTTGAAAGCAAAAAAACAAACACCTATAAGCAGTCTCATTTTAAAACAGCAATGGTATACTGTGCCAGTTATACATGTATGGTGCTGTAATATACATTATATATTAACCCCATTTTCTGTATATGGGGCCCACACTTTCCCTGTTTTCTAAATATGGGGCCCACAAGGACAAAACATATCAACTAAACTACTGATATCAGCCACCCTTAAATTAATGGGTCCTTGCTACTTTCAAAGTCAGCCAAACTAAAGTTTTGTGTTGCTCTTTAACTGCAGGGTCTCTGATACACAAAGTATCAACTAACTAAAGCTATGGGCCACCTTTTAAGTACTGGGTGCTTGATGCACAAAGTATAAGCAAAACTACAGTTATAGGCCACCTTTTAGCTACTATGTTCTTTGTACATATAATATTACCTAAAGTACTGCTGTGGATCACCCTTTTAGTACTGGGTCCTTCATACAGTAAATATAAGCCTGGATATTTGTAGGTCTAGATTTGGGCCCACTAAATGTTTTTTCCAGGAACAAGTTTGTGCCAGGAGTAAATCAGATGTATATTGAAACCTGCTATGGCTCTATGGTAGTACTGAAGGTATATTCCGATATACCAGCCAGGCATTAACCAGATTGCATTTGCAAACCACAGACCCCAACTGACCACAGGAGTTATGTGGCTAGAAAGGTTCTAAGTGAATTATGATCACAATTGGGCTGCTAAGGCCCACTAATGGCATTTGCTCATCTGGAGCAATCTACCATATTGGCACTTTAAGATACAAATGATCCCATAGTACTAGCAAGTTGATACTTGGTCATTTGCATTTAATTATGGCCTCATTTCAGGCTTGAAGTGAACATACAGTAATTTGCAACCATCCCCCTCCAGCGTCTGTCTGGTCTGCCTGTATTGCAGAATTGGTGCCCCCCACAAACACCAAACAGCAAAAGAGTACAAATTTCTCTGGTGTCCAGTGGACCCTTGCAAAACTGCATCATATTTAAGACAGCTTCCTTGGTGTCTAGCTGCCCCAGCTCTTAGTCATCATTGTAGTGTAATATGATGTACAGTAACAATTACCCATACTGTACATACAAAAACAGCCATAAGCAAACACACTTAAGGAGGGAAAATTGATAATTCTGCATATCATGGCATCATATGGACCTGTAGCACAGCAGACCTCACAACTGTACAGTTATAGAGACCATGTTGCTACTGTCTGTATAACTGTACCGTTGTGAAGTCTGCTGTGCTATGGGTCCATATGGTGCTGTATAATGCAGAGCTATCAACTGTTCCCCCTTCAGTGCATTTGCTTAAGGCTGATTCTGTATGTACAGTATGGGTAATTGATACTGTACATTGTATTACACTGCAATGATTTGTTGGACATTTCCAATATTCATACAGATGTAAATGCACCCTGCTGGGTGCCACATCACTTACTGTCAGTCTCAGCTGTTCCTTTTATTTATTTATTTATTTATTTATTTATTTATTTATTTATTATTTAAACAGCAGTTTGGAAAACCTTTGATCCATAGGCTCATTTACAAAGGTACCTTGTCACAGTAAGACAAACCAAAATACACAGTATAGCAGTACAACACATAGGTATAACAGTAAATTAAGACATAGATACAAACAAGCTGGTACAGGTAGGATGGATGCAAACAATACCAGAGTTATGTTGTCCTTAGCAGCTTAGTAATAAGCTTTGTCATAAGTATTGAGTACGGCTTTGACTAGCGGCAGTTACAGCATCGGGTGTTAATAAGGTGGTTACGTAAGGAAGTTTGAAGGCTACGATATAGTTGGAGCTCGGGAGATGGAGGGGGCAGTGTGTTGAACCAGGAGGGGCCTAAAGCTGAAGGCTCTTTGGCCGTGAGAGGTCCTAGCTCTAGGGATAACAAGAGAGGTTTTCCCAGAGGTCCAAGTATGAACTAGTGGGACAGAGCGGCGTATGGTGGTGGTCAATCCTGGTGGGGAAAGCCCAAGAAGGGTCTTTTTTGTAAGGGTACAGGTAAGATATTTGAGGTGCTCATCGAGATAAAGTACCAGCGCTTTAGCATACAGTAGACAGGTGTGTGTCATCCTAGGTGCTCCAGTAATTAACCTGCAGGCCTTATTCAGAGTAGTGCGAATTTTATGGAGTGCGGTCTGATCAGCAGCACCATACACCGGCAGTCCATAGTCCACTAGGGACAGGATAGACCAGGTGATCATGAGTCTAAGAGCCTCCTGGGGAGGCAGTGTTTATACTGATGTAAGATGCCCAATCGGATATTAGTGGCAGTGGCTAGGGCAGCGATGTGTCCATGGAAGGAGAGGGAGGGGTCAAAATGGATCCCTAGGTATTTATAGGAGCAAATTTGTTCAAGTGGGAATGAGGACCCAGAGCGAATGAGGAGTTTGAAGTTGCAGGACTTGTTTTGGGGATGAGAGAAGAACATAGTTTTTGTTTTTTTAAGATTTATCATCAATCTATGTTCCTTGAACCAGCCCTCGGCTTCAGTGAAGGACTTCTGCAGCGAGTCCTGGAGGGCAATAGGGTTACGACTTGAGGCAAAGATGACTGCATCATCAGCGTACAATAGAATGTTCCTTGAGCAAGAGTGTGGAAGGGTGTTAAGGTAAAGGGAGAATAGTAAGGGGCCCAGAATGGAGCCCTGGGGAACCCCAGAAAAGATGGGACAGATGTCTGAGCAGGTCCCATTAATTTTTACATGCTGTGAGTGGTCAGACAGATAACTGGTGCACCAGGAGATAGGCCCAGCAGCAAAACCAGAGAGACTAAGGGCATCAAGAAGGAGAGGGTGGGAGACAGTGTCAAAAGCTTTCGAGAGGTCAATGAAGACAGCACCAGCCAGAGAACCAGTTTCTAAGGAGGAGTGGAGAAAGTTGGAGAACTCTAGGAGGGCTGTGTTGGTACTGTGGCCCACTCGGAAGCCATGCTGCTCAGGACAAAGGACATTGTAGGTGGAGAGGTAGTCAGAGATTTGAGAGGCCACTACTTTTTCCAAGGCCTTGGAGAGAGGAGAGAGAATGGAGATCGGTCGATAGTTTCTAGCCACAGTCCTATCACCACCTTTAAAGATAGGGGTGACAGTGGCGACTTTCCAGGCAGTTGGAACCTTCCCCAGGCAAAGAGAGTGGTTGATGAGGCATGTGATCGGGGTAAGGACTGTGTCTAAGACCAGCCATAGGATACACGGATCCAGGGTGTCACTGCCCGTACTATTACTCTTGAGGGCAGTGACAAGGTGCGGCCTAAGTTCTTGGGCAGAAACATGGCGGAGGAGAAAATAAGGGTGAGAAAGATTTATGGCAGGTGCTGGGGGAGGAGGGTCAAAAAAATTTGTAGGGAGGATAGGGCTAAGGTCAGTGAATGAGGTGTTGAGGTGGTTGGCTATGAGGGCTGGGTCTGAGGAGATCACACCATTAATGTTGATCTGGGTGGGTGGGGGGAGTGTGCACTCCCATTTAACTGTTTAATGTTATCCCAGAAGGTTCTGGGATTCCCCCATGAGGCAGTGAGTGAGGACCGATAGTGCTCAGACTTGGCCTTTCTGATGGCCCGAGTGCACTTGTTTCGGGCTGCAGCATATAACCGCCTGTCATTGGGCCGGCCAGTCTCAATGGCACGGTGCCATAGGTTGTTCCTATGTTTGAGCTGGTGGATCAAAGCTGGGGTAACCCAGGGGGCATTCTTCCTTTTAGAATGGTGGGTCAACACTGGGGCAAAGATATCACAGGCATTATTAAAAGTTTGGGTAAAGAAGGAAAGAGCTGTGTCAGTGTCAGGAGTTGCCAGTATAGGGAGACCAGTCAATTTGGGACAGAGAAGTTCCTTAAGTTTTATCAGTCCACCAGGTATTAGGCGCGCCTGGCATGTGGACTGTGCTATGGGTTTGGGGACTGAGGTTGACCAGTGGAATAGAATGGGGGAGTGATCGCTGAGAGAGTCTGGGAGGACTTGTACATTGGGGATCCGATTAGGGCGGTTGGTGAGTACCACATCAAGCAGGGTTCTGGAGCCTCTCTTGGGGTTAGTCCTGGTAGTGTGGGTAACCAGTTGCGTTAGGTCTATTGCAGAAAAGGAGTCTCGGGTAGAGGAGGAGGAGGTGCTGAGCCAGTTGACATTTAAGTCACCCACCAGAATTTGATCAGCGGTAGGAGGTAGAGAGGTAAGGTATTCTGTAAGAGAGGCAATGGCCTGCATTTGGTCCCTGGGGGGCACGTATGCAGTAGTCAGATAAAGGGGTCCCTTTAAAGGGTCAGGGGTTAGCTTCAGCATAAGCGCCTGGGCCCTGGAGTCAAGGATGGGAGCAGGCAGGGCTAATACGGGGAGAGATTCCTTGACATAAATAGCGCAGCCACCGCCCCATCTCCCAACATGGTCAGACCGGAAAAGGGTGAAACCAGGAAGGGAGACTAGAGTCAGGGAGGATTTCTACAGCCAAGTCTCAACCAGGGTGATAACATCAGGGTTAATTGATGTGACCAGGCATTGTAGTGAGTCAAACTTTTAGGAGGCTACAGATATTCATGGAGACCATGCATAGGCCTGTGGTGCAAGTTGGGGAGCTCCTGGGAACCGGGGCTAGGTTTGATGAATGTTCCTGACAGGAGTAGTAGCATGACTAAACCCTGGCTGGGAGATGGTGAGAGGTTTTCCTAGATTGACATGGGGGGAGGAGGCTAAGGGAGCAGGGTGGGCAGGGAGGTACAGGAGGGAAAGCAAGAATAAGAAGACACCCAGATGTGCCTGAGTTGAAGAGAAAGCTATGGGGAGGGCAGGGAGGACGGGACACACAGAGGTCCCAAGGGCAGGAGAGGAGGTTCAGGAGCAAGGGGAGGGAGGGTGCCAGGGGCACAGTGTGGACTAGCAGATGGGTAAGTGGGTAAGTGCACTGCTAGTGGGGATAGGCACAGGAAGAGCGTGATGCAGGGCCAATACATTGTGGTGAGCAAGATCCCAGGGAAGTAGTGCTGTACAGGTAGGAGTAGGAAGTAGTGACTCCCCCATGCCAACACCTGTGTACCCTATGCCCCTGGAAGCCCATTGTCATGCCTCCTCCCACTGGTGCAAGACACTTAGACCACCTCCTAGCTGGCCTAAGTGGCGCCCCTTACTGAGTCCATGGCAGGACTTGTGAAATCTCAAAAAAGTGGATGTTGCAGCCCAGCCATGGCTCAAGCCCCCTTGGGACCTGGTGCACCAGTTTGTTTAACACACCTTTGGTGCAAGGGAGCTTTGGCACAGCTGCATGTGGGTTTTATGCAAGCTGTGATAGAAAATGGCATTTGAAGCAAGTTGTGACACAAGTCACCTCATGCTTCAGACTTTTTTGATGTAAGCCCTCTGAGTTGATCTAAGTGTTTTGAATATTGAGCCCAGTGTCTTTTAAATCAGTGTACATTTTTTGCTCTTTTCTTAAATCTTGTGGGGACAACTGTGTCAATGTGTTTAAGTCCAGAGCAGCCAAGTTACAGTAGGAAGTAGAGAGCCAATCACCAGAAGCACTAAGGCTGTCCACAAGGTAAATGGGGTTTTCTGTAAAAGGCTGCTCATCTGGGTCAAATGTTTTGCATATAGCATTTACAGTTTGTTCTGGAATGTGTATTCATGCATGTCTGTCTGTGGTGGATGACATTGGGTGTCCAGAGAGCACATCAGCATCTATAAGATTCAATCCAGTTCTGTATCCCACACAGTAATAAATTGACAATGCTGAAAAACCACCTGCATCTAGCTGTGTTAAGCTTTGCAGTAGTTTGCACATACAGTATGTCAGTGGATTGTTGTCTGTCTTGACTGTAATGTGCACCCCATAAATATATTCATGAAACTGGTCCACAATAGCCCACTTGAGAGCTAGGAACTCTAACCTGTTCGTGAGATACTTTCACTCAGCACTGTTTTGGCTCCTACTGGTGAAGGCAACTGGTCATAGTTTATTTGGGAGAACTTTAATAGAGGACTGGCCTAAGACCACTGAAACTGGCATCTATATGAAAATGTAGGATTTCTCAGGGTCTGCATAGGCTAACACTGGGGCTTGAGTAAAACAATAAATTATCCCTTCAAAGACTTTGTTACATTCAGTATTCTACCATTGTCCAAATGGCTCAGTGGGTTTAAAATAAGAGTTGGATTCTGCAATAGTAGCAGAGGTCTTTTTGCTTTCATTGGTGAGTGGATAGCCTTCTGTCAAGTTCAGTACTGGCCTCACCACTTGGGTATAGTCTTTAACAAAATGCCTGTAATACCCACAGAAACCTAGGAAGTGTTGTAAGTCTTTCAGGTTTTGGGGTTTGGGCCAACTTTGGATCAGTTTGGATGCCTTGAGCTGATACAATATGCCCCACATACTTGACTGAACTTTGAAAGAATTGGCACTTGTCAATGGAGAGTTTCAGCCTGAACTTTTCCAGTTGATCTAGAACCTTTACCAGTCTTGCATCAAGTTCCTCCAGGGTCTTCCCAACACAATCACATCATTAAGGTAAATCAAACATTCCAGTAGGTTCAAATCTCTGACAACTGTTTCCATAAGTCACTGAAATGTTGGTGGTGCGCCTGATATACCTTGAGGCATCCTGAGAAATTCATAAAGCCTAAGTGGACATATGAAGGCAGTTTTCTCCAGGTCTTGTAGAGTTACTGTGATTTGATAGTAGCCACTTCTCAGGTCAGGCACAGAGAACCATTTGCTTTCATTAAGACAGTCTAAAGCATCTTGAATCCTGGGCATAGAATATTGATCTGGGATAGTCCGTTTAAGAGTTCGATAATCTACTCACATATGCACAGCTCCATTTTTTCTTTCACACAACTACTATTGGAGAAGCATATGGACTCCTTGACTCTTGAATAATGCCTGCATCTAACAGTTCCTGCAAATGCCTCCTCACATTGTAAGTGTCTGCTGACGCCAATCAGCAGGACCTCTCACGGAAAGGACAGTCATCATGAAGTCAGATATGGTGCTTTTCTCTGGCTACACATCGCACATCCCACTCATGAAGAGAAAACACTTTAGTCCTTTTGGCCAATTATTAGCTAACAGGGGTCTTCCATGTCTCAGGTATGGAGGAATCACCCAAATCAAAAAGTTCTGGGTCAATGCCAAGCTGGGCGCCAGCTTTGGTTGGGGTTGGCTGCACTGCATTATTCACACAGTAAATACGACCCAAAGTGCAGTCTTTCCTCACAACAATGTCTCTCATGGTAACATTATTCACCTGGACAGTGACTCCTTTAGTGTAAGCATGAGCTATCACTGGCAACACACTAGGCTTCACCAACAGCCCTTCTGGCAGGCCATGTTCATCTGGAGTATATAGCATCAGGATCTGATTCTTAACATCCATCTTCAGGTGTACCAAACCACTGATACTGCACACAGAATTAGGTGGCAGTACAATTCCTTCAGTATAATGTGTCTAACTATCCTAACAGGATCATCTCAATCTTCAGCTGTGGTCTGCATCTGTTGGTAATGGGTCTTATTTAGCAGGGCATACACATATAGCACTCTTCCCTTATGCTTGTCTTCCTTCTCTTGACAAAGCTGAGCCAGGTGACCAAACATTTGAGCATTAATTCCAATAATTATGGGCACTCCTTTGTATATTTCTGACTCTGGGCACACTAATGCCAATGTTTCTGCAGGATCTCCAACTCCAGTTACTTCGGAGGGGAAAGCAATCCATACTTTGAGGTATCCTAGGTACAGATAGGATTTGTACTTCAGTCTCCCTACATTCAAACCTTCCAAGGGCAGTAGCTTATGAGGGGACAGGTGCTGGTCATACCAGTTCTTGAAAATAACTGTCACTTGGGAATCATTATCTAGGACAGCTCAAACAGGTACTCCTTCAATAATGACTGTAGTTTCAGTAGAGCGTCCAACAAGTTTGTTCAGGTCAAATGGTAATGTCTCAGGTGCTACCACTGAAGATTTTGCTACACACTGTGTAAAGATTGGTTTAGCTGGGGATCCAATGGAATTCCCTTCCTGCTGCATCTGGTCCAGCAGTCTTGCATCCACTATGTGTAAGTCCTTGGTGGGATTGACACTCTCACTCTGAGTGGTCATCTCCACCACAGTAATAACACAAGATTCCTTGCCAGGTCAGTTGCAGATGGAATGATCCATCAGAAGACTTCCAGTCAGGACTACTTGTCTTTTGACATTTCCCTTTGGATGCTCTGTTACATGCATGTCAGGGTGCTGGTTCTCAATCACTGATTCCATCCATCTTCCTCACAACTTGCTGTGTGCTACACTTTTTCAATTCATTCACTAGCACCCATAGTTCCTTCACTTGGATCTGGAGTTCATTAGTGGCTGAAGAACTGGGTACTTGTATGAAAACACCCATCACAGATGAGTTCTGGTCAGGGGTTACACCATGCTAACTTTGGTGGGTGTCACGTCCTTTACCTGAAGCTACAACATTTGTCGAGGTGGTTGTCAGTCCTCTGAGTTCAATAAGTTCTCAAATTCACAGGCTGTCACTGGCAGGCCCTTTCTCTGGGACTGGAGTTGCAGCTACCACACCAGCACATGGATCTCATGATTCTTCTTCTTCATCCTCAGCCTCTCACAATTCTTTCATCAATAAGCTATGGGAGGGAGGATTATCCCTATGGTCTTGTAGTCACAACTTGACCAACAATAAACTGGAATACCAGGAAGATTTGAGTATGTTATCCAGCTTGACTCAGTTTAGTTCACTTATAGCCACATCTCCTTTCCTGAAAACTTATTGAAGCACCCTCTCTAGCCAAGTTTGAAAAGTAGAAAAAGATTCTTCCTTCCATTGTTTAATTGTTTTAAACTTCCACATAAGATCTTTGATAGACTCTGTGTCCCCAACACATTTTCCAAAGCAGTCAGATACTCTTGAGCAGGAGCATCTGGCTCTGTAGCCCTCAAAGAATAGATAGTGTCTAATGCAAGCCCTTGGAGGCTTTCTCCCAGGCATATTTTTTTCTCGACCTCAGGGCATTGTCAATCTTGCACTAAAGGGACAGCATAGTCCATCCATGTCTCTAAATCATCCTCACCTACTGGGGTGAGTTTTACTCCTGAAAATATTCTTAACCTATGATAAGAATCTTGATCAACTGATGGCACACAGGTGGGTCCTCTTCCTGACATCTGGGACAAGGCACCCCATTGGACATAGAGTACTTTTTGAACCTCTTCAATTGGCTTTCCTTGGTCCTGCAACCATTTGCTGAGTTTTTCCATAAATCCCTTAGACTTGGCTGATGCTTCTCTTGGGAGTCACACTAGCCTGTGTAACTATAGTCCATGCAGCACTGGATCCTTCTGAGGTCAGTATGTCAAGCACTCAAGTGGCATCAACAATATTTAAACTTTCTATCAAAACAGTTAAAATCTTAGTAGTGGGGCCCATCACTCAACCTCTTACAGCAACTGGGCTGAGCCTTTTAACCACAGATAAACCTTCCTCTCTCTTCTCCCTATGTGACCCGGGTGGGACTCCCAGGTGCAAGATGATGTTCTGGGGATCCAGCTTCTCACCTTCTCATCAATCGAGCTGTCTATTGCAGGCTATTGCAGGTTGTAGTGTCATCAAAAATTTGAGGTTTTGGGGCAAGAACACTGTCCTCGTGAGCAGTTGACTCCATGTAGGACCTGACAGGTAAATAGGAGATCCCAGCTGTGCCTCCAAAGATGCAACCAGGTCACCTTAGATGTTATGGTTACTACCCCTGCACTGTGGGCTCAAATAAGGTTGAGGAGCCTGGGATCTGTTTTTCCTGGACAGAGGATTCATTCCCAACAGTATAACAAATAGTGCAGTGCCTCCACCCAGAGTTAAATTTAAGTGGGCCTGATTACAAAGTGGTGCAACCCATGGGATCCCATACCTACCCACCTCCCCTCACAGTCACTCCACACATGGAATGCCAGAAAAAATAGCAAGATTTCAGTATGCAGGCAATTATTGACTTTATGTAATATGATCACAAGTGATATGCTCACTAGACTATACTCAGCAGTTACTTTTAAATCCAACTTTTTTTGTGTGCTAAGCACTGAGCCTCCCTAGAGTAATGTCACACTGATTCACTGCTTGTGCCCCAAAAAAAGTATTTTGTTTTTTGGTTGTAGTCTGTTTAACTCTGCATGAACTACAGTTTGCCCCTCTTCCTGGTTCCTTACAGGAACCACCACCCCACACTCACTGTCTAACCATGGGTATACTTATATGCTAGTAAATAAAAAGAAAAATATAGTAATTGAAATGAAATGCATACGCACAAAAAAGCAAATATTTAAATAACATTTGCTTTCTCATAGCCTCTTTGCTGTCTCACAGCTTAGTTTTATATGGCCCACTCGCTCTGGGTGATACCCCTTTGTAGTCGTGGACCCTGAAGTCATATGCCTATACTCTGCAAAGTTACTTTTAAATCAATGTTTGTTTTGTGTGTTGTTAAGCACTGAGCCTCCCTACAGTTATCTCACACTGATTCACTGCTTGTGCCCAAAAGAAAGTACAGTTGTAGCCAATTACATGGTCAGATATTTCCAGATATTTCACACAATTTCTAAAGAGATTGTCTCTGCTGCCCCTACTTTGGAACTGCAGAATGCAGGAGATTTCTCTAGAAATATCTCAGAAATTTCAGGAAATATCTGACCATGTCTTTGGCTGTGACTGTATTCAGTTATTTGTCTGTAATCCATTTAGCTCTGCATGGACTACAATTTGCCCTTCTTCCAGGTTCCTTACAGGAGTCACTGCCACACACTCACTGTCTAACCCCAGATATACTTGCATACTAGTAAATAATAAGAAAAATATAGTAATTGAACTGAAATGCACACAATCACAAGAAGGCAAAAATTTAATTGAAGGTTGCTGTCTCACAGTCTATCTGCTGTCTCACAGCTTAGTTTTAAATGATCTAAAAAGATTGAATAGAATAGGATCAAGTATAGACCCCTGTAGAACCTCTTAGGAAACAGGAAGAGAAAATGAGAGATAACCATTCCAATAAATCGACTGAAATCTACTAGGTAAGTAAGATGAGAACTAATTGATAACATTAGAGGTGAAACCATATGAAGACAGATGCGTTAAAAGCAAAGAGTGATTGATCATGTCAAATGCTTACAATAGAGCAATGAAAACAGATCTCACAAGACACTCCTTGTCTAGAACTCTGGATATGGAGTTATGAAAATTAATCAGTGCTGTTTCAGTGGAACATTTGTGCCTAAAACATGATTAAAAACTAGGATGAACTTTTGTAGTTTGTCAAATTGTCATTTTTCTGAGAAAAACAATTTGTTTCCCACTAATTAAGAAACAATAGGGAGTAGAGAAATAAAACAATAATTGTCAACTAAAGTTTTGTTCCCAGCTTTTTGGAGAGGAAAACAAGAGAGTGCTTCCATGTTGGTGTGTGTGTGGGGGGGGGGGGGGCAAAACAATACATTTCTGATGTTTTTGTATTAGTTTCTGTTTTGTGCTGGGATTTGTGTTAGTCAGCATTTTTACTGATCTTTTGTTTTCAAGATTTTGATTGTGGCATTGTGTGCCGTGATGTTTTTGCATGCAGAATTATCATCTAGATGCACTGAGTACTGTTGGCAGAGCAAACACTGGACATTTGTTAAACCAACCACAAGCAAACAAGTGATTGTTATGGTAAATTAACATTTCAGACCCCTTTTTTAGTTTGACGATTTGGACTTCATCAAGCATGCCTTTCCATTTTTTGCCTTGCATAGCAACAATCATGCACAACACTGTTGCAATCACTGTCATCTTTGTTGTTGCACAGATGGGGAAAGCGTAGTATGAAAGTAAATGGACTGAAGAACATCACTGATGGTAAATAAGGGTTTGAAAAGATACAGGATTTAGCAGAGTAAAGCTTTAACGCTGGGAAAACCAAAATTCCCATAGGGAAAACTATCTCAAAGAAAGCCTTCATTTCCAATGCAGTTACTGGGTACCACCACATTTTATGAAACTGCTAGCAGAAGATAACATATCACTAGCATAGCAGTTAGTTTCTTCTGCAAATAAACAAAATAAGCTATCAGGAAAGTAAGCCGACAGTAAAGCTCACCCCCATGCTATTAGCCAGCTGCTGAGCCTTTGCTAGCAGAATCGGACCACTGGAAGGAGTGTCCATTGTTTGGTAGGCACTGAACCATCTCAGAATGGCACTTTCTATCAGATCATTCCTCCACATTTTTTCTGTTACAGCCCTAATTCAGCCAGGCTTTGAGTCTGCTAGCCACCCCCGCATTTAGACAGAGTTTTGCTAATGGTGCACACATTGATTGGCAATGACTGGAGTTTGTATTATTATGCTCTGTTGGTTTGTTTGCTTGTATATTTCTACTTGAAGTTGTTTGTTGCCTTTTTACTATTCCTATTCTTTCTTCATTTGTATTCTTAAAACCACAATAAAGCATGCCTGCAAAGTAAAAGGATTGCTCCCTCATGAAAAAGGATCTTTTTTATGACTCATAATACCAAAAAATAGTCTTTTTTCATATCATGAATCAAAAAAAGATTTATAATCTTAAAAAAAACAACAACATTTCAAGGGCATTTTTATAACAATGTTTCAAGGGCATTTTTTCACAGTTACATGCAGAATCCAGCTAAAGGGGTCCCAACAAGCAAGCTACTTGTTGATCGTTCTCCAGAATGTAATTTCTGTGGTTTTCCAAATTTGAATTTTAAGGGGAAAAAGGGACACTAAGATGGTGGCAAACAAAAAAACAGCTCATGAAAACGTCATAAAAAGGATCCCCATATGAAAACTTCATACAGCTATTTTGAAGTACTGACTGAGCATGCCAAGAACCTGAATTTTTAACATTGTATAACTTTAAAATGGAATAATATCTTTTCACCAAACCAGCAAAAGGCATCACTGTGGTCAAAGCCCTTTTTACCCTGAAAATTTCAAACCAAAATTCCAAACCATTTGGGCACTAGGTGATGTCAAAAATATATCCAAAAAACAGTCAAACATTTTTTTTTTTGCTATCAGAATCTCAGAATGCACACATCCAATCACAACAAAACTTGGCATGTCGAGAGAACAACCACAACATACTGTGCATGCAAAATGTTGCCCAAGACCAGAGAATGATTGTGAAGTAATTAAAGTGGAAAAAATTGGGTTAACATCAAACTACCTACTCAAACCTTATTATAGTGGTGCTACTGTGTGACTATAATATGGAATAAATAAGGAATGAAGTGAGTGTTAGGGTTGAAAACCCCAAGACAAACTCCACACCTGTTGTTGCCTGTGGGGTGGGGTGTTTGGGTTGGAAACTATAACTCACATTTCCCTACTTTTGTTGCTTTAACCGTAACTAGTTCATTAACAAAGTTTTTTGCAATTAAAATCTATACTTTTTAAGATAACATTTTTTTTCTGTAATTAGTTTTTATAAATGCATAAGTATTTTTCTATATTTAGTTGTTATAAATGCATACGTTACAATTCTGACCATTTTCAATGGAAGCTATGGGATTCAAACCCAGGTATCTAGGTTCATAGCCGAAAGTCTTTGTCACTACACTATATTGCCTCCTTTGTTATCAGTGTGTCAATGTTCTCTTATCCAAAGTCAAGCCAGGTTCAGACTAAAACAGCCAATAATACTTCCCTGTTTCTCTGTATTACTAAAAGTATTGTTCAAAATTTTGCATATTTCTAAGCTGTTGAAGAGTCTGAAACTTCTTTAGTTCACATGAACACAAAATCTGTACTCTAATGTCTACTTTAACATAAGTTAATACATGACTGCTTTCCTTATGTAGCCCTAACATGTAACATACTGATTTATAGCCCATGATTCAAAACAATTCACATTTTCAATCTATCAGTATACAAAAAAAAATAGAAATTGTTGTAAGCAGTAATTTTGAACAGACCAAGCTTCCCAAAGAGGGATTGTTAGTAGTTTTCACCTGTTTTTTCTAATTTCCTCAATTTAAAAAAAAAGGAATGCAAATAAGGTCATGATTATTCATGAGCTATGGTTACACTGACATTTTTGAAAACATGGAGCACATAGGGAACTGTTCTTCTTGCAATCTCAACAAGTTAAAAACAAAATTAAATTGTTGTAAAGTGTGAATTTGAATAGCCGAGCAGGATCCTAGGTGATAGGTTTAAATGCTTCCTTGATAAGCATTTAAATTAGCCAAGGGGGAGGCACTGGAAAGGAGCAGGAAAATCCTAGCCCAGCCCCCCCCCCCAAATCAGGGTAGCAAATGAGGTAAACACCAAGATAAAGATGTTGATAGGGAGAAGGGCTGGGCTAAATGAAGAAAATGGCAAAGGCAATAAGGACAGAGATGGGGCAAAAAGGGGTAAGGCCATCAAAAAATGGAGGGTAATGAGTACCAATGCCCATAGTCTGGGCAACAAGCTCCATGAACTGGTGACCTTGATGGAAGAGGGATGCCTGGATATCATAGCAGTCACAAAAACATGGTACACAGAGAACCATGAATGGGATGTTCACATACCATGGCATACAACCTACAGGAGAGACAGGGAGGGGAGAAGAGGGGGAGGAGTAGCTTTCTATGTAAAGGAAGGGATAAAAGCAATAGAACAAAAGAGTAAACAGGGAGGAGAGGAGGCACTGTGGGTCACCTTAGAGACTGGAAATGGCACCACAATCCACACAGGGGTTGTATACAGACCCCCATGTCAGGGGAAGGGAATGGACAATAATATGATAGAAGGCATCCTTAGAATGGTAGAGAAAGGGGAGATACTGTTGATGGGGGACCTGAATATGCCAGATGTTAACTGGAGCACCTTTGCTGCAGCCGCATCCAAGGGCAGGGCCATTCTTGATGCCCTACAGGTGGCATGCCTCAGACAGCTAGTTTTGGAACCCATTCATGAGGGAGCAATCTTAGACCTCATACTCTCTAATGGGGACAGTGAGAGAATCTCAGATCTAGGAGTGGGTAGCCATCTAGGAACAAGTGACCACAAAACAGTGTGGTTCACAATAAACTCAGCTACAGAGTCGAGCTATACAAAAAATGAGGGTACTGGACTTCAGCAGGGCTGACTTTGGCAAGATGGGAGAGTGCCTTAGAAAAGCACTAGCAAACAGGCTAGAAGGAGGGGTGGAGCAACAATGGGGAAACATCACAACTGCCATCACAGAGGCAACAAGCCTTTGTGTGAAGCAAAGAAAAAAATCAAAATGAAAGCAAAAGCCACTATGGTTCTCAAAAGAAGTGTCGGGGAAGGTTAGGGAGAAAAAGGTAGCATTTAGGAAGTATAAGGAAACACAGAAGGAGCAGGACATAGAACTGTACCAGTTAAGGCAGAAGGAAGCAGGGGAGAGAAGTCAGAATAACAAAGGCCCAAACTGAGGAAAAAAAATAGCCAACTCGGTTAAGAAGGAGGATAAAACCTTTTATAGGTACATCAGGGAGTGCAGAAAGACAAAGGGAGGGATAGTGAGGCTGAATAGAATGGATGGTGGGTGGGCAGAGAGGGACAGTGAAAAAGCAGGGATTCTGAACAAATACTTTTTTTATTCAAATTTTATTGAAATTTTCAATACAGAGAACGAATCATAACAGTATAAAACATAATCCACTCACATCAGGTACAAATGTGCAATATTCATTCTCCCCTCCCCCTCCTACCTCCAACGCCCACCCGAACAACCCCGCACAACCTTTACACTCAGCACCGTAATTATGGATGCAGCCTACTAATGCTTAAACTTGCAGTGCATAGAGAGTTTGTAACGGGCCCCAGATCTTGTCAAAACTTCCTAATTTTATTGTGAAGACTGGCAATAGTCATCTCTGTTCTTAGATTAGCAAATAACTCCTGAAGCCATTCAACATACATTGGTACCTCCGTATCTTTCCAATGACTTAGGACCACTTTTTTAACAGACAGCGAAATTAAAGCTATATGATACTTCCTGTTCACCACCAAAATGGAGGAGAAATCCCCCAGAAGACATATTTCGGGGGTGAACAAGTCTGAAAGCCCTAGAAGCGGGTCAGCATACTGTTTAATATTAGTCCAAAGTGGGACGATTTTAGAACAGCTCCAGAAAATATGGAGAAGATCTCCTCTTTGCAGTTGATATCTTGTGCAAAGAGGAGAGGACACCAAACCCAGTCTGGCCAGCTTCTGCGGAGAATAATAAATGTTGTGCAAAATTCTGAATTGCATTAACCTGAGTCTGTCCTGCTGGAGAAACTTATGGCAGCTTTGCCACAGAAGAGGCCAGTCCAAGTCTTTGCCCTGTAAAAGGGAAGCCCAAAAAGAGATGGGAGCATATTTATCAGGATAGGGCCAGGTAAATAAGACGCTGTATATTTTAGATACAGCATGGGGCAAACCCGCCAGCTCCATTAAGGTAGCTTGAAAGATGATATGGTAGCCGGGGGGGGGGGAGACGAACCCATTACCTTAACCAGGAGATGACGAAGCTGGAAAATCTTAAAAATACTTATGCTGGGTATCATAAACTTGTGCATTATATCTGCTGAAGAGCATCATTGTCTATTGGGTGTTACAAGCTCATCGAGGTGACAATCTCCTATCTGAGGGAGCCAGCTGACTGAAAGGGGCTTGTTAACTAGTAGAAAATTGAGGTTACCTCTCAAGGGTTGAAATAAATCCTTGAGATTCTCTTATTTCAGAAATACGTACAATTGAGCATGAACCCTAATCAAAACTGCTATAGGAGATCTGCATAGAGATTCAGGTAGGAAACTAACTTTGGTGTATAACAGTGCAGCAGGGGAATAGCCATGTTTTTTTATGAAGGCAGACTCCACGACTAACCAGATTGGGGTGTACATGGCCAAAGTAGACAACTGATCTGTGGTCAACCACGTGAGATACTTGTTGGCCTGGCTAGCCCAATAGTACAGCCCAATGTGGGGAAGCCTTAATCCTTCTTTATCTTTCAGAGCAGCTAATTTGTGGAATGCCATCCTAGCCTTCTTATCCCCCCATATAAAGGTAGAAATCATACTGTGCACTTTTTTAACCCAGGACAGGGGGAGTCATATGTTTAACATATTGAGGGGGTAAAACAAATGAGGAAAGACATTCATTTTATTTAGATTAATTCTGCCCCAAAGAGAAAAGGGAAGTAGGGTCCATCTGCAAAGTTCTAGCTCTATTTTGTGTACCAGGGCATCGATATTTAGTTGTCTAAGCTGAGCAGCATTGCGAGTTAAAAGGAGTCCCAGATATTTAATACAGTCAGACTTCCATGTAAGCCCAAATGCGATGATTTCTTGTTTGTATACCCTATTGTTAAGTGGAAAAACTACAGTCTTTCCTATATTAAGTTTATAGTTTGAGACCTTACTGAAGTCGTCTATTGTCTTAAGAATAATGGGGATAGATGTGAATGGATGTGTTATTTGCAACTGGAGGTCATCTGCGTATGCCGCAACTTTAACCACCTGCTCACCTAGAGAGATGCCTGAAATACCCTGGGCACCTGATAACATCCTAATAAGGGGCTCTAAGTATATATTGAAAAGGAGGGGAGATAGGGGGCATCCTTGTCTGGTCCCCACATGCACTTGGAAGGGACTAGAGGCAACCCCAATACATGAGATTCTGGCGGAGGGGAACTTATATAGCGAGCTAACCCAGTTCTGGAATTTCATGGGGAAATCAAATACCTCCATCGCTGCAGACAAATAATCCCAGTGGACTCTGTCAAATGCCTTCTCGGCATCCAACGAGATCAGGACCATTGGATGAGGAGCATCACTGGATGGCAAGAAGATGTGAGCCAGAGTCCTCAGATGATCCACCGAGGGTCTCCCCTTCATAAAACCTACCTGTTCAGCCCCAATTAGAAAGGGAAGTACTGCCTCCAAGCGATCAGCTAGTAATCTTGCCAAAATTTTAATATCATGGTTGAGAAGGGAGATCGGCCTATAACTTGAGACCTGGTCAGACAGCCTGTCTGGATTGGACAGCAGAACAATCAATGCCTTGAAAAGGGAGGGATCGGATACCTGACCAGAAAGGATAGACTGAAAAAGTGGTAGGAGAATGGGAATCAATTGTTTAGAAAAGGCTTTATAAAAATTGGAGGTGAACCCATCCCGGCCCGGAGATTTGTCCGATGGAAGGGAGTTAATTACCCTTTCTATCTCACTCTCAGAGATGGGAGACTCCAAATCCTTCTGCTGGGACTGTGTAAGCAATGGCAATTGTAAATCCCTCAGATATTCGTAGAGCCTATCCTTAGATGGGGGGTTAGCCATAGTGCCATATAAATCCCTGAAATAACTTGGAAACTCCTCCGCTATCTCCGAGGGTAGGACTTTAAGGGAATTGTCTTTAGGGGAATGGACCACAGGAATAAATCTGGTGGATTCCTGCTGCTAAATGAGCAATGCTAGCATTTGACCCGCTTTCTTACAGTGATCGGTATATACGGCTTTTGTTTTCAAAACTGCAAATTCAACTTGCTCTGCCAGCAAAGCCAGATAAGCTTCTCTCAATTTCATTAAGTCTTGTTTAAAAGACTCTGAGGAGGATGGAGAGAGAGCGGTCTCCACGCCCCTGATCTGAGAAAGGAGATCGGAAATCCGAGATGCCCTCTCTCTTTTCCTTCTCGATGTTAGGCCAGTTATAATCCCCCTTAAATATGATTTACAAGCACCTCATACCATATCAGGCTTCTCTATGGAGTTAGTATTAGTAGCAGTGAACTGCTCTATTTGGGATACTATATATTGTACCATCTTCGGCTCCTTCAATATTTGATTATTCAGCTTCCACCTGCTCCCTTTGTTTGGCAAGGACGCTAAGGATACTAAGCAGGTAACCACAGAGTGATCTGACGGGGGCCCTGAGACAATACTGGAACCTATAACCCCTGGTAAAAGAACTTGTGAAATAAGGATGTAATCAATCCGCGAGGAGGTTGCATGGACCTGGGAAACAAAAGTGTACTCCCTTGTATTGGGATGCAACACATGCCACATGTCACAAAGACCTACAGAGTCCATCAAATCCCTAAAAGCTCTTTGTGCTGGGGAGAGATCTTGATGTGATTGACCCGATCTGTCTAGAGCCTGATCAAAAACAAGATTAAAGTCACCCCCTATGACCATGGGGTATCCAAAAAAGGAGTTAGGGCTTCAATTATCTGGACAAAAAAGCTAGGGGAGTCTACATTAGGACTTTAAACAGTACCCAAGACAATATCCAGGGTATGCAATCTACCTTTTACAAACAGAAATCTGCCCAGAGGGTCAGATATTACTTGGGGAGGTTTGAACGGAACCGACCTGTGCAGAAGGATCATAACCTCTCTACTCTGGGTCGTGCCCTCCGCCGCAAAAGTCTGCCCAATCTGTTGCCATCTCATTTTGTCAGCCTCCCCCTTAAGCAGGTATGTTTCCTGCAAAAACATGATTTCTATCTTCAAATAGTTTAGGTGCTTCAAGATTTTATATTGTTTAGTTTTATGCCTCACCCCTTTAACTTTCCAGCTAATAAATTGAATGCTTCTAGCCATCACCCTTGTCACCATTCAAAAATCGTTCAGAATGCAGCTTGTACTCATATATAACATCGATACTGCTCCAGATGTGATAAGTGCTGGGTTGTTCTACCCTTCCCCCAACCCTACCATTACTTAATCCTATCCCCAAACCTCCCCCCTGAAACCCTCCCTTGTAAAACACCCCATAAACCCTAACCCCCCCTCCTCCCACTCCCATCCCTCTTTTGCATAGTACATGATTATCGGCAGTCTGAAAAGTCTCTCTCCCTCCAACCTCCCCGCCCTCACAAACCAAAAAACCAGGACAAAAGTACCCCATTGTATCAGAACACTCCATAAAGTATCCCCATTTCCTACTACTCAGCAACTCCCCTTAACAGTTCAGGGGAATTATCTAAACAAGCCCAGCAAAGAAAATAGCCTTCCCCCCGTGACCCCCATGAACCATGCACCAACATGTAGCACAGAGCACAAGGTGTGTAAAACACCAACAGCAAAAGTGAAAATAGTAGTCTCAGACGCCCTCTTGTGGCTCAACTTGCGAACAACGGGCACAACAAACAGACAATGTGCAGGCCACTAACATCCTCTCTAAAATACGGGAGAGTCTGTGCACTCCAGGGTCACTGTCCAGACTACTTTACTTACTCCAGAAGCGGTGACTACATCGTTCTTGTAGGGGAAATATAAGGAGGGGATCCTCCAAGGAGATCACACTAGCAGGGTTGTAACAGAGAGGCTTACAAACCCCTGAATGAAGAGTTCAAATACCAAGTTGTTTCCACCTGTCTGTAATTTCGAGGTCCCCGCCTGGTATTCAAGCTTACCCTTTCTAGTGCATGGTGGCATTCTGGAGCAAAAGAAGGGGAAGCCATGGAAAGACCAGAGCTTGCTATATGGACCAAGATGGGACAGTGGTTGCAGACGGGATCTCATTATAAACACAAAGAGAACTGAGCACTCCCCCCCACTGCCTTGAAATCAAAGCATCACCCCATGGAACTGAACAGCTATTCCTGTCTAAAATAAAACTTAGCTAGGTAGAACTAACACCGCCCGGACACCCATTACTTAAAAGCAAAATGAATAACCACAGGAGCCCACTAGCATCTCGCATTTATACCCGAAGGCAAGGCTGGGCTTAACAGTAGCTAAACATAAAAAGTCAATATAATATTAGACAGTCCTGGGGATAGCAGCTGAAGTGGGAACAAAATGTCTTTTTTTAGGTCAAAGAGGTCGCCCTCCATGGTAATTATAGCATATGAGTGGATAACCAGACAAAGCAACTTGTTGCAGAGTTGGCCCCAGAGAGTTTATTGAGAACTATAGATTAGCAACAGCCAAACAACTCCACCAGAGGACAGCACAGCATAGCAAAGTACTCCATGTCGATATTCATGTGGACTTGAATAGGTCAGGAAGCGCTTCTTTAAGCCCTGCAGTTGCCAACTCCACTTCCTCATAGGTCACCCAGGAGCCATTCAAGAAAACTTGGAGCCTTGCAGGGAAGCCCATTCGAAACATGATTCCAGTGGCAATCAGTTTGAGGACCAATTTGTGAAATGTGGCTCATTTCTGACGCACAGATAAAGGCAGATCAATTTTTTGCCTTCCCATTGCAAATCTTGTGTTTCTTTAGCTTTGTATAAAAAGTGCTGTGCTCCTGAAAATTCAAAAAGCGAAATATAAATGACCTGGGGGGCTCCAACAGGGGAGGGGCTTAGTGCACAATGAGCTCTCTCTATAATAGCCTGCTCCAAGAGGGAGGCCTGCCACCTTCTCTACAAACTTCTTAATAAACTTAATAGGGTCAGAGCCCTCTTCACCTTCGGGCAGACCTATAATTACCCCATTATTGTGGCGACTACGACCCTCTAGATTTTCTACTTTATTTTCCATCTTCACTAGCCTTTGCCTCATGGCTACCAAATCCAGCTTGGCTTTGTCCTGTGTCCTCTCAACAGAGCATATGCGTGCTTCATTATCAGCTGTTTTCTTAGAAAGCTCCTCCAAAGTACTCGAGATGCGTTTTATTTCTCCTGCCATGTTCTGTATTTTGACCTTAAAAGGCTGAAACTCCTCTAAGAACTTAGAGAGGGTAAGGGGATCTGAATCAGAGCTCTCATTAGTGGCAGGCTGTGAGGACTGCAAGGAGGAGGCCCTGGCTTTTTTAGAGGCATTCTCCAGTGTTGCAGGAGGTGTGTGTGTTTAGTAGTGATTTTCCACATCTCCTCTTCCATCGGCTGCTTGTCTAGGAGTCATGACTGTTTAGGAAGCTGAAAATCCAATGATCTGCTGTAAATTTTGCTGCAAAATGTTTTTTTTTTTGCAAATTTAGTGGGCGGAAGGTCAGAACAAACAGAGAGGCGTCTTAATCAGCACACCGCATCACGTGACCTCCCCTGAACAAATACTTCTGCTCAGTATTTACAAAAGAGGAAGAGGTGGAGGTTCCTAATCCAATTAACAGAAGCACTCTTGATAGGAGGGTTGATCCCAGTCCTGTCACAGAAGAAAGGGTTCTGAAAGAACTCCTAAAACTGAAGGGGGGCAAAGCAATGAGGCCTGATGGAATTCAGCCCAGAATTCTAACAAAATTAAGGAGAGAACTAGTGACACCACTGACTACCCTTTAATACAAATCATGGGAGGATGGTGTGGTACCTGTGGACTGGAGAAAGGTGGATGTGATTCCCCTTCACAAAAGTGAGAGCAAGACAGAGGCAGGAAACTACAGACCTGTCAGTTTGACCTCTGTAGTAGAGAAAGTGATGGAATACTTCTGAAGGAAAGAATTGTTGAGTACCTAGAGGCCAGTGGGGCACAGGACTCAAGGCAGCATGGGTTCAAGTGGGAAGGTCATGTCAGACAAATCTAATTTATTTCTTTGACTGGGTCACAAAGTAGTAGACCAGGGAAGGGCTGTGGACATGGCCTACCTAGATTTTAGCAAGGCATTTGACACAGTCTCACACAAAAGATTAATAATCAAATTAACCAGCCTGGGAGTGGGTCATAGGGTGGTAGCCTGGGTAAAAATTTGGCTGGACAACAGGACACAGAAGGTAATTTTAAATGGAGTCCACTGTGAAAAAAGGGGGGGTTACTAGTGATGTACTACAGGGTTCAGTACAGGGTCCATTCCTTTTTAATGTCTTTATAAGTGGCATTGCAGAGGGACTGGAAGGAAAAGTATGGCTCATTGCAGATGACACAAAGATCTGCAACAGGGTTGAAATACAAGGAGGCTTGGAAAGGATGAAAAGGGACTTGGCAGGGTTGGAGGAATGGTCAGAAGTATGGCAGCTTGGATTCAATGCAAAGAAGTGCAAAATAATGCACTTGGGAAATAAAAACCATGGGGAAGATTACACAAATGGGGGGGTAGTAACAATAACAAAAATGGAAAGGGGTAATCATACCAGATGACCTTAAGGTTGGCAAGCAATGTGAGAAGGCAGTAGGGAGGGCTGGGGGGATACTGGGATGTACAGGAAGAGGCATCACCAGCAGAAAACAGGAAGTTGTTATTCCTCTGTACAGATAGTTGGTGAGACCCCATGTGAAGTACTGTGTCCAGTTCTGGAGACCCCCATCTCCACAAGGACATAGACAGGATGGAGGCAGTCCAGAGATGAACAACTAAAATGATGTAGGTCTGCAAGAGAAGCCATATGAGGAAAGACTAAAGGAGCTTAATATGTATACCCTTGAGGAAAGGAGGGAGAGGGGGGACATGATAGAAACTTTTAATTACCTCAGTGGAATCAACAAAGTCCAAGAGGGTAACATCTTTCAGAAAAAGAGATGTGCAAGAACAAGGGAGCACAATTTGAAGATAGAGGTGGACGGTTTGGGGTAATGTGAGGAAATATTTTTTCACAGAGAGGGTGGTGGACACATGGAACAGCCTTCCTGAGGAGGTTGTGGGGTCTAAAACTGTGGGAGAATTCAAGACTGCATGGGACAGACATAAGGCAATTCTTGTTCAATTCAAGAAACTTCCCCCTTACATCTCCGATTGTCTCCCGCTCTGTGAACCCGGAACCAATGCACTAAGAAGCTCATCCTTTATTTACATGAAGGTACCCAGGTTGAAAACACGTCTGGGGAGAATGGCCATAAGTTTTGCGCTACCATCCCTATGGAATACAGAACAAAAAACTCTGAAGCTTAACTCCTGTATCAGCTTATCCTCCTTCAAGACCCTTTACAGCTCTTTAGTTAAAGAATTCTGCAAATGTTTTCACCTCCACTAAATAACCTACATGTTGGTTTACCGTGGTATTCGCCACCATCTATGCTATGCTCTATGCTTCCTGTATTCCTGGCCCTGAGCCCCCCCCCCATTCTTGTCCTTTCTCATTGGAATCTCTACCACCCACCTTGTGACCTTGCCACCTCTTCTCCCCCTGTACCTCCTGCCCTTTGGCCTCCAGTGGGCAGGCTTATTTAACTTATGCATCCCCCCTCAGTCCTCGGTATGGACTAATCCTCACTGTATCTGGGGTGGTACCTCAGCCAATCCAGCCTGAATACACCTATTTACTTATGTACTATTCATTTAATCGTTGTTTTGTGCCTATATGTCACTTGTATCATCTTTAGCTGTATTTATTTCCTATATTGTTAGAGTGTACTGTTTTTAATTTATGACTGTATCAGGTCCATCTTGCAAATGAGCTTGCTCAATGGTGTTCATCTGAATAAATAAAGATTTGATTGACTGATTGATTGATTGATTGTGGGGGTATGAAGAAATAGGCTGTTGGTTAACTAAGATCTGCAGCTTATCATGTAGGTAGAGAAATGGGCAGACTGGGTGGGCCAAACGGTCCTTATCTGCCATCAAAGTCTATGTTTCTATGTTTCTAACGAAGGATAGCTTGTAGTTTTCAATTGATTTTTCTAATTCCCTCAAATAAAAAAATGTGTATGCAAAAATGCTAATGAATATTAAAGAGCTACAGTATGAGATGCCTCTGGGTCTCCAAGCTACAAGTATGTCCCTTCATACACCTATTTTGAAGTGCTTCCTGAGCATGCTCTGAACCCATTTTTATAGAACTTAATAACTTTGGCATAGATTGATATTTTTTACAATACCGGCAAATGTAATCCTTCTGAGGCAAGCCCTTTCTACCCTGAAAAATTCAGAACAAAATTCTAAACCATCTGGGCACTACATTATGGCAAAAAAAAAAAAAACAGCAAAAAAAAAAGCAATTTTTTTATGTTTTTTCAATATCTGCATCTTGGAATCTGCACATCCAACTGAAATGAAACTTAGCACATCAAGAGAGCTATCCCTCAAGACCACACATGCAAATGTGTGTGAAAATATGCTGAATGGTTTCAAAGACATTACAGTGCAAATATTGGGGTTTAACATTAAAATACCCACTTAACCCTAATTATAGTGGCACTACTGCATCACTATAATATATGGAATAAATATGGAATAGGGTGAGCACTAGGGTTGACAACCCCAAGGCACATCCTATGCCTGTTGCTGCCTGCAGGGTGGGGCTGGGTGCCAGGGTTGGAAACCATAATGCCACATTTCACTACTTTTGTCACTTTAACCCTAACTAGTGCATTAATGAAGTTTGTTTTGCAATGAATAGCTCCTGGGTCATCCCTGAAAGCAGTCAATTGTGCTAGTGGGCCTTACCCATTTAACAAAGAATAATTAAAAAAAATCCTTACTTATTGAGATAGTGCTTTTTCCATAATTAGTTTTTATAAACACATGAGTGTTTTTCTATAATTAGTGTTTATTAATGCATGAGTTACTATAAAAACCAAAAAAAAGTCTGACCATTTTCCAATGGGGGCTCTGGTATTCAAACCCAGGTCTCTAGATTCATAACCCAGAGCCTTAGCCACTACACTATATTGCTTTCTTTGATATCACTGTGTAAATGTTTTCTTATACAAAGTCAAGACAGTTCCAAACTAAAACAACCAATAATACTTTCCTATTTCTCTGCATTGCCAAAAGTCTTTTTTTAAACGTTGCATATCTCTAAGCCATTGAATTGTCTGAAACTTTTCCAATTCACATGAACACAAAATCTATACTCTAATGTCTATTTTAATAGGTTTTAGGTGAAACTGAAAATAATTTGTTGCAAACAGTGATTTTGAACAGAGCAAGCTTCCCAAAGAGGGATAGCTTGTAGTTTTCACCTGATGTTTCTATTTCCCTCAATTAAAAAATACGGATATGGAAATAAGCTCATAATTATTCATGAGCTATGAGGTGACTGTTGGCCTCCAAGCCATGCACCTTCATACATTTGTCTGAAGTACATAATGAACATGCTCAGAACCTGATTTTTTTTAAATGTAATAACTATGGAATGGATTAATATTTCTTTTCACCAAATAAGCAAAGGAAATCAGATCAAAATTCCAAACCATCTTGGTGCTTCTCGATGGCAATAAAAACAGTGAAAAAAAACAGCAATTTGTTACACTTTTTGGTATCCAGATCTAAGAATGTGCACATCAAACTGGAGAAAAAAAAAGGAAACATAAAAAGATCTACCCCATGAGACCACGAATGCAACATTTTGTGAAATCCATTGTATGATTGTGAAGATATTAAAGTGCAAAAATCGGGGTTTACCAATGTGCTTACTCAGCCCTAACTATAGCGCTACTACTGCATCACTATAGTTATAGTAGGAAATAGCACCACTATAGTTAGGGTTGAATAGCATGTTTAATGTTAAACCTCAAATTTTGCACTTTAATAACTCTTCAACCAATCAATGAATTTACACACAATTTGGCACACACTGTCCCATGGCACAGATCTCTTGACATGTCAAATTTCATTCTTGTCAAATGTACTCATTCTGAGATTTGGATAGTGCAAAAACCTTAAAAGTCACCAATTTTTTGCAGTTTTTTCCTCATTGCCTTGTGCCTATATGGGGTGGAATGTTGGTGTGATTTTGTTATGGTAGAAACAGCTTGGGTAACAGAACTGCCATGCATTTGTTTGGTGAACAAATATTACTCTACTGCAAGGTTATTCAGTTGTTAAGGACCCATTGTTTTCAATGGGAAGATCGCTTTCCAGGATAGAGGTATAACGTTTGACACAAGATTTGGCCTCATGAAAAAGGAGTCTTTTTTCATGAGGGGCCAATCCTTTTTTGCTAGAAAAATTCATTTTTCATGAGCTGCCATCTTGTTCTTTTTCCACATATCAAAATGAGTGGAAAATACATAACAATGTTGTCATTTTACAAATCAAACACCAGAACTGAGCTAGCTATACTCTTGTGTTTGGTTTTCAAAGTTAGGGCCAGAAATACTTTATCTGGGCACCCAACATCCTGAGTGCCCAGCTTAGTGAGAGGAGCGCTTTTCCTTTGTTATCTATATGAGAACCCTGGATTTTCTTGACATGTGCAGCAGCAACTGAGCTGGTGCTTCCAGCTGCACTGTGTATAGAAATGTGTTTTTGCACCAGTGGCATGGAATGGTATATTGGCATGGATTTGAAAATTTCCACCTACAGGGTTTATAAGGAGGGATCATAAAAAGACTGTTGAAAATTTGTGGTCAAAATATGAAAAAATGCCAAAGTTATGATACGTATTTCAGAGCAAGACTGCACTCCCTGAAGTGGGTTATCTACTGTATCTTATAAAATACCCACAACTATTTTTTGAGGGGGGAAGTAGTCCCTGTCTGCACAAGTAAATATTTAATTTACTCTTGGTGATCTGGTTGATCCTGTCAAAACTGTGATAGATTTTATATTATGGGTGATACTTATCTGGTTGATTCTTCCTTGGTTTGCAAAGAAAATGGTGATTTTAAACTGTATCTGGTTGATCCTGCAATTTTCACCATGTCATATAGTTTAAACACTTTCACTTTCCAAGCTATAACATAACATGACTGAGCGGCTTTAATGTTGAAAATGGATATGATAGCAGATGTTTGAAATAAGGTACATTGTCTCAAAAAAGTATGCCTGTTTGTTTTTTACACTTCAGTTACTTACATTTTTGTATGGGAAGCTGCTGACTATACAGAGAGCAAAACGAGTTAGTTGGTGGCTTCAGAAATGAAGAGGCAAGTGGGAGCAACCATTCCTATAGCAACAGTAGCTCCCACTTGCATCTTGCCTTCTGAAGCCGCTGACTCACTCGCTTTCATGTCTGTACAGTTAGTGGCTTCCCTTACACAAATCTAAGTAACTGAAGAGTAGAAAATGAATGGAGATACTTTTCTGTGACAAGGTGCCTTGGGCCAGATATTCAATACCTCGTCCCTGGGCTAAATTAGCACTGCCTATTGAGCAAACTTAGTCTGGAGCACAAAGAAAGCCATATTCAAAAGCAGTAGCCTGGTGCAAAACCTGCTGAATATAGCAAGCAAAGGAAGCCAGGCAAACAGTACCAGGAGTACAGGGCAAACATTGCCTAGGACTACGACAGCACTGAATATAGCAAATAAGACAGCACTGAATATAGCACCCAGGCAGGCAGTGCAAGCATCCAGTGGAACACAATGCAGAGGTGAGACAGCCTGAACCTGGGACAAAGCAAGGAAATACAGCCTGGAACAAGGTTCCAGGTGCAGATCACAGTGCAGAATCCAGTAAATGACACACATGTATGTGAATGGCAAGTAATAACCAGGACCCATGTGCAGCAACCATAGAACACTGCAGATGAGGAGACAACCCCAGCACCCAAGAATGACACAGGACACAGTTAAATGTTGAAACTGGAATGTAATAATAAACAAAGGTATAGCAAAGAAACAGGAAAACTAAAGCGATGCAAACAGTGCACACATAAGTGCAAATGGCAACTGAGGGAAGTAAACAACAAACAAAACAAAACTGAGACCTGAACACTACCACAACAACCGGGTGAATCTCCATGAGGCTATGAATGCCAGAGCAACAAACTGAAATGCAAACCCCCCCCACATGCAGAACAGTACCATGAGGAAGACCCTCATGCAAATGAGTACAACTGTGGATGTAAAAAAACAGAAACAGTGGCATGAGAAACATAGCAACATATTTACAATATGTACAGGATGGCAAGCGGAATGGGGGAAGGAGACATGGACACAAACGGGAGCGTAACAGAGGGCAAGGATGAACATCAGTCCAGAAAAGGGGAGGGATAGCCAACAGAAATGGGAGGCTGATCATGGTTGATTGCTGGACGGATCCAGCAGACATGCCTCCAGGACAGCAGCCACCCTCCTGGTCTCTGAAATGAGGACAGCCTGCTGCTCAATCAACATCCTCTGCTGCCGGACAATGCGACACAGCAGGTCCTCTAATCTCTCTGTCTTCCCTGGAGTGGTCATCCACAATGATGATTGAAGTGGACCTGCAAGAGGAAGGGGGGAACATATGAGGATGGGACACCAGCCAGGAGGCATACTGCAGTGACAGGTGGCCATACAGGGATGGACAGCATGTCCCAACAGCCATGTCTAAGTGGTGTTGAGGAACGCAATGGGAGGGACACCCAGAAGGTGCCCAAAGGGAAGGCTTGGTTGACACAGGCACCATCCCAATACCCAACTGACACGGTGACAACATGCCTGACAGCACCATGGCACAGGTGACATCAACCACCCCAGCACTGCACACACTGAGATGGTACAGACACACAGGCAGTCTCCAGGATGGCTGTGTGTGTGTGGGCCACACAACAACATGCCCAAGGGCACCCATATGTCGGGACAGGCTGCCCATAGACAGATGGCAATGTACCAGAATGCAGAGCACAACAACATCAACCCAAAGGGGTGCCAGAGCAGAACAATGCAGGCACGGTGGGCGGCCAATGAAAATCCCATGCCAGGGCCAAACAGACCCACAGCATAAACAGGCAAACAAGGTGCAGACAGTGGCAGTGGTGGGCTGACAGATGCCACCAAACATGGCTCCCAGAAGGCACAGTGCATGGTGCACTGCAGCCCCAAAATGCATGGGGTTGGCGAACAGCTGGCCATGGCCAGCAAAGCCGGTGAACAGCAAGGTAATGCCAGGTGCACACAGACATAGGAACTGGGGGGGGGGGCAGGAGGGCTGCAGCACACCCCACTGCAGATGTGTGCATGGCAAAGGACAGCATGGTAACAGTGTCCTGAGTACCCTCATGTGTTTCTCTCTGATGCTCCACTGCAATAATCCCTACTACCATCTGGCACCCTCCCAGCCGTGCATGCTGACACTGGCCCACAGCACCCCACCCAATGCCACAGGGCACAGCGGCCTGACAGCTAGACTCCAGCAGCAGTGTGCAACACTGGTGCACAACACAGCACAGTGCTGCAACACCACTGGCCTGATGCCTGTGGCAGCCATGACGCCAGCATAGTCAATAACAGACCACAGAAGGAACCACACATCACAGAGAGACACCACAAATGAACAAGACATGTACTCACGCAACAGGCCCCTGGTCTTAGGACTGCTCTCCTGTTCCCACTGAGGCATGGCCGGCACCCTAAGGCTGCTCCTCTGCTGGTCCTGGGACACCTCCTGGCCCTCTCCTGCCATTCTGGGCTGCTCAATCTGCTCTACAGTGGACAGAGGAAACAGCAGTATTAGCACAACACACAGCATGCACCATGAGCACCACAGCAAGATGCACACTCACCCCCCACAAAACTGTACGCACAGGGCAGCCCAGGGACAGTGACTGAACACAGGATACACCCACACAGAAAGCAGCAAGGTCCATGGAGCATGCGCCAGGCACACCGGACAAGTAGGCATGGTGGTGCAGCAGTATGACAGTGCCAGACGCAGGTGCACTGTGACTGGCAGCTCATATGGCTTTGTAGACTGTCAGTGGCCCAGGTGACAGCACCCCTTCACAACAGTGAAGTAGGCTGCAGGACAGTGCTGTATCAGGTTCCAACATCAGCAATGACCCGATCCGACACTCACGCCTGTGTCACCCCCACGAACACAGTATGCACCACGCTGGATCCACTACCACCATGTGTGCCACATGAGAACAGTGGCAACCGTGCACCCCCACACCCTGTGCCAGAATGCCCCCCAGGTGGCCAACATGTGTGTCCCCAACCTCTGCCACATGCGCCCCAGCACCATGCATAGTAGCACACCTTGCGCACGCACGCGCACACACACACACACACACACACAGGCATGCGCACACACTTGCAGTCTGAGAGGCACGTGACAGTGGTGTACAATGTGCAACACCACCACTTACCTGGCATTGGCACAGTGCCCTCACAAACCATGCATTTGAAGCACTTCAGCTGCTGCCGCTGCCAATGGTGCATGTCGGTGTACTGATGTTGACACTTCTCGGCATCACGGGCGATGTCTGTGCGGTCACTGAGCTTCCAGGCAATGGAGGCCCATATCTGCTGGCATGGGAGGTCACCCACCCTGACCTCCCCAAAGAGGCATTAGTGCCTTTTCTGCACCAGCTGTATGAGATTGGCTGTCTCAACCTTCCCCCTGCACATGTCCCTATGAACTACTGCATGCAGCGTATGCCTCCTTGACATGGTCACTGGTGTCTGGTACCCTGTAACAAGTGTGGGAACTGTGCAACTCCCAGAACTCACCAGCCAAGTGTGCTGTAGCTCCGTGCTCCCACATGACATAGTGTGGCACTACCCAGAAGGTAGCGCGATGCACATACATGACCCCACCATGACCCTAGACAGGAATGACACGCATGCATGTAATGCCGTGCTATGTGCCATAGCGAGGTGCTGGGGGCATGCTACCATGAGGTGCTAGTGTGTCATGGGGCCCACGGGCACTTGTGTGGAGGCCACGCTAAGTCACACAGTGCTGCATTAACAAGATAGCACAGTGCTGGCCCACACATTGCCCCACACTAACATTTGCCTGGTGCTAATCTGATTGCACGGTGCTATTCAGGCCCATATTCAAATGGTTTATGCAAATGAGGGCGCTTGTGTATGCAAGGTGCAAACAGTGTGCTTACCATATCATTAACTGCTCATTTGCATGCCTAACATGCTGGATAGCCTGGCTGGGCTATATAAGGGCAAACAGTGCTCCACCAGTGTCGTGTCTTGGGATTGCAGCACACATCCTATGCTACAGACAGACATGCACTCTGGAAGGAGACATGTTGCAGGAGGCAGAACAGCAGGAGGCAGGTCTGTGTAGCTGCCTATGGCCTGGTAGTATGGCAGTGGGGCAACACCAGGCTGGGGCATACACACAACAGTACAGGCAGGGGACAGGATGGATGTCTGCAGGCCCACAGGCCAACATGGTGCAGGATAGTGGTGCACAAGGCCAGTGATCCAGCTAGCTAGCAAACTGGGCCATGTGACATGCCCGTGTAACAGTGGCAGCCACTGATGTGTGAGAACCCCCTGCACACTGAGGTTACCAGTCACCGGGAGGGGAGGCACACCATGGCCTGCAGGCATGCCCTGCACCTGTGTTACACCAACATGGGGGTCATGGAACCATGTTCACCACTCAGGATGGTGGTTGCAGACCCACTGAAGGTGGTAAGCAGCCACAGCCCAGGGGTGATAGGCTCTGAATGGTGTGGATCCCATAGTGACAATGAGGGCACTGTGGGGTCTGGACCTGGTATCCTGCAATGGCTTGAGTACCATCCATGCTGTCTGGTTGTGCAGCTCATGCCCTGTGTGCACTGCACATGTCCTCTGGGGGCTGGCTGGGGTAGTGTGCAATGCCTGGTGGTGACAGTAGGGATGCCCCTCGTACCAGGGAACAAATGAGTGAGTATGTAGTAGACTACACAGGCCATGCAGTGCCCATATGGGTGCTGGTGTGTGCAGTGTGCCTGCAGTGTACACTGTCAGGCATGCATATGCAATGTGCACACAGGGGTGGCCACATCACACAGTGGTGGTGTTCACTGAACACATGCTGTCCTGGGTCTGCACCATGACACTTCAGGTTGAGCAGTGTGGGTATCCAGGGGTGGCATGCACATAGTGTTCCGTGTGTTCCAAGCAATGCAGGCACACCACAGCATGTGGCACATATCCCTCTGCATGCCTCCCACTGGTATTGCAGCACATCAGGAGCACATTGGGACACACTGCTTCTCCCAGAATGAGCTGAAGGCCCTGGTGCATGGGGTCAAGGAATGGGAAAAGGTGATATGGTGCCATAAGGCAAAAGACATGGTGGTGCACCAGGTGTGGAATCAGGTGACAGCAGAGGTGAACACCACTGGCAGTCATGGAAGAATGACAGATGCAGTGTGCAAGCACTGGAGTGACCTGCTGTGCCAAGCCAAGGAGGTGGAGGCACAGTGGCTCTGAGACAGAATGTGGACCAGAGTTGGCACACAATTCACACAACAGTGGCAGGAGGACCCACTCATGTCTGTGGGGGGCATCCAACCTTCGGCCAGTGGCCACTGCTGGTGTGCTTGGTGTAGGGTGTGAGACACCACTCACATCACCTAGGACAGGTCAGTATCCATGTGTGTGCACCCTGCATGGAGTCACTGCACTGTTGCTGGGTGTTGGTGTTGCCATCGTACCTGGGGTGCACTACAGGAGTGTTCTGCTGTGCACACTGCATACATGGGGTGGGATTGCATGCAACCACCGCCTGGCAAGGCTGCCACGATAGGTGACAGGCTGGATCATGTTCACTGTGATGTGGATGTGTGCATGTGGCTATGGTCTATGTCTGTGGGACTGCTCTGTGTGGTGTGCGTGTCCGTGGTGTGTGGCAGGTATCCTAGGATGTGCATGTACTGGTGTTGGTTTTGGCACACTGTGCATGTACCAGTCAGTGACTCTGTCCCATCTTCTTCCACAGCAGTGTGTGTGCAGGGCCTGCAGTATGCCATGACTAGACTGGGTGCCTGCCACGGAACTGGAGGCCGAGGATGAGGAGGAGAAACTGCCATCAACCTCTGGAGTTGGTGCCGGTCATGGACCCTCAAGTGCGCACCATGTGCGGCACTCTGTTGGACATGGGGTACACCTGCCGGGGGCTGCAATTGTGGCTGGGACCTCTACAACAGTGCAGCCCTGGAGGATGCCAGGTGGAGGATCTCAGTGGTGGCCAGGTGATCCTGCTGACAGTCACGAGTGACGTGGGGTTGGAGGTGTTGGAGGAGGGTAACATCCTGCCCATGGAGGGGCCTGTGCTGGGAGGCACAGGGGTGGGGCAGTGTGCAGTCGTATCATGGGTGTCATGGGGGAATAGCCATGCCAGCATGGGTGTACCTGTTCAGCCAGTGATGGGCCATGTGGGGGCCTTGTGTGCCCCGCTGGACATGCTGAGCCCTCCATGGGGAGGGGTGCAGGGCCTGCAGGAGACACAGCACACCACTGGTGCTCTGCAGCAGCAGGACATTCCACTGCTGCCACAGCGTCCCCACCATGGTGAGCAGCAGGCACAACCACCAGCTGTCACTGAGGTTGCTGCCGCTGTGGAGCCATACACCCCAGGGCACACCCTCTACTCCAGGCCACACTCACATCCCAGCAAGAAGCCGAGATGGACCTGCATGGCCTATGATAGGAGTTCAGGCATGAACTGTCACAGATGCAGGAGGCAGTGTCCCAGGGATTTGCATTGGTGGAACAGCGGGCTGAGGACAGGATGGGCCGCATGGTTGCCACACCTGACCACAGCTTTGTTGGGCTCATAGCCGCAGTGGTCAACCTCACCTCAGTGCTGCATGGGGTGCATGGAGGGCAGCAGGCTGTGCAAGGGGGTCAGCATATCTGTGGTACACAGGCCCACAGGTATGGCTGCCATGCACATGAGCACTGTTGACGCTCAGTTGTACACACATTCAAGCCCACACACATGCACACAGATGCACTCATGCTGTCACACACACACACATCATCACTAGCACGTTCACACATGCACAGCCATGGTGCCCCTTCCCACATTGCTGCCACACATCAGGCATCACCCACATCACTGTGCCATGGCTGTGTGTCCTCATCACATGTGTTTCCAGCACAACCCACACATCACACTGACATCACCCGAGAATTCAGTAACACTGTGTTGTGAACTTGTTTTGTTGGTTGTCAGCACTGTTGTGGTTGTCTGTACATAATAAACTGTTTTCCAGTGTACTGTTTCCTGTTGCTGTGCTGTGTGTACTCACCTTCTGGCCTGTGACAGTGCCCTGATGATGGTGGCCCTATGCTCCAGGGCCCTGTGGGCCATTTGAGGATATCTCCTCTCGAGTTGCTCCACTGTCCCCCTGACCGCTGGCTTTGGGTTACTGTCGGCCTGTTCCTCAGGTTCTGGTGCCTGTATCCCACAGTTCAACGCCATGTTGTGCAGCATACAACTGACTAGGATAATACAGCATACCTTCTGAGGCCTATACAGCAGGACACCGCCTGACGTGTCTAGGAATCAGAAGCACATCTTCAGTATGCCAAGCACACTCTCTATGACATTTCTGGTGGTGGCGTGTGCCTCAATGTACAACTCATTGGCCACTCTGCCCAGCCAGGGAACTGGTGTTATCAGCCAGGGTCACAGGGGATAGGCACTGTCCCCTGTTGAGAGATCTGCAGCTGTTAGTGTTGTTCTCCTGTCTCCCCATTGCTGTATTGCACCACGTGTGTTGCTATCCCAGACCCCTTCCTTGCCTTCCCCTGCCTATCCCCACCCCTGCTGTGGTGTGTGTGTGTGTGTGCCTTGTTTATTTCTACTCACCGACTAGGTGCCCACAGGTTATCCTGCTCTCCTCAAAGGCCTGGCACAGCCGGGACTGGTGCCAGATGAAGGCGTTGTGGGCACTGCCGAGGTACTGCACATAGAGAGTTGCATTGCACACCACCTGGCAATTGATGGAGTGGTACCCCTTCCTGTTGACATACACCTCACTGCCATTGACAGGTGGTGGTGCACGGATGGGGACATGGGTGCAGTGAATGTCACCAAATACCACTGATAGGTGTGCAACTCAATGGAATTGCTGCATGGTTTCTCTGTGCTCTGCTGCCATGCTGGGGAATACTATGAACTCACCAGCATTTGGCAGGAAAGCTTTGAGGAACTGGGTCAGGAGGTATGAGGTGGCAGACAGCGATACCCTTATAGTGTCCCCATTGGTCGTTGGAATGTCCCTGTGGCTCAGAAGCACATCTCTGCAGTCACCTTGTCCTCGACTGTCATGGTATGGCTGCATCTGATGCTGGAGTGCAGCTGCTCATGCAGGAGTTCACATAGCTGCCTCAACATACCTCTGTTCATCCTGTATTGGCCAGTGATGTGCTCATCTGGCAGGGTCTCGAAGGAGACCCTGGAGCGGTACCTCCTGTGTGCAGCAAAACATCTCCTTAGCCTGCATTATGGCCCATGTTGGCCCTGCTCCCTCTCCTCCTCCTCCACTACTGCTGCCATCTGTGGCAGCACCACTGCAATCGGCACTGCTGCCATTTCCACTTCCTGGTATGGTCCCTCCCCCTCTGTGGCTTACCCTGGGATAAGGCCAGCCTTTTATAGGCTGTAACTAGCGCCTCGCCACATGTTGCACTATGCATCCTAGCACAGCACTATGGCTCTGAATATCCTCTAGCACGTGTATGCTGGTTCCTGACCCCTCACTTTGCCCCTTGCATGCATTATCTTTTTGTCCCGCACTATTGTGGTTAGCGCGCGCTAACCGGTCCTTTGAATATTGCAGCTCTGCGATATTCCTATGCTACTGCCATGCTATTGGTTTGCATGCTGTGCTATGTTTTGAATATCTGGGCCCTTAATTCAAATGCCTACCAGCACATTTATTATCAACATTTAGACCACTCAGTTACGCTACAGTACAGCTTGGAAAGTGGAAGTGTTCAAACTATATGACCAGGTGAAAATTGTAGGATCAACCAGATAAGTTTTTATTTAAATCACTTTTTGCTAAAAGGCAGTATAAATGTGGGACAGGTATGTTTATTTGAAGCCCTCCTGAAGCCAGGCACTGGTTGAGCGCCCCGAAGACGGTCGGGTCGGGAGCGACACTAGGCAGAAGCCCTCCTGAAGCCTGGCACTGGTCGAGACGCGCCCGAAGACAGGTAAAGGAGTCTCGCTGGCGCTGCTGCCAGTGTGGTTTTGTGGGACAAAGGACCTTTGGTGCCATTTACTAGTTTGAAAAAAACTCTTTCCAAAGCTAATTAAGGAGCCCTGCCTGAAGAAGTCGGCGTGGATGTTTAGACTGTTTTTTTTTCACTGTCCCTGAGTTTTCCCATAGCATGGTATTTTGCTTCTTTTGACCTGGTGCCTTAATTGGAAAACACCTCAGTTCTAATGAATTTAAGGAACTGCCTCAGATCATTAGTTTGCTCCGATCTGACCTGTAAAATATTTGCCTATTTATTCTTGTTCCACGCTGCTTCCATAGCCTTAACAGCCTGTATGAAGTTGCCCTGAATTAGCTTTCTAAACTGCAATCCGGCATTGTCTGTGTCCTGCAAATTGTATTTTACTAACCTGTCTGCCTCTGATGCTCCTCCCTCCCTCTCCGGTACTTAATCCCCTCTTCTTCTCTCCTCCACAGTCGGGTCGTGAGGGCGACACTAGGCAGAAGCCCTCCCCGAAGCCAGGTAAAGGAGTCTCGCTGTGCGCTGCTGCCAGTGTGGCATTCTCGCCTGGCCAGCGCGCCGCTCCTCCCGCCACCCCCACCACCGCCTCTGTGAGCTCCAGTCTTATAGGGTTTGTCATGTGATGTGCAAAAACCTATCAGCCAATTCTCTCATTTGCAGCTTATCAGCTGCTAACACAAGGGGCCGCTCTACCTGACTCTTCCATCCCTTCCCTTCCTGACCCTCCTCACAGTCACCTAGTCACTGGAGCACTTCTTGGCGAGGCAAGAGAGAGAGAGAACAAAAAATAAAAATAAAAAACCTCCACTGGTCCCTGCCTACCTCGTGCGCTTAATCCTGCAGTTAAATTTCTAAACTGTTCCGTTTTTCACCCAAAAGTATTACAATCTAACCAGCTCTACATACTAAGATCAGTCACCTGTAAGCAACTGGTTCTGAAGCCCTTCTCTCTAAACAGCCTAACAGCCCACCCCCCCCCCAGGTCCTTACTACTTCTATAGCCCCAATATTCCCCTAAGATCCACACCATGGCTTACCTATTGACTTGGGTAGCTCCAGCAAAGCTCTCACCCGCACCATATACCACCCTCCCTTCCTCTGTGGCTGCCTCCTTGAGCTGGGCTCCTACTCCACCACCCCTGGACCCCGTGATATGGGTGTTTGGTTCAAATAACCTAACCAAGGCTCATGCAGACCACTCCCAAAGGGGCCTAGCATTAACCTACTCTCCTACCACTCCACATGCGCCCAACCGGGGCTCCTCCCAATTACTCCAATCACCCCTGCCAGCCTTTTCCTGAAGGGACGCTATAATTATCGGTCTCCCTTTCGTAGCGTCCAAGCCCTATGTTGGCCTCTATTCATTCCCCCTAAGGATATTGGCTGCTATGACAAGCTCAAGCTGGTGCTAGGGGGGGACATTGAACCAAACCCAGGTCCATAATCCCCTAATCTCACCCTAACCAACCCTACCAACCACCTCTGAGCAAACACTAGGGGACTCAATTTGGTGCATATGAACATCAGTAGCCTAAGACATAAAATCCATGACCTGGAGGCCTGGACAGCACTGTACAAACCTGATGTACTGGCTGTCACTGAAACATGGCTCAAACCCCAGATCCTCCCACATGAAGTGGAATTAGCTGGCTACCAGGTTTTCAGAAAGGACAGAGTGGGAAAAAAAGAGGAGGTGGGGTTCTAATTTACCTCAGCTCCACCTTGAATGCCTCGCGGGTTGACCACCCCACCTCTTGTGACCTGCACAGTGAGATCTTGATCCTTAAAGTGCTCCTTGGTGACACTAAGCCCCTTTACATAGGTTGCGCCTACCTCCCACCTCACTCAGCTGTCGCTTCCCTAGAACCCCTAATCAACACCCTCATGGAGCATCCCTTAGGGGAGGTCATCCTTCTCGGTGACTTCAACCTAAATTGGCTGGCCCTAGGGTCCCCCGTGACAAAGCACCTAATACTTGATTCCTCTCTCACCCAAGTCATTGACCTCCCTACCAGGCACAACGCTAAAACTGGCAACCACTCCCTGATCGACTGGGCTCTAGTCTCCTGCCCTGACCGTATACTCACTGCTGGGATCATGTCTGACTCCCTGAGTGACCACTCTCCAACTTTCTGTATCTGGTCCAACAAACCTCCCAAAACCCCCACTCAAGTCATAGAAGCCAGGAATTTTAGCAGATTTGTCCCTGCAGACTTCTGCTCAGCCCTGGGGACCATCGACTGGAACCCCATCATCTCGCTCCCCTCGCTCGATGAGGCACTTGACTACTTCTCTATCTCATTCCTGTCCCTTGCCAACCTACACGTTCCAAGAAAGAAACTAAAGGTTCAGGGAAAGTGCCACAAATGGCTGAGCCCTAACCTTAAGCAAACCATGATACTCCGAGACAGGGCCTGGGGACTATACAAATCCTCTGGCAGTACACTTGAGTGGGAAGAGTACAGGGAGCTGAGAAACCTTTGCAAGAAAACCTCTAAACTGGCTAAATCACAGTATCTAAGGGACCTCTAAACAGGTCACCTCAGTAACCCTAAGAAATTTTGGGGTCACATTAACTCCCTCCTCAAGGGTGCCACAAACTCACCTAATGACTCACTTCTAGTCAGTAACTCCCTGACCAGTGACCCCTGAGCAGTTGCTGAAGCCTTCTCGGACTTCTTCTCTAGTCCCTCAGGATTCCTGCCCACAGCTTCCACCGGGTCCCCTCCTTACATTGCTAGGGATCCTATCCTCCCACGGCCCAAATTCCATATGAAACTAGTCAAACCATCTGCTGTACTTCCACTGCTCCTCAAAATAAATCCCAGCTCCTCCCCTGGGCATGACCTTCTCGAACCTAGACTGTTGAGAGCAGCCGCCATGGCCATTGCCTATCCTGTCACCCTTCTAATCAACAGGTCACTTCACGAAGGTACTATCCCACTCAAATGGAAGGTCTCGACTATTGTCCCTGTACATAAAAAAGGTCCCCTAGATCTCGTGGGTAATTACCGGCCAGTCTCCCTCCTCAGCCCTCTTGGCAAAGCACAGGAGAGGCTTGTACTTAATCAGTTGCAGGACTACCTTGAACAGCACCTATTACTTTCCGATGCACAACATAGGTTCAGGAAAGGCCATGGCACTGACACTGCCCTAATCCGGCTCACATCTGACATACTCAAGGCCATGGACCAAGGTTTCCCAATGGGCGCCCTATTCATTGACCTATCCAAGGCTTTTGACACGGTAAACCACGAACTCCTCCTCTCTAAGCTCTGGCAACTAGGCCTGGATGCACATGCCATCTCCTGGTTCAAGAACTACCTGTCCAACAGAACCCAGAAAATCCATTGGAGGGGTTCACAATCTAGTGAAAGACCTGTGGTCTCTGGAGTACCCCAGGGCTCGATCCTGGGTCCTCTACTATTCTCACTCTTCATAAATAACATTGGGGGAGACCGCAGACCTAGCAACCTCATTCTCTATGCAGATGACACGGTTGTCTACTTTAGCAACCCCCACCCTAATGTCATCTCTACCAAGCTGCAGGCTTGTCTCTCTGACCTTGAGGCCTGGTTCTCTGCAAATTCTTTAAAACTGAATGACAGCAAAACCAAGGCCGTCCTGTTTGGGACCAGATGGTTTGGCGTTGACAGAAGTGATCTACTCCAGCTCACCTCCTCCCTAGGGAAGAGGGTTGAGGTCCTAGATCAGTTCAAGTACCTAGGGGTCCTCCTTGACCAAGAACTAAACTATAAATCACACATCATCTCCCTAACCCGAACTGTCCACCAGAAGATGGGCCTCCTCTACCGTTTGGGAAACTCCCTCTCTGGCGAGGCTCATCGTGCAATCGCAAACTGCAATCTCCTCCCTTCAATCCTTTATGGAGCCCCCTTACTGCAGTCTCTCTGAGAAACCGAGCTCAACAAGCTCACCACACTCTACCATAAAGTGGCTCACTTTGCTACTAACTTGCTCCCCAGGAGGCATCACTGCGAGGTACTAGTGGACCTAAACTGGCCCTCCCTCCGACACAAGCTGACCTACTCCCCTGCCTGCCTGGCTTTCAAATTCACCTCCCTTTGCCCTCCTCCTCACCTGTGTGATCTACTCACCCCCAAGATCCAGCAACGCACCCTTCGATCCTCAGCTAGAAGCCACCTTGCCATCCCCCGGGTTCATTCCAACCAAGGCAAGCGCTCTTTCCTTTACGCTGATCCCCTCTTATGGAATGCCCTCCCCGAAACTCTAGTCAACAAGCCTTCTCTCCTAGCATTTAAATCGGGCCTTAAAGTGTATCTCCTGGAGCTGAGCCTCTGTGGCTGTAACCGTTAGCCCCGGGTCAACGTTCCCCCCCCCGCGACCTCCGGTGACTACTTCTACTGCTTTCCCTATAACTCCCTTGCATGCACTGCTAAGGTGCCTTGAAACTGCCCTACACTTCTATTAGCCTAGTGGCATCCTCTGTTCTCTGTGCCAAACGATGTACCCTATTATGGCCTATGTACAAACTATAAACTTATGTATGTTACTACCCATCTATGTACCCCTTGTGTCTAAATAAGCATTCTGCTAAAGCTGCTCTACTGTTGCTTCTATGTATCACACTCCCTGTTATGCACTTTATCTAATGTCATCATACACTATTCTACTATGTATGAACACGCTGAATCTTCAATGTATTTTTCTAAAACTACTGTGTAAAGTTGCCAAGTTATGTACTCTGTAACTAATCCCGGGTCGCCCCTGAAAAAGGGACCACTGGTCTCAGTGGGCTTACCCGGTTACCAAAATCTAAATAAATAAATAAATAGCTGTGGGTGTTAATCTGCATGTGGCAGCCTGCTTGTGCTAGGTCTGCGTTTGGCATTCTGTGCCAGGTGTGGCAAGATCTCACTACTGGTGAGAAGGTTCTGAGGGCTGGAAAGGGGCTAGAAAGTAGTTCAGCAGTGCAGTCATACTAGGAGGCATGCAGTCATTGTGAGATAATGCATGGTCATGTGACCTGCTTTATCCAATCAGGGAATGCAATTTTGAGTAATTCTCTTACCAGTTTTTATATATATATATATATATATATATATATATATATATATATATATATATGTATATATATATATATATATATATATATAATATACAAAAATACTGTAATGCATCAGTTAGGTTCCTATTACAATGACAAAAAGTATGGAAATTCGGTGTTAGGTTCAACCTACCACCCACCCACCCTCCACCCTCCACACACCAACAGGACTAGGGGTGTGCCTTGGTTCGTCGGGCCGAACTCTCATCCCTCTCCATGTGTAAGGAAGCTGATATGGTACAGTATAGGAGAATGGGTAGAGAGTGAGTTCTGACGACCCCATGGCACACCCCAATGCCTCTTGATGTGGCCAGGGTGTAGGGTGGCGTGGGTTGGTAGGGTTGGGAACTCTAACACTGAATTTTCATACTTTTGTCGCTGTAATTGAAAACCTAACTGATACATTAAAGGCATTTTTTGCTATGAATTTCTTTACTTTTTGAATTAGTATAATAGTATCCTTATTTTACTGTGGGAGTGCAGGGTCCTTGAGACCCTGCACTCCAATTCCTCCATAAATGTGCATATGTATGTAGATGTGGAATGGCCCTGCATTTTCAAACTCATCAAGGGTCTCATCAAGTTATATGAAGGAGTTTACTCCTTTGAGTGCCTCACTGGTTGATGTCTTAACTACCAGAGGAATATGGATAGACAGGTCAAAGGAGGTATGGTGGAAGAGCATGGTTTTATTTTAATTTTTTTATATTAAGCTCTAGTAAGTTGGCCTTAAACCATACTTCCAACATCTGGAAGCCCCTCTCCAGGCTGGAGTTGAGGGAGGATATAGCCTTAGAGGATCTGTATAGTATGGCATCATTCACATAAAACTGTATTGACACCCCTCCTCAATTTAGGGGTAACCCATTTATAAAAATGGAAAAAAAGAGAGGACCCAATATGGATCCTTGGTGGACATCATCTGTAATGGTAGATACTGTAGGGATGACACAGCACCAGAACATTTTGCACACTGTAACCTGTTGGTCAAGAAATTGGCTAGCCAAGAGTGGGAGACCCTGTCAAACCCTTAGTTGCATAGTTTTGTTAGGAGAAGTTGATGACTGACAAGGTCAAAGGCTTTCATAAGAGCCACAAAAATCACCTCCAGATGACTCACCATGATCCATGGCCTGAAAGATGTTGGTAGTTATGTACAGGAGAGGAGATTCAATGCCATGTAGTTTTCGGAAGCCATGCTGATGGATGGTTATGGCATTTGTCTGCTCTAGGTAAAAGGAGAGCTGGTTGTAAAGGATTCTTTCTTGAATTTTTGCTAGGGTATAGAGATAGCTCTATAGTTCTTAACTAGGTGTGTTGGGTTGCTTTTATGCACAAGGGCAACTATTGCAGTTTTCCATTTGTCCAGTATAGTCCGTATGAGGATAGATTTGTTGATTAAAAGCATTGCTGTGTAAGCAATGGTAGGCACTCCCATCCTGAGGAATTTTGGCTGAAGGGAATCAAAACCTGTAGAGCTATGTGGGTTGAGACTATTTATCAGTTTGAGGACCTCTAACCTTGGTGTTAACTTTAGATGGAAGGGGGAAGAGAGTTGTTGGGGTTGGAGACCATTGGGTCTTTGGGGACAGTGGGCAGATTAGTTTTATATTTTGTCAGGTCTATGGAGAAGAGATTTATGTTGGCACCTATATCTGAAGGGTTTGATAGTGTAGTGCCTTTAGTGATCAAGGACTGAGGGTGGTTACTTTCCTTTCCCTTAAGCAGGGAGTTGATTTGGGACCAGAAACACTTTAGATTGGAAAGATTATTTACCTGTTGGAATCGGATATAGTCACACTTTGCTTTGTTGGCTTTTGTTTTGCAAGCATTCCTCAATTGTCAATAGGATAGTCAATTGGATGCTTGTCCAGAATTTTTGAAAGCTTCCCAAGCTCTATCACGAGACTGCATTAGGTGTCTTAGCTTCTGTGAAAGCCAGGGGGAGTGGTTTCTTTTGGCTCTCTTTAACTTGAAAGCTGCATGGGAGTCAAGAATCAAGGAGAAGGTGTTGATGAAATACTCTAGTGCCTGATTTATGTCAGGAAGGGTAGTGATGGGGGGCTGGTCAATGGGGTTAAGATTCTATGAAAGCATCAGCACTGAAATTTGTAAGGTCCCATGATTTCATGAATTTGGGAGGTTTTTTTGGGAAGTTATTCAGCCAGACATTGAAGGTCAGGGAGTGGTTGCTTAGGGCATCAGGGAAAACTCCTGCAGCCTTGATGTTTGGATTATTATTCATTAATATTCAACAGGCTATGGTTTCCTATTTTTAGGTTGAGTCTGGTGAGCTGATCAATTATTTATACTAGTTTAGCATCTGAGAATGTGATAAGGTAGTTTGCTCTATTTGGACCTAACCAGTCTAGATTAAAGTCTCCACGGAGTATTATATCTCCTTGGGGAATGCTGTCTAAGTTAGTGAATAATTCAGATTAAGAAGAGGATGCAAGGTTGGGGAAGTAGGTAGATGCATCCCATTGTTGTCTGTTAGATTTGTCTGAGGGTAACTGAGAGAAATAGCTGTTCTATTGCTGAGTTAATACTCATACCAGGTAGTTCACTGGATGTAAGCTCTGATTTGTTGTAGATCAGTATCCCATCACCTCTCTTGGTGAGTCAATCACTCCTATATGAGATGAAACCTGGTAGTGTGATTTCACTGAAAGGACAGAGGGCTTAAGCCAGGTTTCTGTGACAATAGGATGTCTGGCTTGTAGTGCCTGACCCAAGCTTCAAGTTCAGCCACTTTAAGCATCATACTTTGAATGTTTATTTGGGCTATTTTAAGTCCCTTAATGTTGGACCAGTAAGGAGATGAATAAAGTTTTTTTTTTTTTGATTTGCTGCCATTTTAGGACCTGGGTTCAACTCAATATCACCTGATAACAACAGAAAGCAAGTCTATGAGTGGATAGAGGGAAGAGGGAGAAATGGTGACTTGTAGAGGGTTTTAGCCCAAGGCAGATTTAGTATAATTGTATTGCACTGAGTGAGAGCCACTAATTCCAGGGAAGATGTGAATACATTTGGAGTACATAACGTGAGGGAATTGGGATTTGGTGATATAGATCCGTGGGAGAGAGGGGAAACACTTGTTCATCCTTTTTTTGGTAAGTAAGGCTGAAGACATACAAGGGTAATGCAGAATTTTAGGAGACCATTGGTACAGTTGATATTCATAATTCAGAGTAGCAAGGACGGTGTATAGTGGGTGATGACAATCAGGGGAGGTGTTATTATCAGCCCAACAAGTACAGGGTCTGTACTACAGAGCGATTAGAATCGGACAGCAAAATAGAGTATAGATACTAGATGGTGGTTAAGGCACCACAGGAAAAAGCAAGTGAAATTTCCTAACTCTTAGATTGAAAACACTGGTTAAATGTGTTAATCTTATATTGTTGCCACCCTCTAGTGGTGGTTCAGTATATTCTGCAGATGGCAAAATAGGGAGATTTGGAGCAACAACACAACATGCATGTGTCAATTCACTTAGGGCTCCACCTCCATGTGACCAGTGACTATAAAAGAAACACTGGCCAAGGGTGGATGTGGTGGAGGGGCAGGTGGGGAGCCACCTCAAAGTAGTAGCTGAAAGAGCAGACAGCTGCAGAGGGGCTATTAAGCCCAGGTGTTATGTATCCTTCATTGCATGTGTGGGGCAGCTCCAGGTGTCACAGTGAGTGGGGAGAAAGAGCTCAGAAATCAAAGCCAGGGGTCAGGGTGAAGAAGCAGCCCCTAAGGGGAGAAGAAAAAGGGAAGACAGATGTTAGTAACATCAGCCTTAAAAGAGTAGATCACAGGTGGGTGGGCACAGTAATATTGGGTTACAAAATAGGTTATCCAGAGTCAGGATAAAGAGGTAAGAGACCAGAGAGTGGGCCTAAAGTACAGTGGAAACAAAGGGAAAAGGCTGCTTAGGACCAGCTAGCTGGGGACTGAGGTTAAGGTAGGTTAAGGCAGAAAGAGATAGCAGGCAGAGATCAAGTTAAAGACAGAAGTAGCAGGATGCAGGAGTGGGGATTGAGGTTAAGCCAGAGATCGAGAGATAGTATGTGTGTATATATATATTATGGTAGTACGGTAGTGCTACCATAGTTAGGGTTGAGGAGCCATTTCTATTTTAAACCTCAAAACTTTGCACCTTAATAACTTTGCAACCGTTTGACAGATTTGGCTGGAATTTGGAATACATGATCAAGAACCATAGGCCTTGGGATCAGTCAAGTTTTGTAGTGGTTGGATATACGGCTGCAGAGTTATTAAGCGTGATCTGTGCGTGCATTTACGTTTTTTCTGGAATTCTATGGTCGCGCCTACAGGTCGTACGGTTTGTGTGACCAGTCCAAAATCTTCAGAGAATGTGCGGCCAGGGTCCCTGATGTGCCTTTCGAAGATTTCGTGAAAAAATATTAAACGGTTCAAAAGTTATTCAAAAAACAGTTTCCCATTATAAGTCAATGGGAAAAGTTAACAAAAAGTTCAACACTTTCGCAAATGCATTTTTACTTTTGCAAATGGGCCGGTTACTTTCACAAATCGGCCATTATGTTTTCAGTTGGTGATCAGAAAAATGGTTGGCATTTAAATTTGGGACCCTCTAGCAACCTAATTCTTTTTGTATTCACCTAGTCGGACCCTGAGGATGCTTGCCATGTCTTTATTTTATGGTAAAACACCCCAGAAATATGTTTTTCAAATTTCTGGAAAAAGTGCTTTCACAAATTACTTTCATGCTCATGAAAGTGTTGAACTTTTTTGCGAAAGCTTTCGCAAATTGCGACAGTAGTTTTCCATCTGTGGGACAGTGACAATGATTCTTTGGCACTGCGCTGCAAAAGAACCGTTGGGAGTTTTGGGATGAAATTTGGAGGGAACAGAGCCGACATCTCACAGATGTGCCTTTCAGTGTTGTATTGAAAAAATATTACATGGTGGCAAAGTTATGGCACTCCAAAGTTGACTGTTTTTCCCATAGGATAACATTACGGCGCCCGACGACATTAGAAAACTTTGGATCCCTGCTGCAAAATAACGGTTTGGTCTTTTTTCCTGAAATTTGAGGAAGACAGCCAACAGCCCACAGATGTGCCTTTCAGTGGTTTGGTGAAAAACATTACAGGAGGCAATGTTATGGTGCTCGAACTTTCTTTTTCCCATAGGATAACATTACGGCGTTAAGCGCTGCTTTCAGGGCCCGTATCTCCGAAATGAAAGGAGATACGGACTTTTCGTCGGAAAAACTCTTAGCCCCCTAGGAGGGGCTAAGATACAAATTAGCCAGGACAGTTGTAAATAATATGACTTTTAAATTTTTTTTCTACGCCGTACGGTTCCTGAGATATAATGTATTTAGTATTCCAAGATCTCATTTTCTTCGCCGATACTCATTATTATGCATACATTATTTGTACTCACTGTCTTTCTCTATGCAGGTTTTGGGAAAGCCAGCCTGTGCGCTTACATTACTGTTACTGTTGCCCTTTCCGGCTATGTTCCATACCATTTCACTTACCGCTGACGTCTGCGCCACCATCTGCGTTATCCTTTTGCGTTTCATTTGTGCTTCTTGCTTGTTATTTTTGCCATTTCTGTCTACAGTACTGTTTATCTTTCTGTTTCACTTTACGTCACCATGCCCATTGACATTTCTGTTTGCAGGCACCATGTTACTATGTGACAACACATCACGTGGCAGACCATTCCCGTCTACACCACCATGTGCGTTACCCTTTCTGTTCTCATTCGCGCTTGTGTTACCATATGCGCCACTGTTAGCATTTCTGTTTGCATTGCTGTCCCTGTTAGTATGCCACAAGACATCATGTGGTGGGAGCGCGGAGCCCCCGCCGCTGCATTACATACACTATTTCTCGTTATCATTCTCAAAAAGAAGGGAAATAACAGGCAAAAAACTCTGTTTAATGCATTAGTTAGGGTTGTTCCACAGCTACAAAAGTGAGGAAATTTGCTGTTAGGGTTGAAAACCCCTTGCACCCCACCCACCCCCAACCAGCATTGGGGTGTGCATTGGGATCATGGGTCCTAACTCTCACCCCATTCTCCTATACTTCTGTTGCTTTACACATGTCATGGGGTGAGAGTTAGGGCTGATGATCCCAATTCACACCGCAATGCCACCACATGCGTCATCCTTTGCATTTTCATTTGCGCTTGCATTTCTGTTACTTTTTTTCCATTTGTGTGTACTGTACTGTTTCTCTTTCTGTTTCACTTTGCGTCACCATGCCCATTGACATTTCCATTTACAGGCACCATGTTACTATGTGACAAGACATCACGTGGCACACCATTCCCATCTACGCCACCATGTGCGTTACCCTTTCTGTTCTTATTTGCGCTTGTGTTACCATTTGTGCCACTGTTAGCATTTCTGTTTTCGTTGCTGCTCCTTTTACTATGCCACAAGACATCATGTGGCGGGAGCGCGGGGCCTTTCACTGTTTCTCATTATCATTCTCAAAAAGAAGGGAAATTAGAGGCAAAAAACTCCGTTTAATGCATTAGTTAGGGTTGTTCCACAGCGACAAAAGTGAGGAAATTCGCTGTTAGGGTTGAAAACCCTAACTCTGAATTCACCCCAGCACCACACACACAGACACACACAAACACATTCACGTATGGGGGAGGACCAAGTCAACACAACCAATGACAGACATCCAGCAGCAGGTGACAGAAATAACAAACAATTGTCTAAATGTACTACGAGACATCCCCACCCACCTGACCAGGTACTGCATGCTCAGTGGAGATCAACAGCAAAACTGAGGCCATGTACACCAAACGTACACATCCCTGATTGCAGCTGCACACAACGTACCACACTTAGTAGTTGCATGGCCTTACCTACCGATGCCCCACACCAGACCACACCACTTGTGGTGGGCCACCTGAGCAACAGAGTTCAGCAAAACCAAGGAGTTGTACAGGTATAATATCTCTGATTATAACAAGGGTTTGACAAATGCAGCTTTCTAATTGACTGTAAACATTGTAACAGCCTTATGTTTAGTTTTTATTAACATACATGTAGAGCCTAACCATATGATGAACGTGGTTTAATGTTGTTTAAAAAACAGTTTTATTATGATAGCAATAAGCCACTCCCAGGTATTATGTTAATGGTCAGTTTATCACTGTCTAGCGACATGTGGCACTCGGCTATGCCTCATTCAACATTAAACCCCTACAGAGTGATTAACAGACCATTTAACATAACTTTTGGTCATGCCTTATTGCTTAATTGTCTTTATGAGTAGATACTCTCCCTCTGCTAGGCACTGCAGCAGCTTTGCAACACAGTGTCCCACCCAGTTACACCATACACTGTCTAGTTACTGGAGAATGGCTGTGAATATGAACTCATGAAGATGAACAGTGTAACTTGATATTTACAGTCATTGAAACCTTAGTGTGATTATAACTGACAGAGTCAGTGATAGAGAATAACCCCTGCTGTCCTAGTACACTTAACCCATTGTGAGTTAAATCAATACTAAAAGACATTCTGTTTATATCTACACCATACCTACTTGATTCCTGTTGTACCACAATTAACATAGTTATCACTTTGATAGCATCAGTGACAGAAGTGTGGCAAACCCAAACACGAGGCATACAGCCTAAGTATGAAACAACTGTTAAAAAAAATTACACTGTGTCCATAAGTGGCATACATCAGTCATTGCAACAATAGTAAATGTATTACTATTTGAATAAGTTAGTCAACACAGATGCAATGAGATTGTCTTTATCATGTACAACATACTCAGTAAGTGCCTACAGGAAAATCTATCCTATATACATCTCCGATACAGGTACGTCATTGTTGGCTCAGTAGTGCCATGATATTTAGAAGTTGCTTGGCCTGATCCATGCAATTACACTGTTTATTACAAAGAATACTTACTGCATCTTTAGTATTGAAACACACTGAAGGTCTATGTATGTACATCAGCAGTACACCTTCATCAGTAAGAATGCATCTGATACTGGCAGTACGAATTTCACAGCGTTGAACAGGCAATGCTTTTCCATACGTTTACATCAGCCTCTCTATCTTGAGTAAACAGTTGCAGTAAATGTACTACTATGTAAATCACATACTAAATGTAACACTACTTTTATCTTGAGCATGCTAGTGTCTTGTAGTTAATTTATGTGCTTCTCTTAATTAATGTATACTCACTAGTGTTAAAACCTTTCTACAACTGTCATCATGCACCTTCAGCATTCATATTGAATAACGGCACAGTACCAGTTGTGGTGGTGGTGGGGCATCGGTAGGTAAGGCCATGCAACTACTAAGTGTGGTACGTTGTGTGCAGCTGCAATCAGGGATGTGTACGTTTGGTGTACATGGCCTCAGTTTTGCTGTTGATCTCCACTGAGCATGCAGTACCTGGTCAGGTGGGTGGGGATGTCTCGTAGTACATTTAGCCAATTGTTTGTTATTTCTGTCACCTGCTGCTGGATGTCTGTCATTGGTTGTGTTGACTTGGTCCTCCACCATACTTGAATGTGTGTGTGTGTGGTGCTGGGGGGGGGTGAATTCGGAGTTAGGGTTTTCAACCTTAATGGTGAATTTCCTCACTTTTGTCGCTGTGGAACAACCCTAACTAATGCATTAAATGGAGTTTTTTGCCTCTAATTTCCTTTCTTTTTGAGAATGATAATGAGAAATAGTGAATGTAATGCAGTGGTGGGAGCGCGGGGCCCGTCTTATGGCATACTAAAAGGGACAGCAACGCAAACAGAAATGCTAACAGTGGCACACATGGTAACACAAGCGCGAATGAGAACAGAAAGGGTAACTCACATGGTGGCGTAGACGGGAATGGTCTGCCACGTGATGTCTTGTCACATAGTAACATGGTGCCTGCAAACAGAAATGTCAATGGGCATGGTGACGTAAAGTGAAACAGAAAGATAAACAGTAGTGTAGACAGAAATGGCAAAAAATAACAGAAACACAAGCGCAAATGAAAATGCAAAGGATAAAGCACATGGTGGCGCAGACGTCAACGGTAAGTGAAACGGGTATGGAACTGCAAGCGGAAAGGGCAACAGTAACAGTAATATAAGCGCACAGGCTGGTTTTCCCCAAAACCTGCATAGAGGAAGACAGTGAGTACAAATAATGTATGCATAATAATGAGTATCGGCGAAGAAAATGAGAACTTGGAATACTAAATACATTATATTTCAGGAACCGTTCGACGTAGAAAAAAAATTTAAAAGTCATAGTATTTACAACTGTCCTGGCTAATTTGGTACTTATCCGCTGTTAGGGGGCTAAGAATTTTTCTGACGAAAAGTCCATATCTCGCACCGTTTCCGAGATACGGGCCCTGAAAGGCGTGGCGAACGCCGTAATGTTATCCTATGGGAAAAAAAGAAAGGTTCGGAGCGCCATAACTTTGCCTTCCTGTAATGTTTTTTCACCAAACCACTAAAAGGCACATCTGTGGGCTGTTGGCTGTCTTCCCTCCAAATTTCAGGAAAAAAGACCAAACCGTTATTTTGCAGCAGGGATCCAAAGGATTTCTGTAATGATGCCGGGCCATGAATGTTATCCTAAGGGAAAACTGTCAACTTTGGAGTGCTGTAACTTTGCCGCCGTGTAATATTTTTTCACCAAACTACTGAAAGGCACATCTGTGGGCTGTTGGCTGTCTTCTCTCCAAATTTCAGGAAAAAAGACCAAACCGTTATTTTGCAGCAGGGTGCCAAAGGATTTCTGTAATACGTCGGGCACCGTAATGTTATCCTATGGGAAAAACTGTCAAATTTGGAGTGCTGTAACTTTGCCGCCATGTAATATTTTTTCAATACAATACTGAAAGGCACATCTGTGAGATGTCGGCTCTGTTCCCTCCAAATTGCAGCCCAAAACTCCCAACGGTTCTTTTGCAGCACAGTGCCAAAGAATCGCTGTCACTTTCCCACAGATGGAAAACTACTGTTGCAATTTGCGAAAGCTTTATGACGAAAGTTTGCCACTTGTGAGTACCAATGTAATTATGAAGCACTTTTCCAGAAATTTGAAAAACATATTTCTGGGGTGTTTTACCACAAAATAAAGACATGGCAAGCATCCTCAGGGCCCGACTAGGTGAATACAAAAAGAATTAGGTTGCTAGATGGTCTCAAATTTAAATGCCAACCATTTTCCTGATCCCCAACTGAAGACAAAATGGCCGATTTGCAAAAGTAACAGGCCCATTTGCAAAAGTAAAAATGCATTTGCGACACTGTCGAACTTTTTAACTTTTCCCATTGACTTATAATGGGAAACTGTTTTTTGAATAACTTTTGAACCATTTAATATTTTTTCACCAAATCTTCAAAAAGGCACATTGGGGACCCTGGCCACATGGTCCCTGAAGATTTCTGGCCAGTCGCGCAAACCGTACGACCTGTAGGCGCGACCATAGAGTTCCAGAAAAAGCGTAAACGTGTGCACAGATCACACTTAATAACTCCGCAGCTGTATATCTGACTGGTATGAAACTTGGCAGATCCCAAGGACTATGATTCTTGATCATGTATTCCAAATTTCATGCAAATCCGTCAAACAGTTGCAAAGTTATTAAGGTGCAAAGATTTGGGGTTTAACATAGAAATGGCTCCTCAACCCTAACTATGGTAGCACTACCGTGCTACCATAATATGTATATATATATTAGAGGCAAAAAACTCTGTTTAATGCATTAGTTAGGGTTGTTCCACAGAGACAAGTGGGAAATTGCTGTTAGGGTTGAAAACCCCCTCGACCCCGCCCACCCACCCAACCTGCATTGGGAGTGCGCATTGGGATCATCAGCCTAACTCTCACCCCATGACATGTGTAAAGCAGCAGAAGTATAGGAGAATGGGGTGAGAGTTAGACCCACGATCCCAATGCGCACCCAATGCCGGTTGGGAGGGCGGTGGGTCCAGGAAGCTTCAACCCTAACAGCGAATTTCCTCACTTTTGTCACTGTGGAACAACCCTAACTAATGCATTAAATGGAGTTTTGCCTCTAATTTCCTTCTTTTGAGAATGATAACGAGAAATAGTGAATGTAATGCAGTGGCGGGGCGCCCGCCACATGATGTGTTGTGGCATACTAACAGGGACAGCAACGCAAACAGAAATGCTAACAGTGGTGCACATGGTAACATAAGCACGAATGAGAACAGAAAGGGTAACGCACATGGTGGCGTAGACGGGAATGGTCTGCCACGTGATGTGTTGTCACATAGTAACATGGTGCCTGCAAACAGAAATGTCAATGGGCATGGTTATGTAAAGTGAAGCAGTAAGATAAACAGTACTGTAGACAGAAATGGCAAAATAACAGAAACGCAAGCTAAAATGAAAACGCAGCGATAACGGACATGGTGGCAAGCAGACGCCAATGGTGTGAAACGGGCACGGATCCGCAAACAGAAAGGCAACAGTAACAGTAATGTAAGCGCACAGGCTGGTTTTTCCCAAAACCTGCATTGAGAAAGACAGTGAGTACAAATAATGTATGCAAAATAATGAGTATCTATGCAGAAAATGAGATCTTGAATACTAAATACATTATATCTCAGGAACCATACGACGTGAGAAAAAAATTTAAAAGTCATATTATTTACAACTGTCCTGGCTAATTTAAATCTTAGCCTTAAGAATTTTCCATTTAAAAGTCCATGATCTCGGACTGCTTCCGAGATACGGGCCCTGAAAGGCGTGGGCGAACGCTGAATGTTATCCTATGGGAAAAAGAAAAGTTCGACGCTATAACTTTGCCTCCCTGTAATATTTTTTCACCAAACCACTGAAAGGCACATCTGTGGGCTGTTGGCTGTCTTCCTCCAAATTTCAGGAAAAAGACTAAACTGTTATTTTGCAGCAGGGCTCCAAATGATTTCTGTTAAGTGTTGGGCGTAATGTTATCCTATGGGGAAAAACTGTCAATTTTGGAGTGCCGTAACTTTGCCGCCATGTAATATTTTTTCACCAACTACTGAAAGGCACATCTGTGTACTGTTGGCTGTCTTCCTCCTAAATTTCAGGAAAAAGACCAAACCGTTATTTTGCAGCAGGTGCCAAAGTATTCTGTAATGCTTGCGTCGTAATGTTATCCTATGGAAAAACTGTCAACTTTGGAGTGCCATAACTTTTCCACCGTGTAATATTTTTCAATACAACACTGAAAGACACACTGTGATATGTCGTCTGCGTTCTCCAAATTTCAGCCCAAACTCCCCAACTGTTATTTTGCAGTGCAGTGCCAAAGAATTGCTGTCATTTTCCCACAGACTAGAAAAATTACTGTGCTTGATTTGTGAAAGTCAGCTAAGAATTTGCTACACTTTCATAGTATCGTAATTTTGCGAAAGCACTTTTTCCAGAAATTTGAAAAACATATTTCTGGGGTGTTTTACCACAAAATAAAGACATAGCAAGCATCCTCAGGGCCCGACTAGGTGAATACAAAAAAAATTAGGTTGCTAGAGGGTTCCAAATTTAAATGCCAACCATTTTTCTGATCCCCAACTGAAGACAAAATGGCTGATTTGCGAAAGTAACAGGCCCATTTGCTAAAGTAAAAATGCATTTGCGAAAGTGTTGAACTTTTCGTTAACTTTTCCCGTCGACTTATAATGGGAAACTGTTTTTTGAATAACTTTTGAACCGTTTAATATTTTTTCAGGAAATCTTCGAAAGGCACATTGGGGACCCTGGCTGCACGTTTCCTGAAGATTTTGGGCCGGTCACGCAAACCGTACGACCTGTAGGCGCGACCACAGAATTCCAGAAAAGCGTAAACGCACGCACAGATCACACTTAATAACTCTGCAGCCGTATATCTGACCAGTACGAAACTTGGCAGATCCTAAGCTCTATCATTCTTGATCATAAATTCCAAATTTCAGGCAAATCCTTCAAATGGTTGCAATGTTATTAGTCAAAGTCGGGGTTTAACATAGAAATGGCTCCTCAACCCTTAATTCATGGTAGCACTATCATATACCACATAATATATATATATATATATATATATATATATATATATATTCATGGCAAAAACTCTGTTTAATGCATCAGTTAGCATTGTTCTCACACTGACAAAAGTGAGGAAATTCGCCTGTTAGGGTTGGAAAACCCTAACTCTGAATCTCCCCAGCACGACACACACACAGACACACACACATGATGCAAGTATGGGGATGACCAAGTCAACACAACCAATGACAGACATCCAGCAGCAGGTGACAGAAATAACAAACAATTGTCTAAATGTACTACGAGACATCCCCACTCACCTGACCAGGTACTGCATGCTCAGTGGAGATCACAGCAAAACTGAGTGCCATGTACACCAAACGATACATCCCTGATTGCAGCTGCACACAACGTACTACACTTAGTAGCGTTGCATGGCTCACTCTACCGATGCCCCACACCACACCACACCACACCACTTGTGGTGGGCCACCTGAGCAATAGAGTTCAGCAAAACCAAGGAGTTGTACAGGTATAATATCTCTGATTTTAACAAGGGTTTTACAAATGCAGCTTTCTAATTGACTGTAAACATTGTAACACCCTTATGTCTAGTTTTTATTAACATACATGTAGAGCCTAACCATATGATGAACATGGTTTAATGTTGTTTAAAAAACAGTTTTATTATGATAGCAATAAGCTACTCCCAGGTATTATGTTAATGGTCAGTTTATCACTGTCTAGCGACATGTAGCACTCGGCTATGCCTCATTCAACATTAAACCCTACAGGGTGATTAGCAGACCATTTTACATAACTGTTGGTCATGCCTTATTGCTTAATTGCCTTATGAGTAGATACTCCTCTGCTAGCACTGCAGCAGCTTTGAACACAGTGTCCCACCCACCTACACCATACACTGTCTAGTTACTGAGAATGGCTGTGAATGTGAACTCATGAAGATGAACAGTGTAACTTGATCGCCCAGTCATCGAAACCCTAGAGTGATTATAACTGACAGACCCAGTGATAGAGGATAACCCTGCTGTCCTAGTACACTTACCCCATTGTGAGTTAAATCAATACTAAAATACATTCAGTTTATATCTACACCATACCTACTTGATTCCTGTAGTACGACTATTAACATAGTTATCAGTTTGATAGCATCAGTGACAGAAGTGTGGCAAACTCAAATAGTAGGCATACAGCCTGAGTATGAAACAACTGTTAAAAAAATCACACTGTGTCCATAAGTGGCATAGATCCTCATTGCAGCAATAGTAAATGTATTACTATTTGAATAAGTTAGTCATCACAGATGCAATGAGATTGTCTTTATCAGGTACAACATACTCAGTAAGTGCCTACAGGAAAATCTCTCCCACATACATCTCCGATACAGGTACATCATTGTTGGCTCTAGTGCTAAGGATATTTAGAAGTTGCTTGGCCTGATCCTTGTAATTACAATGTTTCTGCAAAGAATACTTACTGCATCTTTTAGTATTGAAACACAGTGAAGGTCTATGTATGTACATCAGCAGTACACCTTCATCAGTAAGAATGCATGTGATACTGGCAGTACGAATTTCACAGCGTTGAACAGGAATGTTTTCCATACGTTTACATCAGCCTCTCTATGTTGAGTAAACCATTGCAGTAAATGTACTACTATGTAAATCACCTACTAAATGTATCACTACTTTTATCTTGAGCATGCTAGAGTCTTGTAGTTAATTTATGTGCTCTCTTAATTTATGTATACTCACTAGTGTTAAACCTTTCTACAACTGTCATCATGCACCTTCGGCATTTATATTGAATAACGTGCACTGTACCAGTTGTGGTGTGGTGTGGGCATCGGTAGGTACGGCCATGCAACTACTAAGTGTGGTACGTCTGTGCAGCTGCAGTCAGGGATGTGTATGTTTGTGTACATGGCCTCAGTTTTGCTGTTGATCTCCACTGAGCATGCAGTACCTGGTCAGGGGTGGGGATGTCTCTGTAGTACATTTAGACAATTGTTTGTTATTTCTGTCTACCTGCTGCAGGATGTCTGTCATTGGTTGTGTTGACTTGTCCTCCCCATACTTGCATGTGTGTGTGTGTGTCTGTGTGTCGCTGGGATTGTATTAGGCTTTTCAACCCCAACAACGACTTCCCTCACTTTTTGGTCACTGTGGAACAACCCTAACTGATGCATTAAACTGAGTTTTTGCCATGAATATCCTGTCTTTTTCGAGAACTATTACCAGCATAGTACATGATTTATATTGTAAGAATAGTGCATACATAAGAAAATGTTCCAATATCAGAAATACTTCAACCTTGTAGTTGCATTTACTGTTATTAACAGTAACAGTAGGTAACTGTGAATCATATTGTTTTTATTACTTTATTAATTGTAATTTGTCATTGTTATTCCATGTAATATTTTTTATAAAAGTGTCTTACCTCTTTGTTTGTGAGCACATATGTAAATAAAAGATGTACATAACTAAAAGACAATATGACATGATATGGACACCATTAGTTCATCTACGAATAAATGGATATGTTACTGTAGTAACTTGAGATTTGATAGAGTGCTTGTACTACCAACTGAGGTGGTACCACCAATCATGTGAACAGCGGTGGAAGAGGTTTGGTTTTGACTGAATACATAAGTTTGTTGTGTATGCCACACAGACATTTCACTGTTGTACTAGCAGGTACATACTTATCTTCATCATGATACACATACACACATTCTGTAGCACTAGTTGCATGGAAACAACAACAGTACATGCCAAATAGTGTAACGTAGCATTGTCACACACTAACTTACATTTCTATGAGAATCCAATTGTAATACCACAATAGTGTGGGTATGAGTTTCCAAATGAGAAAAATCACAGTTGTATAAATCTTGTTAAAACTATTTTCAAGAAACATCTCGACTACACAATAACACACCAAACACAAGACAGTATAAATTCACTTTTTTTTACTATAAAAATATTTTATATATAAAAAATTACAAACAAAAATATTTTTCTTTGTATAAACAATACAAAAATATATATTCACACAAATAATATTCATACAGGGCAAAAAAAATAATTAAACTGTGTATTGCATCATACACAAAAATAAATTATTAAAATACATTTTTCTTACATAAATAAAAATATATATAAAAAGTTTTATTTTGTTTTCTAACTTTTGTGCAACACTTGCGAGAGGTGTATGCACTGCTTGACGCAATCCAGGCTAGAAAGTGGATTCGATGTGGAGGCGCAAATGAAGTGGAAGCTGTTGCGCCCTCTGGAGGAGATACCAGACTGCTATGAAGGGTGGCCAGTTTCGCCCAGGGAAGCTGCAGGAACAGATGGTGTTTGTGGAGGTGAAGCACTGCTACTCAGCACAGCACCATCACCTACTGCTACGACTGGCTCTAGTATCGAGGTTGACTAGTTCGTTGCTGTGCATCCGGGAGAGACTGGATTCTGTCCAGCCCCCGAGGATGACAGCCGCTTGCTCACGCAGACTGCCAACTGCTAAGAAGTCGCTTCCTTAGCAGCGCAGTGGCCGCATTTTCGCAGTCGCCGGTGTCTCTACAAAGATTTAAAAAGTTATGATGAATATACAACACAAATTAAATTAATTATGACTTTCAAATATTTTACTTCAAATATTTTATCTACTGCAATATCAGAAATGCATTCATTTCAAAGTTATGATAATAGTTTTGTATGATGCTTAAATCATTTAGTATCTTATTTCTGTCTCTGTCGTACTTGATTATCTATATAATCTAATAAGCTGACAACTATAAAAAACGATAGTTAGTTGTGGCTTAGAATGCTACTCTTATATTTTCTTTCACTACTCATAAATATTCAGTATGTACATACTTTTCATTATTGACACCATACCATACTACTGAAATACATCCTCACCAAGTGTGGAGAATTTTACTTCACTCAAGGTTCTGAGTAATGTGTAGTCATGTCTGCAGTAAAACAGCACCTTGACATTAACACTATCATAATATACTTTCATGTGTACAACATTGATCACTTAATGTTAGTTTGAAAGCAAACAGTTTTACCCGTGTTTCAGGCCCTCAACACACGCTACTACTTTAAATAATTAAGTCACTGATATGATATGTGCTCCAAAACCATACCAGACATCTTCAAGTACATGTAAATGACAGATTTCTAGGCAGGGTCAATAAGAGACATTCAGACAAGCAACTCAAAACGAAACTGCAGTATGGTTAAATCTACTTAAATAAAAGATTAATTCATTGCTGCTGATGCCTATAATGTCTACATCACTGTAAGCTTTTGCACTGCCACACGGTAAAATTCCTTCAAATGATGTGGGTACAGCAGTACTAAGGTTCTTAAATGTACTATCTTAGATTAATGCAATCCTTCCAGCAGGTGTTGTGGTGTGATAACGCCGCGACCCGTCATCATTAGACAGAGGCCACAGGCTAAGTGAACTAATCACCTAAAAGTAACATTATCCCAGCACAACACACACCTCAAAGGACATTATTGTATTATACAATGGCTTGTTGGTACTAATAAAACAAAATTTTTATAAAAAGTCTTAAAAGTATTTACAATTTCGTGTCTCAATGGTTAGGCACAATGAGAGGAAACAGTCCCACTGTAATTATTGTGTGTTCATTATTCCTGCTGCACCCACCCCTCCCAGGAAAGTACAGCAGTCCACACACCAAGATCCCAATATGAACTGGTAATATTTTTTTAATTAAAATTTTTTTTTTTGAATGGTTGAAAATCAACCGAAAGGTTGAGGAACCAGAATGAAGTTACGGGTTGTTTGAGTACCATTGATTTCCAGGAATGCAGTACAGTTTTGCACTTTATTTGAATCTGACTGTCATTTTATTGATAATTTGTTAAATTTACAATGTTCATGGTACAGTGTACCTAGGTTTGAAAGTGAGTCGTGTAATCACAGGACTTGGTAAATCTGAAAGGCCTCGTATTGGCTGACGGAAATTTAAATGATGTCTAAAATGACATATTTTTTTAGTTAAAACATCTGTTTATAGTCAGGATAATGTTGGTGAATATTTCTTCAGGTGTTTTGCCTGGCAAGTTGTACAATTACTGTGCTGATGGACCAGCTGGACACATATATTAAATGACGCACGACGCTTGTTTTTTTACAAAAATGGACACACTGTGTGTCAGTGGGGGATAGGAGTTATTCCACCATATCTGCTGGAAAACACCAACATAGGGAAAATTTGTATTGCTTCATGGCCAGCGCATCACTAGCAGCCGAGTCGGAAGCACTCACGTAGGTTGGCAGGCACTTGAGAGTGTGAATGAGAAATGTGGGATTGCACTGTCGGACAGCTACATGTAGTGACCCCTTTGTTTTTCCAAAACTTATCTGGTCAGCCTGGTGCTGGGACTACAGCTGTGATGTTGTGCTGCGATAACATGATGCTTACAGTCCCATAGTCACTCAATGGGAGCCCAGGCTTTGTCTTTGCTATGGTATAATATGAAATTAACAATTATCAATAATAATTATTGATTTGCTATCATTAATATTGATAGTGTAATAGTAACAAACTTTCTTACTGATGACAAAGGACTCGCAGGCCCTGCACAGGATGACAGGTATTAGGCAGTACCTCTGGCTATTAGATATAGCAGGGCAGAAAATATGTTTTTATAGTGCTGTGAGAAAAGACAACTGTGCAGTACATTAGCAGGTGAAAAATAAATTACAGTGTTAAACATTTAGGGGCCAGATATTCGTAAGTGGCTGGCATGCGCAATAGGGTTGCGCCTGCACAAAGTCCGAACTTGCTCCATTCTGGCGATATTCAGGCAGGAGACAGTTGCACCATTGAAAACATGTTGAGTAACAGCTAATGCAAATGAATGCATGCTGAACTGAAGGGGAGAACTATGTACAAACCGCACAGCATTAGTCTGGCCGGATAGGTAGAGTTATTGTGCAGGCGAATCCCAACCCGCGCCTGCACAACTTTGAGCAAAAAAAAAAGGATCAAGTTGAGGGCCACCCACAGGTAAGCTGCTGCATTGCAGGGCCAACACAGCAGCTGCCACCTGTGGCTGGCCCTCAACACACTCTCTCATACCTCTCAACCTTTGTCTCCAAATGTGGAACATTGCCTTCAAAATGTAAGAATGGGCAAATGTGAACACTTAATCAAATCTATACTAGAAGCCTGCCAACACTATAAAAATGTTTGCATTTATGTTCATAAAGTCTGCTATTATTAATTAAAATTATATATATTTTGCATCATTTACTATGGAGTTTTGTTTTAAAATGTTGACATCAATGTGGACAAGTCCTCACAATGTGAACAGGAGTTTTGAAGTAAAAGGAGGAATGTTCCTCGTAATGTGGTGGCATGTGTTGAGAGGTATGCTCTGTGCCCCTCACCAGCCTGACTGTGGCAGCAAATTGCCCCCCAACACATCCCTGGGTTATGTGTTACTAAATTGTTAACATAATAGCAGTACAATTCTATCAATACATACTGTTTATAATACATTTACTGAAGCCTATTCTAAAATTCTTTTTCTCTCTCATACAGGTACCAGATACTTCTGTAGATTGCTTACTGTCACTGTCAACCATAATAGGAAAATATGCCAACTAAATAGAGGCGGCAGATGTGTGTCTCAAAAGCGAAATGAGTATAATGGTACTACACTGTTGTATAATGGCAACAAACAAAACACTAAAAAAGGCACCAAAAAATAGACATGACAGGCTTTACTGCAACAGTACTTCGTCAAGTCACTGCACAGCCAAATAAATTCATAACAGAAAAGAAAACATATACCATCACAAATGTTGTGTCGATCTCTGAGGCAGAAACACAACTATTTGAGTGTAACCATCAAGAAACGCTCAAAACAACACGAAAACTCAAAAACAGTGATTTCAACAAGAGAGAAAATGTTTTCCAATCCTTTTCTAAGTAAAGCTAAGATTGAAGACTTACTCGCTACTGTATAAGCACACCACAAAAAGAGCAAAAAGTCACCTTTCTCTGATGAATTTATGTCTTAAAGTACATAGATACATAGACAGTGTCGGCAGATAAGGGCCTATGGCCCGCCTAGTCAGGCCATTTGAGCTTGTAAGTTCAGTTTGTTTTCCTAGAAGTCTATTCCCCCTTACCCTGACCTCTAGAATTCCTTTATGTCTATCCATGCATTCTTAAATCCAGTGATTGTTTCAGCCCCCACCACTTCCTCTGGCAGGGTGTTCCCCATGTCCACCACCCGTTCTGTGAAGAAATTCTTTCTCATGTTTCCTCTGAATCGTCCTCCCTCAACTTCATCCCATGCCTCTAGTCCTGAAACATCTTTTGCTTAAAAATAGTGTTTTCCTGCACCCTGTTCCTCCCTGTAAGATACTTGTATGTCTCTATCATATCCCTCTCTCCCTCCTCTCCTCCAGGAGTACATGTTCAGTTCCTTCAACCTGTCTTCATAGGACTTGTGATGCAATCCATGCACCATCTTTGTTGCCCTCCTCTGAACCTTCTCTACCCTGTCTATGTCCTACGTAGGTATGGTCTCAGAACTGTACACTGTACTCCAGGTGGGGCCTCACTAGTGTCTTGTATAGCGGAATTATGACCTCCCTTTTCCTGCTGGTGATGCCCCTGCCTATACATCCCAGCATCCTATTTGCTTTACCTGATGCCTTGTCACACTGTTTCCCTACCTTGGGGTCATCAGAGATGACAACCCCAGATCCCTTTCCTGCTTGGTGCATGCTATATCCTCACCCCCAACTGATATATTGTGCCAGGGTTTTTGTGCCCATATGCATTATCTTGCACTTCTTTGCATTGAATTTCAACTGCCAAACCCTGACCATTCTTCAAGTTTCTGCAGGTCCCTTCTCATTCTGTCTACACCCTCTGGTGTGTCTACTCTATTACAGAGCTTTGTGTCATCAGCGAACAGTGAAATTCTGCCTTCTAGATCCTGTGCAATGTCACTGATGAAGATGTTGAATAGGACCGGTCCCAGCACTGATCCCTGTGGTACCCACTGGTCACTCTTCCCTCTGTGGAGTGACAGCCATTTACCACCACCCTCTGTGTCCTGCCACCCAGCCAGTTACCTACCCACCACACTACTGTCCTGCCCACACCCATATTCCCCAGTTTGTGTAATAGTCTTCTATGTGGCACAGTGTCAAAGGCCTTGCTGAAGTCCAGATAGGCCATGTCCACTGCCCTCCTGATCCACCTCCTAGTCACCCAGTCAAAAATTCAATGAGGTTGGTCTGACATGACCTCCCCTGGTGAAACCATGCTGCCTTGGGTCCTGTGGTCCATTGACAACCAGATGTTCCACCAATCTCTCCTTCAGTAGTGCTTCCATGATCTTTCCCACTACAAGGTGAGGCTGACTGGTCTGTAGTTCCCTGCTTCCTCTTTGTTCCCACTTTTGTATAAGGGACTACATCTGCTGTCCTCAGTCTTTGGGTACCTCCCTGTTTCCAGTGATTGGCTGAACAGGATAGCCAGAGGTTCAGCCACCACCTCTCTAGTTCTTTAAGGACCCTGGGGTGCACCCCATCTGGCCCCATTGCTTTATCAACTCTTATACTTCCAGTTCCTTCAGGACCCTTTCTCGTGTAAAGGGACTTGTGTCCATTTCTGCACCATTCTCACCCTTGTACTCCCTTCAGACCCATTACCCCCCTCTTCCTTAGTAAGACTGAGCAGAAATACCTGTTCAATATGTCAGCTTTACTGTTGTCATCCTCCACAGCTCCCATCCTCCCCTTCAGTCTCACTATCCCTCCTTTGTCTTTCTTTTTCCTTATGTACCTGTAAAGGTTTTGTCCCCTTTACCCACTGATTTTGCAATGTGTTCTTCTGTCTGAGCTTTGGCTTCCCTTACTGACTTCCCTGCCTCCCTTTGTTTCTCCTGGTACTTCTCCCTATCCCCTTCTGCCTGTTTCTTTTGTATTGCCTGAATGCAATCTTTTTGGCTTTCACTTTCTTTGCTACCTCTTTGGAAAACCATAATGGTCTCCTCTTCCTTTTCCTCTTGCTAACCTGCTTAATGCATAATTCTGTTGTTCTTATAATCCCCATTTTAAATACCTTACTGTTCCTCAACCCCTGATTCCTGTCCCATTCCCTTAATGCCTCTTTCAAGTATCTCCCCATTTTCCCAAAGTCTGCCCCCTAAAATCCAGGATCGTGTTTTGTGTGGTTTGGTTCTGCTCTTTCTGTGATTTCAAACCACAATGACTGGTGGTCACTGTTACCCAGGTGCTCCCCACTGTTACCCCCATCCACTGTCCCTGTTTGTGAGCACAAGGTCCAGTATTGCCTTCTGCCGAGTTGGTTCCATGACCAGTTGCTAGGAAGGCACCCTGAAAGAGTCCAGGATAAATCTGCTCCTAGTTGATGCTGCTGCTGGGATGCTCCAGTCCACGTCTGGTATATTGAAGTCTCCAACCAGTACTACCTCACCCTTGTCTGCCATCCTTTGGATGGCTAGCATCAACTCCCTATCTGTTTCTTCCTCCTGGGCTGGTGGTCTATGACCACACCTGTGCGGATAGCTGGCCCCATTTTCCTCTGAACTTTTGTCCAACAGAGCACTGTTTGTACTACACGATTGTGTAAGTAAGATGTCTCATGTGCTTGAACAATTCAGGAAACTTGTATATGCATAAAAAAGGCTTCAACAGTATCCTTGTTTGACTGTTGACAACTTCTGTCATGTTTTCACAGGACAGTGGCTGCACACACAGCACTCAGAAGCATATTTCTGGGAAGAGTCTTATCATTACTTAACAAAAGAACAGACGTTCAGTATTGATGAGTCCGCAAACTAAAAAATGTCCTCAGTATCTCTGATGACAATCAATTGGATACTGATGATGACTGTGATCCAACCACAGTCTTCAATAAATGGCACTGCCTGACATGGTCATGTGATGATACCTGCAACCGTAGGCAATCATCATTTCAAAAGTAGAACACTTTGTTAACCTATTTGTAATAACAGATCACAAAGAGAGACATAAACTGTTTACAAAATTGACCATTGTGAAATCCGGCCACATACTGGACTCATGGGTCACTCACTTGCATGTCTCGATAGTGGTGTTTGTGATAGTATTTTTCACAACATGCGGATGCTTGCAGTGCATCAAACAGGCATGCGAAACTTTGTCTACAGAGTATATGAAGTACAGCGAGCTGTACATCAGTACACTTGTTTAAATGACTTATTGCAGTCAGGTGACATGCAGGGTGCCATCACTTTCCTAAAAAAACTGCAACACATTACTTCTGTACCAGAAACAACTAATTTTCAGTGTAACACTTCTGTAGAAAAATCTGTTTCAGTGTTAGAAAATGACATTCTGAAACAGTATGGGAAGGAAATTGCTAAGTTTGAGGTTGCAAAGTCTCAGAAGTTTGATTCTGTATGTGTGTCATGCAACCGTTTGTGCTACATGAAACAAACAGTCACAGTCAACCTAGAAACCTTGTCACCATACAATGACATGTGGTTCCGCCTCACAGCATTCTTGCTGCTGAAATCTGACTTTCACTCACAAGACACCATTGTGCTATGCAAACACTGTTTTTCAAAACTGAAGTGTAACACTTTGCCAGCAAGGTCAATGCTAAACAACATGGAAACAGATGTTACACCAAGTGAGATTTCAACATTGAATATGTTTGAACGTATTCTAATTCAGACAATGAAACCATTCCAAACGATTCTACGTCTGAACACAAAGACACGGAACATTCCACAGAAAGAGCTTGTTAGATCTCTAAAGGGTTCTGTGATGTATCTACCACTTCCTCTACAGGAAAATGTTCAAGCAATCTCAACAGAAAATAGCTTGGTCATTCTTGTAAATGGTGTGCCTACAAAGGCCAAGGTCATCTGGCAAGATGTTGTCAATGTGCAAAAGGTAAAGCTTGCTCTTGCTTATTTAAAGAGTAACAATTCCTTTTATATAGACCTTGACATAGATCAGATGGCCAGTCTCTCTGTGCAACATGATCTATTAGAAAAAAGTAAGCCAATCATTGAGAAAGTCAGTACACAGACAAGTGACAATGTGTATGAACAGTACACAATTCACCCACTACATGGCAGAGATCCATTAGGAGACAACATTGATCTCTATCAAATGAAGCAGGTGGAAGGTGAGCCTGTCAGCATTTGGGAGGCAACACTAGAAGCACGCTGTTTCCCAGACCTATTTCCAAAAGGGTCAGGTGGACGCCTAGATGAAAGAGAAGTACAGGTACAGGGTGCTGAGTACTGCACTAGCCGTGTCCTCAGCAAAGATGGCAAATTCAGACGTAACATACAGTACCTGTTCCATCTCCTCTGGGAGAGTGAACTTAGCATTCTGTCTGCATCTATAGCACATACCATTCATCTAACAAGTCCACTAGATGGAATAACAGCTGCTCAATTTCTAGAGAAATTAAAGCAGAAAGATGAAAATGTGCAAGTGAATCTGTCTTCCATACTTTCAAGTCTCTGTGGCACCAAAGAATATTGGTATCGCAGACACCCGGAAGTGATGACAATGCTACGAGAGTATGGTGCAGCCACATGGTTTGTCACACTTAGTTGTGCTGAATATGCCTGGGACGAACTCATTGAACTGTTGAAGTGGGCAAATTCTGATGTCGAAGGCATCTCATCAATGACTGTCGGAGAAATGTGTTCACTTGATCCTGTGTCTGTCACAAGACATTTTCACAAGCGGTTCCATGACATTCTGACTTTCATCTTGTCAAAGGACAATCCTCCTCTAGGTATTGTGGAACATTACTTTTGGAGGACAGAATATCAAGCATGAGGTGCCCCTCATATCCATATGTTATTGTGGATCAAGGATGCGCCACGCATTGGTGAACATGAAGCAGCAGAAGTGCTATCATTCATCAAAAAATATATCACTTGTCACATTCCAGACAAGTATGACAGTCCTACACTATGGAAGTTGGTACAAAAGTTCCAGCGACATATTTGCGCAAAATATTGCCGGCGAGTAGTAAAGAACAAATCTAATTGGTACACACGATGTTGCTTTGGATTTCCTAGACGAGTTTGTCAGAATGGTGACATGAATGACCTTTTCTCAGCAATGCGACACCACTTGAAGGCAAAATCAACCAAGAGGGTATACGAGTTACCCAGAGATGAAAAAGAGGTGTACATCAATGACTACAACCCAACTCTTCTCCTAATGTGGCAAGCAAACATAGATGTTCAGTTTGTGGCTGATAACTCACTGGCCCTGGTTCGGTACATCACTTCGTACATAACCAAACATGAACAGACTAGCTTGCAAGATCTTTGGGAAGATATTGCCAGTTCAAGCAAAAGCCTGACATCTCAGCTGTGGTCATTGGGTTTGAAGACTCTTTCACACAGAGAATGTGGAGCTTACGAAGCCAGTGACCAGTTAATGGGTACACATCTGTACGGGAAGTCTGATGCTGTACGTTTCCTCAGTGTAAACTACAAAGAGAAACCGAAGCGTGTACTGATTCCTCATGCCGAAATTGAGGAGCTCGCTGTCAATACACCTTCTTCAAAACATATCTTGAAGAATAACCTGATAGACACATACTACCCACATAGACACAAGACATGAATGATATGTGTCTGTTTGAGGTGGCTAAGTGGTATGACTACAAGACAGGTGCAGCACCTGACTCAACACGCCACATTTACAAGGTCAATGGACTAGATGGCTGTCTCATGAAGAGGAACAAGCCATGGCTTATAGATCACTGCAAACTGCATCTAGACATCAGAGAGCACAGAACATTACTACTTTGCTCTCCTATTCCTATTTAGACCCTGGAGGATGAGTCTGAATTAAAGGTGACTCTGACACATTCGAAGAACAGTTCAATCTCACTTATGAGAATTTCCAAACTGAGTACTCACAAACATACATACAAAGACTAAAAGCTGAGAAAGAACAGCTTGAGAAGGCAGAGAAGCAACTTCAGAAGACACTCCAGTTAGTTCACAAGACAACCTTGATCCAGAAGGACAAGGTGTTCTAGGTGACCTCTGCCATTAAATGCCCCAGAAGTGTTAATCTCAGAATTGAGACAGCCATGCAACATGGCACACACTCTATGGTCAACCCAGCTGACTTAAGAAAGACTAAATCAGCTGCAGCATACAGTTCACTCTCAAGTAGTTGAAGCTGTCCAACATGGCATACTACATGAAACAAAACAATGTGACTGCACTCACTACAAGCCACTACTAATGTTTGTTAGTGGTTCAGCTGGCACAGGAAAGAGTTTCCTGATTGAAGCCATCACTGCAGAAGTACGGAGTGTGACAGGCTCTTCAATGTCTGTTGCTGTGACTGCTCCCACAGGACTAGCAGCATACAACATTGGTGGAGTAACATTACACCGTCTCTTTATGTTGCCAGTCGAACATGGGAGAACTGGAGAGTATCGTAAACTGTCATTTGAGGTTGCATCTCAGCTCCATTCCATGTTCACAAAGATGCAGTTACTCATCATTGATGAAATCAGCATGGTCTCCAATGTCATGCTTGCCTGTATTCATCTACGTCTACAGCAGATCTTAGGTACTGACGATGGAGTGCCATTTGGTGGCAAAAGTATACTTGTGTTGGGAGACCTTTTACAACTTGCACCAGTCAATGCAGAGCATGTATTTACAACTCTAACTGCCAAGCAAGCTAAGAATATCCTCGGTTGCATTGCAGGCTATAACATATGGGAATTATTTACCTATGTTGAGTTGTCTGAGAACATGTGCCAAAGTGGTGATCTAGCTTACAAATCACTTTTAGATGAAGCTCAGTAGGTTCTCTATCACCAGAACATGTTTGTATGTTAAATGATCAAAAATCACAGTACATAGTACATGCATAGAAACAGCATGTAATGTCTTCAGCGATATATACTCTACTGCCAGACACATAGTGTGTCTTATGCCACGACTAAAGAAATGCACTGAATTCAACAATCTAATGCTGCAGAGAGAAACCAAAGATTGTAACTCTGCATGCAGTTGATACAGTTGATGGCGTTATTCTTAGTCGAAAGCTAGTAGCAAAGATGACTGAACGACTAAGTGAACTGAAGTCAGATGTTTCACGAACAGCTGGCCTAGAAGCTGTTCTCACAGTTTGTAAGAATGCACGTATCATGCTGCGATGTAATCTAGATGTAGAACAAGGTATGGTAAACGGTGCCATGGGAAACATCACTGACTTTGTCTACAATGTCCAGAAGACATATATTGAGACACTTGTAGTGCACTTTGACAACATGCAACACTCTGTACACATAGATCGAACCTGAGTAAATTCCAGGTTTTTAGGATATCTATGTAAACAGAAACAGTTTCCATTATGTGTTGCATATGCTGTCTCATTCACAAATCTCAGGGATTGAGTTTGGATTCAGCAATGGTAGACATAGGTACAGACATTTTCAAGGATGGCATGAGCTACGTCGCACTTTCACGTGTCGCAGCCTTTCTGGATTGCACATCATTAGCTATAGCACCTCAGAAAATACAAGTGACAAGCGATGTATTCTTGAGTACAACAGGTTACGTACTCTACATCAGCCACAAATGTCTTTAATACCACTGCCTACATATCTGTCTGTCTCACACAATTCAGTCACAGCTAGAGGTAGCAACAAACAGCAACAAGCTTCCAAAAGTGATTCAACAAAAAAGAGTTCAGCAAAGGCCACAACTTCAAGTAAACATTCACAACCAGCAATTCATCAGAAATCAGTTGGTGTAGCTGCTGTACCAGTCTTTGACAACAGCAGTAGAGTAAACTGCTATGCTAACTCAGCTATGCAAGTTTTTCTACACATGCCGCAGTTTGTGCAGGCAATATCTGCTTTACAAGACAATCCCCTATCAAACACTTTGAAGCAGATTATCAACATGACTTCTGACCACTCTAACAATGTACAGTCACTAACACCACTACGACAGGTGTTAGCTACATATGCTGGATGTAGTACGTTTGCTGCAGACATACAGCAAGACACTACTGAGTTTATGATGGCTGTCATAAACAACCTGGATGAAGACGGCACCCCAATGCGGCAGTACTTCACAGTAACATATGTTACAAAATATGTATGTGTTTCATGTGGCAATTCACAGCGTGAAACCACACAAGACATGCTGTGGATTACTCTCTTTGTCCCCTCAAACCAAAAGTGTCAAATTTCGACAGCTATTCACCAATGCTGAATGTAGTCATGCCTGTGGAAGGTGTGGAGGCAGATGCACTCAGTCCATACGTCTCAGGAGTTCATCTCAATATCTGTTGCTTATGTTGCACAGATTTGACCCCAACAGGCTCAGAGTTGATACTCCTATCACAGATTACACAGCTAGTAGAATAGTCTTCAACCAATCAGTGTTTGACACTCACAGTATAATCTATCACCATGGTCAATCCATGCATTCTGGGCATTACACCTCGTTACTAAGGTGCAGAACTGGATGGTTAGAGTGTGACGACTCTACAAGCAGTTTTAAACAGAGACTGCCACGACACTTGAAAAATGCATATCTTCTAATATTGAAGAATTATGACAACCTTCATATTTCAGAAGAATAGGACAAAACATGTTGCATTTAAAAATGACTACTTTGTCCAAAAAACATTCATACCTCATTACAATGTTGTATAATGTACGACTCTAAATAAACCATACAATTTCAACAAAATGGTATTCTAACAGAGACATTACATACACTGTAACATGTAAGATCTTGTGTGGATCAGTGACTACATGAAAATTGTTGTAGTGGCTTCAATCGGCGCCAACAATATTCACAGTCACTAGGGAAACCATGATTACATGTCTATCAAAGATTGTACATCTAAAAACTGAAGCCTCACTCTCCTCCTCTGTACATATCTTTAATTATCCATGTATCAACTCATACATAACAACAAATTGATATGAGTTATAAACTGTTACCTTTGCAAAAAAGAGAAGTTCTCAGTTATCATCGTAAATAACTGAGCAACACTAACATTCAACAAACATTCCACTCTGTCTCAAGTTGTCTACCAACACTTCCATTTGATCTTCTAATATTGAACAATTATGATAACCTTCATATTTCAGAAGAATAGGACAAAACATGTTCCATTTAAAAATGACTACTTTGTCCCAAAAAATTCATACCTCATTACAATGTTGTATAATGTACGACTCTAAATAAACCATACAATTTCAACAAAATGCAATTCTGACAGAGACATTCCATACACTGTAACATATAAGATCTTGTGTGGATCAGTGACTACATGAAAATTGTTGTAGTGGCCTCAATCGCCCAACAATATTCACAGTCACTAGAGAACCATGATTTACGTCTATCAAAGATTGTACATCTAAAAACTGAGGACTTACTGCTCTCCTCCTCTGTACATATCTTTAATCATCCATGTATCAACTCATTATAACAACAAATTGATATGACTTATAACCTCTTACTCTTTGCAAACAAAGAGAACTTCTCAGTTATCATCGTAAATAACTGAGCTACACTTCTAACATTCAGCAAACATTCCACTCTGTCACAAGTTGTCTATCAACACTTAATTTGTCTATTGACTCTTGACATATAGAGAACATCATTCAGTCACCATGCAACAGTGTAGAACTATCACGCTTTCATCGTAATACTAGTATTGTACATATGTAAAATAACTACCTTTATTGATAATGCAAGAAGCTGAATTACACAACTGTAAATAAGAACCAATTGCAGAATCTCATTTACTGACTTTTACATGTGTTTGCAATTACTTGTACATAATATAAACATTTGTATTCAGGTGTACATTGTTAATAACTAGTTTGATACCTGTACTAAAAATACTAGTGTAACACTAAAGTACAAATGAATGTTTTACATATTATTCAGCACTATACTAACTACATTTAATTAACCATAAGTTTGTTAAAATGCATTCCATGCACAGTTTTAGTATTTAAAGTTAAGAATTTACATAGAAGCCAATGTAAGAATTGATAATATGTCATTTGTTCATGAAAAATATTTTTTTAACTTGTCACATAAGTAATTCTAACGTATGTAAAAATATTGACAATTGTAAATCAGACACTGTTACTGATCACAACAAACTGCATACCTGTTCCTGACAATATTTATGATCGCCTCAATTGAGGGTCGGGTGGAATTTTCCATTTGCGCCTAGTCAGTGACATATATTAAATAACACCAATCAAATGTCACAAAATACATTTTTGTATATTGTACTACTTAGACAGTCAGCATATGTTTTCGCCCACCCAGGAACATCCACATTAGCAGTCACACAATTACAACAAAACACTTGTCTATCATGTGTAATCACACTTCACAACCTACTGACATTGCCTTATTAATATACCACACAAGTAATGCACTACACATAATTACAACATACAACCATTTTAAAAAGTTACATTTTTTTACAAACTGCTATTCACATTCAATAGTAAATATATAATGAAGCGCCACAGCTTCAGCCTGACTATTAGAATTCCAGGTCGAATGTCAAAACTACTTCCTCATATAAAGAGTAGGGTACTGAAAAATGACTAGAAACACACAACACCTGATTAGTTTCCTATAATATCACACCTTACTCCAATCCATATTATACAGTTCTTATTATTCTTACACATTTACATATATGACAAGCAATGATTGCACACATACAAAGATTGTATTGTGAGACTGCTTCTGTTAACTAAATTTCACTCTTGATTGGACTTTTCTCCATTTGACAAATTGGCAATAAATTTTTAAAACCATAACCACCTGTGTTAACTCCTTACTTTAAATACCATTATGACATAAAAATAAGTGTCTATGACTTAAGCATGCAAATCAATGTTAACTAATACTGCTACAACTATACCTCCATCAATTTGTTTGGTACCTATGACATACAGTCAGTATCACAGCATATGCAATGATGTGGAACATTGCATGTCACATTTGACAGAATTCCTAACAGTGTAAAAAACTCAGCAATGTACTTACTTTTCCTGTGCCTATGCAGTCATTATTACTATACTAAAGTGCCACATCAGCATCCAACAGGTCACAGCTGTGACTATAAATGTACCATTGCAGTCACTACTATGTGTACTTCAGAGTCTGACAAAATGGATTTTCTCATTGGCTGCAAACATCCTAACAACCTTATGTTAATCTTTTATTACCATACATGAAGAGGTTAACGATATACTGAACAAGGTTTAAAACTGTTTAAAAACATGTTTCATTATTATAGCAAAGTCACTCCCAAAATTGTGTGGTCAGTCCAATCACCCTGTAGAGACATTTGCCACTCGGCCACACCTCGTCCCAGAGCACACCCCTAGAACGTGATTAACAGACCATTAACATAACCCCTTGTCATGCCTTATTAATTAATTATAAAAAGGGTCTCAGAAACTGAGCTTTCTGACTGGTTGCAAACATTCTAACAGACTTCTGTAAATCTTTTATTTACATACATACAGAGGTTAACCATTTCCTGAACAAGCTTTGAAACAGTTTTAAAAATTTTTATTATAATAGCAATAAGGCATTACTGACGGCAATTATAATAGTCAGTTAATCACCCTATCAGACATATGCCACTCGGCTACACCTCATGCCACAGTACACCCCTTAAAGGTGATTAACAGACCATTAACATAACCCTGCATAATGCATTATTGCTTAATTGAATTTAAATAACCATATAGCCCACAAGTCCCCAGACATCCCTTTTTCAGGGGTGACCTGGAAAGCAAACAGTAGATCAAATAGAACACAATTGTACATATACAAGCTGAGGGTATACAGTATGCTTCAGTTTACAAATACATCTGTGTGGTCATCTACACCTACAATTACAATATACTACCTAACTTTGTCTGACATTGGCTGTTCCACTGCCTACCCAACCCTGCTGGTGATCTCTTGTCATACTAACACCAACAGCAATGCAAACAGAAGTGCTAACAGTGGCACATATAGTAACAGAAGTGAAAATGAGAGCATAAATGGCAACGCACACAGTGACACAGATAACAATGATCTGCCACATGATGTGTTAAATAGGGGTTTGTAATTCCTCCAAACATCCTAACAGCCTTATGTTAATCTTTTATTGACATACATGATGAGGTAAACCATTTACTGAACAAGGTTTAAGACCGGGATGCACATTGGTTGTCGTTAGACGTAACTCTAACCCCATCATGTGTGTAAAGCAGCAAAAGTATAGGAGAATGAGGTGAGAGTTAGAACCCACGATCCCAATCGCACCTCTAATGCCAGTTGGGGGTGGGGACGAGGGTCAAGGTAGTTTTCAACACGACAATGGATTTCCTCACTTTTGTCACTGTGGAACAACCCTAACTAATGCATTAAACAGAGTTTTAGCCTCTAATCTCCCTTCTTTTTGAGAATGATAATGAAATAGTGAATGTAATGCAGTGGAGGAGCCCGCACTCCACCACATGATGTCTTATGGCATACTAACAGGAACAGCAAGCAAACAGAAGCACTAACAGTAGCGCACAAGATAGCAACCACGAATGAGAACAGGAAGAGTAGCGAACACGATGGAGTAGACAGGAGCGATTGTACTGCGTGATGTCTTGTCACATAGTAACATGGTGCCTGTCAATGGAAATAACAATGGGCATGGTAATGTAGAGTGAAACAGAAAGAGAAGCAATGCAGTGAGCACAAATGGAAAAATAACAGCCAAATGCAAAGCGCATAGTAAGCGCAAGGATAACACACATGGTAGCACTGAGCGTCAGCGGAAAGTTAAATGGAGCACGAACTGCAAGCAGAAAGGGCAACAGTAACATTAATGGAAGAGCACAGGCTGGTTTCTTAAAGCAACAGAAGTATAGGAGAATGGGGTGAGAGTTAGGACCCATGATCCCAATACACCAGTACGGTTTGGGGGTGGGCAGAGGGTCCAAGGGGTTTTCAACCCTAACAGCGAATTTCCTCACTTTTGTCACTGTGGAACAACCCTGACTAATGCGTTAAATGGAGTTTTTTGCCTCTAATTGCCCTTCTTTTTGAGAATGACAACAAGAAATAGTGAATGTAATACAGCGGCGGTGTGGTCTTGTGGCATACTAACAGGGACAGCAATGCAAACAGAAATGCTAACAGTGGCCCACATGGTAACACAAGTGCAAATGAGAACAGAAAGGGTAACGCACATGGTGGCGTACCCCGGAACGGTCTGTCATGTGATCTGTTGTCACAGAGCAACATGGTGCCTGCAAACAGAAATGTCAATGGGCATGGTGACGTAAAGTGAAACAGAAAAATAAACAGTACTGTGAACACAAATGGCAAAAATAACAGAAACACAAAACGCAAATAGAAATGCAAGAATATAGCAGCATGGTGGTTGCAGACGTCAACTGTAATTGAAGCGGGTACGAAACCACAGTGGAAAGGGCAACAGTAACAGTAATGTAAGTGCACAGGCTGGTTTTCCCAAAACCTGCATAGAAAGACAGTAAGTACAAATATGTATGCATAATAATAAGTATAAAACACAAAATGAGAACTTGGAATACTAAATATGTAATATCTCAGGAACCATCTGACGTAGAAAAAAATTTTTAAAGTCATATTATTTACAACTCTCCTGGCTAATTTGGTACTTATCCCCCTTCAGGGGGCTAAGAATTTTTCCAACAAAAAGTCTGTATCTCACACCGTTTCCGAGATACGGGCCCTGAAAGGCACGGCGAATGCCATAATGTTATCCTATAGGAAAAAGTGTCAAATTTGGAGTGCCATAACTTTGCCACTGTGTAATATTTTTTCACCAAACCACTGAAAGGCACATCTGTGGGCTCTTGGCTGTCTTCCCTCCAAATTTCAGCAAAAAAGACCAAACCGTTATTTTGCAGCACGGATCAAAATGATTTCTGTAATGCATCGGGCGCCGTAATGTTATCCTATGGGAAAAAGTGTCAAATTTGGAGTGCCATAACTTTGCCACTGTGTAATATTTTTTCACCAAACCACTGAAAGGCACATCTGTGAGATGTTAGCTCTGTGCGCTCCAAATTTCAGCCCAAAACTCCCAACGGTTCTTTTGCAGCACAGTGCCAAAGAATCATTATCACTTTCCCACAGATGGAAAACTACTGTCGAAATTAGCGAAAGCTTTCACACGAAAGTTCGACACTTTCGTGAGCACGAAAGTAATTTGCGAAAGTACTTTTTCCAGAAATTTGAAAAACATATTTCTGTGGTGTTTTAACACAAAATAAAGACATGGCAAGCATCCTCAGGGCCTGACTAGGTGAATACAAAAAGAATTACGTTGCTAGGGGGTCTCAAATTTAAATGCCAACCATTTTTCTGATCACCAACTGAAAACAAAATGGTGGATTTGCAAAAGTAACAGGCCCATTTGCGAAAGTAAAAATGCATTTGCGACACTGTCGAACTTTTTGTTAACTTTCCCATTGACTTATAATGGGAAACTGTTTATTAAATAACTTTTGAACCATTTAATATTTTTTCACCAAATCTTTGAAAGGCATATCAGGGACCCTGGTCACACATTCCCTGAAGATTTCAGGCTGGTCACCCAAACCGTGCGAACTGCTAAGCCAGCGATAGAATTCCAGAAAAAATGTAAAACAAGCGTAAATCACACTTAATAACTCTGCAGCCATGTATCCAATCAGTACAAAACTTGGCAGATATCAAGGTCTATGGTTCTTGATTGTGTATTCTAAATTTTAGCCAAATATGTCAAACAGTTGCAAAGTTATTAAGGTGCAAAGTTTTGGGGTTTAACATAGAAATACTTCCTCAACCCTAACTATGGTAGCACTACCGTGCTACCATGATATATATTGCAAAAAACTCTGTTCATGCATCAGTTAGGGTTACTAGTACAGCGACAAAAGTTTGGAAATGTGCACTTAGGGTTCAAAACCCTAACTCCACATCCCCACCCCCACACACACATATTCAAGCAGGGGAAGGGCCAAGGCAACACAACCAATCAGAACCAACCAGAATCTGGTAACAGAAATAATGTACAACTCTCTAAATGTACTGCAAGACACATCCATCATCTTGGGTTACCAACTGTATGAGCTCCGCTCCCATCATAGTGCCTTGGGGGTAGACACGCATGTTGGGCAACCATAGATGATGCCCCACAGTAACCATTTTTGTGTTACAAACAGCAATAGCAAGTTTTAAGCAGATGCACGTATTTCAATAGTGAAGAAGTGATGTAACACACAGTAAGTTATCCATAGATAGTTTCTTGGTAATGAGAGTTAGTATAAGCCTACCAACAGTCATTGTATGTTTGCATTTATTTTTCTGATAGAGTGAGTCAGTCCTAATAATAAAAGTAATTATTTGTAGCATAGTTTACAAGTAACATGTGAAAGCAACAGCTGTAACATCCAAAGCTAACAATAACATGCTGCTAATGACTATTTCCAGGTAACGCAGCAGTAAAACAACATGTGATGGTGCTAGTTTCATACTTGAGCAGTATCTTAAAAGTAGTATGTGTCATCTCTATCTGTCCTACTACCACATGCCCATGCGGTAGCCAGCAGCAACCCAAATGATGAATAGTGACACATAAAAGTCAGTTTTTTGAAAATGTGTACATACCAAGTCTCATTGTATGAAGAAGATATGCCAGCAATAATTTGTCATCATACGGTGCTGGCAGTATAGCGTAGATGATACTATATTTGGTTTTTCATTGCATAGTGTTATGTGAAATAAATACAGTGTTGTGATTATTGTAGTTGCAGATGTGATGGAGTGGTATAGCGTCTTACAGTCTTGCACGTGTCTTGCATATGTGTGTGTGGGGGAGGATGTGTGTGGGGGAATGTGGAGTTAGGGTTTTGAATCCTAACAGCACATTTCCAAACTTTTGTCGCTGTACTAGTTACCCTAACTGATGCATTAACGGAGATTTTTACAATGAATTTCCCTTCTTTTTGAGAAAGTGTAATGTAAGTGGTGTGTGAGTGGGAGTGCGGGCCCTCCAGGCCCTGCGTTCCCTTCACATTGTCCATTGTTTAGCAGAACGGTATGCATATGTGGGAGTGCATGCCCTCCAGGTCCTGTGCTCCCCTTTATACATAACTATAGAACCATTCAGCAGCCCTATAGGGCAAGGAACCCTTGTGAGACTGATTTGCTAATATCTCAGCAACTGTAGCAGCTAGGAAAAAAATTCCAATGCTGGTGTAATCATGACAGTGAGTACTTCAGGCAGCATCAATTGAATGAAACCATATCTTACATCATTTCTAAGATACGGGCACCGAAATGCACTGAAAAGGCACACTTGGAACCCTTGGAACATGTTTTTGCCAATATCTCTGTAATTATAGCAAGTAAGAAAAAAATTCCATTGCAGGTGTTATCTATGATTTCCAAACTTGCTTCTGCAGGATAGTTCACATAAAAGTGAACTAAACTGCCAGTAGTGAAAACTCTGTATCTCGCTTTGTTTGCAAGATACAGGCAGTGAAAGGCATTGGGGGTGCCTCAATGTTATCCTATGAGAAATTTCTCAACCTCGGAACATTGTAACTTTTTGCCCCTTGAATGTTTTGCCAACAAACCACTAAAAGGCACATCTGTGTGACCAGGGTTGCCACTTTGCAAATTTCAGCCCAAAAGATCCAATCGTTTTGTTGCAGGAGGATGGCAAAAATTAGCAGTTTTTTTCAAAGATGCTTTCACAAATCACAAAGTTTCACAAAAGTAGCATGAAACTTTCACATTTGCAAAAGCATATTGGCGGTTTCTTTCAAGATTTGTGAAAGTATTTTTCCCCGATGTTTAAAAAGGCATTTCTGTAGGGTTTAACCCCTCAAAAAAGATAGGGCTGGTATCCTTAGGACCCGACTAGGAAAACTCAATAATCAGTGTTTACCTAGAGGATCCCAAATTTAAACACCAAACATTTTTCTCTCTCACTAACTGAAAACAAGATGGCCGAATCAAAGAAATAAAAGGGCCATTATCAAAAGTAAAAGTGCATTTGCAAAACTTTCATGATGCACATATATTTTCCCACATCGACTATAATGTGAACTTGCTTTTTGAATAACTTTTGAACAGTTTAATATTTTTACACCAAATCTTAGAAAGACACATACATGACCCAGAATGCATCTTCCCTGAAGATGTTGGACCAAACAGACAAATTGTATGGGCTGTGGGCGCGAGCAAAGACATGCATAAAAAGTTAATTTTTTGGCATTCTGTAGCTCCGCATCCATACATCCAAACATAACGCAACTTGCCAGATCCAGAGATCTATCATACCAGACAACACATACAAGATTTCAGGCAAATCTGTCATATGGTGGCAAAGTCATTATGGTGCAAAATCTGAGGTTTAACATTAAAGTGTTTACTCAACCGTAACTATACTGGTGCTAATTCTCCCAATAAGGCGGAACCACAAAAACAGGAAAAGACATCCTCCTTGATTGGCTCCTCTCAAGTTCCCCTTCTCAGATCTCTGAGCTTACGATCCTGCCTAACACCTTAAGAGATCTCTCCCCTGTCACTTTCACATTGTCAAACAAATTGAGCAAGTCCCCGCCTATCATAATTAGTAGTAGGGTCTTGGGAAGGCAAGTGGAGCCCTCTCCTCTGCCCTCTCCAGCATGACTGGTCCCCCATTGATCATGTACTAATATTGACCAGGCCCTAAGTTTCTTTATAGGGGGCTTCAATAACATTTGCAATATCTTTGCACCACTGAGGAAAGGAAAAATTTGAGGTCAAGTTAATGGTTGGATCACAGGGGATCTCCTTGCCCAGATGAAGGAAAGGGACAGCCTCTGGGAAAAGCCAGGTCCTCTCACAGCAAACACAACTTCCAATGCTATAGAGCTGCAAGAAACCACTGCACCAACCATATCCACCAAGCAAAGGCCAACTTCCACAAGGAGTAGCTTAATAAAACTTGGGGCAACAGGAAGAGTTTTTGGGAGAACATCAAAAACCTTCTTGGGAAGGATGAGAAGAAGATCCTGGCTCGCCCAACATCAACAACGCCACGATTACTGATCCTTGGCACATTGCGGATTCTCTCAACACAGTGTTTACTGACCTAACTGGAGTGCTAACCTGCACCCTGCTGGGTAACAAACCAATTGCATGCCTCAAGAGGGCTCAATCCCTGTCTTCTACTTCAAAAAAGTGTCAGTGAAGGAGGCTTACAAACACATAAAAAAAAAAAAAGCTATGCAAGACCAGAATGGGGATTGATGGAGTTGATATGAAACTCTTATCTCTAACACTGGATGTCATCATAGTGCCAATTACAAAACTATTTAACAAATCGCTGGCTCTTGCACAATTCCCCCAGATCTGGAAACTGCCTCTAGTGATGCCGGTGCATGAGAACAGTGATATGACATGCACTGCCAATTATAGGCCACTATCCATCCTCTTTCCCTTAACTAAAGCCCTGGAAAAGATTGTGGCTGCCCAACTCACAGATTACCTCAACAAATACAACCTGTTATATCCCAACCAACATGGCTTCAGGCAAAATCATAGTACCTCCACTGCCTTGCTGGACTACACTGACTACTCGCACAAGGCACTAGACGAAGGAAAACTGGTCGGGTCAGTTTTCGTAGACCTCACCAAAACCTTCAACACTATCAATCACTCTCTCCTCCTGACTCAATTACAGAACCTGGGGGTTGCAACCACTGCTGTCTGCTGGTTCATGGACTACCTAACACACAGAAGCTGATGTGTAAAAATTGGGCACACAATATCTAGCTCCAAGAAGATATCTTTAGGGGTCCCACAGAGGTCAATACTGGGGCCCTTACTATTCAGCCTCTTCATAAATAATCTTCCTGAAGCCTGTGACACTAAACTGATACTTTATGCAGACGACACTGTACTTCTCACCAGCAGTTCATCAATAGTTACCCTCCACTCTGAGCTGCAGGTTTCCTTCTATAAGCTGGAAGACTGGTTCTGCAGCCATAAACTTCTATTAAACTACAAAAAGACCAAGGTGATCCTCACATCCAGCCCACAGCACAAAAAGAAGCTCCATCCCCTCACCATCTCCAATAAAGTCAGTGAGCCACTAGAACAAGTTCACTTCTTCGGGTACCTGGGGGTCACCATTTATGACTTCCTCACCTTCAACCAACACATCAACACAGTGGTAAAGGCAGTGAACACCAAGCTGGGTTTACTCTGTAGGCATAAAAAGTATCTCACTACAGAAGCCCTCCATCTCTCAGTCTCCAGCTCCATCCTTTCTACAATCAGCTATGGATTCATGGTCTACAGTGCAGCAACAGACATTGCACTAAAAAGGATTCGCATTGCCCTCAACAAGGCATGTAGGCTCACAATGTCTGCAGATCAATATACCCATACCTTCTGCTTATATGAGGAGACCAGTTGGCTGCCACTAAAGAACAGGATTATATTCCAAACATGTCTCCATGAAAAAAAGGCGCTACTGGGTAAAACCGCCCCATGCATTTCTAGCATCCTAACACCAATTGCTACCAGCTATACCACCAAAGGCAGGATAAGGGGGCCCCTATCAACACCTTTCCATTGAATTGTGCAGTGACAGTGTGCTTTCAGCTATAGGGCTTCCAATGGCTCAGTGAAATCCCAGTACACATTCTAAACTGCCAAAGCATCTCACAATTCAAAAATGGCCTAAGGCAACACCTTCTTACTAGGACAGTTTGTGACTGCCACTAGGACCCTAACACCCATTATCCCCACTCACCCACACTCTCCTTCTCCTTCCTTTAACCCCCCTCTTCCCCCTTGCCCTATCCCTCTGTCTTCCTCTCCCCCTGTGGCTTTTTCTCCACTGGATCAACCTTAAAACCAATCTACTACCGCTGCCTCCCAACCTCCTAGACAAAGCCACTTCTTTTGGCTGTCCACTCCCCACCCAGTCTCCCCTCCCCCTCACCTTGATTCCTTCTCAGACTCTCACACTAGGTGTCACACCTCTTTATTTCCTTCACTACATATAAACACTGTCCTTTACCCTAGTTGAATGCTCTTGACATTGTACTATTACCATTGGTACTATGAATGACATTGTAACCTTACTGTATACTAGCTACCTACTATTCGAGTATTGTATAGAAACTGTTTGTTATTGTTGTCATTGTCACTGTTTGACATGGAACCTTTGTAAAAGAGCTCTGAGCTCAAAGGTATGATCCAAATCCCTAAATGAATAAAATAAAAAAAAATATATATATATATATTCATGGCAAAACAACTCCATTTAATGCATCAGCTAGGGTTGTTCCACAGTGACAAAACTGAGGAAATTTGGTGTTAGGGTTGCCACCCCTTGCACCTCACACCCACCCTGTCCCCACCAACAGGCATCGGGGGGTGTGTGTTGGGGTACTTGGCCTTAACTCTCACCTCATTCCAAGTGTAAATAAGCTGAGGCAGTGCAGTGGGGAGAATGGGGTGAGTTAGGACCAACAGCTCAACACATACCCCGATGCCTGTTGGTGGGGATGGGTGTGCATGGGGTGCAATGGGTGGCAACCCTAACACCGAATTTCCTTACTTTTGTCACTGTGGAACAACAACTGATGCATTAAACAGAGTTTTTTGCCATGAAATTCCCTTCTTTTTGAGAATGTGCACTATAAATATTGAATGGAATGTGGTGGTGGGAGCATGGGGCCTGATCATTTCGCTGTGCAAAAACTGTATGACTGACTGAAATGGAAATTGGTAAATGAAGACATGTACCATGGCAAACCGTGTGTCCAGAATTGCATGTACATCTGTTCAACAGTCGCAAAGTGCCACGAGCAAACAATGTAACGTAACATGCACACTTCAGCAACCGTAAGAGCCAGTGACCTGAAAATGGCACAGTGAAAGATGAATTATAAATCTTTGTACATTCCAAATGCCAGGCAAATCAGACACACAGTTCAGAAGTTATTGAAGTGTAATGAACCAAATTTTCATTTGTTGGAGTGGCATAATTCCGCACCTGTTAATGTTTTATACATGAAACCACTGCAAGGCACCTCTGTGCCACTAGGGCTACCTATGCTATACATTTAAAGGCAGTAGCACCATGCATAACACTACATGCAAAATGTTAACTGTGTTACACAGTATCTCCGCAGTGAATTATTTTTCAAACATGTAGATAGCATAATTCACATCTCCAGGACATCCACTCAACACCCTCCAAATCTCATGTGAAAAGACCAAACCATTCCAGAGATATTACATTTTTATGTTTCTGTACCATTAAGAAGTCTTCCACCACAAAATGGTGGAAATCGTGCCCAAAAATGTACTAAAATGGTGGACCTGGTGGCTGAAAAATCAGTAACTGAAGTGGGCCAACTTCAAATAGTCATAACTCTGGAACAGAACAACAATTTTTCACCAAACAAAAACTGACATGTTCCTTGAACAAATGTCTTTCTACCTGTCAATCAACCATACACTGGCTGTGCTATACATCACAGAAGACAGTGCAGAAAAATAGCAATAACAAAATGTTTTGTACTGCACTACACAAACGCAAAAACACAAACGGTAATGTTAACGCAAATGGTGATGGGAACAGTGAAGTAAAATAAAATAGTAATGCTAAAGGTAACACAAACGCAAGCACAAATGGTAATGCACATGGTAACACAAACATAAATGATAATGCAAATGGTAAGAGAAATGCAAGTGCAAACGTTAATGAAAACAGAAATGGTAATGCAAACCATAACACAAACGCTAATCTCAACAGAATGTTAACAAAAACAGAAACTCAAATGCTAACGCCAATGGAAATGCAAATGCAAACAGTAATGAAAATGCAAATGGTAACACAAAAGCAAACAGAAATGTAAATGGTAATGGCAACAGCGATGCAGAAGGAAACAGTAATGCAATCGACAATGGAAACGCTACCGAAAATGCAAACACTAAGGCCAATAGAATCGCAAATGCAAGTGGTGATGAACATGCAAACAGTAATGGTAACACAATTGGAAATGAAAATGTTTATGGTAACACCAACAATGATGCCAAAGGGAACACTAACACAAACAGAAATGTAAACGCAAGCGCATATGCAAAGGCAAATGGTAATGCGCATGGTCACAGTAATGCAATTGGAAACACAAACACTTACAGTAACACCAACAATGATGCCAAAGGAAACACAAATACAAATGGAAACGCAAATGGAAGCGATGACACAAACGCAATTGGTAATGCACACAGTTATGCAAAAGGGAACACAAACAAAAACAGTAATGGAAACTCAAATGGCAACAGTAATGCAAATGCAAGTGAAAATGCAAACGCAAAGAGTATCGCACAAGGTGACGTAAATGAAAATGCTAACTCAAACGGTTACAGAAACACAAGCAGAAACGCTAACTGTAACAGTAACGCAAATGCACACACTTTTTTCCCAAAAAGGTGCATTCAGAAGCACAGTGAATACAAAGAATTTATGAATAATAATGGCCCATGGAGAAAAATGAACACTTGGAATAGTAAATTGCTTATATCTCAGGAAGCGTATGATGTAGAAAAAACATTTTTAAATCTCATATTATTTATTACTTTCTTGACTAGTTTTGTACTTAGCCCCCAGAGGGGGCTAAGCATTCTTCTGATGAGAAAACCAGATCTCAAAGCGCTTTTGAGATACGGGCCCCAAAAGGCGCGGCGGACGAAATAATGTTAGCCTACTGGAAAAATTGTCAACTTTGAAATGCCGTAACTTTGCACCCTCTTATATTTTGTCACCAAACCACTGCAAGGCACATCAGTGGGATCTTGGCTTTCTTTCCTCTACATTTCAGCCCAAAAGAACAAACCATTCTTTTGCAGCAGGGCGGCAAAGATTCCCTATTGTTTTGGGCATAGTGTCACGAAATAGTGTCACAAATCATGACACTTTTTCAAATAAAATCATGAGAGTGTCACATGTGCAACATTACTTTGTGATACTACTTTTTTACCAAAATTATAAAAACATATTTCTGGGGTGTTTTACCCCCCAAAATAGACATGGTTAGCATCCTCTAGGCTTGACTAGGTGAACACAACAAGAATCGTGTACTTAGATGGTCCCAAATTTAAATGCAAAGCATTTCTGTGGCCACCAACTCCAAACAAGATGGCTGATTTGCGACACTGCAAGGGTCATTTGCAAAAGTATAAACTGTATTTGCGACACTTTCGCATAGTTTAACTTTTCCCCATGACTATAATGGGAAACTTGTTTTTTGAATAACTTTTGAACCATTTAATATTTTTTCACGAAATCTTTGAAAGACACATCAGGGACCCCGTCTGCATGTTCCCTAAAGGCGTTAGACTGGTCGCACAAACCATGCGACCTGTAAGCACGAGCAAAAAATTTGCAAAAATGCATAATTTGTACATTTTTCAGCACTCTGTAGCTCTGCAACCATATATCTGACTGTTAGACAAGTTGGGAGATCCAGAGAACTATGGTACCAGACCACGCATTCCAAATTTCAGGCAAATCTGTCATATGGTGGCAAAGTTATTAAACTGCCAAATCTCAGATATAACCTTAAATGGGGTATTCATCCCTAACTATAGTGGCACTACCCTGCCACTACAATGTATCTACTATACATAGATAGATATTATAGGGGCCGGTAGGGCCCCTATAGTTACGGTTATGAAGACACTTTAATGTAAATTTGAAATTTTGCACATTAATAACTTTGGACCTGTTTAATGAATTTGCATGGAATGTGGTAAGCACAGTGGGGCATGGTAGATCTCTTGATATGCCAAATTGCGTTTTGGTCGGACTTACAGTTTTTGCACAGTGAATTGCTGAAAAATGCACTTTTCACCAGTTTTGAGGGCAGTTTTTGGGACTTTATCCATGGCACTGCATGGCCACCATGTGGTGTGCTGATCTGAAACTTGGCAGGTCGAAGGAGCTTGGCTCAATGAATATGCCACTTTTTGTATGGTGAAAAAATATTAATCCATTCAAAAGTTATTAAACTTTTTAGCTCCCATTATAAGTCTATGGAAAAATTTATAAGGTTGTTTTGCAAAAGAAGAATGGGGTTTGGACATCTGGTCACTCCTCACGATCAAAGAATTTGCAGGCTCACAATCAAAGATTCTTTGATCGCAAGAAATTTATAGATCATGACAGCCACTATCTTGTTTTCAGTTTGGGGTTGGAGAAAAACAAATATCTCAACCTAGGGATGACTTCTGAAGTAAAACTTGGATGGATTTTGCTCAGGGGGGCTTCCCTCTATCAAGCCATGCATGTGGTTTAATGCAGTTGTGTCAAAAAATGGAGTTTTAAACTGTTAAATTCTTTGACAGTGGCTCACTAACGATCTTTGATCACGAGGCTGCAAATTCATTCATTGTGAGATTCTTTGATCGTGATCTTCATTCGCGAGGCAGGGACGAGATGGCCAGATTTTAGGGTTGGAAAAAAACAAATATCTTAGCCCAGGGGTGACTTAGGAAGTAAAACTAGGATGGGCTTTGCTCGGGGGCTTCCCTCTATTGAGCCATGCCTGTGGTTTAATGTAGTTGTGTCAAAAAATGGAATTTTAACATTTTTAAATTCTTTGATCACAAGCCTGCAAATTCTTTGGTCTCGAGATTTCTTTAATCACGAGTTTCATTCGTGAGGGTGGGATGAGAAGGTTAGATTTTTGCTCGACTGAATGTTTCTGGGAGGGCCCAGATAGCCCAAATTTCATGACCAGATATCCCCTCATGATCAGAGATGATCTTTGATCGAGAGGTCACAGACGATTCTCGTAATCAAATAATTTTTAAAGGTGCAAAAACATTAAAATTAAATATCTCGGAAATGGTTTGGTCTTTTAACTTGAAATTTGGAGGGTGTTGAGGGGATGATTTGTAGATGTGAATTATGGTGTACAGGTGTCAGAAAATTAATTTGCTGTGGATATATTGCATGACTCAGTTTACATTTTGCAGATAGTGTTCTGCATTGTGGTAGTGGCTTGAAATTTATACAGTGGCTAGCCTTACTGTCATGGAGGTACTTTTCATTGGTTATGTATGTAAAATGTAAACAGGTGCAGAATTATGCCACTATGATGAATGAAAATCTCAGATTTAAAATTAAATATCTCGGAAACGGTTTGGTCTTTTAATGTGAAATTTGGAGGGTGTTGAGGGGATGTCCTGCAGATGTGAATTATTTTGTTTAGGGGTTAGAAAATTAATTGGCTGTGAAGATATTGTGTGACACAGTTTACATTTTGCAAGTAGCGTGTTGCAATGTGGTAGTAGCTTGACATCTATAGGGTAGCTAGCCTTACTGCTACAGAGGTAATTTTCAGTGGTTAGGTGTGTAAAAAGGTGCAGAATTAGGCCACTCGGATGAATGAAAACTTGGTTCATTTCAAGTTGGTGGGCCCCACACTCCCACCAACTTGCGTGACTTTTACTTTACTATGCTTTCTCAAAAAGTAAAGAAATTCTTTGCAAAAAAACGAATTAATGCAACAGTTAGGGTTTTTTACTGCAACAAAAGTGAGTAAATTTGCCATTAGGTTTACCACACCTTGCACCCCATGACCACTCCATCCTCACCAACAGTCATCGGGGTGTGCATTGGGGTTGTCGGTCCTAACTCTCACTCCATTCTCCTATACTGCACTACCTCACCTTATTTACACATGGAATGGGGTGAGAGTTAAAAGTGATGACCCCAACGCACACCCGATGCCTGTTGTTGGGGCAGGGTGGTCATGGGGTGCAAGGGCTGGTAACGCTAACACTGAATTTCCTCATTTTTGTCACTGTAAAAACCCTAACTGTTGCATTAACATATATATATATATATATATATATATATATATATATATATATATATTATGGTAGCATGATAATGCTACCATAGTTAGGGTTGAGTAGCACTTTTAAGGTTAAATGGTCAAATTTTGCACCTTAATAACTTTGCCACTGTTCAATGGATTTGCCTGAAATTTGGAATGCCTGATTGGGCATGGTAGATCTTGGGATCTGCCAAGATTCGAACTGGTCAGATATATAGATGCAGAGTTATTAAGCAACAACTGATTGTACAATTATGCTTTTTTGCAATTTCTTTGCTCTCACCTACAGGTCGTACAGTTTATGCGACTGGTCCGACAACTTCAGGGAACATGAGGCTGGGGTTCCCGATGTGCCTTTTGAAGATTTCATGAAAAAAATATTAATCGGTTAAAAAGTTATTCAAAAAACATGTTCCCATTATAAGTCAATGGGAAAAGTTAACAAAAAGTTCAACACTTTCACAAATGCACTTTTTAGTGTCACAAATGGCCCTAGTAGTGTTGCAAATCTGCCATTTTGTTTTCAGTTGGTGATCAGAAAAATGCTTGGCATTTAAAATTGGGACCCTCTAGGAACACAATTATTTTTGTATTCACCTAGTCGGACCCTCAGGATGCTAGCCATGTCTTTATTTTGGGGTTAAAAACCTTAGAAATATGTTTTTCAAGTTTCTGGAAAAAGTAGTGTCGCACTTGCGACACTTTCACAAAATTTTGCGAAAGCTTTGGCAAATTGCAACACTACTTTTTCAGACTTGGCCAAAATGACAGGAATTCTTTGCACCCTGCTGCAAAAAAACAGTTTGGTCTTTTGAGCTGAAATTTGAAGGGAAGGCAGCCAACATCTCACAGATGTGCCTTTTGGTGGTTTGGTGAAAAAAATATTGCACGGCTCCTAAGTTACAGTACTCTGAAGTTGATGTTTTATCCCATAGACTAACAAGGTGGCATCCGCTGCGCCTTTCAGGGCTCGTATCTCAAAAATGGTGCAAGATACAGAATTCTTGTTGTGAGTTCCCTAGCCCTGTGGGCTACATAATAGCAAAAACCTACCCAGGAAAATCATGATTTTTGTGAAATTTAAATTTTTTTCTATGTCATGCGGTTGCTGAGATATTAGCAACTAAGTACTTACAATGCTCTTTTTAAGCTTCAATCCCCATGTATACATTCTTCGTACTCACTGTGTTTCTGTATACACCTGTTTGGCAAAACTAGGGTATGTGCTTTCATTACTGTTACAGTTACTATTTCCACTTGCGTTTATGTCTCCTTTTGCGTTACCATTCCCATGTATGCCACCATGTGCATTACCCTTTGTGTTGTCATTTGCACTTGCGTTTTCGTTACTGTTACCATTTGCGTTTCCACTACTGTTTCTCTTTGCATTTTTGTTTACATCACCGTGTGTGTTGCCATCTGTGTTTCCAGCAACCCTTTCATTTGTGTTTCTGTTTCTCTTTTGTTTTGTGTCTTCCTTGCTGTTACTCTTACCATTTGCAATTGCGTTACTGTGCCTGTGCGCATTACAGTTTGCATTTCCATATGCACCTGCATTTCCTTTTGTACTTCTGTTTCCTTTGCTGTTATTGTTGCTGTTACTGTTACCATTTCCATTTACAATTGTGGTACTGTGCCCATGCACATTTTGGTTTGCGTTTCCATACCCGCTTTTGTTCCAGTTTCTGTTTCTCTTTCCTTTGGCATTATTCTTCTTGTTAACTTTACCATTTGCATTTACAATTGCGGTACCGTGCCTGTGTGCATTACGGTTTGTGTTTATGTGAGCACTTGCGTTCGTGTTTCCATTTCTGTTCCCTTTTGCATTCTTTTTGCTGTGACACTTAACATTTCCATTTAAAATAGCACTGCCATCATTGTTCACATTACCAGTTGCATTTCTGTATGCGCTTCAATGTCTGTTTACATCACTGTTTGCTTCAGCGTCACTTTGTGCTTGAGTTTCTATTAATGTTTCTTTTACCATTTATGTTTGCTTTACTATGTGCTCCACTGCTTGTGCTTCTGTTTGCATTCCTGTTCGTGTTACTATGTCACAAGACATCACATGGTGGGAATGCAGGGCACAAAGGTCCCGGCACTTCTGCTGTCGCATTACATTCATTATTTCTCATCATCATTCTCAAAAAGAAGGGAAATTAGAAGCAAAAAACTCTGTTTAATGCATTAGTTAGGGTTGTTCCACAGCAACAAAAGTGAGAAAATTCAGTGTTAGGGTTGAAAGCACCCCTTGGACCCCCCAGCCTGCCCCCAACCGGCATCGAGGGTGCATGTTGGGTCATCAAAATAAACTCCTTACCCCATTCTCCTATATACCTCTGCTTCTTCACACATGTGATGGGGTGAGAGTTAGTCGATGACCCAACGCACACCCCAATGCTTGTTGGGGGCAGGCTGGGGGGATCCAAGGGGGGCTTTCAACCCTAACACCAAATTTCCTCACTTTTGTCACTGTGGGACAACACTAACTAATGCATTAAATTGAGTTTTTTGCCTCTATATATAGTACAGTTAGTCAAAAAGACACCCTGGGGTGAAAAGACACAGGAAAGGGGTTTCCTTGTCTGGTTCCCATACCCAAGGGCTCCACAAATGATGGGAAAGCAGCTGGATCTGCTTTGTCGACCAATCCTTCTCGTGCAGTGTTGTACAATGCCAGGTCTTTCAAAAACAATTATGACCGATCTTGTGGGAACAACTGACCTGGCTTGCATCACTGAGACTTGGCTAGATGAAAATGCAGGTCCCATATTGGAGGCAGTAATTCTGGCCATGTACTCAATGATACATCACATGAGAAAGGATCATGGGGTGAAGGTGTTGCCATTAATTTTAAATCAGAGCTGAGTCTTGTAGACATACTGGTGAGTGAGACAAGATCCTTTGAATGCCTGGTGGCTGCAGATGTATGATGCAGGATCCTTCTCATTTACCATCCTCAGAGCAATGGGAAGGAATTCCTGCAGGAAGTCACAGACTTCATTGTCAACCATGTGGTGACGTCACCCAGATGGATAATTTGGGGCAATTTCAATGCTTAAGTCAATGATGAGCTCTCTTACTTTGGTCAAGACTTCCTCCAACTGATGAATTGATTGGACCTCACAGAGGTGATTACAACTGCAACACATATTTGAGGGCATTCATTGGACCTGATCTTCCTATTCAGAATGGAGGTCTTGGACTTCATTGTGGAACCAGTTAACTAGTTGTTCCATCATACCATAAAAGTCAGCTTTGAGGCACCCCCTAATAGACCTGCCCCTACCTAGTTGGTCCAGTATCATCCCTTAAAGGGTCTGGCCCCAGACAGGCTAATGGAGATACTGGACCTCTCAGGGGTGATGAGTGCATGTAATGAGCCAGGGGAACTGGTACTGGCCTATAACAGGGCAGTGATGAACACCCTTAACTCAGTAGCTTCTGTCCGTGCTCATACAGTGCCTTCAGAAAGTATTCACCCCCCTTGGATTTTGTCACATTTTGTGATGTTGCAAACTCAAATTAAAATACATTTATATAGGGTTTTTTTTGTCACGTATCTACACAAATTACTCTATAATGTCAAAGTGGAATGAAACTTCAGGAATTTTTTGTACATGTATTTTAAAATAAAAACTTGAAATGTCTTGATTTGATAAGTATTCACCCCCTTTGCTATGACACTCCAAACTGAGCTCAGATGCATCCAATTTCCTTGTGAGATCACTCTAAAACTTAAATGGAGTCCACCTGTGGTCAGTTCAAATGGTTGACATGATTTCAGAGGAAATACATCTGTCTATATGAGGTCCCGCTGTTGACAGTGCATGTCAGAGCAGAAACTCTACCATGAAGACCAAGGAGCTGTCCGTAGAACTCCGTGATAGAATTGTGAGGAGGCATAAATCTGGGGAGGGGTATAAAAACATTTCTAGGGTGTTGAAAGTTCCCAGGAGCACAGTAAAGTCCATCATTAGGAAATGGAAAGATTATGCAACCACCCAGACTCTTCTTAGAGCAGGCCATCCTCCCAAACTGAGGAACCGGGCAAGAAGAACCTTGGTCAGGGAAGTGACCAAGAACCCAATGACCACCCTGACAGAACTACAGAGTTCCATGGCTGAGATGGGAGAACCTGTCCAGAGGACAACAATCTCTGCAGCACTTCACAGATGTAGCCTCTATGGAGTGGCCTGACGGAAGCCACTCCTGAGAAAAGGCCACATAATAGCATGCCTGAAGTTTGCAAGAAGGCACGTGGCAGACTCTGAGACCATGTGGCAAAAGATTCTCTGACCTGATGAAACAAAAATGTAACTCTTTGGCCTGACTGCAAAGCGCTATGCCTGGCGCAAACCGAATACAGCTCATTGCCCGTGTAACACCATCCCTACCATGAAGCATGGTGGTGGCAGCATCATGTTATGGGGATGCTTTTCAGTGGCAGGGACTGGGGCACTTGTTAGGATAGAGGGAACAATGAATGGAGCCAAATACAGGCACTTCCTTGAGGAGAACCTGCATCAGTCTGCAACAGACCTTGGACTGGGGTGAAGATTTACGTTCCAACAATACAATGACCCCAAACATACAGCCAAAGCAACACTGGAGTGGCTTCAGAACAAGAAGGTGAATGTCCTTGAGTGGCCCAGCCAAAGCCCAGACTTGAATCTCATTGAGAATCTGTGGAAAGACTTAAAGATTGCGGTTCACCGATGCTCCCCATCCAATTTGACAGAGCTTGAGCAAATCTGCAAGGAAGAATGGGCAAAAATCCCCAAATCCAGATGTGCAAAGCTGATACAGACATACCCAAGAAGACTCAAAGCTGTAATTGCTGCCAAAGGCACTTCTACAAAGTATTGACTCGAGGGGTGAATACTTAAGTAAACAAGATATTTCAGTTTTTAATATTTCATAAATTTTTGTTACACAATAAAAATATTTTTGCCCCTTTAAATTGTTGAGTATGCTGTGTGAATCAAGGGGGGAAAAATCATTTCAATGCATTCAAAATTCTGGTAGTAACACAACAAAATGTGACAAAATCCAAGGGGGGGGGGTGAATACTTTCTGAAGGCACTGTACCCTCTCCCTTCATCCAAAGTCTCCATGGTATGATGAGACTTTGAAGGAGATGAGGAGAAGGGGTCAAAAGTTGGAGCGGTGCTGGAGGAAATCCTTTCAGTTGGATGACAAGCTTAGATTGGAGTCCATTTGATGAACCTTCAATCAGCAGTCTTCTTTAAGAAAGCAGAATTCCTTTCCAAGGAGATTGCCACAGCATGATACAGACCACCTCAGCTCTTCCAGACCATTGACAGGCTTTGCAATCCAGCCTGTCTCCAGTCGGGAGGAGTTTTTTTCACAAAAAAAGTGTGATGAATTTTCTCTGTTTTGTGCTGATATGATTTCTACTATCATATTGGGAATCCTCTCAGCACCCTCAAATGGGCATTGTGGTGATCGGCATGAGATTGCTAGCAATCAGGCTGTCTGGTCCGACTTTGGCCAGTTATTGATCATAGATGTCATGCAGGTCATCCAGAAACTACATCCCACCAGCTGCAGTTTGGACCCAGACCCCACACATCTCCTTGTGGAGTGTGTGGAGGTCATCATCCTGGTCCTGGCCAGGATAGTCTGGTGTTCTTTAGAGTCAGGGATTTTCCCTGATTCCATGAAGGAAGCAGTAGTAATACTGCTTCTGAAGAAGAGCTCTCTTGACCTGGAGTGACTGCTTAATTACAGACCAGTCTCTAACCTGCCCTTTTTGGAGAAGGTCATTGAGAAAGTGGTGGCCGTACAACTGGAGACTCATTTAACATCTCATGATACCTTTGATCCTCTCCAGTCTGGTTTCTATAAAAGTCATAGTACTGAGACTGCTCTTGTTCGGGTACTAAATGATATCCTGATAGCGAGGGATCAAAAGAGCCATTCTGTCTTGATGCTCCTTGATCTCTCTGTGGCATTTGACACTGTGGATCATGGGGTGTTTTTGGATCACCTGCAGGTGTTGTGTGGACTATCTGGGATAGTCCTGCTTTAGTTTTCATCTTTCCTCATAGGCAGAACCCAGAGAGTGGTGTCAGGGATTTATTCTTTGGCTCCTCACCCCCTATCTTATGTGGTACTGCAGGGCTCCATTATGTCCCCATGTTGTTCGCAGTGTACATACTGCCATTAGGGGACATTATTATGTGGTATGGGCTGAGTCTCCACTGCTATGCAGATGATACTCAGCTCTTCATGTCCTTTGTGCCAACCAGATTGGAGTAATATCAGCTTTTAACAACTGCCTTTTGGAGATCCTGGACTAGATGAGTGCTAACTGTCTGAGGTTGAACCCTGATAAGACTGAGGTATTTGCGGTCAAGCCAGGTCACTGTGGCATGGAGGGGCAAGAGGGTCACTTTAACAGACTTCAGCTTGGGCCTGTCCTGCTGCCTACTTCCGATCGGGTGTGGAAACTTGTCATGGTATTAAGACAGCAGCCTTTCATTAAAACATCAGGCATCGGCCATTGTCAAGTCCTCATTTTACCATCTGAGGAATATCACCCAGATAAAGCACCTGATCTTGCCTAGTGATATGCCAACATTGGTTCATGCCTTTGTGACCTTGCACCTTGACTACTGCAATGCCCTGTACTTAGGGCTACCAGGGGTTGATATCTGCTGATTGCAGCTTGTGCAGAATGTGGCTACCAGGTTGTTGACTGGATTATCCAGATCTAGCCATATCACACCTGTGCTCCACTGTCTGCACTGGCTACCTGTAAATTGGCGGATCACCTTCAAGGTCAGACTTCTGACCTATAAAGCCTTACATGGACAGGGACCCGGCTATTTGCATTATCTCCTTGTTACTTACTGCCCCTCCATTGACTCTGTTCTGCCAATGAGGGATTGTTAGAGGTTCCCAGTGTCTGTTTGAAGACATCTGGTGCCCACTCTTTTGCTTACGTGGCACCGACTCTGTGGAACTCTCTACCTCATCAGATAAGAGAGTGTCAGCCCACCGAAAGTTTCAGATCTGAACTGGAGACTTTTCTTTTTAATCAGCCATTTCCTTTTGAAATTTAGAATCAGACTATAGAGTTTTTGGAAAATGTGATTATTACAGTATATGTGATTTTAATAGTATAATTTTATGATAACTTCAACAATCTATGTACAGCACTTTGATCTTTTGTATTTGCACTTAATAAATAAATTATGACTGATTGACTGATATATTGTAAAAAAAACTTTGTTAATGCATCAGTTAGGGTTGCCACAACAAAAGTAGGAAATGTGGCATTAGGGTTTCACCCAAACACCTTACCCCTACCCTGCACAGAAAAAAAGGCATCGGGGGATGGCATTGGGATTGTCATCCCTAACACTGATCCATTCCATTAAACAAATAAGGTGGGTGGGTACAGTATAGGAGACTGTGGTGAGTGGCAGTTCCAGTCAAAAGAAAATATTTGATAGAAGGTTCCAGTGAAGAGTTGTGATGGGGAAGAGAGAGGGATGAGGAGAAGGAGGAGAAGAGTAGAGAGTGAGCAGTTGAGGTGAAAGGGGAGATGAAGGATGAAGCAATGGCAGAAAGGTCAGAGATGGAGGAGTTACTGACCATGAGATCTTCAGAGAATGGGTGGGGAGGTAAATTTAGTGCATAACCATCCAGAACATGGAGAGGTGTTTAAGTTTTTTCAGGAGAGTGGATACAAATGTTCAGGTTTTAGAAGCCTAGTAGCTCTGGTACAGGTGTTACGATGGGTCAGGTATTTAGATAGATTGACAAGGGTGCCAGTTGATTTGTGAATAAATCAGTCTTGCCATCTTGTGGAGGCAGGACAAGAACTGGGCTATGATTTATGGGAAGTGAAAGCATCTGACCTTAGTTTTCCTAAGGGAGCATTGTGATCCCAGACAAACATGAATTTGGAATGGAAGAAATGGAGGGCAGAACTGATGTTGCTGACTGCTGAAATATGAAACTAGACAGTGCAAACAAGTCAGCATGGAGGGGGAATAAGCCCGGTGACCTGAAGGATGAAATCTGGATGAATTTGGGGGGAGCTTTGGGACAAAGAATATTACTGTCACAGTAGACCAGAAGGTACTCAGCAGAGGTGTAGCCAGAAATTTTAAACTTGTACTCGAGAGCTGATGGAACTGTTGCCCCAACCACATAAACACAAACAAAAAGATATGCTACCCTGACATGCAAATACTCCCACACCACACATCAGTCAACAATATGTAGAAAGCCAATTATCCTAATAGATTGACAATATTTTATTTTATCTAACACACACTACCAATTAAATGGAAGTTGGCTGGATTTTAGTTATAGTGTTTAGGATACATTGTAATGAACCTCTGTACCACATCAAGGTAGCCAGCCTTACAGATATCAAAAGGAACGAACCACATGGGGTCCAACTCGACCTGTATAGCTCCCAAACCACCTGGACTCACTGTAATCACTCACAAGTTCACTTGAGCACTTGCTAACTGCTGTGTCATCCCCTAGGAACAAGAAAGAAAAGGGCAAGCCAGACTACTGGTGCAGCAGTAATGTTGCCCCTTGTGGTACTGATGATCCATGTTCAGGAGTGAACATGGGATGTCTGAGGGTCAACTGGGGTGGGTGGGATAAATGTCTCATGGACATCTCTCAACCTCCATGTGGAAGGGTCATTTCCCTGGCATCTACTGACACCCAACAGAGGCTGGATATCCAGCAGCTGGGGCCATTCAGCAGCTGCGAGGCAACAGTGGATGTCTGTACGATGGGAATGCGCCCACCCCTCACTGATGTCATTGCATGTCCATGCCAATGGGGGACATGTAAAGAGAAAAAATCCCTCTGGCAGAGTACTGTGATATCTCGGACTTCTGCCTTAATGATGCCCCAGGCTGTAGTCACAGCTTCAGTCTCCAGTGGATCTCAGTCTCTCTCCCTAACTCCTGCCAGGAGGGGGAGCCCCACCAGAGGGAGCAAGCTGTGGTCCTCCCCAGACTGCAGCAGGCCTGGTAGGGAATGCTGGGTTTTGGGTTCTGGTGCAGAAAATTGTACATCCCTACTGACACAGGCAATGAAAGAAAGTTGGAAAAAAAAAAGAATGGAAAAGGCAGCTTTATAATTTTATTCCACTTCTGTTTGTGTTTGTTGCCCTAGCCTGAGGTTCATGTTGCCTCTGGATTTTCCAGATTTTATTGTGCTCAGCAAAAGTAAATTGAATGTGCCTGCTGACACCTAAGGTGCTCAGTGAGGGTGTCCAGGAGGGTACCAGCATCTGCAATAAGGTGAGGTAGGAGGAGAGGACTCAGTTAAGGAGGGAGGGGTTTAGGGATTTGTGATTGAGACAGGTAAGAGAGCTGAATGAGTTTTATGTTTTGGTAGAATTTATGTGAGGTGGGGGAGAGCCAATTGATGTTAATCTCATTAGCGAAAAGCAACTCAAAAGAGAAGGAATCAGAAGCGATAGAACAGAGAACATGAGTGACTGATGCAGGTGGCAATGTAGGACAGCAGTAGACCTCTACAACAAATATAGGATCAGAGCAATTGAAAGAGATATTGAGAGGGAGCATGTCAGAGGCAGAAGATGAGAAAGCAGTGAGCATATTCCCAAACTGGATGCTAGCAGAGAGGCTGATTGTTACTTCATCACCATTCCTAGCTTGATCCTGGCTGGAGTTGTTGAAGCCAGGGACATCCCAAACTACCATATATTTAGTACATACATTTGACATGGTGGTAAACAGGGTGAGCACTCTGAAAGAGAACACTCACAGCACCAGTTTAAATTCATAGAAAACTGCTATAGTTTCATTAACAGGAAAAAGAAACATACAGCTTGCAATCAGCTTAACAGAAATGTTTCCCTGTTCAGTTTTTTGGTGTTTCCACTTGCATCTCACTGAAACAGAAATCTCCTTCTGCTTGTTTAGCTTTCTGGCTTTATTGGGCTCAGGTGTTGCTTGTTAACACTTCCCCTCCCCCTGAGACATAGCCAACAGGTTGAACATCCAGTTTAATGAGGTCTTAAAGTGCCAACTTTAAAATGAAAAGGGGTTTGATACAATTACCAACAAATCCTCTGTCAAACCCAGTGCTGCCTCAATTGCAGGGTTGTGAAGTGGTTTATGGGTGACATGAGCATGATGGACATAGACTCCATCACATACTCTTCCCTTTAGAGTTGTGCCCATGGTACACTCAGTATGGGCCATTACAGACCCACCACCCCAAGAAAAAAAATCTGTATTGTCATGCAGGGTACATGCCCAGTGGTACACATTAAACAAGAAAGTCTGCAGTACCAAATGCCACCTGGAGACATGAGCATTGGTATCCAGCACAGAATGTAACCTTTTGAAGGGGCATGGTCAGTGACGAGGATAAACTTCCATCCAAACCAGTAGCAGCATTGGGTGACCACTGCCCATTTTACTTGCAGACACTATTTTTCCAGTGCAGCATAGTGCTGCTCAAGGGGAAAATGTTTTTTAGAGAGTTTTATAGAATCGGATAAATCCCTCCCTCAAAGTCTTGTGATAATACTGACAACAGCCACACCTTGGAGGTGTCTGTGCACAAAATGAAGGTACAGTTGAAATCTGGACATTGTATTACTGGCCCCTCACACAGTACAATTTGATGACCTGAAATGCCATCTGACACTCAAGTGACCAATGGGCCTTATTAGTGGCAGTTTTCTTGGTCAGGTCAGTCAGTGAGATAGTGAGAGTTGAGAATTTCACAATGAACTAGTGATAATACCCTGAAAGTACAGGAAAGGAGCTAATCTGCTTCTTAGTAGTTGGGATGGGGCAGTCAAGGCCTTTACTTTGTCAATAACTGTACGTGCATGTCCATTCCTAACCATATATTACAAGTATTTTGTCTCCTGCTGCCCTAGGTCACATTTCATGGCATTGGCCATGAGACGTGCCTCCCTGAATGACTGAAGTACCCTGGCCACATCCTGCAAGTGGCTGTCCCGATCAGGGCTAAAAATGACAACACTGTCCAGGTACGCTGCTGTGTACAGCCCATAGGAATGAAGAATGCAGTCAATCATTCTCTGGAATGTGGCCAGAACTGTATGCAGTCCAAAGGAAAGCATGGTAAATTGATTTGGGTCAAATGAGGTGGCAAAGGGCATTTTCTTATGGGACTCGGGAGTTAATGGGATTAGCCAATGCCCCTTGATCTGGTCCAGGGTACTAATATGACAAGCCTTCCCCAGTTAGTCCAAAGTTCATCTACCCTTTGCACAGTGTATTCATCAAAGTTGGATGGAGCATTAACTTTCCAATAGTTTATGCAAGCCAGGTGGTCTCAACTAGTTTTGGGACTAGAGCAATAGGGTTAGACTATTTAGTCTGGGATTCCTCAAGGTCTCCTTACTCCAGTATAGACTGCATTTCCTCCCATACTGATTCTCAGATTTTTTCTGGTAGTCTGTACACTTGTTGGTGGATGTGGACACCTGGGACTGTGTCTATGTAGTGGAGGATCACATGGGTTCATCCCAGCTACAGGGAGAATACATCTCCAAAATTCTCTGTCAGGCTCTGTACTTTTTGCTTTTGAGTCTGGTTGGGCTGATCGTACAATAGGACGGCACTCAGTTCCTTTACAGGTTTAGTTCCTAAACCCAGGATTCCATGTCAATGTCCTCATCCATCAATGAACTTGAGACCCCTTAGGATCTTCTGAGTCAGTGACCAATTCCTCCCAGTCTTTCCAGGGTTTCAACAAATTAATCTGGTAAATGTGTTTTCCTTTTTTTTTCTTTCTGGTTGTAAGACTTCATACACAACTGGCCCCACTATTCTGAGGACATCATAGGGTCACTACCATTTACTGTAGCTAGGAGTTTACTCTCAGAGCTAGGCAGCAGGAGGAGTACTCTGTCACTCAACTTGAACTCCCATAGCCTGGCCCCTTGGTCATAGTGCCCTTCCTGGGTTTGCTGTGTTTTTCTTAAATTTTCTTTGGCAAATTTGCCAACCTTGTCCAGTCTTTCTCTTATTTGTAATACATATTGGAGCTTGTAGGGGGGACTATGTGCCTGTTCTTCCTGCACCTTCTTTATGAGATCCAACATCCTTCAAGGTTATCGCCCGTACAACATTTCAAAGAGCAAGAATCCAATGGACAACTGTGGCACCTCCTGAATGGCAAACATTAACTAAGGTAACAATTCATCCCAGTTTTTTACCTCTGGTGATACAAATTTAGACAGTGTACCCTTTAACAATTTATTAAAGTGTTCCACTATGCCATCGGCCTCTGGGTGATGCACTGATGTCCGGATAGACTTAACCTTCAGTAAAGCACACAATTTCTTCATATGTTTTGACATAAAGTCAGTACTTGATCAGTTAGAATCTCTTTCTGTTGCCCAACTTGGGAAAACACTTTTATCAAGTCTTTTGCCACTGACTGGGCTGTATTGGAACATTGGGGAATAGCTTGGGGTAATAGGTGGTATAATCCAATATAACGAATATATACTGATACCCGGATGTACTTTTTATCATGAGTCAGACAATAGCAACCTCAGTTCTTTGAAATGGGGTGTCTATTATTGGCATAGTGATCAAAGAGGCCCTTTTTTTATTTCTGGCAGCCACCAACTGACACTCGGGGTAGGAAGCACAAAAATCTGGTACTTTCTTTCATATACCTGGCCAGCAGAATCAGACAAGTATGCATGATTCAGTTTTCTCCCTGTCTAAATGACCCGCAATAGGTACAGTATGTGCCAGCCTCAGTGCCTCCCTTCTTGCAGACATGGGAACCACTAACTGATAAAGTAAAGTCCTAATTTTTTCATCAGGTTCTACCCAGTGCAACATACTGTGTCATCTTTCAGTTCAACCTTGGAAAACATTGCGCTTTTTGTTTATTAATAACTTTACCATTTACCACAACTAAGGTTGGGTAGGCATTCCTAATAACCTTATCAGTCCTTTGTTCAGAAATTTTGTTGACTGCGTTTTGAAAAAGGTCTGGTCTGACATGCAGAAGGATCTCTTGACCTCCTATGAATGTGGATGCCATACCTCTGACCTGGGGACTACTTCTTAGGCTTCCCTTCTGGGCCAAATAGTTTAGCATCAGTAAAGGTAAAAACATGGTATAGTCCTTTTGTCTGTTTGACCTCCTGTGGGCATGAACTTTCAGTATTGTTCTACAGGAGGGGATGAAACCCTTTCTAGTCTCAGTCAATAACTACTGACAAGGGTAAGGTTTTAGAAATTCCCACCTTTATTATACCTGCACAGTTGCCTGCTTTTAACCATACTGGAGCCATAGGAAGTAAATGGGTATCCTCCTGCAAGCAGGCAATATTTATGGAGTCTACCCGCTGACCCATTTTGAGTCTTACCACAAATTCTTTATCTAATGTCTGGCCAAAGCCCAAATCCACAAACACTATAAATGTTTTGCTCCCCACTTGCACTGGTATTATTATCTATGGGTTTTTGGATGTGTGTGTGTGTGTGTGTGTGTGTGTGTGTGTGTGTGTGTGTGGTGGCTAGGCAGTTTGCAAAATCATAGTACATGCGATCACAACACGTACTGAATCACAGTCCAAGCGGTCACAAAATGTACTCGATATGCCCCACTTTACCAAACCAAAACATAAAATGTTACTATCAGGTCTATGACCTGCCCCCCACCCATTTGGGTCACTGGAGAGCAGGGTCCTGGGCTTGGGTGAATTATACCAGGCCCAGAGATTATATGTTTTTTGAAGTGGAGAGATAAGAAATATGTCCCTGCTTGACCACTTACCCATACCAGAAAGTTTCTTCCCACCTCCCAAAGTCTTTCCCCCCCTTTTCTGGTGGGAATTTCTCCTCAGGATCACCAATCAAGGTGTGTAATTGGTTTTGCTTTTCTTGACAACCTCTGGTCTTTCAGCTTCCATGTAATGCTCCATAATTTTCAATGCTGCAGCCTGAGTGATCTGTTCATGTCAAATTACACAGTCATGGACTCAAGCTGGCAAAATGTTCTGGTACTGCTCCAATACAGCCAAATCCATACTCTCCTCTTTAGTGCATACCTCTGGTTTTAACCACTGAGTAGGCCACTGATCTAGGTCATGTAATAACAGTGAAAATCAGGGCATGAATGCTCTGTCAGTAACTCCTTTCAGTTATTCTAACCTGGTATGAGATGGCTACCTTTACCTGATCTGATCATATCTGTGGCGGTGGCAGTTAGGCTTCTGTATGCAGCTGTGGCATCTCCAGTCATGTATGCTGCAATTCAAGTTGACCAACTTTCTCATGGCCAGGCAGTGGTATTAGCAACTCTCTCAAAAGTCATAAGGTAGGCCTCGAGGTCTTCCTCAGGACCCATTTTTCTTAGCACAGAGTGGGGTCCTACAGTGACTGGATTCTCTGTGACCAGGAGCTGGGGCACAGTTTCTTTCTGTGTTTGAGGCACCTGCTTCACAAACTTCTGCTGTTGGTGGGCTCTCCACACCTTCAATTGTGCTTGCTGGGCCATCCAGTCCCTTTGTATATGGACCTGTTGTGCTTGCATCTGGGCCTTCTGTGCTTGTTGTTCTAACAGTCGTTTCAGTACTTTGTCTGAGTCCATCTGACTCCTATTTAGACAAAGGAAAGTTCGATCCCACTGCTAAAGGCAACCACATGTGACAGGGTACAGGGTAACAAACTGGGCAGCTTCCAAGGAACACTCTCAAAAAGAACACTCTAGACACCAGTTCAAATTAAATAAAATGTGCTTTACTTTTATTAACAAGCAAAAGAAACAGCTTGTATTCACCTCAACAGAAATGTCTTCTATTTCAGTCTCTTCCTGTCTCCACTTGCATCTCACTGAAACAGAAACCTTCTTCTGATTGTTCACCCTCCTCCCTTTATTTGGCTCAAGTGTTGTTTGTTAAAACTCCCCCTCCCCCTGAGAGATAGCCAACAGGTTGAAAATCCAGTGCAGTGAGCTCTGAAAGGGCCAACTAGAAAATAAAAGGGGTTTGGGACAAATCCCTCCACAGCCCCTGTTAAAATTTGTACTGCCTGTGTTGCAGGGTTGTGAAGCAATTTACATGTGAAAAGTGCATGAAGGACACACTCCATCACAATCCAGTTTATGGTTACCATGAGAGGTTGCAACTGATCCAGCATGGGGACAAGACTGCAGGTGTTGAGATAAACTGCTTTCAGTCCTTCAGGCAGCTGCAAAAGAGAATCTGGGGCAAATCTGGAGAAGATCTAGGATAAAGCTCAATGATCCCTGCCACTATATGTACCAAGAAGCTTGAGAGACCCAATAAGCGGTTTGTAGGTAGTGGAAGAGGGAAAAAAAGAAGAATTAGGGAGATGAAGGGCAGAAGGCACCAAAGGGCTTCAACATGGAGCCAAGAAGATGGGAGAAGACTGCACCCAGGATTCTAGGGGGGAATGGGATAGGGTATGAATAGGGAGAAGCAGAGAGTGTGGGAAAAGGAGGGTTGGGGGAAGGAGAGAGGTAATGGCAGGTGTGGGAGAGGAGAAGGTAAAAAGGAGGGGAAAAGGGCTAGGGTTAGGAGTAGGATAGTGAAGGAGACAATGAAGAGATAACAAACTTTATGAAAAAGAGGGAGATAACAGATGGACTGGTAGGAGCACATGGCAGTATGGGGTATGTAAGCCTCACCCTGATAGAAAGGAAGCCAAGATTACACTAAGGGGGGAGTAGGCCTCACTCAGATAGTAAGGGCGCTGAGTTGCAAAGGGGGATGAACGCCTCACCCAGAAGGAAAGGAAACTGAGACTATGTAAAAAGGACGTAGGCCTCACCCAGAAATGGAGAAATCCTTTGATTGCAACAAGGTAATGTAGGCCTGAGCTAGATAGGGAGGAAGTCAAAATAAAAAGGAGATGTAGGTGTCACCCAACTTGGGAGGAAGATGAAATTTAAAGTGGAATGTAAGCCTCATTCATACAGGGAAGGAGCCAAGATTACAATAAAAGGGTTGTAGGGCTCATCCACTTAGGGAACAAGCTGAAGTACCAAGGGAGATTTAGGCCTCACCCAGGTAGGGAGGAAGCCAAAATACAAATACAATAAGTGTGGGGGGGGGAGGCAGGAGATTTGAAGGTTACCCAGTACAAGACTACTAACATCAGGGAATAAAGACAGGTTCTAAAATAAATAGGCAGACACAATCAAAAAGACAAGAACAAATGGCAGGATAGCAGTTAGGTGCTGTGCATAACACAGTACAGTGATGCAGCCAATGTGGGAGCTGAGGGCTCTACTCAAGTCAGGAGCAGGAGTACACTGTTAGGGCAGAGTGGCAGGCCAACAACTAACTCCATAGCTAATACCCAAAGTGCAATGCACTCACATGACACCTTTTTTCACACAGCTATTGAACCCCTCCTAATACAAAATAATTTTGGTTTTCTTTGTCTTAGGCTTTGTTGTATTTGTTTGTTTTCAGGAATCACTTATGATGGTTCCATGGCCCCTTTTCTGTGAAGTAGCACCCAGCTTAAACCCTTCCTATAATTATTCTGTTCTGGGGTTCTTGTTCCTTATGCGCATCACTTAGCACTTTTTAGCAGTCAATTTCAACAGCTAAACCTTGGACTACATCTCTAACATTTGCAAGTTTCTCTGCAGCTCTCATACCCCTCATTGCTGTCTACCCTGCCACAGAGCTTAGTGCCATCTGTGAAGAGACACACATGTTCCCCTCTATTCCTTCTCCTGTGATGCTGATAAACATATTTAAAAGGATTGGTCCCACAACTGACCCTTATGTTACCCCACTCATGCCCTTTTTCCCGCAATTTGACACTGTTTACCACCATTCTCTTCTGTCTCCTCCTAACCACATTTTCACCAGAGCGGTGTTGAATGTGGAACTCCTTTGGGCAGAATATGTGCAGAATGACAATTCTGCTGATAAAAGGCTTTTTGGAAATTCTTTTTTTAAATTCCATACAGTTCTGAAAAGTATTTCTATATAAAATGTGGAATATAATTCTGGGATCAGGTAATCTGTGGAATGATATTCTATGGTTCATGAAAAATGAAACCATAGTTTACATAAACTGTGGAATGCAATTACACAGTTAACATTCTGCTTTCCAAATGTTGAAATTCCGCTTCCAGCAGAATTCCACAGAATTAAGTAGAATATCCAATTTTTTTTTTGAATTCCGATGGAAGCAGATTTTTAAAACTTCACATAGCCCTACTTCTCACCCATATAACTAAGTCCTTTGTTGCTCCCAGATCTTCTAACTTCTTCAACAACATTCTGTTTAGCACTACAATGAATGCCTCAACTAAAGCTGAACTAGGGCAAATCTACTTGTCCTTAGTCAACTGTTTTTTTTTCTCCAGTCAAAGAATAGTATCAAGTTATTCTGACACCATCTTCTCACCACAAACTTGTGCTGTTTATTATCCTACAGCCCATTTTGCTCCAGGTAGTCCACTAGATCTACTTTGACTAGTGTCTCCATCAGTTTAGCTACAATGGAAATAAGACTGATACCCGTAATTAGTCGGTTCCTCCTTGTCCCATCCCTTTTATCCCTGTCCACTATCCTCCACTTCCAGAATCACCACTGACTGCAGTGGGCTTTTGAATTGTCCCTTCAGGGGTACAACCAGTTCCAGTGCAAACCAGTGGAGCACCCTTGGACCCTTAACTATTTTTTAGGTCTGCACATCCTTTTCTAACCCTTTCTCCTGTAAAAACCACCTACCCCATTTCTGGGATCCCTCTTGCAGCAACCTTAATTCCACTTTCTATCAGAGGTCTGCTGTCTTCTAATGTGAATACTTAGCAGAAGTAGTCATTTAGAATAGCTACCTTCTACTCATATCCCACTATTTTACTGTTTCCCTCTCTCAGAATAGCAATTCACCCTCTCATTTTCCTTTCTTCCACGTTGAACCTAAAAAACTGCTTTCTCCACCCCTTGATGCCCTCCGCAATATGCAGTTCTGTATCTGCTGTTGCATCCCTGACTGTCTTCTTTGCATCCTTTATCATTACCTGATATTCCCTCCATCATAACCCCCTTGTTTCTCCTTGAAAGTATTGAAGGCACCTTGTTTTGGTCCTCATTACTACTCTGACATTCTTAGAGAACTATTGTTTTTTGTGTCTGTTACACTTGCTAACCACTCTTAAATGTGATTTTGTTGCTTAGGAAAAGGCCTGTTTAATTTCTCCACGTCCTGTACACTACCCTGATTTTTGCACTCCAACCAACCTTGACTAATAGTTTCATCTAGTCAAGATCTGCTCAATGCTCATCTGCATTCCAAATAGAGTTTTTGATTAGGGAGAAAAGGAACTGGGGACCAGTTGAAGCCATATGGTATTATGCTTACTGGACCCCAGTGGTTCCCCAACTGGCACTCCATCTACAGTACAATATCTGAGTTGTTGAGTACCAAGTCAAGAAAGGCAACTAGCCTTATGGGTTTCCTGATTAGCTGCATCAGAAGGCAGTCATGCAGCATACAATGGAGCAAGTAAGGATGCAGTGCAGTACCTAACAGTATTACTGTAAAATGCTGCAGTATGTCACAGGAAACAGTGTAAGTCAAAGAAATTAAGACTTTTTATAATGCAATATATAGTGCCATGTCACTTACTTCAAGTTATTGCATTGCATACTACTTTGCTTCTCTGTATCTTGTAGGGACTGACTGCTGGTGCTCTTAGTTGCTGGACTATCATGAACTATGATAAGACAGCCAGGATGCAATACAATACTGCAATATACTTCAGTAGGGTTACTTCAGTAATCAAGGTAAGTTCAGTGGCAGCTAGTCATTAGGGCTGTGAGCAGAGCCTACAGCCCTATTTGGATTGGATCATAGCTCTTAAAATGGATGATCGTGGAACCTTCCATTGGACATTTGGAAGTATCCTTTCAAATGTCCAAAGGAGATTGAAACCCTCCACCACGATCAGCTGCTACAGAATGAGAGCTGCGCTATTTCAGCTGTTACTTCTGCATTCCGTTGCATGAACTGTGCATGTGTGACTCACGCACATGTGCAGTTCCACTGGTGACATCATGTTGTGGATGGTAAAATGCCATTCACACCCTCCCACTGCTGCTGTCCTCCTGCGCTGACATCAGGGTCCCCAATGCCAGTGTCAGCATTATGTAGCCCCCCAACTCATGTGGCACACTGGGAGCCCACCCCAATGTGCCCAAACATACTTATTGAGTTGCCCTGTGCTGACATTGGGGTGTCCAAACCCTGGGTGGCACTACATGCATCCCCACTGATGTGGCACACTGGGAGCCTACCCCAGTGTGCCCAAATGTTTGTTCTTCTTCTCCCCGTCAACATCTGGGTGCCCAGTCCCTATGCTGGCATCAAGTACCCACCACCCCAACTCATGTGGCACACTGGGAGCCCACCCCAGTTGCCCAAATGTATATATCATTTTTTTCTGTAAATAAAGAAAATCTTCCCCTGACATATTTTTTTGTTTTTAACCTGTAAAAAAGAAAAGGGTATCTCATGGTCACCCAAATGTTTGTTTTCTCCCCCACTGACACTGGGGCACCGTCCCTGTTCGGCATCAAGAACCCACCTCCCCAACTCATTGTGGCACAATGGAGGCCACCCCAGTGTGCCCAAATGTATTTTTCTGTAAATAAAGGAAACCTTCCTGACGTGTTTTTGTTTGAACTTTAAAAAGAAATGGTCCCTCATCATCACCTCAGTCCCCTCCCCATCCCCACCTTCCCACTAGCACCCACCTCACCTTACCCCCCCATACCTCATATTACTCCATGGAGGTCGGTGCTGTCATTTTCTCTGGACTGGGACATGTCTGCACTCTTCAAAACTGAATCGCAAACTGAAGAATCAAAGATACTGTAAATGTGCTATAATGACATTCAATAGGGTTTTCAACTTAAGTTAATAAATCAGCCATTTTTTTGAATTTTGGCCCAAATTTTCAACATGGGGTTTTTGGTACCCCACCTTGTGAACAGTATTGCGGTCCTTTCATTACTGGGTCCCAAAAGGTGATTTCACTGTCACTGCACAGAATCTCTTTTCGGGACTGATTAATGAAACGACAGTGCCACCATTCATGAAGTTGGGTTCCAAAAAGCCCATGTTGAAATTTAGTGAAAAAACTCCAACGAATTACTGCATTACGAGCATGTGTTAAGCAGTTTCTATGCACACTCCTAACTTCCCCAATTTTTTTATATTTTCACTCCAGATTTTCAACATTGACAGCTTTGCACACTTCCTTTTTAACAGTACAGCTGCCAGTTTTCACATCCTGCCCAAAACGTGTTTTTGTACCTGTAACACAGAATGGCATGATCGCTCTGTGAAATCACCTTTTGGACAAGTGAACAAAATGACACTGGCACTCTTCATGAAGAGGGGTCCCAAAAAGGCCATGTTGAAAATTAGGTGCAACACCTCCAAAAACTGGCCAGGTTACACCTGGGCATTGAATATTTTTTATGCACATGTGTAACTTTGGTCATTTGGTAGCTCTTCACAGACCTATTGGCTCTGCCTAGATCTTGTTTTTGTTATGCAATTACCCTAGACACTGCATTGCATCCTGGCCAGCTCTAGTGTATGTCTGGTAGATTGAGATTCTCCATCACGATTGCCTCTCCCTTTTTGTCCTAATTTTCAGCCCCTAATTCCCTATCACCCTTATGTCTCTGTCCTAGAGGTCTGTACAGCACACCCATGTGTTACTTCTTTCCTGATGGTGTCATCACATTACAATCTGAACATTTGCTATCCACGTGTTTATTTCTTCTAACTCCAATTTTCCTTTCATTTTTCACACTCTATTTTGACATGCAGTGCTGCCTGCCAGGATGTAGGATCAGTGTCATTCAATGACAGTGAAGCCATTTTTTTCATCCAGTATTTTGTGCATGTCATTTACTGCAAGTTACTACATTGCCTCCTGGCTGGATCCACTGTATGTGATTAACAATGGAGTTGGAGTATGAGTTAGTTCATGTGCATTAGCTCTGGCCCCTTGAAGAATCCAAACTAAATATTACCATTCATCTTTGATAAACTGAAGTACTGCATGCGTGTCTGCTATTAAATGGAGAGAAAAAGTCAATATCTTCTCAAATAAATGTAGAAGCCATGCAGATGTAAATATCAATATAGCTGAAAGGGAGTGCCTAAAAAACATACAAAGCATCAGCAGCAAGACTCTGGCTAGATTCAATCTCAGCTTTATTAGCATATAGAACATATATCAAAAAACATGCACAAAACAGTGCCATGCACTACAGATACAACTATTGCCATAACATATGAACCAGAAAGCTGATTCTAATGCTGTATCTTATCCTAACTTTATATTACCCTGATGTTGTCTTTAGGACTGCATGCTGAATAATAGTGCATAAGCTGTCATCTACAACAAAGCTTGCAGGCTTTCGTAGATATACTGTACTGTATGTCACACATTTCACCACTGTGACAATTACAAGTCAATTGGCATCCTATCTGCAGTTCTTAAGGAAAATATAAAGTTGCACTGTATGTTGACTATACTGTATAAATATACCTACTCTTAGGATACAAGGGATCCTGCATCCCACCCTGAAAAAGTTATCACCATATAACATTGGTAAAGTTATTCAGGATTGATGTTATTTATTGAAAAATGAAAATTAAATATTGATGGATTGAAAATATGTTTGATGAGTTACCTTTTTGAAACATTTTGAGACCAGGGATGGCGGAGCATCCATTTATGCTAAAAACAAATTTACAGTGTCCATACTAGATTCTACTTCCATTGCAAGTGGATTTGAATGCTTGTCCCTTAAAGTCGAGCTTTCCGCATCAGTGGCATTATGAGTCATAGGCTGTTACAGACCTCCAGCAGCAGGACCACAACTCCTGTCACATCTGTCATCCCTTCTGGATTCTGCCCCTCTGTAAACAATTATACTGGGTGATCTTAACTATGATTGGCTGACTAAGGTCTCGTTACCCCTGAAGCAATTCTGTGACTCTCGTGGGCTCACATAACTTATTACTGAGCCAACTCGCATTAACAAGAAAAACCCAATGAGAAGCACCCTTCTGTATATCCTACTCATTAGCAAACCTTATTCCTTTTCCCATGCAGGAATCTTTTCAGCTGATGTTGGTGACCACCTCTTTATTGCATGTATAAGAACTGATACCAAACCTTTATCAACATCAAAATTTTCCACTAAAAGGTCCAAATGGAACTTCGATCCTTCTGCATACTTCAATGATCTAAAAAACTCCTTGCTTTGGCAGAGCTTCTACCTGGCTAAATCAGTGAGTGATGCCTATGATATCTTCCATGAACTCATAACCTGTGCTCTAAACAACCATGCTCCCCTGGACAAAGCACGAATAAACACTAGAACCTGTCATTGGTTTTCATCAGACCTGAAGGCTGCCTTACTTAGCAGAGATTATCTCTGGAAAAAGGCCCACAAATCACATGCAGACGTAGACTGGTGTCTCTTCAGGACAGCTAGAAATGCCTGCACTAAGATGGTCAGAGAGGCCAAGGCCAACTTTTATCAATCTGAGCTAGTCTATGCGTCAGAATGCCCTACCAAGTTCTGGTTCACCATAAAATAACTGACTGGTCAATCTCCAGGAAATGTGCTTCCTTCTAAAATCACCACAGATAATGTTATCATCAACGATAAAATTGAGATTCTGCAGGCTTTCAACAATCATTTTGCCACTGCAGGCCTGGAATTCGATAATGCACCAGTAAGCAGACTTATCCCATAGATCAACACCCAGTCCCCAGAACCAAGTATCAATAATATAGCCTTCTCCTTCTTACCTACCACCATAAATTTAAGTTGATGATCTTCTTCTATGATTGGATACCATAAAAAGTGCTGGGGGCGACTCCTTCAACCCATACTTCTTGAAAAGAGCATATCACATCCTTGCCGCACCTATCTCACACCTATTCAACCTGTCACTATTTCAAGGTTCCCTTCCTTAAGTATGGAAAATAACTCACGTCACTCCCCCTGTTTAAATCGGGGATCCCTGTGACCTAAACAACTATAGGCCGATCTCCCTTCTCCCCATACTCTCCAAGCTCCTGGAAAAAATTGTGGATACACAGCTGAGATCCTTTGTAGACAACTCAAGCTTGCTAAACCCAATGCAGTCTGGCTTCAGAGCAAAGCACAGTACAATTATGGCTCTGGCAAAAGTAACTAATGACTGGCAATGGGACTTAGATAACAAAAAAATTGTTTGTGCCGTCTTCCTGGACCTTAGTAAGGCATTCGACACCGTTGATCACTGCTTGCTCCTCTCCACCTTAAAAACAATAGGCCTTAACTCAACCTTCTTGGGATGGTTCCAAGACTATCTCACTGGCAGACAACCACAAAGTAAGGCTGAAGGGGAGCTTTCTCCACTCAATCTAGTAAAAAGAGGTGTCCCCCAGGGCTCCATACTGGGCCCAATACTGTTTGCCATCTATATCAACAGCCTGGACGTAGGCATCAAGGAAGCAAGTATCCATCTGTTTGCTGATGACACGGTGCTCTACTTAAGCTGTGAATCTCCTGAAGCTGCCTGCAGTGACCTACAAACTGACTTCAATATCCTGCAGCACCAGATCCTTAGCAAAAGACTACTACTAAATGCTAAAAAAACAAGGCTATGCTGTTCTCACCTGTTGGCTCAGGAGCTTCTTCTGCTACCACTGGTCCGTTACCCTCTATCTCCACTTTACTAAGTGGAAATCTTGAATTTGTGCCTAAATTCAAGTATCTGGGTGTCTGGCTAGACAATAAACTCTCCTTTGTGGAACATATAGAACTGCTGAAAAAGCTGAGGCAGAGACTTGGTCTTTTCTTCAGAATTAATCGTCTCTTGACCACAGAAGCCAAAAGACAGCTTGTCCAATCTACGTTCCTCTCATTAATTGACTATGCTGACTTCATTTATGGCCAATGCCCTGCCTCACACCTTGCAAAACTGGATGTATTGTACCATAGAGCACTGAGATTTATAACTGGCCTCCCGTTTTCTACCCATCACTGCTCTTTATATGCAGCCATGGGGTGGCCCTCCCTGTAATACAGGCAGTGCAGAAATGCAGCTGTATGGACGCTCCAAGCCCTCACCAACAAACTCTCACAATACATTGCTGACTATCTCCCCTAAGCCAGATCGGGAATTATGCGTTGAGAAGCCACTCGCAAGTTTCCTTGAAAGTATCTAGGGCCAGAACCCGCTTTGGAAGGGCTGCCATAAGCTTTGTCTTCCCCACGCTCTGGAATAGGATTCAGAAATCACTGAGACTTAGCTCCCCTGTTAGTCTTGGCATGTTTAAGACTCTGTATGCTAAAACATTAATAGAACTCTGTAACTGTTTCCATCGCTCCTAGCAGTCCAGCTATCATTTTATTTTTATCCACATTAGTCCTTGCTGCTCATCTGAGTCCTCCTATGTCACTATTACTCCCCCTCCCTCAGTCCCACCTGTATATAGCATTCCATGGACCTCCTTACTCACCACTCCCCACCTGTAGCATAATCCTATGCCCCAGATACTGTCTGCATAGCATCCCAGAATCTTCCCACCAGCCCCGCTGTCTACTACTCATGCGCACCTCCATATTTCAGGGACTTCTTTACAGGTCATTATCATGTTCTTGATGGACAGGATTACAAAGGATTTTATTGTATATGTTTATCCTGCATGCCTTGCTTCTTTGGTTATTGTATATATCAGGCTACTGTTGTTTTATACATACCTTACTTATCTATGTGCCATTGGAATGTATATATCCTGCTCATATTGTTATTGCAAACATTCTGTTCCTATTGTCTTAAGTGTATCTTATTTGTATCTGTACATTTGTCCCTGCAGACCACAGGTCCACCTTGTAAATGAGCTTGCTCAATGGTGATCACCTGGATAAATAAAGATTTTGATTGATTGATTGATTGATTGAAATAGACAAACCATTAAACTGCACATGATCTAAATTGTGTTCCACTGCATCTTTTGTGAGTAATTGTCACCAGACAGATATACAGTACCCTATTTTCTAGCACTACATACATCCCATTTTGTTCACATCCTATTTTACTTTCAAAGGCTGTGTAATTGTATATGTAATATGTCAATGGGATATCCTAACCTAGAATGAAACTCATACACAATGTATGTTGGATGCTCAACTTCCAGATTTTATTTGCATATAACCATTTGCATCCAAAATTGTTTTTCTTTCTATAACCATATATCAACCTATTCACATTATAACATTTTCAACCCAACTTTCCCCTCCAGCCAACTATCCTTTGCCTCGGATCTTTGTCTTCTCAGGCCTAGGTGTGTAACCCAGTGCCCTAACACCTTCCCAAATCTATCGGCCTCTGTAGTTATTGGGGACTCAGGTGTCACACCCGATGCCCCCCCCGTTCCTCTCCATCCTGCTGAAATATCTTCAGGAAGTTCCCAACCCACCTGGGTATTGACCCAGCCTGGGCCTGCCGATAGAGGCCCCCCAATCCATGTGCCTCCCCCCTTTCCCTTACTTCTATTAATGCACCTTTAGCTCTGCAATGGAAGGTGTACTTCCCACAAAACCTCCGCTCTCCAATTCCCATTCCTCAATAACCTCATCACACCTGTTCATGAACATAGAAACATAGAAACATAGATTTTGACTGCAGATAAGGACCGCTTGGCCCACCTGGTCTGCCCATTTCCCTACCTAATGGATAAGCTGCAGATTCTAGTTAACCAGCAGCCTACTTCTTCCTACCCCCATCCCCTAGAATTTCCTTATGACTGTCCCATGCATGCTTGCATTCCACCACTGTTTTTGACTCCACAACCTCCTCCGAAGGCGCTCCATGCATCCACAACCCTCTCTGTGAAAAATACTTTTAAATTACCTCTGAGCCGCCCCCTTCTATCTTCAAATTGTGACCCTTTGTTCTTGCACACCTCTTTTTGAAAGATGCTACCTCTTGGACTTTGTTGATTCCCTTGAGATACTTGAAAGTTTCTATCCATGTCCCCCCTCCTCCTTTTCCTCGAGGCTATACATATTCAGATCCTTAAGTCTCTCTTCATATGTCTTCTGGTGCAGACCCTGCACCATTTTAGTTGCCCTCCTCTGGACAGCCTCCATCCTGTCTATGTCTTTGCGGAGATTGGGTCTCCAGAACTGCATGCAGTACTCCAGATGGGGTCTCAACAACTGTCTGTATAGAGGGATAATAACTTCCTGTTTTCTACTGGTGATGCCTCTCCCTATGCATCCCAGTGTCTCCCCAGCCCTCCTTGCTGCCCTCTCACATTGCTTTCCCACCTTTAGGTCATCTGATATGACTACCCCCAGGTCTCTTTCCATTTTTGTTGTTGTTAGTATCTCACCGCCCATTGTGTACTCTTCCCCTGGGTTTTTGTTACCCAGGTGCATTACCTTGCACTTCTTAGCATTAAATCTAAGCTGCCATACATTTGACCATTCCTCTAACCTTGCCAAGTCCCTTCTCATCCTTTCTACCCCACCTTGTGCATCAACTCTGTTGCAGATCTTTGTGTCATCTACAAAGAGACATACTTTTCCTTCCAGTCCCTCTGCAATGTCGCTTATAAAGACATTGAAGAGGAACAGGTCCTAATACTGAACCCTGCGGTACCCCACTAGTAACCCCCTTTCTTCAGAGTGGACTCCATTTACTGTTACTCTCTGTGTCCTATTCTCCAGCCAATTCTTTACCCAGGCTGTCATCTGGGACCCACTCCCAGGCTGGCTAACTGTGTATTAATCTTTTGTGTGGGACTGTGTCAAATGCCTTGCTAAAATCTAGGTAGGCCATGTCCACAGCCCCTCCCTGATCTACTACTTTGGTCACCCAGTCAAAGAAATCTATCAGATTTGTCTGGCATGACCTTCCCGCTGTGAATCCAAGCTGCCTTGGGTCCTGAGCCCCTCTGGCCTCTAGATACTCAACAGTTCTTTCCTTCATTTTCCTTACCACTGAGGTTAAACTAACAGGTCTGTAGTTTCCTGCTTCTGCCTTGCTCCCACTTTTGTGAAGGGGAATCACATCTGCCCTTCTCCAGTCCTCGGGTACCACCCCATCCTCCCATGATTTGTTAAAGATGGTAGTCAGTGGTGTCACTAGTTCTACCCTTAGTGCTTTTAGAATTCTAGGATGAATCCCATCAGGCCTCATTGTTTTGTCCACCTTCAGTTTTAAGAGTTCTTTCAGAACCCTTTCTTCTGTAAATGGGCTGGTATCAACTTCTGTATCCAGAGTGTTTCTACTGTTTGTTTAGGTACCTCCCCACTTCCTTTGTAAATACTGAGCAAAATATTTGTTTAGTATCTCTGCCTTTCACAGTCACCCTCTCCCACCCTCCCTCCCTCCTCTTTATTAAGCCTCACTAACCCTCCATTGGTCTTCCTTCAGCTCCCTGATGTACCTATAAAGTTTTATCCCCTTCTTAACTGGTTGGCTATCTTTTCCTCGGTTGGGGCCTTTGCTGTTCTGACTGCCTTCCCAGCTTCCTTTGCTTTAACTGATACAGTTCTCTGTCCTGCTCCTTCTGTGATTCCTTGTACTTCCTGAATGCTTTCTTTTCTCTTGAACCTTCACTGCCACTTCCTTTGAGAACCATAGTGGTTTCTTACATCGTTTTGTTTTGTTTATTTGCTTCACACAAGGCTGTTATCTCTGTGATGGCAGTTTTATTATTCCCCATTGTTCTTACACCCTCCTTCCTGCCCATTTGCTAGTGCATTCTTTAGGCACTCACCCATTTTACTAAAGTCAGCCCTACTAAAGTCCAATACTTTTGCCTTTGTGGCTTGACTCTATTGCTGTGTTTATTGTGAACCATACTGTTCGATGGTCGCTAGTCTCAGATGGCTACCACTTCACATCTGTGATCCTCTTCATCTCCATTTGAGAGAACCAGGTCTAAGATTGCTCCCTCTTGAGTGGGCTTCAGTACTAGTTGTCTAAGACATGCCCCCTGTAGGGCATCTAGAATAACCCCACTCTTTGAAGTGGCTGCTGCAACTGCACTCCAGTTAACATCTGGCATATTCAGATCACCCATCAGCAATATCTCCCCTTTTTCTGCCATTCTAAGTATTCTTTCTATCATTTCCTTGTCCATTTACTCCCCTGAAGGGGGTCTGTATACAACCCCTGTGCGGATTGTGGTGCCATCGCCGGTCTCCAAATTTACCCACAGTGCTTCTTCTCCTCCCTGTTTTCCCTTTTGTTATGTTGCTTTGATTCCTTCCCTTATGTAAAGAGCTACTCCTCCTCCTCTTTTACCCTCCCTGTCCCTCCTGTAGATAGTGTATCCTGGTATGTTTATGTCCCAGTCATGGTTTGTGTGTACCACGTTTCTGTGACTGCCACGATATCCAGATGTTCCTCCTCCATCAAGGCCACTAATTCAGGAAGCTTGTTACTCAGACTATGGGCATTGGTACTCATTGCTCTCCATTTTTTGATGGCTTTACCTTCTTTTGCAGCATCCCCCACTGACCTTTCTACCTCGGTCTTTTTCTCATTTAGTACCCTGTTTTGTAGGGAGAGGCTGGGATTTTCCTGCTGCTTATCAGTGCCTCCACCCTTGACTAGTTTAAAAGCTTGCCAACGAAGCATTTAAACCGATTGCTCAAAGCAGTACCCACCTCTAAGAGGTGCACCCACCTCTACGAGGTGCACCCCATCTTGTTTGTAATCCTCTGGGCTTTCATAAGCAATAGCATGCTCTATATAAATTCCCCCAGTGGCCCTGGTAAAATCTGACATCGTTCTGTTCGGCTCCTTCCTTGCTCTCTTGATCCCTTTGGCATTGCTCACCTGCCTCCAAACCCATCTGGGGATGATCTCAGACCATGCCACCTTGATCCCAGGCAGCCAAGTTATTACAATACCTATGCCACTTTGTATTTCTAACAGTAAATAAACCCACAGCCATTCCCCCCAAATCATTCCCCTGCAAATGTATGAAAAAAAAAATCTGGTCTTGGGACTCTGATCTTTTGCTCTTCTAAAAGCGGCACTAACTGCCCCCATTGCATGCCCCGAATACCTTTCAAGTGTAGCCAGATGGAATCCACTGCACTCTGCAGCTGTCTCCCACCTGGCATGCTTGCTACTTTCTTTTCAGCCCAGAACATGAAGGAATTGCCCATAATTCAGACCATCCTCCTGCGCCCCGCATCTCGAGCAAAAGAACAGAGTACCATGAACTGCCTAGTCCCTTACATATTTCTTGTAACAGGCCAATTTCCATCTCCCCTTCTCTTTGATCCCCTCCTCTGAGACACCCAGCACAGCTGACTATGGTGCAGCCCCAATGCAGAATAAGTGATTCGAAAATCTGCTGACATCTTCCCTTATAAATAACATGCCTTTTTTGATCACTGATGAAACCTGGTATGCAGACACCAACACCACCCCTTTCCCTGACACTGGTCTAACCTCCCAATTATCATCCAATGCCCTTAGCACACAGATATCCCAATCAGCACTGCAGGGTAACCTGATCCTGGTCCCCACTCCTGCCTGTTTGATTTTAGACTGTTTCAAGTTAATTACCACCCCTAACTTATCCGATGAATATCCTCACCCTACAAACCACCCTGCTTATGCCTCTGGCTACCCGTTGCTACCTCACTAACTCTGCTTGCTCCCTTCTGTATGAACAAAAATATTGCCCTGAATAACCTCTTCTCTTATGCTGAGCTGCAAACACACCCTAAAGTATCCAACAACCTCAGGAACAGTCTGCTCTTAATCAGATGTCTGCTGTCTGGGGCCTTCCCCTTTACCTTCTGCCACACTTGCATCATTCTTCTAACCACCAGTGTACTGAAATGGGCCCCCCATCCCTTTTCCTCTCAGACTGTCCCTATACCTGCCAAATACATGCCCATGGTAGAATGGACCAGACCCTCATCCCATTTCAGTACCATGAACCTAATAACCTGGTGTTCTGTAACCTGGTCACCTGACTCATACCCCAGCTGCCAACAAAACTCCTGAAACACTTTCCAAGTGCCATCGTATGACCTTAATGTTTTTACAGACCAGGAGCACTGGTACAACATGCTGGCTGTCCCCATCCAATCTCTCACAGTGTTGGGAGGACCACTATCCTCCTGGCTGCAGTGGTTGGTGCCACCTTCCTGAACTTATGTAACTGAAAGTGGGAAAGGCTGTCAGCTATCTCGTTACACATGCCTGCGATGTGTTTGGCCTTGAATGACAGATTCGATCACAACACTACTAAGACTAGTTGTCACACTATCCTCTTCACCCTCCCAGTGGAACCCCACTGAGAGTTCAATATCTCCACCACCGCTGTGTTGTCGTACCAAAAGATGATTTTCTTATTCCAAATCAGCTCCCCCCACACTGTCACTGACACCCAAATTGGAAATAACTCCAGGAACATAATATCCTAAGTAGCCCCTCCCCTTTCCATCTGCTCAGCCATGCCTCAGATATCCATTTTCTTTTAAAGTATGCTCTTGCTGCATCCATGTACAACTCCAAATCCGTGTTGTATATCCTCTCCTTCTTCCAGAACATGACTGCATTGTACTCTTCCAAAAACTGCTTCACCACATCCAGAACCTGTCTCACCCCTTTTGTTATGTCAACCCAATGGTGGGGGAGCTTTGCCTGGCCAGTAGCCCTGGTCAGTTGACAAGTGAAAACCCTCCCTGGGTCCACTGCTCTGCATGCAAAATTCAGATGTCCAAGCAGCTGCTGCACAACCAATAGCTGCACCCACCTCCTACCTTTAACAAAAAACAATTATTCCCTTAATCTGTCAATCTTGTCCCTTGGGAGCTGGAAAACCCCTGCCTCTGTATTTACCTCTATTCCCCAGAAACTCAAGCTTCCTTACTGGCCCTTCTGTTTTGTCCCTTGCCAGAGGTACCCCTAGGGAATGGCACATACTCTGGAACTCCCCCAACATCTTGCCCATCCCAGCTTCCCCCATGCACACCCAAAAAACATTCTTCCAAGTAATGCACTACTCTCTTGTACCCCTATCTCTGCCCAAATACCCATTGCAGCCAGGTGCTGAATGCCACAAAGGCCGTGCATGCCACTGAGCAGTCCATGGGCATGGTCTTGTCAAAATAGTACTTCCCCTTGAATTGAAACTCCACCAGGTCCCAGTTCTCCTCTTTCATTGGTAGCAAGCGAAAAGGCAGACTTGATATCTGTCTCTGCAAATGAGGCCCAATCCACTGCCCTGATCAGCTCAACATCTTGATCCAGCATGATGTGAGACACCACTGTGTCCTCCTCAGGAATGCCATCATTCACTGAGCCCCTTCAGGGTATGATAGGTGGTGTATAAACCTGTATTTCCCTGCTTTCTTCTTTGGCACTAGGCCCAGAGGAGGAACCCTCAGGTTCCTGCCATGACAGCATCGCAAAAGGCCCCTCAACTCTCCTAGCTACTATCTCCTTGCCTATCTTCTGTTGTACCAGCCACTCCTTTCCCTTAGTGGACCCCAAATTATTTGCCCGCATAGCCACCCTTGGTCCTACTTACTGCAAATTGAAGCCCTTAATGAAACCCTCCCTGAGCCTTCTCCTTGCCAGACTATCCTAGTAACCCTCTGTACATTCCAAAATAATGTCACTCCTCATAGGCATGCTTGCCCACTGGTACCCCTGACCCCATGCTCCTCACCCACACTCAATGTCTTTAACTATTTGTCCCTGCCCCAAATGCCCCCTACCCCATATCCTCTCCTTCTCCCAGACTGTGCCCCTCCTCCTTCCCTTACCCCCCATGAGTTCCCACAAAATGGCTGCCCTGTATATGGCTGAATCCCTGACCTCTCCCCCATGCTTCTGCTCCTGGAAACTGGATAAGGTCCTTCGCATTTGGAACAAACATGCTTGAACTTGCAGTTTTCTCAACTGCAAGTCACCTTGTTGAAGTCCCAGCATGTCTTTACATTGGTGCCACTGGCCCCTCTTGCCCCTTCAAATGCCCCTGAACCCTGACCTGTGAGCGTCTGCACCCGGAGGTCCCTATGCGTGATATCCCATCAGAAGTCCCCATGCTCCACCATGAGCTAACGAGACAGCTCTTCGTATACTAATTAACCATATCTCTGCTTTGCTTAGTATGCATCTCTAATCATGGCTGAATAGGTCAGCAATGGGATCGCCAGCTCTGGCTGCTTCTGCAAAAGAATAGTGCTGAAATTTGTAAACCCTGCCAACCAATTGTCAAATGTCTTGCCCTTAGAACCCCTGTCCTCTGTGGTCTTACCCACCACAGCTAGTGCCACCTCCATCCCTGACCACCCTACAGACTCCCTCTCAGCATACTTTTAAGTGGCATCATCAACCAGTGCAAACATGTCAACCTACTCCCTCTTCCATATCTTCTCTTGTATCACCTGTGGCATGTGGTCCCCCAATGTCATCCCTGGGAAACTGCCTGCCTGTGCCCCCTTTCCTTCACTTCCTGATAACCCAGCCCCTTGGCCGTAGGTCCCTTTCCCTTTCAACTCTGCTAATGTCTTTTCCATTTCCTCAAGCCCTTAATCCCCCCATCTGCTATTAAACCCACCAGGTAGTCCTTCAGACTGCCATCCAGCATCAGATCAACATTATCCTTACCAACTGGTACTACTGTCTCATCCCTCGTTGGCTTCCTCGGCATCTTCCCTGCTTTGCCTTTCTCTCCATTGTATTCTGGCTCCTTCCTTCTCCCTGCTTTGAGCTCCTTGTCCTCCACCTTGTGGGCCTTCTCCAAAATGGACTGCACCTGTCCCATCAGGGCTGTTGCCTCTTTGGTCAGCTTCTCCATGGTGCTCTCCTTCTTCCCTGCATTCTTCTTGGGTGTCATCTGAAAAACACACAGCTCCCATCCACCAAACTGACAAAAGTTAAACATGTTATGTGTACTGATTTCATTATTATTTTTTTTATACCAGTCCTGTACAACCCCATTCCTGGCAGCTGGCCTGTGGGGGGGGGGCTACCACCTGCCCCTCAGGCTGGGGGCCAACACTGGCTGTCATCCCCCTCTCCTATTTTTTTGTAACCCCACCAGCTGGCCTCCCAGGCTGCCTGTAGTGCTCCTAGTCCCCTTTGCTTTCTTCTATATGCTCACCTCTTTTTTATTTATTTATTATTATTATACATCTGTTTTTTTATATAGTTAAATAGTTTTTTATTTAAATAGTTTTTTATTTTAATGGGTTCACCACAATATATCCCAGGCACACTGCCTTAGGGGTAGCTGGTCCATTCCACTGGGGTGTCAAACAGACGAGGCATACTGATGAGTCCTGGTAGAACGAAACACGTGTCTATGTTTTCTGTTAGCATCCTTTGCAAACTGTGTGAGAGGCCTTTCGGCACCATGCAATTCTGCTTAAAGTTGGACCAGCATAACATTCTGTGGTGATTTGCATATGTAGCCCATGATGCTTTGCATTGTGGGGGCATGTGTGATTTTGTTTTTTTATATATACCCTTCCTCTTTTTTTATTCATTTATTATTATTGTACATCTATTTTTTAGATATATATCCCTCCTCAGGGACCGAACCCACAGCCTCTGGTACACTGCTCTCAAGCCCATCATTGAGGCCCCCGCTTGAGCTCTCACCCCCTTACTGCACTGCTTTCAACCCCCTCCATTTAACTTATAATTCCACATTCCCCCCGTCCTTGCCATTGGTGTTGTGGCTGCCGCTCACTTCTGCGCACCTCAAACATGTGCATCTAAAATGGCGGCAGCTGCCAAACATCCATAAAATGGCAGCCGACCTCGAAGTGGGGGTTGCTCATGTCCCATCCCTCTGCCCTTCCCTCAACTTCCCCACCTTTCCCTAATTTTTACTCCACTGCAGCTCCCACCTGATTTTGTGCCTGAAGCAACTGTTGACCCAGCTGGTGGCACATGTCTAACCAGAGGAGGACCCGCCCTGTCAGATGATCCTGTCTGGCTGCTTCCATCACTGCTGCCCAGATACCCAGTGAAGCACCGCTCACCTGGCAGCACTTGGCTGTGATGTCTACCATCTGTGAGGAGACTGCTTGGCAAATAACCCCACAAACCAACTAAAGGAACCTCTGTTTTTGTAGTTGTAGTCCTGCCAAAACAACAAAAAGAAAAATAAATTATTGAGGCATGTTAGTTGTGCTAAACTCTCCTGCTTGGGAAATCGAACCATGCATCTCCTCCATCCCAGCCCAGTGCCTTAGCCACTGTGCAACTGCCCTGCTTAGTTAACTACCATGCATTTGAGCTATCCTCTTGCTAATCCATTTAAATTGCTGTACCCTTGCTGCCTAATGTCTGGGCATGTGACAGGGAGGATCGCATTGGTATTTAATGATTTTTGAAATGTGTTCACAGACCAGGTTTTTGTAGGAGAGAGCCGGGTTCTGTCTGATGGCATGCATATACTGGTTGACTGCTGCTTCAAACATTCCAGTCCAATACTAACTACTGGCCATCCATTAAGTTGGAATCATATGTCACCCATGACATGTTATAGAGTTCTGGCACAAAAACTCTGACTGGCGAGGTGCTCTGATTATAATGATCCCTGACTCATCCTGGACAACCACTGGCCCCTCCAACCCCTGACCTCCCCATAGCCACCCTCCACCAGTCTAGCACACCCCCACTGCTTGACCCCCAACACCTCACAGGCAACCATTGGCCCCCAGAGCCCCATGACCTCAGGATTCCTACATCAACTATGATACATGGGACTCAAAAATGGCCACTTGCCATTACTTTCCCTCATAAATCCCTACCTCTCTAGCACCACAGCCCATGAATGCAACATGCCAACTTAACCAGATACCTTGGGGAGTGCAAAAATGAAAGCAAACTAATCACCTGCTAGTGATAGTATTACCTTGTGCAACAAGGCTGAAAATGCAAATATCTTTGATTAATGTCCCTCACCCCTGACCACACTTTTCTTTCTTATTTTTGTTTTAATCCAGCATACTACAATGGTGCCTCTTTAATCACAAGCTTGCCTCTGTTCACAGCTCAAATCCTAGCACCCTATCCAGGCCAGTTCATACAGCTATATACAGCTACCAGGGCAGTGAGCCCTTACACTATCCTACTCCATCACAGTAACACAACATTCCCCTTACCATGCTCCCCTCCTTGTAGTGAGCTCCTGCTCTCTCACTCCTGTATTCTTACCATATTTCTATCCTTTTCATTACTTTACCCATCCAAACCTGAAAATCCTGCCAGTCGATGTGCTGTTACTATTGAGAAATGTGGAATCTCGAGAATGTCAGCAGACAAGTGGCTGGGCACTGGCTACAGCCCTTCATTTCCTCCCAGTGGCCACTCCCAGTTTTCCTCTCTGCCAATCCCTGAGCACCCACTATCCTGACAGATTCCCGAACCCTGCCCCTTCCTTGCACTATCCCCCTCCCTGACCTCTCTCTCTCTCTCCCTCCCTTTGCTATCCCTTTCCAGAGGCCTATCTCCAAGCTGAGCTGGGGCCAGTAATATTTGCATCCAGGTCGTTTCTCCTTCTGAACTGGCTAATCATTTGACTTCCTAAAAGTTTGCTGCTTCTCCCATTTTGGCTCCTGATCAAATTTCTGGCAGGTATTGTAACTCTATCTTAGAGACAGTGAGAGAGTCTTGCCGGGAACTGAATATTTACTTTGACTCAGCTCCTGTGGCAGTGAAAGGGCCACGTCTTTGAACCTATTACTTGGATAAGGGTTTGGTGAGAGCTACCCTTTGTTGCATTAATTTTTAAAGGGTTTGGTAAACTCTTTGAAACAGTTCTATATAAGAAGACACTGGATAATGAACTTATATTGGACAATAATAAATGACTTAATTTGGTGCTGTAGCTGTCTTGAATAACTAAATTATTTATTTAGTGACTCTGGAGTTTGGATTAGTGTTTTATATTTTTAATTTATTGTAATTTATTTTTGTAGTATAGATTTGTTTGGGTAGGGAGGATAGTTAGCTTGATTTAATTTGCCTGAATCTCTCTTCTTGGTGAGAGTGAGAGGGGAGTTTCAGAAAAATATTTTGGGGTTTGTTTTTAATTTGGGAGTTTAGTCAGTTATTTAATTGGGGATTTATTCAGGGGTGTTTTAGCATTACTGGGTCCTAGTATGTGTAGAAGTCCTGTCCCCACAGTCATGCACTGTTCGTCCTCTGCCCTTCGTGCCCTCCACCCTTTCTCCCCCTTTCCATTACATCTATCAACATACCAGTACTGTAGAGCAATGGGTATTGTTCACTGGGGGAGGAGGGGATTTGGGGGTGTGAACAGAGGAGGACGAATGAGCAGGGCTATCATATTGGGATAGTGAGGTCCAGAAGATGAGCTGGGGTGAAATGGAATCTAGAACGTGGTCCTTCCTGTCTGGTTTCCATACCCATGGGCACCACCAATTTTGGTTGGCAAGTAGCCCGAGGAACTCCAGAGGCCCATCCTACCTGAGCGGTGTTGTGTAATGCCAGATCCATCAATGATAAGACTGCAATTATTGCAGACCTTGTTGGGTCAGTGGATCTAGCATGCATTACCGAGACCTGGCTGGATGAGAATGCAGGCCCCATATTAGAGGCTGCTATTCCGGACTGGTACTCGATGTTACACTGCCTGAGGTTGGACCATGGTGGGGGGGTTGCGGTCTGTTTCAAGACCAAACTGGGCCTCATGAGTGTACCAGTTGAGGAGGCTGAATTATTCAAGTTTACTGTTGTGGTAGGTGTGGGTTGTAGGATCACCCTCATCTACCGTCCACCAGGTGATGAGAAGCGGTTCCTGCAGGAAGTAGAGGACTTTGTGATCGACATGGCATCCGAGTCACCCAGGCTGATGGTCTTGGGTGACTTCAATGCCTGGGTCAATGACAAACTCGTAATTTGGACAATACTTCCTCCAATTGATGACATCTTTGGATCTTACACAAGTTATTACTTCTGCCACTCATAAAGGTGGTCACTCCCTTGGTTAGTCTTACTCCTGGGGATCAAATTCTTCAGTTTGGGGGTGGAACCTGTTAAATGGTCTGATCATTACACCATGGGGTTCAGTTTCTGTGCCCCTCTTTTTGGGCCTATCCCAGCGGAGATGGTCAGGTACCGCCCTTTGCGAGACGTAAGTTCTGAGGGCCTGGCATCAGTGCTTGATCTATCTTTCTGGAGTGAGCAATGACCCAGATGCCATGGTCTTGGCCTATAATAAAGCCATCTCCTCAGCTCTGGATATCATTGCTCCTGTCTGTGTTCATCCTCTCCCCCTTTGCCTCAGTCCTCATGGTTTGATGGGACTCTGAGGGAGATGTGGCAACAAGGACAAATACTAGAGCATTGCTGGCGGAGATCTGCCCTTGATGTCAACCATCTTAGATTGATGGAAGATTACCAGGTCTATCATTCCGCAATCTCCCATAAGAAGGCAGAGTTCCTGTCTGGGGAGATTGTGGCTGCTCAGAACCAACCAACTCAGCTCTTTCGAACTATAGACAGACTGTTCAACCCAGTCTGCCTGCAGGTTCGATAAGTGTTTTCACAAGTAGCGTGTGAAGAGCTTGCTCACTTCTTTGTGGCTAAGGTGGCTGACATCAGGGTGGCACTCCAATCTGCATCCTTTATGGGAGAAGCTGTGGATTGGCACACGGGCACTGTCCCTTGGTTCTCCTGGACATCCTTTGATCGGCCGGAATTCATTGATGCCATGTCTGATTGTCCAGGGTATACACTCTACATGCTGTAGTTTGGATCCAGGCCCAACTTCCCTGATAAGGGGTTGTTATGAGACTATCGACCTGGTTCTAGCATGGATAGTTTGGAGCTCCTTGGAGACAGGTGAGTTTCCTAGCTCCCTGAAGGAGGCGCCGGTGACACTCCTCCTGAAGAAAGCTTCTTTGGACCCAGACTGCCATGCCAACTACAGACCAATCTCTAACCTTCCCTTTGTGGGGAAGGTGATTGAAAAAGTAGTGGCCATACAATTGGAGAAACACTTGACCATCCATGTCATCTATGAAGCACTCCAGTCTGGTTTCTGAAAGAGGCATAGTACCGAAACTGCACTGGTTTGGGTGCTCAATGATCTCTTGATGGCAAGATATCGAAAGAGCCATCCCATCTTGGTTCTTCTCAATCTCTCATCAGCATTTGACACTGTGGACCATGGGGTACTTCTGGAATGCCTGAGGTTCATCTGTGGTCTGTCTAGTATAGTCCTCGGGTGGTTTAGATCTTTCCTCATGGGCAGTATCAGAGGGTGGTGTTGGTGATTAATTCCTCTGGCCCAGTCTCTCTGTCATGTGGGATTCCTCAGGGTTCAGTGTTGTCCCCATGTTGTTCGCAGTGTACATGCTGCCCCTTGGAAACACTGTAAGAAGGTATGGGCTGAGGTTTCACTGCTATGCTGATGATACCTGACTCTACCTACCTTTTGCATCTGATCAGGATAGAGCTCTCTTGGTATTTAACAACTGCCTCACTGAAATTCAGAAGTGGATGAATTCGAGCTGGCAGAGGTTGCACTTGGAGAAGACAGAGGTGATGGTTGTGGACCCGGGTCTTCGGGATAGAGGGGATGGGAGCTAGTTTACCCTGAGGACTTTTTCTGGGTGGCTACCAGCTCCCTACCTCTGAATGGATGCAGAACCTGCAGGTGATTTTTGATGACAGACTGACACTGAGTTTGCAGGTGTCGGAAGTCATCAAATCATCCTTTTACCTCCTGAGGAACATCTCCAGGATTAAGCATCTAGTTCCATACGGTGATCTGCCTACATTGGTCCACGCCTTTGTGACCTCATACCTTGATTACTGAAACTCCCTGTATCTAGGGCTACCAGGAGTTGGTATCTGCCACTTGCTGCTTGTGCAGAACGCTGCGGCCCGGTTATTGATGGGTACTCCTCTTACTTGTCATATTTCTCTGGTGCTATGTGAACTGCACTGGCTGCCAATACAGTTGTGGATCACCTTTAAAGTCAGTCCTCTGACTTATAAAGCACTACATGGACTGGGTCCCTATTACTTGAAAGAGCTCCTGGTACCCTACTGCCCTAGGCAATCACTCTGCTTGGCGGACGAGAGTTGCTAGAGATTCCGAGGGTTTCTTTAAAATCTTTGGGGGCCCATGCTTTTATGTACATGGCCCCAACCTCTTTTTAATTCTCTATCCCATTCACTTCGGGAGTGCACATCCATGGAGAAATTTAAACAGGCCTTAAAGACCCACTTATGGTTAATGGTACATCCCTGATGATGACACGTTATTGCATTTTACAAACTCAGTATTTATTGTATTTGTGTTTGTTTTATTGTTTTAAGTGATGTTTGCTGTTAAGGCACCTTGGTTTTAGAAAGGCACGGTACAAATAAAGAATTATTATTATTATTATTATTATCCCCATCTCCATTTGCCAGGCTAGGATGCCCCTGACAATATGGGTCCCCCTGGATTGGCAAACCCCTTTGTGGAGCTCAGTAAAATATGTAGACATTTTACCTTCATACCCATGGAACCCTAACTATAGCATCTCTGTGCCCAATTGTGCATACCAAAACAAAGAAGCATATAATATTTAAAATCTGATGCGGCTACAGTTTTAAATGCTGACCAGGGACCCTCTTGGAATCTTGGTGATGTATGCAAATATGGGCTACCTTGATGCTGAAAATGGTAAATTAAAAAAAAGGTCACATGGTATTCTGTTAATTTAATTCATTATGAGAAGTGACCCTGGGAACTTTCTGTGGTAATATTGACATGTACTGATCTGTTTACCTGTTGTTACCAATTGGCTAGCATTGATGTTACCATTTATTTAAAAATGATTTACATATGAGAAAAAATAGAACTCAGTGCCACATTTTCAGTATCAATTATATTTTAAAGCAGCTTCAGCAACTTCTGTTATGTACTCAACTTTTATTGATGAGTGAAGGTGCACAATTAAAATCCATTTGTGTGCCAGTCAGAGTGCACCCATGAATAGGAAGCCAAAGATCCAAATTTGCCACCCCTTCCCTGAGGTCCACCCCTCCAGGAGTTAGTATATTTAGGAGAGGAGTGGGGTGCATAGCCCCTACATGGGGGAGGGGTGCAGGGGGCACAGCCCCCCACATTAAAAGTGGAATTTGAATTTAAATCCCTGGAACCCTAATGATGGGTGCACTCAGACAGGTGCATTCCAATGGTGGACTCAATTAAAATAATTTTAATAGGGCTGACTTAATGGAACAGGTCTCCTGCAAACAGATGTTTTTGAAATCCTCAACATATGTACACACAGAAGAACACAGAGTTAAGGAAAATAAAATGTTCCTACAGTATATGATTTCTTATACAGTAGATGTGTATAATCAACAACATCTACTCTCGCTCTCCATTCCCATAAGGATTTTAACTATATTAATGAGGCAAAGGACCTCTGGCGAATCTCTAATACTCAATTTAAATAAATAAACCTCTGCAAATTACTGTCCTATGTTGGTCCCAGGGGGTCTCCACTGTAGAACATATAGCCTGCCTGCATAAATTAGAACAAAAACTTATTTATGTGGCAGTCTTGTGTGACTACAGGTTTTGACTTTATTTTATTTGTTTAGGGAATTGTGATGGAGAAAGTGTCAAGTGCTGATTTTTTTTTTCAATTCGTGTCTCTGGTGTGTTTTCTTATTAACATCCACTGGCCTTATATTCAGTGCATTAGCGTCTACCATTTTGTTACTCATTAAAATTATAAAATAATTGTCCTTTGACAGAAAAGTGTCTGCCCAGAATTCCCAGGGACATCATCCAGTTTTATAATAGGAATACATTCCAGAGATCTCGCTGGAAAACATATACAAGCATTTTTGCAACACATTTGCATTGATGGCCTATATAACAGATTGCTGATGTATGCTGTTAGCATTATAGTATTTCTTACCCCTTAGTAAATTACTGAACTGGAGTTCAGGGTTTTTTCCTGAGTAACCAGAAATTAACAAAGGGAGTCAACATTTTAAATGAGGGGAGGCACAAGTGTACTAAGTGATTATTGACTGATAGCCCTTCTTCCTATAGTTTCTAAGATTTCAGATAAAGAGGTGCATAAACAAGGGTATTCATACTTGTTATCTTATAACATGTTATCCCTTCAGCAATAGATTCTAATCCATCCCAGTCTAAAACCATAGTGATGTTGCATTTTATTTATTGTGGACCTGGCACTGGACAGCAAGCAGTGTGTGCAGGTGGTGCATGTTAAACCAAGGGTGAAAGAAGTGGGCCTTTGAAAAGGTCTGTTTAAGTTCAGGTTGGAACCCATAAATTCCTTTCTGTTTAAGTAATTTGCTTAACCACTTCAGCTCCAAAATGCAGCAATTGATATGGGGTAAAGCAGACTACAGAAAAGTGGGGCGTAAAAAAGTATTCGGGTCAGCAACGAATATGAATTACTGTAGTTTGCTTTTCTGAGATGCTGTTGGCATATATCTTCAACTGATTATTGCTTCTGGTGTTATGGAACAGTCTGCAAAATCCAACATGACCACCACAGACTAGCATAAACTACAGTAATGGTTGCATTCATTGGTGATCACATGATATAGACTTCTCTGTAGTCTCTGCTTTATTTTCATCACAATTACTACATTAAGTCTGGTTCCATAACTTCTCAAATTATATAATAATGCCTCCTATATCCCCCAAATAACAATAAGTTATGCAAACAAAATAAATAAATATATAATTGAACATACATTGCATGTAGATGAAACAAGACAGAGGTCTTCACTAGGAAAAGGGGGTGCCAGGATTAAACAAGGAGCATAAAAGTAAATAGAATCCAACACTCACCCAAACCAAAAAATAAATGACTGCTCACTATAAATAACAGTGCTTCATTTTATTGACTGTGCAAAGTGCAACAGGAAAAAAACTTCCAGACATGTTTTAGAACACCACAGGTTCCTTTCTCAAACGCGTCTGGAAGTTTTTTCTTGTTGCACTTTGCACAGTCTAATTACTTTTATTACATGTAGATGTTTTTTTTACCTGCTACAATATTACTTATTTATTTGATTGAATTTTTTTTATGGGATAAGGTACAGTATGGTGTCTGTTTATAGGTATGAGTCAGAAGTTTACTGAAAGCACCAGCAAACAAGGTGCATGTGCTTTTAGATCCAACGTGCCTAGTTCGTCTATGCTGCTGTTTTAGCTTGTTGTACTGCTATTATTTAGCACTACTTATGTTTTCCCAATTTGTAATGTGTCACCAGAGTAATTCTGATTGTGTTTGCACTGTCATTGCTTAAGCAACTATAGCAGGTATTTCTGAATGAAATGTTCCGGAGCTTTAAGAATGCTCCTGTTGTAGTGAGAGGACTCAGTAATTGTACCAGAGCTTTACTAATGCTGACTTGACCTACTAGATCCTGCCTGCTGTTAGATATTTCTGCCTGATTGTAGATACATTTCTCCTGGTTGCAATACAGGTTCTCAGCTTACCTGTACTGTTCTGTAGGCATAGGATTCTACTGGGCACCATTCCTCAACCATGCCTGCACATTCGCAGTATGCTCCCCATTCCAATTTTCCTGGTGTTCATATGCTATTATTTGAATTTCTACCTCTGACTGGGGTCCTTTGTGTGTGAGAAATCACTCCCCCTCCCTCTGGTATGCCCATCCTTCCATCCCCTCTATCCATAGGCTCGGAGTTCCCAAATGGAGCAACACTCATCCCAGTTAACAAGATCCTGTGGCTGCAGAAGTAAAGTGAGACCCTGTTAGCTTGTTGACACTTTTTGGCAACTGCCCCACCACCCCAGGTCATCCCTTAATTTATACATCATCAAAAGTCACGTGATCAATCACATGAACACTGCACCCTGAAACTATCACCCCAGTTCTCCATTAGTCTTTTCTACTTGCTGGCCACTAGGAGTCGCTGTTGCATTCCCACTTCTCTTCCTCCCTTGCACTCTGCCACTCCTCTCTAGTGCTCTAAACCCACTCTACTACATTTGGCTGATTCCCGAATTCTGCAGCTCTCCCACTGTTAACTCCCCCCTGATTTGAACCCCTGATCTTCCACACCAAAGTTTTTAGCACTAACCATTACTCCATCATAGTTGCTACAATTTAGGGTGGTATTTGGCCCCCTTTAACCAATGTCATTTTACCCTGCCTCACTACCCTCCCATCTCACTACCCCTTTTTTTTACCTAATTCCAAGCCCAACCTCTATTGTCCCACCTCCTTCTCCTCTACTACCGCTGACTGCCCTGAACTAGTGGTGGAACACCACTATGCACTTGCTTCTCTCATACTTCTTTCTGCTGTCATCCAGTCCCTTGACATTATCACCCCCACTGACAATTCTTTTGAGTGGCCTCATCCCCAACCAGTTGCACACAGGGGTTCTGCACCATTTATCCCAGCCATCTTAATTGCTCCCAATCAAACCCCAACTACTAGCTGTTCTACCATGCATCCCCGATAGCTACTTTCACACACCTTCTTAACTTTCTCTCCCCCAGTATCTGCAATGTATGGAAAAACTCAACTAGACAGAAAACTCCCCTCACACCTAAGTCCATTAAGTTCTATCTAACTCGGATAGCGATGACTGTCCTCCTCCTCTCTGGAAAGATACACCTCAACCCCAGCCCACCTTTTGCCCAACAAGTTCAGTACAAAAATGGCGGCCACCTAAAAATCATCTCAATTAACTTCCACAGCCTCCTACCTAAACTGGATGACTTAAGAGTCTGGGTTACTCAAAATAATCTGGACATACTCTCTCTCTCAATGAAACATGCCTCTCTCCCAAAGTCCTTGACTCTGCTATCTCCCTCACTGGCTATTCCATGTCCTGTCATGACAGGGTTGGTAAAAAGGGTGGTGGGTGTGCAATATAGCTTGGGAACTCCTTCAAGTCCCAAGCACTCCCTGCAGTAACCTCTGCCAATAACTCACAGGCACTATCCATTTGAATTTCCCTTGGCAGCCAAGGCAAAACACTAATTCTACTACCAGTCTACATTCCTCCACGTGACCAGGCATCTAGTATTAACATGGTCCTAGACTATCATGAAAGAATCCTGAACCACGCTGAGATTATTATTGCAGGTGACTTTAACATCAATTGATTGTCTGCTGATGCTAACCCCCCACAAAAAAGTATTTGCAGCCATTGGCAACATTTTAAGTGCTGCAATGACTAAGAAGAAGTAGTAGTGGTGGTGTCAGCTCCTGACCTTTTACTATCATATCATCACTGTAATTCTTGCCCCCACCACCAGTGCTGCCATGGCTACTAACACCACCAGCTGTGCTTTGTTGGGTTGCGGTAGAAGATCTAAAAACTGTGTGTGTGTGTGTGCAGACGCATGTGTGTGCATGTGTGTCTTTAAAGTAGATTCACCCTGGAAATTACCATTCTAAGGGTTGTTGATTCAGGACTGAAATCAATAGCAGACCCACAACTTCTGAGACATGGCACCATTTCTGTGCATAATTAATTATACATGGGAAAACATGCAAAGAAAATATGATTTAAGAAGACATTATTTAAGAAAATGTGACTCATTAACTTTGCCTTTCTCATCTCATTTTAGTAGAAGTGGGTATATTATATTTAAGAAAATGTACTTTGAGAAAACATAATTTGAGAAAATTTGATTTAGGAAAATGTGTTTGGAAAAAACATGATTAGAAGAAAACAGGATTGAAACAAATGTTATTCAATATTATGTGAGTCTAGGAAATGTGATTTTTAGAAAAATGTCATCCCAGACAATGTGATTCTAGAAAATGCGACTTGTCTTGACATTGCCTTTCCCATCACATTATACATGATGTGACTGGCCTTAACTTTGATTTCTCACTGCACTGTATGTAACATGACTATATTAGAGCCAACAAAATCTGAAATGAGAAAGCATGTTTCAAGAAAATTTCATTCAAGAAAACGTGATTTCAGAAAACATGATTCAAGAAAATGTAAAACAAGAAAATGTGATTTGAGAAAACAAGATCTGAGAAAATTTTATTCAAGAAAACATGACTTGTCTTGACTTTGCCATTCTCACCTCATTTTAATTGAAGTGGAAAAAGAGACCAGTGAGGACTGCCAATGTCATTTAAACTTGAGACACTTTAGGGAGGAAGAAGGTGAGATTAATGTGGTTTATTCATCAGTTGCACTGCAGAACTGAGTGAGAGAGCTGCCTACAGTGGCAACAGAACCAGTGGACTTATGGGTACTAAACAACATGATTTCTTGGACCATATTATTACTTACACAGCACTAGTCTGTCTCTCAGCAGTAGCCTACTCTCACTACTTCAACTCCCAGTCCCGGTCCACAGTCCATCTCCACCACCATTACTACTGCTTCCAGAACTGGAACTTGATGGAAATGGCATGGCTCTAGGTTTTTTATATTCATTTCCTCCCCCGAATCCATTTTCCTTTAGTACTTTCCCCATGGTTTCAACATATTAAGGAATCAGATGCTCACAGCCATAGTCCCTTTGTGCAACCTCACACTGACACACCTTCCACCTTACCTTCACTGAAAGACATTCTGTGTCACTTCAGCAATTTACTTCAAACTGGTTTCATTCAAAGTCAAAAACACAAAAAAAAAAGAATAAAAATAAAGATAGATCTCTGTGCCCTACACAACCAATAATCAAAATTAAAATAGTTTTTCAAATAATGCCTCCATATTCTCTTTGCCTTTCACCTTCTTCAAGGAACAATAAAATAAAACAAATATGGATTTCAGTGGCCTCTTACACCACCAGCAGTAGTCAATTAACATACTTGTCGAGCACATTTTTTCAAAAATCTTGCAACTTTCCCATCTGCTACATTAGCTCTGCCCTGCTTCTGCTCCAGCTAACAGAGCAGACTCACAATGTACACTTCCCCTCTCATCCTCAGCATGATTGTACTAGCTTGTCTTCCTGGAACTACAGTTAAATGCAATGATAATTTGCCTCAGTAACTTGAATGATGGTGTAGAATTATATAATGATTTTGAAAGTTTTTTGAGGAAATGTCACTCTTTGTAGGGCTGCAGTGGGTGCAGCTCTACAGTCCTACTGCTTTCAGAAAAAGGGGACTCTGCATTCTTTCCTTCCTAACAACAGTCACATCACGGTTCCCTACGTGTCTGTGAAACCCTCTGCTGTGTCAATGCAGTCTTCTCATAGGCACTATTTTTTGTTATGTGGGATGGGGGTGAGGGGCAGTGTAGTTTGGTATTACATTGACTCACATTACTAAGATTCCTGGCTTTATTTTATGCTTAGATATATGCATCAGTGGAGGGTGGGGGCCTGGGCTGCTTTTGTGTAACATTACTCACCTTACAGACATTTCCAGCTCTCTTACATCTTTGATGTCAAGTGTGTGTGTGTGTGTGGGGGGGGGTGTATTAACTATCTGATTTCAGTTTGGTGCTATTGTCATTTGTACTTGTAATATCATCTATGGTTGCACTGTCTCAATACTATATATTTTCTACACACAGAAGTAAAAACTTATACATAAAAGGTTTAAAAAAGAGAGCCATTCCAAAGATTGACTTGGTGCTAGATTCTATCTCTGCTACAAACTCCCATACTGTAGAGAAGCAGAAGTATACATTTTCTGTATCCATTTTGTCCTGGAGCATAAAGTATTATTTAAATAGTTCCTACACTGGAAGAATGGGAATGGTCCTGGTTAGCATTAACTTAAAAACATTCAACACCAGATCCCATGTACTTGAATCATTTTAAAAGTATTGCATTATTTATAAAGACAAAAGTAAAACCTGTTTGGCAAAATTAAATTCTTATTTTTGAAGTTTTATTGCCATTGCTGTTACTTATTTTCCCATATTCAGTAGGAGGATTATTTTTAATGTTAATTACATTTGGAAGAAATGTAAAGACACTGTACAATAGAGCAGATGGTATTTTCAAAAGTTAAGAAAATGATACATTTGTGTCAAGACACCTACATTTGCATCATGCAGGTGCAGCATATAATTGTGTCATATTTTCATAGCTGCATCAAAACAACCCTTATACTTGTATCATAACTGTAGCATATTTGCAATATTTGTGTGGGATGTATTATTACTGCATCACATCTGTGACACTTTTAGCATCACTAATCTACAGTAGATGCGAGTGCAGGGGCAGCAGATTGTGGTGCATCTGTCTTGTGATGGTAGTGCCCCTTCAGATGAAGACACAGCTGTGATCTGTGATACAAAAGTTCAAGTTCAGGTTTATTGCAGGAAAACTCCATTGAGCAAGCTCATTCACAAGGAGGTCCTGTAAAAGTGATGAAACTTGCTTCTGCATCTGCAGCAAATCTTTGTAAATACAGGCCAGTACATTCCCGCCCCCCCATTTCTCATAAACTTCAAACAGTCAACTACAGATAATGGGTCCAGAATGTAGCATGCACCGTGCAATACAGATTTGCAACTAATAGAGGAAAATAAGATGAGAGCACATGTCTTGCAGCATCTTCATTTTCCTTGTCAAGTTCAAGATCAGGAGAATTACAGAACAGAAGATGCTCTGCTCCTAGCCAGTTCAGCTTGTTAACTGAAAACCACTGACTACTGCCCATACATTTTATTTTTTATTTGTATTTAAACATTTATTGACTGGGATAGGCACACTGAGCCAAGGCTTGTTTCCAAGTGTGACCTGGGGGGGAGGAGGAGTAGGTGTTGCATACAAAGTATCACAAAAACTCTTTCAGTTACACATATACATGTGTGTGCTATTATTCTCGCAGTTATACAGTATGTGCACATGCATGTGCTATAATCTCACCTTTTCTGAAAAAATATACCTTTACCAGCTGCCTTACAATGAGAGGGAAAGGAAAGAAGCAAGGAAAGTCATGCTGTTGACTCCACCATTTTTGAAACATTACACCTGTACTATCTGCCTTAAGATATTTAAACTAATTTCCTAATAATTTTAACCCTTAGACTACTGACAGAACTAGAACGTATAGGAATTTTGGACTGATATATCAGTCTGTGCAACAGCAAGGATTAAAGATGAAGCACCTTAGTATCTAAACTGGAAAATGAGATGTTTCTTCACAGATGCCTCTTATATGAAAAAAGTTCCTATCATTATGATAAGAATAACTGTTTAAAATTTCCCCTCTGGATAAAAGACGCATCTAGCCAGGGCTATGAAGATGATTGCAGGGCAGAAGAATAAATCTTACAAGGAGAGACTGAGAGTCCTAAATATCTACTCCCCGGAGGACAGAAGGGAGAGGTGAAACATGATTGAGACCTTCTAAGTACTGGAAAGAGATTAATAAGGTGAACAAGGAGGGCATCTTCAGGCTAAGCTGCAGGAAAACCCTGAAGAGGCAGAGCCTAAAGCTGTGGGGTGGGTGTTTAAGAGGGAGGTTAGAAGACAGTTTGTCACAGAAAGGGCTGGCATTATAGTCTAGAGGTTAGAGGAATGAGGTGTGAATGAGCTTGGTACATCCAGCAGAACAGACCTGAGTTTGATTCTCACAACCTCCACTTGCATACTGCGTGACTCTGAGCAAGTCACTTAACTGCCCAGTGGTCCAAGGTTGCCCCTGAAAACAGGCACTTATGCCTAGTGGGCCTTACCTGGTTAACAAAGACTAAAATAAAAAAACATAAAAAAATGAAATGCACTGCCAGAAGAGATGCTCTCACTGAGGAGAGCGGGAAGCTTCAAGAGAGGTTGAGATAGGTATAGTGGGAAGATACAAGTCATGGAAGGAGTGGAGGAAGATAGTAGAAAGGTAGGGGAGGGGGAGCAGGAACTCCAGCCTGAGTTAAGAACCCTGGACAACAAGCAGACTAGATAGTCCAAAAAGTCTAATTCTGTTGGCTTCTTCACATGTTCGTATGATATTGCAGCCTGAAGTAAAAATGTTAATTCTTTCAGAAAACAGCTTACTATTCTGTGTGATAATCTATTCATTTAACAATATAGTATGAATAAATTAGAGATTATACCTTATAGCTGCTGTTTCATATGTATTTTGGGTGCTTATTAATACAAACCACAGTCCTGAATGATCCTACAAGGGACACAATAAATGCTTTTGTTTATTGCATTGTCATATTTATTCTGATTTTTTTCGACCTAGTTAAATCCTTAAAGTAAACAATATATACTCTCAGAACTCATTTCCATGCTCATGTCCTTATGTTTGTTTAATAGAGATTTTCTTTGCCACCCAACTTGCTGGTGCAGCTGCAAGGTATCTGCTTGTGGTGCTGACATCACGGGTTTGGTGACAGACTCAGAAATGGTAGGAACAGCTGTGGGGGAGGACTGAACAAGCCGAGGACTGCGCTCCTTCTCTGGGGGAAGGGGGAAGAGCATTTAACACTTTACAGACCCTTGGCAGAGTTTGGGGATACCACTGCACCTGGTGTCATCACCTTAGGGGGTGGAGTTGATGCTGGACATTATTGCACATCCCTGACCCAGGGATCCAGCTTTCAGAAAGACAGCCAACTCCTGGGCATGATGCCCTGCTCTGCCACCATCTCCACTGCCACCAACGTCTGCTAGTGGGGTCCTGCTTTCATAGACCTAACCCAGGAGGTAAGCAGGGGCTTGCCAACAGTGTCTCTCAGGGGGAACACCCACCCTGTGGCCATAGCCAGGGGGTAAGCCTGGGCATGGGGGACAGTAGGTAGGACAGGGCTGAACTCTGGTAAGGATCGGGTCCACCCACTCAAAAAAAGTTGAGGTTTTCTTTCCTTTCACTTCTTAATGCATGTCTGTAGATGTTCTATTCCTTCTCACTCTATAAGCTGCACCTGTTATGTTTGTTAAAACAGTAAAATAATGATCCCCAAATTAGTCATGTTCTAATATAACTATTTACAATAATATAAATGATTCAGTTAGTAACTAGCACACAATTATTATTTTGTCACTGTACGATATCTCTAATATTGGTGGGTCAGTGTTACTAGTACACTTGACCTACAGTAAAAATCAAATAACCTCATAAGCCTGTATCAGCATCACATCTGTAGGATTTCTGTACTCAATGCACTAAAGATTCTAAAAGACACATATATACTGTATCAAGGCTATTCAGTTACACATGGTCACCATCATCCATGGGTGATACTACATGTGTTCCAGGCCATCCTCACTGCCTTCTTTTTAATGAAGGTACCCACCCCTAACATGCCAAGTGAACAAATGATACACCAGGCATCACTGCATCATTTGGTGTGCCATACCGTTACACAGAATGTGTTGACATCATACACTACTGATGACATAGTCGTCCACCCAGTTGCTTACAAAAGCCTGCAAAACCCCTCCCAGGTCAAAACAGTTAGCCCTGTAGCAAACAAACCAACAAAGAAAAAAACAAGGTAGGGAGCCCTGGTATAATGAGAGGCTGATTTCATTAAGGTCATCAGCTTGGATTTAAAAAATGGATAACAGCACCAGCTAGGAAGCAATACAGTAATACTGTGGTATATTATAAAATGCTACTGTACACTGCAGGAAACAATGCAGTTCAATGGCAATTAAAGCTATTTTTACTGCAGTATTTATACATGTTCTTGTAAGCCCATCATGCTGACTACTATGGAAATAAAAAAAAAACAAGTAGCAAACTTGAGAACTAAACTAGATACTGATAAGCTGAGTATTTTAAAAGATGCAGAAGTGGGGAGGGGGAAATAGGATGGGGTCCATAATAATATCCAGTCATGGCCTTTACCCAGTATATTGAACAGACCATGACTAGCCATCGCTTGCTATAACTCCAAATAGTATTATGAATTTTAATGACTACCACAGCAGTACTGACTTGTGTTATAATTCAAGGCACAAATATTTCCAAGGCAGCTGCTTGTAATACTCCTATTTTTAGAAGTGATTTTTCTACTGACAGGAGACATGAGAGAAACATAGCAAAGAACAAATATTTGAAACTCAGTGTTTCAGAAGAACATTGCTACAAATGCGATCCTGAGAGCAAATAGTACACATTTGATGCCTTTGAAAAATTATATCCCTTATAGTCAATTTTTAAGATTAAAAAGAAAATAGTTGCTGACCCAGTGGTGTAGAGGGCTGAGGCATCATGCCTTACCTCCTGCCACACTGGTGACCCATGTTCGCGGTGTTCGCGGGTTGTGAGGGGTTGACTGGGGAGGAGGAGAATCATGCATCCCAAGGACAGCTCTCCTCCTCCAGGGAGAATGAACCAGTGATTGGTAGTTGCCTGGCCCCTAGTGGAGGCTGGTGGATGGCACACTGATGCTCTATAAGGTGGATGGAGTTTGGGCAGATGCCAGGTGTGCTACACATGGGAGTGTGCTTGAGACTGCAACTGGCATCATTGCATGCCCTTTCCTCCAAGGGAAAATGAAAGAGGAAACATGTCCCAGGCAGTTGGATGATGGAGGGACTCAGAGGTCCCACTCCCCAACCAGCCAGGTGCTGACTGGAAATGGATTAGATCTTTATTGGAGGCCTGGGGATACCCTGCCAATCCCACAGGGGGGCAAGCCCTGGGGGAAGATGGTCAACGCTGATGGTTGACATCAGGGGGGATAGGGCTGGGGCTCTTTCATAAATGTGGCCCACCAGAGACAGGGAGAGAAAAAGTAATAAGAAAAAAAGATTAAAAAGAAAATGTAGTTCATCTGAACCATAGGATGACAGGCTAATGTACTGGAGATGAGGTTTCTCAATAGGGGTTATAACAAAACATTACTGAGGAAGGCTAGAGATAAAGGTGATTTACTGAAAAACAGAAAAACGAAAAGCACCTAGAAAAATTAAATTTATGAACATGGTCCTATTATTTTTGTCAGTAAATTCAATCATTTGGCAAGTAACATTTAAAATATAATTTATCATAATTGCTCAATCCTGCTTGGTGACAATGATGTGACTTCAGCAGTGTGAAATATCCCATGCATTAATTTAAGCAGAGCAAGCAGTCTGAGATACAAGTTAATCTATAGCCAATTTGAGACAAATCAGGCAGCTATCATTAATAACAATGGTTACCATACAAACCAAAAGGCTTCTTCAAATGCTTCATCTAATGTGTTCACATATGCACAGCCTGGTAAAGAGTTAGTACACATCCTGAATGGAGATTTAAATTTGGAGAGGAGACATGTCACTTTATTAATTGCAGTACTGGCTTTGTCACATATGTTCTATGGTGTAATTGCAACAAGATATATGTGCAGAGAACAGTGCCCAGCTTGAAAACTAGCACACAAGACCATTGAGCAGTATTATTAATAGGCGACTTGACACCTCACTTGGTAGTCATTTGTTTGATTGCCATAATTCACATTCTAGAGAATTAGAGTTCATAGGCATTGAGAGAATGGGTCATTTGCAGGGTGGGGGGAAATGAGTGAATAAACTACTGTGGAAAAAATCAACTTGGATTTATTAATTACAAAGCTTTACACCTACTGGTTTAAACAAGCAATGGGATTTGAAAATCTTTTTTCTTAAAAATTAACTAGTGGAGATCACGTGATGCAGAGTGCTGAGTAGAAGCTCCTTCAAGAAGCTCCTGCCTCCCGATCACTAAATTGTCTTTTTTGGACATCTGAATTCCTCAGTTTCCTCTGTTTTCGAGATTCAGTGCTGTCTAAATACCTTGGAAGTCTGATTTGAGTGTAAATTTGGTGGATGGAGGCTTACATGAAGAAAGTTCTGCAGAGGCACACCCCCCCCCAGCTACTCCCGAAAAGGCATCTAAAAAATCCAGGGCTTCGGGTGGGCCTGAGAGGCCTGATCCTCTGAGTCAATTTGGAGAGCAGGAACCTTTAACGCTCACTAGGTTCCTTGAAGAGTTTAAGTCCTTTCATGAGGAAACGAAAGAAATGGCGATGGATCTGAAGTCTCTCTCTAGAAAATTAGATGAAGTCTCGCTGTCTCCAATAATACAGCTCAAATAGTCTCAATAGAGAAAAAGTTAGAAAATCTCGATCCTAATCTGGTGTCTATGCATCAGAAATTATCTTGTCTCGAAGCCAAGCTCGAAGATCTAGAGGGCTGCAGCAGCAGAAACAACGTTGTGATACTCGGGTTACCAGAGGAAGAAGAAGGCCAACATGTTGTGGCATTTGTCCAGAAGTTGGTGGAGCGGGTTGCCAGACCCTCTTCCTTTGGACCTGGCTATATTATAGAGCAAGCTCACAGGTCCATATTGCCTAAACCTTCTCCAGAGGACCCCCCCGTCCCATTATCTGTCGGTTTTTGAATTACTTGGAGAGGCAGCATTTTCTGCAGAAAGTGAGAGCTTTGCAAGAGGTTCACTGGGAGAACATGAAACTGAGAATTTCACAAGATTTGCCTGGCTCAGTTCTCATGAAATGGAAAGCGTTCCATCCTATTGTTTCCAAGATAATTGTGGCAGGCTTGAAGTTCAGGCTGGGACACCTGGCCAGGTTACAGGTTCTAATAAATGGATCCTGGTCCACCTATGACGATCCTGCAGTTGCCCTGATGAGCCTTAAATCTAGGCTATCAGACCTGTTTAAGGATCCCTGTGATGTTGTGCTCTCAGGATGGAGAGCTGTGTGAAGCTGAGAATTGGAACTCTGGTTTTTTCCCTTTTTGAGAAACTGTTCAGTACGAATGCAAGGGGAAATTTCCCCTCTTTTGTTTGGACTGGGGGGATAAGTGCAGGCCATGCTTGCTACTAGTTTCCTTGGCTCCATGTACAGAGGGCCCATGTTGGTTAAGGGCAAAGGACACTTAGGGTCTCAGGATTGTTTACAGGGGGAGCAATATTTAAAATTTTAGTATTTTTTGTGTGGTAAACATAATAGAGAGGGGAGTTGGTTTTGTTGAGATTTAGATTTGGAGTTATTTCATCTGAATTGGAATTAGAGCAGTCTTGGGCTTTTTCTGTAGCTTGTTCTCACTCTATCATGACCTGGAACTGGCCACTAGAGGGCATATCAAACATTAGTAATTCACAAGGGTGCAGCCCTCAATTCAAGGGGGTCTCTCTGAATTTTCTCACTAGACTTGAGTGCAGGACAGTTAACTCTCAAATGGAGAGCCAGTGCACTTGGAGATGGGTTATCTCTGGGAAGATGCATTTTTTCTGTCTTCCCTTCCTGCGATGTGATCACTATCTTTTTCTCGATTCCTGCTTTCAGTCTGTGGTGCAGGTCATTCCCTCTCACTGGGTTCCTGATCTGGTTTTAGTTCCTCCATAATTGCCTCATGAGGCAAGGATGATTTCAACTTTCTCTCTCAGTTTTGTTCGGGTTTCCATGGCTACCTGAGCTGTACATGGCTCTCACTGTAGCCCTTTTCGAATAGGTTCCCAATAGGTTTACACTTTGGTGTGGTGGTAGTGAAAGCCCAGGACCATTCTCTCTTTTTTGGGGATAACCAGCACTGTTCTGTTTTCTATACAAGGATAGCGGAATGTAGAGTTTCTATTAACAGGGATGCATTATCGGGGGGCGGGAGATGAAGGAAAAGCACCAGTACTGTGCTGAATGTTGCTTGTGACAGTTTAGAGGGTTGGGGGAAGGGTTTTGGGGTATTGTTGTAGGGTAGGGGGTGGGTAAGGGGATGGGATGGGCTTAATTGTGAGGGGTTAGGGAGGAGGGTGGGCTTTACTGCAGTAACCATGGGTGTACATTTGCAGGGGCTATGTATCCCGTGTGCTGAGCTGAATACACTAAGTCTAACTACCATTACTGGATGGCTAATGAGATAACTTTTGCGACTTGGAATGTTAAGGGGATCAGAAAGAAGCACAAACAATATCAGGTTCTCAAACATTTAAGCTTATTTAGCTCTCAGATAACTTTTTTACAGGAAACCCATTTATTAGAAGTGGAAGCTTTACAGTTAAGGAGACAACAGGTGGAATTGATTTACAATGCCCAGGGATCTACAAATAGCTGCAGGGTCATGCTCATGATTAACAGGGGTATTCCCTTTGTTTCAACACAGGTCATTAGAGATCCTGATGGAAGGTTTATCCTTGTAAAAGGTACTCTCTGGTCTGTTCCAATATTACTTGGTAGTATTTATGGCCTTAACATTGATGACCCAGGATTTTTTATGAGACTTATATCTGCTATTCTCCCAATGCTTCCCATCAGGATTATTTTAGGGGGGATTTTAACCAAGTACTTGAGCCTAATTTAGACAGATCAGGCAGAGGTCTGGGAGGGGTCACTCTGGGGCAGAAGGCTTTTAAAGATCTATTGGACCAATGAGGGCTCTGTGATGTCTGGTGTGTTTTACATCCTGATTCTATGGAGTTTACCTTCAGGTCAATGATGCATGGCTCACAGTCCCACATTGATTACATGCTTATTTCTCAGTACCTATTACCTGGGGTTAAGACTTCCTTGGTTCAACCTGGCCCAATCTCTGACCATTCACTAGCATTATGTAAATTGGTACTGCTTAATTTACCTAACAGGGAAACCAGATGGAAACTTAATGAGCAACTTCTCAAGGATGTTAAATACTGCAAACTTATAAGGGAACAAATTGAATCCTTTTTTTCATCTAACCCGTTAGATAGTGCAAAGCCAGACATTTTGTGGGGGGCCTTTAAGGCCTTCATGAGAGAGATCCTTATCAGCATAGCGGTTGGTAGGAAAAGGGCACAGGAGAAGGAATTAATATCTTTACTATCCCAAATTAGATCACTTGAAAATAATTTCTCTATTAATCCTCTCGTTGAGGATATGAGGAAACTCTTAGTCTTGAACGATAGATATTTGGAGTTACTCCAAGATAAAGCAGAATTAGCTATTATTCGTACAAGAGCTAGTTACACTGACCAGGGAGAAAAGGCAGGGTGCCTACTGGCACTGCAAATTAAGCAACAAGAATCAGTGAGATTTATCCCTCCTTTGAGGGCAATGGCTGATGGATCCTTAAAAGTATCTCCTACTGAAATAGTTCAAGAATTTGCCCAATACTATACAAACTTGTACAGTGATATGGAGCATCCCTCTTACCCTGGGAGTACAGAGAGTTACCTGAAAGATTCTAATTTGCCCACTCTCTCTGATCGACACAACGATTTTCTGGTTACTCCTATTTCTCAGGAGGAAATTGCCAATGTTATTAGTGAATTGCCAGCAGACAAGGTCCCAGGCCCTGATGCTTTTTCCTCCTTTTTTTATACAGTTTTTTGGGACCTTCTATTACCAGTACTTTGCCGTTTATTTCAGCAAATTTTAGCTGGGGCAGAGACCGATTCCCACCTTTTTGAGGCTTTGATTGTTTTGCTCCCCAAACCAGATAAAGATCTTGAGCTGGTTCAGAGTTACAGACCTATCTCACTTTTAAATCAGGATATTAAAATTCTCTCCAAAATATTAGCCAATAGGTTAACGGTAGTTCTTCCTGAATTGATAGGTATAAACCAGGTAGGATTTATGAAAGGGCGTTCATCTTCTGACCACTTGTGTACCTTATCGCATGTCTTCTCGGCTACCAGGGATGCCGAGTTCACTGCAGGACTGGTCTCCTTGGACGCCGAGAAGGCATTCGATCAAGTGAACTGGAACTTTCTGTTCTGAGTTCTGGAAGCATTTCATTTTCCCTCTCTTTTTACTTCTTGGATTGCCACACTTTGTAAAAACCCCACTGCAAGAATTTCTGCGAATGGGGCATTCTCTAAGCCCTTTTCACTTCATTCAGGAACTAGGCAAGGATGCCCCTTATCTCCTTTGTTATTTAATTTATATCAGAAACCTCTCATTCAAAATATTCTCAATAATGTTTCTATGCAGGGTGTTAGAGTTGGGAGACATGAAATTAAAGTCACTGCATATGCGGATGACCGGCTGATACACTTAATTCACCCTGTATCACCTGTTCTGGCTTTGCTAAGGTAAATAGCAAGATTTAGCTACCTGTCCAATTACAAACTGAATGCTAGTAAATCCCTATTTTTCCTACTAAACCATAACATTTTCAAAAATGACATTAGGACTTTTGGTTTGTGTTGGACTTCCAGGTCATTTAAGTATTTGGGTATTAAACTTTCTCTTAACCCTCTAACATGTTTTAAGGAAAATCTGGATTCTCTCTCACAGTTGATAGCTCACGACCTTGAGAGGTGGTCCAAACTTCCTATTTCATTATGGGGCCAGATCAACATATTTAAGATGAACATATTTCCTAGAATTTTCTATCCATTATCTCTCCTTAACACCTTTATTGATTTACTCTGGTTTAAAAAGACACATGGTGTATTCACCAGATTTATGTGGGCTGACAGATATCCTCGGTTGGCTTATCATAAACTGGCAGCCCCGAAATTGGAGGAGGGTTTACAAATTCCCCATCTGGCTATATATCACTGGGCTAGTCACTTAGCAAAATGTTTGAGATGGGTATCCCCTGGCCCAGAGAAAGAGCAACTGGTTTGGCTTAGAATAGAACTGGATGCAATTAAGTCCAAAAACTTGGACCCTCTTACATTACTTTTCCTTAAGTTTCCCCAGGTACGTATGACTGAAAAGTGCCCCATAATAATGACCTCTTTAAAGATTTATTCTCAAATGTGTTCATTTTTACAGTATTCCCCTCATTGGGACCTGGCTCAGTCTATTTGGAACTCCTCATCTTTCACTATTAATAAGAACCAGTTTTCCCATCAATGGTTGTCCCAATTGGGTGATGGGAAGCTTTTTTCTTTTACAGATGGAGAGGGGCATTGGTTATCAGTGGAAGATATTATTGAGAAATTTCTCATTCCGGTTTCCTCTCATTTCAAAGTTATACAATTAAAGAATTTACAATTTCAGCAATACTCCTCCCTCCCAGACCATCTCTTCTCTGATACCTGAGGTTTCCGCACTCTCTGGATCGTCAGATGTAATCTCAAAGCTATATCAGGTTTTGTTTTACAAAAATATGGGGTCCCTTTGGGCCTTCAAGATTCTGGAATAATTTTTTTCCCTCAACATTATTTGGATTGGAATTCTCTTTGGAGATCATGTCATAAATACATTTCTCAAGACAGATTGTGTCTCATGCAATATCATATTTTACATAATTTGTACTACACCCCGGTTAAATTACAGAAGTGGGGCTACCTGATTTCCAGTATATGCAATAAATGTTTGCAGGAAGAGGGAACACTGCTCCTCAAGTTTTGGTCCTGCTCTAAAATCTCCCCCTTATGGGATTCAATTAAAACTTTCCTGGACCCTCTTCTGGGCCTTCAGGAATACTTCACTCCCGAGATCTGCCTGTTAGGGGACTTATCATCTATTAGAGCTAAGGTACGAAAGTTTCAAATTTTCATGATTGCCTTATTGGCTAAGAAGCTTATTCTATGTCACTGGAAAGATAAGTCCTCTCCATCTGTCCAGGAATGGGTAAAATAAATTCTGTCCAATCTGCACACAGAAAAAGCGATTGCCAGTCTCCACAATAGAATGGCAGCATATACTAAAATCTGGGATCCCCTTCACTCTCTAATTTCTCTGGTTCAAGTCTAAGTGCATCTCAGACTATATTGTCATGTAAGACCTTAAGTAAGGTGCTTGACATTTGATGGGCATTAGGTTGCGTTACTGCAGTAAGGGAAGGGAAGGGTGGGTCAGGCAGTTATTCCTTTACATTGTATCGGAATGTCATTGTCACTGTCACTTAAACTGCCTTTTATTGTGGAAAATGTATCAATAAACTTTAAATTGAAAAAAAAAGATCAACTAGCCACACCCCCTGAGGAAGATGCATCCAGAATCGAAATACTTGGGCTTCCTACAATCATAATGACTTTTTTTACCTGTAGCTAAACCTTTACATTTAGCATTTACTGCATTTGTCAGCTTTCTTGCTTGTATTTGTTTGTATTTGTACTTAATGCGGTTTGTGATATTACTGCCATTAAAGAATTTTCAGCATTATGATGTGCCTGGCTACTAGTTCCTTTGTGAGTGCTCAGGCCTTTTGGATTCTTTGCTTCTGAGTTTGAGACCTGGCCATCCTACTTCCCTGAGCACTGGTCCTGCACCATGTATTGTGCCACCCCCCTCCTTGGAACTGAAAACATAGAAACAAAGAGATTGCTTGCAGATAAGGACTGTTTGCCTCCTCCCCAGTCTGTCCATTTTTCCTTGCCTACTGTAACACCGCAGATCCTATTCACTGAGATTCCCCTTGTGCTTATCCTATGCATTCTGGAACCCCACCACTGTTTTTGCTCCTATCACCTCAAATGAAAAGCTGTTCCAGGAATCCACCACTTTCTCTTTGAAGAAGTACTTCCTCACATCTCTCCTGAAATTACCCCCCCCCAGCTTCATATCTGGTCCCCTTGTTCCTGAGTGCCTTTGTTTTTCAGAAAAATACTTCTTTACTGTACCTCAATGTATATCTTTTTATAACAAGGCTATGCTGAAAATCTGGTATAAAAATATTACAAAATAACGCATTTATAAGCCTAAGTTACATTTTGCAAATGCAGGCTCCTAACTTTGATGCACTTCAATATTTTTTACCCTGAATTCTTCACCTGCAGCCCTATCGGCTCTGGCCAGAATTTGTTCATATAACTGGAGCTTCTTCAGAAGCCAGGTCCTTCCCCGCAGAGAGAGAGAGAGAGAGAGAGAGAGTGGAACTCTGTACTGAGATGTGTGCAGCATAAGAAGTTTTCATTCTCCATTGCTGATTGGTTGCTGCAAGTCATGTCACTTGTTAAAAATGTGGACATGTTAAGTGTGTGCTCCCTGTTAAAAGTGTTGTGTCATTATGTTTAAGTGCTGAAATGATATAGGAAAACTGAATTCATTTAGATTTACTTTGCTGGTGTAAATGAAACTTTGAATTTTGTCAAGTCCACAAAGAGGACATTTGACATCTGCTAATCCTTACATGAATTTAACTAATGCTAATGACATGGTCGATCACCCCTTTTACTACAAAAATTGATAAATATCAAGGTGTGTTTGGAAGTCTTTTCATGCCTTTACCATTATGTGCAAGAGATAGATAAACTGGTCTATGTTAGCAGTGTAAATTTTGTTGTTAGGGATTTGTATGGGAATGCCACAAGAGTATATATTGGGGACACTTTTATGTGTCATACTAATACACAGATACACAGAAATGTGATGGCAGAGAAGGGCACCATGGCCCATCTAGTCTTCCCATCACCCTGCCTCCCCCCTTCTGTTATGCTTCCACTCTCTTTTCCCAACCCCTTAAATCTATTCCAAGCCCTCTTGAACCCCTCCACCATTTTAGCTGCCACTACCTCCTCCGGCAGCTTGTTCCAGGCCTCCACCAACCTCTCTGTAAAAAACTGACCCCCGACATTGCCTCTGTATTGCCACCTTCCAGTTTGAAGCTATGTCCCCTCGTGTTCACTCCTTTCTTCAATTTGAACAAGCTGTTACCCTCTACCTTATTAATTCCCTTCAGATTCTTAAAGGTCTCAATCATGTCCCCCCTCTCCCTCCTAGTCTCCAGAGGGTACAAATTCAGCCCTCTCAATCTTCTTTCAAAGGGTACATTCTGCATCCCTTGTACCATTTTGTTTGCCCTTCTCTGCACCCTCTCCATCAGCTCAACATCTCTTCATAGGTGAGGCCTCCAGAACTGCACCCCATACTCCTGAAATGGCAGTTAAGAAAATACCTCAGCTTCGATTACAAACACACAGTCACAGACCTCACTGGCTAGAATCCCTCAATCCTGCCCCAACTAAATGAAAAATCAAACTGAAATGGCAGTTAAGACCTCACATTCAAACTATACTGTTCCCTGTAATATGATGCCTGTACTTAAAATTCAGACACAGCCAATTACAAACACACAGTCACAAACTTATCAGCTAGAATTCCTTAACCCTGCCCCGAACTAAATGGAAAAGCACACAGAAATGGCAGTTAAGAGAAGACCTCAAATTCAGTTACAACACACATTCACAAACCTCACCATCTAGAATCCCTCAATCCTGCCCCAAATCTGCTGACTACTCAGGGTACCGCCTTGTTTCTCCAAAACAAGATATGTTTCCAAGGTGACTGAGAGATGTCAGCACCCTTGGCAGGTTGCAGTACCACCATCGGGGATACGCTGCAGCGTGTTTGAAGTGAAGTGAGGATCTCAATGAAAGTGCCTGATGAAAATAGGTGAGGAAAGAGGGTCAACAACGGTAGATGACTGGCAGCAGTAAAGAGTCACGGTGCTGTATGTGAAGGCAGTGAGAAAAAATGATGCAAAAAAGTTTAAAGTCTGTATCATGTGTCCATTAAATCTATCTCCTAGAACTCTTGCCCATTTCCCTTTACGGGGTAGGTCATCTTGTCTGACCAATTTAGGAAACAGCTCAAGATTCTAAGAAAGATGAAATCTCCTTAGTCGTACAATTTCTCAGCCAGGCATTGGTTTCTTTAATCATCCTTACCAGTCCCAGAAACAATAATCTGGCATTGCCTTTCTTTTATAGCAGAGCCATGATCCTCTGAATTGTTTGCTGATGTTCTCATCCGTGGTTCTCCCTAAATCATTGTTTCCTTTATGTAGTATAAGAACTGTTTTTTTTTGCCTACCTTCAGTATCCTTTTGACACTCATCTTAATGTTCTATACTTCTGTCCCTGATAGTCAAGTCACAGTTATAATTTCTTTGTCACTGCTTCACATTGTACTATCTGTATAATGGATCATGGGTTCTCTATTAATACTGAACGTTTTATTTCCTGATTGGTCTCATTAATCCCAACATCTGTGCCTGAATGTATTCTGCTGAATCATTTCCAGAATAAATTGATTCAGTAGTCCAATCCATAGAGGTTCTTGCCAGAGTGCCTCAAATCTATCACATACATTTATTAAAAGGTAATCCACAATGCTATATTTTTCTTCCATTTTCCTTGTACAACTGTCCACTTGATTTTTTCTAATGCACATTTCATTTTCCTATTCTCTTGGTGGTTATTTGTATCAAGCACTCCATTGTCAGAATGACAGTTGCCTTGTGCAAACTAACATTTGGTAAATGTTTTCTAACCTCTTTGTCAGTGTTTTATTTTCATTTTTAGGGTGACATGTTAATGTAAATCTAACACATACCTTGGACAGTATGTAAGGAATAACCCATGACAAGATATGGGTTTCTTCTTGAATTTTAAGGCACAAGACCAATGGTTGATCACCTTTCACTACCACTGGAAAGTGCATTAATGCCCAATAAATCAATGTCCTAGAGTGGGTTATTTTGCTTATAAATAAGGACAATATTTAGTTTTAGTTATATTTTTCATTAGGCTGTTGCTAGGTACAATGTGTGAGTTTGGTAACAAAGATTAAAGGTATTTGAATGCACCCAGAAAGTGCATTTCACCAGATTTAATATATGACCTGTTGTGTGGTATTGTGCTTATAAAATTAAAACTGTTTTTATTTTAATGGAAAAAGTTGTATTTTAACACAGGCTGTTGCTATATAGATTAGGTTCTGTTAGTTATGAACTGTGGGATTCTCCAAAAAAAGTCAGGTGACATAAGAATTACATTTTGTGGGATGTTCATATTCTCAAATCCCATTTTATAAATAAAATGATTCTTTCACTAAGGTATACATTTAAAATACCTCACATTGTTTGTCTACCATGCCCTCTGAAATCATTACCTTATCACATCTCATTACCACTGGTATTGATTATAGACATCACTAGAGAGACAACAGTTTACTATACCCTGAGGCTAGTTTTGCTCAGCACAACTTGAAGATGAAATAGAATTAGTACTTCTTTGACCCCACAGTCAGGTATGAAGAGAGGTATTTTCTTACTTGCACACAATACATTGATTGCCATGCAATAAACATATGCTGTACCATCCTTCTATTATTTTTATAGGTTATTGACAGATCTCCTTTTAAGGGCAAACATACACAAATATGCTTTATGTACATACAGTAGGTTTATAGCACCTTGTCAAGCTGCATAGGTTTCAGACTAACTCTTTAAATGTGTCTCAGTATGTGGGTTTATTGGACTCTGATCTGAATTGTATGTGTTCTCAGTACATCAGATTTACAAATGCTTGCAATGTGGAACCAAGAACAAGAGCCATTTGTTTTACAAACTACTGTATACACCTGAAAGTGCCTGGATGGTAAATTAGGGTAGACTGTAAAGACATATTCATCTTGAGTAAACACACATCTATGCAGGGGAATTCACTGACAATTGTGGGAGGAAAATTCAGGTGGGATGTCTGAAAGCATTTTTTCACCAAAAGATTTGCGATGAAGTGGAATAAGCTGCCTGAGAAGGTGATAAAGGCCAAATCAGTGCGGAGATTCATGGTACAATTGTGTCCAGTGATATATTGTTTTTAGCTGTGTGCTCATTCAGTGGTTCATGAATCTGGTACCTCATCCTTGCACTCTCAGTACACATCACCTCCACAGCACTGACCATTTTCATTTATTTTTGTGCCAGTATGTTTTGGTGTAATGCTGCTCACTACTAGTCTGTAATTTTCAACTGTCAAATATGTGCATGCATAAACTCTATGGTGAACCACCTGTTTCCTCTGCAGTGTATTACTATTACTGTATGTAACCACCTTTACATACACCACACAGATTCACCCTTCAAAAGCCACTAATACACAAAAAACTAGACGTTATAGCAGCTTGCAAACTCCACAAAAGACAAACATTACCAAGCAGGTCGACATTAACAAAGAATTTGTGAGATCCAACTCTTATCTTTATATAGCAGGATAAGGGAATCCCTTTAAATCTCAGTAGATCAGTACTGACTTTAATAGCCAGCTGCCTCAGATTATAGAGGAATATAAGTAGTCACTGGTGTCACCTATTACCAAACAGGAGATACTAGCCACAATGGGCTCAATGACATATGGCAAGTCTCCAGGGCCAGATGATCTAGCTCTAGAAATATACAAAAAAATCACAACAACATTATAGGGTCCCCTGAAAAATATAATACAGGTAATTTTTATAAATGAATCCCCACCTAGGACCTTCAGTGAAGCTGGGATAATGGTGCTGCCTAATCCCAACAAGCTCAACAAGCAAACAGCCCTTTTACAGGTCCATATCTCTGCTAAATACACATTTTAAAATGTTTGCAAACATCCCAGCCAGCAGGCTAGAGAAAGTGTTACCCAGCATTATTTCTGTAGACCAAGTGGGCTTTGTTAAAAATAGAGGAGTGCATATGCACCTGAGAACACTCATGGAGGTTTTGAAGAGTGGGGTCAGCTGATCTGATGGATTACCCAGTGGTGGTTTCACTCAATGTCAAAAAAGTATTGGACCGGATAGAGTGAACCACCTCTGGAACACCATGGAACAGATGGGTTTAACATAAAAATGTATTGGCCTAGTAAAAGCGATGTATCACATTTAAGCTGCAGTCATATAAAGCAACTCCTGCTTCTCAGAACAGATTAAACTGGGTAGAGGGATGAGGAAGGGATTCCCTCTATTGCCACTGTTGTGTACAGTAGTGGTAGAACCATTAGCCATAGCAATCAAGTAACACCTTAGTATCACAGGAACAGGAAGGGGCTCGTGATGGCCCCTATTAATATAACTATATATATATATGTATAAATATGAGTTTCTGGTAAATATCATGCTCTCTGAAACATCACTACCAGCCCTTATGGTAGTAATACATGAATTTGGTGCCCTAGCAAGACATACGGTAAATCACTCTAAATCTATAACAATGCCTCTACAGTAAGTACAGCAATTGTACACACGCCAGGATCTCCCTGGCCAACCTCCCATTTAAGTGGAATAGGCAGGGATTTTGATATCTGGGACTAAACAGTATGCCTATGTAAAAATACCTGTACACTGCAATCTCTGTATCTTTACTGCAGAGTACAAGTGAACTGATCTTCCACTTTCACTAATGGGCAGAGTGAATGTATTAAAAATGATGACACTTCCAAGTTTCCTTTACCTATTTGAAGTTCTGCCTACCATGTGCCTCTCACCTTTTTTAGACAGTTGAGGTCTTGCTGCAGTAGTTGAATCTGGGGACAAACAAGCCCCAGCACTCAAACTGACCAGATCTCACAACCACCAGGGAAGGGGGATTAGGAGTCCCTAATTTTGAAAAGTATTATTAGGTGTCACAGATGGCAGGACTAAGAGAATGGCATGATCCTGTATGTGAAAGCAAGCAAATACTGAAAGAAGAAGAAGTTGTACACAATAGAAGGATAACTGACTTACTATACAGCTACAAAGAGAACAAATTGACAGTGGCAAAACAACCCAGTCATAGAACATCTGTTAAACATGTAGCATAAGCTACAAGGAATTTTTGGAAACTTGCCCAAGTACACTAGTTTCAGTCAATCAATCAATCAAGTCTTTATTTAACCACTCGTTCATCATTGAGCAGAAGTTCATTTGCAAGATGGACCTGGGTGGAGCATGAACAATTGTATATACAGGTCAACAAAGGTATTTACAAGGCAATACAGATAATACTCTTTACAGAGAGGAAGAAAAAGAAGTTCACATGTAAATAGAATTATACAGATACTTTACAGATTACACAGTATTTACATACATAGAAGTGTCTATAGGAAGATTAAGCAGGTTATCTAAGGTTGCAGGAGGAAGTAATGGAAGAAAAAAATTAAAATAAAAATATACACCAGGTAGAGGTGAAGGTAGGGGTGAAGGGAGGGAGGTAGAGGGAGAAAGGCTAGGAGGGCACGGTGCACAGAGTTGAGTTGGTAAAACAGGATCTAGAGAAGGTGGATGGAGAAAAGGATTATGTGTGAGCCCCGGGACTGAATGCTATAAAGTATGGGGTATGGTAGGTGGTCACAACCCAAGGTAGTGAGCTCCTATCCGAGGTTGGGAAAGGAAGAATAAGGGGTTGGATGGGCCTAGTGTTGATAAGACAGGGGGATAAGAGAGAGAGAGAGAGAGAACAATTAGGCTGGTGAGGAGCAAGCTGGGGGGTCAGTACTTAAAATTGGGTCTAGGCATGGCTATATACCAGGGCAGACACCGGTACTGGGTCTGAGTGGATGAAGCAGTTACATACTTCTCTGATTGTATGGAAATAAAGCGTCTTGAAGACATTTATACCAATTAGAGTGCTTAATTTGAGGGTTTTTTGTAGATCGTTCCATAAGGTAGGTAGCACGAAGCTTGTGGCTTTCCTGCAGAAGAGGGATTTTGCTTTGGATACTTTAAGTGTAATAGCTGAGTAACTTCTTAACACGTATTTCCCAATTATACTCAGGGGAAGACAGCAGGAGATATAGTAAGGCAGCTTATTAGAGATGGCTCTATAGGTCCAGAGAGCAGTGTTTCTGTGGCGCCTGAACTTTAGTGATGTCCACCCCACTGCCGCATATGGGGTGCAGTGATGCATGTCGAAGGGGAGTCCCATTATAAGCCTCAGTGCTCGATGGTAGAGTGTGTCCAGTTTAGCCATGTAAGAGTTGGAGCATTGGCTATAGAGGAAGTCAGCTTAATCAACCAATGATAGGAAAATGGATTGGACCAGTTGTTTCTTGGCATCTCTAATGAGAAATTGGTTGATTCTAAAAAAACAGTCCAAGCCTTTGCCGAAGTTGTTTTAGCAAGTCCTCGACATGTTCAATGAAGGAGAGTCTTTGGTCTATCCAAACTCCCAGATACTTGAATTTTGTAACAAATTCTAGTTTTTCACCTAGAAATGTGGTAATTTGGGTAATTGTCCCACTGGACACAGGGTTAGCTGTACGGATAAAAGGGGAGAGGACCATTGCTTTAGTTTTTTTGGCATTAAGGAGTAGCTTTTTTGGGAGGAGTTGGCTTTGCAAAAGGTTGAATTCCATTGGGATATGTATATACTGTACATACTGTAAATATTAGCTTAACTTTCCTGTAACCGTTTTTTATCATGTGAATTTACTGTACATCACTGTGTTTATAAACGTTATTTTCCCCTGTATGTATAACTGTCTTATATAAGTGTATGATGTATCTGTTGTGTATCAACTATTGAACCTTGACCTTATCAGGTCCATCTTGTAAATGAGCCTTGCTCAATGATGTTCGCCTGAATAAATAAAGATTTGATGATGATGATGATGATGATGATGATGACTGTAGGTCATTGCAGGCAGCTTCAGGTGTTGGGCGACTCACATAGAGAACTGTATCATCTGCAAACAGATGGAAGTTGGCTTCTTTTATTCAGTAGTCGATGTTATTAATGTAGATTGCAAAAGTAAGGGCCCTAATATAGAACCTTGAGGTACCCCTCTTTGCAGAGTTTTTAAGGGGGACAGGCCTCCTTCAGCTTTAACTTGTTGAAGGTGCCCTGTAAGATATTAAGTAAACCAATGCAGAGAGGTGGGGTCCACACCTATGGTTTGAAGGGAGGAGAGGAGCAGACTGTGGTCGACGGTGTCGAAAGCCTTGCTTAGATCAAGGAAAACAGCACAAATAAAGTTTTTGCTCTCAAGATTGCGCTGCCAGTCATTAGTAACTTTGGCGAGGGCTGAGATAGTGCTATGTTTAGCTCTGAATCCAGACTACATAGGATTTAGCAGTTCCCTAGACTCAAGGTGAGTCCTCAGCTGTGCATTTACAATTTTCTCTAGGAGCTTGGACAGGACCGGAAGGAGAGAAATTGGCCTGTAGTTATTAAGATCGCCAGGGTCACCTGATATGAACAGTGGTATGACATGTGCTGTCTTCCATATAGGTGGTAAGGTGCCCTGAGACAGGGATAAGTTAAAAAGGTGGGTGACGGGTATCACTAGTACGTTGTAGGCAATTTTTAGGAAGTAAGAGTAAAGGGTGTCAGCCCTAGCACTTTTTCTAGCATCCAACTAAAGCAAGAGCTCCTCTACCTCTTTTGGTAGGGCAGGTTGAAGCTAGAAAGGCAGCGAAGCTATCAGAGTGCCAGGCAGTTGGCTGGCAGTCTGGAAGAAGTATGTTTGCAGGGGAGTTATCAAATGCCATGCCTGCAGTAGCAAAGTGGTTATTGAATGCGTCAAGTATATCCATCTTTTCAGTTATAGTCAAGTTGCCAGAGGTAATCTTGGTCGGGAGTGAATTTCCTGAGGAGTGGCCTAGCAGATCATTGATTGCGTTCCAGAGCTTGATTGGGCTCTTTGTGGCAGAGTCTAGTTCGATTCTCTGATTGTTTTGGTACATAAATTTCATAGTCTCCTCAACTGGGTCCAGTCCTCTGCAGTGTTCAGTCTGCACACTTTTTTCCAGAGCTTATCTCTTTCTAGAAGCAAGGACTTGATCTGAGGGGTGAACCATTTACAGGTTTTGGTCCTAGTTCGAACTTTAATCAGGGGAGCATACTCTTTAAGGGCCCTTGATAGAATGTTGTGGAAGATATGGTAAGCTGACGTAATCGTTTTGGCCAGGTAGAAATCTTGCCACTCAGGGGAGTACTTAAGCTCGTTTAGGTAGGCATGTTCATTGAAGTTGCACCTGGATCTCTTCATAGAGAACTTGCTGATGGGTGCTGGGTTGTTGGTGGATCTTACTCCCGCAATAAAACAATGGTCGCTGGCGTCTGAGAAGAAGACATCTGCATGGGAGAAGAGATGAGGTTTGCTCACCATTAGCACATCCAAAAGTGTACTTTTACTGGGGTTCTTCACGTTTGGGTGTGTTGGTTCAGTAATAAGTTGCGTCAGCCCATGTTCATCACAGAAGGATGCAAGGGGGGCAGCTGTGTTAGAAAGCCAGTCAAAGTTTAAAACTTTTATAGAACAACCTGGTACTACCAGACTTTTGATGAATCCAGAGTTCCAAATTTGGTAAGACCAGGATATTACTTTTTTTGGAGCATCTGTATCAACAGCGAAATATGCTGTCTTTTACAAAGATTTGTCAGAATATTTAATACCCTAGACACTCATAATTTTAAATGCAAGAATAGCAAGGCATTGTTTGAGCTTGAACCTTTCTCTAACCTTACAAATACAGGACCCCTCAGGGATAGCCAGAATAATAGACTGCACAACTGAGACAAAGAGACTGATAACCCTCTTACATGCCTATATTCTAAAGGGGAAACCCTCCAAATTGCTGAATTTGTAGGAATATGAGAAGAATGGTTGGGCATACCAATATTGGAAAGGAACTGTGCAGATATACAGGAGGAGGGTTGGAATGTGCCTCTCCCCCAAAAAAATTTAAACAAATGCAAACACGAAAACAAGTGTATTATACCCCTACTAGGTTACAGAAAATATCACCACAGTATAAAGGGTTATGCCCAAGGTGCAAGACTTAAACTGGAACACTACTCCAGCTGTTGTTTCCACATGTGAGACTAGATCAGTACTGGGATGACATTGAAAACATATTAAACAGCATCCTCAACAACCAGGTGAAGTAGAAAGCACAAATGATGCTACTTGGGGATCTAGAGAACCTACCAGGCCTACAAAGGGGCCAGACAATTAATCTATTTAGCACTGGTGGGGACAACATTGGAATATTAACTCAAGTGAGGAAAAACTCTCTATGAAGGTATGGCTTAACATGCTGAAACACTGTACATATATAGAAAAGTTAATATAAAGAACCAGGGGCAGTCTAGACATACAGCATATGACACCAGATGGTTAATACTGGAAGAACATATGACCACATAAAGCAATAGTCCCATCGCCCCCACAAGAAATTAGGAACAATGCAACAGACATGCAATACATGCAGTACACTAAAATACATTCTGACTATTAAAAAATGACACAACATGGGTTGGTGAACTAACTTTATTTAGTAACATACACTTAAAGTTCAAATGTTCTTTAATATATTTTTGTATATTTTTTGATGTATTCTTTTTAATACTGTTTGAACTGTTCCTGTATAACACTGGTAGAAAATAAGTCTAATGACCTAAAGACTAAGCATGCTGTACATAAAAAACAATACATGCTTATACTGATAAACTGATTCCCTTTATTTTCTTAGAAATGTATTAATCATCATTTTAAATGAACTGACCATAGATGTAGTTACTGGCATGTTTTTCTATGTAATCTTTTGGGAAATCAATAAACCATTTTGGAAAAAAAAAGTAATGCCTGCTTCTGTATGGTGTTTTTGAAGGGAAACCAGGGCCAACCTTCAATCCAGCTGTACTATGCTTCACATACACCATACAGTTGCAGCATTATAAAAAAACACTTTAACCTTTGTTTTAAAACCTGGGATTTAAAGATCCACTCGTGCCTTAAGAAGAACTATAACAAAACATAATATTCAGACACAGCCAAGCTTGTATTTCAAATCAGTTCTGTATTACTCCTCCCCATTGTTTATTACTGTTGTAATCAGCATGAAAACAAAATCTTTGTTCCTGAAGAGTTTCTCTGTTCCTGCTGCTTTCTTCCTACCTGAGGTCATATTGCACTCCTTGCGATATCACAGTTACTCCCATGGTAACAGCTTACGATGTCACAAAAGAAGATTATGACTTGAAGTAGGAAGTAAGCTATAGAGGCAGATGAACTCTGAGGTATAAAGATCATGTATTTATGCAAATTGTGGAAGAGAAATCTATAGAATATATAAAGAATGCAAATTGAATTGCACCTAAATATTATGTTATTCAAAGTTTTCTTTGATGCATCAGCAGCTCTTTAAGACCACTTTAGGAGACTCCATGGCAAACATGGGCACCATATTTCATGCTATACCAAAAGAAATCCAAAAGTTATATCTGTTTCTCTACAGTGTTTGGATAGCCAAAGCTTGCCATATCATCAGACACTGGAGGTGGCCAACAGGCAGTTGTGCTGGACTCTGCCTCACAAACACCATATAGATGCACCCCTTGATAACCACTTTAACCTTTGTTTTAAATCCTGGGATTACTTGCGCAGTATAGGATGCCTTGGAAAACATGTACATGGAATTTCATGTTTATACCATATGAAGCTCAAATGTTAATGCGTGCTTGTGTTTGGCATTTATGAAGGGGAAAGCAGTCCCTGCCTTCAGACTGTCGACCTGCACTGTGCTTCACATACACCATACAGATGCATTTCTCAAAAAACACATTAGCCTTTGTTTTAAAACCTAGAATTAATTTGCATTGGAGGTGATATCTTGAGAAACATGTACACATCATTTGAAGCTTATACCATAAGAAGTTCAAAAGTTATGCCATCTTCTGCACGGTGTTTGTGAAGGAAAAGCGGCTCCATCCTCAGACATTCAAGATGGCCATCAGACTGTCAATCTGCATTATGTTTCACATACAACATATAGATGCACCCCTCAATAACCACTTTATCCATTGTTTTAAATCCTGGGATTTAAATACACTGTAGCAGACACACTGGGGAACATTTACACTGAATTATATGTTTATACCACAAGAAATTCAAACATTATGCCTTCTTCTATACAGTGTATGTGAAAGGAAATCAGTCCCTGCCTTCAAACAGGTGAATTGCACTCTGCTTTACATACACCATACAGATACACCCCTCAAAAAACACTTTAAACTTTGTTTTAAAACTTGGGATTTAATGGTACTTTCAGGGACACCTTGGGGAACATGTACATCAAATTTCATGTTTATGCCACAACAAATTCAAAAGTTATGCCTACTTCTGTACAATGTTTGTGAAGAGAAAGCAGGGCTGACATCAAACATTTGAGGTTGCTATCACATCATCAATCAGCAGTCTGCTTCACATACACCATACAGATATACCACTGTGGAGGAGGGGGAAGCCAGACTTCTGGGAGGTTCTGAGTGATGTACCTGTGTATTTGCTGGAGTGGGGTGAGGTACAAATGCTGAGGGAACTGGATTGGACAACAGGAGCTAGACTAGACTGATTAACTCTCTTGAGAGTCAGATAGACCCAACTCACCCTCCCCATCCCTCCCCTCCCCAGTTTTATCTGCCTTTATGGGGAGGTGCTGTGTCAGGATTGGCAGTCAGTACACACTGGTGAAATCTTGGTGCTGATTGGCCATTTCTGATAAGTTCATATGGAGAATAAGGAAAAGACAATATCATGATTAGCTTTTAGAAGGGGGAACAACCCAGGGGATGGGGCAGACAGTATGAAGCAAGGGTAAGCTTCAATAGAGATAAGAGGTCAAGTAGGGGCAGGGGGAGGGTAGCAGGATGCAACAACTGTGGGGCAACTATCTTTTTAGGGGTTGCATAGGGAGCAGGGGGGTGCCTCGTGTGCAGGCAACTTAAGCAACTTGAGAAGGAGATTAGATGGTTATGGGAAGAGATAAGACGAGGGAAGGTAACAGAGTGGTGGTACAATTAAGGACTGGGGCACATGCAAGTGACTCAGAGGACTGCAAGCAAACCAGGACAAGGGGGTGAGAGGGGGAGGGGTAAATGGATCAAAATTGCCACCTCAGGAGCACTGAGTACAGATGAATGGGGGTGGAGGAGGAGGAAAGGGAACAGGGGAAGGAATGGCCCTAGAGCAGGTGGCAAATATGGGCTGCTCAATAGTATGCCAAGTAGAACTCAGAGCAGGGAGGAGGTGTCAAGCAACAGGTTCTCGGTGCTAGCTGCAGTGAAGGAGATAAATCAGGAGGACCTTGTAGACAAGACTAGTGAGGAAGAGATTACTCACAGCCCAGAGGCACTGGTAGGGTGACTAAATGGAGCATGGCTTCAATGAGTAAGACTAAGGGGATGGTATCCAGGGTACTGAATAGGGAGACAGTAGCTACAGAGAGGAAGGAGGGGAGTTATGAGAAGATTAAGGGAGGAATGCATTGGGGAGGGGGCAGCTGGTGCCTAGTACAGTGGGGAGTTGAAATCAAGTGAAAATGGGGAAGGTTAGGGGAGGGTAGGGCAGGCCAGAGACAGGGGTTGAAGTGGAAATGGCAGTGATGCATTTGGGACTAGAAGACCTGTCAGGGATGGATAAGGGATGGACAAGGTAAGCAAAACAAGGAAAAGAGAGAGTGGGATCCTTGTGCTAGAGAATTCAAATCTGAAGGGGATCAGATGGGGGAGCGAGGAAGAGAAGTATGGTTGAATATGGGTAGAGGCCATGCCAGGCATGACAACAGAAAGGGTGGGTCAATCAGTCCTGAAGTGTGTCAGGAGAGATAAGTAGAAACCTCACATAATTCTGAATTTGAGAACCAATGACCTGGTGAGTCATATGGTAGATGAATTTCAGGGGAGGTTTGAAGAGCTGGGGCTGATTTATGAGGAGCATGAAGAGCAGTAACCTTCTCAGAGGTGCTTCCAGTACCCAGGGCAAATACAGCAAGGAAGCTGAGGATGGAGGAATTTAATACATGGATAAGGAAGTGGTGTCCATCCAAAGGGTATGAGCTGGTGGTAGGGTGGGAAAGGACATGGGAGGACAAGGATATCTATGCATAGGACAGGCTTCACTTAAGTGGAGAGGGAAAGAAGGTCTTGAAACAGAAATTGGAGGAATACTTAGCAAACCATGATAATTTAAACTGGTAAGGGGCGTTGACAAGTGGGCAGAAGTCTGGCAGGATCCACAGGCAGGGAAGCCTAACAAGCTTACCCCCCATGCTAGCAGAAGGGGACTTACAGATAGGTCAGGAGGGGTTGCAAAAAAGGGATAGCAAGTAGGGAGGGGGCAAAGGAATCAGTGAATAAGGTGGTAATCTTGACTGCTAGGAGTTTAGGGAGCAAAACAGCAGAGCTACAAGCTCTCATGTTGGATGGGGAGGTGACTATGGTGACCATAACCAAAACATGGGCCAACCATTACCATGACTGGGACCTTGCAGTACCAAGGTATAGGATATTTTGGAGGGACAGTGTAAAAGGGAAGGGAGTTGGGTGGCACTGTATGTGAGGGAAGGTCTGAAGTGTGTCAGGGAGGAAGGGGAGGCAATGCAGAGTCATTATGGGTGTAGCTCGAGGACTCCAAAAACAGGACCCTTAGGATGGAAGTGATGTACAGGCCACATCTCAGACTGTGGAGTTAGACAGAGAACTAGGAGGGCATATCACAAGGACCTGCAGAAGGGGCAGTATGGTGATTGTGAGGAATGTTAACCTGCCAGAAGTATATTGGGGCACCCCAGCCACTACAAATAGGAGGGATCAGGTACTTCTGAATGCCTTTCAGGACAGCTTCCTATTGCAGATGGTCAACAAGCCAACCATGTTAGGGAATACCCTTGACCAGGTAATGGCAAATGGGGAATTTGTGAGGGGGCTGAGGGTAGAGAAGCCATTGGCAGGGAGTGACCACCACTCGGTGTGGTTCAGATTTGGGGAAGGAGGGAGTAGTATCGGGATCAAGGGTGTTAGACTTCAGAAGGGCTGACTTTGGGAATAATAAGGGAAATTGTGCAGGGGTATCTGTCCAAGATCAATCCAGATATGGACACTAATCAGAGGTGGAAGGTCATTAAATGGGGTATTGAGGAGGCAACTGCAACATGTACAAAGGTCCAGAGTAAGATGGCTAGGGCCTAACAGCCTAGCTGGGTGAGCATGGGATTCATGGAGAAGGCAAGAAAGAAAAAAGCCACCTTTAGAGGATACAAAAGAACAGGGATGGGGCGGATAGAGAGGATTAACTGAAGGAGTCAAGGGAGGCAACAAGGGCAGTCAGGGCAGCCAAGGTATCCCAGGAACTCAGGCTAGCACAGTGCATTAAATATGGAGAGAATTACTTCTTCAGGTACATCAGTAAGAAACAGTGCTTCAAGGACCAAATAGTAAGGATAAAAAGGAATGGGGGTGGATAAAGGAGCAGAAAAGGCAAAAGTATTAAATGAGTACTTCTGCTCAGTATTTACAAAAGAGAAAGGGGGAGCAATACCCTAGGTGGTTGGGGGCTGGACACGAGAGGTGAGGAGGAGACAGACATGGAAATCCCAATGGAGAGGGTACTGGAGGGTTTGAGAGCACTGAGGGTGGACAAGGCACAGGGGCTGAATGGCATGCACCCCAGGGTGTTAAGAGAGCTAGCAGAAGTCCTGATGAAAACCCTGGCAGACCTGTTTAATGCATCCTTGGAGTTGGGGAGTGTTCCACAGGACTGGAGGATAGCACACTTGGTGCCCTCTACAAGAGCAGCCCCAAAGATGAGCCAGAGAACTACAGACCAGTGAGCCTCACATCCATCATGAGAAACTGATAGAGATGATCCTGAAGGAGAGACTGGTTTCCCCTTCTAGAGGCTAATGGTCTGCAGGACAGCAGGCAGCATGGGTTTGTCTTGAGCAGATCCTGTCAGATCAACCTAGTGGAGTACTATGTCTGGGTAACCAGGCAATTAGACAGTGGGCATGCAGCAGATGTCCTGTACCTGGACTTCAGTAAAGCATTCAGTTTGGTGCTGCATGGGAAGCTAGGGAAGCTAGTTAGTAAACTGGAAGACACAGGGGCAGGAGAGAAGATGGTGGGATGGATAGTCAACTGGCTGCAAAGGAGACAGCAGAGTGTGGTGGTGGCAATGGAGCTCTCAACAGCCAGGACAGTGACAAGCAAAATGCCACAGGGCTCTGTATTGGGGCCAGTGATGTTTGGGATTTTCATAGCAGACATCTCAATAGACATCAAGAGCAAGATCAGTCTGTTTGCAGATGATACCAAGATGGGAGCAGTACTGGATGACTTGCAGAGATGTCAGGGGTTGCAAGAGGATCTGCCAATATTGGAGGACTGGTCAGACACTTGGCAGCTGAGGTTCAATACGAAAAGAAATGCAAGGTGCTACATTTCAGAGCAAAAACCCAAGAAGGAATTACCAGCTAGAGGGGATTCAGCTAGCCAAAACAGAGGAGGAGATGGATCTTGTGGTGATCATAATGGAAGCAATGAACAATTCCACACAGTGTAGAAAGGTAGCTGCAAAGGCTAACGGGATGCTGGGTTGTATTGCCAGAGGTATATCCTCCAGGAGGGGGGAGGTGATCCTATCACTATATAGATCACTGGTTAGACCACACCTGGAACACTGCATGCAGTTCTGGCATCCATACCTGAAAAAGGACATTAGTTTACTAGAGGTGGTGCAATGCAGGACAAATAAAAATTATTCAGGGACTATGGGGCTTGCCCTATGAGAGTAGGCTGAGGGAGTTGAACATGTACTCCATGGAGGAAAGAAGGGTAGGGGGACATGATTGAAACCTTCAAGTACATGAAAGGAATAAAAAGGTGGTCACTGAGGGGCTTTTCTAATTAAGGAGGGGGAGGGACACTCAAGGGCACAATCTAAGATTCGATGGGGTGAGGTTTAGGAGGGAAATGAGAAATGATGAGGACACTTTTTTACTGAGAAAGTAGTGACAGGGCGGAGACTACTACCAGAGGAATGGTATCCTGTAAGAATGTGGGCTGCTTCAAAAGGGATGGGACAGGATAAATGGAAGGGTCACTGCTGGAGGAGGGCGGGAGGGAGGGCAGCTGTAGTATAAGGGCTGCTAGATGCACAATTGGTGACTCGATAGACCAAAAAGTCTTTATCTGCTGGCATGCTCGTATGTTTGTATGTTTGTTTTAAAACATGAGTTTTAGGAACACTGTAGGGGGTACCCTGGAGAACATTTACACTAAATGTTATGTTTATGCCACACACAATTCAAATGTTACGCATGCTTCTGTATGGCATTTGTATGGCATTTGTGAAGGATAAACTGTCCTGCCTTCAGATAGTTAAGCTCAGTCTGCTTCACATACACCATACAGATGTACCCCTTGAAAACCACTTTAACCTTTGTCTTTAAAGCAGGGATTTAAGAATACTTTTGGGAACACATACACTACATTACATGTTTGTACCACAAGAAATTCAAAAGTTATGCCTGCTTTCGTACAGTATTTGTGAAGGAAAAGAAGTTCCTGCCATCAAACTTTTGAGGTGGACACAATACAGATGCACTCCTCAAATACCACATTAACCTTTGTTTTAAAACCTGGGATTAAAGTGCACTGTAGGGAACTCTTTGGAGAACATGTAACCAAATGTCATGTTCATAATACAGAAATTCAAAAGTTATGCCTGCCTTTGTATGGTGTTTGTGAAGGGCAGGCAGTCCCTGCCTTCAGACAGCTGAGCTGCAGCCTGCTTCACATATACCATACAGATGCATTCCTTGAAAACGACATTAACCTTTGTTTTACAACCCAGAATTTTAGTGCCCTGTCGGGGACCCCAAGGGGAACATGTATGTTAAATGTAATGTACATGCCACAAAAAATAGAAAAGTTTTACCTGCTTCTGTAGTGTTGGTAAGGAAAAGAATTCCCTATTATCATACATTTGAGGTGGGCATCAGACAACTGAGCTGTAGTCTGATTCACGTACTCCACACAGATGCACCCCTTGAGAACCACTTTAATCTTTGTTTTAAAACGTGGGATTTAAGTGTACTTTAGGACACAGTTTGGGGAACACATACATTGAATGTCATGCTTCTACCACAAGAAATTCAAAATGTTTCCTGTCTCTGTAGGATGTTTGCAAAATGAATACAGGCCGTGTCATCAGACATTCAAGGTGGCTATCATACAGTCGAGCTGCACTCTGTCTCATAGAGTTGCACCCCTTGTAAACCACTTTAACTTAACATTGAACACATTAACTTTAGACAAGTAATAAACTAGTCTGGCAAAAATAAGTATCTTTTAGTAACATATTTATTTTACATTACTTTTCTTTCCCAATTTTTGTTCTAATTGCACTGTGCTTTTCTTTACTTTAGTTTACTTTTCTTTTATGGTAATAATACCCTCACTGTTTTCAAGGTAAAATTAAACAGACAGCCCAGTGAGCAAGCAGAGAGTCAAAATGTGTGTCAGTCACATTTACCTAGCCTTCAATTACAGAAAATCACTTTATTTTACTAGACTTTTCCATTGTTAATGTTATTTTTTACTGCTTTAAGCGTTTCAAGAATAAAACATATTTTACAGTCAACAAACCATACAGACAAAGCTGTATGTCAGCCGACAGCCACATTTGCTGTGCATAGCCATAGGATATGGGATAACAGGATTTGTACTGTTTTGAGGAAAAAATACATTACACTACAGTGAGCAAGCAAGAGAGACATGAAGTACACTATGTCAACATTTACTGAACATTGCCAGCATGTACAGTAAATTACTTTTCTGTATTTTATTTTCCTTTCCTTTTTGTTAAATAAGGTAATAAGATCATTACTGTTTTATGAAACAAGCACAATAGAATACAATGCAGTAAGCAAGTTAAAGAGACAAAGCTCTACGTCAATTAAATTCAGACTGGAAAAATGTACTGAAGTGGTAAAATTCAAACTTTATTTTTAGAATTCACCCATGGGTTTCTCATCATTTAAATTTCACTCATTAACTGTGCACATTATGTTGTATTTTTCACAACAGCGTATGTTATACATCTATATGGACGAAATGTGCACTGTACCTTTAAACCGGTGCAGATTTAAAGAGCTGTCAAAGTTGAATAAGGATACACCCCCTGATGAAGGCCAGCAATAGCAAAAGCACCAGGGCACCAAGGTCTGTGAAGTATCAAGCAACATTTAAACTTTTTGCAACTCTGCTCATGAATTAAATTTTCCCCGAGTGCAATTTTCCAGTCTGAGCGTCAGAAAATTGAGGCTAGCCGTCTTTAAAATTAACCATCACAATATTCCTGGATGTGCTGCTTTTTTATATTTTCTATGTCAGTCATGTTTGCAGCACATAACCATAAATTAAATCATGTTTCTTAATTGTTCTTTACTTTTCTTAATTTGACATTACATTTCTCTTTTTCTCCTTAAATAACTTAATTTTCCTTTTCTTTGTCATTAATTGTCTTTCTTATTCATGTTTTTTATAGTTAGAAGTTATTACTGTGTTAATTTTTCAAATACAATTACAGATTCATATTGGCAATGACATTTTAGATAATACAACTTCTGTAACAGCATCATATAAAAGGTTTCTAGACAAATGCTGTTAGACTTGGTGTCCTAGCGGGGGTGACAACCTTGGGATAACAACTCTAAAGAAACTTGTGAAGGAAAATGATTTCATTTGACTCCATGAAAATGACCAGTCTGGAATTTACACTTTGTAAGGTGGTTAAGGCTCCAGTCTGATGGTACTTCTGCACCTTGTTCCTCTGGTAGCTTGATTGGAAATTGAACAGTGACCTCGTACTTTCAACTGTCAGTTTACTCTCACCCTGTATTTCTTGTCTGCCTGTGTATATGGGATAGTGCTCTTTGGTGGTCTAGTACAGGTAGCTTGGCAAAAAAACAACCAATTTGGATTTTGCACGAGTTTGAACTTAATTATCCTCCCACTGTTTGTGAATTTTGCTTCTTTCCCTCTAGAAATCATCTGCACATGCTCATAGCTGGCCATTTCCCCAGCTCCATTAGCCACTCAGCTCCATGTCTTTCTATTGCCAGAGTAGTGCAATACTCACTAGACCATGATCACAACCATTGTTAACCCACTACTTTGATTGCTGATGGTATTGTCCAAGGTGCATTTGTCCCCCTTCAGTTGATGGCCTAGCATGACTATGGTGGGGGAGGGAGTTTAATGTCAATGCAGTGGTAATGATCCCCCTGCATACTCTTTGGACTTTGTTCCAGTACTGTTTAAGCTTTGAGCATGAACATAGCACATGAGGTTTGGGGCCTGTTTACTCTTCACATCACCAGCACTTGGCTGTGGATGTGAGGCCTCATTTATGTAATTTCTCATTGGTCCTGTGTAAGTGTTGCAGTATTTTTGCTATGTGAAGCAGTTTTTGGAGTATTTCACTTCTCATAAAATGTTTCTCCAGCATGTGTCCCATGCCTGGGGGGTGATTTCACACTGCAGCTCTGTGCGCTATTGCACTTGGACTTTTATGGATGGATCTGAGTACAGTCTTGGGAGGACTCTATAAGTGTGACTTGCCTTTGGAGTTCCTTTCTGTGATGGCTGGAGAAGCTGGTCAGGCTCCTTTGCCTTGGTTGGTCAGAAGCTTGATCCAAAGAAGCTAATGAGGGCATGCCTAAGTTGGAAATACTTTATCTCCAGTGATCTTGTTTAGGTTAACTGAATTGGTTTGAAAGTTGTTGATATGTATTCGGCATGCCAGTGGGCATTTCAATTAATTATAGATGAGTAAAGACAAAGCACACACCATTATTTGTAAATTTATAAATGTTATTGTGGGTGGCTGAAAACTGATATCTGATCTCCCCGAAATACCCCTAGGTACTGCTTCTGTATGATGCTTCATCAGGGGGACGGAGTCAGAATACTAGTGCTCATTTAAATATGGCATGGAACACAGATCAGTCAGACAGAACACTCAGTTGGAAGTGGTTCATGCAGGGTGTACACCTGGGCAATGAGATGTGGGTCCAGAGAGTAGCATGTCATACTTCTTGGAAAGAGCGGTGATTTGATGCACTATGTTGGGCTATTTGTTGGTCCCCTCTGGCATTGCAGCTGGTGTCCCTGCAGTGTTTTTGTTCCTTAATTACCTAGTTGCAGCTTCATAATAGGAAGGGAAGATGCCTAGCTGCACTAGAGAGGCATAGCAATAATGAGTCTACTGAAAGAAATTCAGGAGGTGGTTCTGTTTCTTTTGTGTTATGAGCATATGGGCAGCAGGGCTGGCTGATTCTTAAGTTCTTAGTAGTTTGAAGTGTCAAGCAGGCAAATGGCAGCTGGATGGGCTCCAAGACTGTGTACAAAATTGCTCTAGTGCACCTTCCTGATGCACCATCTGTACTGAGTGGTGTTTAGAGTGAGATCCAGCAGCCTGTCCCTGGGCCCTTCACTTGAAAAATGTGAGTGGAATGGCACCAAAGTGCTAGCACAATGCTCTCTAGTCAGACATCCAAGTGGACTATGATTTAACTGCCCTCACCCCACTCCCTGCTGATCTTAGCCTGCCATCAGCTGTAATCCATGGTTCACTAACCCTTGTGCTCAGACTGCACTCAGAGGCAGCCCAAAGCATGGCTTGTATTCAGTACTCATCCCTCCTAGAAAAATAACATTACTGCTTTATAGTGATTGACAAATTTTGATTCTTGATGCACACAAGCTCTAAACTGCCCAGCTGAACCTCTTTTGTTAGAGCAGCAGTAAGTGACTGATGACTACAGTTGCAAGGACAGGGTCATTTCTGAAGGGATTATCCTGTCCTTAGGGCTTACCTACAAGCTCTTGTCTCTGGGATGCCCTTTTTATGGGTAGTGTGACATCAGTCTGAGTCCTATCATGCAATTATTATATTTTCTCTGCTTATTGACAATATCATCTTAAGGACTGCATCCTTAACACCTCCTGAGGCATTGTACCCACACTATGTTATCCACCCAGCCTTTGCCGGCATACTGCACTGCCTAAAGTTTCGACAAATGTACTCACTCTAATACATTGTTGTAACCAAGTCTGCAATGCTGCTCTAATTATGTCCTGCTATGTTACTGTATATATTGCCTGCAAGTACTTTATGTTATACTTAATGTCATGTTATATTTGTTGTATCTCTGTAACATGACAAGGAGCCTTTGAAAATGAGTCCCTAACTCAAAGGGTTGTAATTCCGATGTGAATATAAATAAAAATAAAATAAATACAAATAATTTAATCTGGGATTGTGAGGACCTGCGCACACTAGGAAGACAGTACAACACTGAAGTATTTTGAGGGAGGAGGGAGGGATGGAGTTGAGAGGGATGTTACTGCCACCGCTGGAACTGACTGAGTCAGGGCACCACCTGAGTAAGTACTGCACTAGACAACAGCCACACAAAAAAGTATACATTAGGTAGTATGTAAGTTCTTTTTTGTCATACCAAGACTCCAGATATGTATCCAATGGAGATGTTGTGGCATGCCATGAACACATTTATTAGGAGAAAAAAAACACTGACAGCACAAGGACTCATTAATGCCATCTAGTTAATTTGGAAACTGCTAAAAAGAAGACACTGCAGGTGATACGTTGCACACTTACTGAAAGTGTTGCCAACCATAGTTGTCAAGCAAGGCAGCACAACAGGAATGTGGCTAACATACTCAGCTGTACAATATTTGTTGTTTAAATTATTTATTGTTTTGAACTTTTTTTCTACTGCACTGTACTGTCTTGTACAATATGTGCTGAATAAGGTATAGTAATGCTTTTGATGTTTTCTGACACAGTAAAAGGTTACAATGTTGAACTGTATTGCAGACTCTAGTGCACTGTATATATGTGAAACGTATTACGTCATGAAATATTTCAATAAAATCCCCCCCCCTACACAATGATAACACACAGTAAATAGTAGTATGTATAAGACGCAGAAGCAATGCCACATTTCATTAAGTGGTATCAGGAGGAAGGGAGACACATCCAAGACCATGGTTTCCCAAAGATCTCTACCACTACTGTTTTTTTATTCTTCCTTTCTGAAAGCCTGGGTATTGTGAAATTATATTGTCTTGCAAAAATGAGCAGCACATTTATAAGGCCCCATTGCAAGTGCTGTACCATATAAAGACAAATTCTGGTCAGAGCTGATATGGCTGCAGCCAAGCTCGCAGAGCTCTCAAAGGAACACAGAACAGTACGCCATGTCCAAGATGGCTGCCAAGGCTCAGTGTACATGCCCATAAAGTTGTAAATATGCAACTTCACTTCGGCAGTTGCGGTAAGTTGCACATACTGTATGTGCAGAGCCCCAGTGGCCATCTTGGGTGTGGCAGACAATTCCACCATGAACTCAGTGCACATGCGTGACTCAGCTGCAACTGCAGATGTGATGTTGCACATGTGCCACTAATTGCATGCACACTGAGCTGCAGAAGGTGGAATGAGTGGAGTATTTTTGAGTTGCTGTACAAGAGTACTACAGCTCCAAAACTGTGCTTCAGTCTTGTTTTTATAGCTGCAGTGTTGGGAAGAAGGCTGCAAGATCTGCCCACTGCAGCCATAAAAGAAGCATTATTTTTGACATAGACATTTCCATGCACAAGTTATCCACTGTGCAAGTAAGCATAAGTAGCAAACTACATTACACGACAGATACCCTTTATGCTTAACAGAAATTCAAACTGTGTTGTAGGGTCACTTGTAAATGTATTAAAATTACTGTGGGTGGCTGAAAATGGACATCTGATCTTCCCTACATACCACCTCTGTATGAGGCTTCATCAAAGGGCAGGAATCAGTATAATAGTGCTCATTTAAATACTATGTAGTACTAAATCGTTTCATACCAAAGATTTCAACTCACCCCAATAGGTTGAGAAAAGAGGACCACTTTGTGGGTGCACTGACACCATGTCATAAACTTTACACCGAACCCTCCAATAGGGATCTCCAGATACCCCATGATACATATTTCATTACACTACTGGCAGAAGATTAGAAGGTCCCTTCACATCTCCCAAATACCTAACTCTCATGCACCTCTTTGGGGAAATTCTATGTTCTCTGGTGACTGCAAAATACCTCCATTGGCCTTTGGGATACAGGCTGGCATCGTCACTGTACAGAACACATGTACAGTAGCCATACTCCGGAAACCATCACTGCCTTGAAAAAATAAATATGCAGTCAAAAAACTGTATGGTCAAAACAGTGTGGCAGTTTAAAGTTTCTTTATATTAGAGCAGTTTTAAACCACACTCGAACTACTGCACGCTTTTGGGGAGTCCATGCAGTGCACTTTTTGACCGTGCAGTATTCAACCACATGTTTATGTGGTGGACCTGCCAAACACTTATCATGCACTTCAAAGACCTTGCTTTGCATTGTAATCTACCACAAAGGGATTTTTGGCACTGTCTATAAATTAGGATGGCAATCACCCACTACCAGCACTCTAATCCACTGAAGGCAATGGTTGCTCAGGCTCAGAATGTCACCTCCTTGATAAAACTGCAGAGTGGTAGAACTGGTGCCATCTATAGATGCCTGAGAGATGCAAAACCTCCATCTACTAACAGCAGTAAAACCACGTGGGAGAATGAGCTAAGCATCATTATTTCTGATCAAGAGTGGATGAACTGTTTGGAGGAGGGCCCACCAGGCAAGTAGGAGTACCCAAGCCCAGCTCACTCATTTAAAAATCTTGCATTACTGGTAAAGAACACCCTTATACCTGCACAGGTTGGGGGTGACTCCCAGTGACAGATGTTTGAGATTCAAAATATTCACACAGGCTCCCTCCCACATGTCCTGTGGTCCTGCCCTATGTGCCATCCTTTTTGTGAGGTCACTACTTTTTGTCAAAAAATCCTCTCGAGGAGCTATCTGATCGATGAAAGATTTGCACTTTTGGGAGTCACTACACAACCTTTTATAGGCCTTTCCTACATGCTCCACTGGGGACTGGCTGCCACTATCACAGCTTAGAGACTCATCCTCCCAAGATGGAGGATTCCAGATGTTCCCACATCAAATGAATGGTTGCAGACAGCAAGCCAATTGGCATCCCTAGAGCGCCTTTGATATCTAGCCATCAATAAAACCAGTCCTATAACAATGTCTGAGGCTCCTTTCTCAGACTAAGATCCAACAATGGGTACACTACAAACAGCAGAAATTCAGCACCTCTATGTTTATACATTTAATATATATAAGTGTGCATGACAGTATCACCTCTGCTTTTACTGTACACCCTGTATGATGTGACATTTTGCTCAGTGTGCACTGGTTTAATGCTTGTTTTTTGCATGTGATGTGGAAACATTTTTAATAAAAAATTTAACATAACAAATACTGCATAGGATTAACATTTGTAAAATGCGTTCACGAAAACATGTGCTGGCAAAAACTTTAATGTGCAACAGTGGTGAAACCTCTTAAAGACACAGGGCTTGATTCTCAAAAACCCTTAGATTGATGCAAGCTGTGGGAAAAGGCAGCTTACAAAAAAGCCTGATGCATCAGGAACCCTGCTCCCAATTCTCTATCGGGCAGAGTCCTGGTGGCAAAGTCCCATAGCTTGTGACAACTGTGGCTGTGCACCAAAAAGACAGTGCATCCAGACAGTGTGCTGCAAGCCATGGGGAGGCAGTGCTCTACTCTACTCCCTGGTGGTCTAGCAGTCCCTCGCAACATGCCCCTATATGAACATGTTTGCATAAATCTTTACCTGGTGATCTAGTTGCCTCCCCCACCAAAATGTCTGAATATGAAAATGTGTACAAAAATCTATTCCTGGTGGTCTACTGGACCCCTTGGCAAGTAGTGCCTACCACTGTGCTATCCCCCCAGCCTGAATCCTGATCCATCAACCATCTCTGCCCTCTCTCATTACCGCAGCCAGCCACTGACTGAGCTGTCACTACATGCATACTGTATACATTATACATATAGAGACGGTTAAATTGGCAGCCAGCAGGGGTGGGGAGAGGAGGGCTGTGCTGGTTTCCAGCTCTAGGTTTTGTCTGGGAAGAGTAGGGTGGAGCGCATTTCCTGCTTGGGCGGGGGTCCACTAGATCACCAGGAATAGATTTTGGTACACATTTTCATATGTGAGCATGTCAGAGGGACTGCTGACCACCAGGTAAATAGTTAATTTAACTGTTTCATATATGGGCATGTCGGAGGGGTTGGAAGCCTCTTGAACACCAGGTAAAGATTTACTTAAATGTTTACATATACAAGCATCTTGGGGGGACGCACATGTGAGGGAGGGCTTCAACTGTGGTGCAAGTGGTCAAACCCTCCCAGAGGGTGATATTCTAACTACCCTAAGAACAGCCCTGGCTATTCTAAGGATACTTAGATTTTCATCCTCTGGGAGAGTATTGACAATCCCGATTTAGGGGATGTGGCAGCTTGAATCTGCTGCCTGCCCCCTAGCACCATGCAGCGGCCCATTTTGTGGTGCATGGGTTGTGCAAGCCTATGGGTGCAGGCAGCCTGCGGTTAATGCAGGATGGCTTTGAGAATCACTCATTGTGCATCTTTTGGTGCAAGGGTCACTTTGCACCATTCTGTGTGGTACAAGGCCCTTGCACTTTGACAGGAGCTTTGAGTATCTGGCCAACAGTGTACTGAATAAGTCAAAGCAATTCAGTTCCTTTTGAAATCAAACTGAGACACCCTTGTAAAAAATAGCTGGCAAGTATAAATTATTATGGTTCTCTTTAAAGGGAACACAAAGACTGGCCAATTAGTTCTATGACCCAAAAGTGCCTACTTAAATTAATTCAAAAGAAAATCGAAGGTGTCTCACAATGCAATAAAAATTCCTTAGGAACTTGACTATTATTCTTATTAAATGTTCTTTGTGTTTCAAATGCAGGAAAGGTGACACTTTAGTGATTGAATAAATACATATGTATTAAAATATCAATTAATTGCCAAAGAGATGTAATCCCTTTTCCCTGACAGACCCTTCAGTGAATTGTTTTTCTTTCAATACAGATCCAATCATTGCATGAGAGGGGGCGTGAAAGGGATGTGACAGGTTCAATTCAGTGCATTTGGCTGCTGGTTACCAGACTGCTTGGGAGTGTTTAATGAGTGTGCAGTGAGGCTAAAACACAGTAAATCAATCCCGCACTCACCACCACAATGAAGGCTGCTCACAAAGTCTGAAGGCATGCTAACATTTATTAAAGTGCCGGTGGAAAAAAACAACACACGTCTTGATGCATTTCGGAACACAAATCCTTTTTCAAAAGACATTTGTAGTGAGGCTCTTGGGCAGAGGTCGATCTTAACATTGTTTTACTAGCCTAAACACTAGTGCAAATTGACCAGGGCTAGTGCAGCTAACTCTCTACTTGCCCATCTTGACTAGTGCAGATTTTCATGGCTGTTAATGAAATGAAAGAAGTCTCTAATTAAGCATTCTCTAATCCTCATGCTAATCTCTCTCAATGTTCCAGATGGCCAGGTGTGATTAACAGCTCATTAAAAGCTGCAATTATCTTGCAGTTCAAGAGAGGGATCCCACAAAAGACTCAATGTGAGTCATTATCACTTCACTGGTAAGACTTTCAGCTAGTGTCCAGGGTGTGATCAAGGGTAGAATGCTTTTAAGTCACTAGGTTCCAGTTTTCTGAATGTGTCTATGTCTAACAATTTGTCCAATATTATTAAGACCAGTGCCCCTCATTTCTCTACATTTTGTGTGTTTGTATCCAACATTTCAGTGACAAAACTCAAAGAGGTATACATGACTGGACCTGCAGGTGGTGGGTTTTATTCCTGCCTCACCATAACTTCTCTCTCCCCTCCAAATCTCTTAACTTTGTTCTTTCCCTGGACACCACTACAGACCAGACTCTGAAGTGACCATCCATAGATCCATAGCTGCCATTACTGGCAAATGTAGGGGATCCCCAGCTCTTCTAAATGGACCATGCCAGCATCACCATCCATACAATTCCACCTGTATCCCACTCAGCATGTCCTTTCAGCCTAAAAACAAAGCTTTGGATCATGTATGGCAAAAAAATAAACGTTGATAAAATACAGAATTTGAAACATTGAAATAGGCATTTTTGGGGCTCATAGATCATCCTATACAGAAAAAGAGATAGTATAACATTATGCTTGTGTACCGTTTCCCCTGGGCTGATGAAAGGACAATGTTAAAGAAAAATCTGTTATTGTTGGGGCAGAGCATATTAAAATCAATGCTTTTGCAAATAAAAATATTATAGTTTTCTATTTCCCAAGCCCGTTAGTGTTGTCTAGCCCCCACCCCAAAGAAACCTTAGATGTGCTCCTGGCTCACTTGAGACTGTACAAAACATTTCAAAGGTGCAGGTCTCCAGTTGACTATGGGGGGAGGGCTGAGAGTGTCTCTCTCTCTCTGCCTGACTCTGTTCTTTGCCCTGTGGGTGGTGGTGACAGTGCGGTGAGGTGCATCATGATGTCAGCTATTGTGTGTGTGTGCAGAGCTAGGATTGCTTAATTGAACATTTGCTGTTGTGATGTCCTCTCTCTGTCTGGTGGGGGGGGCAGATAGAGGAAGAGAGGAGACCATGGTACAAAACAATGGGGGAGGGGTGCTCACTGTCTGTGATGGCATTGTAGTCTTTTTTTCTGCTGTGGAGCTGGAAACAATGTGGGATTTCTTGGTTCTGCTTGCATTGTTTCCTGTATAAGTGATCAAAATTTACCATTATAATTAAGGGGTAGTGCAACCATCTGCGGGCTAGTGTAATTTTGAATCAACTTGCCCTGCTGGCTAGTGTAAAAAAAGGTTAAGGTTGACCCCTGCTCTTGGGTATTTTCTCACAAAAGATGGTACAGAAGAGCATGGTTCCAAGGAAAGTTTCCTCACATGCTACCCACTTGGGGAGTGGGGGTTGTATTAGCAGCATTATGTGTAGATACTAGTGATATTTGGTGAAAAACATGTGCTGACCATTTAAGCTGGAGGTTTGGGAGGTAAAGGCTTCTGTTGTTCAACTCTTACATTAGCTTCAGATAACTAAACCTCTTGGGACATTTGCTCCAGAAGAAAGATAGCATGTCCTTGTGGATTTTTGCTATTGTTTTTGGGTCTACTGATATGGGTATGTTGTCTATAATGTACTGCACTCTTGCTACTGCCATCATTTTATAGGCATGCACTTTCCCCAGTGGGTTAGGTGTAGGTGATTCCATCTTGAGATATCCCCTTCCAGTTTTAGCTTGAGGGATACTAAAGTCATCTTTCTTTTTTTTTTTCATAATTCAAATTTTATTAGTCATCTTTCATTTTTGTTGTAGGGCCCATGAGAAATTAATGCCCAGGAATTTGATTTGATCAATTGCAACTGTCATATTCTAGGGGTATCCTACTGGTTTTGTCAATAGGGTGTGAGAAGGGAGTAGAATTGACTTGGAAATGTTGATCTTATATCAAGCCAGTTTACCATATGATGTGATTCAGTCTATTAAGTGCATCACTGAGTATTGCGTCCATGTTAGAATTAGCATAATGTCCTCCTAAGATGCCATGACTTTATGATCCCCACCTAGGAAGATACCCTCTATGCCTTATGAACTGTACAAGGGGATGAAGGAAAAGGTTGAAGAGAAGGGGGAGAGGAGGTAGCCCTGCCTTGTGCCTCTTGCTAAGGGAATGGGTGATGAGGCTAATGCTATTTTTACTGACTAATGATGCTGCATTTGTGTACAGGACTGTGATCAACTTTATTATTGTAGTACCAAAACCAAAAAGATGAAGGATGTGAAAAAGGAACTTCCATTCATCAAGCTGAATGATTTTCTAGTTTCTAACAACAGCAGAACCATGGGAATGTGTGAGTGGGCTGCCTTCCACTTGATGTGAGTTATGCTTCTGATGTTATCTGAGCCCATTCTGCATGGTACAAAGCCTGCTTTATCTCCATCAATCAGTTGTGGGATCACCAGCTTTATCTTCTCTGCTGTGACTGCCATGTACTGGGGCCTTGTCATAGTGGAACTATTTCTTGTTGGTTCCTCCAGTTTAGTTGCACTGTTTCTATCCCCACATACTTCCCTGTGTGGAGCTGAGGTGTACCTAAATTAGCTTCTTGGTTGTTCCCTTTTCCTCCTCTTCCACTAGTTTTGTTTGGGTCAGATATGCGGTCATCCATGTGGGGGTTGTGAGTGCACAGTTGAGGCAGGATGCAGCCTGTTATTCCATCTATGTTCTATGTGAGGATTAATAATTTTGGGCAGCCGACAATATAGACTGCATGTTAAAGTCATGGTTACTGTTCACCCCTGTGGCATGAATACAAAGAATTCAGATAGAACACTCAGTTAGAAGTGGTCCAGGCTGGTATACACCTGAGAAGTGAGATGGAGGTCCAGTGAGGAGCACCTCATACTTCTAGGGGACAGCAGTGATTGGTTGGACTACTGGCTGGTCCCCTCTTGCATTGCAGCTGGTGGCCCTGAAGTGGTTGTCTCTTAATTATCTTGCTGCAGTTTCACAATGGGAGGGGTGAAGCCTATCTGCACTAGTGAGGCACAGCAATAACGGGTGAAGGAAATTTGGGGGAGGGTCTATATCTTTGGGATTGTGACCATGTGGACAGCATGACTGGCTGGGTCTTACATTCATAGTAGTTAGGCGTGCCAAGCAGCACTTTTCTAAGACCATAAGTAAAGTGTTGCACATTAGTAAAAATGACAACTGACAAATATATTTTGGCAGTACAGAGCTCTGACCAGAAAGTTCCATCCCTCTTTCCTAATGTTGCAATATGATGATTTGGTGTTTACAACCTCCAACACATAGATTTTCACCTGGTCACCATCACAGCTTTGCAATTTGGAGCAAAGTTGTTGCCAGCTTTTTCAGATGTTAATAATCTGCCCAAAGACCTGTGAACTGAGTAAATAGGAGAAGAGAACACATGGGCAGGACATGGTTAGAGGCTTTAGGTCGCACCTGGAAACAAGCTTTAGGTTATTGTATCTTTCCTGGTAAAACATTTTCTCTTTTCCCTTTTACTTTCCTTTAGGTCAAGTTAAAGATCAGCTTTGAGCAGGGTGAAAGGGAAAATGCAGAGTATGGAATGCAATGTTGTTTTGGTACATAATAATTTTTGCAAAAAAAATATCTTTAATGAAAATCTGATGTCAGATCCAAAGTACAGCACAGAACAGTATTGGGATTCAGATAAGCATTATGTGCCCTGAAAAAATAATATACTAATCTAATTCAAACAAAAAGCTGGCAATACAAGGAAAAACTATGGGAAAACCTTCCAGAGTCAGTCAGGGAAAGGCACAAAATTATTTTTTAATTTAGTAGCCCTAGACACAGGGAATAGAGATTCCAATATATTGAGAGTGATAGGAAAAGCAAAATGGGAACAGCACTTTAGAAACTGAAACTGATGGCAAATAAGGGGTGCTGGGCCCACCCGGTCTGCCCATTTTTATTATTGTCAATTTTGCTGCAGACCCTACTTGATCTACAGCTCTGTCTCTCCCCCCCCCCACCTTCCTTATCCCAAGGATTACCTTGTGCCTATCCTAGGTATTTATGAACCCAGCCACTGTTTCTACCCCACTACCTCCACTGGAAGGATGTTCCAGGAATCCACCTCCCTTTCTTTGAAAAAGTATTTCTTCCCATCTCTCCTGAATCTACCTCCCTCCAGTTTCATAGCATGTCCTATTAGTTTAGTATATGGGTCTGGAGCAAAATCAAATATAGAAATGCATATCCCTAGTTATGCCTCAAGAACTGAGATGCAAAAACTATTAGGATCAGAAGAGGAAGACTTTCTTTGAGCTATTCTAGCCAAAAACTGAAACAAGGCCACTGGTATAGATTATGTTCCTTCTGAAATATTTCACAACCACCCTTCTGAATGGAGAAAAATATTGCCTAATGTCTTTAATTCTACTTTCCTGTATCTTACACTATCAAAGGTCTGGAAAAAGGAAATGTTGAGCCCCTACTAAAAAAGGGGACCATTAGTGAGGTCAGTAACTCCAGATCAATAATCTTACTATGTGTAGGTCTGAAAGTGTGGACCAGATTGATTGTAAATCATTTAGAACTTTGGGTAAAGGAACCCAACTTACCCTTAGAAGCACAAACTGGCTTCAGAGAAAGATAAGCAAAATAGATACATTTTTTCTACTAAATGCCATCATTGAAAAGTATGCTTATGGAAAGAAAACTAAAATATGAAGTTGCTTCACTGATATCCGTCAGGCATTCAATAATGTGAACAGAAACTTGTTGAACATTTTAAAAGAAAAATAAAGTGATGTTGCTTTTTTGGCTCATATAATTCACAAAGAGAATTCATCCAGAATAAGCACCAAAAGAGATGGGGCTACCACAGACAAAATTTTAATTAAAAAGGGGATCCCCATCCATCCTCTCCCTCCCAAGTCCTTGACTTCTGGAACAGCGTATCTTATCCTCCAGTAAATCCACTCAGCCCTTCCTACTCCTTCCTTTTCTTATACCATCCCTGTCTCTCTACCCCATTTCACCAGCTTCTCCCCTAGGTATTCTAGTCAAGGACATTGGAGAAGAAGGGGTCTGGCAGGGACTATCACAGAAGGGGGGGTGCAGAGTGACTGGGGGATGTGGGGGGAAATATCTCAGGTGCAGTGCAAGGGGGGAGGAGGTGGAAGTCACATTGCATGCAGGAGAAGGGGTGGAGGAGGGGACGGGCATATTAGGGCTACACCAAAAGGTGGCACTAGGGGAACTGTAGTATAAGAAAAGGGTCAGGAAGAAAGCACTGGAAGAGCTGGAGTTGAGATCCTGGGAGGCTGAAAATGAACTGGAGGAAACCCTGCAGGGTAGGAGCTGCAGTAGGAGACTGGGGCATGAGCTGGGCAGGGTGCAGAAGAGGGGAATATGCATACAGGGCAGGTGGTAAGGAGGAACACTTCCCCAAGTGGGGTACGGTGCTCAAAACCTTCTGCAAAGATGGGCAGGACAGGAACATTTGGAGGGGGATCAAGCACAGTTGGCACAATCTTGCACAGTGATGCAGATAAGCGAAGGACAGGAGCAGTTGGGGGGTCAGGTGAAATTGGATTATGCTCAAGCAGTGATGCAGGATGGGTCTGCAGGGATGAAGGAAGCCAGGCAGAAGTACAAGGAATGAAGAGGTATGGGAAGGGGGAGTCTGATGAAAGGCTAAAGGGAGAGGATGAAGAGGCACAGATGCTGGGTGTGGGTAAAAATCAGGATAGGCTAGGTGATGGGGAACAAAAGATGAGCAGGGGCAGAAACCAAGTAAGGATGGAACATGAGGAGGAGTCCAAAGGGAGCCAAACCCTGTGACACAAAACTAGAGGCCAAAAGGACACCCAGGAAGCAGGGGGCAGTAGAGTGGCACTCTTGGGGGACTCAATAATTAAGGGGCTAATATGGGGAAGGAAGGGAGCAAAAAACAATGCAGTATGGGTACAGTGCATGCCAGGGATGATGGTGCTGGAGTTGAGGCATCATATTCCTTCCTGGGGTAAGTAGCAGGATATAAGGACACATCTGGTGTTTCACCTGGGCACAAATGACTTGGAAGGGAACAGTCTGATAGAGGTACAGGCAAGGTTCTAGGAACTTCCTAGGTTCTGTAGAAGCAACACTGTTTTTCCTTCCATTTCCTTCTCTGAGGTGTTGCCAGTACCAAGAGCGAGCACACCCAGAAAGGGAGAAGATAAGGGAATTCAACAATTGGCTACAAGGTTGGTGCAGTCAGATGGGGTTCAGCTGGATAGGTGACTGGGGCTCTACATGGGAGGAGGAGGGGCTGTATGCTCAAGACAGGCTGCACCTGAGCTCTTCAGGGGCAGCTGCACTAAAAAGTAAACTGGGGGACTTCATGGCAAGGAAGTTCAATTTAAATGAAATGGGAGGGTGGCTAAGGACAGGGCCAGCCTTATGTGAGGCAGAGCAGAGAGGATATCAGCCTCCCTCCCAAGTCACAACACTTATCAAGGGAACACTTAGCAGCAGGGAAGGGAAGGATGGGGCTAAATGTTGGAGGGCTTTGGTTGCAAATGCCAAGAGCCTGGGGAACAAAATGGGAGAACTGGAGGCCACCGTGATGGAGGAGAACCTAGGCATTGTAGCAGTGAGTGAGACTTGGTGGAATGAGCACTACACCTGGGAGATGGTGATCCCAGGGTATCGGTTGTTTAGGAAAGATCGGAAGGGGAAGAGGGGGGAGGGATGCCATTATATATCAGAGAAGGGATTGGGGCCATGGAATGGCAGGATGAGGAGGGGAACACAGAGATAATGTGGGTCACCTAGACAGGCGACGGGGAAAAACCTGCGTGTTGGGGTAGTCTATAGGCCTCCTATTCAGGGGAGGAAGGGGATAGACACTTTGTAGAATCAGTAGTGAGGATGGCACAGAAAGGGAAATTGTGCCTTTTGGGGACTTAAACCCTCCGGACATCAACTGGAAGGTCCAGACAGCAATCTCCTCAAGGAGCAGGGACATCTTAGATGCTCTTCAGGGCATATTCCTGCAACAAATGGTCAGTGAGCCCACTAGGGGTGTAAATCTGTTGGATGTGGTCCTCACAAATGGGGACAGTGTGGAGGAGGTGGAGGTGGGGGAACAGCTTGGCACTAATGACCACAGGGCTGTCAGGTTCAGGGTGAGAGCAGGCAGGGAGAAGGTTAGGACAAGAACCAAGGTAATGGACTTCAGAAAGACTGACTTTCATGGAATGAGGAAGGTAGCTGGGGAAGAAATGTTGAGGATAGGGGATGTGCAAGGGGTGGAGGAATTATGGGCAGCCATCAAGAAGGGGGTATTTAAAATCATGGACTCATATATAAGAAGGGTAAGAAAGAATAGAAGACAGAAAAGACCTATATGGTTCATTAGAGAGGTGGTGTTAGGGGTCAAGGAGAAGACTAGAGCATTCAAGAGGTACAGGAGGACACAAAAGGGTGAGGACAGGGAAATCTACCGGGAAAAAAGAAAGGAGGCTGAGCAAAAGATAAGGAGGGCTAAGGAGGCCACTCAGGAGAGGATAGCAAAGCAGGCAAGGAGGGGGGACAAAACCTTCTTTAGGTACGTTGGAGAAAGGAGGAGGGCACAGCATGGGATTGGAAGGAAAAGGTGGAAAGTGGAACAATACTGAAAGGGGACTTCGAAAAAGTAGAGACATTAAACAACTACTTAACCTCAATCTTCACAGAGGAAAAGGAGGGTAGGGGACCAGGATGGGGTGGAGAGGGTGACAGTCAAAGGCAGGTGGCTGTGGCAGAATTCACTGCTGAAGGAGTAAGGGAAGAGCTGGGTAGACTTAGGGTAGACAAGGCAATGGGGACTGATGGAATACACCCAAGGGTTCTCAAGGAGGTGATGGATGAACTGGCACTGCATCTAGCATGGCTGTTTAACTTGTCCTTGGTCACAGGGGTGGTGCCAACAGACTGGAAGAGGGCAGAGGTGGTCGCACTACATAATGGGGGGTGGAAGGATGAGGTCAGAAACTACTGTCCTATTAGTCTTACCTCTGTGGTGGGGAAGATCATGGAAAAACCAGTTAAGATCAGGTTGATAGAATACCTGGAGATGAATGGCATGCAGGATGACAGGCAGCATGGCTTCACCAAGGGAAGGTCCTGTCAGACTAATCTGATAGAGTTTTTTGATGAGGTGACACAGATAGTGGACCAGGGAGGAGCAGTGGACGTAAGCTATCTGGATTTCAATAAGGTCTTTGACACTGTTCCGCATGGTGAAATGGTACATAAGCTGGGCAGACTAGGGGTGGACAACAGGATCACCAGGTGGGTGTAAAACTGGTTCAAGGGAAGGAGTCAGACAGTGATGGTAAATGGGACACATTCCTGAGAACAAGCAGTGACCAATGGGGGTGCTACGGGGTCATTGCTAGGACCAATACTTTTTAACGTCTATGTTAGTGACCTAGCATAGGGTCTGGAAGGACAGGTGTGCCTGTTCACAGATGATACAAAGGTCTGCAATAGGGTGGATTCACCCAGTGGGGTGCAAGCCATGAGGAGGGGCCTGGAGAGGCTGGAGAGGTAGTCTGACACCTAGAAATTGAAGTTTAATACACAAAAGTGCTCAGTGATGCACCCGGGGAGGAAGAATAGGAGGGAAACTTACTCCCTTTGGGGGTTGGTGATTAGGGAGAAGGAAACAGAAAGGGACCTGGGGATTATGGTATTGCGTGACCTCAAGGTGGGCAGCCAGTGTAGCAGGCCAGTGGGAAAGGCAAATGGAATGTTGTCTTGTATTGTGAGGGGTTTTAATAGCAGGAAGAGGTAGGTGCTAATGCCATTATACAGAACCATGGTTAGGCCGCATCTGGAGTATTGGGTACAGTTCTGGAGGCCTCACCTATAAAGAGATTTTGAGCTGATGGAGAGGGTGCAGAGAAGGGCAACCAAAATGTTACGAGAGATGCAGGATCTACCTTATGAGAGAAGATTGAGAGGGCTGAATTTGTACCTTCTGGAGACTAGGAGGGAGGGAGGGACATGATCGAGACCTTTAAGTATCTGAAGGGAATAAATAAGGTAGAGGGTAACAGCTTGTTCAAATTGAAGAAGGGAGTGAATACGAGGGGACATAGCCTCAGACTGGAAGGTGGTCAATACCGAGGTAATGTTAGGGGGCAGTTTTTCAGGGAGAGGGTGGTGGAGGCCTGGAACAAGCTGCCAGAGGAGGTAGTGGCAGCTGAAACAGTGGAGGGGTTCAAGAGGGCTTGGGATAGATTTAAGGGGTTGGCAAAAGAGGGTGGAAGCATAACAGAAGGTGGGAGGTAGGGTGTTGGGCAGACTAGATGGGCCGTGGTGCCTTTCTCTGCTGTCACATTTCTGTGTGTGTGTGTGTCTCATATCCAGCACTCACTTGGCAGAAATCACACAAAATGGTTTATAACCTTGGCATTTCTGCTTACTTTAGCCTGAAATTCCAGATTCATGTTCCCAAAGGTTGTCCCCAATATAATCCTGACAACACATGCTTCTTCACAAAGGGAAATCTGGTTTTGGGGGTGGTTTTAAGTGATGACTGCCAAAATGCAGGGTGCATTCTCAGATCTCAGAGCCAACATTCATGTGGAAGATATCACACAAAATGGCTGATAACATTAACATTTCTGTTACTTTGACATGTAATTCCAGATTAACGATCCCCAAGATGTGGCCTAAATACTCCTAGGTGCAGCAGCCAGTGCAAAAAGAAAAAATGTGGATTTCAGGTGGTTATTTTACATAATTGCTGCTAAAATGCAAGGCGAGTTCTTGGGTCTCACAGCCAGCATTCATTTGGCACACATCACACAAAATGCATCACAGGATTGGCATTTCTGCATACTTTAACCTGAAATTCCGTGTTCATGTTCCCCAGTGTGCCCCTATGATATCCTGGAAGCGCAAGCTGCTACACACAAGGAAAAGTGTTTTTTAGGTGGTGATTTTATGTGATGTCTACCAAAATGTAATGTGAGTTCTCAGGTCTCAGGGACAACATTTATATTGCAGATATCTTACAAAATGACTGATAACTTTAGCATTTCTGCTTACTTTGACCTGATATTTCTGGTTTTTGTTCCCAAGGTGTTCCCTAAACAACCTTGGAAGCATAGACTGCTACATAAATAGAAACATGTTTTTTGGGAGGTGATTTTATGTGACAGCCATAAAAATGCAGAGCAAGTCCTCAGGTCTCAGAGGCAGTATTCATTTGGTAGACAATACACAAAAGAGCTGATATTGCCAGCACCTTAGCTTACACTAACCTGCATTTCCAGATTCTTATTCCCCAAGGAGTCTCCCAAATACCACTGGAGGCACAAGCTGCTACACTAAGGATAAAGAGGATTTCTGGGGGGTGATTTTATGTGTGGCTGCCAAAATACAGTGTGAGTTCTCTGGTCTCAGAGCCAGCAGTCATTTTGCAGACATCACACAAAATGGTTGGGAACTTTGATATTTCTGCTTACATTAACCCAAAAGTCTAGATTCATGTTCCACAAGGTGTTCCATAAATACTTCAGAATAACAAGCTGCTACCCAAAGGAAAGGTGTTTTTTGGGGCTGATTTTAAGTGATGGCTGCCAAAATGCAAGGTAAGTTCTCACATCTCAGAAAAAGCATTGATTTGGCAGACATCACATGAAATGGCTGATTACTTTGGCATTTCTGTTGCATTAACCTGAAATTCTGATTCCTGTTCCCAGGTGTCCTCTAAATTATTCTAAAAGCACAAGCTGCTACTCAAAGGACCAAGCTCTGGCAAAGCCACTATGACTGTGAATGCATTAACTATATAAAGGTATTTCATCGGCTTAAACATAAACAGTTCTTTATTTATTTATTTATTTAAAAAATATCAGATTTACAAACCTTTGAGTCGTAGACTCATTTACAAAGGCACCTCATCGAAACTAAGACAAAGAGAGCACAGTTAAGTCCAAAAACAATGACTCGGAGAGCAGACAGTTATAACAATTATTCACTGGGGATACATGGGTAGCAGTAGATAAATAGATTACATAGTTTAGGCACACAGGCACCACATCAAGAAGACCAAAGCAGTTCAAACCATATACAATAGCTAAAGCAAATAGACATCAGGAGTCAAAGAGGAAGCCCAGAGTGTTCACATGAAGGCTGTTGCATATACACTAACTGAATCAAAGTACAGTACATTGAAAAAGGGCATATTTAAGCAATAAGGCACAACAGGTTGTGTGTAATCATGTAATAATATCACTCCTGGGGTGCATTGAAGCATGAGGTGAAGTCAAGTGCTTCCACCACCCCAGGAGTGACATTATTACAAGATAACACACACCCTGGAGTGCCTTATTGCAATTATACAATGGCTTGTTGTTATGTACAGAATACAAAATACATTTTAAAGGATGTTTTTTGTTGGTGTGGAAAATATTTCTTAAGAGAAAATGCAAGGAATGATCCAAATCCAAAGCTACAGTGATGTTATTGTGTAATAACATCACTGTTTCAATGTATCAGCAGCCAATCAGCTTCTTACATTTTTCCTTGTCATTGTATAATTAAAAATAATGCCACCTTCTGTATTACAGTTACCTATATGTTTTGCATTTTATTCTATTCACTATTATAGCAATCAACTCAACAGAACCAGGCCATCATATACGTGAATGTACTGTACCCTAACTGAAAACACTGCTGAGACAACTGTATGTTGTGACTAGATGGAAGATAAACACAATGTTGAGACACGTTTTTGAAGACATTTGATGTATTTAATTATTTTTTTACAGACTGATACACAGTTCACACACAAAATTCATATAATATAAAAGTCCATGTGCCCAAATGCCAATGTAAATCCAATACATTTCATTACAAGCTGTTCTCTTGTAGAAAGATATTATTATATAAGGCCTAAAAATGGGCATCAGGTAGATGTAAACTGGGCTAGGTGTGTTATTGAGGGTATTGCATACTTTACCTTTTATTGCTGCTCCACTGGATCAGCAATATTTGCACAAGCTGTGCCACTCCAGATTTTACATTTCTGGCCTGGGTCTGGTGATGTGGGTTTTACCCATACTGCACTGCATATGACTTAGTGATATACTGTACAGATGGCTACAAAGTCTAACCCATTGAAGGTTGAAGTTTCAGAAAACCATTATGCTAAATATATCAAGACTCAGTCCATCCCCTCACCCCCAGTCAAAATTAATCCTCTACCAAAGTCATGCTTAAATACTGGCACTTCTACATCAATGCCACTAAGCGTTCAATGCCAACAGCAGGGTTTAAAGTGCTAAAACTTTGTGAAAATTAATAGATCTTGCCTCACTGGGTTTAATAAACACAGCACTTCTAGAAAATCTATATAAATACTTTCTGTACAGTTAGTATTGTCCCAAGAAAAAAACTGCTAATCAATTATTTAAAACCCTGCAACATGCTTCTTTTTGTCTGCTGCTGTAAGTTTCCTCATCTGTGAAATCCCATTCTGCTTGTGGCAGCCTACTCAACCAAATAATTTATTTAAAAACATTTTGTTAAAAAAATGTTGTTTTAGTATATCCATGGTCAGGAAAAATGAATTTGTAAAAGAAACCATAATCCCCATTTATCAGTTCATTGAATCACAATACAGCATATTATGCATTTTTCAAATTCTTTGTGTAACCTACAATAAGTCAAACAGAAATTAGACACACAAATGCCTGGCTATTTGCAAGAGAAGCAAATGTGGTAATTATCATTTAGTTATAAACATCTATAGTCACAAACTGCAAGTTAAGAAAATTCAGTAGAATATTAACACTAGCCCAGAACTGCCTGCCTGAGAGTGAATTTGTTGTTTTATTTGGAAAAAGGCAACACAATTGGGTCTCTTGCTACAGTATGCAATGTCCTGCAGATATGGTGGTGTCACATGGCTTAATGAGGTGCTGTGAGGTGCCTAAGGGAACTTGTCATACAGAAAGTTCCAGAAGCACAGTCATGAAAACTGGAATAACAGGTTCCAAGTAGTAATTAACTCAAAAGGAATGTTAGAAAAAACTACCTCATTCACTCAGAGGTGTCAATGAATGTATTTGTTAACCATGCTGGTTTATCTTGCTTCCCTCATGGTAAAAATTTGAAACACATTTATGCTATTTTAAATGAAAAATGAGTGATAAATAGCTTGTCCAGTTGGAAGGCAGCTCTTCACTGATATAAACTGAGCCAGGAAAAAAGTAAATAGGAAAGAAAAAGCATTTTGTTTCTACAACTACAGTAGTTGCTAATTGCAGCTGGTATTTTTAACATATGCAAGTCAACTCCACTTCACAACTTAAAAAGAAAATTACACTTCATCACAGACTGTGTTTGCCAAGTATTGTGCCCATTTTGGTATATAAATGTTTAAGAAATACCTGAAAGTTGTCTATTTTCTGTGAAGTTGAATCTTTAAGCTGTAGTTTCAGACATTTCTTAGTGTTTCATTTTGAGACACCAGGTGACTCTGATAATCATTTGTACTAAGGGTTTCCTTGAAGTTGAATCCTTAAATTGTAGTTTCAGACATTTCTTAGTGTTTCCTTTTGAGACACCAGGTGACTCTGATGATCATTTGTTCCAAGGATTTTTAAGTCAGCTTGAAGGCAATTTAAGTATCTTTTGTTTTCTTAGTCCTTAACAAAATGCAGGGACTCCACAGATGTGTTGTTCCTTAGTCCACACCCCAAACTCTAGTGAGTCTTCTTTTCCATATGATAGATCCACCTCCTGCCCCTCCCACATGAATAATAAAAAGGTGGAATGGACCTTTTGGAGCTTCTTGGGTGGGGAAGGGGTGGACCTTACTTATTACTTGGTATTACTTGTTATGAAAGAACAGAAGAAGGTCAGAGCCCATTGAGACTGTTCCCCACACCATGTGGGACATTATTTATCTATTATCTCTCAACCAATCATCTAATTTGTTTTTAAAGACCGTGGCACTAGTTGCCTCTACCAATTCTTCTGGCAAGGTGTTCCATACAATGGATGCTCTTATTGGAAAAAAGTTTCCCCTTTTGCTGGTTTTATAAGTTTTTACTTCAAGCTGTTTATTATGTAGTCTCAAAACATGTCTCCTTTTAAAGGGTGTATGACCACATTTTTCCATTAGAGCTGGTGAATTTATTAAATTGAAAACCATAAGCATATCACTTCTTAATCTTCTAGTTTGAAGAGAGAGACAAGACCAGTAGCTTTTAATCTGTTCTGATAATCTAAGTTTGTTAATCTTGGAATCATTCTAGTTACTCTCCTTTGAACCTGTTCAAAAATTGCTATGTCTTTTTTTTATTTGGATTCCAGAAAGGGGAGTCATAGTCTAGATACAGTCTAATGTATGCCCTATACAATGGAATAAGGCATTGTTCAGTGTGATTAACAAAAGTGCATTTTATTTGCCTCAAAATTCTGTTGGTCATGCAAGCAGTTCTAACACAGTGATCATTTGATGTAAGTTTATTATTAACATATATCCCTAATTATTTTTCACAATTTGATGAGTGAAGTTGTAGTCCATTTATATAATATATCATTTTTGGATTATTTACACTGAAATGCACTACTAAACATCTGTTTTGATTAAACTGCATATGATTTTCATTTGTCGAATGCGTTGATTTTTTCAAATCCTTCTTTAATGCAGAAATATTTTCTTTATTATTAACCTTGCCCCCCAATTTAGTATCACCTGCAAATTTAACCATGAAGTTATTTGGCCCTGTTTGTAAATCACTGATAAAGAGATTTAACAATGTTGGTCCTAAGACCGACCCGTGTGGTACACCACTTGTCACACTACCCGAATCAGACAAGATATCATTAATTCTGACTCTCTGAGAATGACTTGTCAACCATTTTAAAGTTCAGTTGACAATATCAGGTGACAAACCTAGATTGTGCATTTCAGTAATGAGTTTTCCATGTGAGACTTTATCAAAAGCTCTACTAAAGTCCAAAAGAATTACATCAGTAGGGATACCCACATCTAGTAGAGTACTTATATTATTGTAAAAAGATATCAGATTGGTGGTACATGAATACTTGGGAGTAAACCCATGCTGATTTGAATCATAAATTTCTAATTTTTTACAATCTTGATCTATTAGAGACTTCATTACTCATTCCATTAATTTACCAGCCACTGAGGTCAGGCTAATTGGATGATAATTTTGCACATAACCTCTATTGCCTTTTTTAAATATGGGAGTAACTATTGCTGAACGCCAATCATTTGGTACAATGCTTTCCTGTAAGGATTTGTTGAAGATAATTGACAAAGGTATAAAAATATTTATAGAGGTTTCAATCAGAAAAGATGGATGAATACCATCTGGGCCTGGACTAGTATTTTTTTTAGTTTTTTGATAGCCTGAATAATGTCAGTTGGATAGAACCTATGATAATCTAGGTGGTAAACTTTAAATGTACTAATAGGTGATTTTTGAGAGAAGATAGAACAAAAGTACTTATTAAAGAGATTTGAGGTTTCTGTATCAGATAGAGAAGAGACATTGGTCATAATGGGACCAATGGTCCTTGATACACCTTTTTTAATATTTCTATGGGAGAAAAGAGATTTATGACAGTCTTTTGTGTGAGCTAGTTTAAATTCTAGCTTATTTTTTCCAATTTAATAGAATTTTTTAAGTTTTTCACGGATAGTCTGTATTTATGTAATAGAGTAGTTTTAAATGGAACAGAACTATTCTTAAGTTTCCTAAAAAAAGTTTAATTTTTATTTTAATCTGATTTTTAATTGTCTTGTTGAACCAAGGGGTGATTTTTCCTTTATTATTAAACTTCCTCTTAGATGGAATAAAGGTATTTTCCAAATAATGTACAAGGTTTTTAAAAAAGTCCCAAGCTTGTTGTGTTGTACAATTATGAAGATTAGATTCACAGTTTATGTTTTGTAAGTATTCATCGATTTTAGAAAAATTTGCTTTATTATAATTTTTTATACTATATAACTTTCTTTGTGTAGTTTTAAACTGTTGCATTTCAAAAAGAATAGATGAATGATCACTGGTCCCAACTACTACTACCCTATCACTACTTCCCCCCAAAAAACAATGCTGTCTCCCACTACTCAGGTTCCAGTTCTTGTACCACCCATTTAAGAAAGAAAATAGTACCCTGCAACCATTGACTAACATGAAAGCATATTTATTTGAGGGCGGAAAACATTTCTTGGAGGAGGGTCGGGGGGGAGACTATTTACACCTTCAGTCAGTTCCACAGACCGAAAACATGACATCACTCCTTTTGTACATACAATATTCCTGTAGGCTCTGCCCACAGTCATAAAAAGTGGTTTTCAGGGTGATTTTATGTGATGGCTTCCAAGATCCAGGGCAACTTTAAAAGTGACACATCCATTTGTAAATGTGAATTCACTATTAGTACCACCTATGGGATAGAAATGAGACAGCATAGAAGTATTGGCATTTCCACTGTCCAAAACTTGTGTCTCATCACTGGCTTCCTCAAAATGCTAAAATAAAATGTGGCACATGAAATGGCAGAACAAAATCAAGATGCTGGGCACAGCTGTATGGTGGGATAGACACATGGCCATAGTAAGTGATAAGTTGCAGAGTTAATTGAGTGGAAGGCCACTAGGTCCTACTTAGTATGGGCAGAAAGCATATTAGAATTGTAAGATTTGTCACAGGGGGAGGGGAGTGTGGGGATAGAGGATTTCACTTATAAAGGAATCCTGTTTAGGCAGCTGCATTTTAGAATAGGGATCCAGTTTATGGGTGGTCTACATTGACATTTGGTAGCTGGGAAGCTTCACCATAGAGCCATAATGTGAACATCAAGAGAACTCCGCTCCTACAGGGGTAAAATAAGTAAGTAACCAATTCAGGCACAAAGAATATTATTTTTGTAAAATTTAGCATGTACTGTAGGAAGGTACACTGAATTTTCTGTTTAAATGTATGTATGCCATAAAGTAGTAGCACCCTTAATGAAAAGGACATTTAAAGTTTATGAATGAGCAAGGTTTCAGCTGCTAAATTTATGTTCAACTATGGTTGACATTATGTTTAAAAAATCACATATTTAAAAATTTCAGTTTATAAAAATAATGCTATCTGTTAAAAGTGCACATTTGTGAAACTCACATTTTTAAAGATGTTCAACTTGTTGAAAACAATCACACTATTTCAGTAAAAAAAAGCAGTGGCAAAATTATGTCATATCCCAATTTTGCAAACATAATGCATTTACCCAGTACTATATAGTGTCTGGCATTTATACTGCAGGATAAGGATTAATATGGATTATGAAGCTGGATAGGATGGATATGGTGGTCTAAGAGTGCCTTCCAACAATTTTGTACAGCCATATCCATCTTTGATGACAACAGAATTACATTTGGAGTATGGAAATGTACTGAAACAAAGGTAAGCTAGCACATACTGAAAACATAAACATTAAGGAGGACTGTAGCATAAAAGAAGTGGAACAAACCAGCTGGCTCCATGGCACTGAGCGAAGGGGTTCACTCAGCATGCTGGTGATCTGAGGGGGTTGGGGTTGGGGTCTTGACACCTGGAGGTGGATTGGAGAGATGTGCTAGGGGGACATGTGGCCTTGACATGCCCCCCACACATCCCTGCCTCAGATTGCCATGTCCATGGCCCAATTAGCTGAGGATGGGTGGGGATTAGTGAATAAAAAAAAAACAGCCACCTGAGCTGGCCAGATGACGGGCCCCGCCACCCTGCCACAAAGCCAGGACAGCCCCTGTGCTCCACATTCATACAGTGCAGAATGTGAAGGGGTGCCTATGAGCACCTCGACCTCCCCTCTCCAGTAGCCCAGGACAGGGTAAGGGGGCCCAAGAAGGGATACTTCAGGTCAGCCAGACAACAGGTGTGGTGGACAGCAAGAATGGGAGAGTGGTTGGGATGGTTGGCCACCCAAAGAAGTGGGTGGAAGGGTGGTAGGGAAAACAAGAACATACAAAAAAAAAGAAGTGATGCAAACTAGCCAGCTCCATGGCACAGAGTGAAGGGGTTCACTTGCATGCTGGTGATCTAGGTCCATGCCCTGAGTCTGGGTCTCAGGAGTGGAGTCCAGCAGGGAAAGATTCCCAAGCATCCTTTGGATGCTTCCCTCCCAGGAGGGGTTGGGGCCTTGGCACCTGGAGGCAGACTGGAGAGATGTGTTAGGCGGATTTGTGGCCTTAACACACCTACAGCACATCCCCACCTCAGGTTGCCATGTCCAGGGTCCTATCAGGTGAGTATGGGTGGGAATTAGTGGGGAAAAAATAGCCACCCTAGCTGGCCAGATGACAGTGGCCCACCTCCCTGCCACAAAGCCAGGACAGCCCCCGTGCTGCACATTCATCCAGTGCAGAATGTGAAGGGGTGCCTATGAGCACCTTCATCTCCCCTCCCCAGTAGCCCAGGACAGGGTAAAGGGGCCCACCCAATGAAGAGACACATCTGGTCAGCGAGGCAACAGGTGTGGTGGATGGCAAGAACAGGTGCATGGTTGTCCACCCAAAGGAGTGGGATGATGGGTGGTAGGGAGAAAAAGAACAAAAAAAAAAAGAAGACAAGCAAGCATGAGAATACATGGATAAATGAATTAATGACAACATAGCATGAGCAATTGGCAACAAAGATTAATAAGGAATACTTTGCATAGTGGAAGTCCATACTGATGTGTATTTGTCAACACACAATAAAGGGCAAGTTTTAAATCAATGTGCCCTTCCTATGATCTCTTATGTTTTGCTGTGATTATTGAACCACAGAAAGAGAAAAACTTGATAGAAAAATATGAAAACTTCCCCAGAAGTAGAGTATAATACATACAGATCTATGATTGTGAGCTAACAGGCATACTTACTGACATCTCAGGAAATAAACAGAATTAAGGTGTTGCATCATGCAAACAGCAAGTTCAGTTACTTCGACATTTTTGCTTTTTTTAACCAGAAATTCCAGATTCATGTTCCCCAATGAGTCTCTTAAATACCCCTGGGACACAATTCAGGGGGTGATTTTATGTGATGGCTGCCAAAATGCAGGCGAGTTCTCAGGTTTCAGAGTGCAGCATTCGTTCTCAAGACATCACACAAACTTGCTCATTACCTTGACATTTTGGCTTACTTTAACCAGAAATTCTAGATTCATGTTGCCCAAGGTGTCTTCTAAATATCCTTCAGTGCACAAGCTGGTACACAAAAGAAAAAGTGGTTTTCAGTGGGTATTTTTGTGATGACTGCTAAAATGTAGGGCAAGGTCTCAGGTCTCATATCCAGCATTCATTTGTCAGAAATCACAAGAAGTGGTTCATAACTTTGGCATTTCTGCTTACTTTCTGCTTACTTACATCACAGGAAACATCTAACCCCTGAGCATTATCAGTTGCCATCCAGAGCTCCATTGTTAGCATTATTGACTACGGACTCATCATTTATGGCTCCGCCACTGCCTCCTCTCTCAAATGTGTTTCTACCTCCCTCAATAAAGCCTGTAGACTCACCACTGGATCTCACCATCTCATCCATACATGCGACCTCTATTCTTTAACTGGGTGGCTGCAACTCAACAGCTGAATAAAATATCAAACCTGCGTCACAACAAAGAAAATAATGATGGGCAGTGCCCCTCCTGGTGTCTGCTCTCTCCTTAAAGTCAAAAACAACAACTTCACTACGAGGAGGTCTAAACCTCAACTCCTGCAAATCCCCCACTGCCGCATATACCAAGGTCAGAGGTCCTTTGCATATAGGGCACCCAGCTGGCTAAATAGTCTCAGTAGTGACATCTCTGCCTCACCCATGCTGGGTGCATTCAAGTCCAAGCTTCATCTCACTTTTCTTGCCTTCAGCACCTGTGACTGCCATGACTAATCAGTATTCCCACCTAGCTGCTCTTTGTTTCATGCTGCCTGTTGTTGCCCCTCCACCTCACACTTGCCTCCACCACAGCCCATCTGATGCATTTACCCCTGTCCGTCCTTGACAAAGTCCACTAGGCTGCTATACCCCTGCCCCTTTCTCACTCCCTGCCCCATCCTTTCCCCACCTCTCATTTCTCCTTTCCCCGTCTGTGTACATTTCCCTGTGTTTCATGTAGTAATCCTTGTAATAACATGTTATGACCATCAGTGTTAATGATTGTTCTATACTGCAATGGAAACCGTATGCCTGCATGCACTGACATGGAACCTCGGAATCCTAAACTCAAATAAATAAATAAGAAATAAATTCCAGATTCATGTTCCCCAAAGTGTCCCCAAAATAACCCTGACAACACATGCTTCTTCACAAAGAAAAATCTGTTTTTGGGGGTGGTTTTATGTGATGACTGCCAAAATGCAGGGTGCAAACTCATATCTCAGAGCCAGCATTCATTTGCAGATATCACACAAAATGGCTGACAACATTGACATTTCTGTTACTTTGACATGTAATTCCAGGTTCGTGATCCCCAAGGTGTGCCCTAAATACCCCTCGATGCAGCAGCCAATGCAAAAAGAAAAAAGTGGTTTTCAGGTGGTTATTTTATATAATGACTACTAAATTGCAAGGCAAATTCTTGGGCTCACATCTAGCGTTCATTTGGCACACATCACACAAAATGCATCACAGGACTGTCATTTCTGCATACTTTAACCTGAAATACCAGGTTCACGTTCCCAAGGTGCCCCTAAGATATCCTGGAAGCACAAGCTGCTACACATGGTTTTACCATGCCACAGCAACAGCAGCTCTGGAGACATCTCCAACAGTGACAGCCACCTTGCAGACTGTTGGTAATGCAGCATCAGAGTTGGACCTGGGGTGGGTGAAACACACTGTGAGACATCCCCCTGGCTGTGCGGAGACCATCACTGTGACAGGCAGATTTTGACCGATTCCTGTCACAGTGGTGGTCTTCGCCGTGCGGGAGTTGCTGTGGCATTGGTATATGCTACACACAGGGAATAGTGTTTTTTAGGTGATGATTTTATGTGATGTCTACCAAGATGTAACGTGAGTTCTCAGGTCTCAGGGACAGCATTTATATGGCAGATATCATACAAAATGGCTTGTAACTTTAGCATTGCTGCTTACTTTGACCTGAAATTCCAGGTTCTTGTTCCCCATGGCATTCCCTAAACAACCTTGGAAGCACAGCCTGCTGCATGAAATTCCAATTCCTGTTCCCAGGTGTCCTCTAAATAACTCTAAAAGCACAACCTGCTACACAAAGGAAAAAGTGGTTTTCAGGGTGATTTTACGTGATGGCTGCCAAGATCCAGGGCAACTTTAAAAATGACACATCCATTTGTAAATGTGAATGCATTATTAGCACCACCTATGGGATAAAAATGAGACAGCATATAAGTATTGGCATCTCCACTCTCCAAAACTGGTGTCTCATCACTGGTTTCCTCAAAATACTTCAATACAATGTGACACATGAATTGGCAGAAAAAAAATGACAATGCTGGGCACAACTGTATGGTGGGATAGACATATGGCCATAGTAAGTGATTAGTTGCAGAGTTAATGGAGTAGAAGGCCACTATAGCCTACTTAGTATGGGCAGAAAGCATATTATAATTGTAAGATTTGCAACAGAGGGAGGGAGGGTGGGGATTGAGGATTTCACCTATAAACGAATCCTGTTTAGGCAGCTGCATTTTAGAATAAGGACCCAGTATATGGGTGGTCTACATTGATATTTGGTAACTGGGCAACTTCACCACAGAGCCCTAATGTGAACTTCAAGAGAACTCTGCTCCTACAGGGATAAAATAAGTAAGTAGCCAATTCAAGCACAAAGAATATTATTTTAGTAACATTTATCATGTACTGCAGAAAGGCACACAGAATTCTTGTTTAAATGAATGTATCCCATAAAGTAGTAGCACCCTTAATGAAAAGGAGATTAAAAGTTTATGAATGAGAAAGGTTTCAGCTGCTAAATTTGTGTTCAATTATGATTGACATTATGTTTAAAAAATCACATATTTAAAAATTTCAGTTTATAAAAATAAAGCTATTTGTTGAAATTGCACATTTGTGAAACTCGCATTTTTAAAGATGTTCAACTTGTTGAAAACAATGACACTATTTGAGTAAAAAAACAGTGGCAAAATGATGTCATATCCCAGTTTTGCAAACATAATGCATTTACCCAGTACTGCATAGTGTCTGGCATTTATATTGCAGGATAAGGAATAATATGGATTATGAAACAGGATAAGGTGGATATGGTGGTCTAAGAGTCCCTTCCAACAATTTTGTAACAGCCATATCCATCTTTGATGACAACAGAATTACATTTGAACTACAGAAATGTGCTAAAACAAAGGTAAGCTAGCCATACTGAAAATATCAACATTAAAGAGGACTGTAGCATAAAAGAAGTGGAACAAACCAGCCAGCTCCATAGCACTGAGCGAAGGGGTTCACTTGGCATGCTGGTGATCTGGGTTCATGCCCTGAGTCTGGGTTTCAGGAGTGGAGTCCAGCAGGGAGGGATTCCTAAGCATCCATTGGATGCTTCCCTCCTGGGGCATTTGGGGCCTTGACCCCTGGAGGTGGATTGGAGAGATGTGCTGGGGGAATTGTGGTCATGACATGCCCCACGCACATCCCCTCCTCAGGTTGCCATGTCCATGGCCCAATCAGATGAGGATGGGTGGGGATTAGTGAGGAAAAAGCAGCCACCTGAGCTGGCCAGATCACAGTAGTTCTGTCTCCCTGCCACAAAGCCAGGACATCCCCTGTGCTGCATGTTCATACAGTGCAGAATGTGAAGGGGTGCCTATGAGCACCTCCATCTCCCCTCCCTGATAGCCCAGGACAGGGTAAGGGGGCCCACCCCAATGAAGGGATACGTCGGGTCAGCCAGGCAACAGGTGTGGTGGATGGCAAGAATGGCAGAGTGGTTTGGATGGCTGGCCACCCAAAGGAGTGGGTGTTTAGGTGGTAGGGAGAAAAAGAGCATACAAAAAAAAAAAAAGAAGAGGAGCAAGCATGAGTATACATGGATAAATTAATTAATAACAACAAAACATGAGCAAGTGGCAAGAAAGATTAGTAAGGAATACTTTACACAGTGGAAGTCCATGCTGATGTGTATTTGTCAACACACAATAAAGTGTAAGTTTTAAATCAATGTGCCCTTCCTATGATCTTTTATAGTTTTGGTGTGATTGTTGGGCCACAGAAGGAGAACGACCTGATAGAAACATATGAAAACGTTCCCAGCGGTACAGTATTATACATACAGATCTATGATTGTGAGCTAACAGACGTAATTACTGATATCAAAGTAAAAAAAAGATTTAAGGTCTTGCATCATGCAAAGAGCAAGTTCAGGACTACATTCATCAGCAAAATTAGGGAAATTGCTCAGGAGGGAAAGAAGGCTAGATGCATAACCAGCAAGTGATATAGAACAACTGATACAGAATGTGCAAAACTGCAACAGAAAGACTAAAAGACCAAAAACAACAAAGGTATGTGAAGAGCCCTCAAGTACAGTGGAAATTGCAATGATTTCCTGCAATAAACTTGTGCTGACCAAGAAATGAGCCATGAGTGGCTAAAAAGAGGAGAGTTGAAGCCTTGAGATGAAAAGTTGATATTAGCTGCTGAGAACAGTTATCAAGATGTCTCAGAAATTGCACAGAAAAAGCAGAATAAGCAACACATATAGGTTTTCCTGAGTCAGAGATAGAGTTTCCCATCTAGTAGCTTAATGTTGAGTACCTGAGTCAAAGGGCCTGTGTACAAAGACACAATAATGCATCAAAATTGACCAACTGGCAACTATGAAACAATTATAACATATAGATAGCAGAAAGAAAGAACAGTGCTGAAATTGAAAGTCATTTTATGCAGTAGACGTGGCTTTTGTAATTGGTTCAGTTTCATTATTGTTTCATCTCTATAGGCATATTAGCATCCTCAGTGGCTGCTTCAGATGTACACTGTGGTGTTAAGGGCCATTTAAGAACTGCATGATGTATTGTACATGTCTATCAACCAAAGAGTTCTACAGAGTTCTATAGTGAAACTTGGGTTCATTGTGCAAACAATTGAAGAGCTGAGCTAAGAACATCTACCACATCATACAGTTCTAAAAGGGGAATAAGTACATGTGTATACATTAGAAACATCCACTCCACAAGGATAACTAACAAGCCTGTAGAGCTGGCACAGTGACATACTCAAATACAGAACGTAAAAAGCTTCTACAGCAGAAAATGGCATACAGGTTCAGTGCAGTGCTGCTTTAATCTAAAAGATCACAGAAACTGGAGAAGTAATGATACTACCTGATGCCAACGTTCTATCCAGTTAATCCCATTAAAACAAATATTACAAAACAAGAAAATGAACAAATTGAGCACTGTTTATCAAAGTGTCTGTCCAGAGTGGTTACAGTGTTTTGGAGAAAAATAAGAATGTTAAATGCTGTACAAATGCATGCAAATGAAAACTAAGCATAGTACTGTATATGTGGACAAGAGACACATAACTAAGCCAGGTTATCCTTAGAGTGACAAAGATGTAGTAAAATAACTGTCAAACACATCTCAATATGCTATAAATATATTTGACACTTTACGAACTATGAATGGATGTGATCTGAAGAATATTATAAATACAGCTGCATAAAAAGCCCTGCTCAGATATATCCTGACATTTCTGTCATATTTCTACAGAAAATCCCTTCCTTCCTGCATTGCCTATGTAGGGCTGTTAGAGGGAATCTTTTTAGAAATATTGTGAAATATCTGGAAATAGTTAACCATATCTATTACTACAGCTGTATTAACCTATACCACAGAGAAAAATATGCATACTGCAAGATATGTTAACAATATCCCTAAATTTGCTATTTTTGGGACATTATAACATATGGAATAGTAGGAAATATATTCTGTATTTATTAATAATATATTAATACAATTTCAAAATACAAGAAGGTACGTGCATGTTAAAGTACTTTACAGTCTATACACATTGTTTGTTTACCTCCCATAAAGTATATAAATCATGTATTTTCCTACTATTCCATTAACTTAAAATATCCACAGACAGTTTTTGGAGGTTTCTTTTATTATTATATTCAAAATGCAGTTTTGCCTTATATTGAAATATATGATTATACAGTACAAAAAGAATACTTTCAACAAACATTACAGATTAAAACAGTACTGACTTTCAAATTTGTGAACATGCCCTGACTGAAACACTGGCCCATTTGTGTAACATATTAAAAAATACTAAATTTTGGAATATTGTTGGCAAATCTAGTTGGTGCAGTATAGAAAGTCTAAATGTTCTTCTTAAAAAAATACCTCACTTTACATTCCTCATCATTAAAGTTCATCTGTCCTTTCTATGCCCACTTCCCAAGCTTGTTCAGTGCCTGCTTGACCTGATAAATGTTCTCTTTAAGAGGTTGCTGTTACAGTTAGAGATAGAGGTGGGTGAAAACTATGAATTTTATTTTCATGGAATTTTCACGAAAGTTCAGAAATTTCACTAAATTTTCTGAACTTCTGCCATTGGCAAGATCAGAATCCAAATGTGTTTCTCCTATTTTTAATGATTCCACTGACTTTTTTGACTGAACTGTGAAATAATACATATAAACTGATGAATTTATTTCATCCATTCCAGTTTAATGTATTATTTCATAATACAGCCCCCCCCCCACCATGCTGATTGCTGGCCTCCTGTAGAATAATATTCCTAATACCATTCTCTGGTGTCTAGTGATCCTCCCCACTGACTGTCAGCCTGATGACCCCCTCACCAGCCAATTGTGGTACAATGTAGAAAAAAAAATTCCTCGTGTCTAGTGGTTCCCACTCCCACCCACTGATCACGGGCCCAATGTAAAAAAAAACTCCCTGGTGTCTAGTGGTACTCCCTACCTGCCAATCACAGTCCCAGTGTAAAACAAATGAAAAACATTACTCACCTTAGTAATGTTGTTTCTTCTAATGGAGTCTTGCTATATTATGACATATGCAGTATAACCCCAGGTTAGAACTGCTCTGGAGGTGAAAGAGTTAACTTCCATGCAGAGCATGGAATCTTGAGCGTGAGCTCAGTTGAACACTCTGTCTGTTGAAGCTCAAACTTAAACTGTCAGATCTTTACGAGCAAAAACTCACTAAGGTTCTGTGTGGAAGCCGTAAACCTACACTAGCCATTGGCTACTAACTACAAAAACACCTTTTTGATCTTGATCCCAAAACAAAGACTCAAGTCGGGGGATTCAAGAAGAAACTTAACCATAACACCTAAGCACCCTAGAAGGGTGAAATAAGTGGGCATCAAAGAAGTGCCAACATTGCATTGCCACCCACCTCCCAAAACAGAGGTTCTGAGAGGGGCAGGCTGGGGGAGGTCATAATATAGCAAGACTCCATTAGAAGAAACAACATTACTAAGGTGAGTAATTTTTCTTCAAACAACATGAAATCTTGCTATATTATGACATATGCAGACTACACAGCAGTACCTCCATGGAGGAGGGACAGAACCTACTTGGGAAATAGGCTCTGAATCACAGCTGTGCCAAATCGAGCATCACTCCTAGCCTGGATATCCAAGGAGTAATGCTTAGTAAAAGTGTGAACTGTTTTCCAGGTAGCTGTTTGACATATCTCTAGGGTAGAATGTCCCTGGCAGCAGCCAGAGATGCAGCTGTACCTCTGGTAGAGTGAGCCCTCAGGCCTAAGGGAGGAACCTTACCCAGTTTTACATAGCAAAATTGGATACAAGAGACAATCCACCTGGCAATGGATCTTTTAGTGGCAGGTTTCTCTTTACCAACCTCACCATAAGTGAGGAACAATTGGAGGGATTTGAACCTGTGACCCTTGGTACATTCTATATAGTAACTAAGGGCTCTTTTGACATCTAAACTGTGCAATCTCCTCTCACCAGAGGAGGAAGGGTCAGTGAAGTACACAGGAAGAGAAATGGATTGATTAAGGTGAAAGTCTGAAAACACCTTAGGCAAAAACTTCCTGTTAGTCCTGAGGACTACCTTCTCTCTATGAAAGGAGATAAAATCAGGCTCCACTGACAAGGCTTGTAGCTCACTTATATGCCTGGCAGAGGTGATGGCTACCAGAAACACAGTTTTCCAAGTCAAGTACTTCAGCTCTGCTGAAGACAATGTCTCAAAAGGGGGTTGCATAAGCTGAGCGATGCAAATATTAAGATCCCAAGCAGGGGCAGGATCCCTGAATGGGGGACTGATGTAAAGCAATCCTTTAAAAATCTTGGAGATCATAGGGTGAGCTGATAAAGAAGAGGGCTTACCTGCTGACAAGAAGACAGACACAGCTGCCAAGTGCACCTTTAGGGTAGCTGGCTTCAGCCCAAAGGAATTCAAATGCACCAAATAATCCAAGATCATGGGCACACCAGCAGATTCTGGGAAAATATGTTTCCAGCACACCATATGGAAAATCTCTTCCATTTTGAATTATAGGTAGCCCTGGTGGAAGCCTTCCTAGAGGCCTTCAAGATATCCAATACACCCTGAGAAAGGTGTAGGTCAGCAAACTCTAACTCTTCAAGAGCCAAGCCTTGAGATTGAGAGATTGGAAGTTCGGATACCAAACTCTCCCTTGGGCACAGGTTAACAGGTTGTGATTCCTGGGAAGGCATAGGGGAAGGTGGACTGCTAAGGACATGAGGAGTGGGTACCAATGCTGCCTGGCCCAATCTGGAGTGATCAGGATCATCTTGCAGGATTGAGATCTGACTCTGACTAGCACTTTGAAAAGAAGGGGGAAGGTGGGAAAGCATAGAGAAACTTCCCTTCCCAACTGAGAAGGAAGGCATCCAGAAGGACTGAGCCCAACACTGGGGGCCTGCAACAAAAAAGGGGAAGTTGGTGATTGTCTGGGGCTGTAAAGAGATCTATTTGTGGAGTGCCCCATCTGACAAATATTACCTCCAGTACTAGGGGATCCAGTGCCCATTCGTGATGGCGCTGGGAAATCCTGCTGAGAGCATCTGCTAGGACATTGTCCTTGCCTGGGAGGTGAACTGCCATAAGAGAGGTGTTCAGAGAATATGCCAGAGACCACAACTTCATTGCTTCGGTGCACAAGGCTGTAGACCGAGTGCCCCTTGTGTTGATGTACCACATTGTAGTGGTATTGTCTGTTCTGACCTGAACTACCTTGTTCTGGACAGCTGTGGAGAAAACCTGAAGTGCTAGAAAAACTGCTCTGAGCTCCAGCAAATTGATGTGAAGCAGAGATTCCTGAGGGGAACACAGCCCTTGGGTGGAAAGGTCGACCATGTGAGCTCCCCACCCCAAGAGGGATGCATCTGTAGTAAGGGTCAAGGAATGAGACTCGGGAGTGAAGGGAACCCCCTGTCTCAGATTGTTCTGATCCTGCCACCACTGGAGGGCCTGGATCAGGGTTCGAGTCACTGGAATCAATTTGGTTAGGGGATCCATCCTTTGAGATGAAAAGACTCTCAAATGGAACTGAATGTCCCTCATCTGAAATCTCGCTCCCTGCAGTACTGCTGTAGAAGCAGCCATGTGCCCCAGGAGCTGTAGAAAATGCCTTGCTGGTTGAGAGACCTGCAGGGTGAAAGAGGAGGCCAGAGACACCAGGGTCCTTGCTCTCTCTCAGAGGAAGGAAGGCTCTGGCTTCTTTGTGTTCAGTTCTGCACCTATAAAGGTGAGAAGCTGGACAGGCTCCAGAACTGACTTTGGAAGATTGAGAAGGAAACCTAGAGATGTAAGCAGGTGCTGGGTTACTTGTAAATGAAGTTTAACCTGTTCTGGAGACTGGCCTACAATGAGCCAGTCATCCAGATAAGGAAAGATGGCAATCTTTTGCATTCTTAATTGAGCAACTGCTACTGCCAGGCATTTTGTGAACAGCCTTGGAGCCGAGGAGAGGCCGAAGGGCATTGCTCTGAACTGGTAATGGCCTGAGGGCAGTTTGAATCTGAGGTACTTTCGATGGGAGCTTCTGATGAGAACATGGAAGTAGGCATCCTTGAGGTCCAGGGAGGCTAGCCTGTCCCCTGGCCTTAGAGAGGGTAAAATAATCCTCAGAGTCACCATTTTGAACTTTGGTTTTGAAAGGTGCTTGTTTAGATACCTGAGATTCAGAATGGGCTGCCATTCTCCTGTCTTTTTGGGGGTAAGGAAGTACCTGGAGTACAACCCTTTGCCCTGGTGTATGGGTAGAACCCTTTCCACAGCTCTGAGAGCCAGGAGGGCAGAAACTTCTGCTTCCAGGGCAAGTGCCTCTGATGGGTTTGCAGGTGGAAAAGATCTGGCTCTCATCTTGGAAATTTTTGAAGCTGAGAAACAGTCCCTGCTTACTACTTCAGGACCCACTTGTCTGATGTTAAAGACTTCCAGTCCTGGACAAAAGTAAGCCAGCCTGCCTACCAGTAGTGGAGAATCGGCCCTAGCTACCCATCAGGAGCCTGTTTTGCAGGGGCTTTGGGTTAAGGGGTAGAAGCAGGCTTACTAGAGCCCCTTCTGCCCCTTCCTCTAAAGAACCCCCTCTGGGCATAAGCAGAGGAGGAGGCCTGGGTTTGGTAAAATGGCCTATGAAAAGGCCTGCCCCTGCCCCTGACATGCTGCCTTTGAGGAGTGACTTGCCTTTCTTTGGCCTGTGCACTCCTGTAGGTGGTCCTATACTCATCCATTTTCTTCATATAATTCTCTGTCTGCTCCCCAAACATAGAATTTCCCACAACAGGAAAATCCATAGCCTTAGACTGGGTATCCTGTGACAGGATAGTACCTCTGAGCCAGGCCATCCTGTGAAGAGACACAGATGTAGCCATAACTCTAGATGAAACATCATTAGAGTCTACAGCAGCATGAAACTTCACCTTGGATGCCTCAATACCATGCGCAGCCACCTGCTCCAGCTCCCTGGCAAGCTGTTCAGGGGGCCTGTTTTGCTAGGGCCAGGACAGTATCCCACTTGGATTTCTGGTACCTAGCTGCGTAAGCCATATAATTTGCCTGTCTGAGTCCCAAAGATGCTGCCATGTACTGCTTTTTTGCCATGGCATCCATCCTCCTGGAATCCTTTTCAGGAGGGTGAGAGGCTAGAGGAATATTAGCCTTGTCACAGGCTGTAGCCTGCACTACCCCCACATAGCCGCACTGCTGAGACAGGAACTCTGTATCAGAGCCTGATAAAGCATACCTCTTGTCCATCCTTTTATCCACAGGGAGGATAGAATGAGGAGTTTTCAGAATTTTTACTGTCTGTTTCCTAAAAGATTTATGCAAGGGAACAGACAGTCTCCTAGACTCTGGAATATCCATCATTTCCACAAAATCAGGCTCTTCTTGATCATCAACAGCTTCCTCAACAGGGAGTTGCAGAGTGTCAACAACTTTCTTGTAAAACAAAAATGAGAGGGACTCAGATAGCCAGGAGGAGATACTCCTGAGGTCTGTCTGGAGAGATGTCAGTTCAATAGGCACATCCAGACTGTCAAAATCACATTCACTCTCCTCGTACCCCTCCTCCCCTTCCCCTGGTTCATAAAAATCTTCAAAATCATAATCTTGAACCGAGGGAACCGACCGAACCGGGCACTTGCCCTATGGTGCCGGTTCGGACGGAACTGGGGAAAGAGACTGGACAATTTGGATAGCTTTGGCTATTTCCTCAGCGGTTGGAGAAAGAACTTTTGGCCCCAAACTAGCTGACCTTCTAGCCCTTTTAGTTGGAACTGGCTCCTCAGAGCTGGCTCTTCATTTGCCCGAGGAAGCATCGCCCTGGTCAGAGGGCACTCCCTCAGGTTCGGTTGGAACTGAACCAGGCTGGCCATCCAGGTCAGCGGACTTTTTGGCCTCCCTTTCCCTGAGCCTACCAACTCTTTTTTCCACGGTGGCAGCAGGAAAATTCTTACAAATCTGGTAGTCTGCCTTGAGGTGGTCAAACCCCAGACAATATACACAAATGGTGTGTGGGTCAGCCTTGGAAAAGGCTTCTTCACAGAGGCCACAGTGCTGAAACCCAGTGGGTCTGGTTTTTCTTTTGGGTTTCTCAGACATAGTGCCAGCCTAACCAAAACTTGCCCATTAATGGCAATCCACCAAGCAAGACTCTCTTATCGGTTCCCAACCGTGCCACGGGTCATGGAAAAAACCGTAATAAAATCCATTTTTTTTAGAACCGATAAGAACCGGGAACCACACTCTAAAGGGCTAGAAAGTAATTTTGAAACCCCTCTGATTGGTTCAAACCAAACCGAAAAAGATGTTTACAAGTTCCACACAGAAGAAAAAATAATAAATAAGCCTATCTATTACTTACAATACCACAGACAGAGCTTGAACCGATGATTGCAGTTAAATTTCAATAAAATAAAGCGAGAATTACACTTTAAAACTGACAAACAAACCGAGCAGCAGGAGGAATCTCCAGAGCGACTGTTCAGTGAGACGGAGTAAAGAATCTGACAGTTTAAGTTTGAGCTTCAACAGACAGAGTGTTCAACTGAGCTCACGCTCAAGATTCCATGCTCTGCATGGAAGTTAACGCTTTCCCCTCCGGAGCAGTTCTAACCTGGGGTTATACTGCATATGTCATAATATAGCAAGACTTCATGTTGTTTGAATGATAATTTCCTGGTGTCCAGTGGACCCCAATCCCTATACCTGATCTTCTTAATAAAAAAAGGCAGTCCAAGTCCATTATTCCCTGATTTCTAGTGGAACCACCCTTTCTATCTCTGATCCCCTTAATAAAAAAAAGGCAGTCCAAGTCCATTATTTCCAGGTGTCCAGTGCCACCCCAGCATGTACTTCTCTACCACCCTCCTCTCCCCTCACTGCATCCCCAAGCAAGCAGGTGACCGGTATGGCCTTTCTCTCTTCTCTGTGGCCAGCCACCCACTGAGCAATCAATGAATGAGTGTGTACTTGTACAAGCTCATGCTCATTCATTGACATTCCAGCTCACATTCATTGAGTGTGAGACAGCTCTGTGGGGCAGCAGACAATAGCAGAGGATTGCTCTGTTGGCCACCACCAGAACAGCCTTCTGCTTATGTCTGCCATCTCACAGAGCTGTCTGTCTCACACTCAGTGAGTGCGAGCTGTCAATGAATGAGTGCATGCTCGTACAAATATGCACTCATTTATTACAGCTCAGTGGGTAACCTGCCACAGAGGAGAGAGAAGTGCTGTGCTGGTTACCTGCTTGCTCAAGGTTGGGGTGGGAGGTGGACGGGATGGTGGGGAACTACCTGCTGGGATGGAGGGCTGCAGGATCTGTTAAACAGTAGGGAATGGGGATTACCTTTTTTTTTGCAGTGCATTGGAGATGGAGAGTGTGTTCTGCTACAAACCAGGGAATAATGGGCTTGTCTTGGACTGCCTTTTTTTTATCCAGGGGATTGGGGATGGGAAGGATGGTTCCACTAGAAGAAGGGAATAATGGACTTGGACTGACCTTTTTTATTGACAGGATTGGGGATAGGAAGGGGGGACCACTAGACACCAGGGAATTCTCAATTTTATTTGACATTGCTCCATGATCTGCAGGAGGGTGGGAACCACTAGACACCAGGGAGTTTTTTTTTACATTGTGCCATGATCGGTGGGTTGAAAGGGGGACAGTAGACACCAGTGACTCTGGGACATCAGGCCATGATTGGTGGAGTGAGTGGGATAATGCATTAAACTGTTTTAAAAAAGCCTCAGAACTGACCACTGACAGTGATCAGTTCTGCAGAATATTTTTCCCACAGTTTAATACATTAACTCCTAGTCCATACATTTTTTCTGCCATTTTAAGGTGGAATTTCTGCAAAAATTGTGAAAATGATTTCTGAACTTTTGTGGAAGCGAAAGTCTGACTTTCAAGAAAATTCTACTGGAAGAATTTTTTTTTCCACACCTTTAGTCAAAGATGTACAAAGTTAGTAAACTTCACTCTGTGAAATAATTGTAGTCAGCAACATTTACAAATTGTGAAGTCCAACTTTGCATAGATTTTGTAAGGTGAAATGATACATTTTCAGGAGAAGTTATGCAAATTTGGTGTCAAAGTTGCAGCTTCACCTTAACCTCATCTGAGTTCACAACAAAAAGAGCAATTTCCTAGGAAAACTTGATGCAAAGTGGGAAGTAGACAATTTGTGAAGTTATTCATGTAGGCAAATTTTGTTACTTCACCTGAACTTCACCGATGAAGTAAAACTTTGCAACATCCCTAGTTACAGTATTTTGAGCTTGTAACAGTGTAAAGAAAGGCCTTGGCCTGTATGTTCAAAGTGCTGCAATGGATGCAGCAACAATTTTGTCACTTTTATGTAAAAAAATGCAGCTGCATTGAAATCAGAAGGGTGTGCTACTATCAGTAGATGGCTGTGCCACTATCTACAGTGCTCATGCTTACTTTCAGATTAGCAATGCAAAAAATATTTAACTATGACTCTGGTATATATTCTGATGCAAATATGACACAGCCATGACTCAGGGATATTTTGTGGTACAAATATGATTCAAATATAATTCAAGCATATTTCGTGGTGCAAATAACACAACTATGTTGCAGTTATGATGCAAATATAAGTGAAGGTTTTGATGCAGCTATGAAAATAGGGTGCAATTAGATGTCACTCTTATATGTCACAAATGTGTACATCTTGATCTGACTAAATCCTTTTTGATTACTTTTGAAAATATCACCACCTGTCCTATACTTTTTTTACAAATATTTCAGACTGTGTTTTTTTCACAGGTGTATTTCTATTATAACTGTGTTAATTTTCAATTTCTATTTTCAAAGGATATCCAGAAATTCAGCCTAATAGCAGATAATTGCATTGGATGCAAAATTCCAGAAGCAGAGAGTTTTTTTTTTTTACTTAAACCATGGATTAATAATTTGCAGTTTACATAAAATGTGGATTTGTGGTCAGTGATTTATGTAAACTGTGGATTGGGTTGTATCAAACTGCAAGAAACTGATCTGCACTTTAAGTAAACCATTACAACTAACCTGTGGTTTGCATGAAAAGTCTTTTGGAATTCTATGAAGGTAAGTAAAAAATTCCCTTTAGCAAGCTCAGCTTGGCATGGACAGATGAGAGAATGTACCTGGAGATTCAGCTTCATAAAGAGATATACCTCAAATGGTATCTTTCAATCCAGACCCTATCCTGGCAGTCGCAAAAGCAGAAATAGAGAGAAGGAGAGCCCTACACTTCTCCTTAGCAGGTAAAATAGAGGCCATAAAAGTTATCACTGCTCAAAAGATTTTACACATTCTGCAACATCTCCCTATTAAAATCCCTTTGACTTGGTTGAACAAAATCAATAAGGTGATAGGTAGCTTTTTACAGGAAGGAAAACCCCCAGGTACAGCAGGGAAAAATTTAGGATCTCCAGAAAAGGGTGATGGGTGCTTCCATGGTTCCTTGCCTATCATGTCTCTTCCATAGTAGCCCAAACTATAGAATTGTTCAATCCCATATCCCAAACTTCCTTTAAAGGATGCATACAGAATCTTGTCTGGAGGATCATCCCTAGCTACAACTTTATACAATCGGAGACCCACAGAACATCTACTATCACCTGTACTAGCTTTATCAGTTTAGTATTGGAAGACAGTTCAAGGGTAACTAAAGGGGGAAACAACCCCAGTATCACAGACCCTTCTGAAGGGCAATTCAACCATGAGAATAGGGGGAGAGGCATTAAAATGGCATACATGGCAAGCACAGGGTAACAGACTCATTAAAGACCTGCTAATCTCTAGTTTGATGCAAATATATTCCTTTGCCTGTATAATCACCAGGTATTTGCTTCATAAACGTGATTTTTCGAATTATCTCTAAATCTGCAGTCTGATCCAGCAAGTCTGGTCTCAAGGGCATCCCCCCAAAAGCATGGGACTTGCTGCCTCTTTATACAAATGGGACAAACTCAAGAAAGGAAGGGCTAGCATGATTTACAGCACCATTTGAGAGATCCAGCCCAACCAATAAAAGAATGTGAGAATCCAGTGGCAATCAGAAATGGGAGCTCCATTTTTTGAATTCCAGTGGCCACACTGCTGTGAAAGACTTCCCAAGGCATGCAGTGATAGCAGAAGCTGCATAATCGATAACAAAAAAAGAACACTGTAACTGCTGAGATGGTATTGAATTCTCACGGTGCAGAAATGCATATGTCTAATGGATAATGACCTCTGCTGGAGATGTGATTCCCAGGGGCCCCATCTACTTCACATCTAATTGGAATGCCCAGCTGTGAACCCATTGTGGAGTCAAATCACTCAAATCTGTACACAATGCACAGGCTGGCCATTCCTGTAAAAGCTCCCCAAACTGCTTCTTTGATGCTGTCCAGAGCAGACTCCCAAACACTGTCCATATGCTTATTGGCCCATTACAGTGGGGGTGGTGGCCAAAAAGCTTTTCCTGTGCCAATGGGGGACACATAAACACCCTCAGTTAATGAATAGTTGCTTGCAGTGTGACAGCCGACCCCCTATGACAGGCTGTTTAATTTTGCCACTGGAACCATGTCTAAGTTCCACCAGTGCTTGAACCCCTTCCTTTAATTTGAATACTGTAATAATAATGTCTGATTTACTGTACATGCAGTTTGCTGTGTGTTATACATATTAAATGTGATTCTAGTTTCACTTTTTTGCCCAATAGTCTTCTTCTAAATTTGTGGAGTAATATGTTTTTTTTTCTACTAGTTCTGATATTAGTCAGATATGGTATGGTATGTTAATGTATTTGTAGTGCAGTCCACCATGGCAGTATGGACACCAAGCACTTTTGTAGATCAATCAACTCTGCAATTGTTTGGTTAGTTCAAGTTCAAGTTCAAGCTGAAGTTTATTTCCAGGAAACCTCCTTTGAGCAAGTTCATTTTCAAGGAGGTCCTGTAAGGCTCCAAACAATATATAGCAGTACCATAACTTAATAAATACAAGAAACGCAACACATAAGTAATAAGCAAGGATGAACAATAAGCAGTAGCTGTGCACATGTCTTTGTCTGATAATAACAGATTTTTATCTAACAATATAGGGCAACAGTGCAGTATTCATAGTGTAACAGTAGGGAAGCCTATGGCAATACTTGGACCTTGCAAAGATTGAGGTCAAATGGTATAAAGATAACATATAGATAACTGAAACACAGAGGGGGTGGTAAGGGGTACAATGGGGGAGGTGGAAGGGGTGAAAAGAGGGAGTGGAAGGGTGGTGGGGATGAGATGGATGGGGAAGAAGAAGACAGGGGATCAACTAAGCATGGAAAGGATATTCATGGGTAGGAGTTGCATGTATCTGCCAGGTGGGTTTTGATTTGGGATTTAAATGCAGTTAGTGGTACAAGGTAAGTCATTTTAATCCTAGATTGTAGTTTGTTCCAGGCAGATGGTGAGGCATAGCTGATTGTAGCTTTACCATAAAGCATACAGACCCTGGCTAGCCTGGTTAGCCAATGCATGTTACCTGCACAGCCAATAAGTTTGGTTTTTCATGATTGTGAATTGTTTGACTTTATGTGATTTCAGTAAAAATAACAACAACATACAATTCCAGAATGCATATTGAAAGTGGAATTGCCATTCCACCAGAATTCTACTGGCAGACTTCTGCAATCCACAATGCTTAGATTCTTATCTTCTAAGTAACATTAGGGACTCCTAGAGAGAAATGTGAAATGTTTGAAATATGATTCAATGTATAAGATGAAATTACAAAATATAAAAGGGGCAGACCTAAGCCACTAATTGTTGGTTTTTACTAGAAAACTTGGCAAAATTCTGGAATTTGGACTATCTGCACACTGGTGAAAACAAAGACTTCATGTAATTTGACAGTTTATACTTGGAAAGTTAATCAATGTAACTTGTTATTTTTTATAAATAGCTACCAATGCTATTTCCAGTTTGCTTCATTTAATTTACTGTATATTAAGTAATCTTTTGTTACACATATTTTTAACATGGGGGTCCACGTGCAGGAGGAAGAATCCTACTTGTTTGCCAGCCTCTGGTGAGGGAGATGGATTTCTACAGGAAATTGCAGACCTCTTTGCCAACAGGGTGTTGGCGGTGACCAGATGGTTGATTCTGGGTGACTTTAACCCCTGGATAGATCTTGAATTATCACACTTTGGGCAGAATTTCCTCTGAGTGATGGAATCACTGGAATCTGCACAAGTGGTTACTACTTTAGCCCACAGACATGGCTACACTGTGGATTTTATTTTAGAGTGTGGATAAACTACTCTCACAAGCCTCTCTGGAGCCAATCTGGGCTTGTTTTGTCGTTAGGTTAGAGGTGTTTGTTAGGCCTTCTCGAACAGGGTGTCCTCCATACTAGCAAGGATTTCACCAATCAGGCTGGCACAACCCAAAAGTATTAAGCCTGGTGTCTGTAATCAGAAACTTCTATACTGGGAGGAGTTTCGGCTGGTGATGATAGATGAAGTGTGCTGGGTGATTTCAGAGCTGCATCCCACATTCTGTGAACTGGACCTAGGTTTGTCATGGCTACTGGTGAGGTAGGTGGGACAGCTGAGTCCGATATTTGTATGGATTGTCCAGCACTTCTTGTTGGATTGGGTCTTTCTGAGAGCATTGAGAGAGGCATTTGCAAGGTCACTAAAACCATCCTTGTACCAAAACAACCTAGAAATTTTAGACCAGTCTCAAACCTTCCCTTTCTGGGGAAAATTATTGAGATTGGGGTGCTGTAGCTTGAAGTGCACCTTTTGGCATATATCTATGCTCCCCTAAAGTCTAGGTTTTGGTCCAGGCATAGCACTGAGACTGCATTTGTCAGGGTGAAGAATGGCCTCCTCAGGGTGAAGGATAGTGGGGAATGGTCAAACCTCATCCTCCTTGATCTTTCCTCTGTCTTTGACACTGTAGACCATGGGTTAATGACTGATCGACTGAAGTAGTATGTGCAACTTGCTGGCAATGTTATCTGATGTTTTGAGTCCTACCTCAGGAATAGGTCCCAGAAGTTAGTTATATGAAACTTTTCCTCATGCCCTTTACTCCTCCCCTGTGCTGTACCACAGGGGTCAGTCCAGTCTTCTGTGCTGTTTGCAGTATGTATGCTGTACATGGGGAGGATAATTAGATGATACAGTGTGGGTTTTCATTGCTATTCAGATGATGCCCCACTGTACCTGTCTTTTGCACCTGGGACAACAGACATGGTGGAAGAGTTTAATTTGTATGCTAGTAAAGATTTAGTACTGGATAACACAGAGCTGGATGAGATGCAAGCTGGACAAGACTGATGCATTGGTAATTAATCCAGACAAGAAGGAGGGATGTGGGGGCTGCCAAGGAGGTGGCATGGCTTGGGCTCAGTCCCTCCAGGCTTGAGTCTTCTGGAAAGGTGAAAAATCTTGTGTTCATTTTATATGAAGGACTGACTATTGAGGCTCACATGTCAGCAGTTGGCTGGAATGACTTTTACCATCTATAGAATTTCAACTAGATTAAATCCTTTGCCCCCTCCTAAAGACCTGGCATCACTGGTGCATGCTTGATTACTATAACACCATGTATCTTGAGGTCAGTGTTGGTACTCTATGGCATCTGCAAATGGTGCAGAACAGTGAGGCCAGGTTGCTGATGGGCCTTTCTAGGTCATGCTATGTGAACCCAATCTTGCACAAACTGCACTGGTAAGGTTGGATTACTGACCTAAACGGTTCTACATGGGTTGGGCCTGGGTTGCCTATTGGAAATCCTGTCTCCTTACCAAACATCCTGCCCTTTCTAGATCACTGAAGGGGACCTCCTCTCAGTACTTAGGGCTTGACTAAAATCATCTGGGGACTGGGCATTCAAAGTTGCTGAACACTGGTTATAGAACTCAATTCCCAGAACCATGTGGGTTGCCCCCTCATTGGAGGCCTTTAAAAGAGGCATCCAGACCCATCTTCTTATATAGACATTTGGAGAAATGTAAATGTCTACTGTCTAGCCTATTGATATAGTTATTGCGGATGCCATCTTTTTGCTACTAGCTTTCAATGGGGTTTATTAATACCTGTAGGAATACATTTTGTTTATGTGTGAATGTTATACTTGTTTAAAGTGTTGCTGTTTTAATTGCACAGCCCTCTGATCCTAAGGGACTAACATAAAATAATACTACTATAACATTTACTAAAAGTTTGACAATAGAATTTTGGTAAAATCTGGACATTGGGCTAACAATGATTGGTGCAATCATGGAATTTGTAAATCTTGGAAACGGGATTTCATCACATCAATTATTGCAAATCAGTGTCTACTGAAAAATGTGATGATTATTTTCACAGACATGATGGATTATAATAAAACAGATCAATAACTAAGACTACTGTACCAGTGAAGGTTGTGATTCAGAATTAAGGGAATTGGCTTCTAAAACATCTATTTTTTTACAGTACCTAAAAAAGAGACTTATGAGTTGCTGTTAAAACTAGAATAGAAATAAAGGGGAGGCTGTGGATGGACCCTTGCAAAGATTGTTAATACTAGTGGCAAAACAGCTAAACCAGTAACATATATATTCAGTCACTATATAATAATCAGTTTCCACACTGCTGGAAAAAAAAAGTAGTAGTAACACCAATATATAAAACAGGGAAGGGCATGAGAGATGCATTTTTCAGAAGAAAAGATGCTCAAGAACAAGGGGACAGCCTATGAAGCTGGAGGAGGGTGGATTCAGGAGAGATGTGAGGAAGTTCTTCTTCACAGAAAAAGTGGTGGATTTCTGGAACAGTCTTCCAGTGGAGGTTGTTGTGGTGAAAACAGTAGAAGAGTTCAAGAATGAATGGAATAAGCACAATGGAATCATACTGGAAAGAATGGGTGGAGGGAGAAAGAGTTTTAGATCAAGCACAGTCTGCAGTAATAGTGTAGGTAGGGAGAAATGGGCAGACTGGATGGGCCAAGCGGTCCTTGTCTGCCATCAAATTCTATATTTCTATGTAGGGTATAAGCAATTATTACAAATTAAAGACCAGTCTCTGTCTTGCCTGCTTAGGCTTAATTATTATAGAAAATTGCATTTGATCAATTGACCAAATATTCAGAGAACAATAATTTATTGATGGCAAATCAATATGGGTTCCATGGGGACACATCACATCAACAGCCTTGGTCAGGTTGAGATCTATGATAGTATGGATAATGGACTGCTCAACTTGAGCAAATTTTGTTGTCTTGAACAAAGCATTCAATCTTGTGGACCACCCCATATTGATAAGAAAATTAACAAATTTGATGTGTACAAATATACTTTTAAGTGGATTGTAAATTACTTATTTAAAGGAACACAGATGATAAACATTTGTTCTGAAAATTCTAAATGAAGAAAAATAGATACAGGAGACCCACATGGTTCATTTCTTGGTCAGCTCATGTTATCAGTTTTTGTAAATGATTTATCAAAGATCTGCAGGAATGTGTCGACAATACTGTACATAGGCAACACAGTGCTTTATTGCACTGGGGAGAACAGGAGTGGACCTGGAAACTAGAATGCAAACAACATACCATGCATTTCAAAATTAGAAAAAAAAAAAAAAAACTAAAACAATCATATCTCGTACCCAACATAAACTGAAAGCAAAGGAAACAGTATGTTGATAGTAAGACTAAATGGACCTGGACTGGAGGAAGTACATAGTTTCAACTATTTGGGTACCACATTGTATCAATCATTAACATTTTAGAAACGTAAATAAAAGGTTGCACAGATAGTTAATAACAAGTTTGGTTATTAATATAGAAATCAAAAGAGTCTAATTTCACACGCTAAAAATATGATAGCAAAGCAAGTCTTCATTCTGGCCTTAGAACATAACTCCATTTTGCTTTATAATCTCTGAAATACAATCCTATGCAAACATAAAGTCACTTTTAGTAGTATTTCTATATTTATTACACAATCAGGAAATCATGTATATCACTGAGACCTTTATATTAATTTCAGTATGTTATTCCTTCCACAAATGATTCAAAATTTCGTATTAACATTTTTGCAGAAGACTTTGAAAGGAAGTGTACCTCATGTGTTAAGTGATATAATTGGTAAAGGCTCAGAACCTCAGATCCATTTAAAAAACTTCAGTGAAACTGTACTGTGTTAGCACCCTTTGCAAACTGTGTGAGAGGCCTTTCGGCACCATGCAATTCTGCTTAAAGTTGGACCAGCATAACATTCTGTGGTGATCTGCATATGCAGCCCATGATGCTTTGCATTGTGTGGGCATGTGTGATTTTATATCTATATACCTACACTAATCAAAGCTATATGCCTACAGTAATCAAACAGTTAATGGGACAATACTGATAACACAATTAACACATCATTAGGAAGCTAGCCAAACTAATTAACAAGCTGCAAAAGAACCTGAAAAAAGGACACACAAAACCCTCCTAAACCCAGAAACCCCCAAAGCCTCTACTTTTGTTTACTATACACCATTTCCTCCTTGCTTAGGAGACCTTCAGGTGCTATAACAAGATTGGAAATGCAGTCTCCTTAGCAATAACCACCCTAATGTATTATTTTCAACAAACAATGGGAAAGGGTGGAACACTCTAAAGTATACCCTTCTTGGGGGATAATTAGGGCAATACAACCACTCACCTTCAGGCTCCTGACCTTATAGCCCTTAATAGTCCCCTTGATGGGCATACATCCTAGTATAGCACCCTTACACATTATTTATTCTCTCTCTCTCTCTCTCTCTCTCTCTCTCTCTCTCTCTCTCTCTCTCTCTCTCTCTCTCTCTCTCTCTCTACCTATCTGTACCTGTGTGTAGATAGATAGATAGATAGATAGATAGATAGATAGATAGATAGATAGATAGATCGATCGATCGATCGATCTACAGTACATAAACTCACAGTGGCTGTCCGACAAAAACAAGCAAAACAGGAAGTTACTGCACTCCAAACAGGGCATGGGAGTCACTGAGATAATGTTCACAAGGCTGTAATGCAGTTGAAAGTGTTATTGCACAAATAATGCAACAACCAGTTAAACTCACAGACACAACATTCATGGTTCAGCTGCCTGGTGCTTTGCTCTGGGTGGAACTCCATCTGGAGACTGTCTTGGAGTTTATCTGGTTGTTGCATTATTTATACAATAAACATTTTATCTGCATTATAGATTTACAAGCTTTGTTATCTCAACAACTCCTAGTCCAAGTCTGGAGTGCAGCACATTCCTGCTTTTTCTTGTTTTTGTTGATTATGGGTCAGCTGGCTGCTTTTGTTGCACCTGGATCCTGCAGAAAGTGAGCATGTGTACTGCCAAAGAAGTAAAAGAGCTGCACCATGGGCCGGGTGCACAATAACACAAAAGCAGTTACTATGTAGCCAAATTCATGGCACTCCTTCACATTAGAATAAAAAGGTATAAAAGTTCAGTACTTAACCACTTCCAAAGTTTATTTTGCCACCACTACAGTGTACAGGCCAGGATATTTCCAATGCAGCTTCTAACATTTCAGCCAATCTTGGTCTTTCATGAAGAAAGTGTCCCCTTGTGAACACTCTGTTTAAATACCCACTTTATATTGATCGCATGATATGTATAAGCCAATAAAGTGCTAGTAGTGCATTAAAAAAAAAGACACAGTGTTTGTTTCAACAAACATTTTAAATCAGAGAATATAAAAAAACACACAGGACACACAGACATCTCAGCCATCTAAATACATAATTAATTATTTTTGGGAACCTAAAGTTGATAGAGCATTTATGACTGTATGGTTACATTTTAGTATATGCATACTTTAAAAAGATTTCTTCATGCTTCAAAAACTTTTATACCGCACACCAGCCCTATTAGCCTATTTCTCCCCAAACAGTTTTTAGAACCCTACTTACCACACTAATGGGGATAACAGAAAGCATACATAAGTTCAAAAAAGGATTAATCTCATATACTCCTGAAGTAGTGGCCGGGGGAGAGAAGAAGAGAAAAGAAAAAGATGTATATTGTAAAAAACAAAACAAAATTCCACTCTAAAACAGGACAGTTAATGGTATAAATAAACATTAATAATGTATGCGATGGTTGCTGAACCAATGGAGGTGGAAGCTGCAAATTCAGAAAATGTAGCCATTAACTTCAGAGGTGCCTTCTTTGCTTATGAACACATAGCCTTGAAATCTAGAAGGACATATTGGCAAACCAAGTCCATAGAAGCAGAGAACGCAGTAAGGAAGGCTGGGGTGATACTGGGATGCATAGGGAGAGGCAACAATAGTAGAAAACAGGAAGTTGTTATCCCTCTGTACAGACAATTGGTGAGACCCAATCTGGAGTACTGTGTGCAGTTCTGGAGACCCCATCTCCGGAAAGACATAGACAGTGTGGAGGCTTTCCAGAGGAGGGCAGCCAAAATGGCGGTGGGTCTGCACCAGAAGACATAGAAACATAGAAAATTAAAAACATAGACTGTGACAGCAGATAAGGACCACTTGACCCACCCAGTCTGCCCATTTCCCTACCTACTGGATAAGCTGCAGATCCTTGTTAACCAGCAGCCTACTTCTTCCTACCCCCACCCCCTAGAATGGCCTTATGACTGTCCCATGCATGCTTGAATTCCACCACTGATTTTGACTCCACAACCTCCTCCAGAAGGCCGTTCCATGCATCCACAACCCTCTCTGTGAAAAAATACTTCCTTAAATTACCTCTGAGCCGCCTCTATCTTCAAATTGTGCCCTCTTGTTCTTGCACACCTCTTTTTTTGAAAGATACTACCCTCTTGGACTTTGTTGATTCCTTTGAGGTACTTGAACATTTCTATCATGTCCCCCCTCTCCCTCCTTTCCTCGAGGCTATACATATTAAACTCCTTTCATCTCTCTTCATATGTCTTCTGGTGCAGACCCTGCACCATTTTAGTTACCCTCTTCTGGACAGCTTCCATCCTGTCTATGTCTTTGTGGAGATTGGGTCTCCAGAACTGCACACAGTACTCCAGATGGGGTCTCACTCAGCTGTCTCTGTACAGAGATAATAACTTGTTTTCTACTGGTGATGCCTCTCCTATGCATCCCAGATCTCCCCAGCCCTCCTTGCTGCCCTCTCACATTGCTTGCCCACATTTAGGTCATCTGATATGACTACCCCAGGTCCCTTTCCATTTTGTTGTTGTTAGTATCTCACCCCCATTGTGTACCCTTCCCTTGGGTTTTTGTTTCCCAGGTGCATTACCTTGCACTTCTTAGCATTGAATCTAAGCTGCCATACATTTGACCATTCCTCTAACCTTGCCAAGTCCCTTCTCATCCTTTCCACCCCACCCTGTGCATCAACTCTGTTGCAGATCTTTGTGTCATCTTAAAAGAGACATACTTTTCCTTCCAGTCCCTCTGCAATGTTGCTTATAAAGACATTGAAGAGGACTGGTCCTAATACTGAACCCTGCGGTACCCCACTAGTAACCTCCTTTCTTCTGAGTGGACTCCATTTACTATTACTCTCTGTGTCCTATTCTCCAGCCAATTCTTTACCCAGGCTGTCATCTTGGGACCCACTCCCAGGCTGGCTAACTTGTATATTAATCTTTTGTGTGGGACTGTGTCAAATGCCTTGCTAAAATCTAGGTAGGCCATGTCCACAGCCCCTCCCTGATCTACTACTTTGGTCACCCAATCAAAGAAATCTATAAGATTCATCTGGCATGACCTTCCCACTGTGAATCCATGCTGCCTAGGGTCTGGTGCCCCTCTGGCCTCTAGATACTCGACAATTCTTTCCTTCAGAAGTGATTCCATCATTTTCCCTATCACTGAGGTTAAACTAACAGGTCTGTAGTTTCCTGCTTCTGCCTTGCTCCCACTTTTGTGAAGGGGAATCACATCTATCCTCCTCCAGTCCTTGGGTACCACCTCATCCTCCCATGATTTGTTAAAAAGGATAGTCAGTGGTGTCACTAGTTCTACCTTTAGTTCTTTTAGAATTCTGGGATGAATCCCATCAGGCCCCATTGCTTCGTCCACCTTCAGTTTTAAGAGTTCTTTCAGAACCCTTCTTCTGTAAATGGGTTGATATCAACTTCTGTATCCAGAGTGTTTCTACTATTTGTTTTAGGTACCTCCCCTCTTCATTTGTAAATACTGAGCAAAAATATTTGTTTAGTATCTCTGCCTTTTCACAGTCTCCTCTGCCCACCCTCCTCCCTTTATTCAGCCTCACTATCCCTCCCTTGGTCTTCCTTCACTCCCTGATGTACCTATAAAAGGTTTTATCCCCTTCTTAACTGAGTTGGCTATCTTTTCCTTGGTTTGGGCCTTTGCTGTTCTGACTGCCTTCCCAGACCACTTTTGCTTTAACTGATACAGTTCCCTGTCCTGCTCCTTCTGTGATTCCTTGTACTTCCTGAATGCTTTCTTTTTCTCTTGAACCTTCACTGCCACTTCCTTTGAGAACCATAGTGGTTTCTTACATCATTTTGTTTTGTTTATTTGCTTCACACAAAGGCTCATTATCTCTGTGATGGCAGTTTTTATTATTCCCCATATGAAGAAAGACTAAAGGAGCTTAATATGTATAGCCTTGAGGAAAGGAGGGAGAGAGGGGACATGATAGAAACTTTCAAGTACCTCAAGGGAATCAACAAAGTCCAAGAGGATGGCATCTTTCAGAAAAAGAGATGTGCAAGAACAAGGGGGCACAATTTGAAGATAGAGGGGGGACGGCTCAGAGGTAATGTGAGGAAGTATTTTTTCACAGATAGGGTTATGGATGCATGGAACAGCCTCCCTGAGGAGGTCATGGGAGTCAAGAATAGTGGAGGAATTCAAGAATGCATGGGACAGACATAAGGCAGTCCTAGTGGGGGGTAAGAGGAAGTAAGCTGTTGGTTAATTAGGATCTGCAGCATATCTGTTAGGTAGAAAATTGGGCAGACTAGGTGGGCCAAGCAGTCGTTATCTGCGGTCAAATTCTATGTTTCTATGTTTCATACCTGGGGATGGGAAGAGCTCTGCAAGGGTTGCGGATTACAAATTTCATGAGAAAATAGTGGAAAATATCTAAGGCAGCCATGAATGCCAGGATGGAATTAATTGTGTCCAAATCTAAAAAAGATCAAGAAGCATTAGATGCAGAGTAAAAATTAGAAGAAACCACACTACAAGTGCATTCACAGAATATGAACTTTGCTAGATTCAAGTCGGAATCACAAAAGGAGCTTCATTACCAAGAAAACAAAATTTGCACAACAAAAAAGAAGTAGTATACAAGGGACTTAAATGACTATCAGAGGGGTCAAATTTTTTCTTGGTCAAAAGGAAACCACAATAGGAGTAGGGGAAATTTGAGCCCTGGACAAAGGAACATAAGAAAGTCAGTTTTCAGATGACCCCCATTCTTAAGCTCACACAGGCCCAAAGTGAAGTGAGTGGCACAAGCAGAGCAAACACTTCTGAAACCAGTGACTCTGAGAAATCAGGGTATTTTTTAGAGCAACGGAAATGCTTCCAGAGGGGCAAAAGAAAAGGGCCTTATCCAACAGATGCCAAAGAACACAATGAGTTGGGAGAAGAAGGAGGTGGCAGAGAGAATCAAGAGAGGCAGAAGAAGCGACACCAGGGAACACAGGGACAGGAATAACATCTCAGAACAATGTTTTAAATCTTTCAAATAGACATCTTGCAGCAGCTGAAGTAAGTGTCCTAAATAAGGAATTATCTTTTGTCCCAACAACTGACTTAGATTTCTTTGCTACTACTATTGATATATACAGGTTGTGTTGTGTTTTGAGCCTTTAAGTGCTTTCATAGTAAATCAGTGGATATGGGGAGGCAAAGTTATAATAATGAGGCACTGGGGCTAGGTGAAAGTACCATACTAACAACAGACATGATAGGGGATGTTAATATACCTACCAAAGAGGTACTTTTGACACTGGAAGAATTTTATAATATATGTGGGGAGAGGGCTGTGAGTGAATCTTCTATTAGTACTCCTGTTGAAATGGAAAGGGGATATAATAAGCCAGGTACATTTTGTCCTCTGCAAGCATTTGCTGTTTCAACATTTTTAAAACTGTGTGAGAAGGAGCTAGAGGAGCTTAGAAAAGAAGAATTTGTACCAAGGTACTAGAATGCATCTGGGGAGGAGAAGGAAGCAATAAAATGCTTAAGGAAGGACAAAAGTATTGTTATTAGATGTGCAGATAAGGAGCCAGTGTTGTGGTACAGAATACAACAGATTATGTAATAGAAGCTAAAAGACAATTTAGCAATACAGAGTTCTGTGCCCCTGCTAGACCTGGAAGTTATGTGACCCTAAAAAAAACAGGTTGATGAATATTTGGAATGGGCTAGTTGTGAGAATTTAATAAATGAAAGAGAAAAAATTCTAACCAAGGACTGCCCCTTGAAAGCAAAGTTTGATACACTCCCCAAGGAGCACAACATTTTAGAAACATCTCCCTGTAGGCCAATCATCTTCAGGGTGGGGACAGTTACTGAGCCATTGGCTAGGTTTGTGGATGATAACATCAAGCATATAATAACAACCTTACTCTTTTATGTTAAGGACACAGGAGGTCCTTAAATTTCTCTAAAATATGAGATGGACAGAAGGCAGCATGTTTGTGACCTTAGATATGGTATTGCTCTATGTCAATATACCACATAGTGAAGGTTTAAAGTCTTTAAGATACTTCCTTAACAAAAGGTCAATTTTAAACATTTCCTAGATCTAGTCTGGAAAGACAGATCTATTTGTTATGGTGCTTTTGAGTGATTTCTGTTCCTGTTGTTCTCTTAGGTCGTATGTCCTAACTCTTCTGATTCTCATTCTTGGGTTGAGGTTATTGGTTGGATAAGGTGGATGAATTAATACAGTTCTAGACAATGTATGTAATATGCCCCCACACCCTTTTTGATGTTCCTCTCCCCTAACCTGAATCCCATAAAATCTATTTTATATTAAGGCTTCTACATATTCCCCTTTACCATTATATGGATAATACCCAATCTTAAAATAAGGTTCCATACATTGATTGTTTGGCATATTGTGTGTCTTGTTTCATATGTACTGTATGAATTTCAGATTGTGTTGTATTTAAGATTGTTCCTGTAATATTGTATTACATGATGGTTTACTGTATTGTGAAACTGTAATTTAAAACAGGACAACTTTGATAAACAGGGCCTAACTGGTCCTAAAAGTTATTCTTCTGTTACAAAATAAAGTGTTTTTATCTATCTATCTATCTATCTATCTATCTATCTACCTATCTATCTATCTATCTATCTATCCATCTATCTAAAAGAAATGAGGGGTTAAGGCCTGAAACAGAACTACTTATAGATCTAGCAAGGATCACTTTGGAAGGCAACTTTTTTGATTTTCAGGGGGATACATATCACCAGAGAAAACAAACAGCAATGAGGGCTAGTTTTGCCCCAATTATGCTAATTTATTTCTGGGATATTGGGATGAGGGGGTCATATGGGATGCGTCATCTAATCATTTTTTGCCCAAGATTACTTTATGTAAACATTTTACTGATGGCATTCTCATGGTGCGGCAGGGTGACATCACAGAATTGGCAGACTTTATTTCCTACTTGCATGGAGTGAATTCAAACATAAGGTTTACACACAGTGTGAACAGTGAAAACATCTCCTATTTAGACATACTAATTAGGGTAAACCCAGAAAGGAAAATTGATACAAGTCTCTATCATATGGAGATGGATAGGAAAACTATACTGCTTGCAAGTAGCTGTCACCCTCGCCACACCATGGAGAATGTCCTCAAGAGTCAATTCTTCTGGGTTAAAAGGAACTGCAGTGGAAACACTGATATTGAGTGAGAACTTGGAATCCAGGAATGTGGATTTATGGACCGGGGTTATGCTGCTGCTGTTCTGGAAAAAGCAAGGGAAGTATGTGATAGTAAAGGCAGAGATGAATTGCTGGTGGGAAGACCTGACAGGCACACTGAGAATCAGGATTCAGAACAGATTAATTTTGTTACAACTTTCAGTGCTAGGTTGAGTAGGGTAAAGGAGAAAATAAATAACAATTGGCATGTTCTTGGAGCAGATGCAAGACTTAAGGAGATCTCAAAAAGTCCCCATAGAATAATGAATAGACGGGCTAGGAATTTAAAGGACATTCTGGCAGGCCCCTGTTTACAAGCTGATAAACCCAGAAACTGGTTGCCACTTCTCCCTAAGAGATGCAGAAAATGCAGACATTGTAAATATTTTAGTAATGTTCATGAATGTAGCATGTTTTGCAACCTGTATGATGATAAGATGCATGACATAAAACACCACATAGATCATAACACAACCTATGTGGTGTACATGTCTTTCTGCACATGTGATGCCTATTATATAGTCAAAACTAAGAGAAAGATGAATGAGAGAATGGGGGATCATTTTAGGGCCATAAGGAGTGGTAATTTGGATTATGTTTGGGCTGTACAAATGAAGGAAGCACAAATGGGTACAGAACATAAACTTAGGTTTATAGCTATTGACCATATAGAACTAGGATAGCAAGGATGATGCTTTCAGTGAAAGGGGGAATTATAATGGATATACATGACAGAAGCATACATGGGACAGGGCATTAATGACCACACAGAATTAAAACACTTTCTGAAAAATAGGCGTTAATGTTTTAGCTATATGGTTGTTGACACTGTGTAAAGTAATGATCTCTGTTTTTCTTGATAGGGTTTTTTGAGAGTGTTAGCAACAAGAAATTTTTGCGCTACTTTGCAAAGGCTTGGCTCATCTGTTATTGCCCACAGGTGTATCTTTATGTATTCTATTTGCACACCTTACATTTTCAGGCTTCCATATTACTTATGTAACCCTGTCCTCCATTGTCGTCCTACACAAATGTAAAAAAGATTTATCAAAGAATGTTTTATGAATTGAATTAAGTGCAATGTTTACATGTTATATAAAAGGAGTCTTTCAAAAGTTAGAAATGCTGTTGCCGGATAATTTTTCAATTTCAGTTTCTTCCACTTTAGCATAGCTGGATGGTGCCTTAAGTAGCATGGTACTAGTATTGGTGTTTATTGTTTTTTATATTGATTTATATACCTTCATGTATAATGTGTATGTATGGTACCCATGCCTTATGGTAGCTGCAATTCGGATTTGCACTGTATTCTGCTTAATATTTGTGGAAGTTGTGTCACTTGTACATATTCATAAATTACAAATATTTATGTGAACTGTTATTTCTCCTGTCTTGGACTGGTTTTCTGTTTTTCTAGTCTTTTTTTCTTTTTTATATCCCATTTTTACACACACACACACACACACACACACACACACACACACACACACTTTTAGACTCCTTTAATCAGGAAGTATATGAGATGTTTGCTTTTTCATTGTTGCTTTCTATATACCCCCATGTGTAGTATACATGTAAGGTATACAGTCCTTTTATAATTGTGTTTAGATTTGCACCTTATTCTATTCGAAAAAGCACATCTCACTATTTGTAGATTCATAAATTATTAATATTTATGTGTACCATTAACTCTTCTTTTTTAGAGTGGTATTTTGTTTTATTTTTTACAGTCCATATCTTTTTCTTTTCACTCCCCCCTCCCCTAGCCACTAACTTCAGGAGTATATGAGATTTATGTTTTTGAGAGTTTGATTATGCTTTCTGTCATCCCCATCAATGTGGTATTTAATGTCTTAAAAACTGTTTGGGGGAGAAAAGGCTAATAGGTCTGTTGTGTGGTAAAAAAAAATTCTGAAATATGAAGAAAACTTGTTAAAGTATGGCTGGCTACCATCTTTCTGCACAATAAACACTAGTTTATGCTACACAAATTAATCCCCTAGCATCTCCTCATTCCCTCATTCTGGCTGTACCCTGATCCCACTTTCCTCCCCCAGCATCCAGTTTTGATGTATGAAGATAACTGACACAACCCGCTCTCTTCCCCAGCCAGCTGCATTCAGAATGAATGAGAGCACTTGCACTTGCTCAATCTAATAGTAAAACCAGCTGATCAGCCATTAACCATGGAAAATGAATCCATATTTCACTGTGTGTAAAATGACTTTCAAAGTTCTATGGAATTGATTGAAAAATTGATTTTGGAAGCAGAATTGACATTGTGCCTGCATTCTGATGGAGTTTCATATTCTGATGAGCTCTAATATAAACTTTTTCTGTCTTCCTTCCTGCAATCCATTTGGCTTAAGAATTCCACTGTCACTTCATTGAAGATGGTTTCCAGCAACTTGCCTACAATTGATGTTAGACTGATTGGTGTATAACTTCACAAGTCATCCCTGTACTTGGTCAGGTGAAGCAGCACCACATTAGCTATCCATTAGTCTATTGGAGCCACTCCCCATCTCCAGTGAACAACTTAGGTTTGCAATAGGGGTGGTTAAAACTGCTGTTTTCCACTCCCGCTGAATGTCCGTGGAAATTAAGGGACTTTCACAAAAGTTTCCAAACCTCCACCTATGGTGGAGTAGAAAACTTCTATGAAAGTTACCAGGTAAAATTTCACCTGGAAATAAAGAAAATAAGCCCTGGTGGCTAGTGGTCCCTCCCTCCACCTGTCCCACATGTAAAAAATTATCCCTGGTGACTAGTGGTCCCTCCCCTCCACCCAGTAATCCACCCACTGCACAATGTACAGTAACCCCCCACACCTAACTCCACTGTTCTGTTAGAAAGAAATCTCTGGTTGTCTAATATTTTTTTATTTAAACCCCTTCCCGATTGCCAGTCCCAAATCCCTGGTGATCCAATGGCCCCAACCCAGTATCCCCAGCAGCCAGGTGTCCCACACCATAAACCCTAACAGCAGCAGACCAGCACAGCCCTCCTCTCTCTCCTCCACAGCTACCCTGCTAACTGAGCTGATGTCATGAATGAGCAGACTGTGTACCACTCATTCATTGACAGCTCAGTTGGAGGGTCGTCCATGGAGGTGAGAGGAGGGCTGTTCCAGTCTGCCAGTGCCAGGGTTTATGATGGGGGTGGGAGTGGGGTTGTGGGACACCTGGTTGCTGGGGAGGCTGGGTAGGGGGCACTGGATGACCAGGGAATGGGATTTGGGACTGGGGATTGGGGTAAAATTAAAAAAAAAAAAAACACTAGACCACCAGAGATTTTTTTTTTAACTGGACAATCACAGTGGAAATAAGGATGCAGGGGGGTTACTGTACATTTCATGGTGGACAGGTTATCGGGTGAAGGGGAGGGACCATTAGCCACCAGGGATAATTGTTTACATGTGGGGCGGGTGAGGGAGGGACCACTGCACCAACCAACAGGACTTTTTGGGCGTCAATTTGACAGTTAAAAGAGTGATGATTGTAGGCAGAAGTTCTGCAGAAGTTCAGAAATTAATTTCTGAACTTCTTCGGAAGTAAAAGTTAGACTTTTGCTTGAATTCCACCCGCAGAAGTTTTTCTTACTCCCACCCCTAGTTTATAATGTTGCAGTCAATGTCTAAGACACTTTCTTCAGTACTCTTGGGTGCACATGCTTCATCTACCTTTTGAGTTTTGAGGCCCTGTGTAACTTCTCTTGTGTAACTGGTTCTAACGCCAATGTTTTGACACCCTTTCTCTGTCCTGAATTCTGCACTCCTGTTGAGTAACATGGGTAAATAGATAGATAAATAGAGAGACAGCCATATAGTTGGGAAAATATGAAAACCATATACCAGTATTATGTCATAATACATATACATATATATATATATATATATATATATACACAAACACACATAAACATACATATATATATATTTATATAAAACATCCATGGTCAGAACTTAGCAAATGTTACTCCATTCTGGAACACATAATATATTCTTTCTTGTTCGTGTATGACTATAACATCATCAAGTGTAGTGCATGAAATGTAACTGCAGAATTCCAAGATAATACTGTGCATCAAGAGATGCAATAATTTTGAGGTAGGAGAAGATGAGAAGAAAAAAGCCTGGGATCCAGCTGTAAGTTGCATATTTTCAATCTTTGAAAAAGCAACTTGCAATAAAGTTATCGACATGGAAAAACATCATCAAACAGGTAAAGATCTCCTAATAAAATTGTATTATGGGTGGTCTTTTTCCACTCACATAATCTTGTCATTTGTATCAATGGTTTATGGGCTACTGTGTGGGCTATTAAAGAAAACAGACCATAATCTGTAATTTCAGGTTAAAGTTCCATTTTGAACAGTGGAAGTGAATGTACCAAGTTTGTCCAATGCAATTATGTATTTGTTCATTTATCCATTGTAGAATCTGGGATGTCACCTGATGAGGCATGTTTAATTTATAGAGAGATGCCAGGGCAAAGGCACTAGATCATACTTGTTTCAATAACAACAAAATTCTGTTATGAAAAACATCTTTTATTATAGAGGCATTTTAGTCTTGTTTCAGCCAGTATTTTATCATTGTGTGTAGAGCTACAGGCCTATATCATAAATGAGGAGTCAAGGAATGTATTAGACATTTCTTGGTTATGTAGTTTAAGAAATATCTACTGCTACAGAAATTTCACAGTTTGTGGCATCATAGAGTTCCTTATGCAGAACAAAAGTTGGCATTAAATGAAATGTTATGCCTTGGTACTTCTATTCATTATTGTGAGGAAGTACATTTATTCCAAAACATTAGCATATTTTCACAAGGACCATGATTAAGCCATCAATGTCTAGAATTTAATTGGCTAGATCTGAAGTCAACTTTCAGAAATTGCAAGTATGTCAAGTGCAATTACTCTCACCAATAGCTAATGGTATCTAATTTAGATAATAGGTAGCAAACTTCTGAATGGGTTAAGTTTAATCCCTTCATCTGAGACAGATCTGTCTTTGACTGGGTCCTGAACTGAGTTCTCCATATCTGTATAGTAATTGAGCATGCAGCCTAACCTAAATTAAACTATTTAAATGATATGCATACAGAAAACATGTTTTTTGTTAGATAATTAAGTAAATTAATTTGCATAGGGACATCAGTACAGGTTATGCAATGGACACGCAGTGTAAAAATGGCTACTACAATATAATGACCAGAGGCATACTGTGATCATTAGGCTATGAAGCCGCAGGAACTTACATGAAAACAAATAAAAATGTAAGCTGTCAGAAAAGATTAGCTAATTTGAAGTGTTCTTATTCATTAAGGGCTGTAATGGTGCATAAATGAGTGAATGCCCAAGTAATACTGCAGAAAGCATCACTGTGTGATATTGAAAGTATTATGTTCAAGGGCATAACATACTGATACAGACAAGAGAAAGAAAATAGTGTCTTCTTTGCTCTTCCAAAATGATGGCTTAATTGTATACTTTGAATTCATGTATTAGTAAATGTAATTTAAATAAGCCCTCATATGTGAAATATGTATAATAAATACCTGAATCAATACTACTGTATCAACTGTAAACCACTCTGAAGAATCCATATCAAATGTCATAGAACAAGGTATGCTCGCAACAAAGACCACCTAGATGTTACCTGTTGGTTTAGCAAGTAGACTTTTCCCTAATCTACAAGCTGCCTCCCTTCTGGTTCTGCCAGCCATCAAGCTCCTACTGCTTTCTGCATTCTTTCCCATTCAGATGTATACTAATATACCTCAGAAAGTTAAACAGAAGACCTTCGGGTGCCTTGAAGTCTGCATCTGAAATTATCTCAAGTGAAGATAATGAACAAAATTAGAATCAGATTCTAACAAAGATATACAAAACATTGATACACACAGGAATTGGAAGACTAACATTTGCTGACAGAAAGCACCTAGCTTTAACTGAGCTTTTTGTCTTCTAAGTTTGATTGAAAGGACAGAGCAAGGTGAAACATCGAGGCTTCTTTTGGCTAAGCAGTGTTACTGCTTTGTTACTATTTTGTTTTGTTCTTACAGGTCTTGCAGTTTGATCTCTCTTTCTCACATTGAAGGAACTGATTGTTTTTCTTCATCAGCTCTTCCAGGAGATTATGCCTGCCATACCCTCCCCCCACCTCACCTTCCCTGGGCTAGTCCACCTTTAAAGGAGTACACCAGGGATACTGATTTCAACTTCCTGCTTCAGAACAGGGTGGTAGAGCTTACAGCTACACATAAAACCACAAGATAGACAGTTTTAGAATTGCAGTCTTGCATTAAGGCAGAGTAAAAAGGGGGAGAGAAAAAAAGGGGGAAGTCAACAATAGTCATGTTGGGAGTGATGCAGTGCAGTGGCTGTGGGGCAGTAATATTCCAGGAGACATTCTGGAGTCAGCAGTTCTGCCCTATCTGCATGAACCTCTCTGGGTTGAGGGCTTAGGCTGCTCATCTCCAGGCAGAGTTGGCTAGTATTCAGAAGCCCTTCCCCCAGGGACTACCGATGCCACCCCTGCTGCCTCAAAGGATGCCAGTAAAGAGGGGAGGCTGGACTATGGTGGGCTCAGGAAGGGTGAGGGAGATTGGGCAGAGGTGCATACCACCTGTAGTTCCACTCCACAACTCCTACACTATTCTGACTGAGCGAGGTTATCCTATGGGGGCACCAGTAGTGGTGGATGAGGTGGATACAGAGAACCTCTGTAGTGGATACCCCAGGGGGAAGCAAAGGACCTAAGAGGAGAAGGAAGCAACTCCTCATTGAGGACTCAGTTATTAGGGGGGTAGAATTGGGGTGGATATGGTACGAAGGAGAGAGGTAAGGTGCCTATCTGGCTCCTCAACCTGGAGGGTTAGGAGGCAAATCCTGAGGATCACAGTGAAACAGCACAGGAGGGGGAGCTAGACATCATTGTCCACCTTGGGACAAATGACCTGGCTGACAATGAGGCTAAGGCAGTGCAGAGGGAGTTCACAGGTTGGGGAGGGGTCTTAGACAGGTGGCACACACGGTAACCCTCTTGGAAGTGCTATCTGTCTACTACATGGGAGATGCAAGGATGCTCTCCACCAGAGGATTCAACAAATGGCTGAAGAACTGGTGCAGAGTTGAGGGGCTTCACTTCATTGGGGACTGGGAACTAATCTTAAGAGATGCGTGCTTGTATTGAGAGATGGTATGCATCTGTCCGAGGGGGTCCAGGATTCTGAGTGAAAGGTATGAATATTTCATTGGCAGACAATTAAACTAGCCAAGGAGGAAGGTGGATTTATGCAGTAAAAACTCAACTGCCCCCCCACCTAGGTCAAGATAGACAAGAAGATACTGAAGATGAGGAAACACAAAGGACTGAAACAGGGGTAATATCAAGGGAGACACAAGGTTAAGGGAAGGAATCAGAACAAATAGGGGCAAAGCCATCAAAACATGGAGGGCCATGTGTACAAATGCCCACAGCCTGGGTAACAAAATCCCTGACCTAGTGGCACTGATGACAGAGGGAGACCTTGATACTGTAGCATCTATGCTGCAGCCACATCAGGAGCAAAGTCATTCTGGATGCCCTGCAATGGGCATGCCTCACCCAAGTTGTGGGGGAGCCCCACCCATGAGCAGGCAGTATTGGACCTGCTGCTCACAAATGGAGACAGAATAATGGATGTATTGGTAGACAGCCATCTGGGGTCCAGTGACACCATACAGTATGGTTCAGGGTAAAGACAGTAGAAGAATCATGCCACATTAAAGCCAGAGTACTTAACTTCAAGAGGGCTGACTTTACTAAAATGGGTGAATGCCTCAAGATAACACTGGCATAGGGTGAGGAAGGAGGAGTAGCGGTACAGTGAGAGGACCTCAAGAGAGCCATAAAAGAGGGAACAAGCATTTGTGTGAAGATAGTGAACAATGCCAGAAGAAAAAAGAAAACCACTATGGTTTTCAAAAGAAGTGGCAGAGAAGATTAGAGAGAAAAAAACTGGCATTCAGAAAATACAAGGAAACACAAGAGGAGAAACACAAGAAACTATATCAGGCAAAGCAGAGGGAGGCGGGTAAAGTAGTCAGAAGTGCCAAGGCAAAAACAGAGGAAAGGATAGCCCAGACAGTGAAGGAGGGGAACAAAACCTTCTTGAGGTACATAAGGGAAAGAAGAAAGGGATTGTGAGGCATAGTAAAGGGGGATGGGCAGAGGGGGACCTGGAGAAGACTGAAATATTGAATGAATACTTTTGCTCAGTATTCACAAATGAAGGGAAGGGGGATGGACCAATATTATTAAGTAGACACACACAGGGAAGAGGGGTGAACTCCAGTTCATTCACAGAGGAGAGAGTCCTAAAGGAACTCTTAAAATTGAAGGTGGATAAGGCAATGGGGCTAGACAGGATAGATCCCAGAATACTAAAAGAGCTCAGAGAGGTGATACTGTCATCACTGACAGCCCTATTCAACAAATTGTTGGAGGAGGAAGTATAGAAACATAGAAACGTAGAAGCTGATGACAGATAAGGATCTCAATGCCCATCCATTCTGCCCATTTCTTTTTTTACCTTATGAATGTGCCATCGGCCTTTGCTCTGTCAATGGCCTATCTATTCATACTCATCTGTATTGCTCCCTTATGCCTATGCCATGCCTGTTTCAAGTCTTGCACTGTATTCATATCTACCACTTTCTGAGGTAGGCCATTCCATGCATCCACCACCCCTTCTGTGAAAAAGAACTTCATCGCATTACCCCTTAATCGGCCTCCCTCTAATCTCATGCTCTGTCCTCCTGTCCTCCTGTCCTGCTATTTTTCTTATATTGAAAGATGTTAGACTCTTTCACCTTGTTAATGCCCTTAAGGTGTTTGAATGTTTCGATCATATCACCTCTCTCCCTCCTTTGCTCTAAGGTATACATATTGAGCTCCATTAATCTGTCCTCATATGTTTTCTTATGCAGTTCCTGCACCATTTTGGTTGCCCTTCTCTGGACTGCCTCAATTTGGTTAATGTCCTTGTGAAGGTGTGGCCTCCAGTACTGCATGCAATACTCCAGATGGGGTCTAACCAGTGTCTTGTAAAGAGAGATTATTACCTCCCTCTTACGACTTGTGATACCCCTACTAATACACCCCAACATCCCCCTAGCCTTACCTACTGCTTTAGTGGTCTGCTTGGATGATTTCAGGTCATCTGTGATGATGATGCCTGAGTCTCTTTCTTCCCTTGTGACTGCCAGCAACTCCCCTCCCACCCTATAAGTGGCTTCAGGATTTCTCTTCCCTGAGCACTGGAGGATAGTGAATGTGATACCCCTTCACAAGAGTGGGAGCAAGATAGAAACAGGTAACTTTGACTTCAGTAGTGGGAAATATGATGGAATCACTGTTAAAGGAAAGGATACTGGTTGTGCCACTGAATGTATTTGAATGCAATATATGAAACAAAGCTGTTTTGTGTAGTCTTTAACTGTAATTTACCTGTGTGTAGCAGTAAAGTGAGCCCTACTTCCAAAACAGGAAGAGGAAGAGAAGCTGTAGTTCTGCTCAGTCTGTAGCGAACTACAAGTGCTTGTAACAGTGGGATTTTTATGTGTTTTAATTCCTGGGGCACTTTTTGTGACTTATGTATATATAAACATCACTTAAAGAAGCTTTTAACCTTATCCCACTAGGTTTTATGTTCAGGGCCATCGGTGACCCCTGACCAGCACTTCCGGATCATTTGTTCTGTTAAAAGCTCAGCCTGCAGTGAGCGATTTTACTAGTCTGCCTAAATGCATACTGGTTGTGCCACTGAGTGTATTTGAATGCAACATCTGAAACAAAGCTGTTTTGTGTAGTTTTTAACTGTAATTTATGTGTGTGTAGCAGTAAAGTGAGCCCTACTTCCAAAACAGGAAAAGGAAGAGGAAGAGAAGTTGTAGTTCTGCTCAGTCTGTAGTGAACTACAATTGCTTATAACAGTATGATTTTTATGTTTTTTAATTCGTGGGGCACTTTTTGTGACTTATTTATATAAAAACATCACTTGAAGCTTTTAAGCTTATCCCACTAGGTTTTCTGTTCAGGGTCATCCGTGACCCCTGACTAGCACTTACAGGTCATTTGTCCTGTTAAAAGCTCAGTGTCTGCGCTTGTTTTACGTGTTTGGAGGGTGAGAAGGGAAAATGGAGTTTCCTAGCATACATCTATTTCTGTGCATGGCAAGTTAAGAAATTGTGCCTAACAGTTATAAATGTGATTACATACTTACTGAAATAATGAATGCAACACTTACTACACATGATGGCAAGGCCTTGTATATGTGCACATTGTGTACAATGTATATTACAGAACCCATTGTTTGTCTGGTAAATGTCTATAAATACAGTAAATGTCTGGAAAATGAAGACATGATTAATGAAATAAAGTTGTTTAATGATAGATTAACTGCATTAGAGAAAAGTTATGTTGATACCATTGCCAGAATCAATAGTACCAGATCACAATGTGACATACCAGTAGTAGGAACATGTGCTAACATAATTCCTATGGAATCCTTATGTCCCTCTGAAGGGCAAAGTCAGTTACAAGAATGTTTACATCCTATATATACCCCTACAAGAAAACATGCTAGGGAAGATGAGGACTCTTTGTCAACTGAGCATACATGGTATTTGGTCCAAAATAAAAAAGCTGCTAAGAAAGGCAGAAAAGCAGTTTTATTTGATATACCAATTCAGAATTCATTTGATCCATTAATAAACATACAAGATTATAATAACCCTGATATTATTTCTGGTTCAACTCATACTAACCCGAATCTGTGAATGATTGCTTATTATCTTAGCCATAAGACACAAATTCACATGTTATAACTAGGAATCTTATTGATTTATCTGACAGAAATTAAACTGTTTGTGATAATCTCATGGACATTACTGATAATAAAGTTGTAGAAACCGGACACATATTTGTATTAGGAGATTCTATTATTAAAAATATAGATTGGACCATATGTAATAAGTCAAAGTAAATTGAACTGTCTCCAGCTCTAGAGGTGCTAAGATCTTTGATATCACAAAATGCTTAAGAACATCTTGAAAGATGGGCATCTTCAGAGCATCAAGGAAGAGTTTGAGAGGATATACAATCTTTTAACAGATCTTGATTGTCAAATAGTATTGTTCGAAATTTTACTAGTTCCAACAGCTGATAATCATATAAATGAAAAAATAAAATCTTTAAACAACTGGCTTCATTTTTTGATGTTTTGAACAAGGCATATCTTGGCTTACCCATTTGGAAGACTTTGAAGGAAACCCAGATTTAATATGTAGGGATGGCCTACATCTAAACAAATTCGGTAATAAAGTACTTGGTAAGCAGATTCATGATTTCATATAGTCGCATTTAAACTGAATATGGAGGGGGTGGATATAAGTGCCCGCTAGAAAGTACTACCAAAAATACAAGCCCAGATATTTAATTAACTGGGGTCAGAGAAACATCTAACTATAGATCTGGTAATAACACAAGTAACAATTTGTACATACTACTGCTCAATGCTAGAAGTCTAAATAATAAAATGGACGAATTAAGATATATGTTACGTAGAGACAATAAAGATATATGTGTTGTCTTGAAGACCTGGTTCAAAGATACAGATTGGGGTACTAAGATCTCAGGTTTTACTGTATATCTTTAAAATCATCACATTTCTAAAGGAGGCAGCATAGCTCTATATATGAATAACTGTTTGAAAAGCAGGCAAATTCCTCTAAATTTATATTTTACCATTGAAGCTGAGATTGTCTTTGTCTTAATTAATACAGACAAATTATTAACAATTGGATTATGCTATAGATCACCCAGTCTTGATACCAATTGTAATTATATATTTTTCAAAACAATAGAACAGTTAGAAGACTATGAAAATGTAAATCTAATGGGGGATTTTAATCTACCCAATATCTGTTGGCCTACCCTTACTGATAAAATTAATTTAGATTACAGATTCATCGATCTAACTCTTTTGCATAATTTGGATCAAATTGTATTAGAACCAACTAGAAAAGAAAATATCCTTGACCTCATTCTTACAAATATTAAGAATACAGAAGTGTCACCCAAAGTCCTTGAACCATTAGAGAACAGTGAACCTGAAGTCTTAGTTCCATTGTATACCAGTTTAGTTAGGTCACAAATTGATAATTGTGCCCCTTTTTGTACGCCTACATTTATGGGAAGTATAACATTCTTGGAAAGGGTACAAAGGCATTTTACTAAAAAAATAAAAGGCCTAACTGATTTAGATTACAGCTTTAGACTTAGATGTCTAGGTCTATTTTCTCTCGAATATAGGGCATATAAGGGTGATATGTGCCTGGTGTATAAATCTATTAAGAATCCCTCCTTATGTGAGGCTCTTTGCCTCTTAAAAACTATGAAAGGTTATAACACTAGATCCCATAATTTAAAGTTCAAAACTGTAACAAATAATACCTTTAAAAGAAATACATTATTTACGCAAAGGTTACCCTTAATGTGGAACTCATTGCCAACTGAGGTTGTTAACAATAATAATTTGGCAACATTTAAACATAAGTTGGATGATCATATGGGAGAAAAGAAATATAAATTTCACCAATAGGTGACAAGTTTATTATGGGATCCCCTACTAAACTCGTATCACACCTATGAACCTATGAATATCTAGAAGCCAGCAGGGAGCAGGACCCAAGGCAACATGGATTCACAACAGTAAGGTCATGTCAAACTAATCTGATAGATTTCTTTGACTGAGTGAGAAGGGTAGTAGATCAGGGAGAGGCGGTGGACATTACCTATCTAAATTTTAGCAAGACATTTGACACAGTCCTGCACAAGAGGTTAGTAAACAAGTTGGGCAATCTGGCAGTAGTTCCCAATGTGGTAAACTGGGTCAGAAATTGACTTAGAAACAGGACTCAGAGAGTGGTGGTAAATGGAGTTCAGTCTGAAGAAAGGGGGGTAACCAGCGGGCTGCCACATGATTAAGTATTAGGACTTGTCCTTTTTAATGTCTTTATAATTGACATTACAGACAGACTTGAAGGAAAAGTATGCCTCTTTGCAAATGACACCAAGGTCTGCAATAGGGTTGACATTCCGGTGGGGTGGAGCAAATAAGGACAGACTTAGGCAAGTTGGAGAAGCAGTCAAGAGTGTGGCAACCCAGATTCAATGCCAAGAAGTGCAAAATTATGCACTTCGGGAACAAAACCCCAGGGAGGAATACACAAATACCAAAATGGAAAGGGACCTGGGGTAGTCATAACAGATCATTTAAAAGTAGCCAAACAATGTGAGAAGGCGGTGAGGAAAGCCTGTGTAATGCTGGGGTACATATGGAAAGGTATCACAAGTAGAAAAGAGGAGGTGGTGATGCCGCTGTACAGGCAGTTGGTGATGCCTCTTCTACAGAACTGCCTGCAGTCCTGGAGACCTCGGGCTGGATTCTCAATGAGAGCCAAAAATTCCATAGTTGCAGAAAAATGGCTTGTAGCACGGCAGAAAATTAGTTGTGACATATTCACAAAGAAAATTTCTACAGCTGCGGAAAATCGCAAAACAGGCAAGTTGCGAAATTCCACTAGTGCTGAAAATCTGCAACATTTTTTCTTCAGCTGCTGAAAATTCACAAGTGCAGATCTGTAGATGAGGAAAAGGCTCAGCAGACACAACAACAGGTGATCCATACTAACTGGAGCAGCAGATTTTGACAGTCTTGCCATAGATGCTAGCAGAAAGTAATCACAGAGATACTAGCAGTCAACTCTTCAACTGGGACCACTGCAGCTCCATGGATACCAGCTGGACCATGCACCACAGTGGCTGTCTGTAATTGATGGTGGAACTGATGGTTGTGTCTCTCCCTGGGGTGTTTATGTTGCCTGCTTCAGTAGCACTCACTGCAGGCTGTTACCAGCTCTGCCTCTACTGCCTGTGGGGCTCCTTTACGGGCTGCACTGGGTCTAGAGGTTGTGGATTGTTGTCTTTTAAGGAAAATGTGTGTTAATTTTATTGTAACAACTGACACTACTATACACCCAGTTGCTTGGTGCCTGAAACTCCACTTTAATTGTATCCCAGTTGTTAGTGCACTGCATTTTGCTCAGGAAGAGTTACGCCCCACTCTCTGTGGTGCAGCATGTGTGCAACATTTTTTTCACAACTGCGGAAAAACACTGGCTGAGAACAGTCTTTAAGGGGATATGCCATACTTTTCAATGTCTTTTTTCCCCTCAGGAACTTCTGCTGCTGCACTTTTTTTCCACAGTCCACTATGTGTTTTTTCCACAGCTGCAGAAGTTTTGTGTATACCACTCAGAGCAATTTCCCCTTTTTTCTGCACCTGCAGTACTTTAGGAGACTTGTGGATGGTTTGCACCTTCAGAGTGTTTTGAGAATCCAGCCCCTCATCTCCAAAAGGATATCAACAGGGTGGAGGCAGTCTAGAGAAAGGCAACAGAAATGGTGCAGGAGCTACATTAGAAACCATACGAGGAGAGACTGAGAGAATTCAATATGTATACTCTGGAGGACAGGAGGGAGAGGGGGGATATGATAGAGACTTTCAAATACCTCAAAAGGACCAACAGAGTTCAAGAAGGCAGTATCTTTCAGAAAAGGAGATGTGCAAGAACAAAGAGGCACAATATGAGGCTGGAGGGGGTGAGACTCAGGGGCAATGTGAGGAAGTATTTTTTTTTTCACAGAAAGGGTGATGGATGCATGGAACAGCCTCCCAGAGGAGGTTGTGGGGCAAAAGCAGTTGTTGAATTCAAGAATGCATAGGACAGGAAAAACTACTAGTAGGAAGGAGGAGGTAGGCCACAGATCAAATAAGATCTGGAGCTTATACAGTAATAATAATAATAATACATTCTTTTATTTATACTGCACAATTTCAGTATCAAAGCGCTGCACATAAAAACGTGTCACAGATAATTTAAAAGATCTTACACAAATTCATCTTCAATTAAAACTTTCATCATTCATAAATATTAATCACTAAAAGCCTGTTGGAAAATATGTGTTTTCAAGCTGGTTTTAAAGCACTCCACAGTCCTGTACTCTCTTATCTGATAAGGGAGAGAGTTCCACAGGGATGGTGCTGCAAACATAAATGCCCGGGCCCCAGTTGTTTTTAAACGAACCCTTGGAACCTCTAACAACCCCTCATTAGTTGATTGTAGAGGATGGCTGGGGCTGTAGGGAACCAGGAACTCTTGCAGATAACTCAGTCCCTGTCCATGCAGGGCTCAGACCAACCTTAAAGGTGATCCACCACTGTATAGGCAGCCAGTGCAGAACACGCAGCACAGGAGTAATACGACTATTTATTTATTTATGTTTATTTAAGAGATTAACCAGACAAGCATACTGAGAGGGGGCCACTCGTTTCCAGATGCGACCTGGGGGTTACATACAGAATAGACAGGATAAGTATATGCAAGAGCATACATTTTGATACAGTTTAGCTAAACATGTTTAGGTCCTAAGACCCCAGTGTATACAGTCAGTTATTGCGGGTTAAGACATAAGTACCTCGGAGTATAAACAGGCAGACATCACGCAGGTTACAGTAAGTTGCTAATAGTATAGTACTGTCAAGGTATAGTTAGATGTCCCTTGCTAGCGGGTCTGGGTAGTTGGTAACAATTGCATATGACTAAGAAATGGTCATAGAGGAGTGGTTTAAGGAGCCTTGGGGTGGGGGAGAGCCTGATGTCCACAGGGAGGTCGTTCCAGAGTTTGGGCAAGTGATAACTGAAAGCAGATTAGCCCTTCAAGGTGTGCATGAAGGGGTGCTGGAGTAGCCTGGAATCAGAGCACCTGAGTGAGTAGATCGGGAAGGGTTGTGCTGTCAAGACAGAGCTGAGATGGGGGGAGGGAGTTAGTCCAGAATTTGGCTATGATGTTTGTGTAGCATATCTGATGATGGGCCTCGAGCGAAGGGAGATCTAAGGTGCTGTAAAGGTCACAATGATTGGTGGTGGGGGAGCATTCGAGGATGAAATGGCAGAAGGCATGAAAGAGGGTGTCCGATCTGGCCAAGGTTGATGAAGGTGCTGAGCTGTAGACCACGTCACTGTAGTCAAAGATGGGGAGGATCATTTTATTCACTAATTCCCTCCTGACCGTGGTGGGCAGACACCCTTTATTCTGAAGAAGAGCTCCCAGTTTGGGGTGCATTTTTTTGTGTAGCAATGTGGAGTCAATGTGGACAGAATAATCAAGATGTTGATTAAGCCAAACTCCCAGGTATCTAAAGGAGGTGCAGGCCTCCAATGTGGACCCATCCAGGGTGTGGAAGGTGGGGGGACCAGCGAGGAGGGAGAGTCTTGGTTGTGAGCCGAAGGTTAGAGAGACTGTGTTTTTTGAGTTAAATACTAATTGATTTGCCCTGAGTCATTTTTGAATGGCATCAAAATCCTGTTGGAGGACTGTAAATACGTCCCCAGTGGAGGGTCCAGAGGAGTACAGAATGGTGTTGTCTGCATACATTTGTATGGCTGAGTTTGAGCAGGTCACTGGGAGGTCATTTAAGAATATGGAAAAGAGTAAGGAGCCCAGGACCGAGCCTTGGGGGACCCCCATGGTGACTGGGAGTGGGGAAGATACCAGTGTTCCAATTTTTACCGACTGTTGTCTGCCCGTCAGGTAGGCCTGGAACCAACTAATGGCTAGGTGGGAGAGGCCTGTGTCTTGTAGTTTAGTGAGTAGGGTGGGAGATGGTGTCGAATGCCTTGGCTAAGTCTGTATAAATGGCAGAGGTGATATGCCCCTTGTCCATCCCAGAGGAGATATCATTAGAGAGTCTTAAAAGCACGGTGATGGTGGAGTGAGATTTGCAAAACCCCGATTGATATGGGGTGAAGAAAGAGGTAGAGTAGAGAAATTGTGTGAGTTGGGTAAGGGCTAGGTGTTCCTGTAGTTTGGACAGAATTGGGAGACGGGAGATGGGGCAGTAGTTCCCAGGGGAAGAAGGATCTCCACCCTTTGGTAGCGGGATGATGACTGCCTGCTTCCAGGTGGTTGGAATTTGTGCAGTGGAGAAAGAGAGGTTTAGGAGGTCAGCTAGGGGGGTGGCGATGGCAGGGGCTGATAGGTGTAGGAGTTTGGCATCAAGTCCTAGAGGGCATTTGCCTTTGTTGGGGTCAAGAGAACGTAGTGCATAAAGTACTTCTGACGTTGTGACAGGACAGAATGAGAACTTGGGGACAGGGGGGATGCTGGGTTTGTGGGTAGTGACTGGGTTTGGCTGAGATGGAAAGTTGAGGCAACTTCGCTAGGGTCTGAGACAGTGTTGCCATGGATAGTTAGGGCCGGGGTCGGTGGCTGGACTGGGGGAGTGAGCAGGGTTTTGATGGATTTCCAGAATTTAGAAGGGTGGTTGAAATTGGAGGAGAGGGCCATCCTGAAATAGTTATTTTTTTGCCCTCCGAATTGCTGTAGTGCAGAAGTTACGGAGGGTCCGATATCACTGCTTGGATACCGGGGAACACGTTTGCTTGTGTTTTTTCCAGGCCTGGTCCCTAGCTCGACAGCTACTGATGATGTTGGCTATGACCCATGGGAGATGGGAGCCCTTGACCCTTGTGCATCTTAAGGGGGGCGTGATAGTCCCATACAGCTAGTACGTTGTCTCTGAACACGTCAAAAGCATTATCAATAGAAGTTGTCAGCTGAATGAAAGACCAATCTACATGGGCGAGGTCATTTAGTAGTGACTGAAGACAAAGGGAATTATATGCTCACAAGAGGAGTGTCCTGGGGGTGGTGGTTTGTAGGTCTATGCACCTTTCTGACCATATAAACCATATGGTGATCGCTCAGGGAGTCAGGGAGTAGTCCAGCTTTAATTATCCTGTGTGGGTGAGTTGTGAGGGCCCAGTCCACGAGTGAGTGGTTTTGTGTTTTTAACTTTTGGTGGGTGGGTTGATCAATTTGTTGGGAGAGGTTTAGGGAGTGAATCTTGATCCGTATTTTAGCACAATCTTTTCCTAGCCCATTGTAGTTGAAATCTCTGAGGATGTACGGCTCACCTGCAGTGGCAGCTGACCTTAGAGTGGCTATGTGGTCAAGGACAATGGTCGAAGGGGTAGCTGGGGCACAGTATGTCACTGCTGTGTACACCTGGGAGGAGTGAGGTAGAGAAAGCTTAATCAGCAAGGATTCTATTTGGGGTATGGGTCCCGGGATCTGGACAGGGGTGAACTGGAACCTGGTGAATATGAATATGGCAACTCCTCCCACTTTCTTTTTGCCGTGTCTGTCCAGCCTGATTACTGTGTAGTCAGGGAGGGCTATTTCAGAGTCAGTATGGTGTGGTTTCAGCCATGTCTCAGATATTATGCAGATGTCTGGGCGGAGGGTTTGGGTAGTGAGTTGCAGCTCTGGTACCTTGTTCAGGAGAGTGCAGATGTTTAGGTGAAGTAGTCTAAGGCCCTAGGGGAGGGTAATTGGTGTTGGATGGGTGTTTGCCCAGAGTTAGTTTCGACATCCCCCACCAAGAGGAGAAGCAGGGTGATGTAATGTAGAGATGCGTACCTTGCATTCTGGATTTGAGCTTATAGTGGTTTGTTTGTGGGGAGTGGAGGGAGACCACAGTAGCTATGTTGCACAGGGCGGGTAGACCAGTAGAGAAAGAGGGCAGGAGGGAGGACAGAAGAGCTTAGAGCCCATGTTTGGGTGGGCATGTATGTCTGGAGCATGGAGGTGGAGGCTTTTGGGAGGCCAAATATAGAGGGCTGGCTGTAGCGAGGGTGTAGGTTAGGGTCTTGCAGGGGCTAGGATGTTGGGGGAGAGAGGTAAGAGGGATAGCTAGGGAGAGGAGTGGAATGAGGTACAGGAGCATGGTTGCTGTGTGGAGGAAGAAAGTGAGCAAACTTCTCAGTGTAGCGGCCACTAGTGGTGAGATGTTATAATCTGCTAATGTGAAAGTGGGCTGATAGGCTCTGGCACATCACCTGACTCAGCCTATAAAAGGGAGTGATGAGTAAGGATGGTGGTGCGGGCGGCGGGGCCAACAATGACCCAACAATGAGCAAGCCTTGCTTGTACCAGCTCTGTTACAGCTGGATTGGTGCCAAAGGAAACAAAGGGATTTTGAGATTCGCAGCGTTGAGCGGCCCTAAGTACCTGGCTGTACCTCAGGTTTGGTTTCGGGGGGGGTCCTGTGGCACTCTGTAGGGATGGCGCTTGCCTTAAGTCCCTCACAACCTGCTGTGGAGAAGGAGAAGGTTATTTTATAGTTTGAAATAAAAGGCAGCGGAGTTCAGAGAAGCAGCAGGTGAGTGTAACAGGTTCAGTTTCAAATAATCCCCCGGTAACAGCTACGACCTATTTGCCTTCACTGCATGCCCTCCCTTAGAGTAAGTTAACTTAAATGCTGTACAAATGCTGTGGCAGTTTAACTTGTAATGCTCTACAATTCCTTGGCAGATGTGAGAAAAATGGCAGAGAAAAAAACCAGCACACCCTTCCCTTAAAGTAGTTAACAGAAATGCTGTAAAATGCCATGGCAGGGTTAACTTATAATGTTCTATAATTCCATGGCAGATGTTGGAAAATGGCAGAGAAAAAACAAGCACATCCTCCCTTAAAGTAGTTAACAGAATGCTGTAAAATGCCGTGGCAGGTTAACTTATAATGCTCTAAAACAATCTAGAGCTACGCCAAAAGTAATTTGTTTTAAAGTCCACAACGAGCAAGCCTTGCTTGTACTAGCTCTGTTACAACTGGATTGGCATCAAAGGAAACAAAGGGGATTTTTGAGATTTGTAGCGTCGAGCGGCTCTCTGTACCTGACTGTATCTCCGGTTTGGTTTTGGGGGGTCCTGTGGCACTCTGTGAGGAGGATGCTTGCCTTAAGCCCCTCGCGACCCACTGACTGTATCTCCGGTTTGGTTTTGGGGGGTCCTGTGGCACTCCGTGGGGAGGACGCTTGCCTTAAGCTCCTCGTGACCTGCTGACTGTATCTCTGGTTTGGTTTTGGGGGGGCTCCTTGGCACTCAGTGGAGAGGGTCCTTGCCTTAAGCCCCTCACCACCCACTGACTGTATCTACCAGTTTGGTTTTGGGAAGGGGTCATGTGGCACTCCGTGGGGAGGGCACTTGCCTTAAGGCCATCATGACCTGCTAGAGTGTGAAGACCCAGTCAACAACTGAGCCACTGCATTCTGCACCAGCTGCAAGCGGTGGATATCAACCCCTGGAAGCCCCAGGTAAAGGGAGTTACAGCAATCAAGGTGTGAGGTCACAAAGGCATGGATCAATGTGGGCAGATCATAGGACAGAACAAGGTGATTAATTCTGGCAATGTTCCTAACATGGTAAAAGGAGGACTTGATGACTGTCGAAACCTGCACGTGCAGCATTAGCCCATCATCAAGAACCACCCCCAGATTATGCACCCATTCAGAGGCAGGCAGTTGTACACCATCAAGCCAAAGCCCAGATGGTAAACCCATCACCTGCCTCTCTATTCAGTACCCAGGATACACCACCAAAACCTCAGTCTTCCTGGAATTCAATTTCAACCAGCTAGCCTTCATCCAGTCATGGATCTCCACCAGACAGCTGTTAAAAATAGAGACTGCACTATCCTGGTCAGGTGCAAAACACATATAGAGCTGGGTGTCATCAGCACAGCAGTGTAATCTCAGCCCATATCATCTTACAATGTCTCTGAGGGGCAGCAAATACACTGTGAACAACAAGGGGGAGAGCACCGAGCCCTGAGGGACCCCACGCAGCAGAGAGAATGGTTTAGAGGAAAACATCCCAGATACCACCCTCTGAGACCTGCTGGCAAGGAAAGAGTGAAACCATCTGAGAACTGGACCAGCCAGACCACAGATAACCATCAGGTGCTCAATCAACATCCCTTGGTCCACAGTGCCAAAGCTGAAGAGAGATCCAGAAGTATCAAGATGGAATGGTGTTTCTGGTCCCTTGCCATCTGGAGATCACTGAGCACTGGAACCAGAGCAGTCTTGGTACTGTGTCTCTTCCGGAAGCCTGACTGGCGAGGATCGAAGATATCATGGATGGTAAGGTGGTTCTCCAGTTGCAGTGCAACCACTTTCTCAATCACATTCCCAACAAAGGGAAGGTTAGAGATAGGTCTGTAGTTAGCACAGTTGTTTGGGTACAAAGAAGCTTTCTTATGAAGCGGTGTCACCACCACCTCCTTCAGGGAGCTAGGGAATTCACCTGAGTCTAAGGAGCACCAAACAATCTGTGCAAGGATAGGGCCAATAAACTCAGTACACCCCAATAATTGGTGTGTAGGGCCTGGATCCAAACTACAGCATGTTGGCCACAAATTCTGGACAATCTGCATGATATCCCCCATCTCCAGCTGGTCAAAAGAACTCCAGGGTGGCCAAAGGGAAGTGACCAAATACCGACCACTATCAACTCCCATAGAAGACACTGACCAAATTTTGGCCCTGATGCCAGCCACCTTATATGCAAATAATTGAGCAAACTCCTCACGCATAACTTGGAAAATACTCCTCGAACCTGCAGATAGGATGGATTGCACAACCTGTCTATGGTTCGAGAGAGCTAAGCTGGACAGTTTTGAGCAGCAGCAATCTCACTGAACAGGAACTCTACCTTCTTACACATGATTGCTGATTGATAGCATTGGTACTGATCTATCAATCTAAGGTGGTCGGCCTCAAAGGCCAATTTCCACCAGCGACGTTCTAACCTTCATCCAACTCATCTCCGCTCGCTCAAAGTTCCATTAAACCAAGGGAACCGAGGGCAGAGAGAGAGCGGATGAACATGGACTGGGGTGATAGAGTCCAGGGCCTCAGTGATAGCCTTATTGTAGGTCAAAACTAGACTGTCTGGGTCACCTGCCCACGAAAATCCTGATAGGTATAATACCACCTGAAAGCCTTCAGGGGTTACTCCCCTCAATGGGCGGTATCTGACCATCTCCACAGGACAGGCCTATAAGGGGGACTGGAAATTGAATCTCACTGTGTAGTGATTGGCCCATATGACTGGTTCCACCAGCAAGTTGAAGTACTTGATCCCCAGGAGGAAGACCAGATCAAGAGAGTGACCTTGCTTATGAGTAGCAGATGTAACTACCTGTGTGAACCCCAACAAACACATAAGTTGGAGAAAGTCTTGACCAAACTGCAAGATTTCATTGTTGACCCAGGTGTTGAAGTCACCCTGGACCCTCAGCCTGGGTGACTCCAGTGCCATGTTAATGATAAAGTCTGCTACTTACTGCAGGAACATTTTCTCACCCCTGGGTGGACGGTAAATGAGAATGATCTTGCAGCCCACACCTGCTACTGTGGTAAACTCAAATGATCTGGCCCCCTCAACTGGTACACCAATAAGGCCCAATTCTGATGTAAAACAGATAGCCACCCCCCCACCCCCTGTGGTCCAATCTTGAGTGGTGCATCACTGAAAAACTGTCCGGGACAGCTGCCTCCAAAATGGGACCTATGTTGTCAACAAGCCAGGTCTCAGAGATGCAAGCCAGGTCTACTGTCCCAACAAGATCAGCAATAATTGCTGTCTTGTTCTTAATAGACTTGGCATTGCATAACACCACTCGAGTCGGACAGGGTTCCGGCGTCGACCTGGTTGTCTACCCAGAAACACTGGAGCCCTTGGCTATGGTAACTAGACATGGAGGACCATGTTCCAGCAACCATTTCACCCCATGGCATCTCCTGTACCGCACAACCATGATACAGCCGCCCTGTTCCCCCGAGGTCCAGGACCCCCCACCCCTCCCTTCTCCTGCTAACAATACTAGTGCCATACAGCGGTTACAAACCGCTGCAAGCAAAGGAGGAGGAGAAAAAGGTCCGGAGGCCCTGGAGTTCAGAGGGGGAGTAGTACCTGACTGGGAGAGCCACAGCCCAGCACATCCTCCAATAACACAAACCCATGCTTTCACTCCCCGTAAAGCTATCTTCACTCCCCAAATTTGTTATCTAAATCAATCCTAAACACAGATAAATACCTCTCAAAATAAAATACACAATTCAAAAGAAATACAAAAAAGTTATGTAAATATGAGATATGAAATATTGAAGTCCTCTCACTACTCCAGTTTCTTTTATTGTCCAGAGTCAGTTACCCACACTACCTCTCACATAGTGGGAGAAGTGCAATTAGTAAAAACTGGAGTCCTCTCAGCACTCCAGTTTTTGGAGTCTAAGTTAGATCACCCCCACTACCACTCACATTGTGGGGGGAAAACTAATAAAATAAAATAAACTACACAACCAATCATAAAATCCTCACTAAAATCCAGGAAAATGTCAAATTTGATCCAATATTGGGAGACAAGTCTGGGCTAATCACTTTCAATGCCCAAGCACTCCTCAGTAATCTTCAGGAATTCAAGCCACAGCATTAAATCGTGCAATAGTTTTTTAGGGTTCCTCAACATAATCCCAAACAATCCAAGGCATCGGCCATACCACAGCAATCTAGGACATGTAACTAAGTCTCCATGAGGGAACCCCTCTTCCTGAATAACTTAGGACTCCATGGGCTATCCTACTCCACAGCAGGTAGGGAAATGGGCAGACTAGGTGGACCAGGCGGTCCTTATCTGCTGTCCAGTTCTATGTTTCTATATTTCTATATGGGTAGTTCAGAAGCATTGGTTCTAATAATAAGGAAAATAATTTAGACTGTAGGGAATGTGATCCTGAAGTAGCATACAGGAGATTGTTTCCCAGCTGGAGCGCATCAAATCAAGTAGATGGAGCTGTAGAAAAAGAACAGGATTATATGAGACAATCCATGGAATAATGTCGCACTAAAATATATGTTATGTCACTAAAGTTAAATATATACTGAAAGACAACTGCTACCTCTATATGCTAAACCATGACCAGTATATTTTTTAAAGTATTTTTACTGTTTTTTTAAGCAAAATAACAAAGATATACAAAACATTGCTACACACAGGAATTCCTGTTTGGATACAATTTCATCTTGCAATACTATGAATCATGTATATGATATAAAAATGGCCCTGTGATGTTTAAGGGTGACCAGGATGGACATTGCTCTAAATCAAGATCTCTGTGAGCCCCTCGCGTACAGAATAGGATAGATGGAAAGATCAGACCACATAGCCCCTTCTGACTGGTCTAGTGCTAAGAGGGCAGAATTAACATGAATAGGGTCTGTATTGAGAATCAAAACTGTCTGCCCTCCCATGGAGATCCAGACTGTCTTTTCAAGACAGAAGTTTAAGCATTAGGTCCTGCCATATCCCTAAAGATGGCTTGAGGTAAGGCATCCAGGTGTTCCGGATATACCATCTGGCAACTAGTAAAATGACCCTAACAATGTGCTGATAAGGGACACAATTATCACTTGATGTGACTTCTGTGCCTAGCGGCAGTGATGCTGCCAAATCTGGGACTCCTAGTCTTGTAATTCTGCTTACGTGCTATACTACCTGTGTCAAGAAAGGCCTTTGGGTACGGCAGTAGCAAAAGCAGTGTAAATGCAATATGTCTCTAGAGCTTGCTGGCCTCGCCACATTATGATGAGATGCTCTTGTTAAATGTATGCACCATAGAGGGTAGTATATACTATCTACATACAAATTTGTATTGGTATTCTTTGTAGATGTTACATATATTAACAATACCATATGACTAGTATATATCACACTCCATGCATCATCTAAAATAGACATAGCAAAGTCTAACTCCCAGACCACTTTCAGTCAAATGGATTGACACAATGAAGTCTCCAGGAAGACTGCATACATTTCAGCCATATCCTCTTTGAAGTCTATATATTCATTGCAAAAAAACTTAATTAATGCATCAATTAGAATTGTTACTAAAGCGACAAAAGTATGGAAATATGTTGTTAGGGTTTCCAACCCTATTGCCCCACCCCCACCCTGCAGATATTAACAGCCATGGGGTTATCAGCCATAACACTTACCCCATTCCATAAGTAAATAAGCTGAGATGGGTATAGTATAATAGAATGGAATTAGAGTTATGGTTGACGACCCCAAGGCACACCCCAGATGTCTGTTGGTGTCTTCAGGGTGGGGGTGGGGCATTAGGGTTAGAAACCCTAATGCCATATTTCCCTACTTTTGTGACTTTAGTAACAACCCTAACTGTGCATTAACTATGTTTTTTGCATTGAACTTTCTGACTTTTTCAGACAGCTTACTTGCATCCTTATTTGCTCCATGATTGTCCCTATGCGTATATGTATGTAGCTGTGGATGCACAAGACCCCCTGAGTCCTGTGCTTCCATTTATAGCACAAACGTGACTGAATTGTCAGCATATCTGTCTTATTACCCCACCTCATGTAGCCCTTAAAAAGTTTCAAATCCCCAGCAAAACATAATTCTGTGCAATTACAGCACCATTCCATGCCACAGGTATGGAAACACATTTCAGCCAGGATTTTAAAAATGACAGCTGTGACATACAATAGGTGGGGAAATAAGAAGGTTATGTTGAAAATCTGAGGTCATAATATTTAAAAATTCCAACATTATGAGCGTATGTAGGGAAATTCCAATGAATAGTCATAAGTTTGTCAATTTTAAAGATTTATAGCCCAAATTTTCAACATAGCCTTCTTATGGAATTACCTAATAAACAATATGACTGACATTGTGAAAATCCTGCCCAAAAGGTGAGTTTGCCAAGCAACTTCAAAATCACCTTTTGGGTGGGAGTTGTGGAACGGCAATCATATTGGTCATGAGGTGGGTTCCCCAAAAGGCCATGTTGAAAACTTGGGGTCAGAATCTCAAAAAACAGCTGAGTTATGCATAAAAGTTGAAACCCCCATTGAAATACATTGAACCACATTTACCTTATTTTCACAAATCATAGTCACTGGTTCCAACAGCAAGACGTGTTTATGATTGCAGAGTGGATCTCAAAGATGGGACCTGTTTACGTGAGTGAGGGTGTGAGGGGGTGTGCTGGTAGGTATTGGGAAGTAACTGCATAGTGGGAGGTTGGGTGGGAGATGCAGGTGAAATTGCCAATTAACTTTTTTTTTTTTACAGATTTAAAAAGAAAAACATCAAGGGAGTTTTTTTTTTCCTTTTTTTAAAATATGAAACATATGCAAGGGGGCAGCCACTAACCACCAATGAAAAACTAATAAAAAGTATGGGAATCACAGGGTGGGGGAGTGCCACTAGACATCATGGAAAGATATCAGTGGGTGGGGGTTACCACTAACACCAACAAGAAATACAATTAAATTAAATAAGGGGATCAGTGGTTGGGGGTGCTACTGGACAGCAGCAATACATAATGGAGGATGGGGGGATATCACTGAGAAAATTTGTATTATGAAATTAAAATTGGGGATTGAAGGGTAGGGGGTGCCACTACACACCAGGGAAACAGTGACTAGAGATGACACTGCAGTCTGCAGCAAGAGTTCCAGCTGCAGCTGCAAAAGTAAAGAAAATCCTGCTGTTCTCATATGGAGCACACAGGGGAACCACTCCTCTCGCTAAGATGGACACCTGGGATTTTCGGTGCCCAGAAAAGGTGTTTCTTGACAAAATTTGAAAAAAAAAGCCAGCAGAATACAGGTAAATTGGTCCTGCTTAGTTAGATTCTGATGTTTCTTCTTTCCATTCCATCAATTTTTATGTGTTTTCTTTAATTTCTGTCTCTGACTAACTGAAAAACAAAAGGACAGACACATGAGTGCTCTGTAAAAATGTATTATGCTCCCCGTGACACTATACTGTATGACCCCATCTGTGAAAATACAGTAGCTCCTGTGAAAATTAATCTGTTTTGTGTGGGACATCTAACTTTTGACATAGTAAATAGTGGGACATTCAAAATTTAATAAACTTTGAACCGATTAATTTTTTTTTCACTAATCCTTCCAAAGGCACATATGCAAGGCTAAGACTTTCTACCATGAACATTTCAGACCACAGTCTAGAATAGTTTTAGAGATACAGGTGGGCAAAGAAACAACGTAAAACACATCAATTTAGGGATTTTTGACACTCTGTATCTCAGAAGCCACACAACAGATTCACATGACATATGTCAAGTCAAGAGACAAACTCAAAGAGATTATGCATGCAAACCTTTGTGCAAATCCATTGAATGGTTGCAAAGTAATTAAGGTTCAAAGAGTTGGCTTTAACATAGAAGTGATCCCTCAACCCTAACTATAGAGGCACTATCATGCCACTATAATAGATAGATAGACAGACAGACAGACATATAGATAGATGTAACCACCACCATTCCCCGCTACTTTGCACAAGAAGCTACCCCTTGATACCCTTGACTGGCACCCAAACTACTTTGAACCTTTGGCACTAGCCCTAGCTTTGGGAATGCATACCAGGCTTGTTATTTCTAGAAGTCAGAAAGGGATGAAGGTGTACAAAAGCAAATACCAATTGTGACCAAATAAACACAGGCCCGGATGAAAGAATCTTTTGCTAGGGCTATGCTAGAGCTGTACCTCTACAGGGGTACCCAGAAATCCTCACAGAAAGCAGTAACATTAATGTCCAAACCATGTTGGGGTTCTAGAGTGTGACTTTATTCCAAAGATGGTCTCTAAAGCAAGGGTGGACCCCCAAGGTTTAAACGTTGCACAAGGCAATGGCAGAACAACAGAAAACGGTATCAGACAGAAACTCTACGTATCCCATATGTCACAGGATCTTGAATTCTCTTCAGTGACAATGGCCTCAGCTGAACACACTTTCTTCTAGTGGCACAGGCCACAACTAAGCACACATTTCTCATATAGCATAGGATTAGAATTATCTTCAGCGGCAGCGGCCTCAGCTGAACACACTTTCTTCTAGTGGCACAGGCCACTACTAAGCACACATTTCCCACATGGGATAGGACTTTAACACTTTGGCAAGTGGCAACTGACTACAACAGAGCACACTGGTGCTCATAAGAAGTACAACCCACACTAGGGGGTAAACTTTCTCTGCAGGCATTGGCTACCATATCCAGAATAACAAGGTGCCCTTACAGAACCTGTAGTGCTGAACTGGTAACTCCAGATGGGGGCTGCTCACCTTTCACTTACACGTCCACACCCTCCATTCTTTCAGAGTCACACCTCAGAACTTCTGGTAAAACAGTTAGGAATAGGCATCTTGGAATTACTTTCACATCCAGCATACGAAAACACTACTCCAGAGTGTAGACACTAAAGTCCTGTACAACATGCATTAGTCTCCCTCTGGACTCCACAATTGTCAGCCAACTTTAAAACACGAGAACAGTCTCAATTTAGAACAGAACTGGTATAATTCTCTTTGTCAGAGAAACACCCAAGACAGGTAATCTCTCCAGGAAGCACAAAGACAGATTACTCACAGATGGAAAACAAAACAGGCAGCTTCAAAAGAGTCTCAGATCAAATAGGAGAGTACCCCTTGGATCCATCCTGTAGTAGTCCTTTCCATCTCTTTGGGGATGAAAAACCATGAGCTCCTGCTGTAGACAATGGTTTCCACCACATCTCTTGGCAGGCAGATGTCTTTCAGGACTAGGGTGAGAAAATAGGCTCTCTTCTCAGAGCCCAGTGCAGTTCTCACTCCTCACTCCTCACACTTTAACTGCTATGATATAACTAACTGAAGATTCTAAAACTCCCCACTCACAGTCAGCTGCAATTACTTATGCTGCTGCAAGAGTTCCAAATGACATCATCTGCCTCATCTCACATGAGACCAGGTAAACAGACAGTAAGTAGGTAAAAAAAAAAACTTAACCAGTTATTCACCAGTTGCTTTCCCTACCTAGCATTGACACTGATGGTATTCTAATAACCCCAGGGGACTGGGTGGCTACACTCACCCCTGGCCAGGTAAATTAAAGCCCACAGTCATTTCTCTACCTGGTACCAGGCCATTCTACCCTCTGTGTTACCTTCATGGAGGTAGCGTGACTTCCCCCCCACTATGTGCCAGGCACAGGCAGGCAACACTAAAGGCACAAAGGCCGGCTGATGATATTTCAGCCCTTATCCTATGATCTATCTATGGCTACTCAGTGGCTCCAAAAAAATGCTTGAAACATGCCCTAATTGACCAGAGCTGAGGGTCCCTACTGCAGATCAGGACCCCAGCCTGTCTATCCCTCTAGCCCTCTAGAGAAAATTCATTTGACTAGGCTGCCCACTGGGGGACCACCTCCCAATTTACCAGGGTAACTGTGAACAAAAACAAAGAAAATGCACATTGTATTGCATTACATTTCCCAAACTTTCCCACAATCTCACACCTGTGAAGAAAAACATGTTAACACCCTGTTAAACACAAACAATTATAAAAAACTCCAAGAAAAAAGAAGAATTCAGTTGAGCTCCAGCATCCTCTTCTTTTCTTCTTTTCTTTTCCTCCTCAGGAACACCTGTAAGAGAAGAAAAACAAAACACATTCTGCATACCACACAGTACCAAAACCTCCACCTGAACACTTGAGAACCCCAAAAATAATTTTATATAAAAGTACAAAAGTAAAAATGGAGAGGAGACATGTATACAACACATTTGGGGATGGAAGGCCCTAAAAAAGTCCCATCTAGTGACAACATGCTGCTGCCCATAGTCAGGGTCCCTTAAAGAGTTTACTAGGCTGAAGCTCACTGAAGAGCAGTTCCTGGACAGGACTGGTCCTACATAGCACTGAAATCCATGAAGAGAGTCATCTTTGAGGACAGTAATTTCAGTTCTGTGGACAGTATTCAAATGCAAGATGTATTATGCAAAGTCAGTAAAGTAAACATCTGGTTGTCAATGGACTACAGGACCCAAGGCAGCATAGTTTCACAAGGGGGAGGTCATGTCAGACCAACCTCATTGATTTTTTGACTGGATGACTAGGGAGGTGGATTAGGTGAAGGCAGTGGGCATGGCCTATCTGGACTTCAGCAAGGCCTTTGACACTGTGCCACATAGAAGACTATTATAAAAACTGGGGAATATGGGTGTGGGCAGGACAGTAGTGTGGTAACTGGCTGGGTGGCAGGACACAGAGGGTGGTGGTAAATGGCTGTCACTCCACAGAGGGAAGAGTGACCAGTGTGGTGCCACAGGGATCAGTGCTGGGACTGGTCCTATTCAACATCTTCATCAGTGACATTGTGCAGGACCTAGAAGGCAGAATTGCTCTGCTTGTGGATGACATAAAGCTCTGTAACAGAGTAGACACACCAGAGGGTGTAGACAGAATGAGAGGGGACCTGCAGAAACCTGAAGAATGGTCAGGAGTTTGGCAGTTGAAATTCAATGCAAAGAAGTGCAAGATAATGCATATGGGGAACAAAAACCCTGGCACAATATATCAGTTGGGAGTGAGGATATAGCATGCACCAAGCAGTAATGGGATCTTGGGGTTATCATCTCTGATGACCTCAATGTAGGGAAACCGTGTGACAAGGCAGCAGGTAAAGCAAATAGGATGCTGGGATGCATACGCAAGGGCATCACCAGCAGGAAAAGGGAGGTCATAATTCCACTATACAAGACACTAGTGAGGCCCCACCTGGAGTACAGTGTACATTTCTAGAGACCTTACCTACGTAAGGACATAGACAGGGTAAAGAAGGTTCAGAGGAGGGTAACAAAGATGGTATATGGATTGCATCACAAGTCCTATGAGGACAGGTTGAAGGAATAGAATATGTACTCCCTGTAGGAGATGAGGGAGAGAGAGGACATGATAGAGACATACAAGTATCTTACAAGGAGGAAAAGGGTGCAGGAATACACTATTTTTAAGTGAAAAAGATGTTCAAGGATTAGAGGGAATGGGATGAAGTTGGAGGGAGGATGATTCAGAGGAAACGCGAAGAAGAATTTCTTCACAGAATGGGTGTTGGACAAATGGAACACCCTGCCAGAGGAAGTGGTGGGGGCTGAAACAATCACAGGATTTAAGAATGCATGGGATACACATAAAGGAATTCTGGTGGTCAGGGGTAAGGGGCAACAGAGTTCTAGGACAACATAAAGTGAACTTACAAGCTCAAATAGGCAGACTAGGTGGGCCATAGGCCCTTATCTGATGAGAATATCTATGTATCTGTTTATAAACAGAAACATTTGGTCTTACCACTTCCTTGAAGACCGAAAACAAAGGATCACCTTACTTCTAAGAGCTAAGGACCCTCTCTTCAGACCAGGTGTCATCTTCGGATACTGCTGGATGGATGTTCTCAGGAAAACAAATAATGAAACAAGAAACTGCTGGATTGATGTCATGTGGAAATCAAACGATGGAACAGGAAAACAGCTGGATTGATGTCATCTTGAAAGCCAGGTGATGAAAAAGGAAAACAGTTGGGTTGTTGTCATCTGAAAGGCCAGGAGATGGAATAGGAAAACACTGCTGGGCTGCTGAATCTGGATGCATCTGAAAAATCCTGAAATACCAGAAGATCTTCATCTTCCTCCTTGGATACTGCTGCTGGCTGGATGACAGGCAACAGGCCTGCCACAGCTTGTTTTATTTTAGGCATGTTGGGCATATTTACAGAGAGTGGAACCATTAAGGATAGTACCACTCAGGGTGAAGTGTGAGGACTATGACACCATCTGGGCATTCAAAGCTGATGTTGTGGAATGTCTCATTCCATGCCTTATCCACAATTCACAGTGTCCATAAACAGAGTCCTGCCCAATTTCCAGAATTTAAGTCGTTCACTTATGACTCTGTGTCTGACACATTCTGCTGCACCAGAGTACAAATTCTTTCTTGCCTCTTCCAACAACCAGGATTGCCTGTTGTGTTCTATTTCCTTCCAGACTCTGCGAGGAAAGGTAGGAAAGAGCTTCCCATAGATGGCATCAGCCCTCCTATATATCAGTCTACCCTCCTTGCTGCTCTTTACATGTTTATGGCCCATGGCCTGGCTTGGGAGTGGCCAGTCCTGGTTAAAGAATGAAAGAACTTGTCTCAGACCATCTCTGTGGGCAGGTTATTGGAGTCTTCTTCTCTCTCTGGCTCCTCTGAGTCAAGAGCTTGAGGTGACTCATTGTGACCCTCAGCATGAAGATAAATATCTTCATTCTTCTCTTCCTCACTCATGATCTGAGACCAGGAGTGGGCAAATGTCCTCACTTCCAAGACATTTCGGTCCTCGCTGGGCACAGAGGTACACAACTCTCAGTTCAGTGTCTCTTGCAGTTCATCCTCCCCTACTAGGCTAGGACTCAGACTCCCTTTCCATGAGTCCACAGATCCTTGTGTTGCACTGTCCATCTAGGACACTTGCATGGAAACTTCTATCTGTTCAGCCCTTGAAGTAGAGCTATGTTGCTTTCTTCTTCTGTGCCACACTCTATGGAGCTTCCCTCAACAGGTTCAACCTGGTGCTACATTCAGAGTCTTCCATTTTGGTCCATGTGGGAGCCAACTGAATTTGTGATGCCCTCTCTGGCGCTGCATGCCTGCTCATACCATAATTCACAAAGCAATCTGAACACCGGGGTATCAGAAGCACATCCCTTCCAGCCTTTAGGCACATAATGCACAGTCTAACTGTATAGCTAGGGCTTGCTAGATCTGGAAGCAGCCCTTCACCATAGAAAGTTCTCTCAATTTCTCTTAGTGCTGCCACCTCCTCTGTGATCATAGCTTGGGCATGATCCAGGTAGCAGGGATTTCCCGAAGCCATGTCTGAAAGCAAACACAAAAATTTGTTGTTATTAAATTGCTCACTAGTCTCTTTGCTGTCTCACAAAATGGCTCACTGCTGCTTGTGTTTACATTGCTCAGCCCACCCTGTAATGGTGGTGGTAGTTCCCCTCATGCATCAGATTTGTTCACTGACTACAACAGTGTTTCCAACCTTTCCTGGCTACTGAATTTGCTCAAACTGTAATCAATTACACTGCTGGTATCTTTTGGCACATTCATATGATTTTAAACTTGATTTTACGATCAGCATCAATTCAAATAACTATTTACACATGCTCAAAAACACTTGCAAGCCCCACAGTTTTTCTGTTGCACAGGACTGCTGGTTTGCTGCATCTTCCCCTATGCAACTCACAGTCCCTCTCTTGCTTAGAAACATTTACTGTTGCCAAACCCATTATAATGCTCACAGTCTATGCTAAGAATTTTTGTTTGTTGCCTTGCTGTTACAACACACAGTCCTTCTTTGCAAAACAATCACAATCTTTGCACAAAGATTCAGCTGGCTTGAAACTCACACAAAGTTTGTTGCACAGTTAGTTGGTTTTAATCACTGAATTCAGTAGCTGGCTTCATTCAATGGAGATTTTCAGCCTGGTGCCGATTGTTGGAAGGCTTCTGGGGTGAAATGGGCTGGCAGTTCCCCCGATCTTATCCACAAACACCATGCTCATTTTTCAATTGGTTGGACAACAAAAGTCTTTTTATTACAGATTATAATGTTCACAAGAGCCTCAGTGGTTGATCCTGGTCTGACCAGCTCACACGCTACTCTCTTTCTCCTCTTCAAACACTCGGCTGCACATGGAAGCTGGCTAGGGGGTGGGACTGATTGCAGTTGCACCAATCACTCGATGCCATGCAAATGAGCTTCTCTGTCTCTTCGCTCATGCTTCCTTCATGATGATTGTTGAGCAGGAGCAGATTTAAACTGCAAACTGTAACTTTTTTTCTTAGCTGCAATTCCAGTGGTATGAGCACTGTTTGACCATTTTCTCCACATATTCTGGCAATTTCTCTAGTGACACCACCAATTTCCACACAAAGCACATGAAACTTTCAGGGCAAATTCCTCAGTCTGTTTCCTAAAGTTCACACTACTTTCAACATTTCAAAATTGCAAGTTAAAAAGTTCTGTAAACATTTCCTGATGCAGAGAGTAGGACATACACTTTAAGGCTTTACTGTCCAGTGCAAGTTGACAAAACACACAAGCAGCACTCTGTTCTTTTCTGTACTAGCAGGCATGCAAGCAGCACATTCAGATGGCACTTTTCTGGGCAAAATCCTTTTATCCAAAGCTACCTTTTCCATTTGGGCTACCATGCTACCAGACAGACAGATACTAGCCATTCCCTCAGCAAAAATGTCCCATGCCCTACCCAAATTAAACAACATCTTTGGATGAGCCCCCATTATTTGTAACCCTCACCCACTATTTTGCACAGTAAGCTACCCCTTGGTACCCTTGACTGGGTACCCAAACATACTTCAGACATTTGGCACCATCCCTAGTTTTAGGGATGTGTACCGGGCTCATTATTTCTAGAGGTCAGAAAGGGTTGGGGGTGTGCAAAAGCAAATACCAATTGTGACATATCAACCCAAGTCCTGTAGAAAGAAGTATTTGCTGGGGCTATGCTAGATCTGTACCTCTAGAGGGGTGCCCAGTAATTCCATACAGGAAGCAGTAACTTGAATGTCCAAACCAAGCTGGGGTTCTAGAGTGTGAATTTATTCCAAAGATGGTCTCTAAAGCAAGGCTGAACCCCCAAGGTTTACACATTGTGGCACAAGGCAATTGCAGAACAACAGAAAACTATATTAGACAGCAACTCTACATATCCCATATGTCACAGAACCTGGATTTCTCTTCAGTGGCAATGGCCTCAGCTGAACACACTTTCTTCTAGTGGCACAGACCACAACTAAGCACACATGTCCCATATGGCATAGGACTTTAACACTTTGGCAAGTGGCAGCTGGGTCACAATGGAGCACACTGGTGCTCATAAGAAGCACAACTTACACCAGGGGTTAAACTTTCTCTTCAGGCATTGGCCACCATGTCCTGAATAACCAGGGACCCTTATGGAACCTGCAGCAATGAACTGGTCACTACAGATGGGGGCTGCCTACCTTTTTCTTCCATATCCATATCCAGCCATTCTTTCAGAGTTACACCTCAAAAAGTCTGGTAAACAGGTTAGGAATATGCATTTTGGAATGACTTTCATATTCAGCATATGAAAACAGTTCTTCTGAGTGTAGAAACTAAAGTCTTGTACTATTTACATTAGTCTCCCTCTGGACCTGAGGCTACAGTGGAAACAGTAGAGAAATGTTGTCTTAGGGTTTCCATCCCTAAATCCCCATTCACACCACTAAAAGAAATCAGGGGTGCAGTCTGCCTTGTGTTGTCAACCCTAATGCTCACCTCATTAGGTGTGTATCTATCTGGAGTGCATAGAGTGAGGGTAAGCGCTAGGATTGACCATCCCAGGGAAGACTGCACCCCTGATTTGTTTTAGGGGAGGAATTGGGTTTTAGGGTTGGAAACCCTAAAACCACATTTCACTATGTTTTTCCAGTGTAGCCTGAATACTAAATGTTGCTATAATGCAGTTTTTTTTAATAATTTCCTTACTTTTTGAGATAGTATAATTTTACCCTCATTTGTCTGTGGGAGTGCAGGGCATGCTGAGCCCTGTGATCCCATACCTCCTAAGATGTGTACATACTGTATATGTTACTGTGGAAGTGCAGTGCCCTCTGGGCCCTGTGCTTGCATTTGTAGTAAAAGAGGAATAAAACTCTCAGCATAGTCTTTTTATTATCCAATCTCATGAACCCAGTAATTAAAATTTTGAAATCTCCACCAAAATGTGATTCCATACCACCACACTGCCATTGTGCTCCACAGGTGCAAAAACACAGTTTGGCCAGAGTTTAATAAATTACAGCTGGCACATTCATGAGGTGGTGTAATAATATGGTTATGATGAAAATTTTGTGCCAAAATATTTAATATTGCCAAAGTTATGAGTGAGTGTAACAAAATTTCAACATATGCACATTAGGGCTGTGCGAATACCTTTTCCTGAATATTCAGCTGAATATTTGATATTCGGGTCCCAGGTGTTCATTATTCAGTATTCATCCAGAAAATATGTTTTTTTTAAGAGGGTAGCTTAAAAAAAGCACTTCAACTCCATTAATCACCCATTGACTCTGATGTACCATATACACCTCAACGACACTTCAACCACCAAGTCTGAGCTCTCAGTAATGCAACTTAAGCTACGTGTGGCACACTCAATCCACCACACCACACACATAGCACTCTGAAAATGATATTAGGCATTGCCTTGGGTCAGCATTGGAAGGTGTGCATGGTCACAGTCATGGGGTAGAAGGTGCTTTGCCATTGGTGTAGAAACAGTGGTAACAGTGGCTGCCATAGTGGTGACAACTGAAAGGCTGGCTGCTGCAAGAATGGCACTGGTGGTGGTGGGAAACACACTGGCTGTGGACGTGCAGCCATAGTGGTAGCAGTGGGAACACCGGAGGTGGTGTCTGCTGCTTTCTGCACAAAGCATGTATGCTCTAATGCCCCCCTACAACTGCACAAAAAGATGTGACAGTGAACATAAAGATGGAACAGGTGATGACAATAGTAGCAGTAGTACTACTACTGGTGGTATTAGTAGTAGTACTATCCCCAGTGCTACAAGAACTAAAAGGCTTGTTTGGGAAGAAAACTATATGATCCTGCTGAATACAGAGAGATACCTGTCTGACATTGTCTATGTAGTCTGCCTCACCACCTACTCTGGAATTGTATTATGTATCAAGAATATAGAGTGGAGCAAGACAAGATGCAATTCAATACTTTGCAGTAAATGACACGTCACAAAATATTGAATGAAAAGAGGGCTTAATTGCCATTGAATTACACTCCTCCTTGCAGAATACTGCAGCATTTTGCAGTAATTTTGCAAGAGACAGCATTGCATACTGTCTGGCGCTACTGTATGAACAATGTTTTATAATCTTGATGCAGTGTTTCATCCTTGGCCATGTTAGTTTTGGATTGTTTTGTTACAAGGGCATCTCAGTCTCATTTATTATAACTTTACTTTTTTATGGTGTGTTTCTTTAAGGGTTGTATATTCATAGTGTTTTTGTATGTTGCTGACATGCCCCCTGACAAAGACCTGTCAAAGCACCAGGGCTTTATCAGCATCCTCCAGCCTTAGCACAAATAAATGTATTGGCAACTTTATGCACCGCTGCTCTTAATTGTATTTTGTTACTGCACCCCCCCGAGTGCTTCCTTTGTTCTGAATAGATTGTTTGAGGGTTTGGCAACCCAGGGATGACACCAGCAGTAACCACCTGGACATGCTAAACGTTCATGGGTTTATTATCCTTCCCCTCACCCCTTGGGGCCAGTGGTGCAGATGCTTTGTTGGGGTTGGACCTAGCATGTTTGCAAAGTTGCTAAAGATATGATGGATCTGGTCACTAGTGGTTACTGTGTAAAACATAAACAATTACTAGAAAGTGCCTGTGTGTGATTCTTTGCTTAGTGCTTGTGGAACTACAGTAATACTCACACTGAAGTTAGCAGTTATACTGTACCACAGAAAAGCAGCAGCAAATAAAAAGCACTCCTTCTAAGAAAGAGGATGAAGAGGGAAACCTTTTTAGTCAAACATGGAACCAAGCAAGGAACTGACAGATGCTGTACAGTCAACTCAGTGAGACAAGCCTGTCCCACTATGTGCAATGATTTAATTAACAAAACAACAACAACAAAAACGCATGTGTGCAGCTGTACACACGCAAGGTACAGACTCTGGGAAAAAATAATGCACAGGTTAATTGTGTACAGTGGGCTGTGGCAGTGGGGAGGGGGGAGTCAGCCAACACCCTCCTCATTTGTACAGGGATCCAAGCCCAGAACCAGAGGACTAACAATAATAATTCAGTGAGTCAAACCTGACTGGCTTAGAACTGAAGAAGTTTATTTCAAAAACTGTGTGTACACAGCTGTGCACATGTGGGGCCCAGTCTCCTGAAAAAATACATTAAGCATACACATGCAGGGCAAAGTCTCAGAAAATCAAATATTAGGAACATACAGGCTAATCATGAGCAGTGACCTACAAGAGGATGAGTTAGCAGACACCCTCATTAGTCATGCAGGGAATAAATCCTGGAACCAGACAACAGCAAAAAAACAAAACACAAAAATAAAATGTGCTTCACCCAAAATAATCACACTGGAGCATAGGAGCAGCCTAGGGTTTCCTCTAGAGGGCATACCTAGGTTATATTGCAGGCCACGTCACATCAGACATGACAGGAGTGGTGCAGTGCAGTGCAGTGGCTGTGGAGCAGCAGTCTTCAGGGAGACGTTCTGGAGGCTACGATGCTACCCTATCTGCAGGCTCCTCTCTGGACTGAGGGCCGAGGTTGCCTGTCTCCGTGTAGAGGTGGCCAGGTTACAGGCTCATCCACCCCCACCCAGAGACCACTAGATCCACACCATAGAAACATAGACTTTGACGGCAGATAAGGACCGCTTGGCCCATCTAGTCTGCCCATTTCCCTACCTACAGGATAGGCTGCAGATCCTAGTTAACCAACAGCCTATTTCTTCCTACCCCCCACAAGAATTGCCTTATGTCTGTCCCATGCATTCTTGAATTCTCCCACAGTTTTAGACCCCACAACCTCCTCAGGAAGGCTATTCCATGCATCCACTACCTCTCTGTGAAATAATAATCCTCACATTGCCCCAGAACCGCCTCCATCTTTAAATTGTGTCCCCTTGTTCTTGCACGTCTCTTTTTCTGAAAGATGCTACCCTCTTGGACTTTGTTGATTCCACTGAGGTACTTAAAAGTTTCTATCATGTCCCCCCACTCCCTTCTTTCCTCAAGGGTATACATATTAAGCTCCTTTAGTCTCTCCTCATACGGCTTCTTTTGCAGACCCTTCACCATTTTAGTTGCCCTCCTCTAGACTGCCTCTATCCTGAGCTATATCAGAAAGCAGCATAGAAGTGGTGTTAGCAGATAGCCCTCCTAGTCCCTGTAACTGAGTACAGCAATAAGGACAAAATACCTGTCAGAAAGCAAACCATAGCTTTTCTGACACTGATCAAACAAATTATACTAACCCAAAAAAGCCTGTGGAGCAAAACTCTATTTCTTCTTTGGCAGATTTAAGGTCTCAGAAGTACTGAGAGCTAGCTCTCAGAAACCACTGTCTTCTGTCTTCTACCAGCTCAGAGTGAGGAAGTTACATGGTGTGCTTGCCTTTGAGCTCCAGACACGGCTTTCAATTGGCCAACAAAGCTCTGTGAGACTTGAAAATCTCTCTGAATAGTAGTCCTTGAATAGTGAACTATTCAGGAAATGCACCCGAATATTTGGGAAGCCTACTATTTGTGGTATTTTGAAAATGCTATTTAGCCCATGCACAGCCCTAATGGCCATAACTTTGCAATTTTTGTATATTTTCCCCAAATTTTCAACATAGCCTTCTTATTACCCCACCTCATGAACAAGTGCAAAAAATATTTTTACATCTTGCCTGAAAGGTGATTTCACTAAGTGACAACAAAATCATCTTTCAGGATGGATTTGTGTAATTCCACCAATATTGTTCATGAGGTAGGGTCTCAAAAAGGCCATTTTGAAAATTGGGTGTCAAAATATGAAAAAAATGGCAATTATGCACCAACGTTGAAAACCCACTGAAATACATTGAAGTGCACTGACAAAAAAATATCTTTTTTCATAAGTCGTCATACAAAAAAGAATCTTTTATCATATTGTAAGTCAAGAGAAAAGATTTATAATCTTTAAAAAAAAAACATTTCAATGGTATTTCTCCAACAGTTATGTGTAGAATTCCGCTGTGGAGTCTTAAAAGTAAGCTACATTTGTTGGTCACTCCCCAGAATGTCACTTTTGTGGTTTTTCAAATTTAAATTTTAGGGGAAAACAGAAAACAAGATGGTGGTCAAACAAAAAGGTTTTTCTCCTCAGAAAAAAAGGATGATGTCATCATAAAAAAAAGGTTCCTTTTTGATTTCATAGAGCTATTTTGAGGTGATTACTGAGCATGCTCAGAAGCAATTGTTAAAATGTTAAAATTAAATAACTTTGGGATGCAGTAATGTTTTTTTCACCAAACCAGCAAAAGGCACATCTGTGGGTCAACCCCTAATCTGTCCCAAAGTTATTTAATTTTAACATTTTAACAATTGTTTCTGAGCATGCTCAGTAATCACCTCAAAATAGCTCTATGAAATGAAAAAAGAACATGAAAAAACACCTTTGAGCTGGTTCGGCTTATCTCTGATGCTACATGACCGAACAGATCTAGCCCGAGTAAAAGCTCTTTGGTGGACATCATACTCGTGAACAAACCACACCTAATCTCTCACTCGCGTGTGTTCTTCTCGGATGTCAGCGACCATTGTCTCATTGCTTGCATAAGGACTGCATATAAACCCCACCTCTTCTTCTAGATACACCTTTAAAAGATTTGTGCGTAATCTCAACATCGGTGCCCTCCTTGAGGATCTCTGGGAGTCCCTGCTTTGGCAGGAATTTTACCTGGCCAGAACAGTCGAAGATGCCTATCAGTCTTTTGAAGCTATTGTGTTAAATGCGCACAACACACATGCCCCCTAGTGGAAACCCGAATCAAGAAAAGATCCTTTCCTTGGTTTACAGTAGAGCTGAGAACTGCCCTACATAGTAGGGACAAATTATGGAAAAAGGTTCGGAAAACAAAGGTCCCTGAAGATTGGGCTGCTTTTAGGACTGCTAGAAACTATTGCATGAACCTAACCAGAACTAAAAAGGTATTCTTCTACCAAACATCACTGGCTTGCTCTGCTAACTGTCCCGCAAAATTTTGGAGAACACTCAAAGATATTGAAGGTCATGTTCCCACTGGGTCACTTTCATTGAAAATCTTGAAAGGTGACGCAGTCATCACTGATAAAGTAGGGATGCTTGATCTATTGAATGACCATTTTGCCACTGCAAGGCTGGCCTTTGACTCCTCTCCCGCCAGCCACCTTCACACCCAATCCCTAGCACAGGTAGCACCAAATCTCCACCACTGCCCATCTACCTCCTCCTTCTCTTTCCACCCCGTCTCCCTCAAGGAGGTAGAAGATTTGCTACTGCATCTGGGTGTCAGGAAAAGTGCTGGTGTTGACCATATTGAGCCATACTTCATAAAGATCAGTTATAGTGTATTGGCTGTTCCAGTCATACACCTCTTTAACTTATCTCTTTCACTGGTGCATTTCCTATAATGTGGACGACAACCCAAGTGATCCCCCTGTTCAAAAATGGTGACCCAACAGACCCTAATAATTATAGGCCCATCTTGTTACTACCCATTCTCTACAAATTGCTTGAAAAAGTAGTAAACTCACAACTAAGAGTTTATTTAGACTCATCTAACCTACTCAACCTGGCTCAGTCAGGCATTAGGCCTTGCCATAGTACAATTACTGCTCTCACAAAGGAAATGAATGACTGGCAGAAAGCCCTTGATGATAAACTATCAGTGTGCGCAGTCTTCCTTGACCTAAGTAAGGCCTTCAACACCGTAGATCATGATCTGCTTCTGAATACCCTTCACACTATTGGCCTAGACATGGCATCCCTGAGATGGTTCTCCTCCTACCTCTCTAGATGCATTCAGCAGGTAAAAGCTGTGGGTGTCCTCTTCCCTCTGAAACCTATCAATAGTGGGGTACCCCAGGGTTCCATCCTGGGTCCATTGCTTTTCACACTTTACATCAACAATATTGACATAGGGATCACATTCTCAGACATTCATCTCTTCACAGACGATACTGTCCTATACTCGTCTAGACCTACTCCTGAGCAGGCATGCTCAGATTTGCAGAAAGATTTCAACATCCTGCAGCACATCTTGCTTAAACAAAAATTGCTGTTAAATGCTAAAAAAACTAAGGCAATGCTTCTGACCCCGAACAGCTCTGCTCCATTGCTGCCCATAGCAGGCTTTGTGCAACTGCTCACCACGTTGCTTGGCAAACCTCTCGACTATGTTGTTAAATTTAAATACCTTGGAATGTGGATTGACTGCTGTCTGTCCTTCTTGGATCATGTAGATGAGATCGCAAAGAAACTGAATCAGTGGCTCAGTGTATTCTACAGAATCAAGCACCTTCTCAGCTATGAGGCCAAGAGGAGGCTGGTCCAAGCTACCTTTTTTTTTTCCATTCAGTTTTTATTGAAGTTTACAATACAGAGAATGAATCACCAGAAACAGAAGTGTAACACCAAGTGGATACCCACCACAACAGACAGATTCATTCTCTCCCTCCCCCCCTCCACCCCAGCTCCCCTCCCCTCTGACGCAGCAGTGTACTTTAGAATTAACAACATGTACTTTTAACAGCTAGATATCATAATTGTACCACATACAGGGCTTGGAAAGGACCCCATAGTTTGTTGAGTTTTGTAAGTTTATTGGACAGACTTGCAATGGCTCTCTCAGTTCTAAGGTTAGCAAGAAGCTCTTGGAGCCATTCTGAGTAAGATAGCCTGTCAGAATCTTTCCAATGCCTTAAAACCAGCTTTTTAACAGACATGGAAACTAATGCAATGTAAAATTTTCTACATTTGATTGTGATGGTGGAAAAATCACCCAGCAGACAAATTTCTGGAGAGAAAAGCTCAGAAAGTCCTAAAAGAGGATCAGCTTTTTGTTTGATAATGGACCAGAGGGGGGCGACCTTGGGACAATCCCAAAAAATGTGGATTGAGTATCCGGGCATCAACCCACATCTGGTGCAAAGCAGGGATGTCAATATCCCCATTCGAGACAATTTTTGTGGAGTATAATATATATTATGTAAGATTTTTAATTGCATTACTCTCAATCTATCCTGGGATAGGAATTTATGACAGCTATTCCAAATGAGTGACCAATCAAGCTCCATGTCTGGGAAAAGGGAAGTCCAGTATGGGATAGGAGCCAGGTTATCAGGATATTTCCAAGCAATCAAGACATTGTATATTTTCGAAACTGCGTGAGGAATTCCAGCCAATTCAAGAAGAGAAACACGAAAATTAAAATGAGGAGATGGGGTTGGGATAGACCCAAATGCCTTCACAATACAGTGCCATAATTGATATACCTTGAAAATATTGGAAGCAGGAGACATGAGCGTTTGTAAGATCCTCACAGAGGAGCTCCATACTCCATCAGGTGTAATAAAATCTTGCAACAAGCAAGAATTAATGGGAGGGTACCAATTAGAAAGTAGAGGCTTGTTGCCCAACTTCAGGTTGGGGTTACCAATTACTGGTTGATATATATCCTTGGTATTATCATATTTAAGAAATGCGCACAGCTGGCAATGGGACGAGAACGAATTTGCTATAGGAGTTTTACGTAACGGTAATGGGAGAAACCGTATTTTAGTATGTAACAATGCAGCCGGAAGGAGACCATATTTCTTGATACTATCCACGTCTACTCTAAGCCAGATCAGAGTGTATAAAGCCTGTGCTAAGCACTGTTCAGCTGTCTGCCATTGTAGGTACTTATTAGCCTGACTGGCCCAGTAGTATAAGACGAGATGAGGAAGCTTTAGCCCCTTTGTCTTTGGGAGCAGCCAGTTTGCTGAAGGCCAATCTGGGCTTTTTATATCCCCATATAAAAGAGGAGAGCATGTAATTAACTTTGTGAAACCATGATAAAGAGAGATTAATATTCAACATGTTGAGGGAATAAAACAAACGAGGAAAGATATTCATTTTAATTAAATTAATCCTGCCCCATAAAGAGAGAGGAAGAAGTGACCATCTATGAAGGTCTTGATCTATTTTCTGGACCAACAAATCCAGATTCAGATGTTTGAGATGAGTGTTACTTCGAGTTAAGATAATACCCAACTATTTCATGATTTTAGGCTACCAAGCGAGTCCGGTGTCAGTAATTTCATACTTATGTACCCGATGATTCAAGGGGAAAACAACGGTTTTCACAGTGTTAAGCTTATAATTCGATACCCTGCTAAATGCACTTATTATATTAAGAAAAGAGGGAATGGAAGTAGCGAGGTTGGATATATGGAGTAAAAGGTCATCAGCGTGTGCTGCAACCCTAACCACCTGCCCCTGTAAAGGAATACCCGGGACTTCTCGTACTATTATAAGTCTCCGAATAAGGGGTTCTAAATATATATTAAAAAGCAAAGGAGATAAAGGACAGCCCTGTCTCATTCCTACATGGAGATCGAACAGATCTGACCTCCAGCCATTACAGGCAATTCTGGCTGAAGGGGATATATATATAACGAATGCATCCAGCCCAGGAATGTATTGGGGAAGCCAAAAACCTTCATTGCCACGAACAGGTAATTCCAGTAGACCCTGTCGAAGGCCTTCTTGGCATCTAAGGAAACCAAGGCCATTGGGGTAATGGCATCCTTGGAGGCCGAAAATACATGAGCAAGGGTGCGTAGATGGTCCGTGGATGATCTACCTTTCATGAAACCCACCTGCTCAGCTCCAATTATTGAAGGGAGAACCAGACTTATCCGATCCACCAAAATTTTGGCTAGGATCTTGATATCATAATTAATTAAAGATATAGGCCTGTAACTAGTGACTAGGTCCTGTGGTTTATCTGGTTTGGGCAATAGCACTATGACAGCTTCAAAAAGGAAAGGGTCAGACCCCTGACCCGATAATAAAAATTGTAAAAGGGACAACAGCATAGGGGTTAATTGTCTAGAAAACGTCTTATAAAAATTAGAAGAAAAGCTGTCAAGACCAGGAGTTTTATCAACGGGGAGGGCTTTAATTACAGTGCTTATTTCATCCTCCGTGATGGGGCATATAAGTGCATCTTGTTGAGATTTATTAAGGGCAGGTAAACAAGAGTCAGTCAGATACTCTAGCAAGTCCTCTTCTGGGGGGGATTAAGCCTAGGGGCATATAGCTCCTGAAAGTGGATAGTGAATTCTTCTAATATCTCAGAGGGAGTAGTCTTAAGGGAGTCATCCACCGACCAGCGACCTGCTGGGATGAAGCGGGCTGATTCGAGTTGCTTAATACGCATTGCTAACATTCACCCGGCTTTCTCCCCCTGATCAGTATAGGCAGCATTCATTTTTAGAATGGCAAACTCGGCTTGCTCTCTCAGTAAATCAAGGTAGGCATCCTTTAATTTAATTAAATCTTGCTTAACTGACTCCGGGGAGGTTGGGAAAAGGACACGCTCAATGTTCCTTATTTAGGATAGGAGGGAAAGAGCTTTATCTTCCCGTTCCTTTTTCCTTTTCGATGATAGACCAATTAAGATACCTCTGAGGTACGCCTTGAGAGCGCCCCATTCCATATCTGGTTGTCATGTTGTATTGACATTAAGGGCGATGAACTGTTGAATTTGAGATGTTAAGTACTCAACCTTAGCAGGGTCCTTGAGGATTTGATATTTAACTTCCATCTACCACCACCCTTGGGGACTGAGGACAGGGATATCACACTTGTTACCGCAGAATGATCTGAAAGGGGGCCGGGAATAATATTGGAATCCACAACCCCAGAGAGCAACACTTGAGAAATGAGAATGTAGTCAATCTGCGAGGATGTGCCATGGACCGGGGAGACGTACATGTATTCCCTATCATTAGGGTGGAGCACACGCCATAAATCACACAGACCCGCACAGTCAAGAAAATCTCTAAATGCTCTCTGTGTAGGAGATAGACCATGCGGGGTTCGACCGGTTCTGTCTACCATAGGATCAAAAATCAAATTGAAATCACCCCCTATAATCATGGGAGTACCCAAAAAAGGGTTAAGGACTTCTAACAGATTCATGAAAAAACCTGGGTTATCTGTACTGGGGCCATATACGGATCCCAACACAATATCCAGTGCCTGCATTTTGCCTTTCACGAATAGATATCTCCCAAAGGGGTCAACTAAGGTTTGGGAGGTTCTAAAAGGTACCCGCCTATGAAGAAGGAACATAACTCCCCTGCTTTGAGTATTACCCTGTGCCGTGAAGACTTTCCCCATTTGTTGTCTTCTCAATTTGTCGGCTTCATGAATGAGTAAGTGTGTCTCTGGTGAAAAAATAACATGAGCATTGATATGGCTGAGATATTTCAGTACCTTATATTGCTTAGTTCTATGCCTGATTCCCTTGACATTCCACGTGCACAATTGAACATCATTAGTCATTATTCTTTACAGCCCTGGTTAACTGGATTGACATACATTTGTTCTGGATCCCCATAATGAAATGTCTGCTGTGCCAGCCCCTCTACCCCCCCCAAACAGTGCAACCTAAGAGTAAGTAACAACCAACCAGAGAAAAAGAATCCCAGTAACCCACGAGATGCCCAAACCCCTTCCCCCTCCCGCTCCCATGTCTCATGGTACTTGACACTCAGTTCACCAGGACATTTCCCCCATGCCCCGGCCCCCCACCACACCATGACGAACAACATAGTATGTTGGAGCATCTAACTCTCTAAAAGCAAACCTAATTAACCACCCTAAAGATAACATCAACTATGAGATAACTATATATAGTGATCCTACATACTTTAGCCTTAAAACATAATGGTCATAACAGTCGTTGTCCTGAGTCTAGCAAGTAAAGAAGGAAGAGAAAAAAAAAGGCCTTTTCCCTTACTTTCCCTTTACCTCTAACCCTTGCCTTTCTCGTATCAATACTGAAAACAGACCCTGACGCCAGTTAAAAATAATGTGTCAGGGTAATGAAATGCGACAGGAAAAGAGAGGCACAGATTCATGGGAAAAGAAAGGCATCCAATAAGAAAAATGCACTAATATTATTAACCCCACCTTAAAAAAAACAAAAAAAAACTATTTGATCCTGCTTGATACCTAAATATTAACATAATAAAAAAAACCCGTACTCAGCCATCCCCCCTTACACCTAGGGTACTAAAAACACTTTGAGCAGGTGTAAACTGTAGCTAGAATAAGAACAAACCTGAATCCTCAGCGCTGTTACTAAGGAAATCCCAAACCTTCTGGCATAACACACTAGATGAGAAGAAATTGCCCAGTGATACAAAGCCCTACTACAGGAGCCTTTCCTGTTACCCAGAGCACATACCAAACAAGCATGCTCCCCCTTTTTAAGTTGCCCCACACATTTAGCAGACTCCAAAATGAAATAAATGAAGAACTCCCCCCTTACAGAACCCCAGACTGGACCAATGACACTGCAGTGCTCTCAGGACCAGGATCTAATGCTAAAAACAAAATTATAACCTGCAAAGTCCCATTCTGATCTTCGGGCACTGTCAACATCCAAATACAAAAGTCCCATTGCCTAAACTAATCTTCGGTCTCTGCTGACATCTAGCGGGCTTTTATCACAAGTACCCAGTTCAATCCTGAGATACCAACATAACTAGACAAAAAAAGAAACAGTCAGCGAACTGAAAGGGCGTCCATGACCATTCTGGAATCAGGTATCCAAACGGGGCATTCCAGCCTGGGGAAAACAGGAGCCGCTTGCATTGATGGTAGGGACTATAGAAGAAAACTAAATTTAGGCACCTCAAGAAGTGGAGCGACAGACAAAGAAGAGCACCCGGGGACCCGCTCACATTATACAAGCGGCAGATGCATCAGGGCACTCGGAGAGAGAATACAGGGGTCCCCCCCAAGAAAATGAATTAACACGGAGGTCACAAATGGAGGTAGATGGGATACAGTCCTTGGGAAGCAGAGCTCACCACCTTTATTGGGCAGCCATTGGGAAGTACTCAGCGCTTGGTTCTCCATGTAGAGGCTGCACTTCAAGCCCAAGGAAGAAGGGCATTATAATCAGGACAGATGGAATAGATCAGGGAAAGCCTCCTTGAGCCTTGCCATCACCGCTTCAGCATCCTCAAAGGTAGCCCAGGAGCCAGCAAGCTGTACCTGGAGCCTGGCAGGGTAGCCCACTCTGAATCTTATGCCAGCCACAATCAGTTTTGAGACAAGAGGATGGTATGTAGCTCTTTTTTGTCATACCGAAAGGGGTAAGTCCTGGGCTATTCTTAACTTAGTGCCTTCCCATGTTACTTCCTTAGTTTCTTTAACTTTTGTCATGAAATGCTGTTTTACCTGGTAATTTAAGAACCAGAAGATAAAAGTTCTAGGAGCAGCACCTCGGGGTGGGATGGGGCGCAACGCTTTATGAACTCTCTCAATGGAATATTCAGTTCCAAAAGGTGTAGGGCCAGCAATTTTTTTAATGAAGAGCTGAGTGAACTTAACAGGGTCCGTGCCTTTTTCATGTTCCGGGAGGCCAATTATTACCACATTATTGCGTCGGCTACAACCCTCCAGATCCTCAATTTTATTTTCCATTTTAGATATGCATTGTCGTAAAACTGTCAGGTCAGGGTTAATTCTTTCTTGGGCATGCTCCAGTGACTGGATCCTTACTTCATTATCCGACGTTCTTTGGGTGAGTGTTTCCAGTGCATTTGAAATATGTTTTATTTCACCAGTGATGTTCTGCATCTCTGTCTTGAAGGCTGAAACTCTTCTAAAATTTAGCCAGTGTAAAAGGTTCTTTGTCCACCAGTCAAAGCAGAGGACTCAAGATGAAGCACAGCCGAGGCCTTAGATTTTTCGGGGCCTTTGATGGGTTGGAAGAGTGTGCTTCGGGGGATTTTTCTTCATTTCTGCATCCATTCAGACGTCGTTGGGTAAATGCCACTTGATTTCAAGAACTTACAGCAGTAAGGAAGCAGTAGAATAAGACCTCAAATTCTAATAAAATAGAAATATAGGTGGTAGGAGGCAGGAGCTCATGGGAGAGAGTACTACTCAGTGAACTGCATCACGTGGCCGCCAAGCTACCTTTTTATCATTATTGTATTATGCTGACTTCATCTACAGTCAAGCTCATGGGAAATCCCTAGCCAAACTTGATGTTCTTTACCACAGAGCCCTTCGTTTAGTTTCTGGGGCACCTTATTCTACCCATCACTGTGACTTGTTCTCGGTAGTAGGTTGTCCATCTCTTGCTTTCAGAAGACAAAGGAATGTTGTCCTTTGGACTTACAGAGTGATTGCCAAGATGTTGCCCCAGTATGTCTCTGACTGTGTGCCCCTATGTGCCTTAGGTAACTATGCCCTGAGAAGCCACTTTTATATCTCCCTAATGATACCGAAGTTAAAACCCATTTTGGCAGATCATCCTTTAGCTTTGCCTTACCTCAGCTATGGAACAAGATTCAAAAAACTCTAAAATTAGCAATTCCAATAAAAGTCCCCAAATTCAAATTCCTTTATGCAAGACTTTTCACTGAATGCTGTAAGTGCTACTCTTGATGTGCTTTGTCAGGTTCTGACACCCTGAGATCAACCTCTACCGCCTATATGCGCTACCTAAAGCATTCCACTCCAGGCTTCTTCTTCCTGTTTTATCTTAGGCTATACTTTGCCTTGGCTGCTCTTTACTCTCCCAGGGTATATAATGTATTATCAACACTAACATTAAAGGATATATAAACGTACTGTTCATTACTAACGTTACATGGGTGAATCTTCCACTGTCTGCCTGATTATCTATCCTATGTGTAGCATTGTATATTTTTATGCTGCTACATTTGTATCTTGCTTAATTATCTATTTTATTTATGGTCTTGTATTGTTATTTGATGGTAAATTTGTGCTGCTCCTTACTAGGAGTAGTATTGCTGTACCTGTGTTTGCATATGTATATCTTTTATTTTTTCCTGTGTCATTTCTGTATGCCCATACCCACCTTGGAAATCAGCTTGCTCAATGGTGCTTCACCTGGTAAAATAAAGATTGATTGTTTGATTTCTACCCTGAAATTTGAGACCAAAATACCAAACTGTCTGGCTGCTACTGTTGTCAGATGACAACCCATTAAAACCAATGGGAAAACAATTATGACTATTTACTATCCAGAACTCAGAAACCACACATTCAACCAGGACAAAACCTGACACATCCAGTGATCTACCTGACGAGACTGCATGCAAATGTTCATGGAAATCTGTTGAACAATTGTGAAGTTATTGAAGTGCAAAAACTGGAGTCTAACACTAAACTGCCTACTCAACCCTAAATATAGTGGTGTGAACACACCACTGTAATTTATAGATGCATATACAGTTTGTCTGCACCTTAAAGTATTGAAAAATACAATGTGGCTTGAACTAAATAGTTGATCAAGTCACAGAAGTTTCTGAAATGTTGAGGGCTCAGATAAATCTCTCATATAATCAGAGGCGTATGCAGGGTCAGTGAACAAGAGGGGGGCAGAATCCTCAGACATCTGGGGGGGCTATGCCATGAACCCACAAGAAATGTTTTAAAACATCACTGTAAACAGTGCATTTTCCTGCATTTTAGACCAAAGTAATATTGCAACCCAGCTGGATGAATCTTGGGTTATGGCATGCTCAGTCTGATTCAAGGGCAGTTTGCACCCCCCTGTCCTAACTCCCAGCATATCACACTGATGGTTGTAGATACAGGGTGGAAAAGGGGCACATGCAGGGTCTCATCTCTAGTCACAACTGTCACCATGGGAACACCTCTTGAAACATCTGCACAACTGTGTGACAAGCGGGCCGGACGAGGAATGAGACATGAGAAACATGGGTCTTCCTCCTCCTCACAACTTCTTTGTCTGCTCTTTGACTGTCAGCCTTGCTCTTTGTAAGAATGCCTGAGATTCTTTGCTGAATACTCTTGCCAGTCATGATTTCCTTAGTGAATCCCTCTGATAAAATAACTGAACGAGAATGATTGGCCTCAAGGGGCTGAAGTGTGTAGACAGGGGAAGCAAACGAGAAGTGCAGGGTGGGGAAAGGGGTCAGATCAACCTGACAAGGTACTGACTGAGGGAAACATATCCCAAAGCCATCTTATTAATACAGGTGAATAGACAAATGCATGCTATCAGATACAGTAGTACTTAGTTCTGACATCTGTGTCCTCTAACCTCTTGCTCTGGCTAGCCTTGAGTATATCTGACAAAGCTCCTCTCCACTGCCAACCTGCACGGCTTCATGCAGGACCATCAGGTTCAAGGGGCCACTCCCAAATCCCTTCACTGCCCCACAGATACCCATCATTGTGCACATGACCATGTTAAGATTCAAAACCAGCTTGTTGCAAACTTGTTGTTGGGGCAGGCACATCATAAATAGGTGGGGTTTGCGAAACCACTCTTTAGGATTCATAGGAGGGGAGGGACCTTATAGGACTTCAGGACATTATCCAGTGGCAGGCAAACTTGAGCTGTTAACCAAAACTCACTTGACTCTTTCAGATAAAGGCAATGCAGGTAAAAGTAGGGATTTAAAGGGATGGTTTTATTTTAATGCAAACAAATAAAAAAATAACAGGATTCAGACTTTTAACAGGGGAGGCCAGGGTCAGGGTCAGCCTCCTGCATACGTCTATGCATACAATACACATTTCTTTCCAACCACCCCAGAATCCAATATGATCTAGTCTAGATAAAAAAAAATCAGGGTTAGCTTACACAGGAGCCAATTATGTATGCTCTTTTTCAGAGCCGGAATCCCTTTTAATTGTGCACCATGTCCAAAGAATCTGCACTACTCACATTTATCCACTTGCTTACTTACTTACATACTTGGTCTATGATTATAGACCCCAACTGCAATATAAGCTTGCAGTGATACATCTTTCAACTCTCTTTCTTGCAGCATGACCCATCCAGTTCCCTTGTCATCTAAAAACCACTACAGAAGCAGCCAAAGCTGAGCTACTTGATGGTAGACTGCAAAATCCAGAAAACCAGACATCCTTGAACCGTAATAATTTTAGATCTGAATTCACTTTTTCTGGTTGTTTTTTCTACCAGGTAAAGGTGGTGCATGTAGGAAAAATTAGGCTGCGGTACAAACTCCTTAATAGTGTTACTATTTATTTAATTTAATCAGAGTTAGCACTCTGAGATTATTATTTTACTTTATTACTTATCAAGACTTAGTAAAATAATTCTGATGAAGGAAGTAATGTACATACATGCTAAGAGATCTCTTCCTTGAGACCAAATGCTGGCTAGATACTGAAACAATTTGCATGCAGAAGCATGCCAGTGTGAGAAGTGGAGGAGCTGATGTAAAATGGGGACATTCTCATAAAAAATGAAACTATAATGGACATTCCACACATTCCACAGAGGAATGTACCTCAAAGGTCAGATGACCTCCGTCACTTAAAGAGGCCACAATGATATTGGAATGAGGGACTGCTATAAAAATATAGGCATTGTCTGGTAAAGAGGTTTAGAACTTTTGATCAAAGGACTGATAAAATGAATAAAGGGGTCTTGGTAAAGGGATCTTGAACTTTTAATTAAAGGACCTACTGAATAATTCATAGAGGGGGGACTTGTCTTGGTACTTAAAAAACTGAACACATATGCTTCTGAGAGATAGTTTTTTTGCTGGAGAGATAGATAAGACAAGGGAGCCTGAAAACTCATCTTTAGCTTGCTGCCCTGGACCACAGTTACTCTTTTCTTGCCTTTGACACGGAGTAAAAAAAAATCTCTTTGTTCTAAATATGGACTCAGAAAGATCTCTGAAAACTCTCCCTTGGACCACATGAGACTACTATGAAGAAACATACAAGGGTTTTTAGTCATTGTTCCCCAGATCCCCACCAATAAATATGCAGACAAGTATGTATGGGTGCTAAATTTGGCAATTAATTTACTTTCATTTCAGTTTCCTATTATATTCACATTCATAGGTATACATATATCTCTGATTAACATCTCCTCAAAATCCTTCATTCCACATCCACTTCATCACATAATAAGTTATTGTCCATTTTTCTTAATTTTATTCCTTTTATAACTTGTCATCTTCTCCCTCTCTGATGTACATCATGGGGGGGGGGGCATCTTTTCTTATCCTCCTCCATTCAATGGGTATTAGCATGTGCTCCAAATCCCTACTTCCTACTGATTTTCTTACATCTTATTTTCTTTGTCCCACCACCCCTTCCCCACATTCTCTCCTCCCTCTCCCCTATTTTTCATACCCTTTGGTGTCATTGCCATCCACCTTTGGCAGCCCTTCAATGGTCCCCTGTGTTCCACCTACTGTAGTGATCCACCAGATACAATTCCAGTTTTTATTTCAGGGTGGGTGGGTAGGACATTCTCTCAGAGCAAAATTGTGAGCTCCCTGATCCTGTGTTTGCCTGTAAATACCCCTGTTGCTCACCCCTCTGTCTCTTTCTCCAGGTCAATCCTCACTTCCCACCACACTGCAGCTCTGATATCATAGCTCCTCCCCTTTTGTGACCCCACTAGGCCTTCCACCGATCCTCCCCCAATCCCCCTTTCCTTTTTGCCAAAACCTCAGCATCTAGTAACCCACCCTCTTGGCTTGCGCCTGTGGACAATAGGGTCTGCCCTTTAAAGAGGGCAACCCTCTTTGCCATGCACCAGCAACCCTGGAATTTTAAACTTTTATTAAGATCTTGAAAAAATGTGGACTGTTACCTGATGCAATTATCAGACTATGCATCCTGGAAGAGTAAAACAACTTGACTTCACAATCTGTCAGCATGAAGACCTCCAGCCTTCCCTACCAAGACTGCAGATATAGAGTTGCCATGCCCCCTTAACTAAGTGATGTATTTATTTAGTAATACATTTGCTAAAAGACATATTCTGGGATCAATACACTTGTGGGTGGGGGTCAGATCTGATTTTCAATACAACCTAATGGGTATACACTGTAACTTAACATGTTAAATCAATTCTGGTAAAAGGTAAACATGACATTTTCTTAAAAGAAATCTTTTGTTTGCAGACTGAACCTAATAACTCTTCCTGAAGTGTAAAGTGTTTTGTATGCAATATACAGCATGTATTTGTAAACCTACTGAACTCTTAGATCTTTAGTATTGTGCAGCTAAGTAAATAAATTTATGCAATAGGCGTGGAACCAAAATCCATTACATAAATCCTGATATTTGAGCTACTATGCAAATAAATTGCATATATGCACACAGTGGGTATGTCATCAGGATTTATGTACATAGTAGCTACATCATGTATCATTTATGTACACAATACCTACAACACTGCCACCCCAAAACAGTAGGGCAATACATACACAATTAAAAGTACAGTACTTCACATAAAATGTGTATCTACAGCAACCAGTTCTCTTTTTTCCCCACCTGCCCATCCACTTGCAGTTTGCCTTAATTTATCATTTCGTTTGAACTTTCCTGCAGTTGCTATTTCACTTTATTAAAGTAAAACTCTTCTCACTCTCATGCTCACATCACTGATCTCTTTACAATATTTATTTATTTATTTATTTTATTTATTAAACATCAGTTTACAACCTTTGAGCCAGGAGCTCATTTACAAAGGTACCTCGTCACAGAGAGGACAAAACAGCACGAACAAGCTTTTACAGTATAACAGTGTACAAAATTTGGAAGAACATGAGGACATAAAATGGTTACGAATTTACGGTTACAGGATTTGCTTACCAAAGTAGGTTTAGAATAATTTGTACATCAGGCAAAACAGAGGTCGGTCTGTACAGAAATTAGCCTTGTAGAGACAAGTGGAGAGGAAAATAGAACCATAGATAGTGGAGGTAGTAGGTTGGGTGCAGCCACTCAGGGAGCTTTGTCAGAGCGATTAGCAAGAGTAAACTTAGAAACAGCCACAGCTGCATGTAGTAAGTAGGTGATTACGAAGGGAGGTTTTGAAACGAGAGATCGTGGAAGCGTCAGTGATACTGTTGGGAAGGGTGTTATACCAGGATGGGGCACGATACCTCTCACCCTCTGACTTAAAATTCAGGTCCTCAGCACACTCTAGCTTCCATGTCTCTCTTGCAGCAGTCAGCTCTGTGTCTCATTCCCAGCAGCCAAGCAATCACCATCGTCACTTTCCTGACAAGGTCGGATAAAATTAAAAAAAAGGTTTTTAAACACTTTTCTCTGCTCCATCTCTCTGATACTTTTCCTCTCCTCCCACCTTGCACACTGAACATGCAATCTCAAGCACACCACATCATAACTGCACAAACTGGAAAAAAACAAAAAAACAAAAGAGGCTTTAAACCCCAAATGAACTGAGCAGAGCAGCTCTAAACCACTAAAGTACAAAAATGCTTGGGCTTCACATTCCTTGACAAGCCACCATTGCTAAGCAGTGCCACCATCTTGCAAACATTTTTTTCTGACTTTGTGTAAATCAGTCAATCAACTGAAATGTTCTCACATCAGTGCCATGTGGCATCCATGTCAACAACCATGGCAAGGACATGCCTCACAAGTGGAGCAACATTGTTTCAGCAAAAACACCATCAGACTTCTAAATACTGCAAAAAAACGTCAATACCTTTCCAGAAAAAAAAAATGACATGGTCACTGCCCATTGCATAAATGAAATACACAACAGGGACCTTGTGGAATACGTGATTTAATTTCATTCATGCTGTTTATCCTTGGCACATCAGTCATGACTTTCACCACTTATGAGGTTTCCCAAGGTCCCTGCTGTACATCTCTTTTATATCATATTTATATGAAATACTTCTTTTAATCTCTTCTGGGGGATGAAGGGATGATATAAAAGAACCTCTTTAAACTCTGTCTGGGAACTTAAACATATGAGCGATAATAATAGTTTACTGCAATCAAATTAAAATACTTTGGTGGAAGATTCAAGTCCAGAGTTGTGACTTGCATTTGCCTCCATATGCTGTACAACTGCTGTACTATGTCTAGTAGTCAACATCTGTATCAAATACAAGGTCTTGGGGAGGATGCTCATTTTTATCAAATGACCTGACCTATATTTTTATCAGTCCTTTGGGTGTCCTTCACTACTCTTACTGGAAGAGAGCTGCAGTTGCTTCCATCTTCAAAGTGGGAATTACCAAATTATGAATAACTATACCAAAATTCAAATATCAGCAGTGTCTCTACTGCAAGCAAAACTGATCCATGAACAAATAATATCTAAATTATTAAGTGACAGGAACAATATTTGTTGGTAGGCATTATCTGACTCTGATGTTTTTCTAGGGGTATTATTCTTGTGTTTTGGAGTGAATTTGATAGATTTGATAGATTTTTTGCTGTGACATTACTATGCACTGTGAAGTTGTTTCCAAATGTAGTGATGTTACTGTGTCCTGCAGAAGTGAGGTCAATGTTTGAACTTGCCCAGCAGTGTATCATATGTGCCGCATGTTGTGGTGCAGTGATGTGACCAGCAGGTGAATCTATTAAGGTGCTTGTGTGCTGATATCAGTGTGTGTGATAGCAGCACATCTGACATCAGCGCATCCAACCATTGATAGTGTTGAGTGAGCATTTGACTTCTAGCATAGCATCTTCCTCTGTGTCAGCGGTTGGTTGAGTGCTCTGGTCAGAATCCTTCATGTGAAGATGCTGCTGCAGAGTGGCATCTTCAGTGTTTTGTTTAGGTATAGTGTTATTTTCATTCATTTCATCATTAAGATGCTGATGTAGTGGGCTATCGCAGTGGTTATTTCTTGCTTTTCTTGAGTTGGAAACTTGCATCACCATATGCTGGAGAGATAATAGGGTACTGTAGTTGAGTGCAGTGGGGCATTTGACTGCTATCTGGGTATGCTGTATCTTGGTTCTAGGTGGTGCTGGCAGTTTTACATAGCAGATTAGCATTTGTGGTTTGTTGTGTGGGCAAATGGTGTTTTATTAGTGTTTCACAGGTTTTATTTGCTGCAATTTCTCCTTTCATATTTACTGTATTTTGCCATGTGTTTGCTGCTTTCCATTTTGGGGTTTGCCAGAGTTTTTCATTTTGTTCCAGGGTCCTTCCAGTATGATAGCTATTGGTTTTGTCATTCTGTATTTAGAGGAAGGCTGCTTGTAGGTCTTCAGTAGAGGTGTGTGAAAAAAGACTTTCACCAGCGAATTGAAGCAAAAGTCAGAATTTTGCTTCCGCAAAAGTTCAGAAATCCATTTCTAACCTTTTGATGAAATTTTGCCTCCCCTGCATCACTGCCTGATATAGAATTTAATTAATTCCATGGTAGCTAGATGTCCTTCCCCCCAACCCAATCACCTCCCCCATATTTAAAGAAATATCCCTGTAATCCTTGTTAGCTAGCGGTCCCTTCCTCCACTCGATCACTCACCTGACCAGTCCAGGGCATCATGCCTTGGTGTCCAAGTCCAACTCCATTAACACCCCCATCCTGACGCCCTGCCAGATAATGAAGAAAAAAGACAACAAGTACAAAACATTTCTCCCTGGTGATCTAGTGACCTCCCTTCCTACCCCCAATCCATGAATTATAAGTTTATTCCCTGGTGGTCTAGTGTATCCCCCTCCCCTCCACCCCTGCAGACAATGTCCCACCACCCCACTCCCTCCCATTCCAAACCCATGAAGGTGACTGGCACAGCCCTCCTGTCTCCTCCATGGCTGGCAGTAAACTGGGCTATCAATGAATGAGTGCGTGTTTGTACAAGCACTCAGTCATTCATTGATAGCTCTGTGGGCTGCCAGCCATGAAGAAGAGTGGAGGGCTGTGCTGTTCACTCATCGATTTGGGATGGGAGAATGAAGTGGTGGGATGTGTCTGCAGCGTGAGGCAGGGTACACTAGAACCACCAGGAATACATTTCTAATTTACAGATTGTAGATAGGAGGGGGTCACTAGACCACCAGGGAGAAATGTTTTGTTGTGTTTTCTCTATACTGCAGGGGATTGAGATGGAGGGTGTTAACTGGAAACAGACTCAGACACCAGGGCATGATGTCCTCGACAGGCTGGGTGGGTGATCGGGTGGGGGAAGGGACTGCTAGCCACCAGAGATTATAGGGGTATTTTTTTTTAAATATGGGGCAAGTGATTGGGGAGGAACCACTAGCCATTAGGGATTATGGGGTATTTTTTTTAAATATGGGGTGAGTGAGTGGCTGGGGGAGGGATTGCTAACCACCAGAGATTACAGGGGTATTTTTTAAAAAAATATGGGGGTGGTAATTGGGTGGGAGAAGGTACCACTAACCACTAGGGATTTATTATTTTTATTTTGGGCAGGGATTTTGGGGGCAGCATTGGACACCACACAGGTTACTTTTTTTCCTTTTTTATATCTCTAAATGAGTGGAACAGGGTGGAATTTCACCAAATCCTTTGGAAGTTTTCTGATCTGCCACAGGCGAAAGTTCGGAAACTTCTACAAAGGTTGCAACATTTTGTGGAAGTTCTGCTAAGGTGGTAAAAACAATTTTCGCCCATCTCTAGTTCTCAGGATAACAATGAAGATAATATTTTGTGTTTGTCATCTGATATTGTGGAATAGGTGTTTAATGATTGGAGGTAGTGACATCCTGAAATTTGGGCTACTTGTGTTGGTGCTATGTTGGAACTGGCTAGCATTTGAAATGCAGTTTTCCTTGTGCTGCGAGTCATAGAATCATAAAAATCTGACAGCAGAAAAGGACCCTTCTGGCCAAACTAGTCTGCCCAACCCTCCCCTTTCACCTACCCCCTCCCCACCTGCCCCACTGGCCTTCCAATACTCAGTCCCATATGCCTGCCAAATGCCTTCTTAAATTCCTCCACCATCTCAGCCACCACTACTCCATCCGGCAGTCTGTTCCAGAACTCCACCACCTTCTCTGTGAAGAAGCACCCCCCTCATATTGCCCATGAACCTATTTCCTTGCAATCTGAGGCTGTGCCCTCTAGTTCTGGCTTCCTCCTCAGCCAACCCCCTTCACCTACTTTATTGAGCCCCTATACATATTTAAATGTTTCACTCATGTCCCCCCTTTCCTTCCTTGTTTCCAGCATGTACAGATTCAGCTCCTTACATCTCTGCTTGTATGTCTTCACCCGCATACCTTGCACCATCATTGTTGCCCTTCTCTGAACCCTCTCCAATGCATCTATATCTTTGCAGAGGTGTGGTCTCCAGAACTGAACCCTGTACTCTAACTGTGGCCTCACCATGGCTTTTTAGAGGGGCATTATAACCTCCCTCCTTCTGCTAGTAATGCCCCTGCCTATGCATGCCAGCATTCCATTGGTCCTTCTCACTGCCCTACTACATTGGAAACCTACCTTAAGGTTTGAGGAGACTATGATCCCCAGATCCCTTTCCTGTTCTGATTCTTTGATCCCCCCCAGTGTGTACCCCACCTTCATGTTTTTCCTTGATAGGTGCATCACAGTGCACTTCTTGGCATTAAACCTCAGCTGCCACTTCCTGGCTCACTCCTTGAGTGTCTTGAGGTCACTCCTCATGTCTTCCTCCCCCTCCAGGGTGTCGACCCTATTGCAGATTTTTGTATCATTGGCAAATAGGCACACCTTCCCTCTCAAACCCATCGCAATATGACTGATATAGATGTTAAAGAGGAGCAGACCCAAAACTGACCCCTGTGGCCCTCCACTCCTCACCCTTGCCATCTTGGAGTGTACCCCATTAAGCACTGCACTCTGAGTTTTCCCTACTAGCCATACCCCTGTCTAGCCTGCTATTTTCACTCCCAACCCCATCCTTTCCATCTCTCTCACCAACCTCCTATGAGTGATGGTGTTGAAAGCCTTCCTGAAGTCCAGGTAGGCCATGTCCATTTCCCCTCCCTGGTCAATTACACTAGTCACCAAATCAAAGAACTCAATTTGGTTGGTCTGGCATGATTTCCCCTTGGTGAAGCCATGCTGTGTGATGTCCTACAAGCCATACTCCCCCAGGTAATTCACCACCTTCTCCTTGATTAATGCCTCCATTACTTTCCCCACCACAGACATGAGGCTGACTGGGTGGTAGTTCTCCTTCAGCTCCCTACTACCTCCCTTGTGCAAGAGCACTATGTTAGCCCTCCTCCTGTCCTCTGGCACCCTCCCCATATCCAGGGACATATTGAAGAGCCTTGTGAAGGCTGCAGCTTGCTCCTCCATTGATTTCTTGATCACTCAGGGGTGCAACCCATCGGGACCAATTGCCTTGTCCATTCTTAATCTATCCAGCTCAGCCCTGACCCTATCCACAGTGAATGGGCTTTGATCCACCCATGTCCCCTCCTTCCTCTTAGATGTTAGCATCTGACCACTGCCTTCTGCCTCCTCCATGAACACCAAGCTAAAATACTCATTTAGTGCCTCTGCCATTTTGTAGTCCTGCTCCAAGTTTATCCCTCCTTCCTCCTCAGTCAAGCAATCCCTACCCTGCACTTTTCCTCTCCCTCACATATTTAAAATATGTTTTATTCCCCCTCATGACTGTTTTTGGCTATTTTCTGATCAGTGGGTACTTTTCCCCTTCTGATCTCCCTCTCTGCCAGACTCCTTTTCTCCCTATACTCCTCCCTATCCTCCTCTCTAAGTGTCATCTTAAATTTTCTGAAAACCCTCCTCCTTTCCCTGACTGCCCCCACCACCTCCCTAGTGAACCAGAGTGGTCTCCTCCACCTCTTTCTCACCTTTTTTATGAACATTTCTGCTGCTTCCTGAATGCCTTCCCAATAGCTTCCCAGAGTTCCTCCTCCACCCCAGCTTCCCTGTACCATCCTTTTTTTCCCTAACTATCTTTCTCATCTTATTAAAGTCTGTGTGTCTGATGTCCATGACTGTCGTATTAATCTTACTTGTCTCCCTCCCTGACCTGACCCTGAACCATACCAAGCTGTGGTCACTGGTGCCCAAGGCTTCTCCCACCCAGACCTGCTCCACACTCTCCTTGTTAGTCAGGACCACATCCAACAAGTTGCTTCCCCTCATTGGTTCCATGACAAGCTGTGCTTTGTAATCCATTTGTCCTGTGGTAGCCCAGTTGTAATTTTTATCAGTTTGAGTATGTTCCTCATATTGTTCTCACCAGTTTTCATGTTCCTAAACCATAGTGATTCAGGCTTATGATTTATGCTTGATGCCAGATAAAATGGGGAATTGTCAGACATTATTTATGCTGGTCTTTGGGAGCTGTATTTTAGATATGCTGTAATAGTGTCCTCTTCTGTATTTACTGTATTTTCATACAGTTTTGGTTTGATTAGTCTTATATCCTTGGGGTTTATGCTTATTCATGTATTTTCTTTGTTTGTCTCTCTGTATATTCTAGGACCCTTGTTCCTTGTGCATCACAGTGTAATTTGATATCACCTCATTTTAAGTTGAACTGCTCCATGAATCGTAGAGAAAAATGGATGTCTATGTTGATTTTATGCATTCCTACTGCATCACTGAAATAGAGCAGATCAACTTAGTAGTGGTTAGTGGCTCAGCCTGTTTTGGCCTATTACCTCTATTTTAAGGAAGCTTTGCTTTGCCACCATGATTTGTCTGCCTCTCTAAAGAATGTGTCTTTATTTCTGTATAGTTCATGTGGATAACCTTCTACATGAATGTGCATGTCCTTGCTTCCAAGGAGGCCTCTGATTGTTCCTAATTTGTACTCACTGCCATTTGGTTTCACATGTGTAAAGATTAAATTTGTTAAATGTTGATCAATTTCCATTACATGTGTTGTCAGGATGTCTGTGGATTCCCTAGTTTGGCAAGGAAAGTTCTTATGATTTTTAAATCATAGTTAGTTTTTCTGGTGGTGTTTTTGTTCTCTTGCTGTTTTTATCCATACCGGGTCATAATGTTGCACGCTTAATAGCATACGGCATTATGGTGAAAACTGAACCTGTGCACTCCCCAAGATGGGCCCCTCCAGAGTTAAGAATCTTTAATGGGGGGTCTGGGGGGCACATTCCCCCATAACGGGGAGTGTGGGGGGCAGAGCCCCCACAGAACAAAGACATGATGCCTTATGGCATACATCGTGCACCGTGATAGTGCCATGCAGCATTATGTCTTGCGACATAATGACCCTGTGCCCTTTTTAACTCCTCCCCTCACAGTATGTGTATCTGAGTCATATGAATATAGAAAAATGTCAGCAGATGAAGGCCAAGAGGTCGATCTAGTTGGTATCATGTAAGGATAGCAACTGAATATGAGCCACCATCAAAACAGTGACTTATATCACAGTGCTATCCTCATGAGCTACCCTACAAGGGTAGCGATTTTATGCAAAGGTGACCGTAGGAAAGGGCGGCCAAAAGGGGGTACTGGGTTAGGGGCTGGGAACCAGGGGGAAAAATGTTACCACTGGCTGCCATTGCTGTCTTTTTTTTTTCAGATCTGGAGTGTCACCTTCCTGGAATTAGTAATCCTTAAGCAGGGGAGTGCAGGGGCAAAGCACCCTGAAGGAAGGGTGACAGCCCCCCCCACATCAACATATGGTCTAGTTGCCAGATGTTTAGTCACCGGCATGTGTATGTCACCAATTTACCTTTTCGGCAATATACACTCACCATAATAGCGATTACTGTTTTTCAACTGCTATTATGACATGGAATCATCTAGTCTGTTCATGTTAAGGAGTCCTTAATGGCAACTAAGGACCCTGCCTCACTTACCCACTGCTACTCCTCCCTTTTGCCCATCCCCTTGACACTAACCTTCCCCTTTATCCCGTCCTACCATCTTTTGAATCCTTCCACCATCTCATTCCACCCTGCAAAGATCCTCTCCATTATGAAATGCCTCCTGAATGCTCTTGAGCCATATATATATATATATATATATATATATAGATATATATGTGTATATATATATATATATAGCTATATATATATATATATATATATATATATATGGCAACAAACTCTTTTAATGCATTAGTTAGGGTTGTTCCACACTGACAAAAGTGAGGAAATTTGGAGTTAGGGTTGAAAGCCCCTTAGCCCCTGCCCGCCCAACTGCATCGGGGTGCGCATTATGGTTGTCGGCCATAACTCTCACCCCATCTCATGTGTAAAGAATCAGAGGTGTAGAAGAATGGGGTGAAAGTTAGGACCGACAACCCTAATGCGCACCCCGATGCCAGTTTGGGGGTGTGCGGGGGGGCCAAGGGGGACTTTCAACCCTAACACAGAATTTCCTCGCTTTAGTCAGTGTGGAACAACCCTAACTAATGCATTAAATGGAGTTTTTTGCCTCTAATTTCCCTTCTTTTTTTTGAGAATGATAACAAGAAATAGTGAATGTAATGCTGCGGCAGGAGCACTCCTGCCACATGATGTCTTGCCACATAGTAACATTGTGCCCGCAAATGCAAATAGTAATGCGCATGGTGACGCAAAGCGAAACAGAAAGAGAAACAGTAGTGTGGACAGAAATGTTAAAAACAATGCAAAAGCAAGCACAAATGAAAACGCAATGGGTAACATACATGGTGGCGTAGACGTGAGCGAGTAAGTGAAGCAGGAACAGAACATAGCAAAAACAGTAATGGTAGCAGTAATGTAAGCACACAGGCTGGTTTTCCCCAAAAGCTGCATAAAGAAAGACAGTGAGTACAAAGAATGTATGCATAATAATGGTTCTCGGAGCAGAAAATGAGGAGTTGGAATACCAAATTGCTTATATCTCAGGAACCGTACGACACAGAAAAAAAATTAAAAGTCATATGATTTATGACTTTCCTGGCTAGTTTTGCATTAACTCCCCCGGGGGCTAAGCATTTTTCTGAAGAAAAGTCCGTAACTTGCATTGTTTCCGAGATACGGGACCTGAAAGGCACAGCGAATGCCGTAATGTTATCCTATGGGCAAAAAAGATAAGTTTGGAGTGCCATAACTTTAGCTTCCTGTAATATTTTTTCACCAAACCACTAAAAGGCACATCTGTGGTATGTTGACTGTTTTCCCTCCAAATTGCAGCCCAAAAGAGCAAGCCATTATTTTGTAGCAGGGCGCCAAAGGATTGCTGCAATGCGTCGGATGCCGTAATGTTATCCCATGGGAAAAAGCATCAACTTTGGAGTGCCGTAACTTTGCTGCTGTGTAATATGTTTTCAACACAACAGTGAAAGGCACATCTGTGAGATGTCGGCTGTGTTCCTTCCAAATTTCAGGCCAAAGCACCAAACCGTTCTTTTGCAGCAGGGTGCCAAAGAATTGCTGTTATTTTCCCACAGCCTAGAAAAGTACTGTCGCAATTTGCGAAAGCTTTCGCAAATGCATTTCTACAGTGTCACAAGTATGACAGTACTTTGCTAAAGTACTTTTTCCAGAAATTTGAAAAACATATTTCTGGGGTGTTTTACCCCAAAATAAAGACATGGCTAGCATCCTCAGGGCCCGACTAGGTGAATACAAAAATAATTAGGTGGCTAGAAAGGTCCCAAATTTAAATGCCAAGCATTTTTCTGATCAGTAACTGAAAACAAAATGGTGGATTTGTGACAGTAAAAGGGCCATTTACGACAGTAAAAAGTGCATTTGCAACACTGTCGAACTTTTTAACTTTTCCCATTGACTTATAATGGGAAATTATTTTTTGAATAACTTTTGAACCATTTAATATTTTTTCATGAAATCTTCAAAAGGCACATTGGGGACCCCGTCCGCACGTTCTCTGAAGATTTTGGACTGGTCGCACAAACCGTTCGACTTGTAGCCACAATCGCAGAATTCAAGAAAAAGTGAAATGCATGCACAGAACATGCTTATTAACTCTGCTGCCGTGTATCCAACCGGTACAAAACTTGGCAGATCCCAAGGCATATGAGTCTTGATCATGTATGCCAAATCCATCAATCTGTTGCAGTTATTAAGGTGCAAACTTTTGGGTTTAACATGTAAATGGCTCCTCATCCCTAACTATAGTGGCACTACCGTGCCACTATAATATGTATATATAAATGTGCTATGTGTAACTATATTCAAAATGGCTGCCCAGCACTAACTGAGTTAGTGATTTTTTCTCTTTCATTTGATGTCTTGTTTTCAGCCATTTTATTGGAATTTGATTTCAAATCTCAGTTGCTTTTCTGAAATTGGTTTATTAGGGAGTTGTGTGTTAATTATGCGACTCATTGTTTTATTAAGTAGGTGTTAATTGGGTGTTATTAAATAGATTATTTACAATTCTTAGCTGTGTTGTAGTAAGGTGGTTGTTACAAATGTTAATAGTGTTGTAATACAGGAATTGTTAAACATATTAATAGTTGTGTAAGAACATGTATTTTTTGTCCACATTTGTAATAGAGTGTTAATAGTGTTAATTGCAATGTAAAATGTTTTTATAATGAGAAATTATACATTAATACTGGTTCAGTAGCACCAGTTTAGATAAGGTTGCCTGACAGTTTCTACAGAATGTTAAACCACTAATTTTGCACCTTAATAGCTTTGGTGTCATTTTACAAAATTGCATTGATTGTAGCATGGATTGTCTAGTAGGCAGTATCTCAATAAATGTGAAAAGTTTCATGATGGAAGCATGTGCAGTTTCTGAGATCTGCAAAAGTCATTTTCCTGTAGACATCTGTCATTCCACTATTGACAAAACAAAAGTCAGTGTGTTAAAACATATATGTGTCTCATATCAGAAAGTATTACATTATTGTTCAATGCTTAAGTTGGTGTGTGGCTGTCACATCAGTATTCAACAACAGTTTTTTTTGTGGGTGGGTGTGGGGTGTTAGGGATATTACCTAACTATGACAATAGAATATCCCAGAATGAAATCTCACCACATTCCATGCATCAACAGATTGATATGCTACAGCATAGGAGAATGGGGTGAGATTTTGTCCTGCTGCCCCATTACAAACCATGACATTTGTTGGTTTGTGTAGTGTTGGGGGGGGGTTGTTGAGGTTTGGGTAAATTTAACATCACTGTATGCCTTAACTCAAATACCCACCTAGATTGTGTGTGTATATGTGTGTGTGTGTGTGTGTGTATGTGTGAGTGTACGGCTGTGTGTGTGTAAGTGTGTGTGCACATGTCTGTGTGGATATGTGCGTGTGTGTATCTATGTGTTTGTATGTGTGGCTATGTGTGTGTGTGTGTGGGTGTGTGTTTAGGAGGAACTGAGTCTGTGAGTTGTATAGCAATTCAGTTGTTTGCAGCATGTCATTGACATATAATAGTGTGTGTGGCATGTGTCTCTGTGCATGTGGCATAGAAGACACTCAGTTACTTAAAGAGTGCAAGAATACAGTATTCTGATATATGTCTGATTACCACCAGAAATATGTACCAGTTATGTTTAGAGGTTCGTACATCAGGGTATACCATTGGGTCGTCATTGTGAACTCTCTCACCATTAAATGTGTTAGCAGGCTGCTATGCTACAGCATAGGAGAAGGGGGCGTGAGTTATGCCTGATGCCCATATGCTACACACCGACGTTTGTTGATGTGCATAGTGTATAGGTGTGAAGGAAGGGGGGTCGGGGTGGGGGTGATGAGGGGTTGGTGGTAACCCTAACATAACACATTCTAACTATTGTCACTATGCTGAGCCCTAACTGATGACTAATATAATTTTTGTGCAATTAATTTCCCTTCTTTTTAAGAAAGTAACTGTAATGTGGGACTGGGAGCATGGGCCCTCCTAGCCCTGTGCTCCCCTCACACTGTCCATTTTTACATAATGGCATGCAGATGTGGGAGTGTGGGTCCTCTGGGCCCTGTGATCCCACTTACACATAAGTACGGTGCCATACAGCAGCCCCATAGTACTGAAAAGAAACACTTGTAACACGTTTTTGCCAATATCTCGGTAACCATAGAAACTATGGAAAAAATTCCACTGCAGATGTAATCTATGACTTTGAAACTTCTTCACATGCTCAGTTCACTTAAAGGTGAACTCAGCTGAGGCTATCGAAAAATCCGTATCTCGCACCGTTTCCAAGATATGGGCGTCAATAGTCGCCGAGGGTGGTGCAGTGTTAGCCTATGGGAAATTCCTCAAATTTGGAGCACTGTAACTATGGGCCTGTTGAATGTTTTTGGACCAAATCATCAAAAGGCACATCTGTGGGACTAGGGGCTTGCCACCCTGCAAATTTCAGTCCAAAAGTCCCAACCATTTTGTTGCAGTGTGATGGCAAAGAATTGTTTTTTGCAAAGTACTGTTGCAAATTGTGACAGTTTCACAAAAATAGGCATGACACTTTCATGATTTGCAAAAGTGTTGCAGCTGTTTCTGTCACAATTTGCGACACTACAGAAAATTATATCTTTAAAAAGACATTTCTGGGGGTTTTACCCACAAAAAAGATAGTGGTCTAATCCTCACTCTGAAAACGGAGCCCATGTTAAAGATTGCCCCAGCATACCAGTGGTTGAGAGGGCTGCTCGGATAAGCTCTCCCCCACTCTGAAAATGGAGCCTAGATTAAAGATTGCCCCAGGTACTAAAGGGGCTGTGCACCTGATTGTGACTGTTTGTTAGAGTACTGACTTGGAGCTGCTGGAGCATACCAGCGGTCGAGAGGGCTGCTCAGCTAAACTCTTCCCCACTCTGAAAATGGAGCCCAGGTTAAAGATTGCCCCATCATACCGACGGTCAAGAGGGCTGCTCGGCTAAGCTCTCCCCCACTCTGAAAACAGAGCCCAGGTTAAAGATTGCTCCAGCATACCGGCGGTCGAGAGGGCTTCTCGGCTAAGCTCTTCCCCACTCTGAAAACGGAGCCCAGGTTAGAGATTGCCCCAGGTACTAAAGGAGCTGCACGCTTGATTGAGACTGTTTGTTTGTTGGAGCACTAACTTTGAATTCTTGGAGCCTGTTTTAAAATATTGCTAAATTACATCGGCCCAGCAGTGGAGATAATCTATTTTCTATAAAAAAGTGTAGTCTTATTTTACCTCTGCTTTCCGACTGTTGCTTTTTACATGAAATCCCCTGTAAGAATTTTACTGTAGCTTTACTGAAAATGAATATCATAAGTTTATTTTAGTTGCTAAATAATCTTACACCTCTGTATTTGCTTTTACATGAAATCCCCTTTAAGAAATTACTGCAGCTTTTACTGAAAATGAATAGCATAGTTTGTTTAGTTGCTAAATAATTCTTAAACCTCTGCATAGCCGGTGTCTTTGTAAATTAACTTGCTAACTGTATTCAGACAAAGGCAATCCTGATACAGTCTCTGCCCACACCCTGACCCCCACTCCCACAGTGAAACTTCCCTCTTCTGACCTTTATTAATTCACTGTGTCTTTCTCCCTCTTCTACAGCATATCGGCGGTCAAGAGGGCTGCTCAGATAAGATCTCCCCCACTCTGAAAATGGAGCCCAGGTTAAAGATTGCCCCAGGTACTAAAGGAGCTGCATGCCTGATTGCGACTGTTTGTTTGTTGGAGCACTGACTTTGCCCTGCCGAATGCTATGAGTACAGCTCCCCACCGCCCCCACCACCTCCCTTGGTCGGCATTCAAATATATAGCTTGATTTCTAGTCACATTACGCGAAATAACCTATCAGTCCACTTTCCCATCTGCAGCTTATCTTTTCCTACCACTACAGGCCCCCTTGCCTTTTTTTTATCTTCTTCTTTCTCCAGTCCTTTCACTCACTGCCTAACTCACTATCCTACCATGCTCCCACTTACCCTCATCACTCTCCTCATGCAATTTCCTCAGGCACTTTCGCCAACCACTCACAATGCAAAAATGGGATGCAAAAATGAAACCTCTTGTCAGCATGCAGCCTGGCACTCCCAGCCCAACACCCCATCCCCACTGCACCTGAACTCCCAGCCTTTACAAACCCTGACCAATAAACCATTGTCTACACCCTCTCCCCTCTACAACACATACATAGACACCTACACTCCCACCTCTGGATACCATCTCCTTGGCCAAGTAACCCACTGGAACCCCCCAATCCCTGGCCAACCTCTTTCCACATCTGCAATACAACAAATCCCCTGCTTTCCCCACTTACTCCTCCTATCTGCCCCCCTTACCCTGAAACTACCAATACCCACCATCAGCCACGCACAGCATAAATGCCAAAAACCTACTACTCAAGCTAACAGAAACCACCTCAGATCACTCATTCTCCTCCTTCTTCTGACAGGCAATGTCCACCCCAACCCTGGCCCCCTAAATTCCCCACCATCCCACCCATCTCCAGAAAATGGCCTGACCATCGCCTCACTAAACATTTGCAGTCTTCAAAAAAAATCGGACTCCTTTCAGGGTTGGGTACTCCAGAATCACCCTGATATCATTGCACTGAGTGAAACCTGGCTCTCCCCATCTGTCCCGGACTCAGCAGTTAATCTCCCTGGTTACTGCCTGTACTGTGCCGACCGAGTGGGCAAGCGAGTGGGTGGCTGTGCTGTCTACCTCATGGACTCGCTCTCTGGCCACCTACTCCCTCTGCCCATACTAATGTCCAGGGCTCAGGCCCTCACCCTACAATGAACCCTAGGTAAGTCAACATCCCCTTTCCTCCCCACCATGGCCTATTTCCCTCCCAAGGACCAGTAGCCAGCCTTCCAAGCCATCATGTCCTACCTTGCCACCCTACCCTCAAAGCATGAAAAAATACTACTGGGGGATTTCAACATAAATTGGCTGGCCAAGACAGCTGCCCCATACATCAATGAGACATCAGTCCTCGATCTCACTCAGGTCATCAAAACCCCCACCCGGCTACACACCCGCATGGGGTCATCCTCCCTACTAGACCTAGTTTTCACAAACTGCCCCCACATAATAACCAGCACCCAAGTCCTCCCTGACACCCTAAGTGACCACTCTCCAGTTCTCTGCAACTGGTCTAGTACCCCCCCAAAAGCTCACCTAAAATTATTACAAAACGCAAACTAGGGCCTGGTAAACTAGCCCTACTCAAGGCCTACCACAGAGAATGGGACTGGACACCATTAACTAACACCCTTGACCCAGATCATGCCCTTGAACTATTTACCAACACCTTTAACACAGCCTGTGACAAGTTCACCCCCTTCACCAAAACAATGACCAAAGGGAATCATGCACCATGGTTCTTGGACCACTTCCTAGGCCTACTTCATCAGTGGGATGCACTATGGCACCTTGCCAATGAGACTCAATGGCCTCTGGACAGGCAATGTTATCGGGAGTCCCAAAACAAGTGCACCTGGGCCATACGGACCACCAAAGTAAACTATTACAAAGCCACCTTAACCTCCACCTGGGGATCTGGTCACAAGTTCTGGGAAAACATTAAGAAACTCTGTGGCAAAGCCCCAAACCTGCCACCTGACCAAATTCTAATAGATGACTGCCTTTCCTCCAACCCCCTCAGAATAGCCTTGGCCCTTAGCACTGCTTTCACTGATCTATCCCATGTGCTGCCTCCTAATTTCTTCGATCCCCTGCCTGCCCACAATGCCCCACATCCTCCCCTTGCTCCACCCTTCTACCTGTGAGTCCTTACCTCGGAGACTGTCAAACCCTACCTAATCAAAGCTATTAGCAAAAATCACTATAGTCACAACTCCCTGGACCTCAGACTTCTCCGTCTCACCATCCAGGAAATCCTAGCCCCATTCACCCACATTCTATAAACCACTCCCTCTGTCAAGAGAAATTCCCTACCCACTGGAAATCAGCCTATATCACACCCATGCATAAAAGTGGTGACCACACATCCACAAACAACTACCACCACATCTCTATCCTACCCCCTCGTCTAAGACACTAGAACGCATAGTCGCCGACCAGCTTACTGACCACCTTAACAAATATAACCTTCTATCCAGACAGCAGTACAGTTTCTGTAAGGGCCACATTACCACCACTGCCCTCCTTGAATTCACCTCCCATGTCCACTCAGCCCTGAACCATGGCCACCTCACAGGCACCATCTTCATGGACCTATCTAAGGCATTCGATACCGTAAACCATGCCCTCTTTCTTAACACCCTGGCTTTCACTGGTTTCTCCAATGAAACCATAAACTGGTTCTCCAGCTATCTCTCTGATAGAACACAAATAGTCAAGGTAGGCCCTGTCCTCTCCCCCCACCTCCCTATCCGCTCCAGTGTCCCACAGGGCTCCATACTTGGCCCCCTATGTTTCAGCCTAGACCTCAACTCCCTCCCAGCGTCATGCCCTGGAAATCTAATCCTATACGCAGATGATGTGGTCTTGTTTGCCTCTGACCCATCACCCCCCAAGCTCCACCAGACTCTCCAACACTCGTTCCATGAAGTTGAAGACTGGCTCACCACCCAACGTCTTATTATCAACTACAATAAGACAAAAGTCATGCTCTTCCTCCACCCCAGAACCCACTCAAGAACCTCTTCCCCAATTCCTCACAGCCAATCAGACCCCATTAGAACAAGTAAACAGCTTTAAATACTTAGGGATCACTCTAGACCCTGCCCTCAGCTTTAATCAACATATCCTACACCTATCAACAGCTCTTAGCTTCAGACTAGGGGTACTATACCGGTACAAACACTGCCTCACCCCTGAAGCATTACAACTTACCATAAACTCCTCGATCCTCTCCCTGCTAGACTACAGCATCCTAATCTACAGTGCCACTCCATCCACCACCCTAAGCAGACTCCTATTTATTTTAAACAAAGCCTGCCATCTCATCCTTGGATGTGATCATTTTACACATCCCTGCTCCCTTTACAGCAGCACAAACTGACTAAACCTAGATAGCAGAATCAGGTATCACACCTGCCTTATGACCAAAAAGGTACTACTAGGCCTCACCCCACCTACCGTAAACCAAATCATCCACCCAACTCCCCCAGTCAAAACAACCCACAGCTCAAACAAGCAGCTGCTAAGGGTACCCCGTGGCCAGACTTCCCAATTCCAGCGAACCTTCACTTACTGTGCCCCCTCCTGGACAAATGCCCTCCCAAGTCATATAACAAACAAATTAAGGCTTGGATCTTGCAAATCTAAGCTACAGAAATATTTTCATGCCTCTAGCCAATGTGACTGCCCTTGACACCAGATTGACATATGCAGTTATCAGACTAACTACTGTCGGACTCCCCATACCAAATTGCAACTATGAAACCCTATGACCACCAGCCTCTACAGAACCTCTGTAACTATTATGGCTGCACTAAGAAATGAAACTTGCTGTTATTCAACAACTGCACAACTATTTGTAATTGTACTGTAATCTGTATTCCAAGTTCTGTCCATGTATCCTTTTATGTATGACGTGGAACCTTTATAAATGAGTCACTGACTCAATAGTCTTTCTGAATATTTCAATAAATAAAAAAAATCCTCAGGACCTGACTAGGTAAGCACAACAGTCGGTGTTTACCTAGGGGGTCCCAAATGTAAATGCCAAGCATTTTTCTCTCTCACTAACTGAAAACAAAATAGCTATGACACAACAGTAGAAGGGCCATTTGCAACAGTAAAATGTAGTGGTGGCAGCTTTCAAGAGATACATACCTGTATATTTTTTCCCCTTTGACTGAAATGGGAAACTTATTTTTTGAATAACTTTTGAATGGTTTAATATATTTTCAACACATTTTTGAAAGACACATCAGTCTCCCAGACTGCATCTTCTCTGAAATTTCAGACAAATTGTGCGGGCTGTAGGCACGAGCAAAGAAATGCACCAAAACCCCATTTGTTTGCATTTTTTGGCATTCTGCAGCTCCACAACTGCTCATCTGACAGTAACGCAGCTTGCCAGATCCAGAGATCTATAGAACCAGACCGGGCAAGCAACATTTTGGGCAAATCTGTGGTACAGTGACAAAGTTATTAAAGTGCAAAATTTGGGGTTTAACACAGAAGTGGCCATGCAACCCTACTGCATCAGTATATCTATCTATCTATCTATCTATCGTCTATGCAAAAAACTTCATTAATGCATCTGTTAGGGTTCTTCTACAGTGAAAAAATTAGAAAATTTAATTTTAGGTTTCTTATCACTTGATACTCACCCCAGCCCACCCCCAACTACAGACATCGGGGTGTGCCTTGGGGTCAAAATCTCACCCCATCCTATGTGTAAACAAGCTGAGGTGATGCAATGTAGGAGAATGGGGTGAGAACTATGGCCAACAACCCCAATGTACACCCTGATGCCTGTTGGTGAGGGTGGGCTGGGATGAGGTGCAAGGGGTGGGAACCCTAAAATAAAATTTCTTCACTTTTTTCACTGAAGAAGAACCCTAACTGATGCATTAACAAAGTTTTTTGCATAGAATTTCCTTACTTTTTAAGAAAGAATAGAAATGTAGAAAGTTGCGCAAGTTGGTGGGAGCACAGGGCCCTCCCACTAACTTGTAAGTGTAGGGCCACATTACACATCCAGTGACTAAAAAGTACATTGACAACAGCAAGGCCAGCCACCAAACAAATGTTAATCTAGTAGAACAATAGAAAACACTGCCCACAAAATGTAAACTGTGCCATGCAATTTCTCCCCAAAAAAATATACTGTCTGACATGTAAATATTGTAATTAACATCTACAGGCCATGCCGTCAACACCCTCCAACTTTCAAGTAAAAAGACCAAACCGTGTCCAAAATATAATATGTCAAAATTTGAAGTTTTCATACATCACAGTGGCACAGTTCTGCACCTGTTAACATTTAACACACACAACTGAAAACTACATCCATGACACTAAGGCTAGGTACCCTATCAATTTCAAGCCATCAGCACAATCCAAAACACTGTCTGCAGCAAGTAAAGTGTGCCACACAATATCTCAGCAAAAAAAATTTTCTCCGACAAGTTAACAAAATATTTAACATCTACAGGACATGCCATTATCACCCTCCAAATTTCAAGTAAAAAAGACTAAACTGTTTACATGATATTCAATCTTAAAGATTGGTAATATTTCATTACCTATTCCATTATAAAAAAATCTGGCCATGTTGTCCCCGCGATCAAAGAAGGTGATTAAAGAATCTCACAATCAAAGAGTTTGCAGGCTCATGAACAAAGAATAAAAAATGATATAAATCTAAAAATTGAAGCAATTGTGGTAAACCATCACCATGGTTTGACAGAACGAAGCCCCCTGAGCAAAACCCACCCTCATTTCACTTTCTAGGGTATCCCTGGGCTGAGAAAATAGCTTTTTTAATCTGGCCATCTCATCCCTCGCTCGTGATGCATGATCATGATCAAAGAATCTTGCAATCAAAGAATTTGCAGGCTAGCAAGCAGAGAATTTGCAGGGTCACAACCAAAGAATAAAAACTGTTCTAATTTAAAACATTCAAAGAACTATGGTAAACCACCACCATGGTTCATCAGAACGAAGCCCCCTGAGTAAAATCCACCCTCATTTGTCTTCCTAGGACACACCTGGGCTGAGAAAATGGATTTTTTAATTTGGTCATCTCGTCCCTCACTTGCGATGCATGATCGCGATCAAAGAATCTCACGATCACAGAATCTGTAGGCTCGTGATCAAAGAAATTGCTCGCTCACAAACAAAGAGGGAGGGATGAGATGGCCATATTTAAAAATCTGTTTTCTCAGCACAGTGGTGGCCTAGAAAGTTAAATGAGGGTGGGTTTGACTCGGGGGGCTTCGTTCTGGCCTGTCTGAATAAAAAAAAATGTATCTTTTCAATATCCCTGGTAGTCTAGCTGCCCCCCTGATCATGATAAAATAGATGACGATCTTTAATTTCCTGGTAGTCTAGTTGTCCCTCCAATGTGCATTTCATAAATATTGCTTTTCTATATCCCTGGAAGTCTAGTGGCCCCCCATCATAATAAAATACATACCAATCTGCAATTTTCAGGTAGTCTAGTGACCCCCCACCCAGCTGTGCCAGCCCACCCAGCACCCCCCACCCTTCCCCAGACAGCTACTGGCACAGCCCATCTCTCACCTCCACGGCAGCCACCAACTGTGTGTATTAGGGCGCTAATGCAAAGAGGCACTCAGAAATAATTTCTAGGTGCCTCTTTACATGCGCTGCTAATACACACAGTCGGCAACTAGCTGTGGAGGTGAAAGTGGGCTGTGCCAGTCGAAGGCTGGGAAAGGTGAGGGTGCTGGATTGGCTGATGCCTGGGTGGGGGGCCACTTCACTACCAGGAAATTGCAGATCGTAATCTATTTTATTATGATCCGGGGGGCCATTAGACTACCAGGGATATGAACAACTATAATATTTTTATACAGATCAGGGGGGCCATTAGACTACCAGGGATAGAGAAAAGCAATATCTTGCTATCAAAGAATTTGCAGGCTCGTGATCAAAGATCAAAGATCATTAGCAAGCCATGAATTAAGATTTTAAAAGCTCAGAACTCTATTTTTTTGACCGATTTGGATCAAACCAAAGCCATGGCTCAATAGATCGGAGTCCCCTGAGTAAAGCCCATCCAACTTTTACTTCCGAGGTGACCCTGAGCTGAGATATTTGTGTTTATCTGATAGATGGAAAGATAACTAGATAGATAGACAGAAAGATAGATAGATAGATAGATAGACAGACAGACAGACAGACAGACAGATAGATATTCTTTGCAAAAACATTGTTACTGAACTACTTATGGTTGAAGTGACAAAAGTAGGAAAATGTGGCATTAGGGTTTCCAATCCTAACACCTCACATACACCCTGCAGGCAACAAGAGGTGTGGAGTGTGCCTTGGTGCTGTCAGCCACAGTGCTCACCCCATTCCATGAGTAAATAAGCTGACATGGTTACAGTATATGAGAATGAAGTGAGAGTTAGGGTTGGTAACACCAAGGCACACCCCACACCTGTTGCTGACTGCAGGGTGGGGTGGTGTGTTAGGGTTGGAAACCCTAATAACACATTTTCCCACTTTTTTTGCTGCAACCCTAACTAGTGCATTAACAAAGTTTTTTTTTTTTTAAGAATTTCCTTGCTTTTTGAGATAGTGTAATTACATTGTCATTTGTCTGTGGCCATCCCTCTATATATGCATCCATTTATGTTACTGTGGAAGTATTTCAGCCAAAACCACAACCAAATTGTCAGCATACTTATGTTACTACCCCACATCATGAATGCTGGACTGAGAATTTTCAAATCCCCCTCTGAAACATCTTTCTGTGCCACCACAATATCATTTCACCCCACTGGTGAGAAAACACATTTTGGCCAGCATTTGAAAGATGACAACTTTCACATCATTGAGATGATGTAAGGAAATGGCTATGTTGAAAGTTTCAGGTGAAAACATACAAAATTCCCAAAATTATGAGGGAGGTTAGTTAAATTTAAATGCATGCATTAAACTTTGCCATTTTAAATATTTTGACCCCAAATTTTCAACATAGCCTTCTTATGACTCCACATCATGAACAAAAGCAATGAAAATGTTCAAATCTTGCTAGAAAGGTGATTTTGCCAAGTGATCGTAAAATCCTCTTCCGGGGTGGATTTGTGAAATTCCACTGACATTGTCTATGAGGTGGGGTCCCCAAAAGGCCATGTTGACAATTTGCTGTCAAAATATAGAAAAATGGTCAAGTTATGCAACAAAGTTGAAAGTCCCATTGAAATACATTGTATCGCATTTACCTTAGTTTCTCATATTGCAGTAACTGGTTCCAGCAGCAAAGCGTGACTTTGATCAGAGAATGCATCTTCACCCTGTCTCCTGTTCAGGTGAGTGATAGTGTGTGGGGGTATCCTGGGGGTTGTGGGGTACCGGGTGCTGGGTGGGAGGTGGGGGTTTGGGGACAGATTGGTGAGGAATCATTTTCTTCATTGTAGGAAAAAGCAATGAGGGCCATTTTCTTTTTTGCAGGCAGGGGAAGAGATTGGCAGGTCAGAGGTGCCACTAGTCATCAGGGAGAGAGGAAAACAAAACAGGGACATCAATTAGATGCTGGGGGTGTCACTAGACACCAGGGAAACAAAAACAAAATGAGGACAGCAATGGGACAGTGAGGGTGCCACTAGACACCAGGGAAATGTGGAACAAAGCAGGGACAGCAATATGGACCTTGCACTCCTACAGGTAAAATAAGGGTAGGATTACACTATATCAAAAATTATGGATAGATGGGAGTGCAGGGCCCAGAGGCCAAGGCTCAGAGGGCCTGAGCTCCCACAGGCAAATAAGTATACAATTATGCTCTCTCAAAAAGTAAGGAAATTCTTTGTTAATGCACTAGTTATGGTTAAAGTGACAAAAGTAGGGAAATGTTGCATTAGGGTTCCAATGCTTACTCTCATATACTGTACCCATCTCAGCTTACTTACTCATGGAATAGGGTGAGCATTAGAGCTAACAATGGCAAGGCACACCTCACGTCTACTATTGTCTGCAGGGTGGGGATGGGGTGTTAGAGGTTGAAACCCCTAATGCCACATGTCCCTACTTTTGTCACTTTAACCCAAACTAGTGCATTAAGTTTTTTTTAAACAATATCTATCTATCTATCTATCTATCTATCTATCTATCTATCTATCTATCTATCTATCTATCTGTCTATCTAACTTATAGTGGCAGGTAGTGCCACTATAGTTACAGTTGAGTAGGCAGTTTAATGTTAAGTCTCATATTTTGCACTTTAATAACTTTGCAACCATTAAATGGATATGCATGAAATTTGGTAAATGCTGTTCTGGGGGGTAGTTCTCTCGACTTACCAAGTTTTGTTCTGATTAGATTTATGGTTGTCATGCAGCACATACTGAAAAAAGTGCAAAGTAGCTTTTTTTGCCAGTTTTGGCTGATTCTTTGCACTGTGGCCACGTTGTTTGGGAGTTTGGTCTGAAATTCTCAGAGTAGAAAGAGCTTGCCAAAAAGAACAAGCTAGCATTGGTTTGGTGAAAAACTATTACTCCGTTCCAAAGCTATTCAATTCTGAAATGTCAGGTTCTGAGAATGCCCAGTCCAGTCTTTTGTACAGCTGCACAGGTTTGAAAAGGGAGTTAGGCTCATGAAAAGGGATTTTGACAGCTCATAAAAGGGGACTGGCTCATGAAAAGGGCTTTTGAGAGCTCACAAAAAGGGATTTTAAAAAGCAACCCCTTTTTGGGAGCTTTCAAATCCCTTTTTGTGAGAAGTGCCTTTTTGTGAGCTGTCAATACCAGTTTTCATGAGGAGATGACCAGATGGCCATACCTTGCAAAAAGGGATTACTCATGAAAAGGGATTTTGACAGCTCATGAAAAGGGATTTGGTTTGTGAAAAGGGATTCTGACAGCTTGAGAAAATGGATTTTAAAAAGTAGTCTCTTGTTGTGCCCTGTCAAAATCCCTTTTCATGAGGGGACAGCCAGATGGCCCTAATTAGCAAAAAGGGATTTCTCATGAAAAGGGATTTTGACAGTTTGTGAAAAGAGATTTGGGTCGTGAAAATGGATTTTGACAGCTCATGAAAAGTGATTTTTAAAGGTTACTGTTTCTTTGCCATGTCACTGCAAATAAACGGTTTGGACATTTGGCTTGCAATTTGCAGGGAACAAAGTGGTTGCCCAACAGATGTGAGTACTATTGGTTTGGTGAAAAAATTTACATCAATTCCATACTTACAGTGACAGCCATGATATGGTCAGATATTTCCAGATATTTCACAAAATATCTAAAGAGATTCTTTCTGGTGGCCCATAGTGGTACTACTGGCAGGCAGGAAATTTCCAGTTATATCACAGACATTTCAGGAAATATCTGACCATGTCTATGGCTGCCACTATATAACATTCCAAAGTTTAGAAACTTCCCATAGGATAACATTGTGATGTTTGCAGTACCTTTCGATGCCTGCATCTTGAAAATGGATTGAGTTATGAATTTTTCACTAAACACAGCTTAGTACAGCTTCAGGTGTACTAAGCATGTGTGCAGGTTGCCAGTACATGTTGCCGGTACATGATTACAACTGCAGTGAATTTTTTTCCAATGCTCCTACAGTTACTGAAATATTGCTTCATTTACAGCACAAGAGTTACTTGGAATGTTTCTCGGCCTGTGCTTCATCTCAACAATTATACATAGAGGGGAGTGCAGGGCTCTCCAGGCCTTACACTCACATATATGGATACTATTATGCAGTAGGACCATCCATTATGCAATACTGGGACATGACAGTTCAATACAATGTCTGTATACTTATGGATAGATGGAAGGCCCTGCACTCTAACATAGTGCTACCTGGAGGGCCCTGTACTCCCACAAATGCATAAGGGTAACATTACACTTTCGCAAAAAGTAATGAAATTCATTGCAAAAAATTTCATTCATGAATCAACCAAAACACTTCCCCCACCACACCACACCACACCAGCCCACCCCCACCTTACGCACACCAACAGGCATTGGGGTGTCCCTTGGAGTTGTTGGGCCTAACTCGCACCCTATTCTTCTATACGGTACCATCTCAGCTTCCTTATACATGGAATGAGGTGAGAGGGCCGATGATGCCAAGGCACACCCTGATGTCTGTTGGTGTGTGGAATGTGGGAGTGGTTGGGGTGGGGAAGGTGTTAGACTTTTTTTTTTTTTTTTTTCATTTTAGCTTTTTGTTGACCGGGTAAGTGCACTAGACAAATCCTGCCTATTTTCAGGCACGACCCGGGGAAGGGGGATACAGATGAATGCCAACTGACCTTGAACCAGATTAAGCTGTTGGTGGTATTTTTAGTGAATGAGGGAAATTTGGCCAGGACACCGGGGAAATTCCCCTACTCTTTTCGATAAGTGCCATGGGATCTTTAACATCCACCTGAACTACCACCAATCCAGGCAGATGGGACCTCGGTTTAACGTCTCATCCGAAAGACGGCACCTCAGAAGTGCAGCACCCCTCTTATGCTGCACTACAGTGTCAGTACTGGGATATTAACCCAAGTGCCAGATGTGGGAACTGAACCCACAGCCCTCTGATCTCCCGGCCTCAGAGGTGAGTGTACTACCTACTGAGCCACTGATACTGCAAGGAAACCCTTGACTTGACTTGGAAACCCTTATGCCTCATATATGTGTGTTATATATATATATATATATATATATATATATATATATATATATATATATATATATATATATATATAATACAGTAGGTGAAAGGTAATTTCTATGTTAAACCCACATTTTTGAATGTTAATATCTCTGGAAATGTTCAATGGATATGCAAGAAATTTGACATGCATAGTATCTCGGCATAGGTCTCTTGAGTGGCCAAATATCCTGGAAATCCATTGTGTGGTTTCTGAGATATAGTGTTGAAAATACAGAAAAATCTGTGATTTTTGACATTTCTTTGTCCACCTGGATCTCAGAAATGACTTTTGGTTGTGGTCTGAAAATTTCAGAGTAGAAAGTCTTGCCCGACATATGTGCCCTTTGCTGGTATGGTGAATAAATAGTCACGGGTTCTATAGTTACAGTATTACCTTATATTATTACTTATTATTGTATGTATACCTTGTTTGTTTTTTTATTGCTTCCTCTGTACTGTTACTTTTAACTGATGTGGAGCCATTGCAAAAGAGTCTATGCCTCAAAGGTTATAATTCTGGTTCTATTCAATAAACAATAAACAAACAAACTACAAAGTTGCAAATTGTCCCATAGGATAACTTTGTAATGGTTGTGGCATCTTTTGCTGGCTATATTTCGAAAACCATTCAAGATATGGATTTTTCACCAAGCGCAGCTTAGTACACCTTTAGGTATAAAATACTACTAGATTTGAATATATAAAGACCCACTCACCAAACTGTTTACTCAAAATAATTTTTCTTTTTAATTTTTCTCCAGACTTCATTTTTATCTTACATTTCAGGAAAACCCTTCCGTCAGAGAGTCTGGTACTCTATATATAAATAAATTTAGTTTCAACATCTTTTTCTTTTTAAACATCTTTTCACAAAATATACAATCATAAATCAAATAATTAAAAATAAGGGATGCAGTAGGTTCACTTACTTTTTTAACCTAAGAAATCTTTCATATTATTTTTTCCTTTTTTCATTATCTTTCATTTAGTTAATATCATTCTTTCCTAATAAATATATAATGTACTTTTCAGTATTTCTGTTCTCTAACCATTTCAGTTAAATATGTTACTGTCTCTTTTAATGTTCACCAGTTACCTTAAAACACTGAACTCTGTGCCTCAGAGCTACACAGGTATTTCTTTTCTTTTGCAATTCTCTCTCTGGGTACATATAACTTCATCATAGGTTCATATGTTGGGCTTTCAAGTCAATCAGCTACAAGAGCTATTTCAAACTTGCACTATATCAGTGAATGGGTTCCTTAGTTTTAGGTCCCATCTATTTATCCAACACACAAAAATAGTCATACAAGCTGGCCTGATGGTGCTGAGGGTTGAGGCACTGAACACCACACCTCACATCACGCTGGTGACCCAGGTTAGGGAATGGACTTGGGGTGCTGAGAGCTAGCAGGGAAAGGAAAGGATTGAGCATCCAGAGAACTCCTCTCTTCTCCTGGGGTGGGTTATGTGGGTAGCCTCACTTTGTAGCAACCCCCAGTGGAGACCAGTGGTGCTATACGGGCAGCACAACAGGGGAACAAGAAAAGTGTGAAAATGGCATCTATGCCATGCAGGTGACTGTGGACCTGCCTTCCTGCTCCGCTCAGCCATGATGCCTCCAGGTTGCATTTCCACACCCCACTTAGATGTAAAGGAGTGCATACGTGCACTCTGGTCCCCCCTCCCGATGGCCCCAGCAGATAAGGGCAGCCACCCTGGTGGAGAGATACATCTAGGACAATGGGGCATTGGAGAAGCAGGATGGCAAACCTATAAGTGGTACCAGCAGGACTGGCCACCTGAAGGGGAAGATGACTGTGTGCGCATAGAAGGAAAAAGAATTGTCATAATAGGTGCTTCAACAACCTCCTTCATTTTTTTTTTATTTTCATCTTTATCCTCCTTCCCTACCCCCGGTGCCCCCTCCTTCCATCCACTCATGTCCCCCGACACCTACCTTAGGGATCTGCCCCTAGAGTGCCATTCCTCCTCTCCCTGGCACATTGGGGTCTGTCCTTGTAGGTGGTCTGGGTAGACTTAGGGCGGACTTCATCTAGGGCAGCCGGAGGTGTGTTTTTCCGGTTTTTCTCCCCTTAGGCCCATGCCCCCTGGGACGCCGTGTGCTTGGGACGTATGTCCCGAGTGGCTACGTGCTGATGCATGCCAGCCCTCATGCGCCCTGCAACCCCCTCCTGGCCTCGACGGCTGCTTCGGGCCCCATCCCTTTCCTACTGTCGGTGTTTCCCACCGGCTATGGAGGGGATGCAGAACGCAGAGCGTTCTTGGTCACCCACCCCTGAGGGAGGAGAGCATCTGTTGGGATGCTCGATCCTCCCTCCCCCCAATGACCCCCGGCTGCCCGAGTCCGTTCCCGAACCCGGGCCGCCAGCGTAGTGCGAGGTGTGGCGTCTAGTGCCTCAACCCTCAGCACCACCGGGCCGGCTAACAACCTCCTTCATGAGTGTATTCCAGACATCCAACACCCTCTGGTTAAACTACTGCACCCTCCTATTAGTTTTATTTAATTCCCCTTTTAGTTGTTTCTGGTTCATTCTCATCTCTCTCCCAGTATCTTTTTTCCTGCCTAACATAGCAGATTCCCACATTACCTCATCCTTAAATGCATTATACACATAACACAGGTCCCATCAAATTTTTCTATATCTTAATGAATGTAAACCCAGTTCCTGAAGTATCTCATTGTATGGTCTATTCCTCACTAACCTGATTTTTTTACTAAATGTTCTCTGTACCATCTCCATTAAATTTGTTTATTGGGGTAGTTGCAAAGGGGACCCCATATTCCAGATTTGACCTCACTGGGGACCTAAACAATGGAACCAGCACCTCCCCTCTCCTACTATTTGAAATGATTTACAGGATGAAAAAGGAAAAAAATGAGAACCTGCTTAAGCAAATAGGGCAGGATTCTTAAAGGACTTGTGCTTGGCACATCTTGGATGCTCCGGCACAAATGAGATGCACTGAGCAGAAACAGTGGTATTCACAGAAGATGTGTCAGGGGGCTGCTCCTGGCACAATCCCTCTGTGAATACTACTGTTGCCCCCAGCCTGGGATATGCTATTGCAACCCCCACGGTAGGGTTTGTTACAAAATGGGGCAGCACATCTCCTTGTGAATTGCACTGAAAGTTGCCATTCACAGCCATTGACATGCAAATGGAGCCATTAGGCATGTAAGGCACAATGGGGCCATTTGCATTTCATTATGGCCCCATTTGCATGTGGCTATCAGGGTGGCACCTAACGGAATGTGCAGGTCCCCTTAAAAAGGCTGTGTGCTGTACAGTGCATCCAGGAGTGCCAGGGTAGGCAATTGGCATCAAAACCCCTCCCTGCCCAAATCCCCATAAGATTGCCGCTCCCTGTGTTGAAATTGTAGAAACAGCAGAATCCACCCTCCCCACCCCAACCCAGATGCACCACTGACTGCCTCCAAAACACCCCCCATGGTAACCCAATATATCTTCCACCCACCCACCTACTCAGGCACCCCAACCCACTCTGTTTCCCCATCCCAGCATAGTTCCATCATTGGTGGGCAGCTCAACCCACCCTCATACCACCATGGCTGTCCACTGACAGAGCTGTCTGTGAATGACAGCTACTGTACAAATGTAAGTCCACTGGTTGACCAGTCAACCAATGGGCTTACACTGTGTACTGTAAGCTGTCATACACAACATTGTGAATGAGCCCATTCGCAATGTTGTGTATGACAACTTACATTACACACTGCAAGCCCATTAGTCAACTGGTCAGCCAAGGGACTTACAGTTGTACAGTAGCTATCATTCACACACAGCTCTGTCAGCAGGCAGACATGACGGTTGAGGGTGGGTTGAACTGTCTGCTGATGGTGGGACTATGCTGGGATGGAAGAGCGGGATGGTTTGGGGTGCCTGAGTGAGGGGTGGGGGGTGGGAGGTCTGCTGGGCTATGGAAGGGTCTTTGGAGGCAATAACTGGTGCATTCATGTTTTGGTGGGGAGGGTGGGTTCTGCTATTCCTACAGTATTGCTGGAGGGAGTGGCAGTCTTAAGGGAATATGGGGGGGCTTCTACTGTTTCTAAAATTTCACCGCAGTGAGAGGCAGTCTTATGGGAATGCTGGTGAGGGAGTACACTGAACTACCAGGGTGGGCAGGCTGCTGTGCTGCTGTCTGCAGTACAGCAGTATGCCTGTGGGTGGCAATCCACATAAGTCTACCTGTAGAAGACTTATCTTTGGGAGGCACATTTCTGGACTTGCCCCAGGGATACACCTCCAGGTCAGGGTGTGAATGGGGCTGTGCACTGCATGCATAAGCATGTCACCTGCACTGCCCCCTCCAGATGCACCACATATCATTTTGGGTGATATGTGGCACATATGCAATGTTTTGATGCATCAGGGATGCGCCGGTACATCGGGCCCCTGCCAGAATTGTGCCACTGTGCAAGTTGAGGATGCACAGGTGCATCTTGGATGCATTGGCTGCATCCCATTGAGAATCCTGCCCATAAGGTGAATAGAGAGATGTCATAAACACAAAGATTAGCTAAAGATAAATGGTATTAGATATTTTCAAATCCTTATCTTTTCATAGGTGGTACTGAGTTTTGTGAAGCATTTAGAAACAGAGAAAATAAAGAAAAACAGCTCAAACTAAACAGGAGATTTGAATGAAATGTTGATTTAGAATAGGAATTATATGTGACTGATGTTTAAAAGCATGATGGTTAAAATGTTTAAAAGATGAAAATACAAACTGAACTGATTAAGTTATATGTACCCACAGAGAAAATTGTAAAAGAAACACCTGTGTAGCTCTGAGGCAAGGGGTTCACTGTCTCTTTAAATGTTGTCAAGTTACCTTAAAAAGTAATTTGACAACATTTAAAGAGACAGTAACATATTTAAATGAAGTGGTTAGAGAACTGAAAAGTACATTATATATTTATTAGGAAAGAATGATAGTAACTAAATGAAAGATAATGAAAAAAGAAAAAAGAATATGAAAGATTTCTTAGGTTAAAAAAGTACGTGAACTGACACCACTTCTTATTTTTATCCATATGATTTATGATTGTATATTTTATGAAAAGATGTTAAAAAGGAAAAAAGATGTTGAAACAAATTTTATTTATATACAGAGTATCAGACTTTCTGATGAATGGGGTTTTCTTGAAACGTAACATAAAAATAAAGACTGGAGAAAAATAAAAAAGAAAAATTATTTTGAAAAAACATGTTGGTGTGTGGGTCTTTATATGTCCAAATCAAGTTGTATTTTAAGCCATTTTTGGACTAAGACCTCTCCCATGGATACAATGCAGAGTATCTTCATTTTATACACTTTTCTGAGGTCTGCTGGACTTGGAACACTGCTTACCTTAAGGTGTACTAAGCACGCATGAAGGTGGCCAGGTCATGAATATAACTGCAAAGGAATTTTTCCCCAGGTTGTTATGGTTACTGCGATATTGCCACATGTGCAGTGCAAGGGTTACTTGGAATGTCTCTAGGCCTGCTCTATGTGTTTTTACTTATGGGTAGGTGGAAGCGCAGGGCCCAGGGGGCCTGGGCTCCCTCCTATGGATACCATTTATGCTAAACTTGGAGAACAGGGCCCTTCTGTGCTATGCCTCTACACTTATAGGTGTGTGGGAATGCAGGGCTCAGAGGGCCCACCATCCCACCTCTGTATTCCATTATGGAAAAGTGGGAGCACAGGGCACTACTGTGCCATGTCTCAAAGTGTATGTATAGTTGGGAGTGCAGGGCTCAGAGGGCCAATACCCCCACCTATGGATACCACCATTTTCCAAAACTGGTAGCACAGGGCCCTCCTGTGATATTTCTCTCTGCTTATGGGTAGATGGGAGAGCAGGGCCCAGAGGGCCTATTTTCCAACATACAGTATGGATATGAGTAATATTACACTTTCTCAAAATGAAGGGAAATTTTGACAGCTCACAAAAAGGGATTTGGCTCACAAAAAGTGTTTTTTAAAGTTTTCTGTTTCTTTCGCACTTAACTGCAAAGAAACAGTTAAGACTTTCAGCCTCAGATTTGCAGGGTACAAAGGGGTTCCCCACAGATGTGACTTATGCTGGTTTGGTGAACAAATTTACATCAGTTCCATAGTTATAACATTCCAAAATTTAGAAATTTACTATCGGATATCAATATGGTGGCATTTTGTGCATTAATAACTTTGCAGCTGTTCTTGAAAATTTACATCACATTTGGCATGTGTCCTCTAAAATAAATGATCTCTTGATATGACAAGTTTCAGTTTTATTGGGAGTGCACCTTTGGAAATATACTGTCCCAAAATGTGTACATTCACATTTTTTGTCAAATTCTTTCTTTGATTGTTTTACTTTGCGCATTATTAACTTCACAGCTGTTCTTGCAATTTACATCAAATTTGGCATGTACGGTTCCCTCAAAGTCTGATGATCTCTTGATATACCAAGTTTCATTTTGATTGGCAATGCACTTCTGGAGATATACAGTTCCTAAATGTGTACATTCCCATTTTTTGTCCAATTCTTTCTTTGATTGTTTCACTTTGTGCATTAACAACTTTGCAGCTGTTCTTGCACTTTACATGGAATTTGGCATGTACCATCATAGACTAATGGTCTCTTGATATGCCAACTTTCATTTTTATTGGGAGTGTGTGTCTTGAGATATGCAGTCCCAAAATGTGTACATCACCATTTGTTTTGTCAAATTCTTTTACATTTTGCACTTTAATAGCTTCACCAATTGTCTTGTAATTTGCATGACATTTGGCATGTACCCTCAAGGATTAATATTCTCTTGACACCATTTGTTGTTAAATTCCTTTTTCATTTTTATGTTAATCTTAATAGTTTGTGCTTCAATAACTTTAAAAAAGTTCTGATGATTTGCATGATATTTGCACAGCCCCATCATGAAGCAGACATGTCATGAAGTTATACATTTTGTTTCAGTTGCATGTGAGAGCAAGGAGGTATATTGTGGCAAAATGTGTAAATCATCATTTTTAATTACAATTGCCCAGTAGGTCAGGTATAGTTTGGGTTTCATTGCCACTTCTATGTTAAACCCAAAATGTTGCACTTTAATAACTTTGCAACCGTTTGTCAGATTCACCAGAAATTTGGCATGTGCATTGTTGTATTATAGGTGTCTAGATCTGGAAATGTTTGTTCCAGTCAGATTTGAGGTTGCAGAGCTGCAGAGCATTGAAAAGTGTGAAAAATCCACAAGAGTTGTGAATTCTTTGCTCACCTAAACAGCCCAAACGGTTTGCCCATCTGGTCCAAAATGTTCAGGGTATATGGGAAGTGGGCCAGGCAAATGCCTTTTAAAGGTTTGATGAAAATATATTAATCTCTTCAAAAGTTATTAAAGTTTAAAGTTTCTCATTATAGACTAAGGGGAAAAATATATGTTCCATGTGACAGTGACAGATTCGTCCAAGAAAGCAACTTTTTCTGTTGCAAATGCCCTCTGTACTGTTGTGCCACTGTCATCTTGTTTTCAGTTAGTGGTGGAGAAAAACTGCTGTAATTCAAATTTTACCGGCCCTTGGTAAACACTGACACTTGTGTTTAGCTAACTGGGAATATGGAACTAATGATGCCATTATTTTTAAAATCTAAGCACTGAAAGTATATTTTTTTTCAATTTGCCCTGCAGTACTGTCACAAATTGTGAAATAACAATGCAACACTTTTGCAAAAGTTGCAAACATTTCACACTGCTCCTTCGCTAATCTGCCAACTGTATCTCAATTTGTGACAGTACTGCCTCAAACATTACCATTTTTTACACCCTCACTGCTACTACACAGTTTGGATGTTTGGGATGAAATTTGCAGGGTCGTAAGCCCAAAGTGGTTTGTTGAAATAAATTCTATCAGTTCCATAGTTACAGAACTCTGAAACTGGGAATTTTCCCATAGGATAACTTTGTTGCATCTGCCAAAACCACAGTTTCTTTGCCTCCTCACTGCCACTACCTCTTTGGACTTTTGGGCTGACATTTGCAGGATGGCAAGCCCTTGCACCCCAGATGTGTATTTTGCTGGTTTGATGAATCAATTTACGCTGGTCACAGACTTACAGCACCCTGAAGTTGTAAACTTTCCCATAGGATAACATTGTGGTGGCCATGGCGCCTTTCGGTGCATATATGTCAAAAACGGTTTTGACATATGGATTTTTCAGAAAGCACAGCTTAGGTGTAATAAGCACATGTGGACATTGCTAGGTCATGAATACAACTGCAAAATAATTTAATTGCAGTAGTTATGGTTTCTGAGATATTGTCCAATAAGCATTACGAGGGTTGCTTGGAATGACTCTAGAACCATGCTATGTGTCTGTACTTATGTGTAGGTGGATGACCTGTGCTCCCACCTATGAATACTATTTATGCTAAACTGGGAACACTGGACCCTCCTGTGCTATGCTTCTACACTCATGGGAGGGTAGGAGAGCAGGACGCAGAGGGCCTGCACTCCCACCTCTGGATATGATTATGCAAAACTAAAAACACAGGTCCCTCCTGTGCTGTGTGTCTACACTGATGTGCGCTTGGGAGTGCAGGGCCCCAAGGTCCTGCACTCCCACATATGGCTACCATATGAGTAACATTTCAGTTTCTTAAAAAGAATGGAAATTCATTGCAAAAAAACTGTTAATGTATCAATTAGGGTTGATTCCACACAACAAAAGTCAGGAAATTCCTCCACTTTCTTTCTTATTTTTTTTAATCTAACCTTGTGTTCTGACTGAATCTGGAGCTGGGACAGCAGGAACATTCACAGACCAAGCATTATGGCTTACAATGAGAGGGCGTTTGTCATTCATCTCAACAGTGTCTCTCTCCTTTTATCTCATTCTCCCATGAAGTGGGCACAGTGTAACTCTGTTTCTGGGTCATTTGAACAATTGATATTAATAAATATGAAACCAATACAATATGACCAATTATTGATTGTTTCTATACATAGCACCCTGAACTGAATGAACTTCACTGCATTTTAAAAGTTATACTGTCACACAAATAAACGTGATACTAATAAGAAAAACACATCTAAAGAAAAGTAAGGTAAACACTAGTACATGGGTAGGTGGCAGGCATTACATTTTATTACACATCTGAGTTTTCTTCCTATAAGCTCAATACTGCTGCTGAATGGACTCAGTTTGAAAAAAGTGAACTGCTGATTCTACCATATATTGCTTTCGACTGCACTTCAGTCGATAACTGGAAAACATAAAAATAAACTTAACTTGCCTCTATCTAGATTAATGAAGTACACATAGAAACATAGAGGTTGAGGGCAGATAAGGACCGCAAGGCCCATTCAGTCTGCCCATTTCTTTTTCTACCTTATAAATGTGCCATCGGCCTTTGCTCTGTCAGTGGCCTATCTATTCAAACTCATATGTATTGCTCCCTTATGCCTACCCCATGCTTGTCTGAAGCCCAGCACTGTGTTTCATAGCCACCACTTCCTGAGGTAGGTCGATCTATGCATCCACCACTCTTTCTGTAAAAAAGAATTTCCTCACATTCCCCTTTAATCAGCCTCCCTTTAATCTCATACTATGTCCTCCTGTCCTGCTATTTTTCTTATATTGAAACATGTTAGACTCTTTCACCTTGTTTATGCCCTTAAGGTGTTTGAATGTTTCGATCATAACACCTCTCTCCCTCCTTTGCTCTAGGGTATACATATTGAGCTCCGTTAATCTGTCCTCATATGTTTTCTGATGCAGTCCATGCACCATTTTGGTTGCCCTTCTCTGGACTGCCTAAATTTGGTTAATGTCCTTGTGAAGGTGTGACCTCCAGTACTGCACACAGTACTCCAGATGGGGCCTAACCAGTATCTTGTAAAGATGGATTATTATCTCCCTCGTACGGCTTGTGATACCCCTACTAATACACCCTAACTGCCCCCTAGCCTTACCTACTGCTTTAAAGGTCTGCTTGGATGATTTCAGGTCATCGGTGGTGATGATGATGCCCAAGTCTCTTTCTTCCTTTGTGACTGCCAGCAACTCCCCTCTCGGCTTAGAGTTGGCTTCAGGGTTTCTCTTCCCTATGTTGCATGATCTTGCACTTCTTTGCATTAAATCCCAGTTGCCACTCTTCAGACCATTTTGCTAGCTTATCCGGATCTCTTCTCATTCTTCCCACCCCATCTGGATCATCTACTCTGTTGCAGATCATGGTGCCATCTGCAAACAGACAAGCCTTACCCTCTAGTCCATCTGCAATGTCATGAATGAAGATATTTGAAGAGGGCTGGCACCAGGAGTGATCCCTGAGGTACCCCCACTTGTGACTTGCATCTCTTCTGACTGTATGCCATTTACCACCACTCTCAGTTTTCTGTCCGTCAACCAGTTTGCCACCCAGCTGACCAACTTCTGACCCACCCTGAGCCTACCCAGCTTATTTATTAATCTTCAATGTGGAACAGTGTCGAAAGCTTTGCTGAAGTCAAGGTAGGCTACATCAACTGCTCCCTCTTTGTCCACCACTCTGGTTACCCAGTCAAAGAAATCTATGAGATTAGTTTGACAGGACCTTCCTTTTGTAAACCCCTGTTGTCTTGGATCCTGTGCCTCTATGGATTTCAGGTGTTGCACTATCCTTTCCTTAAGGAGTGCCTCCATAATCTTGCCCACTACTAAGGTAAGACTGACTGGTCTGTAGTTCCCTGCCTCCTCCCTGCTACCACCCTTGTGGAGCTGGATCACATGAGCCCTTCTCCAGTCTTCTGGGACCTCTCCTGTGCTCAGATACTCACTAAACAGTTCTGCTAATGGATCTGCTAGTTTCACCCGTAGCTCCTTAAGTACCCTGGGATGTATGCCAACAGGTCCCTTTGTCTTGCCCACCCTGAGCTTAGCGAGCTTTTGTAGGAATCTTCCTTTTGTGAAGGGAGTAGTGCTCATCTCCCTCCCCCTGTGTCCATGGTGCTGAACTGTGGGCCCTGCTCTACCTTCTTTTCAGTAAATACTGAGCAAAAGTATCTATTTAGGATAGATGCTTTTACAGGTTCCTCCTCATTTTCTCATTTGAGCTTAGCAATAACCCCTCTGGACTGTCTCCTTTCACTAATATATCTATAGAAAGTCTTGTCACCTTCTTTTACTGTTCGTGCTAGTGTTTCTTCAGTTTGGGACTTTGCCTGCCTCACTGTCTTCCCTGCTTCCCTTAGGGCAGTTTGGTATGCCTCCCTATCTTCATCCCGTGATGTTCCCTTATATTTCCTGAAGGTCAGCCTTTTGGCTCCAACCTTTTCTGCTACTGTATTTGAGAACCAAAGTGGTTTTCTTCTTCTTTTGCACTTCCTTTTCTGTTTAACACATTGGGATGTTACTTCAAGTATTGCATCCTTAATGCTCGCCCATTTTGCATGTACCCCCTCACCTGTGTTTCTTTTTGCCAGGGCTAGCTTAACTCTGTTGGCCATCTTATCAAAGTCAGCCCCTCTTAAGTCCCACATTTTTGCCTTGGAATGGGATGATTTAGATGTAGTGTCCAAATTGAACCATACCATGTGATGGTCACTGGCCCCTAGTGACCTTCTACCTGGAGATCTGTGATCCCATCCCTGTTAGTCAGTACTAGATCTAGGATAGCCCTGTCTCTCATGGGTTGTTGTACCAGTTGTTTGAGGCCCTCCCCCTGCAGGGAATCCACCATTTGTCTAGTTCTGGCAAATGTTCCTGCTGGTATTGACCAATCTGTATCCAGCATGTTGAAGTCTCCCATTATCAGAAGCTCCCCTTTTGCTGTCATGTTTAGTATATCTTCTAACAGTAATGTGTCTATGTCCTCCCCTGGTCTGGGGCTGTAGACAACCCCAGTTCTTATGGCTGTCCCATTTCCTGTTTCCAGAGTGACCCACAGTTCTTCTGGCTGCTTATGTGTATTCTGAATTTCTGTAGCTTTGATATTTTCATTGACATACAGGGCCACTCCACTCCCCTTTCAGTACCTCTGTCTCTTCTGAACAGTACATAGCCAGGTACTGAACTCTTCCAAGTGTGGTTACTGGTAAACCATGTCTCATTAATTGCTACTATGTCCAGTTTAGCCTCTGACATTATTGCCTGCAGGTCTGGGATCTTATTTCTCAGGTTGTGAGCATTTGTGTACATGATTTTCCATTGGCCAGATTTTGGTATGTTAGTTGTTGGGTGAGGTTTGGCATTTCCACTGTGGATTGCATGGGGAGACGGACCTTTTTTCCTACCTAGTGATGCAAATGAACTGCAAACATGCCGAATCCCTGTTTGACCACTAGCTGAGGGGGGAGGGGTGTTCTTCCCATTCGATGTATGGGGTATTGCACCCCTCTCCCATTTGCTAGTTTAAATATTCTGCAAAGACGTCACACTTCTGCCCCAATGCACTGACTCCCTCTATAGTCAGATGCAGTCAATCAAATTTAAAGATATTTCGCTCCCAGAACTGTTGCCAGTTCCCTACAAATCTGAGCCCTTTTTCCTGGCACCAGCCCTTGAGCCACATGTTTAGCTCCCCTATCTCCCCTTCTCTGACCTTCCATCCATCTGCCCCCCTGTCCCAGACTGGCAGGATCTCGGAGAAGGAGATGTCTAATGAAATGGATGATAGTTTGTCACCCAGCCTGGTCAGGTGTTCCTTGGTCTCCACAACTGACTGGTTGGCAAGATCATTAGTCCCTATGTGTACCAGGACATCAATGTTTTCTCCTGCTTTGTGAACAATTCTAGCAATGTGGTCAGTGTCTCTCCATGCTGATGTTCCTTGGAGTCATCTGATCATTACCCCTGGCTGGAGATGGGTATCAACACCCCGAATCATGGATTCTTTTATGATCAGAAGTTTTTTGGATTTCCTTTTTTGGTTCCTGATTTTGGTGAGTTTTGTTGTGCTAGCTCCTGTGTTGCAGTGTCCTGCTCTGCAATGTCCTCTGCCCCTTTGTTTGAATTCAGAGATAGAGGCAGATACCTGTTTGTAGTGTTTATATGGTTTTTGGAGCACACAGAGTGATGGGGCTCCCGATTTGCCCCGCCTAACCACCTGCCAACCTCCTCGACCAACTACCCTCTGCAGTCAAGGTTCTTCTGTTGGATGTTGGGGAAATGGCGGGTGGTTCTTATAATGTATTTCCTCTTTAATATGAAATTTGAGGTGTGCAAGCTCTGCCCATGCTATCTGGAGCTGAGCCCTAAGATCTCCAATGGCCCAGCATGTAGGGCGCCTCACAGACATGTTGAAATTGATTATCTAAAATGTTTTCCCATTACTAAAATCACTACCAGGCAATGGCCAACTTGCAGTCAGGGTCAAAACACTTGCCACTGTCTATATAAGAGACACAAATCAGCTTCTTTTCTCTGTCTACATAATAAGAACAGATCATGGGGGTCACCAGTGTGAGCTGCCCAGCACTCTACAATCCACTTTAAGCACAATCACTTGTGGACATGAATGATCTGAAGACAGATAGACTACTTTACATTCCAATGTAACTCTGTTGGATGCCTACAGTCACAGCAGTTCTTCTTTAAGGCAAAACCCTTTCCATCTTTCTTACAATCTCCTCTTGCTTTTTCCAGTTCCTTTTCCTCTATTCTTTCCTAGCATCCTTATTTTTTTCATGCTGAATGTAGACTTTGTCTGCCCTTCCTCATTGGCCTCTTCCCCAAACAAAATTTGAACTTCGATCTTATTGTTACCCACCTTGCTGCTACTAGTTCCCTCTTCAGTGGGAGCCCTAGCTCAGTTCTCCACCTGCTCTACCCACTCAGTGGTTCCCGTAGTAAAACCCGAGATCATAGATGCTTCCTTGCATAGCCTCACAAATTCATTATCATAGAGTTACACTGAGAAATAACAAGTGAAAGAAAAGAAAATCACATGAAAATATTTCTTTCATTATAAATAATTCTGCTGATGGTTGAGATTCCATTTGAGGTTTAGTGAACAGAACATAGCTTTGCAAACAGACACAAATTATGCCAGCCCCCCACCCCCATTTCAGGCAGATGTCTTTGTGTTACCTTCAAACAGATCTATCATGATACTGATTACTAGCACACTAACACCTGCTACTGTTACTGTATTTTCTTACTGGTATATAAACTGCTGCGTATTTGAGTTGGTTTACTCATATGGTAAATGCATTGGAATCCTATAGTGCCAGTGGTATGATTATGGCATATTATTTGGTGCCTAATCTCAGTCATACTGCCAGAGTTAAACAAATAAAATAAAAAGAAAGAGTGATTTGCATGTTTTGGATGCTTTCCATAAGATACTTCTACCCCACTTTCTTTTTTTTTTAATCTAACCTTGTGTTCAGACTAAATCTAGAGCTGGGATAGCAGGAACATTCACAAACCAAGAATTATGGCTTACAATAAGAGAAAGGTTGTCATTCACCTCAACAGTCTCTCTTCCTTTCCCTTTATCTCATTCTCCCATGAAGTGAGTACAGTGTAACTTGTTTTTTTGGGTCATTCTAACAATTGTTATTAATGAATATGAAACCAATACAATATGGCCATTTACTGATCTTATGATAAATAGCACCCTGAACTGAATGAACTTCACTGCATTTTAAAATGTATATTTTTACTCAAATTAAATATGATACTAATAAAAAAACACATCTAAAGAAAAGTAAGTTAAACACTAGTACATGGGTAGGTGGGCAGGTGTCACATTTTATTACAGATCTGAGTTTTCTGCCTTTAAGCAGAACACCACTCAGTACTGCTGCAGAACAAACTCAATTTGAAAAAGTGAAAAACTTCCAATTCTACTGCACACTGCTTTCCACTAATTCAGCCAGTAACTGGAAAACACAAGAGCAAACGTATTCTGCCTGCAGCTAGCTCAATGAACTACATCTCACAGACATGTTAAAGTTCATAATTTAAAATGTTTTCCAATTACTAAAGTCACTACTTGGCAATGGCTAACTTGCAGCTTGGGTCAAAATACATCTCACTGTCTATATAATAAGAGCAGATCATGAGTGTCACCACCGTGAGCTGCCCAGCACTCTAAAATCCATTTTAAACACAATTACTGCTAGACATGTTTCAGCAGAAGGCAGACTATTTTACATTCTGATGTAACTCTGTTGGGTGCCTACATTCACAGCAGTTCTTCCTTAAGGAAGGCCCCTTTCCGTCTTTCTCCCGATCCCCTCTTGCTTTTTCCTTTTCCTTTTCCCTTATTCTTTCCTAGTCTCCTTAAGATTTTTTTTTATTTTTCATGCTGAATGTAGGCTTTTTCAGCCCTTCCTCATTGGCTTCTTCCTCTAACATAATTTAAAATTCAACCTAGCTGTTACCAACCTTGCTGCTACTTGTCCCTTGTTCAGTGGGAGTCATAGCTACATTCTTCACCTGCTCTCCCCCCTCTCAGTGGTTCTCCTAGCCTCTCTCCCCTACAGTCAGTGTAATTGCCCAATGTAAATGTCAAAATTCTGCCCAGAGTATTGGCCTTCTCTCTAATTAGATGTAGGCCACCACCCTTGAAGAGCCTTTTGTCACAGACGCCCCCCATCCCCACAAAGTGGTACCTCTCCACATGACACCATCCCTTCAACCACACACACACTAATCTCTTCAGTCTCTTTCTTTCTTACTGCATTGCACCCATTCCACATATTGCACAAAGGGCAAACTTTGGAAAAGGACAGGGAATACAAGTGTGCCTTCAATCTGTCCCACCATCTCTTAAAGTTCTGCTTCACTGCCTCCACAGGCTGGTTCACAAGATTGTTGGTACCCAAGTGTACCAACACTGCAAGATCCCCCTTCTCTAGCATTCTCCTTATCCTATCTATGTCCCTGATGCACCAGGAAGACATCTGACCATTTCACTTCTTCCTTCCCCTGTCCACCACATTCTCTACTCCCCTAACCATTGAGTCTCCAATCACTGACATACCTTGTTGATGTCCTACTCCTTATCCACTTGGGTGCCATTAAGTTATCCTGCCCATTTCCCACAAGAGACTTAGAGGCCACACTGATGGAGTCAGGTGACTGAGCTTCCTCCAGGTATACAAAGCAATTTGCTGTCTCAGTGGTGTGAGATTGGTCAATCCCCTTGTGGCTGCCTCTGCACCCTTCCCTCTACTCTTCCCCACCACCCTCCAAACCCCTGGGCCAGTAGGCCTTTGGGGCAGTGTGGGAGTGGGAAGGTGGACCACAACTGAGCCAGTGCCACAGCTGAGATATCTCTTCTCTTACTGCTTGTAGCTGAGCATGGAGCTCCACAATGGTCCTGCAGATGGGGCAGTGAAGTGAACCACAGTTCCCACAACTGACTACCTCCGTGCTGCACCTCATCTCCTTACTGATCCCATAATGCAAAAACAATTACATTATTTATGGAGTTCTGTTGTATTTCGAGTACTTCCAAAACCTCTCTTAGTTAATCCCTTAACCTTGGTTAATTACACTTATATATTTGTATTTTTATAATATACCTATACAGACATTTAAAAATTCAAAAATATATTCATTTCTATTTCACTTTTACCATCCAAATGTAACAGCAAATCTCAATATTCTAGTGGGCTGCTACTTCGGACATTCTGTCAGAACTAGAACTCTATGCCAGGAAAGCTGATCAGCCTGATTCAACTAAAACAATGACTTAAATAAATGGTTTGATATTTAAAACATGAAATCAGCAGCACATAAAGCTCACCAAACAGTGACAAATACAGTCACAGTACCACATAATTAACAGGCCATCACACAGCAACAAGCCAACAAATCTTGGTGACAAGGACAACTACACAAAGGGCACAAACTGCTAAACTATTCTATATAAATAAAATGAAATTTAAGCTAGATGTCATTCAGCACAGAACAAATGTGGTCACTAAGCTTCTCCCAACTAATATCAAACACACAGATCTCATTCCTTCTTGCAGGCAAAAATCCACTCCTTCTCAAGCCACAAACTAAACACACACACATTCACAAAAAAAAAAAAAAAAAAAAAAATTGGAAAAATGTGGAAAATAGCCATTTAGCTATGGAAGCTTCATACAGCCACAGCCACTCTGTTGCACATGTCACAGACTACTGCATGAAAAAAGGGCTTAACTGCCCTTGAATTACATTGTTACCTGTGGTATCCTGCAGCTTTCTAACTTCACATACTGTAGGCAGCACTAGAAGATTGAAAAATGCCTCCTTATGGGCTTATAGAGTCATCACCAATAAGCTTCAGCCCTATATCTCTGATCTTCTCAAATGCACCCCTAATGTCTACTCGCTCAGAAAATACTCATATATCCTGCTTGATATACCTAGGATATGGTAGGTACTACTACGGTGCCTCATCCCTAATCCATGCTCTCCCTACCTTCTGGAATGCTCTCCTAAAATCCTTAAAACTCATGCAAATGGTTGAAATGCACACCTTTAAAACCTTATTGAGACAATCACTGAAGAAAACCTGTAACTGCTGTTCATAATCAGTAATACAACCTCTATATGCCCTGCTGTACTACCACCACAACACATGTTGTTTTCCTCTAGCAGGTTGCTGCCATCATCACCTTGGTTTCTACCTTTGTGTCCTTTCCTAAACTACTAATCCCCATGAATACCCCTTCTCCTTCTTTCCTTCCTTCTTTCCTTCTGTTTTCACAATTGCTTTTTCAGCAATCTTGAGACCTATCCTGTTGTTCCTACTTCTCCTAGGATTCATGAATCTTATTGCTGGTTATAGTGAATGTTATCTTTTTATTGCCTATGCATTGTAAATATGTATTGTCCTTTTCCTGTATCTAATGCTGTTTTGTAATCTTCTTCATGTTGCATCCTTCCAGGACCACCTTGTAAATGAGTCTGATCAATGGTGTATTTTTTGATAAAATAAAAATTAAATTGAATTCTGATATACTGCAACATTAGTGTGTTGGATCCTTGCTGACACCACTGTTACATTGATTCAATTACTAGTATATATATATATATATATATATATATATATATATATATAATAGTAACATGATGAGTGCTACCATAATTAAATTGAGGAGTTATTTCTATGTTAAACCCCAAAACTTTGCACCTTAATAACTTTGCAACCGTTTGATGGATTTGCCTGAAATTTGGAATTTATGATCAAGAACCATAGGCCTTGGGATCTGCCAAGTGTTATACTGGTCGGATATACAGCTGTGGAGTTATTAAGTGTGATCTGTGCACGCGTTTACGCTTTTCTGGAATTCTGTGGTCGTGCCTACAGGTCGTACGGTTTGAGTGACCGGCCCGAAATCTTCAGGGAACATGCAGCCGGGGTCCTCAATGTGCCTTTCTAAAGATTTCATGAAAAATATAATGGTTCAAAAACAGTTTCCTAATATAAGTCAATGGGACAAGTTAACAAAAAGTTCAACACTTTCGCAAATGCATTTTTACTTTCGCAAATGGGCCTGTTACTTTCGCAAATCCGCCATTTTGTTTTCAGTTGGTGATCAGAAAAATGGTTGGCATTTAAATTTGGGACCCTCTAGCAACCTAATTGTTTTTGTATTCACCTAGCCGGGCCCTGAGGATGCTAGCCATGTCTTTATTTTGTGGTAAAACACCCCAGAAATATGTTTTTCAAATTTCTGGAAAAAGTACTTTCACAAATTACTTTCATGCTCATGAAAGTGTCGCAAATTTTTTCGAAAGCTTTTGCAAATTGTGACAGTAATTTTCTAGTCTGTGGGAAAATGACAGCAATTCTTTGGCACTGCACTGCAAAATAACCGTTGGGAGTTTTGGGCTGAAATTTGGAGGGAATGCAGCCGATATCTCACAGATGTGCCTTTCAGTGTTGTATTGAAAAAATATTACACAGTGGCAAAGTTATGGCACTCCAAAGTTGACAGTTTTTCCCATAGGATAACATTACAGCGCCCGAAGCATTACAGGAATCCTTTGGCACCCTGCTGCAAAATAACGGTTTGGTCTTTTTTCCTGAAATTTGGAGGAAAGACAGCCAATAGTACACAGATGTGCCTTTCAGTAGTTTGGTGAAAAAATATCACATGGCAGCAAGATTACAGCACTCCAAAATTGATGGTTTTTCCATAGGATAACATTCTGGCCAACACTTAACAGAAATCATTTGGAGCCCTGCTGCAAAATAACGGTTTGGTCTTTTACCTGAAATTTGGAGGAAGACAGCCAACAGCCCACAGATGTGCCTTTCAGTAGTTTGGTGAAAAACATTACAGGGAGGCAAAGTTATGGTGCTCGAACTTTTCTTTTTCCCATAGGATAACATTACAGCGATTTGCCGCGCCTTTCAGAACCCGTATCAGAGCGATTGCAAGATACAGACTTTCAGTCGAAACTTCTAGCCCCCTCATGGGGCTAAGATTCAAATTAGCCAGGACAGTTGTAAATAATACGACTTTTAAATTTTTTTCTCGTTGTATGGTTCCTGAGATATAATGTATTTAGTATTCCAAGATCTCATTTTCTGCGCCGATACTCATTATTTTGCATACATTATTTGTACTCACTGTCTTTCTCAATGCAGGTTTTGGGAAAACCAGCCTGTCTTGCTTACATTACTGTTATAGCCCTTTCCGCTTCAGATCCATTACCCGTTTCACTTGCCATTGATGTCTGCACCACCATATGCGTTATCCTTCTGCGTTTTCATTTGCGCTTGCGTTTCTGTTAATTTTGCCATTTCTGTCTACAGTACTGTTTATCTTACTGTTTCACTTTACATCACCATGCCATTGACATTTCTGTTTGCAGGCACCATGTTACTATGTGACAACACATCACGTGGCAGACCATTCCGTCCACCCACCATGTGCATTACCCTTTCTGTTCTCATTCGTGCTTGTGTTACCATATATAGCCTGTTAGCATTTCTGTTTGCATTGCTGTCCTGTTAGTATACACAACACATCATGTAGGCGGGACCTTGGGCCCTTTATTGCAGCGGTAGCCCAGCTCCCACTGCTGCATACATTCACTATTTCTCGTTATCATTCTCAAAAAAGGAAATTAGAGGCAAAAACTCTGTTTAATGCATTAGTTAGGGTTGTTCCACAGCGACAAAGTGAGAAATTAGCTGTTAGGGTTGAAAACCCCTTAGACCCCACCCACCCCCAACCGGCATTGGGATCGCATTGGGATCATGGGTCCTAACGCTCACCCCATTCTCCTATACTTCTGCTGCTTCACATGTCATGGGGTGAGAGTTAGGCTGTCGATCCCAATACGCACCCCAATGCCGGTTGGGGGTGGGCGGGTTCAGGGGGTTTTCAACCTAAACTGTAGTCACTGTCGCTGTCAACTAACTAATGCATTAAATGGAGATTTTGCCTCTATCTATATATATATATATATATATATATACAGTATATATATATATATATATATATACATATATACACACACACATATATACACACACATATATATATATATATATATATATATATATATATATATATATTATTTGAAAAAAAAACTGTGTTATTGCACCAGTTAGGGTTCAAATTAAAATGACAAAGTAGGGAAATGTGGCATTAGGGTTTGCAACCCTAACTTCCCACTCCCACTCCCAAGCAGAAAAAGGAAGCACATTATGATTTTTGATGTCCTGACTGCTGATGAATCAGGGTGGGGTCTTCCTTGGGGTCCTCTACCCTAACACTCACCCCATCATGATAAAGTCTTCAAACATACAGAACTGTGTCACCATCACCTCAGGTTACCAGCACCTTTAGGCTTTCACTGAAGAAAACATATTGCATGTCACCTTATTTGGTCATGGAATGGGATGATATTAGGATGGAAAGCCCCAAGGAAGATCCCACCTCAATTCATCAACAGTGAGCACAATGAAAACAGCATTGTATTTTTCTTTTCCTGCATTTTGGGGTGAGGAGTTAGGGTTGTAAACCCTACTACCACATTTCCCTACTTGTGTCACTCTAATCTGAATCCTAACTGGTACATTAACATAGTTTTCTGGAAATAATTTCCTTACTTTTTGAGATAGTAGAATTGTATCCTCATTTATGTAAGTCCAAGGGACCTGCATGAACACATACATCTGGCTGGGGAGGGCCTTGTGCTTCTATCCCACCATAGATGCACATATCCATTTGGCTGTGGAAGCACAGGACCCTCTGGGTACTCCATTTCCATGCCTCCAGAAAAGTAATTTATGTGCTTGGCTGTAATTGTTTTTTGTGGGGCTTAGTTCAAAGGAAAAAATATATTAAGTGTCCTTCTTAATTGCCAGTGGTTCATTGTATATGGGTAAAAATGTGTTTTTTTATCCAGTTTTTTACCCATAAGTCAATACCTTTTTGTTGCTTTGATCTGCAATGTACTATGGATATAGTGGAAGATGAGACACACCTTTGGTGCATTTTTGATGACTGGACTTTTATTGTGGATTTTCCACCATGGGGAAGACTGGAGGTAATTTTGCGGTGTAGTGCATACCCCATGAATATGTAGTGGGAGTATGTGTTAGTGTAGCAGTACTCATTGATACTTTTTTATACATACATTGTTATTTAACTCCATGGAGTAACACAGTTATGGCTTGTTAAAGCTGAAATGTTATCCTACATGAATTTTCATTTTTTTAATTGTTATTTATTTTTTATATGGCCCCTATTTTTTGGGGGGGGGAAGGGGGTTATTATATGTTAGCAGTGTAGTACTTTATTTGAGATCCTTCTATCATATATTGATTGTTCCTTAACGCCAATGACTGACAGAGTCACAGTTCATTAAACTTGTAATGTTATTCTATGGGAATTTGCATTTTCAAATTTTTCATGTTTGTATATGGCCCCTAAATTTTATTGCAGGTATTATGCACTAGTATTATTATTTATTAGTGTTAGTGTTGTAGTACTCATTAAGACATTTTTCTTGCTATACAGATGGTCCCGTAACTAAAAATATTGACAAAATGATGGCTTTTTAAATATGAAATGTGAAAAAAACTAAGTCTGAAATGTGAAAAAAAACTAAGTCGAAATTATTTTTTCTTACGAAGGAATCTTTTTTCATAAGATTGTGTCATTCTCATGAAACAGGATTCCTTCATACAAAAAAGAATGTAAAAAAAACTAAGTCCAGATTATTTTTTCATATGAATGCAATCTTGTTTCATATGGCCCTTTTCCTATTTCATATGGCCATATGAAAAAATCAAAATGATCTCATGAGAAAATATATGTAAAATGTGTTATAACACATTTCTGGGTAATTTTTCCAAAACCTAACTACAGAATCCAGCTAACAGAATCACTATTAGCAAGAAACATGAGTTGGTGTCTTTCTATGATATGATTTTTATGGGTTTTCAAAAAAAAAAAAGAAAAAAGATGGCGCCAAATAAAAAATAATTTGTAAAAAAAAATCACAGAGACATTGCAGGATGGTTTTCTTTGTTTCAGCAATAGTAAGTGCTTTCCACAATAGTAAGTGCTATTTCTGACAGCTATTTCTGACACTGGGGATTGGGCACCCTAGTGTTGGAACAATACTTTGGGACACCAAGAGTGGGCACCCTGTTGTCCCACACTGCTGAGTGGGGAGGTTCTGTACACTGACACCGGGGACTGGGCACCCAAGTGTTGGCAGGTTCAGATAACAGGTTTGTGGGGGGTGACTGTACAGAGAGGAGGGTGGAATTAACCCACATTGGGTGGGCACCGCAGTGTTGGATTGTACAAAAATGAATGAGATAAATAAACTGGCACTGGGGACTGGGCACCTCAGTACTCAACTGAAATAAATAAAGCTCATTGTGTGGCTAATGGTACATGGAGTCACACAGAGACATGCACAGCATGCTCAGCAGGAGCAAAGCTACACATTAACATGCCTCCTTGTCCCTGCTGAATGAAAACAGTGGGGATGGATTCATCAGCAGGGAGCCAGTCCTGCCAGCTGACAAATGACAACTGTCTTGTAATAGAACAACATGAGTTAATGTTGTCACAAAACTTTAGTATTCTTTAGAGTGTTGATTTTTTAAACTGTGCATGCTCACAAATGGAAACATTTTTCTTAAATAATTGAAACACTACTTATCTTTAGGACATAAAAAAACACAAAAGTACGCACTTTGGGCCAAATTCTATGAAACCTGCAAGTCTCAGGTTTGAAATCCTCCAATATTTTTAGTTAAAATTGAGCAAAATTAGTCTTAATTTTAATGATTTGGGTGATTTCCCCTCTTTAATTTTACTTTAAGTGAACTAATTCCCAGAAAGTGTTCAGGATCCAGAGATCCTGCCACCAGCTCTGAGGTTTCTAAATTTCACATAAACTGGTGTAATTTATTAAGGTGCAAAAATTGTGGTTTAACATTAAAGAGCATACTCAGCTCTGCTATACAGGCACTTCCATGCCAGTATAATGAAATACTATAAGGGTGACCATTATATTTGTAGGGGAACTACATTTTCTGAAAAATTAGATTGGAGTATGAGTCTTTAAAGGTTTTTGCATAAACAGAATCCAACAGGATTGTATCCTCATCTGGGGGTCTGGGTCTGGATACCACATTCCACCCCAGTCAAAAGTCTCATAATCTTCAAAAGCAATATTGCCAGGAACAAAGAACCAGCTGCCCAACAAAGGAACTATCACACCATCTGAAGTTTCATAATTTAATATTGTTCAAAAATGGAGGGGGAGGGGAGCTTTACAGGGTTGTACACTTTGTTAATAGACCTGAAAAAAAGTTTCAGTGTTTTATCTACATCTTCATTTGCTGAATTAATTTGCTCATTAGCTAAACGTGCATTTGAAAGGGTTTTTGACAAACAAATGTCTCTTTGGGTAGTACATTTTAGGCAAACAAAGGTTACATAAGCTAAATCTTCCCTATGGCTAGCGCCACAGTCACAAGAAGGGTCATGTTTCCTATATCTTTTTTTAAGATCATTTTCATAGCGCTCAAAATGGAACAAAAGAACAATTTGCTACTGTATCAGCAGGTGAGGTTAAAATATCTGAATATGGTTCTGCGGTGCAATTGGTCTCATATCTGGAAATGCAGTTGCAAGGTTTCTGTTTAATGTCCATAACAGTTTTGATATATACATTATGAGAATGGAGATTGAGGTGGGAAGGGTGCCACTAGACTGACATCACAAAGTGAAGCACTCTGATGTTTTCATAATAATCACAGACTGATACTTAATAATGCATGGAACATTCTGTCGCACTTGTTTTGCACTGGTCTTACTGTATTAAGAAGAGAAGAGAAGAGAAGAGAAGAGAAGAGAAGAGAAGAGAAGAGAAGAGAAGAGAAGAGAAGAGAAGTAGTCAGTTATGATCTTTCTTTCAAGCTTTAATAAAATCTACAGCTTGGTACTATCCAGAGCCACTGGAAAATTGCACCAGCAATTTTTGGGTGTAATCCGCAATTTTCACCATTCTCCACAAAAACAGATGTGTTCAGCAAATTCTTGCAATTTTTGAGTTTTTACATTGAACTGTATGAAAGTATTAATATTTTTAATAAAATACTCTCAAATATATTGACAATTTTGCATGCAGACTTGGGTTTGGAAGAAACAATGCAGTGCAAGGCCGGGCAAGGCTTTTATGTGACACTGCTTTCTTTTGAATCCTTGTCTTGTTTGGTTTCAAAATCCACTGGCTAAGCATAAGTACACTTAAACACTTAACATTTCTTTTATGTTGAAGCAGTCTATCAGAAAACCTTTTGTTACCACAGAGACTGAAACAAAATATGGGAGAAAAGGTGCAAATTATCCCATTGTCATAAATGGGGTGCTAACTATGAAGCCTTTTTGTAAGTGGTAGGGCAGGTTTTTCCCTTGTGAGCATACTTTCATTCAGACTAGTTTTGATTCAGACAGCTGAGGATTTTTGGATGGCCCTGCTGATTGTAAACATGAATAAGCTAGTTGCTAACAGTGATCTTGCTCTTACCAATCTACCACCTAGAAGCTCACTTGCAAAGACAACAATAACTAGCATTTGTCAATGCTGAATGTTTCCTTGATGATATTAGCATTGGACGTGCAGGAGTTAGACAGATTCAGAATAGGATAGCTGGTGTTGTGGGGGGAGGGGAGTGGAAGAAAGGTTGAGCAGTTCTTAATATAACACTGGATGTCAAATATGGAGGGGCAAATCTCATATTACTGTACATGGGGCAGAAAAAACTGTCTGGGCTGCAGAAACCAGCTAAATTAGTAAAGTTTGTTCTATTATATTAGAAATTCATCTTTTGACAGCTGCTTACACACTCACACATGCAGTGTGGTGACAGCATCAGCTGGTCTGTGGCTGCATGCCTTCCACAATCAATGGTGCTAGGAATTCAAAACAACAACTTTGCCCCATGCTTTGCAGTGGTTATTTATTTTGCAAGCAAGTACAAAATACAGGCACTAGGATTGTTAAACATTTCCCTCTACAGTTTTTTGAAAGCTGTTTGATACACAGGGCATGAAAGATGCTTGGTTCTAACTGACAGTATGTAGCTGATAATGTAAAGTAACCAGACTAAGGGGGGAGGGGTTAAAATAGTGAAAAAAACTAGGGACAAATAAATGACTTTTAGAAACAACAGTTTTTCCACCCACACTAGGCCAAGACAGGCAGGACCAGTGCAAATAGCTCAGTAGCCCCACCCCATCCCTACAAAATCAGGAGATGAATGCAGCTGCTGAGTTGCAACCTGCTGCCATTGTTCCTAATTCATGCCCTGCTCTGCCCCTCCCCACTCACCACCTCATGACTGGTTTAAAGTTTGCAGCCCCATGCTAATTGGCCCACAAAGTTTTTCCTGTTGTGTACCAAACACTGCATGCAACAGTTCAGCTCAGGATGTGAGGCCAGCAGTGTCAGCAAGAGATGAGTAGGGCATCCCACATGTCTGGACTCCAGTATAGCTGACAGAGAAAGGCAAGTGATGGCGGTGGTGGTGGTGACTGGCTCCACCAAGGCCAGCGGTGTGATTAGCGTCATGCCCTGCAACAAGGCTCTGCTGTACTCGGTGGTGCTGGGAGCTGTAAATTTGGGGAGAGGAGCAGGAGGGCAGCAGCAGCAATCTGTTCAAAGATGCTGCAGCTGCCGAGCCCCCTAGCATTCAACACTCTACTACTTACCATCCTGTGAGCCATCCAAGGCAGCTACTCAGAGGATCAGTGCAGCTGGAGAGGGAGGTAAGAGAAACGAGGAATAAACTAACTGTGGGTGGGAAGCTTCTGGATGGACCAGCAGAATTTTTTTGGGGTGGAGGGAGGTTGTATCTTGGTGCTCCCCCGCCATCCAAAGTTTGCATTTACAAAAAATTTGCATTTTGCTTTTTGGAAATTGATGTTCAGTATTTGGCTTTGCTCTTCAAATCTTGGGGTTTGGCAAAAAGGCTTTGGCTTGTATGACCCTCCTAGACTTTGTTACGGGGAGTGAAAGAGTACCCTGATAGGGGCTCAGATGGACTGAAGAGGCTTTAGAAACCCAGTTTGCTGTGCTTGCAGGGCTGTGGAATGCAGTCACCTAGTGACTTGAAAGCTGTAATGCAATAGACAGAGCAAGGGAGCCAGCAGCACCGTGCTGAAACCTGATCTGTAAGACAACGGGCCAAATATGCAAATGGATTGCACGTTACCACCGTTTATTGCAGCTGTCATTTTCTTTCAACTGTATACCACTGCATCTGAATGGATGTCATTGACAGGTCAGCTGTTCATTGGTGCGGTGTGGTCATGCCTGCAAAAAGGATCAGGGCATTGGAAGAGAGGGTGGCACACCTATAAAAGGTTGTATGGTGGCACTATGTTTCTTGCACATGTGTACAAGCAAACATAAAAACCTGACTAAATTCTGAAAACAAGCTTACAAAACACATAAAATGTATTTGAACATTTATCTTTAATTAATCAAAATCATTGCAGCCAGAGTAAAACAAAGTTAAATTACCGGTTACCCTGACTACTGTATGATGCTATAAAAATATATTGCTATTTTTTGTAAAAAGGTAAGGCCCATTAGGCACAAGTGCTTGTTTTCAGGGGCAACCCAAGACCACTGAGGAGGTTAAATGACTTGCTCAGAGTCATACAGTATGCAAGTGGAGGTTGTGGAACTCAAACCCAGGTCTGCTAGATGTCCTCGTCTCATTCACAGTCTGTTACTGTAACCTCTAGTCTATACTGCTAGCCCCAATAACCCCCAGATTTAATGTTTAAATACATGATTTCAAAAATAGTGTACAGTACCTACCATGCAAATTATGAACATTAAACACTATAACAACATTTTACTAAAACTCATTTATGCATCACTCTGTTTATTTTTTCTTGTACCAAAGTGGGTGAATAGCCGGTAAAGCACTGTAAACAGCTATTGATTAGGCTTCATTATTCTACATCCAGAAACAAAAAAAATATTTCTTCTGGATTTATTTAATATTGATTTGCTGTGATTCACTTTATAGAATCAATTTAGCATGGTATAAAGCTGATGCTTTCAAATTTTGGAAGATAGGCAATGCTTATGATAGCTTATCAGTTTAGTATTCATTTTAGGAACATAAACTTTTCTTCATGTTTTAAACATATTCAAGTGGCAGCATATTCATTTAGCAGTTTATACTGACTAATACATGCTGCAGAAAACATTGAAAGATGTATTGTGAAGCACTCAGGATCTGTAGTAGAACTCCTACAATTTCCCTGCTATTTTTGTGAAAAGTTCAGCAATTTTTGGTAACTTTTTCAACAGTTTTCCAGTGGCTGTAGTAATATCCAGCTTCATATTCTAATATGATTCAACCTGAGATTATTTTTTTATTAAAACCCCTGAGTGTTTCATTCTGTGATGTTTGTCTGAGTTCTGGAATTAGTCATCTATGGTGAAGCCCCACTTTCCAGCTCTGTAGTGCCAGTCCATGTGCGAGTGAGATAGTGTTAAATCACAGATTTTGGCATGCAAAACATTTTGTAAAATTCGCACATTTTGCCAGTGAATTTTGTGGGTGCAAAATGCAAAATTCCACCAGCAAAATAATGAACTTCACCAGGAAAATGCAGTATTTGTCCCTCAAGTGGCAGAATTTCACCAGAGAGTGGTGAAAATCAACTTGTTGCTGTAGAAATTCCACATTTTGTGAGCGAAGTGTGCGATACTGAGGCCAGAGTTTTGCATTTCGCACCAGTGAAATATTTGGTGAAATGCATGAATTTCACAAAATATTTCGCAGAATGAAATTCACGCATGTCACACATCTCTAGAGTGAGATACTGCTAGATTGCTAGGGATACTCTGTATTACTGCCTCTACTGATACAAAGAAACAGAGCTGTTAATGCCCACATATTAGCATCCAAATTGTCTCACAGCACTTGCATGCTTTCTGTGTTCATTATAATACTGGCTTGTGAAATGGCACCTAATAGCAAAGGCACTATCTCATTTGGGATACCCTATTCCACTTTGCTCCTTGATACCTGTTGCCAGCAGTTTCTCTGGTGCACTGTACTTCTACACTCTGTATGAGTCTATCTCAGACAGATATTCATGAAAGTAGTGTACACTGGACAGGGTGATCTACTTGTATATCTGTGCCTTCTTAAAGGCTTCACACTAATTATTGCATGGTTCTACAATTTGTACAGTGTAAATAGTCACTTCTGAATAGGGGGGCCACTCTCTTACATAGATAATTATATGAAAAGTTTTCATGCTGCACACATAAAACTACTCAAGTGATATGAGTGCTGCAAGTATGATTTAAATGTTAAATTGTAATTGATTGCATGCATATGGCATGCATGCAGTAAGGAAGTGTGGAAACCATGATTTTTATGTTAAATTGGGAAAGAATGTATGCATGTAGCATATGTGCAAAAAGCAAGTGATCACTGATAACTGCACACGTAAATGTTAAGTAACTTGATCAGGATTGCACCATACAAAAGTGGGAGTTCATGAGATTCAAACCCAGGTCTTCATGCCTCCAACTCTCCTGGCTTGTAGTTCAGTGCCTTTAATCACTAAGTCATACTGTCTGAACACACATGTGGCTTGCTTGTACTTCAATACATACTGTATCTGACTACATCTGCATGCATGCAGCATGCTTGTAGCCACTGTCATGCTTTTCAGTTTTCTTTTTCTTCTCTTACTCATCTCAGTTTCACAGTTGAACTGTAGCACTCATACCAATGGAAACACATGTGATTTCCCCAACCCCAATACACAAACCTACCCACAAAACCACCTAATTACTTCTGTCTGGCCAGTGCTTCTACTATTTTCTCTCCATAGTTTCAAATGATTCAACAGAAACAGACTTTAAGGTGCAAACAGAAAAATAGCAATAACTCAACACACACCCACATGGCCAGTTCCCCCCTTGCACACACACTGTAGCGGGTATGGCCATGCTGCTACAGTCAAGCCACCAAGTATAGATACAGTGCAAGCCATTTTACATGGACACTTTTGCACAAACTATTTTTGTCCACTAATGCCGATGTCTGTATTTCCCAATAGGGGGCACTATGACATAAGAAAATACAGTCATGGTCCCTCTCTGCAGCAGCTACTATTTGAGTATTTATTGGCTTCACAGGATTTGGTGTACAGTATTTTGTTTTTGTCTTTAGCTTGATTATAGTGCTTTATAGTGAATTTGTGTTCAATGATTTTGTTTTACAGCAATAGGCAGGTATGTTAGAGCGCACGGGGAGAGAAGCCGTTGTGTAATATTTTACATTTTGTAATTGGCTTCTCTCATGGTTTATTTAGACTCTGATGCAGCTTTTATTGGTTGGGGGTTTTGGTTCAGTGGAACAATGGCTACACTGCTTAATCTGGGTTGGGAATGAGCTGCTAAGATCATTGCTCTGCTTGTGGGGACTGGAATGTCATCAGTCTGTTCCACGTCTTGCTCATTGTCTCCAAGATGGCATAGGGAGGAGGAATTAGCTCCTTGAGTGAGGTAGGTGCCAGCAGCTCACACTGAATGGTAGCACAACAAACAGTGACCTGATCTCTGGCAAAAGACTATTTAATCACAAGCGATTAGTGAGTTAGCAAGCTGCCACAATTGAAATGAGCTGTTAATCGGTGTCATAGGCTGAAGTTAATTACCCCAGCTATCCATGGTTTCCAGCATTCAAGGTCCATGTTACATGGAGTAAACAATTAAACTAACATAGGGACTGGTTTTGGTTTCAAGAAAATGTCCGTCTTTGTCGATTGTCCACGTTAAATGCATTCATGCTATTTGGAGTGGACTGTATAATTAAAAAGTCTATTACCTGAGTACTAAGGAGCCAGAGGCAGGAGGTTTTAAGAGATGATATCCATAGGTCAGAGTGCTGAGGCGTACACCCTTGAAATGAATGGAGTTATTTTTTGTTACTGTTTTATACATTATTATGGTGAGTTGGAGAATAATGAAGGCCACTGTTCTACTAACAAGGCCCCTGTTGGTCAAACAGTGGCCTTTAATCTGTAACTTCCCATTAATAATGTATAAAATAATAATAGAACAATACCCCCATTTATTAAAATGATACACACACCAGCATTTTCCTTTGCCCTTGGTCATAATGTGCCTGAGCATGGGGATGTGGAGGTCAGCTTCATTGGGGGGGCATAAGCCTGATTACAGTGGGGCTCAAATCGTCTGTGCATACCATACTGCTCAACTGTCTGTGAATGGAAGAGTCAGCTCTAGAATGTCTGTAAGATCTCTCAGAGGTACAACTTATTTGTTTTGACTGAAAAGTGATACGCAAATCAGGAAAAATTCAAATGTAAAAGAGTCATCTGTATCTATACCAGAACAGTGCATCAGATTTGGGCTTAAACCCACCCAGTTACTAACCAATTGTTTTCCTGGCTGAAGTTCTGCCCCCCCCAAAATAAGAACTTTGTCCTGATGTTTCACTCCTACTCCATTCCATTCAATAACCATCCCCTAAGGGTCATGAAACCACCCAAAGGTGAAGAAACATTAAAAACACATTAATATTTCAGTCCTTCCTCCTTCCCCAGTCCCCCTGTAAAAAAAAATATTTACTTTTACTTACTTGTCCATATGGCCAGAACCTGCAGGCTGGCACAGTGTGCCGCCAGCCCAGTTTTCAGTCTGTTCCCCCTCTCTCCTTCAACCAGAAGCTGGATGCTAGAACTGGATGCTAGAGACTGGAAATGACACCACAATCTGCACAGGGGTTGTATACAGACCTCCATGTCAGGGGGAGGGAATGGACAAGGATATAATAGAAGGCATACTTAGGATGGCAGAGAAAGGGGAGATACTGTTAATGGAGGAACCTTAATATGCCGGATGTCAACTGGAGCACCTTTGCTGCAGCCACATCCAAAAGCAGGGCCATTCTCTATACCCTTCAGGTGGCATGCCTCAGACAGCTAGTTTTGGAAGCTACTCATGAGGGAGCAATCTTAGACCTCATACTCTCAAATGGGGACAGTGAAAGGATCTCAGATCTAGAAGTGGCTAGCCATTTGGGAACAAGTGACCACCAAACAGTGTGGTTCACGATAAACTCAGCTACAGATTCAAGCCATACAAAAGTGAGGGCTCTGGACTTCAGGATGGCTGACTTTGGCAAGATGGGAGAGTGCCTTAGAAAAACACTAGCAAACAGGCTAGAAGGAGGGGTGGAGAAACAATAGGGAAATATCAAAACTGCCATCATAGAGGCAACAAGCCTTTGTGTGATGCAAATTAATCAAAATGAAAGAAAAAGCCACTATGGTTCTCAAAAGAGGTGGCGGTAAAAGTTAGGGAGAAAAAGATAGCATTTAGTAAGTATTAGGAAACACAGAAGGAGCAGGACAAAGAACTGTACCAGTTAAGGCAGAAGGAAGCAGGGATGGTAGTCAGAATAGCAAAGCCCCAAACTTAGGAAAAGGTAGTCAATTCAGTTAAGAAGGGGGATAAAACCTTTTATAGGTATATCAGGGAGAGTAGAAAGACAAAGGGAGGGATAGTGAGGCTGAATAGAATAGAAGGTGGGTGGTCAGAAAGGGACAGTAAAAAAGCAGGGATACTGAATGAATACTTCTGTTCAGTATTCACAAAAGAGGAGGTGGGGGAGGTGCCTAATCCAATTAACAGAAGCAGTCTGGATAGGGGGGTCGATCCCAGTCCTTTCACAAAAGAAAGGGTTCTGAATGAACTCCTGAATCTGAAGGTGGACAAAGCAATGGGGCCAGATGGAACTCACACCAGAATTCTAAAAGAATTAAGCAGAGAACTAGTGACACCACTGACTACCCTTTTTAACAAATCATGGGAGGATGGTGTGGTACCTGAGGACTGGAGGAAGGCAGATGGGATTCCCCTTCATAAAAGTGGGACCAAGACACAGGCAAGAAATTACAGACCTGTCAGTTTGACCTCTGTGGTAGGTAAAGTGATGGAATCACTTCTGAAGGAAAGAATTGTTGAGTAACTAGAGGCCAGTGGGACACAGGACCCAAGGCAGCATGGGTTCACAGAAGGAAGGTCATGTCAGATGAATCTATTTGATTTCTTTGATTGGGTGACCAAAGTAGTAGACCAGGGAGGGGCTGTGGACATGGCCTACCTAGACTTTAGCAAGGCATTTGACACAGTTCCACAGAAAAGATTAATAGTCAAATTAACCAGCATGGGAGTGGATCCCAGGGCGGTAGCCTGGGTAAAACATTGGCTGGACAACAGGACATGGAAAGTAATTGTAACCGGAGTCCACTGTGAAGAAAGAGGGGTTATTAGTTGGGTACCGCAGGGTTCAGTACTTGGTCCAGTCCTTTTTAATGTCTTTGTAAGTGACATTGCAGAGAGAGTGGAAAGAAAAGTATGTCGCTTTGCAGATGACACAAAGATCTCCAACAGGGTTGATACACAGGGAGGCGTTAAAAGGATGAGAAGGGACTTGGCAAGGTTGGAGGAATGGTCAGAAGTATGGCAGCTTGGATTCAATGCAAAGAAGTGCAAAATAATGCACCTGGGAAACAAAAACTCAGGGGAAGAATACACAATGCGGGGGAGGTAGTAACAACAACAAAAATGGTAAGGGAACTGGAGGTAATCATATCAGATGACCATAAGGTTGGCAAGTAATGTGAGAAGGCAGAAGGGAGGGCTGTGGGGATAGTGGGATGTATAGGGAGAGGCATCACCAGCAGAAAACAGGAAGTTGTTATCCCCCTGCACAGACAGTTGGTGAGATCCCATCTGGAGTACTGCATCCAGTTCTGGAGACCCCATCTCCGCAAGGAAATAGACAGGATGGAGGCAATTCAGAGGAGGTCAACTAAAATGGTGCAGGGTCTGCAAGAGAAGCCATGCAAGGAGAGACTGAAGAAGCTTAATATGTATACCCTTGAGGAAAGGAGGGAGATGGGGGACATGATAGAAATGTTTAAGTACCTCAGTGGAATCAACAAAGTCTAAGAGGGTAGCATCTTTCAGAAAAAGAGATGTGCACAAACAAGGGGACACAATTTGAAGATAGAGAGGGGACAGCTCAGGGGCAATGTGAGGAAGTATCTTTTCACAGAGATAGTGGTGGATGCATGGAACAGCCTTCCAGAGGAGGTTGTGGGGTCTAAAACTGTAGGAGAATTCAAGAATGCATTGGACAGACATAAGGCAATTTTTGTTGGGGGGTAGGAAGAAATAGGCTGTTGGTTAAATAGGATCTGCAACTTATCCTGTAGGTAGTTAAATGGGCAGGCTAGGTGCACCATGCGGTCCTTATCTGCAGTCAAAGTCTATGTTTCTATGTTTGTATGGCCATCACAGGTCTCCAACGTGATCCACAACCAAGTCATCTCACCAACCAAACCCACCCAACCTGGCTTGCTTGCTTCTTGCTTGGTTGCTGCTGTGGCTGCTGCTGCACTGCACTGCACTGATAAAGGCCTATGAAGGCCACTGACACCACTGTCACCACTGCTGCTAAGCCTAGCTTGCTGCCATGGGGGTCTGTGCTCTTTTTCTTGCATGGCATGTCTAGTAGAGTAAGTAGGCAGCCTAGTCTTGAGTTTGCTTCCAGCTCACCCTCTGCCTGTTCAGCCACCAGGTGAAATGGAGACTCAGTAAGAGTAGACCAACACAAATATGCTGCCACAACACTGCTATTGAGAGTTCAGTGCTCACCGACTCCTCCAAGCTGTAGTGTGCAGCCTGTCTGCTCTGTGGTGGGAAAGACACAGTTGCACTTGCAAGACTCATGCCCTCTTTTTTGGGTGGAGCTCATCCACATCACATGTTATTGTGTGACCACTAATAGGTGGAGAGAGTGGACAACACAATACAGACACAGTTGACTTTGGAGAGTACCTGCAGCGTGAGCCCACACAGGCCAGGTGGGCACTTACTGTGCAAAATATTAAATCTAAATCTAATGCCTTTATTGCCACACCATAAGAACAACCTTGGCACAAATACGGGGGCAAGTGCCTGGGCCCTACCTAAAAGGCATCCCTGCTTAATGGTAGAAATTTATTCTTAGGTGCTAATGCAAAGGTTTCCACTGTGTTCTGAGGTATTGTATCTCCATGTTTCATGATGTGTCCTGATCATCATGTGGGCTAGTGTCCCTTATTGTCCCTCATTTTGAGTGTCTATGTCCCTTATTTCAGTGGCAAAATGTGAGGTATGGTGTATGCTTCCAAGACACTACACAGCACAAAGAGTGCTAAGCATGGCCATAGTGTATATGCTCAATACGGAAGCACCAATTTATGTCAGCAGCGACAATGCCAACCTCCCCCACAGCAATGGCACAATACCAACACAGGTATTGTACCTCCTGTTCTGTGGGTGTTTTCTGTGGAGGGCTGCACTCCAACACCCCCATGTGGGGGGGCTCTGTCACCCACACCCCCCAGACTTTAAGATTCCAACTCCAGGTTGGAGTTGGTCCAGGGATGGGGCGGAATATTGGGGGAAGTTGAAACATGGAAAAAGGACCATTACCTCAAATGTCGCCATAATGATTTTTTTTCCTGTTTTGCCATTGGGGTGTTACCATAAAGGGATGCACCACTCAATACAGAATGAATAAGGGAAAGTAAGTGAGACTAAACAGTCATGGAGATACAAATTTCTAGCACTAAATATGCATAAGGGACTTGCCTGGTCCAGAATAAAAAGGATAAGCTGCACAATACAGAGGCCCCTCTTTGAAAATCTGGAATAGGGGATGTTGACTGGCTTTATCCTAGGCATTTAATGTAGTAAGCAAACAATACTTTACAAATAAATGGTGATTTAATGACAAAAATCAAAAGCAATTAAACAACTTGCAAAAGGATCAGAAAGCATGAGTTTACTTATTTTTATGGGAATCCAAATAAAAATGTATTTTAATGACTCTAATTGCTAGCAGTAGTATAAGAAATAGAAACTTATGTGTTTTTTAGATGTAATTTGTACCAGCTTAGCTGCTGCACACATGACAAGTGTGCAGCATGTGAACCTGATGTGGTTTAAATGATATTCACACCAGCTTAACTGCTGCACGCATGTCAAGCGTGCAACATATGAACCTGATGTAATTTTTAGATGCTCACACCAGCTAACCTGCTGCACACGTCATGTTTGCAGCATGCAAACCTGATTTGTTTTTTAGACCTGGTTCACTTAGGATCACTTTGTGTATGTGAGCTGCATGTAAACAATGCACAATTAGTGGCATGCATTCTGCATGTACACAGCACACCTATATTTCTGTAAGGGCAATGTTTAACAAACAATGTAGTTTCATCTCTACTGTAGCATGTCATTTTCAAACTCACCAAAGTCAAATGTATAACAACTTAGATCTTAGATCCCTATATGCCAGAAGATCTGACCACTGACACATTTTTGTCCAAAGGGTTAAATGGGGCAGGACATGTACCTAATTGTTTGAATGCTTTTATGAAGTCTATCATATCCCCTCTCTCCCTTCTTTCCTCCACTGAAATCACATTGAGGCTTTTCAGTCTCTCATCATACTCCTTGCCCTAATGTCCATTGATTGTTTTTGTGGACCTTAATTGCTCTTTCTAAATGCTTGCCTATCCTTTGATGCAAGCCCCAGAGCTGTGCACAATATTCCAGATGGGGTGTCAGTCACTAGTTATCTATACTGTGGCACTATAACATCTCTTTTTCTGCTTAATAATCCATTTATCTTTGCACCCCATTATTCAATTACACATACCATATACAGTATGTCCAAACAGAGAAAATGTCTCTGCTACCAGATGTGCCAGACTAAAGGGATATCACTAAAAACTATAACATTCAGCACAATCCACTACATAACTAAAATTCTTTATTTATAAAAAAAAATTAGAAAATGTACAAACATGCAAAATGTGTTGTTATGCCTGAACAAGAGAGCTGAGTGTTCCTGGTCACATATCCCATGTTACCAGGAACATCTCTCTTGCATCATCTTACCATGAATCCTGTCTGCATAATTTCTTGTACCCCACTTGTGATAGCCTATTTACTGCTTTCCGGTAATGGTCCTTTGTCCCCCACCATGAATACCAGGCCGAGTAATTATATGAAGCATATGTTTTCTGCCCATCATCTTCCACTACCTTCCCCACCTTAGACCGCCTACAATTCCAGCTTTCATCTTCCTTTTTTACCATAATATAGCTGAACAATTCCTCACCCAAAATCATCAATGAGGCAAAACTCTGTATTTGCCATCTGGACCACCCATTTTGCCAATTTTAACTTCCCCTTATATTCCACACATTCCTCTCCCCTTGCCTTTCTTGAAAGTCCTTTGTTTGGCTCTTACTGCCTCCCCAGTGACACTAGAAAACCATGCTGGCCTCTGGTATCCATTTCTATGTCTCTCCACATACATGAGTCAGTCACCTCCAATATGATACCATTTACTTCAGTACTTCAGATTCTTCCACTACACTTTTGATCCCCCCTCCATACCATTCAGTTTTTCTGAACCCATTTCTTAATTTTGTCTATGTCTTTCCTTTTAATATCCAGGGCCACAGCCTTCAATGAAGGTCTGCAATTGCAAAAGACCAATTAAACCCAAGCAGATTTCCAGTCAATAGTGGTTCCCTCATCATGCTTCTCCAACCACCAACAATTTGAAAGCACCAAATCAAGGACAGCATCCCATCTTGTGGATTCTCTGATACATTGCCCCCAAAGAAGTCCAGCATTATTTCTTACAGTGCCCGATTTATGGCACTCTTCACTGATGGGATAACCCAGATAATGTCAGGTAAATTCAGGCCACCCACAACAACTACCTCCCTTTTTTTCTCTCCCTCCTAATTTCAATCTTTGATTCTCTATTCCACCCTCTGTCTGCTCCGGTGGTCTGTAGATCACACCCATCCTTACCTTTTTTTTTGCAGCTGTTATAAGCTGTACCCAAATCAACTCAGCATTCTTTTCCTCCTCCTCCCCCTTAGAATCACTATCTATGATGGCTGCTGTGCCCTCCATAATATGAAGGGCTACTTTTCCCATCTACTTGTATCCCTTTCACTCCCCAATAGGACATGACCTTTGATAACCAGATCCCAATTGTTATTTCTTGCCACTCATGTTACTGTTATTGCCACTAGGTCTAGCCTTGCTTCTGCCAGTATCACTTGGAGCTCATTGATTTTGTTTCCCAAGTTAATACCACTCAGACAGACCACGTTCCATACATCATTCTTGACCCCCTTGATCCCCCATTCAGTTTCTGTACCCAAGCCTTTGCCTTTACCTCTCTTTCTTGATTGAGGACTAGCAAGCAGTACTCATGTGCATCAGTAGAAATGGCAGGTTGCAGATTACAATTTGGCAAGTACAGGAACACAACAAGAAACACTCCAGAGCTGCCTAATCATAAACATTTATTTTCAGTTACATAAATTCAACATGAGTGTGTGACACTAGTGCCACAGCACACCAGGACTTACAAATTATGTTTTGTCAGGGGCAGTTGCCTTGCCTTGAACCTCCTCCAGACCCCACTCCCCAATGCTGATCTGTGTCTGCCTATGCAAATCCTTGTTCCACATGCCCTCAATCCAATTCTGGGTGAGAATTAGCCTTGGCCCCCTTTAACACCCCTCTTCCAAGAGGGTTTGTAGCTCCAGTCTCACCCCCATTCAATCTAAATGCCTGGCTATGAAGACATCAAATTTCTATCTATGTGCACTTGTGCCCTCCTAAGAAGTCTATTTTCATTAAAGAGCCTTCTATCCCAGATGTGAAACATGTCACTTTCAAACCCAGGCTCATCTTCATGACACAACCCCTTCAACCATTCATTAAATTCCTCTGTTGTTTCCTTCCTCACCCTCTCCTTGTCCCCCATATCACACTACTTGAACCTCCAAGAAGACAAGTAATGCTGCTGTCCTCATCAATATTTTCCACAGCTTACCCAAGTGTATTGACTACTTCCATCTCCTGGTTTTCTATATCATTAGTTCCTAAGTTTACTAAGACCTCTGGCTACACTCATTTGAATAATGATCACCTCTGTTCTGAGAATCATCCATCCACAATGAGGCCCCTGCCAAGTATCTGATTTCCCTCCTCCATTTCTTACACATGCACGCCACCTTCTCCTTTTCTGTAACAATGGACTCCTCTACCACTAGTACCTTGCTTCCTGCCTTCACTATGAGGCAGTATAGCGCAGTGGTCTAAGACTCTGAGCTGCAAATCTGGTGACATCCAGCAGACGAGACCTGGGTTTGAATCCCACAGCTTCCACTTAACATAGAAATATAGAAACATAGAATTTGATGGCAGATAAGGACCACTTGGCCCACCCAGTCTGCCCATTTCCCTACCTGATGGATAAGCTGCAATTCCTAGTTAACCAGCAGCGTACTTCTTCCTACCCCCATCCCTTAGAATTGCCTTATGACTGTCCCATGCATGCTTGAATTCCACCACTGTTTTTGACTCCACAACCTCCTCTGGAAGGCCGCTCCATACATCCACAACCCTCTGTGAAAAAATACTTCCTTAAATTACTCTGAGCCACTCTTCTATTCTTCAAATTGTGCCTCCTGTTCTTGCACACCTCTTTTTCTGAAAGATGCAATTCTCTTGGACTTGTTGATTCCCTGAGGTACTTGAAAGTTTCTATCATGTCCCCCTCTCCTCCTTTCCTCGAGGCTATACATATTAAGCTCCTAAGTCTCTCTTCATATGTCTTCTGGTGCAGACCCTGCACCATTTTAGTTGCCCTCCTCTCTGGACAGCTTCCATCCTGTCTATGTCTTTGCGGAGATTGGGTCTCAGAACTGCTTGCAGCACTCAGATGTGTCTCACCAGCTGTCTGTACAGAGGATAATAACTTCTTGTTTTCTACTGGTGATGCCTCTCCTATGCATCCCAGTATTCCCCAGCCCTCCTTGCTGCCCTCTCACATTGCTTGCCCACCTTTAGGTCATCTGATATGACTACCCCAGGTCCCTTTCCATTTTGTTGTTGTTAGTATCTCACCCCCCCGGCCGTGTACTCTTCCCTGGGTTTTGTTTCCAGGTGCATTACCTTGCACTTCTTAGCATTGAATCTAAGCTGCCATACATTTGACCATTCCTCTAACCTTGCCAAGTCCCTTCTCATCCTTTCCACCCCACCTTGTGCATCAACTCTGTTGCAGATCTTTGTGTCATCTGCAAAGAGACATACTTTTCCTTCCAGTCCCTCTGCAATGTCGCTTATAAAGACATTGAAGAGGACTGGTCCTAATACTGAACCCTGCGGTACCCCACTACTAACCCCCCTTTTTTCAGAGTGGACTCCATTTACTATTACTCTCTGTGTCCTATTCTCCAGCCAATTCTTTACCCAGGCTGTCATCTTGGGACCCACTCCCAGGCTGGCTAACTTGTATATTAATCTTTTGTGTGGGACTGTGTCAAATGCCTTGCTAAAGTCTAGGTAGGCCATGTCCACAGCCCCTCCCTGATCAACTACTTTGGTCACCCAGTCAAAGAAATCTATCAGATTTGTCTGGCATGACCTTCCCACTGTGAATCCATGCTGCCTTGGGTCCTGTGCCCCTCTGGCTTCTAGATACTCAACAATTCTTTCCTTCAGAAGTGATTCCATCATTTTTCCCTACCACTGAGGTTAAACTAACAGGTCTGTAGTTTCCTGCTTCTGCCTTGCTCCCACTTTTGTGAAGGGGAATCACATCTGCCCTCCTCCAGTCCTCAGGTACCACCCCATCCTCCCATGATTTGTTAAAGAGGGTAGTCAGTGGTGTCACTAGTTCTACCCTTAGTTCTTTTAGAATTCTGGGATGAATCCCATCAGGCCCCATTGCTTTGTCCATCTTCAGTTTTAAGAGCTCTTTCAGAACCCTTTCTTCTGTAAATGGGCTGGTATCAACTTCTGTATCCAGAGTGTTTCTACTGTTTGTTTTAGGTACATCCTCTTCCTTTGTAAATACTGAGCAAAAATATGTGTTTAGTATCTCTGCCTTTTTCACAGTCACCCTCTGCCCACCCTCCTCCCTTTATTAAGCCTCACTATCCCTCCCTGGTCTTCCTTCTCTCCCTGATGTACCTATAAAAGGTTTTATCCCCCTTCTTAACTGAGTTGGCTATCTTTTCCTCGGTTTGGGCCTTTGCTGTTCTGACTGCCTGTCATGACTTGCATACTGTGTGTCCCTGAGCAAGTCACTTAACCTCCTTGTGCTCCCAAGTCGCTCCTGTAAAAACTCTTTCAGCTTAGTGTGCTATACCTGGTTAAACAACTAAATAAAAAAAAAATCAACTGTTTACTTCCCACTCCCTTCCTAATGATGCTATGCCATTAGATTTCTGTTGATTATGGATACATAGAAATATAGAAACATAGAATTTGACGGCAGATAAGGACCGCTTGGCCCACCCAGTCTGCCCATTTCCCTGCCTACTGGATAAGCTGCAGATCCTAGTTAACCAGCAGCCTACTTTTTCCTACCCCCATCCCCTAGAATTGCCTTATGACTGTCCCATGCATGCTTGAATTCCACCACTGTTTTGACTCCACGACCTTCCCGGAAGGCCGCCCAAGCATCCACAACCCTCTCTGTGAAAAATACTTTTAAATTACCTCTGAGCAGCCCCCTCTATCTTCAAATTGTGCCCCTTGTTCTTGCACACCTCTTTTTGAAAGATGCTACCTCTTGGACTTTGTTGATTCCTTGAGGTACTTGAAAGTTTCTATCATGTCCCCTCTCCCTCCTTTCCTCGAGGCTATACATATTAAGCTTCTTCAGTCTCTCCTGCATGGCTTTCCTCTTGCAGACCCTACACCATTTAGTTGCCCTCCTGGACAGCTTCCATCCTGTCTATGTCTTTGCGGAGACTGGGTCTCAGAACTGCATAGTACTCAGATGGGGTCTGACCAGCTGTCTGTACAGAGGGATAATAACTTCCTGTTTTCTGCTGGTGATGCCTCTCCCTATGCATCCCAATATCCCCCCAAGCCGTCATTGCTGCCCTCTCACATTGCTTGCCCACCTTTAGGTCATCTGATATGACTACCCCCAGGTCCCTTTCCATATTTGTTGTTGTTAGTATCTCACCCCCTGTCGTGTACTCTTCCCCTGGGTTTTTGTTTCCCAGGTGCATTACCTTGCACTTCTTAGCATTGAATCTAAGCTGCCATACATTTGACCATTCTTCTAACCTTGCCAAGTCCCTTTTCATCCTTTCCACCCCACCTTGTGCATCAACTCTGTTGCAGATCTTTGTGTCATCTGCAAAGAGACATACTTTTCCTTCCAGTCCCTCTGCAATGTTGCTTATAAAGACATTGAAGAGGACTGGTCCTAATACTGAACCCTGCGGTACCCCACTAGTAACCCCCCTTTCATCAGAGTGGACTCCATTTACTATTACTCTCTGTGTCCTATTTTCCAGCCAATTTTTTACCCAGGCTGTCATCTTGGGACCCACTCCCAGGCTAGCTAACTTGTATATTAATCTTTTGTGTGGGACTGTGTCAAATGCCTTGCTAAAGTCTAGGTAGGCCATGTCCACAGCCCCTCCCTGATCTACTACTTTGGTCACCCAGTCAAAGAAATCTATCAGATTTGTCTGGCATGACCTTCCTACTGTGAATCCATGCTGCCTTGGGTCCTGTGCCCCTCTGGCCTCTCGATACTCAATAATTCTTTCCTTCAGAAGTGATTCCATCATTTTCAGGGACACTGGTTTACCGCATATGTGGTGATGCGGACGGAAAAGCGGAATTCTGATTGGTTAACGGAAAACGGCGCCAAAACGGAAACTGCCTTTGTTCTCTGGAGCTCCGTGAACACTACTCTATAAATTGCGTGGTAGTGGTTGGAGTTCCTGTTTACGTTGTTGCTTCCCGCTGTTGCTTGACCCATTTTTGCTCCTGACTCGTTCCTGCTCAGAATTCAAAATGTTGCTGTCCCGTTGCTCAGAAGGACCCACTGAAACCCGGACAGTGATCACCATACAGCCATTTAAAAAACAAAGTGAGTCTGCTTTTGTGTTGGTAATGGTATGTTGCTGCAGTATCAGGAAGGAAGGGTTTAAACTGCCAGAAGAGTTACGGTAATTTTTTTAAGAATGTGCATTCTGTATGAGCCTTATTTGCTCGTATACCCTCTCCTCTGACTGAATAAACACCTAATCTGTTTTTTGGGTTTTTTTGTTGCCCGATCGATCTGTAAGGTAAACGCTGCCATGTACAGTGAGGACTGAATGTTCGATCTGATCTATGACCAGAAAGTAGATCCAAACATTTATATTTCTAAACTGTTCCATACAGTCCCCAAGCTGCTTATGTATACAGTTTAAAAAATAAAAAGAAAGTGCATTGTGTCTGATGTGCTCAAATGGGGGGTTGCAGAACTTGCGACTGCAAAACCCAAACTGAATACAAGTAAACACTTTATCTGCTCCTTTTTGTCTTAGTTCCCAAATGAAACTGGGTTAATGCTGTAGTTCTGAAGCTCCATGGGGAGGGAGGAAGACCGGGAGAAGGACCAAAGCTGACTAAACAATTTATCTGCATGCTTCGGCTACTTTTTTTTCCTTTTTGCTTGCCGATATGATTCAGTTTGATGTGATACAATGTGTGCTCTTAGTGAGAAAGACTAAAGTCTATTGTGGAGTGTTTGCATTTACATTGCCCAAATGTGTCCTTACTGCTCCATATAGTCCCAAAGTTTGGTAGTGGACTGAACAGCTAGATCTGTAGAGCTCTTGGGTGTTTTGTTTTTGTATGGTTGCCATATCTGAGAAAGTCCTTGTTTGCAGTCTGTGCTGGACAAATGTGTGCCCTTTATGTTTGGGGTTGTGAGCAGGTTCGTGCTGGTGGGTTGGCGTGGGAAGGTGGCGTGCTGGTGGGTTGGTATGTGGAGCTTGGCCATGCTGGTGGGTTGGCATGGGGGCGTGGCCATGTGGGTTGGTGTAGGGAGATTGAGCGTGCTGCTGTGGTGGGGTGGGGAGTGTGACTGTGCTGGTGGGTGGGGAGCATGGCCATGCTGGTGGGGTGGGGTGTGGAGAGAAGCCATGCTGGTGGGTTGGTGTTGGGAATGTGGTGATGCTGGTGGGGTGGGGTGGGGAGCATGATCATGCTGGGGGGTTGGGAACATGGCCATGCAGATGGGTTGGCATGGGGAGAGTGGCCGTGCAGGTGGGTTGACATGGGGAGCATGGCCGTGCAGGCGGGGTGGCGTAGATAGAGTGGCCGTGCAGGTGGGGTGGTGTGGGGAGAGTGGCCATGCTGGTGTGGTGTGGTGGGGAGTGTGACCATGCTGGGGGTAGGAAGCATGACCGTGTAGGTGGGATGGCATGAGGAGAGTAGCCGTGCAGGTGAGGTGGCATGGGGAGAGTGGACATGCAGGTGAGGTGGCGTGGGGAGAGTGGCATGCAGGTGGGGTGGCGTGGGGAGAGTGGACGTGCAGGTGGGGTGGCGTGGGGAGTGCGGCCGTGCAGGTGGGTTGGCATGGGAGTGTGGCGTGCAGGTGGGTTGGCGTGGGAGAGTGGCCATGTAGGTGGGGTTGGCATGGAGAGTAGCTGTGCTGGTTGGGTGGGAGAGGCGTGTGCAGGTGGGGTGAGTAAGAGGGCTGTGCTGGTGGGGTTGGGGTGGGGAGTGGTTGACCGTGGCACCACTGCTACATAACCACACCCATCAGTCAGGAACCGGATCTCAGAACTGGAGTGATGGGATTTAAATGCACAGTGTCCCACCCAGTAAGGTTCAGCCAGCACCAGTGACCTCACCATACTCCAGCACTCAGCACACAAGTAAGTACAATGCATTTATCAGGCACCTAATTTAATCAATTCTTTTGTGAATAAAAATATTTTCCTTTCAGTTTTTCTAATGAAGTCTGGAAACTCAGTTTGCTTATTGCACTGCTAGGCATATAACTGGTGACAGAAATATGTTGGTGAAGCTTGCAAATTAGGGACAGACTCGGGGGTGAGTGGTTGCAGTTTACCCACCGTAAGTAACATCTGAAACTGCTGCTGTACTGTACATGGGTGGCTAACCACTTGGTATTAGGTTCTAGCATATTGGGGGGGAGGGCTTTTCCTCCTGCGCTCCCATTTCAGTAGGCTAAGGTATCTCATTTGGGGGGATTTACCCCATTCATTGGGGGGGCTTTTCCTCCTGCACTCCCGTTCCAGTAGGCTAAGGTATCTCACTCAAGGGGGGATATCCCCCCATTTACCCCTCTCCATTTCCAATCAGTTAGTTTGATAACATTACTACTACTACTACTCTTAAAGAACGATGCAGAAAAAAGTATGATATAGGTTCTAGCATAGTTTCATACTTCTAAACTAATATGGAGGAGCACTCGGTCACCATGGACACCATGTGAATACTACACCACGACAGAGTCTCAGAATTTACTTCCTGATGAGGTAAATGGCAACCAGGCACAAGCTTAATATATTTTTAGTAAAGGTTGCAATATTTGAGAGGGAAGCCTAAACAAAATGGGAGGAGGGGACAAGTTAAAGATATATTTTTTTTAAAGTTTGCATATTTGGGAATTATTAATGCACGTCCTGAAGGAGAAACATCCAGCAGTATCAAGCACAAATCAAATGTACTCAAGCAAAATGGTATGGAGGGGTGGCCCAGTGGTGCTGTGGTTTGAGGCACTGGACGTCACAGCTCGGGTCATCGGGGGCCGGCAGGGGGGAGGGAAGGGATTGAGCATCTGGAGGACTGCTCTCCCTTCCTGGGGAGGGATCCATGGTTTGCTCTGTTCCTTAGCGGCCCTTGATGGAAGTCGGCAGCAGATGGGGTAGCCACAACATGGGGCAGAGCTGTGGTGGATGTTGGCACACTTGTGCCATGGACATCATTGCACGTTTGAACACTGGAGGGGGAAACAATGCAGACCCCCCCCCCAGGCATTAGGGAGGCGACAAGGGCACCAGGGACCCACGCCCACATCCACAGTGCTGGATCTTCCCCATCCCAATGGCTTCCAGGGCTCCACACCGGACAGGCCCTCTAATCTGCAGATAGGCCACCAGGTAGGTGAGGCGGGCCCTTCCCTGGGAGGTGATTAGGGGGCTGGGAAGTCCTTGTGGGGAGAGCTAGAGGACGGAGGGTCACAGGTGGGGAGTAGAGGGTAGTAGGGTCAAGAGTGCACCTCTGAGAGATGCTGTGGCATCTGGGAAAATAAACAGATTGTAAAAAAAAAAAAAAATTCATGGAGGGGTGGTAGAAAAGGCTCACCTACCCTGAGGTCCCAAGAAAGATAGAAAAGCGATAGCCAGCTCCTGGCACCTTGCCAGGAGCCGATAACATCTTTAATGACTTCACCTCATCCCTAGTGCTCGACTACCTCAACCTGAAAAAATCTGCTACTACATTCTGGGTCCCCTGAGCCAAGTCTTTGATTAGTGGGTGGGCTAGTGCCAGATATGTAGTCAGCCCTCCCTCTGCTAAGCTCCTCAGCCTGCTCGACTGACTAAACAGCTCATCACTAAGAAGGTGGTGTGAGTAGGGCTGGTGTGATTGATGATGAGGGTGTGGGCCAGGATGGTATTATCAGTAGTGACACCAGGCAGTCTGACCAGTAAGACTACCAAGCATCACTACTGACACTCCTCCCTCACGATTGTTTGTGCCGGCTCCACGTGCACTCCCTTTAGTGATCAGATGCTTAGCAAGTGGAACAGGCTGGATAGCATAACAGGTGTGTGTGTGTGTGTGTGTGTTTGGGGGTGACTGGCTATTTGCAGTAGCCCCCCTGATCAATGACTGGGCTTGGTGGTACACAGGATGGTATAGCAGATTCTTTTAACTTGAAGTAGTAGGATACTTGGGCTAAGGAGGGGAATGTCATTAAAGGTGCAGTCAGTTTCTGCCAGCTATCACATTTGTTACCAGGAGTGAGAATTCAGAGAAGGAGTAAGTGGGTGGGCAAAAGTTTGGACTCAGGAGGGAAGGTGACCAAGAGACTAGCCCTGCATCTGGCCATCTGCAGAGGAGGAGGAAGACTTCTACTTCCTGAATAGTGAGTACTCCTTGCTGAATACAAATACAGACAAGTATTCTTTGCAGGGACAAATATTTTGGAAGCCCCAAATTTTTGGTATTCAGGAATTAAAATTATCCGCTACTCACACACATCTAGTACAAGGGACTGCTGAGCACTGAAGATACAGAAGTTTCTGTGTGAAGATTAGGGACAGTTGGAAGTTACAAAATGCTATACAAAAAAAGATGTAAAGAGCACCTTTCTTAGCTCTGGTGCTCACAGCCACGAAGGACCCTTACCCGACTCCGAGTTTTCTGCTGTTAAAAATTAAAAAAACATTTTTATATGGTGCCATTTTTGGGACAGAAGAGATGGTATTTTTGCTCCGAGAAGCAGAGCCCCGATCTCTTCTACTTTCCGGTTTGGAGACACGTCCCCATACTTTCCCATGCTGTTACATCCCATTGTGCTAGTGTGGGTGGGGGTGCACTCCATATTGCCTGTGGAGCGTGACCTCATGCTAGCATGTTGTGATGTAACAGTATAGGAGTGTGTGGGGGTGCGTGTCTCCAAACCAGGAAGTAGAAGGGATTGGGGGGCCTGCCTTGAACTCGATACCATAGTTCAAAACTGGCCCCTGTTTACATAATTAGTCTCTATGCTGTTTTCCACTGCTTTCTGCTCCTTTAGTCTGGCCACGAGTCATTGTGGAGTGAGTGTGCACCCGTTCCTAGAAGTGGCTTTGAACCTCTTGTGGGTTTAGTCAGCATTTGTCCCTCACCATGCCATATATCAACCTAGTTGCCCTTTCCCCGAGTCTGTGGTGGTGGTGTAGACTGAACCTTGTGCTGCAGCTGCTTGATCCATGTCCATATTTCTGGTCGCTGCTCCTCCTGATGTAGGTCCATCATCACAAATATTAGTACGATGATCCAACTGGGGAAGCATGCTGATGTCAGTGCTGTGGGACTGCAGCTTAATTGCTTATGTCTGTGAAGAGAAAATAAAATTGCTTGCTGCCACAGTATGGGTAAAATCCCTTCTACTGGGTGTTTGCTCCCCCACTGTGTGGTCTTCTCTAGTTTGTGCCCCCTTTCTGCTGCTCCCAGTGTGTGCCCACTGTGTGCCTTAGCTAGCTGTGAGCAGGGGGTGGCTCCTGTCCATTTGTTTTCGGGGGGTTGATGTCCATGTTTGGTTTTGGCTGTGTCTGGGGAGGGGGTGTTGTGTCTCGAAGAGAGGGGTTCTGGCCATGTCTGAGGGGATTCTGTCCATGTCTCTGGGGGATTCTGGCCATGTCTCTGAGGTTTGCTGACTCTGAGCTGGGAGGGTCTGTCCATGTTTGAGTTCTCTTGACATCAGCTGGTAGTGGTTGCTGTCTGTGTTGGGGTGGGCTTTACCAGTGGGGTCTCTGGGGCAGGGCATCTGGTCCATCAGGGTGAGACTGGGGGTGGTGGTGGTGGTGGTGTGGTACCGTGCTGGAAAATGGTTCTGGCCTCTGGCGATGGAGGAGAGGGGTGGATGGGCAGAGTGGCACAGAACCATTTTTCCCACATGTGCCAGTCCGCTGGGTCCGTGCCATGCTTGCCCCTCGTACAAGGGACTGAAATGTTTCTGTAGCAAAATTAATGACTGAGGAGGTATGAAATCCTACAGTGGAAACTATTTACAAAATCTTAATGTGTATGCTCATGTAGTTTCACATTATTGTGTGATTCGACAAGATGTTCTGTGGTCTGTCCTCCTCATTTAGCACCCTGGTCTGTGACCTAGCCAGTCTCTGGGGCAGGGGAAGGTACATTGTTTGGTGGTCTTGGGGTGGTTTGCTGGGAATGTGTCTTAACTATAAAATGCATTACTTTATTTACTGTTTTATACTTCTTGGACCTGCTTCACCCTGTCTCCACCCTAAATATAAATACAGTTTCAAAAAGTCATTTTGGGTGGTCTCTGTTTGTGTCTGCGTGTAGAAGAATAGAGACGCACACTCGGACAAAAACTTTATTATGGGCTGGCAGTATAGCCTAGAGGTTAGATGAATGAGGTGTGAAAGAGCATGACACATCCAGCAGACCAGACCTGAGTTTGATTCTCACAACCTCCACTTGCATACTATGTGACTCTGAGCAAGTCACTTAACCTCCCAGTGCTCGCAGGTCGCCCCTGAAAACAGGTACTTATACCTAGTGGGCCTTACCCAGTTACCAAAGACTAAAAAAAATAAAATTAAACCACAACAAGTCAACCATGTCCATGTTTCATCTGTGCCCTTCAAAACTGTTGGATGAGACAATTTTGAAGTAGTTGCTGGTGGGGGGGAGGAGCATTCACGGCAACCTGGGCTACCACAACCAGGCCCACCACACAATGTCATAGCCAGGTGATGCTAATAAAAAACACCAACCAAGTACTTACCTTTCAGGGTGGGTCCTGCATGGCTGTGCATGGGTATCTGGAGGTGTCATCCCCACAAACTTCCTGTGGTGTCTGTTCTCTTAGGTGGTGTGGTGGGACTGCCTTGGTGCCAGTGCAGTCCATGCTTGCTGGATTGGGAACTACAGAGAACACATCCGGGAAAGGAGAGCAGTCTTCCAGATGCTCAACCCTCCCTCCCTGCTGACCTGAGTAGTTCCCGAACCAGGTGTGGTGCGAGGTGTGGCGTCCAATGCCTCAATCCTCCACACCACCAGGCCGTCCATGACAATGAGTTTTTAAAGGAGAACGACCAGCAGAGGAGAAGCCATGACTGCTGCACAGATGGGGGCTTCACCTCTCTGGTCCCACCTGAAGGCACTAGATTAAATAAATAAATCTTTGTACCTGACACTCAAACTGGTAAATTCTCCGGTGTACCCTGCATTTAAATTTTTAATGTTGACCCAACCTTGCCCTTCCTCAATAGTGCCCTTACATGGAGAGAAAGTTTATATCTCAATGCACTTTTATAAATCCCATGGTGCCTAGGCACCATTGTTCGCCCATTGTGTATTGAGGAAGGAGCTAGGCAGCGTCATCAGCTTGCAGCGCTATGAGCAAGAGTGCTTCAATCATCATGTTCAATAAAGCCATAAAATGCCGGGTGCATCGGAGGATGTACCAGTTTGTACTAGTGATCAGGCACAAATATTAATTTTATTTATGTTGACTGCTGAGGGGATAGGAGAGATGAAGCCCCGATCTGTACAGTGGTCATGGCTTCTCCTCTGCCGGTAGAACACCTTTCATGTCTTTGAGCGCCAACATGAAAACTAAGAGGCTCCATTTTCATGAAGACCAAGTCAGAAAGTGGCCAATGTACTGTAGGTGCTACTCCAATTGGTTTATTCTTGTATCTCTCCATTAGCATCTTCATTAATCACTTGTGGATTTTTAAATTGGATGCACTTTGTTCACAATAAACCAATTCAGGCAGCTTAAATGTTAGGGACTGAACCGTGAGGTCCACCTTGGCGTCTGGTGGTTCGGCTTAATTCATGTCTGAGCTCTGGCAGACAAGCTTTGGGACATGGCATTGTACAAGTACTGTCATGATGCCTCTGTGGCCATCACACCTGAGGCCGTGGGGGCTTCAGTGCTGCAGCTGCTGCTGTCACACCTGAGGGGTGGGGGCTTCAGTGCTGCACCACCTGCCACCACACTTGAGGGGGGGCTGCAGTGCTGCACCTGCTGCCGTCACACCTGAGGGGTGGGTGCTTCAGTGCTGCAGCTGTCACGCCTGAGGGGTGGGGGCTGCAGTGCTGCACCACCTGCCATCACACTTGGGGGGGCTGCAGTGCTGCACCTGCTGCCGTCACACCTGAGGGGTGGGGGCTGCAGTGATGCAGATGCTGCCGTCACACCTAAGGGGTGGGGACTTCAGTGGTGCAGATGCTGCTGTCACACCTGAGGGGTGGGGGCTGCAGTGAGGCAGCTGCTGCCATCACACCTGAGGGGTGGGGGCTGCAGTGCTACACTGCCTGCCATCACACTTGAGGGGTGGGGGCTTCAGTGCTGCACCACCTGCCGTGACACCTGAGGGGTGAGGGCTGCAGTGATGCAGATGCTGCCGTCACACCTGAGGGGTGGAGTCTGCAGTGCTGCACTGCCTGCCCTCACACTTGAGTGGTGGGGAATATAGTAATGCTGCTGTCACACCTGCGGGATGGGGTGGGTGCAGTGCTGTTGCTTCTCTCACACCAGTGGGGGGGGCCATAGTGCTGCTGCTGCCTTCTCACACCAGAGATGGGGGCCGCATTGTTGTTGCTATTATTGAACCTGAGGGATGGGGCCATAGTTACTGCTGACGCTCACATCTTGTACCTAAAATAACTTTTCATTGGTACAGGGATGGATGGCTGTACAACAGTGGAGGTCAAAACTGCTAAAATGCTTGTTAAGACAGTTAAAAATTGTTAAATAAAGTCCACAAAACAAAACACCGGTAAAAACGGATTTTGGCTTGGCAGACACCGGTGGCAATACCGTTTTTTACAATGTGCAAAATGGAATTTGCCCTTTCTCAATCACGGTAAACCAGTGTCCCTGATCATTTTCCCTACCACTGAGGTTAAACTAACAGGTCTGTAGTTTCCTGCTTCTGCCTTGCTCCCACTTTTGTGAAGGGGAATCACATCTGCCCTCCTCCAGTCCTCGGGTACCACCCCATCCTCCCATGATTTGCTAAACAGGGTAGTCAGTGATGTCACTAATTCTACCCATAGTTCTTTTAGAATTCTGGGATGAATCCCATCAGGCCCCATTGCTTTGTCCACCTTCAGTTTTAAGAGTTCTTTCAGAACCCTTTCTTCTGTAAATGGGCTGGTATCAACTTCTGTATCCAGTGTGTTTCTACTGTTTGTTCTAGGTACCCCCCCTTCCTTTGTAAATACTGAGCAAAAATATTTGTTTAGTATCTCTGCCTTTTCACAGTCACCCTCTGCCCCCCTTTATTAAGCCTCACTATCCCTCCCTTGGTCTTCCTTCGCCCTGATGTACCTATAAAAGGTTTTATCCCCCTTCTTAACTGTGTTGGCTATCTTTTCCTCGGTTTGGGCCTTTGCTGTTCTGACTGCCTTCCCAGCTTCCTTTTGCTTTAACTGATACAGTTCTCTTTCCTTCTCCTTCTGCGATTCCTTGTACTTCCTGAAAGCTTTCTTTTTCTCTTGAACCTTCACTGCCACTTTCTTTGAGAACCATAGTGGTTTCTTACATCGTTTAGTTTTGTTTATTTGTTTCACACAAAGGCTTGTTGCCTCTGTGATGGCAGTTTTTATTATTCCCCATTGTTCTTCCACCCTCCTTCCTGCCCATGTGCTAGTGCATCCTTAGGCACTTTCACCCATTTTGGCAAAGTCAGCCTCCTAAAGTCCAGTACCTTGCCTTTGTGGGCTTGGACTCTATTGCTTTGTTTATTGTGAACCATACTGTTCGATGGTCGCTAGTTCCCAGTTGGCTACCCACTTCTACATCTGTGATCCTCTCTTCATCTCCATTTGAGAGAACCAGGTCTAAGATTGCTCCCCTCGAGTGGGCTCCAATACTAGTTGTCTAAGGCATGCCCCTGTAGGGCATCTAGAATAACCCCACTCTAAGTGGCTGTGGCAACTGCACTCCAGTTAACATCTGGCATATTCAGATCACCCATCAGCAATATCTCCCCTTTTTTTGCCATACTAAGTATACTTTCTATCATTTCCTTGTCCATTTCCTCCGCCTGAGAAGGGGGTCTGTATACAACCCCTGTGCAGATCTGTGGTGCCATTGCCGGTCTCCAAATTTACCCACAGTGCTTCTTCTCCTCCCTGTTTTCTCTTTTGTTCTGTTACTTTGATTCCTTCCCTTATATAAAGAGCTACTCCTCCTCCTCTTTTACCCTCTCTGTCTCTCCTGTAGATAGTGTATCCTGGTATGTTTACGTCCCAGTCATGGTTTTGTGTGAACCATGTTTCTGTGACTGCCACGGTATCCAGATGTTCCTCCTCCATCAAGGCCACTAATTCAGGAAGCTTGTTACTCAGACTACGTGCATTGGTACTCATTGCTTTCCATTTTTTGATGGCTTTACTTTCTGTTGCAGCATCCCCCACTGACCTTTCTACCTTGGTCTTTTTCCCATTTAGTACCCTGTTTTGTAGGGAGAGGCTGGGATTTTCCTGCTGCTCATCAGTGCCTCCCCCCTTGACTAGTTTAAAAGCTTGCCAATGAAGCATTTAAACCGATTGCTCAAAAGACTTGTTCCCTTCCTGGACAGATGCAGACCATCCTGCCAGTATAGGCTGGTGTCCCTCCAGGTGGAACCCCAGTCCCCAATGATCCACTGGAAGAGTCAGGTACCTGCACCTCCTCAGGGGTGCACAATAGTTTGCAGTCATTACTGCAGACCATTTCTCACCATTGTTAGTATTTGCCTGGGTACCACTCCTGTCGCTAACACTCCCTAGCCTCCAGGACCTATGGGCTTCAGGGAGGAAGAATGGTGGAATTTAACTGTAGGCCCCAGTCCAATTTTTAACTCAAAAGGCATGTCTTATGCCATGTGGCATCCAACTAGACTGCTGATCTGTGAATCTCCAGCTGATGAGACATGAAATATACTGCACAGCAGGTTGAATTAGCATCTGTTATATTTGGTGTGAGTAAACTTTCTATACATATTCTCATCTGATAGAATTAGCATAGATGGCATACTCTTCAATGCAGTACAACTGACAATCAGTTGTCCATTACTTTTCACTGTTTATTTTTGTTGATTGTTAGCAATATTTAATACAGAGAAAATAAAAGGATAGTGAAAATAATTTTCTATACAGTACCTTAAGATCACTGCACAGAGAATTGCTACTCCACAGTCCCTGCAATTAATCCTCTACTACTTCCAAATGCCATCTTTTTTTCACAAACTGTAAATGTGCTAGTAGTGTTTAATTCTACCCTCTAACACTGCCTGCATACCTCCCATCTTTACCTATGGTGTGCTTTTGTTGATTTAGGGTTTTGCTGTACTTACGTGTTACACTTCACTTCCCACATCAGAATGTATCTGTTACCAACTCCCCCGGTTTCAAAACCCCCTTCAGTAGTTGGATTTTCACCCTAATTCAGATATGCTTTAGAGCAGCTCATCAGTTATAGCCTGCTATACTGTTTCCAAATATTTCTATTCTGTTGAAGGAATTTCACCATAAACTAGATAGGATTTTGGGCAACTTACCAACCCATTTCACTGTATTAGAATATCCATATTACCAACACCCCTTGCTTCCAACCTCTCTTTGAATAGTTGTACAATTGACCTATTCTAGATTATCAATATTCTGGTACCACAGTCCACTGCATAATACTATAACTGATACCACTGTTACAGGAACACATTTCCAACCCCTTCCTTACCTATTCTGTTACTTTACCTTACAGAGGGCATTAAGCCAACTTATTCCTTACAAAACCAGACACAAGTTTACATTTTTGGTTGTGTTCTAACCACATTTTAGCCCATTCTGAATTATTTTCCCTTAGCTAGAGTGCCCTATGGGAATGTGGAATGTCTTCAGATGCCCTTGCCTACTTCTGTGTCATGGTCCTCAAGCAATGGGTTCACCCACATGAAGAGTCACTTAGCCCTGTTGGAATTAAGTACCAGACTACAGCCATACTAACAGCTGACTGTTGTCAAGTAGTCAACCCTCCCAACGGGGATCTCCTGAGACTAGTTGGTGAAAAGATCCCTGTTCAGGGTTGTGAGTCAAGGTAAAATAAAGACAAAATTAAAATGAAGAAGGTAAAATACCTGGGACAGAAAATCTTGGCTGGCATTGAGAAGGTCTTTCATTCTTGCAATTAAAGATGTAAAAGGAGGTGTATTGTTTTTGTTGCCTTCTGATGTCATGTCTGTTTTTTACCATACCATATCAAAACCCAAAGTGATGCCATGTTTTATATTAGAAAGCAGTTTGTGCAAATCAGTTCCATCTAGTGGTGAAAACAATCACAGAGCTAAACTAATACTAAGACATTGTAACAGCAAAAGAGGTCTTTAATTGATTGATTGATTGATTTATGTGTGTTTATTTATTTATTTAGCTATCTGGCTTTTGTTGACCAGGTAAACTCACTTAACCAGGAGCTCCCGACCTTTCTAGCACTAAGGACCCTGATAACTAGATAGAAAGACAGACAGATAGACAGATGAATAGAGAGCATGAGAAAGAGAGACAGAATGACAGGCAGACAGATAGATGGAAAGACAGAAAGACAGATAGACAGACAAGAGAGATAGACAGACAGACAGTCATATAGATAGATAGATAATAGATAGATAGATAGATAGATAGATAGATAGATAGATAGATAGATAGATAGATAGATAGATAGATAGAATGAATGATAAATAGGTACATACAGTTAGGGAACAATGTTTTCAACATTTGTCCTGTACAAATAATACATTAGCAAAAATAGAAGATAAGGTATATCATTAATAACTAGGGGTGTGTGAAAAAATAATTCCACAGGCTGAATTTTGGTCAAAGTCATATTTTCGCTTCTGTGATAGTTTGGAAATCACTTTGCCAACTTTTGCAGAAGTACCACTGAAAACTCAGGAATGAACACTGTATAAGAAATAAGGGTTAATGTGTTAAACTGCAAGAAAAAAACTCTGCAGAATTGGTAACTGTCAATGTTCCGTTCTGCAGTTTATGTATTAAACAGCAGGGGAGAAGACTTTTTTTTCAGATATCATGTAAAATGTCCACAGTTCATAATTAAATGTGAGTACTAGATGGAAATCCATAGTTATTTGGCTAAAAGTTCAGAATTCTCCCGCAGGTGAAAGAGTGGAAAGTTCCACAAATTTTGGGGAAATTTCATGGAACTTCCATTACAGTCGAAATCTGCACTTTCACCTACCCCTATTAAATAACTTAAACATTTTAAACAAATTTTGCAATACGGTCTTAGTACCAAATAGTGTTTATTTTAAACAGTTGAATGATCAAATACTTTTTTGAGAGTACTGTTATACTTTTGCACCATTCTTTTTTGTTATGGATATCACCTGGTAGGTGGTTTAAGGATTTGGTGACACTTTCCTGTATAGAAAGGCTAGGTAAACCAAAGGAATCTCTTCTCATTACAAGTCATAATAGAATGCAAAGGCTTGCACAGCTTGCTTCAAGGGGTTCATCAAAAGATCCAAGTACAGAAAAGAAAAATAAGCACACCAAGCTGCTTTGAATATTCAAAAATGTTTTATTGCACCAATGGTAAATGCAGAAAGTGTACAGCTGTTAGAGTTCCTGAGTGGGCAAACCAGCTACACACTGTGCAGTGGCATTAGAACATGCCTTCCTCAAGGGGCAGAGTATTCATGCCCTGATTGCTTTAAACAGTAAATACAAATCAGGCATCCATATGCATAATCCAGTTTGCATACTTGAAGACGTATGCATGAACAGAGCAGAAAGAAGGATGAAACTGCAATAAATATACAATAAATATACAGTACAGAGTGCATTGTGACTAAAAAGCATTACAAGAATTTTTAAAATAAAAAAAGGGAAAAGGACAAAACCGCTAACTGTTTCTAAACACTGACCTAATCTCATGTTCTGTCATATGTAATTACAGTATGTAGTTAATAAAAAAAAATACAAAAACTTGCTTAGTAAAAGCCACATCTTATAGAAATAAACTCTGGCCAGAACCAATAGGGCTGCAGTGAAGAAATTTGGGTAAAAAATTTTGAAAATTCCCAAAGTTACAAGCAAGCATTTGCAAAATGTAACATAGGCTCATAAATTTGCTGTTTTATAATATTATGGCACCAAATTTTCAACATGGCCTTTATTATGTCCCTGCCTCATGAAGATGGGAAGAGAAAATGTTTAACTCCTGACTTAAAGGTGATTTTGTGCAGGGACTGCAAAATCAACTTTTAGGACACAAAAACACATTTTGGGCAGGAGTTGAAAAATGACAGCTGTCACATTCATGAGGTGCTGTAAAGAAATGGCTATGTTGAAAATTTGGGATAAAAATATTGCATATTACCAAAGTTATGAGCCTGTGTTCACAAAATTCAATATAGGATCATAACTTTGTTGTTTTTAAATATTTTTGCACCGAATTTTCAACATAGCCTTATTCATTTTCAACTCCTGTCCAAAACGTGATTTCGTGCAGGGACTGCAAAATTACCTTTCGGATGTAAAAAAGAAACATTTTGGCCAGGATTTGAAAAATGACAGCTGTCACACTCGTGAGGTGCTATAAAGATATGGCTATGTTGTACATCTGGGGCAAAAATATTGAAAATTATCAAAGTTATGAGCCTGCATTGGTAAAATTCAATGTAGGGTCATAACGTTGTTGTGTTTTAATATTTTTAAACCAAATTTTCAACATAACATTCTTATGACCCCACCTCATGAACAAGGGAAGAGAACATTTTCAACTCCTACCCAAAAGGTGATGTTGTACAGGGACCACAACTTCACCTTACAGGAAAGATCTGCCTAATGAAAGTGTAATTGTTTATGAGGTGGGTCCCAAAGAAGGCATGTTGAAAATGTTGTGGAAAAATAGATAAAAATGGCCAAGTTATGACACTAAGTTCAAAATCCTATTGAAATACATTGAACCGCTTAACTACTTCCTCAGTTTGCAGTCGGCTTTAATGAGTGAAGAGCTGTCTGCAGTCCACAGAAAATTATGGCACTGGACCCCCAGTGGGTAAGTAAGGGCTTGTGGGGGGTGGGTTGGTGGGTGCTGAGAAGGAGGGTTGGGTGGGGGTCACTAATAGCCCAAAAAGACATTGATGGATGGTTTTCTTTTTTCCAGGTTCAGGAAAACATAGGAACAAGGATTCCTGATAATGGTACTAAGTGATTGGGCACCCGCAGTGTCACTTTTATGTTTCTGGGGGTGGAGTGGGGTGATGGGTGCTGAAAAATCAGTGGACATGAAGGAACACAGCGCACTCTGCTTTGTTCAAAATGGCCAACCACTGTAATGTAGATGAAGCAGTAGTCGAGCATGTGCAGTACAGTTTGATGGCTATCTTGGACATGGCAGAGTGTGCTGTGTTCCACCATGACTGCTGATATGAAAAATAGTGCCTCACAACTTCCAATCTAGATAAGTGGAGTGCTTCGCAGTCCCTGAGGAGACTGTGGTGTGACTCCATTATATTGTTCAATGGGAAGGAATGTGCTGAGTCCTTTTCTCATAGCAAGAGGTCTGCAGGGCTCTGCCCACTGCAGCCCTAAAAAGTGGGACAAAATGACACATTTGATTTAGGGAATGTGTGGATAAAAACTAGGTCACACTGGATCAGAGTCACGGAAGTTCTTTATACCAAAAACTATTGTGGCCATGCTGATTGCATCACTAAAGCTAAAAAATCCTGAACTTTTACATCACCTTACTATTTTATAACATTTTGTGTGCAGTCCCTAACCATGGCAAAACTGGTGCACACTGGTGTCCCAAATGGAGTACTAACATTCTAAATAAATAGCTGCATATGGCAGAAGTACTTCAAAGACACTTGATTACTGATTCTTATATCAGTTCATTATACAGGACACATACTGCAAAAAAAAGTTGACTTAGTGGGAATCCTCAATACTACTGACCATGACCAGACCAGACTGAGGACCCCTATTCCCAATCATAGTAACATTTTCAACAGTTTTTCACATTGTCCAGTATTAATTAGGAATAAAATTTCTTGAATATACAGTATATGTAAATGTTGTAATTTAGTTTATACATTTTGTGTTTATTTTTTTGTGCCTTATCTGAGTAAACCACTACGTGAAGGTTTGAGGACCCCCTGAGAGCCATGAACCTCAGGCTGAGAAACAATGCCATAAACAAAGTAATAATCTATTTTTAGGTCTACCTTGGGTGGGTGGCTCATTTGATTACAAGTTTGAAAGTAATGTGACACTGTAACCTCACAGATATGGGGAATTCCCTTGAAGCTCCATGGTTAGAGATGCTGGGGTGATTGTCAAAAGCCCTCCCCCCTTCATTTTTTGGATGTGGGTACCAAAATCTGACAGAATTCTGCACTTCTATCAACAAAATATACACAATTCCCTCAGTTGCAACAGAAATTGCCATATACTGCAGGAATCATTGCAAATGTGTGTAGATGTCTCTGAATAGCATGCAGACACCTATACGCATCTGCATGGATGCAGCATGCATCTGAAATACAGATGCAAGTGTTGCATCCAGACCTTTCAAACTCAAGCCCACTGCATTTGGGACTCAGGATTCCAGGTTTAGTTTCTAGCAAAGACTGGAGGTGCCCAAAGAGAGAGAGAGGACATACACAGTGGGGGCAAGGATAACAGTACTGTACTCAAATGAGGATCTACTTTTCTATATTATAAATGGGGATTTCTTATTAGATGAATAGTTAGAGCTGCTGCCTTCTTGTCTCAGGGGCACATATTTGGCTCTGGTCAAGGACTGGTAATGTGTCTGCTCAAAGTAGAAGTAAGAGACTTAATAGTGGCATTGCTTGAATTGCTAAGCTAATTAGTCTGCATTCATTTCTTTTTTACTTTCAGAGGCAGATCATTTGTAGGTGACATCATACTAAGTACACCATGCTACATCACAGAGTTTACATGTAGCTGTTACAGTAGTTGTAACAAAATGTACAACATTGTTAGAAAAGCTTCAAAAGCTATCTTCTCCCTTTTGTTTTTCATAATAATGCAAGTTTATAAATGGGATCACATGTAATACATTTTGTTTGTTCTCATCACTTTGTTTAGAATCCTGTATATGGGTGTAATTTTCTTAGTAGCCAGATCTGTGCTGATGAATATTTATAAGGTCATGTGACAGCTTACAGTATATGCACCGAATAGGAAGGTATGCAGCCTGAGGCATATACATACAGACATACATTCATTACTCAAGAGGAGCAGCCACTCACTGTCACAAACTCTGATCTCTGCAACAAACTAGAGCTTATGCAATTAAATGCAGTCTCTGAAAGGTCAATGCCTCAAGGTGTTCCAAAGGGATACATGGCCAGCAGTGTCAAACACTACTCTAAAATCAAATGGGACAAATGCAGGCATGACAGATGACACATCGAGAAGAATTACATTAAATGGCATTGTGAACCTCATGTGGGTAAGTTGCTTCCACTGCATCAGTTCAGCAGCTCCAAAATCTGATATTTTTATTTTTTTCATAAATAAAGTATTCCTATTACAGTTAAATCAATTCCATAATATCTGGATGGATTAATAAACATGGAGGCATTATATGGAACCTTGCATAATTTGATATAATGGGCAAAAATGTGGCCACCTTGATAGACAGTTTCATTACTTCAATGTTTCTGCGACTGCAAGGGAGTTGTTTCAGATGGCTGACTGCTGTGGTGATGATGATGGATTAACACAAGGTTTGAACACTGACATTCACATGGATCATTTGGCAAAAGTCATTTAAGATTCATTGCATAAAGTAGCAGTGCATGTTTAGAAAATAAATATTTACTTTATACTTCCCTCCTAGACAAACACCAGTATTGATCATTGTCATTAATTTGGGGAGAAATTACTTGGCTAGGAAGGAGCCAGAAAAGTGCAAGAGGAGTTCAGAAAATTGGGGAGGAGTCCTAGGCATTTAGCACAGTATGTAACTTTCTCAGAGGTGCTACCTGTCAGTAACAAGGGGATGATAGGAGGCTCCACAGCAAGGATTTCAACATATGGTTGAGGAAATGGTGCAGAGATGAGGAATGTGGATTCATTAGGGTGGGTATTAAAAACAAAAAAAAATGGAAAGGAACCTAGTGGTAGTCATATCAGATGATCTAAAGGTAAGCAAGCAATGTGAGACGGCAGTAAGGATTGCTGGGAGGATACAGGGATGTATAGGGAGAGGCATCTCCAGTAGAAAACAAGAAGTTTTTATCCCTCTGTACAGACAGTTGCTGATACCCCATCTGAAGTACTGCATGCAGTTCAGTAAAACCCCATCTCCACAAGGACATAGACAGGATGGAGGAAGTCCAGAGGAGGGCAACTAAAATGGTGCAGGGTCTGCAACAGAAGCCATATGAAGAGAGACTAAAGGAGCTTAGTATGCATACCCTTGAGGAAACAGGGGGACATGATAGAAACTTTCAAGTACCTCAAGGGAATTAACAACATCCAAGAGGGTAGCATCTTTCAGAGAAACAGATGTGCAATAACAAGAGGACACAATTTGAAGATAGAAGGGGGATGGCTCAGGGGCAATGTGAGGAAGTATTTTTTCAGTGAAAGGGTGGTGAATGCATGGGATGGCCTTCTGAGGAGGTCATGTGGTCAAAAACAGTGGGGGAATTAAAGAATGCATGGGACAGATATAAGGCAATTCTGGTGGGGGGTAGGAAGAAGTAGGCTTTTGGTTAACTAGGATCTGTAGCTTATCCAACGGGTAGGGAAATGGGCAGACTTGGTGGGCCAATCAGTCCTTATCTGCCATCCAAGTCTATGTTTCTGTGCTTCATTGGGGACTGGGGCTCCAACTGGTGGGATAGACAGTACAGGGGTGACAGCCTGCATCCATTTGAGAGGGGAACTGAGATCCTCAGTAAACAGTTTAAATACTACATTGGTAAACATTTAAACTAGCTGAGGGGGAGGCAAATTAAGGCTGGAAGACACAGACTGACCCCCCACACATTTACAGGATCAGCAGTGAAAATCCCAAGGGTGAGGAGTCCCAAAAGGTACACATAGGAAACCAGGAGGAAGAAGGAGAGGGGAAGTGGAAAGATAATAGTGGAGGAAAGGGGGGAGGGCATAAGGGAAAGAGGAGGGGAGGTGGAAGCACCAAAAGGAGAGCCATGTGTGCAAATGCTCTTAGTCTGGGCAACAAGATGACAGACCTAGAGGCCACCATGGTAGCAGCAAATCTGGGCATAGTTGCAATTACAGAGACCTGGTGCAATGAAAACCAGGACTGGGATGAAGTAATTCCAGGGTACTGTATGTTCTATTCAGGAGGGACAGGTTAGGAAAAAAAGGAGGTGGAATGGCTCTTTACATGAGGGAAGGCATAAAAGCCCAAAAAATACAGAGGTGACAGGGAGAAGCAGAAGTAATGTGTGTCACCCTGGAGACAAGGAAGAGGGGGCCATAATTCAAACAGGGGTGATCTACAGACATGAAGTACAGAAGGAGGAGGGGGATAAGGATTTAATGGAAGAAATGCAAGGGATGGTTAACATGGTTGAGGTATTGCTGGTGGAGGACTTCAATCTTTCATATGTGGATTGGTGCATCCCAACTTCAGCAACAGTTAGATATAGGGAAATCCTAGACTCCCTACAGGGGGCATTCCTCAGGCAACTAGTCAATGAACCCACTCATGGGAGGATGATACTGGGTTGGGTAATGTCAAATAAGGACAGTGTCACTGACATCACAGTGGGGAGCCACCTCGAGACCAGCGATCTTAGTATGGTGTGATTCAATAAAAAAACTTGGCTTGAATCGATCCACACTAAAATGAGGATCCTGGACTTCAGGAGGGCCAATTTCAAGAAAATCATAGACTTCCTTAGGGAATCTCTGTCAGGGATAGGGAAAATAGGCTGGGTAGAGTAACAGTGGGCTAGAATATGAAAGGCCATTGTGAAGGTAACAAACCTCTGTGTCAGGCAGATTAAAAAGAGGAAGAGAAAAAAGAGACTGCTACAGTTCACCAAGGAAGTACTAAAGAATGTAATGGCAGAGAACCAAGCATTCAAAAGGTAAAAGTCAACACAGAAGGAAGAGGATATGCAGGGTTATCAGGAGAAACAAAGGGAGACAGAGAAAGCAGTTAGGATTGCAAAGGCACAAACAGAAGAGAATATTGCCAAGTGAGTAAAAAATAGGTATAAAGCATTCTTTAGGTACAGCATGAGGTCTTGTTACAGAGGTTGTCAGATATATGGGTCTAGCAGGAAACTCTGATGTGGTTTGAGTCTTATTTAACAGAAAGTACACAATGTGTTCTGTGTGGGGCCGCTGTCTCAGGTCTGGTGGATATTGAAAGAGGAGTTCCACAGAGCTCAATTTTGGGCCCTGTATTGTTTAACATCTATGTAAATAACATAGTAACCCAGATGGTAGGAACTGAGATTAGGCTTTGTGCAGATGACACAGTTCTTGTGGCATCATCAAATAATCCTGAGGACCTGAAACAGTGGCTAAAGGCAGATTTTTCTCTCCTGGAGTCATGGATGAGTGACTCCGGTCTATTAGTAAGTACAAAAAAAAAACACAGTGTATGATATTCTCTGTAGGTTTCAGAGAAGACAAGAACATTTCTGATTTGCAGATAAGATTCTCTGATAGGTCAATGGTCCAGAATGTGACAACCTAAAGATATTTAGGAGTCCTTGTCGACATTCAGTTGACCTTTTCAGAGCACATTCAGTCACTAACCAAGAAAGTTAATCAAAGGATGGGAGCCCTCAGAAAGATATCTGGGTGTTTGTCTAGAGACATTAGAGCTAGACTGGTGAAGCAATTACTGTTACCCATATTAGAATATGAATCTTCACTATATATGTATTCAAACCAGAAATCGTTGGATAAAATGGATCAATTTTACTATAGGATGGGGAATTTTATTTTAAGAAAATTATATGGGTACACAATTGCATAGTTTTCCAGGAACATGATTGGCTGCAACCAGCGGCATGGAGAGAATATTTGTGGTCCCTAGTATGTCATGGACTAATTCACCAGAAAATAAACTATATCCACTGACATATTTAGTACAATTGGAAATAGATCAAGTATATAAATATATATATATATATATATATAACTGTATATATATATATATATATATATATATATATATATATATATATATACATATATATATATATGTCCAAATTAGGACTGTTCTGTGAAGGTACCCATGAATAGAACTCTGAATAGGATTGGGATATGACACTCCAGAATAGTCTGGCTCGGAATTGGAATAAATAAACCCATGAATTAACTGTGATTACTGATTTGCACAAGTTTAAACTTATGTTGCACAATTACTTGATGGTTCAAATCCAATGTTTTAGATAACTGTTTAGTGTACCTAGTATTGTTGTTAATTGTTTGTTGTATGTTAGCAATCTGTAACCATGTAATTTATTTCTTACAAATTAAATGTGTATGTTTGTGTCGTATTGTCTTTTATGTTAAGTAACTTGTAAACCTTTTACAAATAAAAGGAATTTTTTGTATATGGGGTTTCTTATCTCCAACAAAAGATCATGTATAAAAATACGATTTGTATCAATCAATCAATAAGTGAAAAGAAGAAGAACAAGTCAGGTTTAGTAAGACTAAAAGGGGAAGAGGGGGAAAGTGTGGAAGAGGTCCAGAAGAAACCAGAGATATTGAACAAGTGCTTTTGTTCATTAATCACAAAGGAAGGGGTAGGTGACAGGCCATGGATGGGGGAAAGGACATTAAAGGAAGGAAGGAGTGGGGGACACTAGCCCATTTATGGAGCAGAGAATCCTCAAGTAACTAACAAAACTGAAAGTAGATAAAGCAATGGGGTTCACCCCAGGATAATGAAGAAACTAAAAAGGAGATGACTGCTCCTCTGACAGCCCTGTTCAATCTTTCACTGGAAATTGGGGAGGTTCCAGAGCACTAGAGTAGGGCAGATGTGGTCCCTATTCAAAAAAGTGGAAATAGGAAAGAGGCAGGAAACTGCAGACCTGTTAGCCTGACTTCAGTGGTGGACAAAGTTATGGAAACACTACTACAAGAAATGATTGGGGAATACCTTATGGCTAGTGGATTACAGGATCTGAGATAGCATGGGTTCACATGGGGGAGATCTTGCCAAACTACCCTGATAAAATTCTCTGACTGGGTGACTAGAGAGGTGGATCAGGGAGGAGTGGTGGAAGTGACCTAGCTGGATTCCAATAAGACCTTTGATAATGTGCAACACAGAAGACATGTAAACAAGCTGGGCAGCCTGGGAGTTGGTCCAAAATTAGTAAACTCAGTAGAAAATTGGCTAAGTAACAGGAGTCAGAGGGTGGTGGTAAATGGGGTTCATGCTGAAGAAGTCAAGGTAACCAATGGAGTGTGACAGGGGTTGGAACTAGGCCCATTCTTCTTCAATGTCTTTATCAGAGACATTGCAGAGGGACTGGAAGGGAAAGTATGCCTGTTCGTGGATGACAGAAAAATTTGCAACAGGGTGGACACACCAGGAAGGGTGGAAAAAATGAGGGAAGATTTGAAAAAGCTGGAATACTGATCAAGAGTTTAACAGTTTGGGTTCAATGCCAAAGAATTTAAAATTATGCACATGGGGCACCGAAACCCAAGGGCAACATATCAGTTGGAGGGGGGAGGTGGTAACTCAAAGTGCTATACAAGGAACTGACCATGAAAATTAAACTGACCAAGTAAATTAAGAGGCAGTATAGTGCAGTGGTCTAAGGCTCTGAGCTGCAAATTGATGACATCCAGCAGACCAGACCTGGGTTTGAATCCCACAGCTTCCACTTGCATACTGTGTGACCCTGAGCAAGTCACTTAACCTCCTTGTGCTCCCAGGTCGCTCCTGTAAAAAAGCTTTCAGCTTAGTGTGCTATACCTGGTTAAACAACTAAATAATAAAATAAATAACAATCACAAAACAGGAAAGAGACCTGGGTGTTATCAAGTCTGATGACTTGAAGGTACTGTAGCAAAGCAGTGTGACAAGGCAGTGGGAAAGGCTAGTAGAATGCTGGGGTACATAGGGAGGTGTATCACCAGCAGAAAGAGGGAGGTAGTGTTACCCTCATTTAGACTGATGGTATGGCCCCCAACTGGAGTACAGTTCCCAGTTCTGGAGGCCCCATCTCTGGAAAGACATGGATTGGGTGGAGGCAGTGAAGAGGTGGGCAACCAAAATGGTGCATGGCCTGCATCAAAAGCCCCACAAGGAAAGACTCAGGGAATTAAATATCTACTCTCTTTATTTATATTTTATTTTTATTTAAATTTTCAATTTTACAGTGCCAAAGAAAAAAAAACATTTAAATACATTCATTTGTTTTTAGTTATTTTACATGTATACCTTAATATTAACAGTTCCCATGGGGAAGGGGGGTAAATATTTCAATATATCAATGGGTTAATCAAGACCCTGTACCTGCTCAAAATATTGTTGGAAATCTAAATATGAATCAATCTGAAAGCCTATTTGTACAGGTAATAATATTAAATAAATCAAAGTCACACTTCAACAAAACATTATTCTGCTCTTTCCATTATATGTCCAACATAGTATTTTCAATTTCTGTTGCAGCTTTGATCAAATCTGGGTCTGAATCCAGGTCAGAAGGGTCATAATGTCCAGGACTATGTGTTCTCAAAAAGTCCATGACCTGGTCTGGATAAAAAAAAAACACATAGGTTTGGACTTTATGTATTATTTTAACTTTTGCTGGTGACTGAACTGAACAGGTCACCTCCATTTCCAGAACGTCTGCCCTCAAATTTAGAAAGCGTCATCTTCTTTCCTGAGTTGCATATGTGAAGTCTGGAAAAATAGAGTGTTTGAAGCCTCTGTACTCAAGTATTTTCCTCAATCGAGCAAATTTCAAAACAGAATCTGGATCAGTTTCAAATTCAAACTGTACCAAAATAAGAGGTTTTGTATTGTTGGGGTATTTTTGTTGCTACTCTATATTTATTTATTTTGTTTTTGTTTACCGGGTAGGTGCGCTAGCCATAGAAATTACTATTTTCAGGCATGTCCCAGAAGGTTACAGAGTGGAATTATATAACACACAGAAATAAAACATGGTTTTACAGTAAAAATACAAGCAAGATGATGAGAGCAAGGTACAAAACAGTGTGATTCATGACAAAACATGTGATAAGGCAATTCGTTAGCAGATGCAACACATAGCTCACATATTTTCAAGGAATTATCATGATGCAAAGTTTGGCAAGAGGTTCATTGAAAACAAACAACTATATATATTATAGTGGCACGGTAGTGCCACTATAGTTAGGGTTGAGGAGCCATTTCTATGTTAAACCCCAAAACTTTGCACCTTAATAACTTTGCAACCGTTTCACGGATATGGCTGAAATTTGGAATACATGATCAAGAACCATAGGCCTTAGGATCTGCCAAGTTTCGTACTGGTCAGATATAAGGCTGCAGAGTTATTAAGCGTGATCTGTGCTCGCGTTTACGCTTTTTCTGGAATTCTGCGGTCGCGCCTACAGGTCATACAGTTAGCGCAACCGGCCCAAAATCTTCAGGGAATGTGCAGCCAGGGTCCCCGATGTCCCTTTCGAAGACTTCATGAAAAAATATTAAACGGTTCAAAAGTTATTCAAAAAAAAGTTTCCCATTATAAGTCAATGGGAAAAGTTAACAAAAAGTTCAAAACTTTCGCAAATGCATTTTTACTTTCACAAATGGGCCTGTTACTTTCACAAATCGGCCATTTTGTTTTTAGTTGGTGATCAGAAAAATGGTTGGCATTTAAATTTGGGACCCTCTAGCAATGTAATTATTTTTGTATTCACCTAGTCGGACCCTGAGGATGCTTGCCATGTCTTTATTTTGTAGTAAAAGACCCCAGAAATATGTTTTTCAAATTTCTGGAAAAAGTACTTTCACAAATTACTTTCATGCTCATGAAAGTGTCAAACTTTTTTGCGAAAGCTTTCACAAATTGCGACAGTAGTTTTCCATCTGTGGGAAAGTAACAGCAATTCTTTGGCACTTCGCTGCAAAAGAACCATTGGGAGTTTTGGGCTGAAATTTGGAGGGAACGGAGCCGACACCTCACAGATATGCCTTTCAGTGTTGTATTGAAAAAATATTACATGGTGGCAAAGTTACAGCACTCCAAAGTTGACAGTTTTTCCCATAGGATAACATTACGGCGCCTGACGCATTACAGAAATCATTTGGATCCCTGCTGCAAAATAACGGTTGGTCTTTTTTCCTGACATTTGGAGGGAAGACAGCCAACATCCCACAGATGTGCCTTTCAGTGGTTTGGTGAAAAAACATTACAGGGAGGGAAAGTTATGGTGCTCCAAACTTTCCTTTTTTTCCCATAGGATAACATTATGGCGTTCGCCGCGCCTTTCAGGGCCCGTATCTCGGAAACAGTGCGAGATACGGACTTTTCATTGGAAAAAACCTTAGTTCCCCACTGGGGGCTAAGTACCAACTTAGCCAGGACAGTTGTAAATAATACTACTTTTAAATTCTTTTTCTACATTGTACGGTTCCTGAGATATAACGTATTTAGTATTCCAAGTTCTCATTTTCTGCGTCTTTCTCTATGCAAGTTTGGGGAAAACCAGCCTGTGCGCTTACATTACTGTTACTGTTGCCCTTTCCACTTGCAGTTCCGTAACCATTTCACTTACCGTTGACGTCTGCGCCACCATGTGCGTTATCCTTTGCGTTTTCATTTGTGCTTGCGTTTCTGTTATTTTTTGCCATTTCTGTCTACAGTACTGTTTATCTTTCTGTTTCACTTTACATCACCATGCCCATTGACATTTCTGTTTGCAGGCACCATGTTATTATGTGACAACACATCACGTGGCAGGCCGTTCCCGTCTACGCCACCATGTGCTTTACCCTGTCTGTTCTCATTCGCGCTTGTGTTACCATGTGCGCCACTGTTAGCATTACTGTTTGCATGGCTGTCCCTGTTAGTATGCCACAAGACATCATGTGGTGGGAGCGCGGGGCCGCCGCTGCATTACATTCACTATTTCTCGTTATCATTCCTAAAAAGAAAGGAAATTAGAGGCAAAAAACTCTGTTTAATGCATTAGTTAGGGTTGTTCCACAGCGGCAAAAGTGAGGAAATTCGCTGTGAGGGTTGAAAACCCCTTGGACCCCGCCCACCCCAACCGACATTGGGGTGTGCATTGCGATCGTGGGTCCTAACTCTCACCCCATTCTCCTATACTTCTGCTGCTTTACACATGTCATGGGGTGAGAGTTAGGGCTGACGATCCCAATGCGCACCCCAATGCTGGTTGGCAGGGTGTGCGGGGGGGTCCAAGGGGGGTTTTCAACCCTAACAGCGAATTTCCTCACTTTTGTCACTGTGGAACAACCATAACTATTGCATTAAATGGACTTTTTTTGCCTCTAATATAATATATATAGATATGCAAACATATATATGCTTTTATAATAATAGGTGGATTGTCTTTGGGTACTTGAAAGATTTCAAGCAGCACCTTTTTAAACAGTTCTCTTAATTCAGAGTATTCAGAGTCCAAAGCACATGGTATACCAAGAAATCACAAGTTTTTGTGTCTATTGCATTTTCAAGTGCATCTATTTTATGGTTTACTACAGTCTGCCCAACAATAGCAGCAGCCACTTTAGCCTCTGTTGTTACACTTTTATTTTCTTAAGTATCAACCAACTTTTTTATCTGGTCCAGATCTGTTTTAGTGGGATCGATGGAGATTCCCAGGTTAAGATTAAAAACATCTGGATCACTGGCATTTTCATTTGAAGCCCCTACCATGTGGAATTCTTTGCCTTGGCAGATACCTGAGTGGCTGGCAGTGGAGAGCTTCAAGACTGCCTTTAAAACTTACCTATTTGAACTTGTTTTTTGTGCTGTTTTATAATTGGATTTTATTATTGAGTTGTATTTATTTACCGGAAATGTATTTTAGTATTTCATGGTCAGTTTATTGTATAGCACTCTGGTACATAGTGAAGAGAGCTATAGAAATAAAGATGATGATGATGGTTATTATTAGTTTGAGCATTTTCATTCTCTAAAAAGGCATTTTTAACATTTAATGACAGTAAGTTTGACTCCATACTTGAAAATTTGGAATCAATTTTAGCCATCCATGTAACAATCTTTTCTAATGCACTCAGCATTTAAAGTTCATGGGCTTCCACAGATGATTCTAGCTTCTCTAGTTTCTCAAATTTCTCTGGCTTGTCTAGGATTGTTCCTGAACTTGTGCTTGCAGTTGATTTCTCTGGTAAGAGCTCCATTGTTTCCCAATTTGAGTTTCATCCATTGGAAATGGTAGTCCTTTTAAAAGGTAGGTTTTGTATTTCTCAACCACTAACTACACTTTTGTGGCTTGTAAGGTATTTTGTGTTTGCAGTGTTGAAGTCACTACATTTTCATTTTGTGGCATAAGCTCCAAAACATTACATGTTGCCATCTGGGGAGAGTACACATGCCCTGCCACAGCTCCCATCTGTGTCCTTTCCTTTCCTTTCCCAGTCTTGGTGTTTCAACTCTGAGGAACTTGTCCATAGGTCTGTATCAGATGAATAAAACTTCACTGGAGGATGAAGAGGATCCCCTCCCTTTTTGCTTCTTGTCCATTTAAACCTTAAACTTTAGCACACAATTCTTTTTAATTGTCATTCATTGGTTTTGTTGGTTTTGTCGATTATTATCCATCAATCTGAAATGTAGGTTTCATCAACCATCGATCTGGAATGGAGCATAAAGCAGCCGACAAGGTTGCGGCCATCTTGCCCCCTAAATATATACTCTCTGGAGGAAAGGAGGAAAAAGGGAGACATGATAGAAATCTTCAAATACTCCAAAGGTATTAATAACATTCAGGAGTGTGGCATTGTACATACAATGAGATGCTCAAGGACAAGAGAGTATGATATGAAGCTGGAAGGGGAAGACTTAGAGGGGATATGAGGAAATACTTCTTTACAGAGATAGTGATGGACATCTGGAACAGCCTCCCAGCTGAAGTGTTGGGTAATGAAAGGATAGCAGGATTCAAACATGCATGAGATAGACATGAGGGGAAGTTAGTAACATGTTCCAAGTGAGTCTGCCTGTGCTCAGGAAAAGAGAGTCATGCACTGTAAACAGGTGGCTAGCCCATAAAATACATTCAGTTCCAAAAATGCAGCCCTCAATACCAAAATGTAAGCAGCCATACATTAAAATAGTCATTTGACTTTTTATTAAATCACCTCTGTGCTCAGCCCCTAGTGCCTAGGCTCAGTGCCTTCTAGAGGGCATTAACTAATTAGCAGACAAAACCAAAGCTTTCTTCCAGTAACTAAATGATAGGAAGAAAGATAAGGAGGACACTAAGCCCTTGAAAAAATGAGAAGGGTGTGCTGGCCCAGTGGTGTGGATGGCTAAGTATCTAAGTGCCTTACCTCCTGTCAAGATGGTGACCCATGGTCAGGAACCAGCATGAGAAGGGGAGGTAGATGACTGAGTGGAAACCAGGCAGCTCTCCTCTCCTGGATTAGGGAGGTTAGTCATTTCAACTCTTGGCTGCCTCCAGGTGGAGGTCTGGTGGTAGTCCATTGACTCACAAAAGGCAGACATAAGTAAGAAGTGGGGAGATGGAGCAGTGGTCCCATGACACATGCATGCCTCCCTCTGCATGCACTCATGTGAGCATTCTGCAGGTGGGGAAGTTTGGACTAAATCACTGAGGAGAAGACAGCATGATGGGCATTCATTATGCTGGCTCACCATGCCTCCACTCATGACCTTGTGAGGTATTAGCAGAAATGGATTCAGACATCGGGGGAGGATGGTCCTACCCCTCCTGGCCCTGATGGAGGGGGATCTGTGGGAGTACTGTCCTAACAAGTCAGCCCTGTGAGATGGAGGATGGTGGGGGCAATGGGGCAGGGGCAGATGGCAGCCAAAGCCTTCTGTGACCAGGGAGGATAAACAGAGTACAGAAAGAAATTGGAAAGGTGAAGAACCTGTAAGAGACCCCCAGCTGATGGCAGAGATATTTAGGAAATACTTCACTTCAGTAGTTCACCAAAGAGAAACTAGTGGGAAGAAGGGGGCATATTGAGAAAGCCCTTAATATTGGAGTAGCCACAATGCAGCTTTCAGATATTACACTTGCCAGTAGCTGACTACCTGGCAAAGATTAAGCCATGCAAGTCCAAAGGGATGGACAGGAAGCAACTCAAGAGTATAGTTGTGCTAAGGGTCTAAACAGTCTGTCCATACGGGTGTGATGCCAGAGGATTGCAAAATTGCCATTGCACTGCCCATCTTTAGATGGGGGCAAGGTTGGACCCAGGCAACTATAAGCAGATCTGCTTGACATAAGTGCTAGGCAAGGCTCTGGAGGCAATTATCAAGGGCACTGTAATGGAGCTCTTGGTTAAGGCCAGAGATCTTGTCTCCTCTCAGCATGGTTTTATGAGTGGTAGATCATGCCAAACCAACAATATTTCCTTCTTCTGAAAGGGCAACATGACCAGGAAGGTGTATGCCAGTCAGGCCAAGCAAACCTGTACCTTATTAATGTTTGATACTGCAGAGCATGACAAGTTTCTGAGGAAGTAAACTTGTTTAGTATACATGAGAAAATCATTAGTTGCCTTGCTAACTGAATTAAGGGCAGGAAGGAGAGGGTAGTTGTGGATGACATTATGAGTGGTGAGCAGTGCTCAACAGTGTCCCTCAGGAATGGGTGTAGGACATCTGATCTTCAACATCTTCATCAATGATTTGTAACCAGCCAATCCAGGTATTACTACTGGGATAGAAGTTGCTCTCCATTCATTCTGATTCAGACACAAAAAGTGAAGATGCTTGCTGTGCCATGGGACAGTTTTCTTCTTAACAGTTATTTTAGACAGTGGAAATTGGGAGTAGGGAACTTTGGGGGAAAGGAGGGATATTCATATGAGCACAGATCTGAGACAGCATGGGGTTACAAAATGAAATGTCTTGTCAAACTAATCTCATAGATTTCTTTGACTGGATAACCAGAGTGGTGGACCAAGGGGGAGCAGTTGATGTTGCCTACCTTGAATTCAGCAAAGCTTTTGATACTGTTCCACATAGAAGATTGATTAATAAGCTGGGTAGGCTCAGGGTGGGTCAGAAGTTGGTCAACTGGGTGGCAAACTGGTTGATGGAAAGAAAACAGAGTGGTGGTAAACGGTATACAGTCAGAAGAGATGCAAGTCACAAGTGGGGTACCTCAGGGATCAGTCCTGGGGCCAGTCCTCTTCAATATCTTCATCAGTGACATTACAGATGGACTGGAGGGTAAGGTTTGTCTGTTTGCAGATGACATGAAGATCTGCAACAGAGTAGAAGATCCAGATGGGATGGGCAGAATGAGAAGAGATCTGGATAAACAGGCAAAATGGTCTGAAGAGTGGCAACTGGGGTTTAATGTAAAGAAGTGCAAGATCATGCACATAGGGTCTAGAAACCCTGAAGCCACATATAGGCTGGGAGGGGAGTTGCTGGCAGTCACAAGGAAAGAAAGAAACTTGGACATCATCATCAATGATGACTGAAATCATCCACACAGACCACTAAAGCAGTAGGTAAGGCTAGGGGAATGTTGGGGTGTATTAGTAGGGGTATCACAAGTCAGAAGAGGGAGGTAATAATCCCTCTTTACAAGACACTGGTTAGGCCCCATCTGGAGTACTGCATGCGGTACTGGAGGCCACACCTTCACAAGGACATTAACCAAATTGAGGCAGTCCAGAGAAGGACAACCAAAATGGTGCACAGACTGCATCAGAAAACATATGAGGACGGATTAATGGAGCTCAATATGTATACCTTAGAGCAAAGGAGGGAGAGAAGTGATATGATCAAAACATTCAAACACCTTAAGGGCATTAACAAGGTGAAAAAGTCTAACATGTTTCAATATAAGAAAAATAGCAGGACAGGAGGACACAGCATGAGTTTAGAGGGAGGCCAATTAAGGGGTAAAGTAAGGAAGTTCTTTTTCACAGAAAGGGTGGTGGATTCATGGAACAGCCTACCTCGAGAAGTGGTGGATTTGAATACAGTGCAGGACTTGAAACAGGCATGGGATAGGCATAAGGGAGCAATACAGATGATTATGACTAGATAGACCATTGACAGAGCAAAGGCCGATGGCACATTTATAAGGTAGAAAATTAAATGGGCAGACTGCATGGGTCTAGTGGTCCTTATCTGCCATCAACTTCTATGTTTCTATGTTTCTGTATTTATTTAGAGAAACCAAAAAAGTCTCTCACTCACCCTCTCAGGTTTTGAACAAAATAGACGCAGTTCCAATAAAAGTTTTGTGCATGAAGTGCTGTTCTTTATTTGTGCTAGCAACACATTTCTCTGACATATTTCATATTGCAAATCATTTTTCAAAGTCAGAAAACATTGCTGACACATCCTCTTAAATGCATAGTGATCTTATTATTAAAATGTGACAGACTCTGACACCTTTATATGCTTGCAATGTAAACAGTTTAAGTAAATGCAGAACTGTGTTCAGTGAAGTTAAATAGAATAATAGATAGAGCCATGTGCATTACCAGACAGTAATTCCATAGAGTGGTTCTGAGGACATAGGGAACCATGAGAGTGAAACTTAAGAGGTTCCCTGTCCCCAGAACCTTGAGATGGGCTTACTGCATGGTAAGGCACACAGAATTATTAGTTATTTTTTTAATATATGGATCCTATCTTTTTTTGTCATTTTCTGATGGGTGGTCAGCTGCAGCAGTGAAGGACTCTCTTAGGCCTGGCTGACTGTCACAGTGTCTCACTCCTCTGGTGCACAGTCTCACTCCACCCTCCCCAACAGTCTATGCTGTGATACAAAGTTTGCTTTTAGTTTAGCAGGTAGTCCTACCATTTGTTTCATTTGGGAATGCAGGATCAACCAGATAATTCAATTTCTGAAGAATTATAGGAAAAAAAAACAGGGAAATGTGAAGGATGATGTGATACATTTTTGCTAAGAAAGAGACATTCATCATGTTTGTGAGACTGTTCTGCCCACCCAAAGAGACAAAGCAGACAATCAGGAGTCATGTGCAGGATGACATTCTTTGATTGACACTGGTAGCATAGCATGGTGTATGAGACTGTTATGCTTGTGCTCTTCAGATTTTGTGACACTAGTATAGTTCAGAGCTTTGAATGATAGTATTATGGGCTCTGAACAATACTATTATTAGTTGTGAACTGTAGTATTAATGGTCTGGGAATGATCTTATTACTGAGAATTTTTTGCATACTTTCGTATACTATTATTTTTGAAATGCATATATTAAAAATAATAAATATGTACAATAAATAAATATATACATTAATTACAACTATTAGGGTTGACAGTACTGGAGGAGGATAGCCAGGACTTAGTGATACAGAGGACATCAGAAAAGTGTAACTGAAGCCAAATACAATGGATGTCTAGTTTAGGTTGAAGGGTCCTGGCATTCTGATGGAAGACACTAAGACACTTTGCAGTAGCAGATGGGGGAGGGATAAAGGTGAGGGACCAGGACTGGGCTGTATGTCGCTAGACAATAGGAAGATTAGGAGAATGAGGAGATGGATGGAGTGGGGCTTAGAATGGTTTAGACAGCAGGGTGAGGAGGGGCACTGAGGGGAAAGGAGGGCATAGTGGAAAAATTCTAGGCTGATGGGAAGGGCCAGGCAGGAGATAAGGGTGGATAATGAGAGAAGAGGTGAGAAGGGATGGAACGGGGGTGGATGGAGAGGAAAAGGAAGAAAGAGTAGGAGAGTTTGATGGGGCTGGGGTGGAGGTGGTAGGAGGAGGGGGAATGTAGCAAGCAGAGTAATGCTAAGAACATTGTGGCAGGAGGAGAGAGGCAAGGGCAAAATGGTAAAACAATAATTAATCTTGGATTAATCTTCATCTTAAATGGATTAATCATGCCACTTGCTCAATACATAAAGCGATGTTCATCTGGTCTGGTAATATTTTTATTGTGTTAGGCAGTGGCATACATATTATCACCAGTACATATTGCCCTGCAGTGTTTCTCTATTCTTGCTTTAAATTACTTTCATATTTTCCCAAGGTAAAAAAAAAATCACATAATGCTGGCCACGTAAATTATACCTGAGTTATCACATGTGAAGAGTTGTCTGACACTCAGTTCTTTACCAGTCTGAGGGTTTTGAAAATGACTACTTGGGGAAACCACATTACAGTTAACGCAGCATTTACATTGAAAACACACTTTTGTGCCCTTGGAGAGCCAAGTAGATGTATTCCTGCTTGGTTGCCTACTACAGATCAACATGTACCTCAAAGTATTGGCTCTTCTATATGCCATGCATGATGGGGTTTCTGACTGCCCTCCATGAAATCTGTGTCACCCTGCAATACTGGCTATTTCTTTTTCTTATAGTAGTGTTACTGCGCTTAACATGGGTTGAACATATAATGACAAAGTTGTGACTTACAATTGCTTCCATATTCCTAATACTACTTTGTATTATCCTGTTCCTGTCCTGTGTCCTAGCTTTCACTTCTTCTATGATCTCAGCACTATGTCCCTTTCCAGAGATCTGTAAATAAGATTCTGTGCTGTTGCTTCAAATTTACTGTCTGGGCTATAGCTGTGTGGGATCCTAAGAAACTGGTCCTTTGAAATAGTGCATACTCTCTTGTGAGGGTGGCAAATGAATGCCAACAACTGTGTATTTCTTTCCATATTTTTCTGTAAATGTCAGTGAAGATCACAAAAAAAGATAATTTGATAGCTTTTATTTGACCAACATAGATGTTACAAAATAATGGTGCTTAAGCTTTGATATTACACAATCCTTCATTAAAACGTAATGACAGTTGTTTTGGAAGAGTACCTCCTATTAAAGACCAGATCATACATAAAAAACAGAGAAAAAGGTTGCAAAGGATCCCATTGGTCTAAAAATGACATTTAAAAGTCAGTGTAAGACCATATATAGAGAACGCAGGCTGTCTATCAGAGAAAAACATTCCAAGGTCAAATGTCACAGAACAGAGACCCCCTTCTTACTGAAACTTATAAAACATACTAGAGGTTCATTAGGGAAAAGAGGTAGCATGACATTCAAAGGAAAACCTTACAAGGTCAAAGTTGCAGAATGAATAATTCTTCATCTAAGAGAAAACACAAAACCCATTAAATTCTATTCGGACCTTGCCTGTGTGTGTAGTGCATAAATTTGAAAATACCTGTAGTTTTAAAAACAAGTTAGAGTAGGATAAGAAATCATGGTATATAGTTCTAAAATGTCTTTAAAATAAGAAACTACCTTTATATATGGCAATTAATGGGTTTAAAGACAGCCTGCCTTAGTGTGAACAATAAATATCCACTAGCTGTTCACACTTTCAAACAGTGTTAGCCCTTTTAGGAGATGCATATCCTAGTCTTCTGCTAAACTAGTCAATATTTTTCATGAATATTAAAACCTATATTGCCCAACCATGATCCCTCTGCAACTTTGTACCCAATGTGAAGTGTTTGTACAATTAAAAATCAAACCTAACAAGGATTCTGTAGTAAGTGAAATACTGTATCCTAATATGTCCATGTATCAAAATGTGTCAGTATATATTTATTTATGGGGTTTTTGGTAATCAGATAAGTACACTAGACAACAATGTGCCTATTTTCAGGCATGACCCAGGAGATTACATTACACAAGAACAGATAATGATTTACATTTCACCAAAACAGAAAATGATTCACAAGGCACAAACACAAGAGCAGGATACGGTTCATAAATGTACATTATAGCAATAGCAGCATAATTACAAACATGTCCATAGTAGCAGATTACATTTCACAAGAACAAATAGTGATTTACAAGGCACAGCACAAGAGCAGATTATAGTTCATAGCGATAGTAGCACAATATCAGACACTTCCATAGAAGCAGGTTATAGGTTTATAGCATGCTTTATAGCTACAGTAGTATATTTCAAACAAGTGAGAACAGGAGATTTTACAGGTGGTTGAATTAAACTAGCAGTTGTTCAGCAGCTGTACAGGGAGAATCAAGGACTTTAAGAAAGGGGTTTGCCTCAGTAAGGACATTGTAGTTCATGAGGCTGGGGACAGAAGTGCCTACTTCTCAACAGGGGGTGAGCTGACTGACTCAGGGTATTATTTGACTCATAAATAGGTTGAAATAGGTTTTGAAAGCAATGGATCAGATTGGGGAGATGAGGGGTCAAGGGGGTTGGAAGCAATTGCAGATTGTGGACTGGAAAAGATGGGCTTTGAGGGCTGATTTAAACGACAGGATGGAGGTTGTGCCACAAACTGTGTGAGAAAGAGAGTTCCAAAGCCTAATTGCAAAAAATGAGAAGGCCTGTTAGCCCATTTTAGTAGTGCACCTTGGTGCGGCAAAATGGGTGGGATCATGAGATCTGAGGGAGTAAGTAGCACTTACGCTAGGAAGGTGTGGTATGGAAATAGCAGGAGAGGGTGACTGTAGTTGCTTATATATAAAGCAGCCTAGATTAAAGGACTGTGATTTTGAGGGGGATAGTCTCCCTAAGGAATTGAAGAGTGAGCAGTGGTGGGTAAGGTGTGGGGGTGAGTGCAGGAACCTTGATGGCTCTAGGAGCCAAATGACATCTCTTGGGATTTTGCTGCATTGAGAACAAGGTTGTTTTCCACAAGCCATTTTTGTATGAGTTTGAAATCCATATTTAACTGGGAGTTTATGCGCTGAGTGTTTTGAGTGCTATGATAGAGGGTTGTATCATTAGCATGCATAACATTTGCAGAGGAGGTGGAGACAGTGGGGAGATTATTTATGGAAATGGAAAAAAGGAGTGGGCCAAGGATGGACCCCTGGGACATCACTGTTGACAGGCAGTTTGTGAGAGGAGGCTGTGCTAAACTTGATGAATGGAGGCACTCAGACAGATACTTGGCAAACCTTGAGGTGGTGATGGGGGATATGCCTAGGACAGCTAATTTCTGAGTGAGAAGGGGAGTGGTTAATGAGATAGAATGCCTTGGATAGGTCTATAAAAATGGACCCAGTGAGATGGCTCTGATCTATGGCAGTTTTGTTTATACAATAACAGTTCTAGAAATCTGAGACAAACACTGTGGGAATCTATCACCAGCCACCATGCCTTACAACCCCCCCCCCTTTTTGTAAACCAATGTGGTGATATCTAATTAGAAGGAATCATATATCCATTAATGCATGAGAACATCTAACAATGCCACAAAGTACCCCTATTATATGTCCATCCACTAAATGTCAAGAGCTTGTGTATATAAGAAGCAAGTATAACAAGGACTCCCTAGTAATTGAGATACTGTTATCCTACTATGTCCATGTATCAACATTATATATGTCTTACTCCATAACCCCCACATTCCCCCTCCACCCTCCACATAACCCCCCTCCACCCCACTGTATGTCCATGTGTTGTTTCTGAAGCAGGTGAAAGTTTAAGCTGTGTAATGTGACATAAAACCCAAACAATGTATATCCCATCTCCCACCATATTGAGAAGTAAAATGACCTTGGCCTCTAAAGCCCACCTCTGTTGTGTATTTTTGAAATGTCCTTTCAAAGCCAGTACTGACATATCTGAGATGGAGTGATTGGACTGACAGAAGTGTTGTCCCACTGGTTTTTCCATCATCTTCATTTTAATAGCATGTCTGTTTGAGTTCATTTGGGTGTGAAGAGGTTGTCCCATCACTCCTACATACCCTGCATGTGGAAATCTCTTGCATTGAATAAAATAAATAACATTTCAAGATGCACATGTGTAGTTCCCCTGTATCCTGAATTGTCTGTTTTGTGGAGTAATGAACAATCAGAACTAGAAATGTGTTCACAAGTCTTACAACTAATGGAATTGCAGGGTATTGGGCCATTTAGTGTTCTGTTATTTTGTTCTGGTGCAAGTTTACTCCTAACAATCAGGTTGGTTAAATTAGGTGATTTCTTAAAAGACAGTAGTGATAGTTCTTGAAAAATACACCCCAGGATCTCATCCTCAGTGAATATTGATTGGAGGCCCTTAACAGTTTTACATAGAAGCTCCCGATTAGGATGATATGTGACTATTAAGGGTATTCTGTTGGTGCCAGTCCTCTCTTTATATTGAAGCAGTTATTCTATTGGTATCTGCATTGCACATTCTACTTCTCTGTCAAATTCCTGGAAGAATGCCCCTGTAAAATAAAGGTATTTTTCAACATGGCCAAATGACTATCTCTGTCCTCGTCACTTGAACAGATGTGGTGGTATCACAGCGCTTAACTGTACATTACAGATTTTTTTAGTGTGCTTTGGGTGATTACTATTCCTATGTAAGTACTTTATCTGTCTATGGGTTGCCTTTAAATGAATGTCTGCAAGATTCCATCCTTAATGGTCACTGTGTTGTCCAGAAAATAAATACTGGTGTCAGAATATTCCACTGATGGTTTTATGGATGGGCAGAGGTTAAGTTCTTGATAGAACTCTTTAAGCGTGTCAGTGCCCTCTGTCCAAATTATAAATAAATTGTCAATACAATGAATTGTAGATATCAGTGGTCATGTTCCCCCCTGTATCTTTACTGACTGTCAGATCTGAGAAAGTCACTAAAAGCTTGTCTGCAGTATATGCAGTGGTCTGCCTTAACATTTTTCTGCACTAGCCAGCAGAACAAGTTGATTCAAAATTGCACTAGCCCAAAGATAGTTGCACTTGCCCACAATCACTTACTGTATATAGGAAAAATGCAAGCCAAGAAATACTCGGATTTTTGTACATTTATCCTTCTCCGACATTGCTTCCTGCCCCAGCAGAAAAGAAAAAGACTGCAATGCCAACACACACAGTGCACCTCCACTTTGTACCATGACCTCCTCTCTTCCTCTTTCTGCCTATCCCCCCCAGCCAGGGGATACCACAACAGCATATTTTCACTCAAGCAGTCCAAGCTCTGCACACACAATAGCTGACATCAGCATGCGTTTTGTCACACTCTCTCCACCACCCACAGGGCAGTGAACAGAATCAGGCAGAGAAAGACACTCTCAGCCTCCAACACTGTGATCAACAGGAGAGCTGCACTTCTGGAAGTTTTCTTATAGTGTAAAGTTAACCAGGAGCACAGATAGGATTTCTTTGGAGAGGGGACTATACAAATCTAAGGGACTTGAGAAATAGAAAACTTTATGACATTTTTATTTTTAAATGTATTGATTTTAACATGCTCTGCCTCAACAATAAAAGATTAAAAAAAATATTGTCCTTTCATCAGCCCAGGGGAAACAGTACATGGGCATGAAGCTGCACTACCTCTGTTTCTATATAGGATAATCTATGCACTCCAGGAATGCCTATTTTAACCTTTTAAATTATTTATTTTATTAAGGATTATTTTTGTACCGTACATGCTGCAAAACTTTGTTTTTAGGATGAAGGGGCATGTTGGGTGGAATAAGGGTGGGACTGTATGGATGGCATTGGCTGGTATGGTTCACTTAGAAGAGCTGGGGACCACAACACTTGCCAGTTATGACAGCTGTGGATCTGTAGATTGTTGTTTCACATTTTGGTCTGCAATAGTGTCGAGGGAAAGTATTGAGAGATTTTTGAGGGGAGTGGGAGCAGATATGGTGAGACTGGGATAAAACCCAACACCTGCAGGGCAGACCCAGTATACTGCTTAGAATTTTGTCACTGAAATGTTGGATACAGACACTCAAAATGTGGAGAAATTAGGGACCCTGGTCAAAATAATGTGGGACAAAATTGTCAGACAGAGACACATTCAGAAAACTGGAAGTTAGTTACTTAATATCATGCTACCCTTAATTACACCCTGCACCCTAGCTGAAAGTCCTAACATTGGAGTGATAATGACTCATATTGAGTCTTTTGTGGGATCTCACTCTTGAGCTACCAGATAATTGTAGCTCTTAATGAGCTGTTAGTCACACCAGGCCATCTGTAACATTGAGAGACATTAGCATGAGAACTCAAGCCTGCTGAAGTAGGGACTTTTTTTTAACTTCCTGAACAGCCATAGAAAATCTGCAGTAGTCAAGTCAGACAAGTAGACAGTTAGCTGCACTATCCCTGGTCAATTTGCACTAGGTTTTGGACTATTAAAACAATGTTAAGATCAAATGTTGAGTATATATTAACCTCAAATAATAATTGGTCAAATGTAATTATTCTAGAACTAGGTAATATTTCTCAAGGGTTCCATTCCAAACAAAGAACACATCATCAATAAAGTAATGCAACAAAGGAACTTTTTCAAAAAAAGGATTTTTACCACTGTACTGGACAACTTCTGATTCTCATATGCTCACATGCATATTTGCTAAACTTGGTACAAATCTGGTCCCCATTGCAGTGCCCTTTGTCTGCAGATAGAACACATTTAGAAATGTGAATGAACTGAATTTCAAAACAAACTCAGACAACTTTATGAGAAATTCAGTGCAAGGTTTGTCATTGACATCTCTTAAGTTAAAAAATAGGCAATTTCATCAAATGCTTCCTACTGGAATATGTTGGTTTTCAGGGATTCAATATCCATGATGATGATATATGAGTCCCTGTCCACTTTCATATCTCCCAGTACTTCCAGCATGCTGCCAGTGTCTTTTTAATGCAACCTAAGTGACCTGACAAATGGCCTTATGTGGTAATCCACAAATTGTGAAAGGGATTCCAGTATTGGACAAAATGCCACTCACTATAAATCTGAATGGTTGGTACATTAAAGATTTATGCACTTTGGAAGAGTATAAATCATGGGATTAATTGGATGTTCTGTAATAAGGAAGTCCCTGGTGTTGCTATCAATTTCTCCTCTTCAAATTCAGTATTACCAGTTTAATCTACTGACCATTTGAATTCTTCGTGGGACTGTGGTCAAGTTTCTGGTAAAGTCTACAATCACTATGTTGGCACAACACCTCTTTAACATAATCATCAGAATTCATAATAATATCCTTTCATCTTCCCCCTCTTTTCCTTCTCCTTCCCCCTTTTATTTCCCCTTCCTCCCCTTTCCACTCTCCTTCTCCTTCCCTTCCCTTCCTTCCCCTTCCATTTCCCCATTTTCCTTTTTTCCTCTCCTTCACTCTCCCCCTTCTTTCCTTCCCATTTTCTTCAATTTTAGACATGAGTATAGTTTCCTGATATCTCCTAAGGTTTTTCTTGTACCCATAATAGTAAATGTAATACATTATGTAGTTATAGTTTGTCCTTAGATTGTAATACCATTTAAATTCAACATGTTATTTATAACATCGCATTTAGTCCCTCTAAGATAAATTGTTCTAGTTAATTTCATAGAAATGTAGAAATCCTTTTACATGTCCAAGTAGACTCATATAGTTATTTGAAAAACTAGACAGATATTGTCCTTGTTATAAGAACTTTTAGATTTTTCAGCAATCATATTTGAAGCTTTTTGGTATACATGTGGTCTAGGTGATAGGTATTTTCTATATCAAGGAAGTCCCTTTTAGCTAATTATGCTAAAATATCAATAGTACTCATCTACTAACGTCACTAGATTATCAAATGTATATCTCAGATTTCTGTGGTTATATAGCTTTAACTGGCTCTAGCTGAATACTGATAGATATTGGGATAATGTTCTAATACTTTTAAAACAATCTTCAAGAATGGAACTTAATAGAGTTATATTATGCACACTTAGGAAAGCTCTTTCAGTTATCTATGTTAAAAAGCTGTAAATTCTTAAGTTCAAATGGCCATAATTATATCCGTATTAATAGTCATAGGCATTTGGGCAGTGTTCTAACTCGCTTTAAAAAAACTTAAAAAGGGGACTTAATGGAGTTACATTGATCCACTAAGTTTCATTATTGTCCGGGCCACACAGGTGACGTCATCCATGACATCAACACACCGACAGGTGTTTTCTTGTGTGGCCCAGCCCTTCTTGTTCACCTGTGAGGTGTAGACAGTTTGTTACACAGAGTATCAGCGTGTAATGGTGCCGGGAGCATCTGCGCGTTTGTTGTTTGTTTTTTTGGATTAAATCAAAGGAATCTTCCTTAAATATTCAGTTAAGGTAAAACTAACAAGCCCTTTGGATGTTTTGACTGTCTGGACTTAAAAACTTTTTTTAAAACATTACGTTCTTTCTTATAGCGTCTTACTAGTACCTATATGAAACGCTTATGGTATCAAGACACGATTTAAACTTTGGGACATCTAGTAAGTCAAAAACAAAGAACTATAAGTGAATATATATATTTGTTAACCTGCAGTTAAAATTAGAACTAACTCAGGTTTTGTCATTTATAGACAGAAATCACAAGGGCATTTTAACTGAAGAGAGCGCAGTCTCCCAGCTCCACAGCACGCCTGTTTGAATACGAATATAATACAAACAGGTCCTAAGTCAGGTTTGTTCCACCTGAACTCCATTCTCATTATAAAAACTATCAACATTAAGATGTATATCTTATATAATTTATCAATTATGATATTATTGAAGTAATTTTTGTTTCTTATTCCTAACAGTGAAAAATAACAAAGCTCCAAGTCTGAGGAAGGAACATATCTAAAGTTCTGAAACATTACTTTTTTTAAGATACATTTTCAGGAGCATGTGAACTTAAAATCTTGGAGATATATATATATATATATATATATATATATATATATATATATATATATACATACATATAAAAACCAAAAAAGATAATACAGGATTATATGGGCTTAAATAAAGTACATTAGGATATGAAATATACTTTTTCGGTAGAGTGAGACTTATTTTCTGAACTACTGCTTTCATCCATTGAGTCTTACTCCCTATTTTTACCTCAAAATTGAAAAGGAACCTTGAGAGACTGTTCAGTGGATTATATGAGGAACAAAGGTTGTCAGCCTGAGAGGAGAACTGGACCTTGAACTTGGAGACAGACTGAGATTAGGGGCAGGCAACAAAAGTAGATAGAACAGGGTTGAATCACTCTGAGGTGAAAATTAGACTAAGAGTGTAGCTGAAGGTATGAAGAGATCCAAAAGGTTTGTATGAGAGGTGGATAGGACCTGGGTGTGGAGGCAGTATAATTAATGGCAGACACAAACTGGGGAGGTGTAGTCATGGAGTAGGGAGGAAAGTGATGCTGGGGTGGCTGCATCTCATATGGAAGGGGGGAGGGCATTCCACAGTTTAGGACATTGATATCGGAAGGAGGATTGACCAGCAGTGGTGGACCTGTGGTGGCTTGTTTGATGGTGATTGTAGTGTCATTATGTGGTTCTTGAAGTGCTTTCCTTTCTTTTCTTGTCAAATTATTGTAGGTTTACAGTAGTTGTGATAAAATCATTATAAAGTCTGGACAGATCTTGTTCACACAGTTCTTTAAATGTCAGTATAGCTGCACTAAGCTGAGGATTGAATGTTGACTTATTTTAAACACATTTTCTTAAGGTAACTGTGTGTTATTAGATGTCTGCGGTTCTTCTCCACTGATTGTTATTTCCAAACTAGGACCGTCAGTAAAACAGTGGACTCTTCTATGTGGTGATTTCAATGTCAGAATTGGAAACTTTGATGGGTACACTGACAGCAGCTTTCATAACTGGTGTCGCAGGAACACTCAGCAGTATCCTAGATTATCCCTACCAATCCACTCTGGAGTACTCCAAGGTTCTATCCTGTGTACCTTGTTATTCAGCATATTCCTGAACAATCTCCCTGCCTCCTGCCATGACAGAATGTTACTGTATGCAGATGATGCAGTAATCTTTACTTGCCACACTGACCCTACCTCTCTTCAGTCTCAACTACAGAAAAGTTTCATGGAAATGGAAGACTGATTTTGCTCATATAAACTCATCCTTAACCACAAAAAAAAACTAAAACAATGTTGTTTCATGGAACCCACAATAAGCACAAGGACCATGAGCTCATAATAAACAACCATGAAGCTGTCGCCTTTGAGCAGGTGGATATGTTTAAATATCTGAGCCTGACCCTTGACTGCTCCCTCACATATACCAAACACATTGACAATATCGCTAAAACTGTGAACTCCCACATAGGGCTACTATGCAATCATAGACATTACCTAATGGCTGAAGCCTTGAACTTCACTACCCAGTGTTCTGTTATCTCAACTATTGACTACAGGCTCATTATCTGTGGATCCTGTACTGATACTGCACTCTGGTGCATAGCTGTAGCCCTTAATAAGGCATGTAGAGTCCTTGTTTCAGCTGCCCACCTTTCTTACACGTGTGACATTTACAAGCAGGCTAACTGGCTCCAGCTATTCAGCAGGCTAAAATACTAGTCCTGCATCCTAGCTAAAAAGACATTACTGGGCCTTATGCCCCCTGGAGTCCAATCAATACTGACCCCACAGTATGTCTACCACCTAACTAGAAGATTGAAAAGTCTAACCTTTACAATACCGCTCTGCCGGACCTCTCAAGCTAAGCATTCTTACCTTGTAAGAGCCTCCACCTGATTCATCTTGCTACCTACAGAAATCTCCAATATTGCCACGATTGGTGCTTTTAAGTGTAAACTACATCAACACCTCATGGCTAGTGCCTTCTGTGATTGCTCCTTATAATCCCCTTCAGGCATACTACCCTCAAGCATCCCACCTCACTGCCTCAGCTCATCCTCCTCTCCTATCCCCCATTACTGGGTATAGGATGAATATTTCTCTGCTTCCTTTTCATCCCCCATTCCTCCTCCCTTGCTATTTCCCATCTACCACCTAACCAACGCAATTCCCTCCCTATTTCTCCCCTCCTACCTCTCTCTCTTTCTCTCTCTCTCTCTCTTCCATACCACCTCCTCACCATCACTCTTTTTTTCTCTTTTCCCACTAACCCACTCCTAACAAAGCTTCACTGAGCTGCCTATGACGTGTACTGCATAATTAACTCACAACATAATTCCTTAACAATGCCTTTGGCTGCTATTATTGTAACCTTACTTGTCTTTTTTTTTTGTAAGTTCCATTGTAATGATCATGTTATGTTTTGCACCTTATTGTCCTTATTGCCTTGATGTGGAACCTTTGTAAAAGATCCATCAGATTAAAGGTGTCATCCAAAATACAAATAACTAAATAAAATAAATAAACAGTGGATCAGAAAATAAATAATACAGGTCCCAAGTTCATAAATATACTCAAAGTACACTTTTTGGTTCTGCTTAATGGTAGAATCAAAGATGATAACAAGGGAAACTATACATATTTCTTCATGTGGATATACAGTACTAGAGTTTGCTTTTTGGATTGGGGATACAGACTTTTGGGAACAATGTGTAATTGTCAAGCACATGGTTAGTGATCACTTTCTAGTGGCTTTAAAGTCCAAGGTCTCCTTCAATAAAATTAGAAATGACCAACAGAATCAAGGATAGAGATTAGGGACAAAAATAAAATAAGGTGGAACAAAAGTGAAGAAAAAGTAGTATTGGAGATAATTCAAACTTTAAAAAAACAACGCTATAAGTATTGACTCAGAAGAAGATCTAAATGAGAAAATTACCCTTTGTCTTAACAACATAAGAGAGATATTGAAGGCTGCAAGTACAACAAAATCTGCAAAAAAGAAAACTGATACTTGGTTTTACCAGGACTGCCGTAGGGCCAAAAAGTGTTTAAATAGATTAATTAAATCAGTGAAAAACTTGAATTTAAGAACAAAAAGTAAATTGTTGAACAAAGAAAGGGAGAAATATAAATTAATGCTACAAAAAAAACCAAAAAACAGAATGAATATTACACTAAGCAGTGGGAAAAGATGCTTACAATAATAGAGAACAAAGACCAACAATCCTACAGGCTGCTTGTAGCCAAAGGAACAGATAATTATAATTACGATGTTAATTCTTATATTCCCACTGAAGTATGGATCAAATATTACTCAGCTATTTTTTTATGATTCTAATATTAGAGGATGCACAGTTGAAACAGGGCCAGACATGACAACATTTAACCCAATAACAAATGCTGAAACCTATTTTGCCATAGCTAAGTTAAAACAAAAAAAAGTGCCGGGGCCAGACTTAATTCCAGCTTAAGTATATCTGGCTGCTCCCTCTTTATGGTCAAACATACTATCCAAATACTTTAATGTATGCTGTTAAAGTTTAAAATTCACAGAATCCTGGAAAGGGGCCACTATTGTATCTATCTATAAAAAAGGAGACAAGGACAGTCCTGCAATGTACAGACCTATGTCTCTACTAGACATCATGGAAAACATCTTTTCAAAGATCATCCTTGAGAGGTTAAGAGAACAAATAACTATTTTGGGGGAACTGTCAGAATATCAAGCAGGATTCTGAGGTGGCTACAGTACCACTGACAATTGTTACATACTTAAACATTTGAATGAGAAATATGTTAAACTCAGAAAACAAAAGTTACACTTAGCATTCATAGATTTCAGCTCAGTTTTTGACATGATTTCCCATCAAAAATTATGGGAAGAAATGAGAAACCAGTGTATATCAATACAGTTAATACACATCATGAAAGCACTGTATATCAGTACATGGGCACAGGTTAGAATGAGCTCCGATGCACAGACCTCAGCCAAATGTCCCACTAATCAGGGAGTCCATCAGGGAAGTGTGTTGGCACCTCTATTGCTCTGTATTTATATAAACAGATTATTAATATAATTAAATAATTCACAAAATATTCACCAAAAATATTAAAAGAAAGTTGTGCCTCACTTGCATATGCAGATGACCTGGTTCTTATATCCCTGACACAGTCAGGACTCTCCAAAAAGTTGGAAATACTGGAAAATTATGCAAACAAGTATTAATTAAAAATTAATGAAACAAAAAGCCAGGTGATGATAATGGGAACAAAAAAACAAACTAAAATATTGCATATAGGCAAACTAAGGTTAAAATCAGTAAATCAATATAATTATGTTGGCCTTACCTTCTAGCATCATGGAGTATGGTCATAGCATATTGATACAATGAAACTGAAGCTAAAGCAGACATCCAGCTCATTAAATCTTTTTAATAAGAAGCATGGGGCAGTTTGATTAAACCACTAATTATGGCAGTTAAGGCAAAATGTCATGCTCAAGTGCTCTTTAGCACAGAGATCTGAGACACAAAAAAATTTTAATTATTGGAGACCCCACTTTTAAAAATATTAAGAACCGATCTTGGCTTGGGATAATCTGTACCTGCATCAATGGTTCGAGCAGAATTAAGACTAACGTTCATTGCTGCTTTAGTTTGCTCAAGAAAAATAAATCACTTGATCAAGCTTCTGCAGCTAGATAAACACCACCTCCCATATTTATGTTTAAAGGAAAAATATGAATGGAAACACAATTGACTGTTCCAGTCAGATTGGTTAAAAAAAGTCTTAAGCATTTTATAAGAAAATGGGTTGGATTACTTAGAAATATATGCTGAAAAAGGGATTACCATTAGTTGTAAATAAAAAAAGTATGTAACTCAGAAAATATCAGGAAACCATACTAACAAAGATTTGAGGTGTATTGAAAATATTCACAATTCAGAGTGGCTAGTCCAGAATGATGTGTTCCATCAATCCAGATGCTATATGTATGTAATGATGGATAATAAACAAAGGACATTATACACAAAATTTTGAATGGAATTATTTCCAAGCAATGCCTTAGTAGCCAGATATAGTAAGGTGAAATAAGTTCTGGCCTATTGCTGTGAATGCAACAGATCAGAGGTGGAAAATTTAAAGCATGTTATTCTTGATTGTAAATGGTACTTAAGACCATGAACAAAATGGTTATACCCACTATTAGAAGCTTTTCAAACATGCGACAAGGATTTATTATTGAATATTTTTTTTTGTACTAATGATGAACTAATTATAAAACGTGTTGCTGCTTATCTAGTGGCTACATAGAAAATACATTTGAAATGTCGAGTATGAGCTGCACCATGACTCTGTCCTATGGATTCTCTTGCAGACTGTTAAAAGCATACAGCAAAGGCATTGACTTGGGGTTTCTTCTTCAAATTGAAGAGCTATATTGCAGGGTTTACTTCATTAATCTGACTGATGAAAGATGATATTAAGAAAATTGCTGTACAGACTGTTCTCTGATTATTTAATTGTTGCAGCTATTTTGAAATACTGAAGAATGGTGATTGTTAACTTGCACTCCCTCAAAGGTATCTGTTAATTTGTTGCTGATTAATTGTTTGGATAGACATTGTAATCAAATGCAATTTTAAACATGGATGTATTTATTTTTGTATGTTGTATATGATTTAATTGTAAAGGTCTTTTGACGGAACACAATTTTAGGCTCAGATTTGGGCTCAGATTTCTGAAGACCTTCTGTAACTTTATATATGGCTGGAATTTGTTGATAGAAGTGGTGGGGCAAAGGAACTTCCCTAATTTAATTATGTATTTTCTTTTCGGTGACATCTCAAGTCTTCCACTGCATTTGCTGGCAATATTGTTGTTGTGTGCCCTGTTGTTCTTGTTGCTGGTGACTTTCTTGACCTTCCATTCCTGCTCTGCCTTGTCTTCCTCCTCTGTTTTGTAGATGTGTGTCTGGGTGAAAACCTTGGTATCTCTTTTTCAAAGTGCTTCTCCTGGGATACTGTGATAGCTGTGGTGGTGGCCCTTTCCTCTCTTAAGAATTGGATTAGGTTGTTATTGACCTACTCTTTTTCTAATCCATGCTGGTCAGTGTTTAAATTAAATTATACTCATCTGTCTCTTTTCTTTTTTTTTCATATTTAGCCTACTTTTATCTGACTCTGCCATCAGCCGCCACTCCAGTCATCTTAGCTCGCACTACTATGGCCACCATCCGCTGTCCACCAATACTCCCTGGCTTATCCCTCAGGGTGGGGCCATAACACCTCATCCTGCTTGTCAATGATGGGGGAAGGTGTCAGCATTGGTGACATTGCCTCCCTGGCTAACCCCCCCCCAGGGTGGGGTTTGGGCCTTGTGGTAGTGCCGCAGACCATAATTAAGTCAGTGAAGCAGCAGAGAGCCATAGAGTCCAGGCACTGGGGTAGTGTCATCTTGAGCTGCTAGTGTTTTTCTCCTATGTGAGGGTGGGGACATGCAATGATGTCCAGTGTCTGCCCCCCCAAGAAAAAACAGACTTCCTGGTTGCTGCATTACCACGGCCTCTGCAAGGGGTCCAATGAGCACTGATTGTGCTTCCATCCCACCCACAGGAGAAGGAGAGCAGTCCATGGGATGCTCCATCCTTCTCCCCCAGGCCAGCCCTCCAATAACCCAGGTCCATTCTCAAACTTGGGTCACCGGTGTCGCAAGTGGAAATCCAACCACAGTGCTGATGGTCCGGCAGCATCTGCCCCTTTTCAAAATCCCTCTATGAGAGTTCTTTGTCCAGGAATACACCCAGTAAAGGTCATAATCCCACTGGTCTCTCTGGAACATTCTTTATTTAATAGCTTTAAGTTCTTGGTCAAGTTTAGAAATGGACTACTTCAATCTCTTATTAAACTGGTCAAATTCAGCATGGCTGCAATTTAATTTCCTGAGCTACTTGTCATTCATCTCTTTCCCATATCCAATAATGAGCTTGAAAAACATTTTTGAAAATTTACTGCAAAGTTTGTGCCTCCTCACTGATTGCACCTGCTGGGAGTTCCTCTGGGACAAGAAAATATATTTGCTTCATATTTTATTCATTTTTATTCTATTTCTTAATCCTTTTACATTCTAAGTAGCTAGTTTTAGCCTTGCAGCCATTTTTTTTATGTTATACCCTTTGTTGTTGTTACTCTTCCCATTTCCAGTATTTATCATTATATTAATCAGTAATAATAACTTATAGGATTCCTGGGCCAAACTAATTTCAAACATATAAAAGTATTGTTTCAAGTCAATTTGCCTCATTTATTTTCCTTTCCAAGTAAGCCCAAATAAGGGCTTCCTTATCCCCTCCCCTCTGCATTAGCTGAGATGAACATACTATATTTCAACTCTTACACCATGAGCTAGGAACAGCAGACCTACCTTAAAGGCTATTGAGGGAAAAAAAATCTCAAACCCAGAAACATAAGGTGAACAATTTGGGGGAGGGGGATAGTAGTATTAATAGGATCATAGTCTGGGGGGTTATAGAATGATTACAAAAACAACCAAGCTTACAAGATGAGTTGTAGATCCACTTTGAGCATTTTTACATGGTCTTTTTTCCCCCTTTTACTTTCTTACATCTTTCCTCTTTTCTTTTCCTCCCCCTTTTTCTTCTTTTTTCCCTTTCTTTCCCTTTGCCCTTGTACTCTTCTCTCTTCCCATTCTATCTTTCTTTCCATTACCTTTTCTCAACTTTAAGCCACTCCTGTACATTACAACTCTCGAAATAACAATATGTATAATAAACAGGGGTAACAACTGTGGCCAACAGAGCTTTTAACTAAGCATTTAGAATAAACAGTGTAGCTGAAAGGGGAAGGTTAAATTCAGACCATGCAGATCACAGTTTCTAAAAAATACCTTATGGGCAGTCAGGTTCCCCCCTCCTTACCCAACCTTAACCCCTTTTCAACATTCCCCTCCTTACCCCCCAATCTTTCCCATCCATTTATTCTACTTTTCAGCAAGGGGGAGTATAAAAAAAAAAAACAGGGTAAGGGGGATTCAACTGTGGTTATCCTTTCAGAATCTTATCCAGGTCCATACTGCTGCTCGAAAGCATCCATTGCTTCATCTGCATCATCAGATATTCTTAGCTTCCCTTTTACTATAAAGTGGATTTTTGCAGGATACATCATTAGAAATTTAACTCCTTTGTCATACAATTTCTTTTTTACCACATTAAACAGTTTCCTCCTCTTCACCGTTTCACTAGAGAGAGATTTGGAAAAACATGGAAAGTAATTGCTTGATGTTTCAAACCCTTATTTGCATGGTCTTTTTGTAAAATCAGTTCTATATCTTGGTAATAATGTGGTTTTAAAAAAAACTGTTCTTGGGTAATCTGATTGTAATTTCCCCATCTGTGAGTCCTATCTAATTTAATTTTTTGCTCTGGGTATTCTTTTCCTACTGCAATGGTTAGAATTTTTCCAAAAACCTCAGTGGGTCCCCAGACCCTTTGATACTCTCTGGAAGTCCACTAATTCTTAAATTGGCTCTTCTGGATCTATCCTCCATTTCTGCTAACTTTTGCTGCAGAGATTCGAATTGCCTTTCCTGAAGTAATTGAGTTCACTTTAATGGTATATTTTCATCTTCTATATTTGAAAGGCTGTTAACCATTTCATTTGTCCTAACAGTATGGTTCTCCATTTTTTTCTGACAACAGGCCAACCGACTGTTCAACCTCTTTCATCATAGATTTAATATCCTGAAAGTGTTCCTGCATTTCTTGCTGAAATGCCAACAAGGTTTCCATCAGGTGTGGAGTTCCCTGGGTATAGAGCCCTTTCCCTTGATTTGGAAATTCTTGTTTCTGAGGAGTCTGTATATCTGATGCTAATACATATTCGGTAACAGAATCTTTCCTCGCTTGCACTATCACCCCAAACCCTTCCATTTTTTGAGTATCAGCACCCTCCTTCCTTGTAAGTTTATCTGGTAAAATCTCTGCCTGATTACCATCTGTTTCATTAGCTACCAACTCTTTTTCATTTTCCAAAGCCCCAACCTTGAGGTTTAATTCCCTCTTATCTGTGGGTTTCACCAAAGAGCATTTAGGTGACATTGTTTCTGAATCAGGCAGATTACCAAGAACCTGGGCATTTTTTTTTTCATAAAGTAAAAAGAGATATTACCTGGTCCTGGTGTCTCTGGAAGGGGGGAAATTGGGTGCTGACTTACCGCAGATGCAAGGGCAATATCAGGGTCTAGATGGATTTCTTCTAATCGTTGGGACGATGTACCAGGCACAGAAGTTGGAGTAAATTGGCTACCTTTATTAACATGTGGCTTGCAAACTTCCTTTACCAGCTTAAATTGTTTAGACATACCGTCAAAGCGATTCTTATATACCTCTCCTCGTTTTCACTGTTACATCGTTACATCATACCGCAGCTAAACTGATAGCCTTTAAATAATTCCTCTTTTTCATTTTTCCCACTGTCAGTCATGGTGCTGCCACCTAGCCCGGCATTCTGCTCAGCTCCTGCTCACTCTGACAGCTGACTTCATCATCCTCTGTCACCTCAAAAAAAAAAGATAGTATTCCAAGTTAAAAACTAACAAGATAGAGGTCTGAGAAAGTGGAAAGTTTGTGTGATGAGACTGGGGACTCTGTGGCCTTCTTGGAGGTGCTCCCAGTACCCTGCAGAAGTACAGTGAGAAAGGAGAGGATTGGGGAGTTGAACACATGGTTGGTAGACTGGTGTTGAACTAAGGGGTACAGGATTGTAGGTGGCTGGGGCAATACCTGGGATAATAATCTGTTTGTAAGGGATAGGCTGCACCTAAGCGGGAAGGGGGTTGAGGTATTAGGGCAAAGACTGGAGAGCTATATTGCAACAAAGGTGGATTTAAACTAGATGGGTGTGGTAAGTGGACAGCAGGTAGGCAGGGATCTGATAGAATGCAGTCATAGCCTATCCCCCAGGCTAGCAGGGAAAGACTCGGGACAGTCGAAAAAGGAGGGAGCAGAAGAGAGCAGATGGAGGGTGATGAAGGGAAGGGGCAGGATGGAGGGTGGTCTTGCTGAATGCAAGAAGCTTAGGCAACAAATCAGCTGAGCTACAGGCACTCTTGGTAGCATGGAAAATGGCTAGTGTAGCTGTCATGGAAATGTGGGCAACTAAGCACCAGAACAGGGATCTGGCAATCCTAGGGCACAAATTATACAAGAAGGACCATAAGGAGGGGAGGCGGAGCGCTGGCAGTCTATGTGAGGGATGGGATCAAATGCACAAGGGATGAGGGGGAGGAAAGGAGAACAGAGGCAATCTGGCTGCAGCTCCTAAACTCAAGGGGTAGGAAACTGAGGTTTGGGGTGGTTTATAGGCCACCGTCCCAGTCTGAGAAGCTTGACAGGGAACTAGCAGGACAAATCAGAACGGTATGTAGAAAAAGGAAAGTGGTCATCCTGGGGAGTTTCAACTTGCCGGGGGTTGACTGGAGTATTCTGGTCACCTCCAGTGCTAGAGAGCAAGTGCTCCTGGACACGATCTAGGAGGGTCACCTGATGCAGTTGGTCAGTTTACCTACTAGGCTAAAGAACACTTTAGATCTGGTATTGACGAATGGGGAGGCAGTAAGAGAAATAATGGTGGAGGACTCACTAGCCAACAGCGATCACCAAATAGTGTGGTTTAATATCATGATGTGTGGGGAGCCAGAGAAATCAGTAACCCAGATGGTAAACTTCAGGGGGCGGACTTTGGGAGGATGAGGGACGTACTGAAAGGGAAATTGGAGGGCATTAAGCAGGAGATGGACATGGAGCAGAAATTGGATATTATTAAACAGGGATCACAAAGGCAACTGAAGCCGGCACAGAGACACAGAGTTAGAAAAGCAGAGCAAAGAAATCATGCTGGTTGAACAGCGAGGTAGTGGATGTGGTGAGAGCAAAACGAGAGATGCACCAGAGGTATTGGAGGACAGGGAAGGAAGGGGACAGAGAGGATTATGCAAGATGGTCCAGGGAGGTGATCAGAAAAGTGAGAGAAGACAAGGCCCTGAGGAAGCAGAGATTAGTGCAGGGAATTAATGGGGGGGAGACTTTTTCAGATACATCAGGGAGAAAGGGAAGTGCAAGGAGACAATAGTGAGGATAAAAAAGGGTGGGGAGTGGATGGAAAAGGGGGAGAAACAGGCAGATGCACTGAATGAATACTTTTTTTCAGTGTTCATGGAAGAAAAGAGGGGACTGCTACCACCATGGGCCAGGAGGGTGGGGACAGGAGGAGAGGAAGTGGCAGATGGAACAATTGAGGGAGGTGGAGTCCTAGAGGACTGAGGTTATTGAGGGTAAAAAAAGGCACCAAGGCCAGATGCTATCCATCCCAGGGTGCAGAGGAAGATGGCAGAGGTGTTGGTGGAGCCGCTGGTGGATCTGTACTGCACTTCACAGGAGTCAGGATGTGTCCCACTGGACTAGAGGATGGCACATGTAGTGCCATTACATAAGAGTGGACCAAAGGATGAACTGGGTCATCATCGTCCGGGAAGTCTCACCTCCATAGTGTGCAAACTCATGGAAATGATGTTAAAGGAAAGACTGGTGTAGTACCAGGAGGACAATGGCCTCCTTGATTTGAGGCAGCATGGGTTCATTTTGGGGAAGTCTTATCAAACCAACCTGATCCAATATTATGATTGCATGACAGGTGAGCTGGATAAGGGTCATGAAGTGGATGTTTTTTACTTGGACTTCAGCAAGGCCTTTGATTCTGTGCCTCATGGGCGGCTTGGGGGGAAGCTAAGTGGTGTAGTGGTAGAAGAAAAAATAACAAACTGGATTGCAAGCTGGCTGAGTGGGAGGCTGCAATGGGTGGTGGTAGAAGGGGAGCGCTCAACTCCGAAGCCAGTGATGAGCAGGGTGCCACAGGGCTCTGTGCTGGAACCAGTATTATTTGGACCCTTCATATCAGACATTGCACATGGGGTGATGAGCAAGGTAAGTCTGTTCACAGACAACACCAAAATGGGAGCAGTGGTGGATGGAGGGGAGAGATAGAAACAGCCGCAGGGGGACGTAAGCATGCTAGAGGAGTGGTCAGAGAGGTGGCAGCTGGGGTTGAATGCAAAGAAGTGTAAGGTTATGCACTTTGGGGTGAAGAACCCAAGAAGAGACTACTAGCTGTGGGAGGGGTTAAGCTGGGTATCACTGAGGAGGAGAAGGACGTAGGGGTAATTGTAACAGGGACCATGAACAACACTGCCCAGTGCAGGAGAGTGAGATAAACTGGGTGGTCTGTTTCTGCTAGTACATTTGTATGTTTGTAAAACAGAAATATTCTGTGTATGGCAATAGACGGGTGTAAAGATAAGTTTCCATAAAGTGAACAACCTGTTTCACACATTTGTAAACTGTTAAACCTATCTGGAGACAATTTATCAACTATATATTCAACCAGATACTATATTTCATAAATATTAAAACCTTCAGTGCTATAACGAGATTTTTACAAGAAATAACAAATATCAAAATTAATGCACAATAAAAAAAAAATACCAAGTACCCCCTAGGAAATGAGATCATTCATCCTAATATGTTTAGAGTTCAAAATGTGTCAGTATATAATTAATCTACTATAAGAACAGAAGCAGTCTTAGGAAGGGAAATCAACAACTAATTGAATTAAACCCTCTCCCCAGGGTAACATCATAATATAGACAACCAGTTGGAAGGAAGTATAAATACACCAGTTAAAAGGGGCCCTATAACCATTCAATATTAAAACAAACAAAAAACACACGCACTGAGGTCCATCCTTTGTACTTGAGGTCTGTGTAAGTTCAAGCAGGGTAATGTGTCATAAAAGGTTATCAAATCATTTGTTTCTGGATCTGTAAAAATAAATAAATACTGTAGATTGACGAAAGATAAAATATAGATAGATAGATAGATAGATAGATAGATAGATAGATAGATAGACAGACAGAGAGATAGCTAGATAATTAAATGATAGATAGATTGATAGATAGATAATTAGACAGAAAGATGGATAGAGAGAAAAAGAGATAGATAGATAGATAGATAGATAGATAGATAGATAGATAGATAGATAGATAGATAGATGGCACGTTTCAGCCTGCCTGACCATGACACCCCTGAACAGTATGTTCCTTTAATCACCAGATGTGTGTGTGTGTGTGTGTGTGTGTGTGTGTGTGTGTGTGTGTGTGTGATGCCTGGTCCTCTTATTCTGATGACTGTGAAGGCAAAGGCTAGGTATTATAGACCTAGTGACAGAAAAATGTTTCCTGCAGACCACTTAGCAAGCAACAGGTATAGGCACACTGATCAAGATGGGGTTTACTGACAATTCATGGATCATCATGGGTAACTATACACTACTGTTATACCATGCATTCTGTGCAACAACATGTGTAGTGATGGCCACTTCCACTGCTGTTTCAAGGTGAAATGCAAGCAGCTGACTCCATAATTCTCCAGATATGGTGGACATTTTATATCACACCGGAAGAACTTACAGGAAGTACTTACATGGCACATGGATGGTAATGAGCCCACCCTCTACAAGGTTCCTTAGGTCTGGCTGGGACCACATGATTAGTTAGTTTTATGGCCTGGGTTACAGCTCTGCCTGCTACTGATGGGGATGTGTCAGGCAGTACCAGCTGCCCAGTTTGGGTTTGTATGCATATGGACTCCTGGTATATCACATTGGTCACTAGGACTAATACCAGGGTCATCACTGTTGTGTCCCTTCACTGTGTGGTCAATGCCTTAGTCTGGTGTATCGCAACATGCAGTCATAACTGTTTTGTATGCCACATTTGCATGGTAACATGACATAACATGAACGTAAGCACGTGTCTAATTTAATTGTGATTGCAAGTGCCACTAAACAGCCACAACAAAGGATTAATGTTTGCAAAAATTCTTTAGCACAAACTGAACTGGTTAATTCTTTAAGAGGATAACATTTATTTGTCAAAAACAGGATCAATTGCTCACGCTGTTCATTTCATGAATGTGCATAGGAATGCTTGGCAGTTGGATGCATGTTGAAATGTTCTCTCCCCACCTTTGTTGGAGATGGTGGGAACTGCAACATCTCTGGTCATCACAAATGTGTTTTTTTACTTTTGATGTCAGTTTGTCCTCAGTCCCAGGTGACAACTCTTTTCAAAAGTGGTTTGTACCATTACAGAAACATTGCCAGAATCCATGTAATGCTTCTGCCACTTGTTCTACATACCATAGTGCATGCCATTGTAACATCCTGGCTTGTCTATTGCAATGTTTTGAATGTGGGTCTGTCATGCTCATATATAGTCTGCTGTTAGTGCAGAATGCATCTGCTAGGATACTTATGAAGACTGGATCTAGAGATCACATCTCCCCTTTTGTGCTGGAGGTGTAGTGGTTGCTTATTAGACAGTGTTTTTTTTTAATGTTGTTGGTATTTAATGTCCCAAACTAGTTGAGACACACCTGCTTTCTTAAACCCCTTATCCCACACACCTACACCCTGGATAGCCTAATCCCACTCACATCAAATACACTTCTATGGGCTGGAAATGAAGGTTTTTTTGCAATTTAGCATGATAGCCTCCTTTTTGTTAGTAAACATAGCATTTTTGGATGAAGCACACTCAATATGTACTGTACATTAAAAGAACTATAGGTTAGACTTCCAAAACCCCTTGAATTGCCACAGCCATGCGAAAAAACTGGCTCACTCCAACCCATTGATGCAGTGATTGGATTTCTGCTTTATGACATTGGTGACCCGGGTTCAGAAATGGACCAGCGGGGAGAGAAGGATGGAGCATATGGAGGACTTCTCTCCTTCTCTGGAGAGGGGAAGTGTGTCCGGTGCCTGATGAACCCCTGGCAGAGTCCGGGGGTACTGCAGTGACCAGTGCCAGAATGGCAAGAAGGACAGGGTGGACACTGGATGTTATTGCACATCCGCACCCCTGGTAACTGGAAAAAACATCATTGGCTGCCAGAATGATGCTCTCCTGGCACCTGGCCTTCATGACTCCCCACCTCTCTGCTGACCTATCCTGGCTTATCTGCCCAACTAGTCCTGAACCCTGCTCTGGGGGGGAATCCAGGGAGGCAAAGTTGGTCTCAGCCGTCACCTTCTCCTGGCATAGATGGACTGGATTGGAGTGGTAGCCCCACCCTGAGGGGTAAGTCAGGGGGTATCGGAGGGGGTACAGCAATTGGGGAAGCAGGGCAGGTGATGAGATAAGGGCTGATGTAAGGAGGCAGGCAGCAAAAAGCGTAGTAATTAAAAACCAAAAACTGGCTTAAGTGGGTCTCCACTTGCGGAACTGCAGTTTTGTGGAGAACAAGGTCCAAAGGTGAGGGATCTAGGTGTTATCCTGGATAACAGATTAATACTTGAAGCTCAGGTGTCACCAGGATTTAACCCCTAGTTCCGCCTGAAGACCTTCCGACAGTGGTGCATGCCTTTGTTATGTCCAGGCTTGATTATGTAATGGTCTATACTTCAGGGTCACTGGAGGGACCCTCCTCTGGCTGCAGCTAGTGCAGAATGCAATGGCATGGTTGCTGATGGGCTTGGTTAGGTCTAGTCATGTGAATCCAGTCCTGTGGGCTCTGCACTAGCTACCTGTCAGATGTAGGGTCATCTTCAAGGTGGGCTTGCACATCTGTAAGGTCCTATATGGCCTGGGCCCTGATTATCAGGCTGATCTCTTTACTCCTGCCACCTTGTTCCATTCCCTCTGCTCCTTGACCAGAGGCCTTCTTGTCATTCCAAGGGTCAGACTAAAAACTTCTGGTGACTGTGCCTTTAGCGTTGCCTGTCTGGCACTGTGGAACTTGTTTCCAGCATTTGTCAGGAAGGCCCTAACTGCCCAGTCATTCAAAAAGGGTCTAAAAGCTTATCTGTTTTGTTTGGTTTTCCCTGAGGAAGGCAATTAGTTATACCAGTTATCCTAGTCTTTGAAGAGTTTATTTTAAATTTTATATATTAGCTTCTATTTCTATTATTTATAGATTTGTTATGTGTTTTGCATTATCTGTATTATTTTCTGTGATTTTTATCTGTTTTTATATAAGGCACCCAGAGCCTCAGGGATTGTGTGCCATATAAATAAAATGACCTTGCCTGTTCACCTCTCAGCAAGGCTTTATAAGGGTCCAATCATTCCAAACCAAACTGATCATGTTCTTTGAAGGAGTACCCAGGGAGCTTGATGGGGCAGTGCCATAGAAATACATCAGTGCCAGACATGATGCAGTGCAGTAACTTTCAGTAAATGGCATGTCACAAAATACTCCAGTGGAAAAGGGCTTGATTGCCATTGAATTAAACTGTTCCCTGCAGCATACTGCAGCATTTTTGTGGTACACTACAGCATTACTACGTTTCATCCTGGCTGGTGCCACTGCAGTAAATCTGGACTTCATCAAGGCCTTGGACACTGTAGTGCATGAAAAGCTTCTTTGCAAAGTACACCAGTATGGTACCTACAGTAGTGCTCTATAAGGCTCCATCAAGACTAAAGATATCCTGATACTATTGTCAATATGTCCTTGGTCACAACCCATTGTAATGCTTGGTGTCATTGTTATTATATGCTATAAGTACAGTATACATCCTTTCTAGAGGGTTGTTAGAGTCATCTGGTGAAAATGTATTGAAACAGTGCTGCACAGGTGTGTGCACCCACAAGTATTTTAACCAGTGGGCACTAGCGGTCAGTTATCAAATTTCAATAAGATAGTCAGGTCCAAAGTGTTGGCCTTTAGTATTTCTAATGATTTTTAACTCAAGATGCTGACTGACATGACTAGACAAGATGGAAACTGAGGCTTGATACCATCATATACACAAGGCATACAGTACATAAAGTGGACTTCTAACTGGTTTCTTGGCAGGAAGCAAGGGGTTATGGCCTAGAGGCACTATGCTGAGGTGAGAGGGTTACTTAGTGTTATCCTTTGGGTATTGGTGTTGGAGCCACTGCCATTTAGCGTGTTCATCAATGATCAGGAAGCTGGAGTCTCCAGCAGGCTGCTTAACCTCTCTGATGCCACTAACTTTGCCAGGGTAATGAACTCCCTGCAAGATGGGGACTAAATGCCAGGAGAACCTGAATAATCTGTGTCATTGGTCAGGCTTCTGTAGTTTTAGTGTGCAGAAATGCAAGGTGTAATTATTAGAGAGAGAACTAGAGGTAGGAACAATCTTCTGTGTGGGGCTTCTCTTGCTGCAGAGGAGATGTTAAAGACATGGTTTCATAACAGAAAAAGGGAAAATGCCTGACAAGCAGTGTGTGGTTGTTGTCAAGAGGGCTAGCAGAATGCTGAGATACATGAAATGGGTGGTAACCAGAAGGACAGTGAAAGATATCCTGCCTCTTTAGAAGACCCATGTTAGGCCCCACCTCGAGAACTGTATGCTGTTCTGAGATTCTCTGTATGGAAAGGGCATTAAGAGTGTAGCAATGGGCAACCAAAATAATCAGGAGTACAGAAGACAAAACCTATGAAGAGAGGCTGGAGGGGCTTACTATGTTCATATTGAAGAAAAAGAGACTGAAAGGGAACATGATCTAAATTTTCGGTATACTACAGTGTGCTGACAAGACCAAGCAAACAGTACAGAGATGTTTGTTTGGGTATCATCCAGCAGGACAAAGGGATACACCCTACATCTAATTGGTGGTTCTTTCAGGGTTAAAATTAGTAACAATGTCTTCTCCCAGAGAGTGGCAAACCTGTGGAACACACTATCAGCAGGGACACTGGATGTGAATACAGTACAGGCTTTTGACCTATGCGGTCAGCCTGCACAAACTTTTTCTCACCAAGTGAGTCACTGGGTGCCCTTCATAGTACAGTAGCAATGATGCCCCATTCAGTTTGTATATGTTTGCACTGAAAACTTATTTTCATTTTTGTATAGAGTGGGAGGGCATGATGGACCTACTAAATTGTTTCTTTTGACCTTAATTTACTATCGTAAGACCCCAAGTGGGCTTACCTCATAGGGCTACTGCCTCAGCACTCCCCTTCCAGTGCCCTGACAGTGGTTCTGAGTGGGATCCAGACCCAGTGATCCTGAATGTCTTTGTAGCTGCAAGCTGCCAAAATCCATGTCTTTGCCCCTTGCATAGATGGGTGCTGAGCTCTGATTATGTCTTTGTGCCTCCAGGGGCTGGGGAAGCTGCCTTTTTGGTCCAGGAGACAGTGTGAGCCCTGGACTGGAATGTAAAGAAAAAGCACAAGCATGGCCACAAGGAATATAAGATTTAAAGAAGGCATGGCTCAATTTATGGTTTCCACCATGTGGCCACTAGTAAAGTATATACTCGGCTTCAGAGAAAACAGGGGAGCCCAGGACTGAGTGAAATAAAACCCGGACAGCATCCAGTTTTAGGGGAACTGTTTCTGGCCCTGTTAAGAGCATATGTATAAAAATTAAGGACGCTGTTATGGGTGAAAGATTTACAAACATGTCATCCCCATAGTACTACAAAATCAAGGGGGCTGCTGGGTAAAGGTTGGAGAGCAGCCTAAGAACCCAGGAAATAGACAGCCAATCAGAAGAGGACCTGCCAAAAGTTATTTAAGGGGCAGTTTTGCCAAGCCAAAGGGAGTTGAGCTAGAGTTGTGAGTGCAGGACAGACTGCTGAGGTTCTTCTGAGCCCACAGCCTGCACCAGGTATGCGATGCCCAGTCAGTCCCAGAAGGAAAGGGGCAAGTTGAGTGCTTTTGCAGTAGGATGAAAGAACTAGTTTTGCTGAAATAAGAGAGACTTGGCAGTGCTGCTAAGAGAGAGCTACTTGGAGGTCACTGTGGAGAGAAAACCAGTTCTGATGTACAGCAGAGAACATGAAAGTGAGTAGAGCAGCAGTGTAACATCAGAGGCTATAAACTGTGCAGCCTGAAGTACAGAGTGCTGCAGCTATGACTGTAGAAAAAAAGAGTGACTTGAATCTTCCCGGGGTGCAGCTGTGGAGATTACAGATTTCAGCAAGGGGAGTGCCCAAGATTGCTGTGGCTAGGGACTGTGAAAGGGCCCAAATTTGTCATGCCTAGGAAAACTGTCTAAGAAAGTGCTGGGGTAAGAACCTATGAAAAAGACCATCTGTGTTTGTGTATGCAGGGTGTGCAATAGTGGGGTCTAAGAGATTACGCTTATCCTTCCCTAGACCAAAAAAAAGGAAGAAGACCAGCAGAGAAAGACAATGTAAGGCCTGCCTTGTGAACACTGTCCATAAGACCTTCAAGGTGAAGTTGGCAAGACCAGACAAGTGAAGAACAGCATTCCTCATTTTCTCCAGTCATCCAGCTCTGTGATCTAGTGGTGTACCATCATCCTGATACCTCAACAGTCTCATGCAACTGCAAGTTGGACTATCACTCAGCCGGCTGCCCCTTCCCCCCATGGTCTTATGAATAGAGATGCAGCAAAGTTTTACTCCATGAGCGAATTTCTGGTGAAGTCACCAAATTCGTACCATGTAGCGTTTCGTGAAGTTGCCTGCTTTAAGCCAAATGTTGCCTATTATGACTTCACCTTGCAACTTTGCCTTGCAGTTGTCAAGTTGAAGTTTTCAAAAAAATACATCAGAATCACATAACAGAGTATCTGTAGGTCACATGGGATTTGGGACATTGCAGCAGGTAGGACATGAGATAGTTGGTTTCACGTTCTCAAAGAGGTTGAGTGGATCAGTGCTAGTGTGCTAGCTTGAAAACCAGCACAGGAAAAAACTTCAGTTTTAGTTTCATACATGCTCATTTTGAATTCCTTTTCACTCCTTATCTGTTTCTGACTTTTATTTAATGCTAAAGCTTTCTGTTTTGTATTTTTGATTCTGCATTTTAATCTCTTTTTCTGATCCTGTTTTTTCCCATTAAATTAGTAATAGATATCATATATCGCAGGAGCAATCTGAATTCTGTGGTGGACTTAATGGACACTATGGCCCAAGGATGCAGGGTGGAGTTGAGAGGAGTGGCATCTGCCTGAACTGTGAAGCATTTCACCCAGGGAGGTAGGCACCTAAAGCAGCAACAAGTGCTGCCCCTGTGTTGCAACAGCAGCAGCTGGCAGATCTGGTGGAGCAGCAGTAGAACCTTGCCCCACCCCCACCACATTGTGCAATCACCACCACCACCAGCAGCATCAGCTCCCCCCCATGCAGACCAGCGTAACATCAAGATCACCCACGCCGCATCAGAGTTTCCCAGTTTGGGAACTTTTTTACATGTCACACTGATGACACTAGTGTCATGACGTGCAAACTCTGTGGGAAGTAGGTGCACAGGAGAAAAAAGGTCAGCCATTTAGGCACCAGTGGACAGATAACACATGACTGCTCACCATAAGTGTGAATGGGAGGCCAAGCTGCAGGAGGAACAGGGTAATACTAGTGCTGCAGGAGAGGATGAGGGGGATGGTGGTGGACAGACTGAGAGCCATGCTGGCAGGATGAGTAGGCAACAGTGTGCAGGGATTGCACCGGTGCATGGGGACAGAGTGTACCAGTACATCAAGAAGCACCTGCTGCTCCAGCAGCCCCAGCAGCTCAACCACCAGCAGCACCAGGTGGAGTAGCCACACAAGCGGACCTGGCCATCATGTCAGTGGAAATTTATGACCCATACCTTGAAGTTAGAAAATCATGAAATGACATACAAACTATCCTTGAGAACCAGGAGAAGATCCTGAAGAACCAGAAGAAGCTCCTGAAGGTTCTGCAAGGGCTTCATTGTGGCAGTAGTGACAGTGGAACCCAGTAATGGGTTTTTTATTATTTTCTTTTCCTTTCTTTAATACTTTTCATTTCTACAACATTTATTTTCACCCCAATGTAAAAAAGGAAAAAAAAAATCTTTGCTAGCCCTCTTCTTTGAGTCTTCTAATTTTTGTCTCTAAATGTATCCTTCTTGTTCTATCTTATCCTGTCCCTGTAGTCTGTAGATGTGCTGTTGGTAAGTTTTGTAGTCACCTCCCAATACAACACAAATACCAGAAAAAGTAAAAAAAATAAACTTTCCTATCTTATCTAAAGCAAGCAGGCTGCTACATCATGCTGCATGCTGTACTATAGTTGAGAGTGTATAACAGGAAATGCCAAAGACCAAGAGTAGTGTCAAAGATGCTCCTAACCACCAATAATTATGTTTTGACTTCCAGGCATGAACTTTTCTGCTGATATACATAAAAGTGAATTCCTGTCCCAAGTCGGTCACAAACTGCAATCATGTTGCTGGTGACACTGTTGCAGTGGTTTGCAACTGGCTAGAGAAGTTGAGAAAAATCACATGAGAAACTTTCTAAGAAGTGAAACAATTCTCGCTTTAATCTGGAATATTTCTCTTGATAGCCACAAATATCAAAAAGTGGCCTAAGTCAAAAACTTCTTTACTGCTGCTAGGTGTCACTGTTGCAGTACTGTGCAACTGGCCAGAGAAGTCAAGAAGAATCATATGAGAAACTTTCTGAAGATGTGAAACATAATTCTTGCTTTAGTCAGGAGGATTGATTCTGATTAAAACAAATGTCAAGTAGTGGCCCAAGTCAAAAACTGCTTTGCTGCTGCTAGGCACCTCTTGTTGTTGTGCTGTGCAACTGCCAAGAGAAGTTGAGAAGAGTGACATGAGAAAAGTTTCTGGAGAGTGAAAATATCATTCTTGTCTGTGTCTTGAAGATTACTACTTCTAGAAACAAATGTTAAGTAGTGGCACAAGTTCCAAACTGTGTTCCTGCAACTTTGTGCCTCCTGTTGCTGTGCTGTGCAACTGCCAAGAGAAGTCAAGAAGAATGATATAAGAAAGTGTCAGGGGAAAGAAAACAATTCTTGTGTGTGTCTTGATTTCTCCTACTAGCCACAAATGTTAAGTAGTGGCCCAATTTTCAAAGTACTTTTCTGCTGCTAGGTACCTCCTTTTGCTGTGCTGTGCAACTGCCAAGAGAAGTCAAGAATGACATGAGGAAATGTCCAGAGAGTGAAAATATAATTCTTGTCTGTGTCCTGAAGAGTTATTTTGCTAACCACAAATGTTAACTAGTGTCCCAAGTTCCAAACTGCTTTTCTGCTGCTAGGTGCCTCCTGTTTCAGTGCTATGCAACTGGAAAAGAGAAGCTGAGAAGAGTGAAGTGAGAAAGTGTACAAAGAGTGAAAATATCATTCTTGTCTGTGCCATGAATGTTTCTCCTGCTAGCCACAAATGTTAAGTAGTGGGTCACGTTTCAAACTGCTTTTCTTCTGCTGGGTGCCTCCTGTTGCTGTGCTGTGCAACTCCCAAGAAAAGTGAAGAAGAATGACACGAGAAAGTGTCCACCTTGGTGTTGTGCTGCCCCCCCCCCGGCCTTCACTGCAGAACAGTACTGGAAATGCTACTGAAAAATAGCATATTCCAAATCCCAGCACTCCCAGAAAGAATTATATTGTGAAGGTTTGTCACATGAAAATGTATGTTGCTGCTACTAACATGGTGCTGCACTCCCCCCACCGGCCTCAGATGCAGAACATTAATGGAAATGCTACAAAAAAAGTAACCAGAATTCTGGCATTCCCAGAAAGAATCATAATGTGAAGAATCACATGAAAGTGTATGTTACTACTTGTTCTGCATTACATGGTGCTGTGCTGCCCCTCCCTCCATAAGCTGAAGCTGCTGTTGATGAATAAAGCTGGGAAAGAAATGGGTGAGAAGGAAAACTTCACGATGTTGTGTTAAAATTCTCATGATTTCTATAAATACTGAGACATCTGAATAAGAAGGTGCTCTGCTGCTGGTGGTGGTGGTGGTGCTGCTGCTGTTGTATAAATTCTGGGAAAAAGTGGTCACAAAAGAGTAGTTGGCTATCATTCTTGTCTCTTGGAAAAGTGATATCTAATGGAGAAGTTGCTGTGCTGCTGCTGCGTGCTGCTGGGGTAACTGATAGCTAGTGCCTGGTGTGGCTTTAATCACAGACTACAACAGGTAAGTATTTTTTTATCTTTCCATTTTTTTAAGGAGGAGTTGTTTAAGCAGCAAGGCATGACAGGGTGTGTGTTATTGTGTAATAACGTCACTCTTGGGGTGGTTCAAAGCACACGGCAAAGCTGAGTGCTTCCACCACGCTTGGAGTGATGTTATTACAAAATAACACACTCCTTGGAGTGCCTTATTGCCATTATACAATGGCTCATTTTAAAATAATATTAAAAAGTTAAAAGAAAAACATTTTTTGTAGTATTTGTAATTTTTTTCATATGACAGGCATAGTTCGGAAGTGAAAGAAAAAGTAGTCCAGCAGGTGGTGCTGCTGCTAATACAGTGCCTTTTTTTGTGTATGATCTCCCCACCCATGTAACTTTTGCTGAAGTATAGCATTTCATGTGTGTGCTCCCGCTTCTTGCCTTGGGAGCATTTGACAATGTGTTTCTTTTTTTCTTTTGTTAGCCGTGTGAGAAAGACAAGGATCCTAAAAATAAACAAAAAAAAACAACAGCGAAGTCGAGCGGTAATTTCCGGTTTCCCTCTCCACTCCATAATGGGATATCAGTTGGAACCTGTAAGTTACAGGTTTTTTTTTCTTTTTATTTTGATGAACTGCTATTTAGGAAGACTGAAAGTTTGTGGGTTTGCTGAGAAGTTGGCGAGTGTCCGGTTGCATTTTCTTGAAACGGCTGAACGCGTGTGGGGTCATAGTCTGAGGCAGCTCCGTGAAGTAAAAGCAGGACAGCTGCCATTTTCCTTTTTCTATTATGATTTTTATTTAGTTGGCTCAAGGAGTGAGACAGGCAGAGAACGGGGATTTGTCTGTGAATGGGGGGGTTGAGCTGGGCTAAGCTGTGGTGACTTGGTAAGTGGTGTGGTCAGTGATCTACATGTTTAGTGTGAGAGGTGATTAGGTCATCAGCATGCCAGACCTAGATACAGTAATGTTATTGCTCAATATCATCACTGTCTCTAGCTGGTGGTAGCAAATCAGAGCAAAGGAAATTGTCTTGCCATTGTATAATTACTGTCTAACCATGCCTTCATACTGTTTTTTCATTTGCAGGTATGGTTGTCGATGATGACTTCATGTCCCAGTCTGTATCTTTTTACCTTGGAAGTTGGAATTAAGCACATTTGTCAACCACAGAAAGGTAAGTATGGGTTATTTCTTTGTGGGGAGGTTGTTGTAACCATGCCTTCTTATTCTTTTTCATTTTCAAGTATAATTCATGGTGATTACATCATGTTCCAGAGTCAATGTCTTCTTACTGTTTTCAGTTTTCAGGTATGGTCAATGATGATGACATCGTGTCCCATTCTGTATCTTGAACCTGTAGGAAATTTAGCACATTTTCCAACTATGGAAAAGTAAGAATGTTTTTTTTTTGTTGCGGGGTATTGGGGATTTCAGTCAGAAAAGTTTTGCAGATGTCATAGTAATTTTTTTCTGTTTCTGTTTGTCATATTTCAGAAGGTTTTCAGCATCTGTTTTTTGCATGTTGTCTGGGTGAAAGAAGATGGTAGTGGCTAGAATGCTGATCTGAAGGATTATGAGGAGACAGCAGCACAGCTGAGACAATCAGTGAATGCAAGAAAATATAATACATCAAATAAGTGAGCACAGAAAACAAAAATCATACTTACAGCTACATTAGTGCAGCTGGCTAGCTGTGCTCTGCTCTCACTCGTGAGATGGCATAGCAGCAGCTGTGCAAACCTGCAGGGAGACAAAATGAAAGAAGGAAAAACATGTCAATGTGTTTCTGAGCAACTTGAAGGCCTTTAGTCTGCTGAAGCTGACTACCATCTACTACCAGATCCATCACCAGTGAAGAAAAAAAAGAGCAATTATTTTGCCCAGTCAGCCAGCCACTGTGGCAGCGGTGGCCAACCAGTAAAGGCATTGTTCCTTCAGTCCCTATCCTACCACATCATCTTTCACCTGTGAAGAAAAAAAAAGAGAAATTATTTTGCTTGACTCACTTGGCAATGGTTGTGTCCTCCCAGTACAGCCATTGTGGACTCCCCTCAGGAGAAACTATGTTGTGTCCCTTTAGCCACCGTAGCACAGCTGCAGTTTTGACCTGTGAAAAAGGAGAATGACAAGAGTTTAGTGTCTGTGGAATAGCAATGGGGAGCTGGGGTATATAGAGCTTGTGTAACTTGCAGTACTTTTGTGTCTTTACTCTGTTCTCACCCTTGAGTAGTAGGTATGTAGGTAGTAATTTGTAGAGAACAGAAGGCCCAGGAACAAGGGTGAGAAGAGGGCCAGAGAAGGAGGAGTAGGGGATGGTGGTGGACAAGAAACACTCCCTAAGCAAGGGAGGTGCCTTAGTGGAGGCCTTAAATAGAGGTTGTGGGAAGAGCTATTTCCTACATTGAACCTTGGGCCAAGCCCTCCCATTAAATGTTTGTGGAATAGCAATGGGGAGCTGGGGTATATAGAGCCTGTGTAACTTGTAGTACTTTTTGTGGCTTTACTCTGTTCCTCACCCATTGAGTAGTAGCTAGTAACTAGTACTTAGGGAACAGAAGGCCCAAAAAAATACCTCCTCCAACTCATGGAGAGTATGTCCCCCCAGCACTCAGAAGAGGAAAAACTCCAGGAGGAGGAGGAAACCTCTGAGGATCCATGGCCAGAGGTCTGCCTGTCCTGTGGGCATACTAAAAGGAGAAGGACCTAGGTTCTAGTAATCATAGCTAATGTGAGGTTGGTGAGCAGCTTGGAGAGAATGATGCAGATTGAATGATGATCCTGAGGTTGAAGAGTAGGTCTTTTCTGAATGAGCGATAGAATCCAAAGTGTGAAGTAAATCCAGGTGAAGGAGGGTGAAAGAAGTCCATATTTTCAAGATGATGAATGATGTCAGTCCCATGGAATTGGAAGGGTGTAATGAGCAGAGGGAGCATGACTTGATCTATAAGTTACTAGATGGGGAATGGTGGAAATACTATGGTATCAGAAGTCATTGGTGAATGATCCAACTTGTGAAAGGTTTTAATGTCAAGGTATGGTCTGGAGGCAAGGAATTCAGTAATGAATGAGGAGTCACTAAGGAAACATTCATGAAGTAGAAATGAGTAGAAGAGAGTCTTTGAGTGCCCTGGAGATGATAATTTGTTCTCTATCCAAGGATGATACAGACTGAATGATGATCCTGAGGATGAAGAGTACTTCTTATCAAGAGGGATGATAGACTCCTATGTGTGCAACAGATCCAGTTAAAGAAGTGCTAATGTAGTCCATATTTCCAAGGTAATGAAAGATGCATATCCAAAGGGATTGTAGGGGTGTAATGAGTTGGGAGAGCATAATCTGATCAATATAAAACCAGACAGTACACTGTAGGATTTGGGATGATTTGTAAAGTTATGGGTGACTGATCCAGTTCGTATAAGGTTTGATGTTCAAGGTAGTCTAGAGGTAAAGAATTGATTAGTGAGCAATAAGTTGCTAAGTAAGCATCCCAGAATGAAATGAGTAGAGGAGAGTTTGAGTGACCGATGAGAGTAATACCATAAGTGATTGGTAAACAAACAGAAGATTTGCAGAGCAGTCCAGATGGTAGCCTAATGTACATGGGGAATGATTGGAAATTTGGTATATGGAATGAATGGATTCTTTGGTCATGATGTTCATTATTTTATATGTAAATACTCTGCTGGTACGCTGCCTGAAGTAAGTGCGGGTATTTCTGTGGTGTGCTCATCTAGGAGATGCACTGTGGTGGCATAGGTTGGTTAAGTTTACAGGTAATCATGATGCCAAAGTACTTGAGAGAAGCTTGGAGGCAGATGTAAGAAAGAGTCTGTAGGCTGGATTGGTAGTGAGATCGATTACTACAGGATGCTGTGGGATCTTAGTGCTATAGCTAATTATTACCAATTGGGAGGCAAGGCTGAGTTGCTGAATTTGTCTTGACTGTTAAGGATTGCCAGTTAGAATTCAGGAGAGCCAGTTCTCGATGATGGTCTTTACTGTAGAGATTAATAAAGGTAATCAAAAAGAAGAGGCTGAAGGGTCCACTGGAAGAGCGGTTAACCTGGCTGAAAGTACTAGGTAAAAAAGTGTGGATGATTCTATAAGGAATGGTGAAGCCCAGGAGTGAAAACGATGGTTTGGATGGCGTGAGGTTAGTAATCAGCTAGGCGATGGAGATCTTATGACGAATATTCTGAAAGATATCTGTGAAATTCTTAAAACAAGAAATGACTGTTTATGAGTAGGCATCGAGTAACATGGTCAACAGAGTCGGTATTAGTAAGGGAGGTTGCAGAAGTTAAAATGGATTATGTTCATTGTTGAATGTGTAATCTTGTGATTCCCGCTATCTGTAGGAGTGATACTAATTACAAATTCAGAGCATAGCAAAAGGATTTAAGTCCTTTCTGTGTAGGAGGATAGCCAGTGAGACCAGGTAGATGGGGAAGTCATGGTAATTGAATGGACAGGAGTCAAAAGGTGTATCCAGTATAGACAGAGAAGATCTTCCTATTGTTCAGGCAAATGGGATTCCATGAATGATTATGAGGAGCTGATAGGGGCAGTATATATAACTCTATGATGATGATGTAAGAGTCTATGAGGCATGTTAGCCAAGGCATGTTTGCTGGCAGTAGTATTTCTCCAGCGTAATGAACGAGTGATCCAATGAGCAGTGGAAGGGTACTGTTAGAATGTCCAGCATAGGAGTATGAGATGGATCATATGAAAAAGTGGATGACTGGATAGGAATACTGGTCTGAGAGAGGGTATGGGGCCCAAAAAGAGCCACAGCAGTCAGTATGAAGCCCATAGCCTGCAAGGCAGAGAGGAAAAGACAGCCATCCAAATTGGAAGGAAGTCCGGAGTAAATCCTGATGAACTGAAGGAATGATCCAAGGAAGGCAAAGTGTTAGATGAAGCCAGATGATATCCAGACCAGGAAGTTAGAGGACTGAGTTTGCTCTTCAGCTAACAGCAGTGAAATGCAGGAAGGTGGAAGTAAGGCAACAGAGGAAGAGCCACGGAAGGCCAAGGAGCCAAGGCAAGCACCAAGAGAAACCAAGTTGAGATACAGGAGTCCTACACCTGACTAAGGCATCAAATGACTAGAGAAAAGGATGAATGGCACTGGAGCGATGAAGTACAAGGTTTCCAAATCTGCAAAAATAAAAAAAGCTCATATAGGAGCTGGAGGGGGGATCTACAGCAAAGAAGTCTATGAGGCAACCAACTTGGAATGAGAGAGGGATTGAACAAGAAGGCAAGATCCTTATCTTGAGGGAAATGAGGACAAATGGGGTAGAGAATGAAGGTCCACAGAAGTGTGGAATGGAGACATTAAGAACAAAGGTGTCCTGTATCAGAAAGAGAAGATGAAGATGGGCAGGAGGTAGAAAATGCAGAGGTATGGACTTCCAGGTGCGGAAGCAGGCTCCTAAATGAGGGAGTTGAGGGGAGAAGACCAGGACACAACACACCAGATAATGTCTGAGGTTGGTGGTAAATTCGGTAAGTGGTTCAAGTCCAGGAGGGAACAGAAGGCGGTGGTCTGATAGAGAGCTTCTAAGTAGAAATGGATGAAATGCAGAAACCAGCTTCCAGTCTCGGTAATTGAGGAGAGAAAACCAGTAACCAATAACACACAGCAGAGGTAGATGGAGGCAACTGAAAGGATGAAATCTCACTCCAGACAGGAGTAGCATTCTGGTGAGAGCCAGAGACAGCATGGAACCAGTGGCATCACAGAAGCAGGCAACTAACCAGGTAGTCTGAGCGTGAAAAACAACATACGAAACTGTAGGAAAAATTGGGAAGTGGAATGCAAGGGAGGTAGAATGGCTCCTTTCCCAAAGGGAAGCAGTGACCTGCATTAGGTATGGGAAGCAGAAGATGGAAACAGTCAAAGCAGATGCAGGCTCCCAGCCATGTACATTTGTGAGGTACAACCATGTATCAAGGTTGCAGATCAGGGTAGATGGAGAAGCAAGTCAGGCGAAGTCAGGTTCCTGAAGAAAGCAGCATCCAGGGAGCAGGCTGAGAATGCTGACAGCAGAAGCAGTGGAGTGGAGAGTAAGATGCCCATCAATGAGGGCTGAGGTGAAACAATCTCAACTTGAGATATCCAGACATCAGTAGGATGATGAGGGCAAAAGTGGTGATCAAGTTCCAGTCACGAAGGGAAACAGCAACTGGTATGAGGTAGTAAAGTATGGTAAGACTTAGTAAAATGTAGACATGGCTCCCATCCCTGGCAGTTGGGGTGCGCTAACTTTCCCTTGATGCATTCCAGCAGAGTTAGGGATGAAAGATGTCAGTTTGGTAAGTAGCATGAGGTGGTTAATGAAACAGAATCCCATCCACTGTAGACAAGGGAGGCCTACCTTTGCTCAGCACCTCAGAAGGTGTGAGTTAGGGATGAAGACCGAATTACTGCTGGTATAGACTGGCTGGAGCTCAGAACACTGCAGTAGGAGGAGAGTAGGAAAGGGATCTCTTATGAGACAGGCAGCATGAGAAAGAACAGGAGTGGGAAGCCAGATGTAGCATGATGAAAATGGTAGGTACAGGAACTGGCAGTGATGTAAAGAAGGGTCTGCCAAGGAAGCAAAACTAAACAAGGGAAGGAGGCCCCACTGTAAACTGGCACAGTGACCTGGGGAGAGAAGGAGGTGAGTGTCAGCAATCGAGGATGGAGACAATAGTAACAAGTAGGCAAGGAGGATGAGGATCAGAAGAATGGGAGCACCCCAACCCCCCACATCCCTCTTCTTCCCACACCCATGAACCCTCCCACTCCTAGACACCCAACCCCACCACTACCACAAGCAATATGCAAAGTGGGTCTGTGGTCACAGAAGCACTTCATCTGCTTGAGCTAAACATTAGCGATGTTGGGAAAATGCCAAACAAAAGCAGCAGAGGGTATGCAGTGTAGTTTGAGGAAGTGTATGTGGTGGGGTCACGATGGCAAAGGTGCGGTGAAACCAGCTGTAGGGACCATAGGAGATATGAGGATAGTCAGTCATAGATTGGTAAGTCCAACATGGTAATGAAGTAGTAATGGGCAACTGGCAAAATTGGGACTATCAAGCTTCCCTGTGCCCTGGAAGAGCACAGGCAATATGGGCAGGTATGAAAGGTAAATGTGGTTGAATGCACTGAGATGAATGGGTACTGAACCATAGTATCCGCAGTGAAGCTATGACTGCCACAGTGTTTGAGTCAAAGATTTGAAGCCAGGCACGCACTATAAGGATGCCTCACATAAATGTTGTGAGGATTGCTTAACATTGGTTTCACCAATAGACATTGCAGGTGGTACAGCAGAGGCAGGTTACAGAATGAATAGCATCAATGTAGTGGAAATATGGAGCCAATGATGATAGAAAGCAGTGCTGTACAACAACAACAAAAAAAAACGGTACTTACAGAATTTGAGGGGGCGTTACAGAGAGAAGGCCAAAGGGTATCCAACATGGGCACCTTAGAGATGGCATGCAGCAGCCAAGGAGTCTAGCAGGTGAATGGGATGGCTGCAGGAGATGGACAGGAAGTGGGCGTTCTTTGGAGGGAAGAAGGGGATTGCAGGATGAGTAAACAGAGTTGGGGATGCTTGTGAGTGTCAGCAGTTGAAGGGGTGAAATTCTGGCAAAAGCCCAAAAAAGGAAACAGCCCAGTGGATGAACCCAGGAACAGAGGGGAAGAGATGAGTGGAGGAAGGGAGAGGGGAGGCGAGAGGCCGCCAAGAGAGGAGAAACCAGCTGAGGCGTGGACAGCAGGTGAGAGGGGGAGACAAAAGAAAAATGAAAAAGACACCAACAAGAGGGAAGGAAGGGGGGAGGGAAGAGCAGGGAACATAGTTGAAGGAGCAGCAGAAACAACACAACCACACAAGCCATGCAGGGAGCCTAGGAATAAAAAACACTCCCTAAGTAAGGGAGGTGTGTTAGTGGAGCACTAAATAGAGGCTGTGGTAGGAGCTATTTCCACATTGAAACTCAGGCCAAGCCCTCCCAAAGAAAACAAACTCTGGTCAGATCCACCAAGGCTGCATAATGATGTTAGTGAAGTTGTGCGTAATGGTTAAGGAGGTATGGAGAAACAACACAATGATTTGTAAGTAATAAGATTTGTTTTAGTTTCTGTTCTAAGGAAATCATACACATTATTAGGAAAATATATGGAGGTGTACACTTATGCATATGTCAGAGACACCAGACAACTTTCCATAGTTTAGGGGTTAGAATACTAGCACAGAATGCTAGGGGCCTGGGTTCCAGTCCCAGCTGGAGTCACAGTTTTCCTTTCATATTTCCATCATGACATCACAGTTAAATAATTAATATAAATAAAATTTCAGTATACAAAGATAAAAACTTCAGCACCCATGTAAAATCATATTGGGATGGCATTTGGGGAATCTCACTGCCAGGTTTCCCTTACTCCAGGCATGTGCCTGACACCGCCCTCTCTCCATTCACAGTGCTGAAAAGCTGACCACCTCACCTTATTACTCAGTGGTAAGTCAAGTGCAGAAAAAATGCCTCTCAGCAGTTGAGTTAGTTTATTAAACATGTAATCCCCATGGTTAAACTTAAAAAAAATGTTTTGACAGCAGCTCGGTGGTATGAACTGCAGCCGGGTGGGAACTGCAGACAGATCTTCACCTCAACTGGACTATGGCCATTTTATTTTATATAATCACTGTGGTGAGAAAAGGCTCCCCAGCAATTATATAAAATAAAACATCGGGTGATGTGTTTAACTTGAGATTTTACACAAACCCGTCAGTGTTGGTTGCTTAAATAAATCCCTCGAGCTTCGCTCTCGGGGTTTATGTAACATCCAACACCTTGGGGTGTGTGTTAAACCTCATTAAACACATCACCCCATGTATTATTCTATGTATAATCACATTACTGTGCAGTGCATATGGACAGCAAATGGCATGGTTTGTTCCCTTTTGCTGTCTAGTAGATACAGGGAGCAAGGACATGGGCAGTGCAGGTGAGTATGGGCATCATATATGTGTTGGGGCTGTTGGTTATGGGGGAGCAGGGGAAGAGACATATTAGGTATTGGGAGGATTGGAACTTTGCTCATGGGAAAGAGACAGAACTAGAGGTGAGTGTGTGAGTAAACAAATGGGAGTTGGATCAGGACGGCACTCGGGATGGGGGACCATATGGGTACAGACCAGGGGGCTCCATATTGAATGGAATGACAGCCCTGCACATGGAGGGAGATTAAGGTGAGCGATGCCACTGCTGGCTAAATGGCCATAGACTGGCAAGTCTATCAGTTAATGGTCAGACAAAAGTTATGTCTTGGGGCAAAAAAAGTTTATGCACTTTGCAGCTGCTCTGTTACAGAGTTAGCACTTAGACAGCTGGACTGACTCCCCTGCATAAGACCTAGAAGAGCTGGAGTCACAACAGAGATATGATTTCTGAGTTGTGACTCAGGGTTTACATTATGGCTGTCTTGAGCCTAGTCGCAAAGTGGCAGGCACAAACTGTTCCTTGTTGCACCTTGGTTTGTAGATATAAACATGGGGCTTTACTTGTACAGTATTTTAGAGTTATTTTACGTTTTTTCAACTTTTTGGTTTAATCAATTAGCAAAGCAATATGCTGTTTCATTTAGAGGTATAAACTTGTTTCTTATATGTGGTGAAACAATAAGAAGTGTCCCCAGAAAATACACAACTATAAAACGGATATAAAAATGCTGAACGCTAATTGGTCAAAAGTCTCTTTCACCAATGATATTGTCACAACACAACTTCAGAAGGGAAAACAGTGCCCACGGAACAGCCTACTTATGACCATATATACATAAATATATTGATAATTTAGTCTAGTTTAGGGACATCAGTTATGTAAAACAAAAAGAAAAGTATCAATCAATTTACAAGTCAAAAATAAAAACAATGTGCATAACACTTCTAAACAATATGCATCTGCATATCGGGGGACAAGAATAATTATACATGGAGTAATCTGTCTTCTTAATCCCAGTTGTGTACAGGATTCATTGCTTACTGTCATATGCTGTGATATTTACATTTTCTTCACTGCATATTGAACAAAAAGGTTTTTGTTTTGTGATTTTATAAAGGGGTAATTTCTCTGTAGTCAGAACTGAAACATGCTATGCCATCCTGCTCTTGTGCTGTTTATTACTGCTGTGAAATATAACCCTGTCTCCCCAATAAAAGCTACTGAAGACAATTCTGAATAACTGGAGCATGCATTATGTTCTGTAATACAGTATGCTATTTCAGATTCATTTCTGTTAAGGCACCTGGGACACGTGGGTCTGAATTTATTACTGAATCCTACCTGTTGAATAATGTGCTTAAGGTAAACCTCACATTCTTATAAAATACTACCTCACAACCTTGGTGAAATTATTTCAACCTGTTTTTTTAAATGTTTCAAAAATAAAGTTGATAGGATTATTGGGCAAAATGTTGCTTGTATTGTATTTCATCCCAGAAACTAATTGTGGACGAAATATGAGCTCCCTGCTCCTGAACTTCAAAGGCTCCTTTTGCTGAAGCCCATTGTATTTCCAAGCAAAATAAATGGTCACTAAGGCTCTGCTCAAGTTATAAGTGAAAAACTACTTTATCTTTTAAATGGCTAGTATTTGCTACTTGCATTTTATCAGCATAATTCATTCAGCTTTAGTTTTACAATTTGCTAGAGACTATTTATAAAGTTTGTTTCAGTTGCTTGTAAGGGGGCTCACAATCAAGGCTGTCAATATTTCCCTGATGTCACAATTTAGAGGGAGGTTTTTGGAGCTCATTGTATGGTATGGGATGCATGTTCTCCCTATCAGCAGACTAAAGTCACAAACAGCATCTAATAGGTGAATGAATAAGTACTAGATGATGCATACAATAAATATTTAAAAGACCCATAAATGGGATGGGGAATGCCAAAAATGTTAATATGAATGCACATTACATGCCACTACTGTAAACCGATATAATGCCCCATAAAATCAATTTGACCTCTGCAGTTGATCATGCAAGTATTCCACATCATTTGGTGTTCAGACTCTTAGGATATTATAATAATACAAGGTACAGTATACCAAGCAGCTCTGCTTCTGGGATATCAAGATTCTGTTTCTGAAGAGTTACCAGAGTTAGCTCCTCTGGTTTAGCTCCTGTTAAGGTGTGGCATGGAAAGGTAAAGGAACATTTATTTCCAACTGAGAGAGGTCCAATGTTAGAACCAGCAGTGAGAAAAAATGCTGTGCGGCTGAAATATAGGGGCAATATTTCTACAGTTCCGGACAGACAATTTGTTGGTAGGACTCTTTTAAAAGACAGTATGAAATACCATGCGTATGAAATATACGCCTTTATTCATGTTCCAGGGGATTCTATCTTTGATGTCAGCTTTATGCATCCTGCAGGCCTGGAAAGATTTTGGAAACAATACCGTCTTATGAAACTTTCTCCTTTATGGAGGCCTTTCTTGGCAATCCTGCTAACAAAACCTCTTACAAAAAAATTACTATATTATTTAGGAATGAGGAGGTGAATGTCATGGATATAACTTACTGGTTGCAACAGCACTGCACTGTTAAAGGTTTTTCTAAACCCATTTTGGATGAGGAACAATTATGGACTGAGGGGTGGAAATATCAATTAGTTTTGAATCTTGAAAATGGCCAAACCAGCCATTTACCAAATTGTTTTTTTTAGGGTCGGACGGGGGATTTTTTATCCCGGGCAGCCACAGGCTTGTTTTAAATGTGGAGATGTGGGTCATCTTATTAATGTTTGAGACAAGCAAAAATGTGGTTTGTGTGGGGAGTTGGGGCATGTTGGAGCTCATTGTCAGCAGCCACTGCGTTGCAATTTATGTGATGAACGAGGGCATTCCTTTCTCACTTGCTCTTGGGCATCGCATAATAATGTGGATATCACTGTTAGAGCTGAGCAGAATGTTTATGTGGTCACTGTTAAAAAAGAGAAAATGTGCATGATTGAGTTGCTTAACACTGTTCCTAATAGGAATCCTCTGCCTCAGAGGGTCCCAAGGAAAGCAGATAGGACTGGGAATCTAGAGAGGGGGGTAGGGGAGGAAATATTAGAGGAAACAGTTCAGAGTACTGTTCTAGAGTTAGAAAGTGACATAAGACCCGAAGAGGTTGCGGGAGCAACAAGTCGCCCTTGTCAGTCTGGAGAAGGTGAGAGGGAGAAGGAGGATATAGATAATGTAGAACAAAGTGCTGAAGTAATGGAGCAGACTTGTGCAATTCCGGGTAGGAACATTGTACAAAATTTGACTTTTGTTAGGGAGATTGTGGAACAAGGTCTAGCAAATAAGTTAAAGGGATATTTAATGTCAGTAGACCAGTAAACTGCTTTTGACGCAGTTTGACAGGAGTACCTTTGGATGGTATTGCAGCATTATGGGATACTTAAGGCCTTTTTAGATTTAGTTAAAGTATTATATGCTGAGGCTCAAGCTACTCCTTTGGTGAATGGATACTTAGGGGTGCCAATTTATTTAAAAAATGGGGTAAAGCAGGGTTGCCTGATGAGCCCCTTGTTATATCTTTTTGGTCTGGACCCTTTATGAAGAAGAATTGGGCAAAATGATGAAATCAGAGCCATTACAAACTGTGATGGCTATGTGTTTCAAAAGGTTTCTGCTTATGTGGATGATTGTGTTTTTACTGTAGCAGATGGAGAGTCTGGTACCAGGGTAATAAATATGCTGCAAGAAGTTTATGATATTACAGGAATTAGACTTAATATGGGTAAGAGTATTGTTTTGGTGTTAGGAGATATTGAGAAGGTAGAGAATTTTTCAATTCTGATGACTACAAGTCAGATTAAGGTTTTCGGTTTATTTTTTGGACCCAAGGATTCAGAAGACCAAACTTGGAATACTGTTTATGACAAAGCACAGCTTAAGGTTTTGTCCTGGTTGTCTTGGAAAATGTCTAGGAAGAGCGGCTTTATCTATTAAGGGCATATATAGCACCTATTTTTTATATGTGTCGAATGTGTTTCCCCTCCCTTATAAGATGCACACTAAAGTTATATGTCTATTTTTCCATTTTTTGTGGGGAAGTAGGTTAAACTCAGTCAAGAGGGTTCATATCTACAGGGTAAGGAAAGAAGGAGGATTGAATATGATTCATCCTCTGATTTATATTTTTGGGAATTTCTTTTTCAGCTCTATTTGCCCATTGTTGTTGCAGACAGCCGGGATGGGGCAAGTGTGTATGCAATTATGGGATAAGCCTTTTTTAGAAGCATGGGGTAGAGGTAAGTGGCATCCTATAGATAAAATGCTTCCAAGTTATGTGCAGACTACCATGCACTATATACGAACCTGATGGATTGAATTGGCATGGTGTTTAGGAAAAAGTATGAAAGTGTTTTATAAAAGTATTTTGGATACATGATATCGAGAAGAGCCAGTTTTTCAAGTATCCTCTATGATTAAAATTAGTTTACTGTTAGAAGGTATGATTGATCCTTGAGTTCCTCTTAAAATGCAGGATGTTGCTTGGATATGTGGTCTTCAGAAGTTACAAGTAAGAGGCAATCAGAAGCCTAAGCAACTGGATGATAGAGGGTGTGGAGAGAGTGCCTGTGCTGGAGCTGTGGAGACAATGCAGCATCTTTTTTTTTTTAGTGTATTCATGTCCTTAATTTTTGGAATTTATTGTCAGATTTGTGGGGGGGAAATTGACTCTGTTAATGAACTATGATATTTTAATTTTAGGACAAATTCCGATTGCTTGGGAACAATGGACAAAAAGTACAGTCTATATTCTTTTGGTATGTATAAAGTGGTCCATTTGGCAGGCGAGATGTCTTAGGTTCCTGCAAGGCAAAGTGATCCAACAACAAGATGTTTTCTTTAGAATACAGCAAGAGCTTAACAATATTTATGAGTATGAAAAACGTACTCTGGGGCAAGTGGTGGTATCCAAATTATGGAAAAATGTTGGATGGGTGGGTTGATGTTTTTGTATTAATGAGTTTCTTTTTTTTTCTTTTTTCTTTGTTTTCCTTTTATTAGTTATCCAACTCGATTTGACAACTTCTGAGCAGGATAATGGTTTTTTGAGTTAATATTCTTTGGTTTTTTTGGTGGTGTGTTTTTTAGGATTTTAGTAGCTTACTTCAGGAAATTATATTTCAGAATTTGTATAAAGATGTTTGGTAATTTCCACAGTTTTATATTTTATGTATAATTTCATTGATTTGTTATCTTAAACTATTGATGGTGCTTCTTTTTGGTTTTGAATTCTGAATAAAAATTTCCCCCTACTCTTTTTGATAAGTGCCATGGGATCTTGAACATCCACCTGAACTACCACCAATCCAGGCAGATGGGACCTCGGTTTAATGTCTCATCCAAAAGATGGCACCTCAGAAGTGCAGCACCCCTCTCATGCTGCACTACAGTGTCAGTACTGGGATATTAACCCAAGTGCCAGATGTGGGAACTGAACCCACAGCCCTCTGATCTCCCAGCTTCAGAGGTGAGTGTGCTACTTACTGAGTCACTGACAGCAGAATATAAACTTATAGACAGAGAAAGAGAGAGCAGGTGAACACAAACACAGCTCGTATCACATAAACCACAGCACTGGAAAATAGCGCTAAAAAACAGAAAGGAAAAAGAGAGTACTTACAGTCCTTTGAGGCAGAGCCAGATTTTCTCGATCTGCTGGTTCTTCAGCGAGTTGCTTTCAAATTCCTCAATTTCCTTGGTAGGAGACTCCATGGTTTAAATTTGGGTCCTTGGTCAAAAGCTCTATGAAAGCTGGGACACTGTTGTGCTTTGCAATCCCCTTCACTTGAAACCTGTTCTGATCCATCAATTTGCGTCCCCTGCTAAACTTGCCTGCTGTGGAGATGTTGCCATTCTAGGACTGGAACAGAGGGGTGGGGCAGTGCAGTAACATGCAGCTACTTCTGGCTGAGTGTGATGCTCAGAATAAAGGGGATGGGAAAAGAGTGGTGTGGGTGGTACAGTGCACAGTGGGCAGTAGCGGGAAGGTTTCAAAAGCTTGGTGGGGAGGAGCTGCACTAAAAGGGAATGGGCACCAGACAGGGGCAGGTTTCTGATTGGCGGAGAGAATCCAGGGTATTTTTGATCAAGGAATAATGCAGAATCCTTACTCTGTTCATTGAAGGACTGCAGGCTCTGCCCATGCAGCCCTAAAACAGAAAGGCTTAGAAAATCATAGTGATACTTATCGTTACATTGATGCTGGTCACCGTGTATGCCAGTAAGCTGGTGTGGTGTGGGGGTAGAAGCCACTGTACAAACCTGCAGGGGTGCAAAAGGAAAGAAGGGAAGACATTTTAGATTTTCAAGTCTTTCTGAGTCATTGATATCTATGAAGGCCTTTTACACTCTGCAAGGTAGAGTACTAGCACCACACTACCTGTCACCTTTGAAGAATAACAAAAAGAAATTATTTTGCCTCACTCAGAAAGTCACTGTGGCAATGGTGCCCACACTGCATAGGCATCCTTCAGACCCCGTCCTATAACATATCACCTATCACAAAAAAAAAAAAAAGAAATGATTTTGCCTCACTCAGCCACCGTGGCAGTGGTGGCCAGTGACCACCTAGTATAAGAGTTGTTCAGTCACCATGCTATGCCACATCACCTGTCCCAATTAAAAGGAAAAAGATAAATTATTTTGCATAACTTAGTTGGCCACAGTGGTGGTAGCCCATAGCCGCTTCCCTACAAGAGAAACTATATTGTGTCCCTTTGACCAGTGCAATGTAGCACCATGTACCTGTGAAAAAGGAGAACAAGAAAGGAGAGGAGACAAAAGTACAGGAACAAAAACATTATAATGTTTATTGTCTGCTTTTCTTGCTGTGTGGGGCTAACTATGGGTACTAATAAGGACAAGTAATTCTTGTGGCCACAGAACTGAATACCACTGTGGTACTAACAGAAACAAACTCATCACACAACTGCTCTGATTTGAATAATTTCTTCTGTATGCCACTGCAGTATCATACATGGTAAACACTGCAATCATGATAACACTGACTTGTCCATTTAACAAGTAGCTAATGACAGTATTACTGACACAATTTTGTATTATTACTTAGTCTTCTAAATATCAAGTAGAAAGGGCCAAAAAGAAAGTAATAATGATACTTACAGTTATGTTTCGCATACTCACTGTGCACAACAGCACACCACTGTGCCAGCAGCATTCAGATTGCAACAAATTTTATGAGTGTCGTGGCTTACTTGTGACCTGCAGGGAGAGGAGACAAAAGGAGAGAAAGAAATGCAATGTAAAGAGTCTCTGACTTATGAATGTTTTTCGTCCTCTGCAGTGTGGAATACTGACTGAGAGATACATAAGGAAAAATACAACTTTTTGCCTACAAAAGAAGTCAGTACTACTGCTGCATCACTAAACTCAGTATTAAGCTCATCACAGGTCTCCTAATTTAATTTCTCACTTGTACTAACATAATAACATAGTAACTGATGGCAGAAAAGGACCACTAGGCCCAGCTAGTCTGCCTGTTTTCCCTGCTTGCATCCGTGGCCACTTACCTATGTGGTCATTGACGTACGCCTTTTCTTCCCAAATCTAGGGTTCCCTTATGTCTATCCAATGCATGTTTGAATCCCCACACTCTGCTAGCCCCACCACCTCCTGGGGTAGGCTAATTTCAAGCATCCAACAACCTTTCCATGCAGAAGAATTTCCTCACATTTCCCCCCCCATCCTGCCGCCTCCAATCTCATATCATGCCCCCTCGTCCTTGTACAAAACTTGTACTGAAAGATGTCACCCACTTGCATCTTGTTCAAGCCTTTAAGATACTTAAGGTTTCCACTCAAATCCCCCCCCCATGTTCCCTCCTCTCCTCCAGTGTTTACATATTGAGGTCCTTTAATATGTCCTCATATGTTTTCTGATGTAAGCCCGGCACCATCTTGGTGGCCATTCTCTGGATTGCCTCCACCCTGTCTAGATCCTCGTGAAGATGCGGCCTCCAGGACTGAACACAGTATTCTAGATGAGGCCTCACTATTGTTTTGCACAATATCATCACCATCTCCCTTTTTCTGCTAGTGATACCCCTTCCTATACACCCCAACATCCCACTGCCCCCCCCAGCCTTGTTGCACTGTTTGGTCACCTTTAGGTCATCTGAGATGATTATACCTAGATCCCTTTCTTCCCTGGTAACTGCCAGCAAGTCCCCCATCCTGTAACTCTTTGCAGGGATTCTTCATCCCAGGTGCACAATTTAGTACTTTTCTGCATTGAATTTTAATTGCCACACATTTTGACCATCCTTCCAGCCTTCCCAGATCCCTCCTCATTCTATTGACCCCCTCTGGAATGTCTACTCTGTGGTAGATCCTGGTGTCATCTGCAAATAGGCAAACCTCCCCCTCCAGTTCTTCAGCATTGTCACTGATAAAGACATTAAAAAGTACTACCCCTTAACTTATTCCTGAGTCACCACACTGGCCACCCTCCTTACTGTACCTCTGATGTGGTCCTATTTACTATCACCCTTTGCTTCCTGTCACTCCTTCAGTGTCTAACCCAGTTTTCCACTTTGTGGTCCACCCCAGGCTACCTTGCTTGCTAACCAGTCTTCTGTGCAGCATGGTGTTGAATGCTTGCTGAAATCGAGGTAGACAATATCCACCACTCTTCCCTGATCCACCTACTTTATCACCCAGTCAAAAAAGTCTATCAGATTTGTTTGACACGACCTTCCTGCTGTGAATCCATGCTGTCTTGGATCCTGTGCTCCTGTGGGTTTCAAGTGTTCCACAATCCTTTCCTTAAGCAGCGTCTCCATAATCTTGCCTACTACTGAGGTGAGGCTGACCAGTCTATAGTTTCCCGCCACCTTCTTGTTACCACTCTTGGGAATAGGGACTACATTTGCCCCCTTCCAGTCCTCTTTAGCTACCCCTGAATTGAGCGACTCACTAAATAGGGCCACCAGTTCAGCTGCCAGCACTGTCCATAATTACTTTAATATCCTGGGGTATGTATCATCTGGTCCCATCACTTTGACCACCCTCAGTTTTGTGAGTTCAACTGGGACTCTCTCTTCCATAGAAGGACTGGTGTTTACGTCTCTCCCCTAATTGTTTCTGATGCCTAGTTATGGTCTGTGTCCTTCCCCCTCTATCATGAATACTGAACAGAAGTATTTATTCAGTATTGATGCTTTTTCTAGGTCATGCTCTACACAGACCCCTTCCTCTCCTTTGAGCCTTACAAGCCATCCCCTGGCCATCCTTCTATCACTAATGTATCTATAACATGTCATGTCCCACTTCTTTATCATCTGAGCTAATCTCGCCTCTGTCTGTACCTTGGTGCCCCTAACTGCTTTCCCTGACTCCCTCTGTCTCTCTAAGTGCACTGCCCTATCCTCATCCTTCTGAGTCTCCTTATATTTTCTGAAAGCCCCCTTTTTGTCCCTCACTTTCTCTGCCATCTCCTTTGTGAACCAAAGTGGTTTGTTCCTTCATGTTCCCTTGTTGCTTAGCCTAATGCACTAATCTTTCACCTCCGTTGTGGCTTCTTTAATGTGTGCCCACTGTTCCTCAACCCTCCTCCTTGTTCCTTTTTTGCCAGGGCATCTTTGATCCCTCTCTCCATCCTAGCACAGACTGCCTCCTGAAATCCAGGACCCTAATCTTTGTGTAGCTTTCCTGCAACACTGTACTGATGTTAAACCACACTGTATGGTGGTCACTGAACCCTAGGTGCCCATCCATCCTGACTTCCTTGATCCTGTCTCCATTGATCAATACAAGGTTCAGAATTACCTTGTCCCTGGTGGGCTCCTGCACCAACTTCTTCAGGCTTGCCTCATGCAAGGATTCTATGATATCCCATCTCCTGTTTGAGGCAGCTGCCATGATGGTCCAGTCCACATCTGGCTATTAAATTCATCCAGCAGCAGTATTTATTTATTTATTGAATACTAAGATTACAAATACCTTTGAACCAAAGGTTATTTTTGCAAAGGTTCTGTGTAAGCATGAAATATACAATAAAAAATAGAGTCATACAGTAAAAAGTAGCATACAGCCAATTCAGGTTACATAATAGAGAGATGCATTAGTACATAGACAATAGTTTTGACATCATGTGGTAACAACAGTAGGTGCCAATGGAAAGGAGGCAGAGATACAGGATTACAGAGGGTCATAACCTAAGGGATGCTCTTCAAGGAGGGAGTTAGTTTAGCAAAAATGCAGTGGTGAGGGGGAGTGTAGGGCTTGTTCAGAGTTGAAGTAGACAAGATAGGAAAGAGCAGTCAGAGATAAGACATTGCCGTAATGTGCTTCAGGCATGTAGAGCAGAGGGGCAAAAAAAAGGGGGGACTGGAGAGGCAGGGTATGAGTAAGGGAGAGGTAAGGACCTGAAGGCAAGGGAGGGGAAGATAAAGGGAGAGAAATGGAAGTGGAGGAGGTGAAATAAGTTAGAGGAGGAAAGTGGAGAGAGGGAGGAGGTGGAGGAGAGGTGAGGGTGGCATGGGAGGAGGGTGGTGGGGAAGGAGGGGAGAAGGAGGTAAAGGGATAAGGGTCATGGATAGAGAAGGTGGGGTGGGAGATGGACAGAAGAAGGGGAAGGGAATAAAGGGGTGGCACTAATGGAAGGACAAACTGCAGTCCTAGAAGGTACAGTTGCACAGGTAAGGTCAGTTAGGTGGTGGCGCAGTTTTTGCTTGAATGGACCAAGACTGCTCTCATCAATGACTTCAGATGGGAGTAATGGTTTTAGAGATTTGGTGAATATGTGAGTTGTACGCAAGTGTGCAGTCAAGGCTAATACCAAGATACTTGAATTTCATCACTTGTTCGAATGGTTGTTGTTGTTAATTGTGGACAACAAGGCTGGCCATTCTAAATTTGCTATGGGAGCCATGGAAAAGCATGATCTTTGTTTTTTTTTTTTTTTTATAATTCATCAGCAGCTTATGCTGATTGAACCGGGACTCTACACAACTGAAGATTTTCTGTAGATCCAGGAATGGGAGGGCAGGGTCAGAATGGGTAGTAAAGAGGACTGCGACATCAGCATACAGTAACATTTTATTTTTGCAAGCTAAGGGGTTTGTTAATGAAGAGGCTAAATAAGAGCAGGCCAAGTATGGATCCTTGTGGAACACCAGAATGCACCAGAAGGCTACTGAAAAGAGTGTCAGTGATCTTAACGTGTTGCTTCCTGTCCATGACGTAGCTTTTAAACCACATAGTGACCACAACTGAGAGGCCAAGAGCAGATACGGAGTCAACTAGAAGCCAGTGATTGACAATGTCAAAGGCTTTTGTTAAGTCAATATACACCGCCTCAAGTAGGTTACTTGAATCCAGTGCTTTATGTATATGGCTAGTAAATTCCAGAAGAGCGGTGGCAGTGCTATGGGCATTGCAAAATCCATGTTACTGAGGGCACTGTAGATCATTTTTCTCAAAGTGTTCAGACAGCTGGTCTGCCATAACACATTCTAGGGCTTTAGAAAGTGGTGGTAAGATAGAGATGGGGTGGTAGTTGGAGTGCAGGGACCTATCATCACTTTTTTGTATGGGAGTGACAATGGCCAATTTCCAAAGCTGGGGAAATTGTCTAAGAAAGAGATAGAGATATTTAGAATGTTCGTAAGAAGGAATAGGATGGTTTTGAGGGAGATGGAGAGAAGTTTAATATCCAAAGTGTCACTACTATATCTGGTTTTACCAAGGACCTTTTGGAGGTATTTCCTAGATTCAGAGAGAGATATTCTCCTGAATTAGAAGAGAGGAGGGGTGGTCCTGGGTAGATTGGTCTTACCTTCTGGAAGGGTAGATTTGTTCAAAGAGTTCAGGAGGTGTATACTGCTAAGATTTGTAAAAGCACAATTGAAAGAGTCAGCAATTTATTTATGATCAAGAGGAACAGACCCATTTTCCTGAGGCATAGTAGGCAAGGATCTGTTTCTTTTTCCCATGAGGTTTTTTATGTTAGTCTAGTAGGACTTGCTGTTACCCCAGATGTCTGTTAGCTCATGTTTGAAGTATTCTTGCTTGGCTCTCTGCATTGCCTGGGTACACTGATTCCTGGCAGGTTTATAGCATTGTAGGTCAGATTGTTTCTCAGATGTCATAGCACGGTGCCAAAGGTTATCCCTGTGCTTCATCATCGAGATCAGTTCAGGGGTAATCCAGGACTTATGAGAGGTTCTATGCTTTATTTTTTTTAAGTGGTGTAAAATTATCACACATCTCATTACGAACATAGGAACATACGGAATTTGCCAGCAGATAAAGGCCTAGAGGGCTATCAAGTCTGCTCGAATGCGCAGCTAGCACCCCTAAACTATGTAATGAAAAAACAGAGCAAGGTTGATGCAGTTCATGGAGTCAAGAGGTGACCAGTCAATTTGTGAGAGAACGAAAAGGAATTGGTGAAGCTTTCTTTTTTTAGTATACACCAGTGGCAGATAGAGGGTTTTGACTTGGGTGCCTTGTCTGACCATTGGCAGATAACAGGGGAGTGGTCACTAGGGAGTCAGGGAGTACTTGAGTGTTTATGATTCTGCTAGGGTGGGTAGTGAGGATTAGATTAAGCAGGGTGCTACTGCCTGTTCTATAGTTGAATCTTGTGGCAGTAGGACCATTTGGATTACATCAATTGCAGCAATGGGTTCTTTATATGGGCAGGCTTCCGGTGCTAACCAGTTAACATTAAGGTCACCCATAACAATTGTCTTATTGCAGTGTGGGTGACTGCCAAGGAAGTCAATAATCATTTTAAATCCTGATGCTTGTTCTTGGGGGGGTGGAATATACACTGATACAATGGTGAGGGTCTTACCATGCTGGTCTAGAATTTTTTTGATTGCCAGCATTTGAGAGTTCTTGTGAGTGGGAGATACAGGGAGGACTTGTCCTTGAGAGATTCCCTCAGGTAGCTGGCACATTGACTGCTTCACTTGCCTTTTCGGTCTACCCTAAAGAGGACAAAGCTGTGAATGGATACTGCATTGTCAGGGATTTTGGGGGACAGCCAGGTTTCATTAAGAGCTAAGATGTCAGGTTTATGTTGAGTCACCCAAGCATGCATTTCATCAAGCTTGGGCAGCAGGCTGCAAATATTAATGGCAGAAATCACTAGGGATCCTAGTTTGTGGGGTTATGCAGAGGACATTGTAGGGGGGCCAGGGTTTGGGTGGATATTTCCAGTAAGAAGTAATAGGAGGAAGGCAATTCTTGCAAGATATTGGGCAAGAAGTTTCACAGCCTTATGCTGTCTCCTGTAGGTGGATTTTCAGCAGGGAGATTACTACAAGGGGCAAGAACCTGGAGAAGAAGGGAATTCCCCAGCTAAGGATTTTTCAGGTTGTCCTCTAAGATGTGATGCATGGGTGTGCATGTGTGCACCTTACTGTGAGGTGCAGTACTCCAGGGTATGCATGTGGATGTTGGGTTGTACATGAGAGGGATGACGGCTGTTGTGCCATCATAGCTAAGCAGGATGAGAAAGAGAAGGATTATGAGTGAGGCAGACATGTTGATAGGGCTACTGTATGACCACAAAGGGCAAGAGGCTTGCACTGTGAGCACAATGCTAAGGTGTTGATGAAAATTATTGTATAGAAAGGAGACTAGGGGTGGTATAAAAATAGGACCAAAATGGCCTGAGAGTGCAGATGCGGAGGTCTTAATAGTGCACAGTATTATTAGGTGTACTGGTTACAGTATAGTCCAGTAACTAAGTCATCTGGAGGGAGGCACTGTATGCTTGTGAAAAACACTCTAAATATAGGGGGAATGCATACCGAGCAGACATGATCAGGGGGATCTGAGAGGAGGACGTTAAACAGTTCCAGACAATTTGAGGGGCAAGAATAATAAGTGGGAAGGACACTTGCATATTTAATTAAGGTTCATGGAAGGGGTGAGTGGGAGAACCGAAAAACTCAACTTAGAAAAAGCCATAGCTTCCAATTAGCTAGGGAGAATAGTTTGCGTTCGGCTATGGCTCTGCAAGGAGCATGGCAGCCAATCATATACAAGTTTGATTTGAGCCATCCAATCAGGTGCTAGCACTGAGAAGCTGTGACCAATCAGCTTCTCGGTTGGTAGACCTGGCTTAGGCTGAGAGAATACCTGCTAAAGAGGCTTCCTAGGTCAAGTAGAGGTGGCTGGAACAGCCAGAGGGCTTCCGCACCACCATGGCAGCTGAAGGAGGCAGACAGCCCGCAGAGGGCTTGCTGTGGAAAGGGAGAGATGGAGAGAAAATTTAGGGAGATAAAGAACAGGATCACAAATGAGCTGTTCACTAAATTGGGGGCAAGGTGAAAGACAAAAGAAAAGTTTTAGTGAGGGAGAGGGGGACAGGCAGTGAGAGCCAAGAACAAGAGGGCAGAGTTAGCTAGGTGTCAACAGTCCAGTACAATTAACAGAGGCCAGAAAGGAAAAGAAAGGCAATGGCTAGAGTGAAAATGGCAAAGGGAACAGGCCAGCAGGAGAGAGGGGAACAGAAAGAGATTTAGGTGGCTGTACTGGATTTTAGCGAGGGATTGCATGCCTCCGGGTTCAGCCCAGTCTCTGGATATCAGCACAGAAAAGAAAGTAAGGGAAGAGAAAAAAAACACAGTTGACAGTAAAAACACAGTTGGCAGTAATAAAAATAATTCAAAGTATGTTGCGCTAAAGACACAGCTCAGATCATGCACAGGACATTGTCATGGATTCTACATCTTAACTATCGATACATACAAGAGCAGCACATTTTCCGAAAAACTCAACTTAGAAAAAGCCATTGCTTCCAGATAGCTAGGGAGGACAGCCTGTGTTCAGCTATGGTTCTGCAAGGAGCACGGCAGTCAACCGTGGACAAGCTTGAGGTGACCCATCCAATCGGGTGCTAGCACCGAGAAGCTGTGACCAATCAGCTTCTTGGTCAGCAGCCCCAGCTTAGGCTGAGAGTGTACCTTGCAAAGAGAGTTCCTAGGTCAGGTAGAGGTGGCTGGAGCAGTCAGTGGGCTTCCGAACCACCACGGCCACTGAAGTAGGCAGACAGCCTGAAGAGGGCTTGCTGGCAAAAATAACTCCTGGGTCTGGTACAGGTGGTTGGAGCTGCCAGTGGGCTTCCGAACCACCACGGCCACTGAAGGAGGCAGACAGTCCACAGATGGCTTGCTGTGGAAAGTGGCGCCTCCCTCTTTCCTGCCATTTCAAGTATTTCCTCCAATATTGTCCTTTCTACCTCCTCTCTCTTTGCCGAAGAGCTGTAGATCACGTCTGTGTCAACTGCTGTGCCACTGCCCACCTCAAGGGTGACCCACAGTGCCTGGGACACCCTCTGTCAAACCTTTTACTGCTGTCACTTTAATACTTTCTCTGACATAGAGGGCCACCAGCCCTCTTTACCCTCCCTATCCCTCCTGTGTAGAGTGTACCCGGTGCATTTACCTCCCTGCCATGGTTTTCAGTGTACCATGTCCCAGTAATTGCCACTATATCCATGTCTGCTTCTGCCATCAAGGCTTCCAGGTCTGGTATTTTGTTTCCCAGACTGTGGGCATTTGTATACATGGCCGGGCTGTCCATGTTTTGCAACCTGTGTCCCTTGTATTTCTACCTTTGCCATTCTGCTCCCTCCTGCAAACCTTTTTTTTTTAACTTGCTGCATCCTTCTTCTGCTTTATCTCCTGTAATGAGCCCAGGAATATCTGTCCATGTTTTACAGCCTGTTCCCATTGTGTGTCTCCATTTTCCTTCCTGCTTCCCCTTTCCAGCCCTGATGTCTTTCTTTTGCTACCTCCCTTTCTTTGCCTTACCCCTTGCACTGAGCACAGGAATATTTGCCAACAACATTCCCTCCTGATCCACCCTGCTAGCTACTCTGACTTGTGGGAGTGTGGCTATCTGATAATGGTGAAAGCCTAAAGGTGATTGCCGTTATCAAGAAGTCTAGAGTGCTGAAAACATTTTCGTCACTCAGATACCCCGGCACACAGGAAAACTGTGCCAGGGACTTACTTTTTAATGTTTTCTGAGGGGGTGCTGTGCCCCCTTCCCCTTATTAAAGGATTCTCAACTCCAGGGGGGGTGAATGTTGGGGGGGTGAAAACATTAACAAATAAAAGGTTCAGACCAGGCGCAATAAAATTATACCAGTGCCCAGACCCAAATATGGTACAAAATCCACCACAGTCATAGACCAACCCCTCGACACCATGGTGCAGCTCAGCAGCCCACACTCAGTACCACCTCCAACAGCTCCTCTGTACCATCCCAGCTCATACTCAGCATGCTCACTCCCCCCCACACATGTATGTATAGAGATATCTTGTCGCTATTTTTGCCGACCCCCCCCCATCTGGCCACCCTACCCTCCCATCTCTGTTAATGATTTACTGGGGAGCAGGTCAACATTACAGATGGTGCCCTTCCCCAAGTGCCCTCCTCATGGGATACCGGAAGTGGACTGCCTAGTCTCCCTTCTATCAACTGCTCCCTCCTGGCCAGTTTAAATGCTTGGCAAGGAAGCATCCAAAATTTTCATTGAGGACCACAGTCCCTTCCCTGGACAGATGAAGGCCATCTCCCTTGTACATGCCACCATCCCTCCAGGTGCGTTCCCAGTTCTCAATGAAGCCAAACCCATTTTCTCCGCACCAGGCCCTCAACCAAGTGTTGAATTTGATGATGTGGAGAGGTCAAGCCTCCCCCCCTGCTGTGGATTGGCTGCACCTCCCAGACTGTTACAGAGCCTACTGCCTCTCCAAAGCACCTACTCAACTCCCTGAAGTCTTCCTGTGTTTGTTCTAGTCTCAGCCCCTCCCTAGCTAGGAAATGTTTCCCCAGATGAATGATGACCTCGAGTTTCTCCTTCCTTGCTACCACTGTAGAGATCCTCTGGATTTGGAGGCCTCCTGGAAGGCACTTGATCTCCTTCTCCTCCCCACTACTTGTACCCAGATCCATTCCCTGGACATTTGAGTCCCCCAGCAGGAGTAGCTTCTGCTTCCTCTGGGTCCTCTAACTTCTGCCCTTAATCTCCCACCTGGAGGACCCACTCATCCTCCCTGGTCCTAACCTCAAGTTCCCTTGTGGGGCTTGCTGGCTCCTCCAGGACAGAAAAAGAATTGCAAAGCTGGACTGGATGGTGGATGTTATCCTGATTCCCCTCCCTCAACCTCCCTAAGCCCATCATAGTCCAGCCAGCCTTTTACCAGGGTATCCACTTTGGTAGTGTCTGCGGACACGGTGGCATCTGGGTGGAGGCAAAGGCTGCCAGTACACTTGTCAGCTTGGCTCAGGGACTGGCGACCTCTGCCCTCAACCCAGATAGGTGCTGGCAAAGAAGGCAGCACCACAGTACCCAGAACATCCTCCTGAAAACTGCATCCCCACATCCACTGCATCACTCCCTGAATTTCCCTCTTCTTATTTATTTATTTATTGAAAGGTGTTACCAGGAAAGGCACACTGAATAATCAAGTTATTCATCTCCTGGTGTGCCCTGGAAAAGAGGGGATGGGAATAACAACATACTTTACAATTCATTAGCCAGGGACAGGGATACATTAGTACATAGTAATACATACATACAAAAAAGTAGAACATATATGAAGTGGTTATAAAATTAGGTAATAAGAAACAACAAAATGGGTAAAAACAACGGGGTGCTCATAACTTGGGTAAATGCAAGCAAGGATTATAACATCTTTAGAGAAAGGTAGAAAGAGACGACATAGCATGACATAAGTTCACCAGTAGTATATGTACAATATATATCCAGTTTTGTTCATCACCTAGAAGTGCATAAGCAGAGGTGGCAGTTAATACCTGCTTAAGGAAAGGCAGAGAGAACCTTCTGAGTTTGAAGGAGGGGAACAGGCAGTGTTTCCAATAGACAAATGGAAATACAACGACATAGAAATGCATGGAGAGGGAGGTGGGGGTTCTTAAAAGCAGGTGCAATTTGCGGAGAAGAAGTTATGCAGGGATTATGAAATGGAGAGTGAGGAGAAGGAGGAGTGATAAATATGATGTGGTAGTGAGTTCCATAGTTTTGGGAAGTGGTGCGAGAATGCTGACTGACCTACTGAAGTAGATCAGCGAGGGACTGCCAAAGTTTGGATGCCGTAGGATCTAAGGAAGTGAGGGTGGGGATGGTTAGAGAAGAGGACAGGTATGATGGGAGGGACCCAAATCAAAACTTTGAAATGAATTTAGCAGTATGGGAGAGATGCCTGTTATCAAGTGAAGGAAGTGCAAGAGAATGGTAAAGGTCATTGTGATGAGTGTGTGGGGGGGTCTAGCGCAAAGCGGCAGAAGGAATTGAAGAGGGTATCTAGTTAGGGAAGTCTTGGATGCAGCACTATAGACAAATCACAGTAGTTGAAAATAGGGAGTATCATGTTCTGGACAAGTTCTTGCCTAGCAGATAGAAAAAAGCAATTGTGGTTCCTGTACCAGGTGCTAAACGTGGGGTGCAGTTTTTTCAGGATGACATCTATATGTGCAGAAAAGTTGATGTGTTGGTAAAGCCAAACCCCAAGGTATTTAAAAGAGGAGGTGTCCTCAAGGGTAGTCCCATCAAGGGTGTGGAAGTCAATTTAGACTACCTATAAATAATAAGGCTTTGAGACACCCTTGGTCCTTGACAGTTTGGAGGTATTTATCATACTAGGTAGGGGGGAGAATTTTTCCTCCCCAACCTCTATGTCTACCCTTCTCCTCCCACTTCCTCCCCTTCATTTGAAGTCCTGGCACTATAGTATTTTGTATTAGTTATTTAAGATTGTTTTTTTTAATGGTTTCAGTATTTGTAGGTTATTTAAGACAGAAATATGTACTTTTCCTTTAATATTCCAGCATATGTGTTCACATGGTGGTCCAAAAAAGCTGAGTACTGGACAGCAATTTTGTTTATTTATATCCCTGGATGAAATATAGTTCATGTTACCAACCTATAGATTTTGGATAAGAATTTTTATGTTCAAAATAAATTGTTGTATGTACTTGTTTATTTGATATATTAATAAAAAATATGTTGCAAAAACAAAAGGTGTGGAAAGAGGGCATGGAGGGGAGTCTTGAGAGTCACTGCCTAGTGCCAAAGGTCATGGAGACTGTCTTTTGCTGAACCTTATCAAAGCCAAGCTGGAATCTGGCTACTACATCCATCAGAGACTGACCAGAGGTATACAGGACAGAGTCATCAGCATGCATGTAGATGGAGAATGAGGTGCAGACTGAAAGAAGGTCATTCAAGAAAATGGAGAATAGTAGTGGTCCTAGTACTGAGCCCTGTGGGACTCCAGTGTTAATAGGGAGAGGAGGGGATAAAGAGGCAGTAATTCTAACTGCCTGTGTTCTGCCTTCAAGACAGGATCAGAACCAGCTTGTGGCAGAGTCAGATAGACCAGCCGAGGTGAGATTGTTTAAAAGGTGGGGATGGGAGACTGTATCAGAAGCCTTTGCAAGGTCAACAAAAATAGCTGATGTGATTAGGCCACTATCCATCCCTGTGATGATGAAATCAGTGAGCCTAAGCAAGGAGACTGTAGTTGAGTGATACTTCTGGAAACCAGATTGGAATGATGTGAAGAAGCTGGAGTCAGAGAGGTATGAAGAGAAGTGAAAGAGAACTATAGGCTCCTGTAATTTAGCAAGGATAGGGGGAAGAGATTTAGGACAATAGTTCCCAGTTGAGGAGAGGTCACCACGCTTAAGTAGGAGGAGGACAATGGCATGTTTCATATTGGTAGGGACTGAAACTGAGGAGAAAGAGAGATTTACAGTATGATATCAGACAGTGGTGAGGAAATTGAAGGGGCAGATGAGTGTAGCAGCTTGGGATCAAGTCCATCGGGTCAACTGCCATTTCAGGGGTTGAGCGCAAGGAGAGATTTCAGGGTGTCAGCAGGAGAGACATTTAAGAAGAAGAAAGAATCATGGCTGGAGGAAGCACTTGAGTTATTTTTAGTGGGGGTGAAGATGTTAGAGGAAAGACAGTAGGGCAGGGGCACAGGAGGTAAAATAGGAGTTTAAAATCAGAAGTGACAGTAGGGTGGTCAGATATTAAAGTGTTGTTTAACTTGAGGAGTGAAGTAGGTGGTTTAGAAGGGGGATGAACAGAGCATGGGCTAACTTCCAGAATTTAGAATGGTTCTTTATGTTTGAATGGAATATAGATCAGAAATATGCAGCCTTGGCCAACTTGATAGCCTTTGTACATGAGTTAAGGAGGGTGTGGTAAACTTGAAAGTTGCTGTACAACTTAAAGGCTTCATGAACCTTTCAAGCTTGGTCATGAGCATGTTGCCATGCAAGTAATTGTACTGTGATTCAGGGGAGGTGATTTCCATGAACTCTGGAGTGTCTAATTGGGGCATGTTGGTTCCAGGTGTTACGGAATTTATATTTGAAATAGTCCAGAGCTTCATCTGCTGTATTTGCTGAGGAGATAGGAGCCCAGTCTGTGAGGCCTAGGTCATGGAGGAGGAGTGCGAGGTCAATGGATTTATAGGACTGACATAGTAAGATACTAAGAGAAGCCTTGGGCCTGTGTAGTTAGCATCTGGTCCTGCAAAAAAATCAATCAGCTAACTGTGATAGATGAAAATTAGACCTTCATCAACCTTCTCCTGGTTCTGCTGTCCTCAGCTGTTTCTGCTTCCCAGCTCCCTGTTCCTGTAACAAAAGGAGGTGCTGAGGGGAAAAAAAGAAAAAGCTTTGCAGAAACTGTACAGCCCTCCTATAATTAATTGTGGTGCCACTCGGATGAATCCTGACTCCACACACTAAAATATTAAGTGTCTGAAAGAAAACCAAAAATGCCCTAAACCTATAAAAAAAACAGAAACCACAAGATTCTTAACTCTTGAAATGTGACTAAATTGTTAAACTAATTCTCTTCACAGTACCACAGTCAGGTGTCCATGTCCCTGACTCTCTCCCCTTCCCCTGTCTCTTTGGAAAGAAGCTTTGTTAGTGACTCACCCTGAACAGTGGAACACTAAATACCCATTTATTTGTTAGACTTGATGCTCCTTTTCACTTGTTGCTATTGGATCCCAACAATTTTGTCTTTGCTCCGATATGTAAATAGCTCCTCCCTTAGCCTCTGGTCCTGCAAAAAAAGATTAATCCTGACTCCACATGCTAAAAGATTAATTGTCTGAAAGAAAACCCAAAATGCCGTAAACCAATAAAAACAAAACAAAACAGAAACCACAGGATCCTTAACTCTTGAATTACTGTCAGTGTTACTGAATCTCTAACAGTATCACAGTAGAGTAAAAATGTTAAATATATTAGCAGTGACCCAACGACATTACATATCCATGTAAGCAGCTAATGACAGACCACAGTACAATAAATCATTCACCCATTTGAAACTAAAAAAGAAAAACTGCAGAAAGCAATAATGATACTTATCATCATGCAGCATAGAGATGGTCACTGAGGTGCATGCGACTGAGAAGGTCTGGAATGGATTAGGCACAGGCATTGTTCTGTGAAAACCTGCAAGAAGACATGACAAGGAAAACTTTGTAATGTGTTTATAATGTGTAAGACCTTCTGGCCACTGTGAGGTACAGGGGTCCTGTCACCCCACCAGCATTTAGAATACTGACTGTGGTCAACAGTGAAAGTGTCTTACCTTCACAGCACCCAAGGTTAGGCCTTGCTGGGGATGACATCTGTTTGCCTGGATGAGCTCGGGTCATTTTGAAGGGAGCAGGAACACTTCACACCCGTTCTTGAGGAAAGCACTCATTTAGGTGCAACAGCAGCAGCACAACAGTTTGTGATGGGGATTCAGGAATTTGCATTTTTATGTTGCATCACTGTGGATGCAGTGGCCCATGATGTTTTTGCCTGGGAAGGAAAGACCCACCCAAGTAGGCCAGAAGAGAGGAGGAGAAGGAAACAGTGCTGTGTCCATCTGTCGGAAGCAGGCATTGTCAGCAGACTTCACATTCATGTGGTGGAGGAAAGTAATGTACTTTGTTAGGTGCAACAGCAGCAGCAGCACAATTTGTGATGGGGAACTGGCATTTTATGTTACACGGTGGTGGCCAGTGATGTTTGTGACTGACCAAGTAGGACCCAAACAGGCCACAGGGGGAGGAGGAGGATAAAACAGTGCTGTGTGCCTTTCTGGCTGGAGCAGGTATTGTCTGCAGAATGCACATTCATGTGGCGGAGGAAGGTACTCGATTAGGCACAACAGAAGCACAATTTTGGATGGTAACTGATGAGGACATATTTTTATGTTACATCATTGTGGATGGCCCAGTGATGTTTGTGACTGTGTATGAACCAAGCAGGTCAGAGGAAGATGAAGAGGAATAAGTGCTATGTCTTGCTTGCTGGAATAGCTAGAAATCACAGGGTGGTGGAGGCAGGCACTCAACTTAGCACAATGAAACAGCAGCAGGACACTTGGAATGGGGAGAGTATTGACACTAATGAAATTAACACAATAATTTCTCAAGACATGAATGAAAATAACACAATTGTTTCTCAATCATACTTAAAAGGATTACACTGTGGAGGGGTAAGGAGAGCAATAACACATATTTTTTTACTCAACATCATTGAGGAAGCAGCCCTCACAGTCCTCCAGACTGGAGTTGTCTCCAGATGGAAACTCCCCTTCCAATACTTCTTCATCCACCTCAGTTTTACTACTACTACTACTGAGTCTGCTGACAATACTCTCCTCTTCCTCTTCACTCCTAACATGTGGCTGGAACACAGACATTATTTTAGTGGACTGTAACCCTGAGTCATTTTAATACATGTTAGCAGCTGGATGTGTCATTTGGGGGTGGGGCTAAGCTCTTTAAAGGTCCGCTCTGCCTGCTATCACAAGCACTGAGTGGCTCAGTGAGTAAAAACTCTTTTAAAAACTGAAGTTTTTAATTAAAGCAGCAGTGCAAGAATCTGGTGAAAATTTTGACCTATACTTTTTTATGCAATTTTAGATTGCCACTTACCTCCTGACTTGCATTCTTATTCATTCATTTATTTATTCATTACAAATCAGGTTTGCAACCTTTGAGTCAGAGACTCATTTACAAAGGCACCTCATCGCAGGGAGGGCAGACATCAAAACAGTTATTACAGTGCAGATTAAAACAGAGGATAACATTACAGGTGCAGAAAAAGGAACATTTAACATAGATACACTTAGGTTACATAATACAGTAGTTTGTATGTTACTTAGGTTACATAATGTTACAAAATTTTGAGTTACTATAATGGATATAGTAGGTCCTCAGAGAACACAGTAGGTTACATCCCTATTTGGACCTAGTAGTGAAGGAGTGGGTCTGGGAGAGGAAGAAGCTGCCACAATCGGACTCTGCTTCAGTACTTTTTCATGTTTGAAATAATAAAAAGAACACTTCTTTTAATAAGGCTTGGACCAGGTTTCCATCAGTATTTGCAGCTGTTTTTGAACACCAATTATTCTGTAAGGGCAGAGAGCATTGTCTGCTGCATAATAATTCATTTTAGTCACAACAGAAGTGATATTTAAACAACTGATGGACAAAAACAGCTGAGAATACTGATGAAGACCTGGTCTGAGCCATATTAAAAGGAGTGCTCCTTTCATTATTTCAGACATGAAAAAAAGTACTAAAGCAGACTCAAACTGTGGAAAGAAGGGTATCATACAAGTCAGGAGGTAAGTGGCAATATAAAATTGCATAAAAAGTATAGGTCAAAATTTTGACCAGATTCTTGCACTGCTGCTTTAAGTACTTGGGTAATATTGAAGTTTGTTAGGAAAGATTTTAACCCAAAATATTTCTGATCTGAGATGTGTTCTTTTGAAGGAGTTGAGGTTTGGTAAAGGGAATAATTACTTTTTTAATTAGTGAAATTCATATTTATTTCGTGAGTATTGTGACTTCTTATAGCTTTCATTAATTAGGATTGTATTATTATTATTCAATTGTCTACCTGTAATTTAGTGAAAGGAAAAGGAAAAATTAATTTTTTTGTGGTAATAAGTAGTTTATTAATTTCTTTTAATCCTTCTGAGTTTATATTTCCTAATAGTACCTCCTTTGATCAGCCGAATATATATTGTTGAATAGATGCCTTTTCTAATCTTGCTTGTCAGTCTTTGCCTTGGCCCACGATCCTCCTGAGTCAAAACAGACCACTTCCATTGTTTATCCTGGATTATGTATCAGGTCAGATTAATAGCTCAAAATTGCTCTTGCTTCCATTAGAGTTAAAAACTATTACTATAAAAAATATTTTCCCAGAAGATTGTCCATTATGTTATTGTTAATTTCAGGTTCTGTTCATCCACATCCAGGCCCCCTGCTATTTGACTCTGAGAGTCATCAATGTTTTTTCCCCCAATATCATGAAAGTTACTAGGTCTTCTACCTTAAACATTGTGCATTTGAATATGCAGAGCCTACAAGCTAAATGGGCTCAGTTTGAGGCCTGGATTGTTCAATATGACTCCGATGTGGTTACATTACTGGAAACATGGTTGAACAGTAAAATGCCTGATTCCCAAGTTTTTCTTGCAGGGTACAATTTATTTAGGCAGGATAGGTAGGGGAGGAGGGAGGACCTTGATTTATGTTAAATCCAAATTTAAGACAGTGCTCATGGGACTTACAGGGGGAGGGTCAGGTTGTGAGTTTATTTCTATTGATCTTTCTTTAGGTAATGAAAAACATTTGATAGTCAGCTCAGTTTATATTCCCCCTGGTTTATTAGAATCAGGTTTGGAATTAACCTCTAGGATTAAGAGGAGTTTCCCTGATAATCGTGAATGGATCCTATTGAGAGATTTCAATAGCAATTGGGATCAAGATCCTAATGTGGAAGCAAGGGAATTGTTTGTTGAACTGGGCATTCAACAGATAATTCGGTACCCGACTGAATATAACTATAAATCAGGAAGGGGCTCCCTGCTGGACTGAATAGTGGTCACTCACCCTAGTAATATTGTTTCTTCTTGAGTTCTATTAGATTCTATCAGTGACCACTCTCTAGTCCAGTGTGAGTGGTCTACCAAGAGGATAAAAAAATAAACCCGGTGTTTATTGAAACTAGGAATATAAAAAGAGTTGCTCAAGAAGCAATGAATAGTGCCTGTAGCAAGTTGATTGGTCAGTTTTGGATCCAGTTTTGGATGTTAATGTACTTTTAGCTACCTTTTCTGAATTACATAGAATGCTGATTAACAAAATGTGAAGTATGGGCATAGGAGACAAGGTGGTGAACTGGGTTAGGAATTGGTTAACAGACAGGGGACAGAGGGTGGTGGTAAATGGGGTACAATCTGGGGAGAGGGGGGTGACCAGTAGGGTACCACAGGGATCAGTACTAGGACCAGTGCTGTTCAATGTCTTCATTAGTGACATTGCAGAGGGGCTAGAAGAAAAGGTTTGCCTGTTTCCAGATGACACCAAGATATGCAACAGGGTGGATACTCCAAAAGGGATGCATAAAATGAAGAGGAACCTGGAGATGCTTAAAAGATGGTCAGAGATGTGGCAGCTGAGTTTCAATACAAAGAAGTGCAAAAAAATGGGCTCAAGTCAAGGGAACCCTGGAGAGAGCTACAGGTTGGGGGGAGCTGAGAGCCACCAAAGAGAAAGTGGACCTAGGGATTATCATCTCTGATGATCTTAAGGTATCCAAGCTGTGCACAAAGGCAGCAAGGAGGGCCAGTGGCATGCTGGGGTGCATAGGCAGGGGTATCACTAGAAGAGGCAGGAGGTGGTGATGCCATTGTTTAAAACAGTAGTAAGGCCTCACCTGGAGCACTGCATGCAGTTCTGGAGGCCGCATGAGTGCAAGGACATAGATAAGGTGGAGACTATCCAGAGAAGGGCATCAAAGATGGTGCAGGGCTTGCAGCACAAAACATATGAGGAGAGACTGAGGGACCTCAATATGTACTCACTGGAGGAGAGGATACAGCAGGGGGACATGATTGAACATTCAAGTATCTCAAGGGCATAAACAAGGTGTGGGAGGGGACTTTTCCAATGTACAAAAAGTACTAGAACAAGGGGGCACAGGGGTGGGCGTAGGTTGTGGGAGGGAGGCAGGGAGACGGTGAGGGACTGTTTTCTTTTTTCACAGGCTTAAAAGAAGAGAAAAAACATTGCAGGATGGTTTTAATTTTTCAGGGGATTTGGCATGCTGGGGTGGGCTCCCAGCGTGCCACCTAAATGTTTTGGGGGATGCTGTAGCTGACGGGGATTGGGCACCCCCATCGGCACACAATGAAAGCAGGGGGGCAAGAGCCAAGCAGGATTGGGCACCCCCCGGCACATAACAAATGGGGGGTGCATTATGCTGATGGGGAGTGGGCTTCCCTGTCAGTGCATATATTGGGGTAGGGCATGCCAACAGGGGGCTTAGGCACCCCCAAAGTCAGCATTATGGCAGGCAGTGTGCTGCCATGTTAAATGTTTTTTCTCACCAGGGAAAGCAAGTCGGGGGGGTCTGCTGCATATGACGAGCTTTGCTCACATTGCAGTGGACCTTTCCTTAGATGTGCTCTCCACATTATGTATGCATGGTGTGCCGCTGGCATGCAGGCTTATTGGGGAATGAGAGACGCACCTATTGATGTGTGCCCTGCATTCGGCCTACAGTAACTGCATCTCCAAATCTGCTACTACTGCAATATGTTGGCTGTTCATGCACTGCAGTGGCCAGCTTCAGACCCATTTCGTTACTATCGTCTTTGAGTAAGGTTTTTAAGAGAATTATTTTTAACCAGTCCACAGCATGTCTTGAAAAACATGGTCTTTTTTCCCAATGTCAGTATGGGTTTAAAGCTAAACATAGCACAGAGACGGCCTTGGTGGGTTTCACCAGCTGCATTAAGAGTTCCCTCGATAAGAGGGATTCTGTTACAGCTGTCTTTGTCGACCTTACCGAGGCCATCGATCTAGTTGATCATGAGCTGTTCATCAATTCCTCCCTAGTTTTTACTTTTCTGGTAATTTTACTAATTGTTTTTCTAATTATCTGCAAAATTGAAAGCATATCACTGAAATTCATGGAACAAGGTCTGATTGCAGAGCTATTGTCTGTGGGGTGCCTCAGGGCTCAGTCATGGGCCCCTTGATATTTTCCTTGAATCTCAACTCTGCCTCTAATTCATGTAATAAATATTCCATTATTTTGTATGCTGAAGATGCCTTCATTTTTAATTCTGGTAATAAATCTCAGGATGTGGCCAGTACAGTTCAAAGCAATTTTCTTATTTTTCAATCCTGGTTATTATCTAAAAAACTAGTTTTAAAAGTAAAGAAAAAGAAATTCATAATTTTTGCTAGCTCTAAATAGAAAAAGAATTCAGTAGCTCCTATAGTAGATATGCATTGTGAACCAACTGACCAAGTCGACAACATTAAATACTTAGGTATTACCTTGGACTCAGGCCTTGCTTTTAAAAGGCATATCACTAGTATTATTAAAGCTATGCATCATAGGCTGGGCTGTGTGTACAAGGTCAAACAGTTCTTAACTGATGATTTTAAAGGACACTTAATGTTGTTCTTGGATTACTTGATTATGGATTTGTGATTTATACTGCAACAAGTGACAGGGTTCTTGCAAAATTAAACTCAACTTCTAATAGTTCACTTAGGTTTATGATGGGTCTCCCTTTCAGGACACATCATTGTATATTTACAAAATCTAGTTGTCCATCCTTAATCAACAGGGTTAAGATTAGCCTGGGTTCACTGCTATTTAAAGTTGCAAAGGATTCTCTTCCTGCATTTTATTAGGTACTCAGCCCTAAAAGTTCCAGTGTATTTACCATAGTGTCGATTAGTTTTTCAACTCCCACTTTGTAAAAACGTCTTTGGTCAGAAATCATTGCTGTATCATGCCCCTCATTTTTTAAATTCTATTCCATTTACTTTTTTGGATAGTTTTTTGGTCCGCACTTTTACAACTCTGTTTAAACTATGACTGAAGTATTCAAATGATTTTTCTTGCAATTCTATGTAAGTGTATAACTGTGAAGTTTGTATTTGTATATTTTTTAATTTTTTTGATTCTATTTCCCTCATGTCACGGCCCGAGGAGGCATCTCTAAGGCATTCTGCCTGTTCCTGCCCACCTGAGATCCCCCTGAACCTGTGCCTTCTCTCTCCCCACCCTTCCCACAGCCAGTACCCCCAGCTTAACCCCTCCATGGTGGGGCTGTCCCTCTTCATTGGGAGTACTTTACTTTGTAGACTCTGGCTGTGGAGGTGGGCTCCAGGGCAGAGGACCTCGAAGGCCAGGCAGGGTGGATCCAGTGGTTGGCATGAGGGCCAGGTGCTGTCACCCACCTTGAGCCATGCTTTTCCATGTTCGGAGTGACCCTCCTCCCCTGTGTGGTGCACTCCTGATGCTCTGGTACAAGGCAACCCTGCCAGAGTCATCCACGTAGTGTGACATGGAGCCAAAGCACTGCAGTGCCCCTGATCTCCATTGGGAGCCACTGGCAGGCCAAACTATCCCCCACCCTCCCTGGGGGAGGAGAGCAACCCAGTGGGCACTCAGTCCTCTCCCATTCTTGTTGACCCTCGGTGCACAAGCTTGCTCCCGGACTCAGGTCACTGGCATGGCACTAGGTGTTGCATCCAGTGCCTCAACCCTCAGTGCCACTGGGCCGGCAATTGTATTTGTGTATTGTTGTATTAAGTTTTGTCTATTTAATTGTTTTTTGTGTACTACTTGATGCTTGTGAAAATGAGCAGTAATACTCATCTCATTATCAAGTATAAAAATTAAAAAAATGAAAATGAAAATGAAACATTTTGGGGGGGCAGAACGGTGCGCCTATCTTGCACAATGGCACCTGCTGAACTAAATACTCATTTAACACTTACACTTGAGCATGAGTAGCTCAGGTACTTCTTGGCCACCTAGGTCAATACTAGCCACTCAGTGACCTTGTTGCTCCAGTATATTAGGAGTGCATCAACAATGCTAAGGTGCCTTGTGTCTGCCAAATACACATCAATTTCATGTGTTATGCTGCTTGCAGAGCTGCTGATTCTTTTTGTTATTTATACTTTTTGCACAAGCCCCCTTAAGTCTCCAGCTGTCCCTTCAGCCCATCATCACTGACCTGCTCCCAGGGAGCCATGGTTTATCCTCTGAGCAGGGACAAGGGTCATGTGGCTATGCCCCAAACCCATCCAGGTGTCTGGTGGACCTTAGGTGGTAGCAAGGAGATTGGTCAGAGCTATGCTTAGTTTTTTGCATTTCTGGTATCAGGAGGCATGGTATGCAATGATGCAATGGCAGAGCCCCACCTAGCATCTGCATGCTTTCCAGTCTCAACCTCATCCCTCCAGCAAGCCACTCCTGTGGTCACCCAGGGGTGTTGGGAATCATGATCCCCTCCCTCCATCCCCAGGAGATGGAGAACATGCAATTGCTACTCAATCCATCCCCCCTCCTGGGTGACCCTCCAGCCTCACAGGCTTATTCCTGAACCCAGGATGCTGGACCCATATGCTGTTGCTCCAACACTGCGCTGACTGGTCAGCCCAGATCTGCTGATTCATCATCAGACTCCTCCTCCTCCTCCTTTTCTTCTGTGTCTGCCACACCTATCTGACTTAAGACATCCCAAACAGGATTTGCAATTTTTTTCTTTTACCTGACATGGTTTTTCAGCCAGTTTCAAATGGGATGACTGAAGTGGTAGCAACACCTTACCACTGAGCTGTTTCATATTGGGCCTTCTTACATGCCTGTATGTTCCTTCTTATCAAAAGATCTGTCAACTTTTGAACTTGCAGGTGCCCACCTTCAATTACTGATGCCAGGCCACATTTATATTGTGAGTCAAGCATCATGGCTATGAAAAAATCCTCAGAGTGCAGAATTCCAGAAATATGGGTGTTGGACTGCAAAATGTGGAGCATCTGATCCATCAAGGCACAACTACTAGTGTTAACTGAGAACAGGCAGAGAACACCAAGAAGAAGGAGCTGCTGTTATAACTATACTTCTCTACTGGGACTAAAGAACTAGAACTCTACTACTGGGACCTTCAATTTAGGGTAAAAACAAAACAAACATAAAAAAGTGAGTGTGTTTGTCTGAGTTGGCTGAAGTGAATTTTTATCTTGGCAGTTATCTAGGTGTTTGTCTCAGGTGGCTGAAGGGAACTGTTATCTGTGAAATTAAGTAAGTGTAGAAAGAGCTATGAAGTAGAGGGAGTGGCTTAGCTAGAAGGAAGTCAGGTTAAAGCCAGATTTAAAAACTGCCCTAGATAACTTCTGCCAGAGAACAGGCAGAGAACACCAAGAAGAAGGAGCTTATGTTATAACTATACTTCTCTACTGGGACTAAAGAACTAGAACTCTACTGGGACCTTCAATTTAGGGTAAAACCAAAAAAAAGTGAACATGTTTATCTGAGTTGGCTGAAGTGAATTGTTATCTGTGCAGTTACATTGGTGTTTGTCTCAGGTGGCTGAACGGAATTGTTATCTGTTCAATTAAGTAAGGGTAGAAAGAGCTGTGAAGTTGGGGAAGTGGCTTAGCTAGAAGGAAGCCAGGTCAAAGCCAGATTTAAAAACTGTCCTAGAAAGCTTATGCCAGAGAACAGGTATAGAACCCCAAGAAGAAGGAGCTGCTGTTATAACTATACTTCTCTACTGGCACTATATTGCCCTCCTTCCTTCCTTCCCTCCCCTCCACCCCCCACCCTAAGCCAGTTCTACTTTTATAGGCACAGGATTTGACTGACAACAGGAACTTCCTGTTTGATAGCAGGAAGTGAGTGATTACAGAGCCACAAAACACTCACCATCCTAGAAGGAAAAGAGTAGCTCTCCGCCCCCTCCAGCTGCTGGAGGTCAGACTCTGAGCAAGTAAGGAGACTACTGAGAAATATAGGAACTTCTTGTCCCACAAGAAGAAGATCAGGAGCTCAAATGGCACAGAGGAAGTAAGTAATTAGGGAGAAAAAATTAAAAAAATAAAAATAAACAGAGGAAAGAGTAAGTATTCCAAACAACAGTTACGGGGCCAGAAATAAGACATGATGGGAGTGGTGCAGTGCAGTGGCTGTGGAGAAGAAGTCTTCTGGGAGACATTCTGGAGGATACAGAGTTGTCCCATCTGCAGGCACCTCTCTGGGCTGAGGGAGGAGGTTGCTCATCTCGAGGCTGAGTTGGCCAGAATTTGGGGGACCTCCTTTCCCACCCAGGGACCACCAGGGCCAGTGCCATTGCCTCAGAGGTTGCAAACAAAGAGGAGCAGTTGGACCACAGTGGTCTCAGGGAGGGTGAAGGTGGTGGAACAGAGGTGCATCCCTCTAGGTGTACCTCTCTACAATTCATATGCTGTTCTGGCAAAGTGTGATTCCTCTATGGAGGCACCCACAGTGGAGACCAAGAACAATGCTGGGAACATCCACAAAGAGACCCACTGGATGGTGGCAAGGGACCCCACAAGGGAAGGAAACAACTCCTGGTGGGGGACTCCATTGTTAGGGGGTAGAACTGGGGGTGGAAGGGGAGAGGGATGTAAGATGTCTGTCTGGTGCCATGGCTTGGAGGGACAGGGAGCGAATCCTCAGGATGGCAAGAGCAGCTGCACTTGGGAGGGAGCTGGATATCATTGTCCACCTAGGGACAAAAGAGTCGGCTGGGAAAGGGATCAGAGTAGTGCAGGAAGAGTTTGTGCAGTTGGGGAGGGGCCTTAGACAAGTAGCATGCATGATAACATTCTCAGAGGTGCTGCCTGTCTATGGCATGGGTGAGGTAAGGAAGCTCCACACCATCAGATTAAATTAGTGGTTGAGAAACTGGTGCAGAGTTCAGGGGTTTGGCTTCGTTGGGGACTGGGGGTCCATCTGGAGTGATGCAGGCCTATATGGGCATGATGGTCTGCATCTGTCCAGGAGGGGAACCAGGATCCTAGGTGATAAGTTTAAATGCTTCATTGGCAAACATTTAAACTAGCCAAGGAGGGTGGCACTGGAAAAGAGCAGAGAAATCCTAGCCCCCCCAAAAAAAATCAGGGTAGTAAGTGAGTAAAACACCAAGATAGAGATGTCAATAGGAAGAAGAGCAGGGGTAAATGGAGAAAATGACGAAGGCAGCAAGGACAAGGATAGGGCAAAAAGGGGCAAGGCTATCAAGAATTAGAGGGTAATGAGTACCAATGCCCATAGTCTGGGCAACAAGCTCAATGAACTTGTGGCCTTGATGGAAGAAGGATGCCTGGATATCATAGCAGTCACAGAAACATGGTACACAGAGAACCATGACTGGGATGTTAACATACCAGGGTACACAACCTACAGGAGAGACAGGGAGGACAGCAGAGGGGGAGAAGTAGCTTTCTATGTAAGGGAAGGGATAAAAGTAACTGAACAAAAGAGTAAACAGGGAGGAGAGGAGGCTCTGTGAGTCACCTTAGATACTGGAAATGACACCACAATCTGCACAGGGGTTGTATACAGGCCCCCATGTCAGAGAGAGGGAATGGACAAGGATATGAAAGAAGGAATCCTTAGGATGGCAGAGAAAGGGGAGATACTGTTGATGGTGGACCTGTATATGCCAGATGTTAACTGGAGCACCTTTGCTGCAGGCACGTCCAAGAGTAGGGCCATTCTCAATGCCCTACAGGTGGCATGCCTCAGACAGCTAGTTTTGGAACCCACTCTTCCGGGACCAATCTTAGACCTCGTACTTTCAAATGGGGACAGTGAGAGAATCTCAGATCTAAAAGTGGGTAGCTATCTGGGAACAAGTGACCACCAAACAGTGTGCTTCATGATAAACTCAGCTACAGAGTCAAGCCATACAAAAGTGAGAGTACTGAATGTCAGAAGGGCTGACTTTGGCAAGATGGAAGAGTGCCTTAGAAAGGCACTAGCAAACAGGCTAGAAGAAGGGATGGAACAGCAATGGGGAAACATCAAAACTGCCATCACAGAGGCAACAAGCCTTTGTGTGAAGCAAATAAATAAATCAAAATGAAAGAAAAAGCCACTATGGTTCTCAAAAGAGATGGCAGGGAAAGTTAGGGAGAAAAATATAGCATTTAGGAAGTATAAGGAAACACAGAAGGAGCAGGACAGAGAACTGTAACAGTTACATAGAAACATAGAATTTGAAGGCAGATAAGGACCGCTTGGCCCACCCAGTCTGCCCATTTCCCTACCTACTGGATAAGCTGCAGATCCTAGTTAACCAGCAGCCTACTTCTTCCTACCCCAACCCCCCAGAACTGCCTTATGACTATCCCATGCATGCTTGAATTCCACCACTGATTTTGACTCCACAACCTCCTCCGGAAGGCCGTTCCATGCATCCACAACCCTCTCTGTAAAAAATACTTCTAAATTACCTCTGAGCCACCCCTCTATTTTCAAATTGTGGCCTCTTGTTCTTGCACACCTCTTTTTGAAAGATGCTACCCTCTTGGACTTTGTTGATTCCCTTGAGGTACTTGAACGTTTCTTTCATGTCCCCTCTCCTTCTTTCCTCGAGGCTATACATATTAAGCTCCTTAAGTCTCTCATATGTCTTCCGTGCAGACCCTGCACCATTTTAGTTGCCCTCCTCTGGACAGCTTCCATCCTGTCTATGTCTTTATGGAGATTGGGTCTCAGAACTGCACACAATACTCCAGATGGGGTCTCACCAGCTGTCTGTACAGAGGGATAATAACTTCCTGTTTTCTACTGGTGATGCCTCTCCATCCCAGTATCCCCCAGCCCTCCTTGCTGCCCTCTCACATTGCTTGCCCGTCTTTAGGTCATCTGATATGACTACCCTTCAGGTCCCTTTCCATTTTTGTTGTTGTTAGTATCTCACCCCATTGTGTACTCTTCCCTGGTTTTGTTTCGGTGCATTACCTTGCACTTCTTAGCATTGAATCTAAGCTGCCATACATTTGACCATTCCTCTAACCTTGCCAAGTCCCTTCTCATCCTTTCCACCCCACCCTGTGCATCAACTCTGTTGCAGATCTTAGTGTCATCTGCAAAGAGACATACTTTTCCTTCCAGTCCTTCTGCAATGTCACTTATAAAGACATTGAAGAGGACCGGTCCTAATGCTGAACCCTGCGGTACCCCACTAGTAACCCTCCTTTCTTCTGAGTGGACTCCATTTACTATTACTCTCTGTGTCCTATTCTCCAGCCAATTCTTTACCCAGGCTGTCATCTTGGGACCCACTCCCAGGCTGGCTAACTTGCATATTAATCTTTGTGTGGGACTGTGTCAAATGCCTGCTAAAGTCTAGGTAGGCCATGTCCAAAGCCCTCCCTGATCTACTACTTTGGTCACCCAGTCAAAGAAATCTATCAGATTCTGCCTGGCATGACCTTCCGCCAGAATCCATGCTGCCTAGGGTCCTGCGCCCTCTGGCCTCTAGATACTAGACAATTCTTTCCTTTAGAAGTGATTCATCTATTTTCCTATCACTGAGGTTAAACTAACAGGTCTATAGTTTCCTGCTTCTGCCTTGCTCCCACTTTTGTGAAGGGAATCACATCTGCCCTCCTCCAGTCCTCGGTACCACCCCATCCTCCCATGATTTGTTAAAAGGGTAGTCAGTGGTGTCACTAGTTCTACCCTTAGTTCTTTAGAATTCTGGGATGAATCCCATCAGGCCCCATTGCTTTGTCCACCTTCAGTTTTAAGAGTTCTTTCAGAACCCTTTGTTCTGTAAATGGGCCGGTATCAACTTCTGTGTCCAGAGTGTTACTACTGTTTGTTTTATGTACCTCCCTCTTCCTTTGTAAATACTGAGCAAAATATTTGTTTAGTATCTCTGCCTTTCACAGTCTCCTCTGCCCACCCTCCCTCCCTTTATTAAGCCTCACTATCCTCCCTTGGTCTTCCTTCGCCCCTGATGTACCTATAAAAGGTTTTATCCCCCTTCTTAACTGAGTTGGCTATCTTTTCCTCGGTTTGGGCCTTTGCTGTTCTGACTGCCTTCCCAGCCTCCTTTTGCTTTAACTGATACAGTTCTCTGTCCTGCTCCTTCTGCGATTCCTTGTACTTCCTGAATGCTTTCTTTTTCTCTTGAACCTTCACTGCCACTTCCTTTGAGAACCATAGTGAACTTCTAGAACTTCTGAAGGAAAGAATTGTTGAGTATCTAGAAGCCAGTGGGGCACAGGACCCAAGACAGCATGGGTTCACAGTGGGAAGGTCATGTCAGATGAATTTAATTGATTTATTTGACTGGGTGACCAAAGTAGTAGACAGGGAGGGGCTGTGGACATGGCCTACCTATACTTTAGCAAGGCATTTGACACACTCCACACAAAAGATTAATAATCAAATTAACCAGCCTGGGAGTGGGTCCCGGGGTGGTAGCCTGGGTAAAACACTGACTGGACAACAGCACACAGAAGGTAATTGTAAATGGAGTCCACTCTGAAGAAAAAGGGGTTACTTGTGGGGTACCGCAAGGTTCAGTACTGGGTCCAGTCCTTTTCAATGTCTTTATAAGTGACATTGCAGAGGGACTGGAAGGAAAAGTATGCCTCTTTGCAGATGACACAAAGATCTGCAACAGGGTTGATACACAAGGAGGCATGGAAAGGATGAAAAGGGACTTGGCAAGACTGGAGGAATGGTCAGAAGTATAACAGCTTGGATTCTATGCAAAGAAGTGCAAAATAATGCACCTGGGAAACAAAATCCCAGAGGAAGATTACACAATGGTGGGGGAGGGAGGTAGGTAGTAACAGCAACAAAAATGGAAAGGGACCTGGGAGTTATCATATCAGATGACCTTAAGGTTAGCAAGCAATGTGAGAAGGCAGTAGGGAGAGCTGGGGGATACTGGGATGTATATGGAGAGGCATCACCAGCAGAAAACAGGAAGCTGTTATCCCTCTGTGCAGACAGTTGGTGAGACCCCATCTGTAGTACTGCATCCAGTTCTGGAGATCCCATCTCCACATGGACATAGACAGGACGGAGGCAGTCCAGAGGAGGGCAACTAAAATGGTGCAGGGTCTGCAAGAGAAGCCATACGAGGAGAGACTAAAGGAGCTTAATATGTATACCCTTGAGGAAAGGAGGGAGGGGAGGAAATGATAGAAAATTTTAAGAACCTCAGTGGAATCAACAAAGTCCAAGAGGGCACCATCTTTCATAAAAAGAGATGTGTAAGAACAAGCGGACACAATTTGAAGATAGAGGTGGGTCAGCTCAGGGGCAATGTGGGGAAGTATTTTTTCACAGAGAGGGTGGCGGACACATGGAACAGCCTTCCTGAGGAAGCTGTGGGGTCTAAAACTGTGGGAGAATTCAAGAATGGGTGGGACAGACATAAGGTAATTCTTGTGGGGGGATAGGAAGAAATAGGCTGTTGGTTTACTAGGATCTGCAGCTTATCCTGTAGGTAGGAAAATGGGCAGACTAGGTGGGCCAAGCAGTCCTTATCTGCCATCAAAGTCTATGTTTCTATGTTTGCTGTTGCTGGGCATTCAACGTTGTTTGTCTCAGCACACGCAGAAGTGGAATGGCCTAACTCATACAGGCACTGTCTGCACTCATGGCCTGAGTGGCATGTTCGAATGTTCTGAGAATCATGATTAGGCCATCTCTCTGCTGTCACTGCTCCCTTGTTAGACACATGTATGCTCCAGCACTGTCATGTCTTGTATGTACTAACAGATATTCAGATATTGTCTTGCACTGCTCGTATAACTGATCAAGCATATAAAGGAAAGAGTTCCATCTGGTTACATTATCCATTTTCATACAGTGCTGAAGCAAGTTGTTCTGAATCTGCAACTGATGGAGTTGGTCAAGGGCCTTTCCTGAACATACAAAGGGCACATAGATGTAACGTGCCACTGCCAGAATCCCCTTGACATCCAGATGACTAAGAAACTGCTGAACAATGAGATTTGGACAGTGTTCCAGGCATGGTACCCTGAAAATCCACCATCACTAATGCATTTGATGACATTAGACTCATTATCAATGGCAATAAAACCTGCCTTCAGTGAATGTGGGTGAAGTCAGTCATCAGCCTTAGAAAGCAGCACTTCAAGCATTTTCTCAACTGTGTATAACCCCAGTGTGCCCTTTATCATCAGTGTGGCATGCGGACGAAGACCAGGAATGTTGCTACCACCACAATTGGCCTTACTGCAGTTTTTCCCACTTCCCAGATCAAACAGTACCCCAGATTCCTGTGCCAAGTCAAGTGTACTGTAATGCTCAAGTATGAACTGCCAGCTGTCTTGCCACTGGTCAACATAGCCATAGTCAGGTGTATATAAGGGCATGATTTAGTATGACTGACACTGTCCCATACAGTTCAGAAATGGAACATTTTAAGAAATAAATTCTAGATGCTAGCTGCCGTTTGGGACAGGCATGGGCCTTAAACCTCCTGAAACCTGCATTCTCAATAAAAGTGTATGGCAAGAGATCAATGTCCAACATTTCCGAAGCTGCTGCACTGAGCTCACATGCAGTCACGTGATTCGGAGGGAATTTGGAATGCTGCTCAAACATGGCATGCAGTGTGGGCTGGACCTTTCTTTGTGCTAGGCTAGTAAACAGCTGTACTCATCATGATGGCATTGCTGGGGTGCTATGTGCTGCTGTTTGAATTTTGACATTTTGTGTTTTCTGCAATACTGTAACTGCTTCTCTTACTCAAAAGGGTGGTACTGCTACAGCTGCTGCTATGCCCACTATTACTTGGCAGAACTGAATCCTCCTCCTCCTCCATGCTTTGAAGTCCTCCTTACTTGCCCAGGTAGCCTCCAACTGTCATCTCTACTGCACTGCCACTTATGTTTGCCTTGAATGCTGCAGGACTGAGGCCTCCTCCATTGGGTTCCTTTTCTTATTGATGCCAGTGTGCTGAGTGTCTGTTCTTGAGGTGGGTGTGTTGCCCACTAGTGCCTTGGTGGCTTCCCTTTTTACTCCTACTTACCAGTGCTTGACTCAGCTGACAGATACCAATTGACTCATCAGCTGGGTCAAGCACATAGAAGTCCCAAACATGGGATTTCATTCACCTTGTTTTTCCATGGTGCCAGGACTGGGACAGCTGAAGGGAAGGGGTGGAAACTGTTGTTTTTTTGAGATGATTTCAGCACATCAAAAATATTATGTGGGGGGACTTTGGTGGTTATAAAACTACTGAATGCAACATCCACAGCAACATCTGCATCACAATCCTTTTGTTTCTTCTTGTCAGACTCCCATAGGGGATCCATCATATCATCATCATTACCACTGCCATCTTCTTCCTCCACATGTCTGTCCTCCTCAACCTCACCATATGCAGTCTCACCAATATTTTCTACGTCTCCCACCTTGACCACCGTCTCCACACTGTCTGCCTCATCAGCATGACCACCACCAGCATCACAGGGGCACAGACGGCCTCCTCCTCTTCTACCACTGTTTCCTGCTTGCTGGCACTGGTGCTGCTGCTACCTTTCTTGCCTGGCACCTCACCCACCAGCATGGCTGCCACAGATGTAGCTGAGAAAAATTTTGAAAAAGAAATGCCATCGCTGCTAAAAACGTCACTACTCCTAGTCCCAGGAGCACCTGAGCTCACAGAACATGCCGCTGATGCTCCTGCAGACATTGTGTTTTGAATTGCAGTATAACTTTGCCCCACTGATTTACAACCCTTCTTTCCTGCCTCCCGGGCCCCCTCCCTTTACCTTAACTTTTCTTGCTGGTCATTATTCTGGTTTGTGTAGTAACATTAATGATTTTTTTAATAGGACGCAACAGGGATTACACTGACAGGGAAAGTAGTTCCACAAAGAGACAATTTTTTTTTTTTTTTTATGAGGTAACACAGGTGTTATAAAGGGAAGGAAACTGGGCTATGAAAGAACAGTATAAAAAAAAGACACCATTGATTATAAAAGAGTAGCAAGAGCAACTGAGACAGGTCAATTTTTTACCTTTTTTTCACTTTTTACAGGACAGGGATTACAGGAATAGGGGTTTACAGCAGTAACAGAATACAGAAAAAATATGACAGCACAGGTATTTGACTAATTTTTAAGTAACACAGGACAGAAATGAACACAGAAACATAGAAACATAGAAGTTGATGGCAGATAAGAACCTCAAGGCCCATCCAGTCTGCCCATTCTTTTTTCTACCCTATGAATGTGCCATCGGCCTTTGCTCTGTCAATGGCCTATCTATTCATACTCATCTGTATTGCTCCCTTATGCCTATCTCATGCCTGTTAGAAGCCCTGCACTGTATTCATGTCCACTACTTCCTGAGGTAGGCCATTCCATGCATCCACCACCCTTTCTGTGAAAAAGAACTCCCTCATATTACTCCTTAATCGGCCTCCCTCTAATCTCATATTGTGTCCTCTTGTCCTGCTATTTTTCTTATATTGAAACATGTTAGACTCTTTCACCTTGTTAATGCCCTTAAGGTGTTTGAATGTTTCGATCATATCACCCCTCTTCCTCCTTTGCTCTAGGGTATACATATTGAGCTCCATTAATCTGTCTTCATATGTTTTCTGATGCAGTCCCTGCACCATTTTTATTGCCCTTCTCTGGACTGCCTCAATTTGGTTAATGTTCTTGTGACCATGTGGCCTCCAGTACTGCATGCAGTACTTCAGATGGGACCTAACCAGTGTCTTGTAAAGAGGGATTATTGCTTCCCTCTTCCAACTTGTGATACCCCTACTAATGCACCCCAACATCCCTCTAGCCTTGCCTACTAATTTAGTGATCTGCTTGGATGATTTCAGGTCATCGCTGCTGATGACGCCCAAGTCTCATTCTTTCCTTATGACTGCCAGAAACTCTCCTTCCTGCCTATAGGTGGCTTCAGGGTTTCTCTTCCCTATGTGCATGATCTTGCGCTTCTTTGCATTAAACCCCAGTTGCCACTCTTCCAAATATTTTCTAGTTTATCCAGATCTCTTCTCATTCTGCCCACCGCATCTGGGTCATCTACTCTGTTGCAGATCTTGGTGTCATCTGCAAACAGACAAACCTTACCCTCCAGTCCATCTGCAATGTCACTGATGAAGTTATTGAAGAGGACTGGCCCCAGGACTGATCCCTGAGTTACCTCACTTGTGACTTGCATCTCTTCTGACTGTATTCCATTTACCACCACTCTGTTTTCTGCCTGTCAACCAGTTTGCCACCCAGTTGACCAACGTTTGACCCACCCTGAGCCTACCCAGCTTATTACTCAATCTTCTATGTGGAACAGTATCAAAAACTTTGCTGAAGTCAAGGTAGGTGACATCAACTGTTCCCCCTTGGTCTACCACTCTGGTTGCCCAGTCAAAGAAATCTATGAGATCAGTTTGACAGGACCTTCCTTTTGTAAACCCATGCTGTCTTGGATCCTGTGCTCCTATGGATTCCAGGTATTGCACTATCCTTTCCTTAAGGAGTGCCTCCATAATCTTGCCCACTACTGAGGTAAGACTGACTGGTCTGTAGTTCCCTGCCTCTTCCCTGCTACCACTCTTGTGGAGTGGGATCACATGAGCCTTTCTCCAGTCTTCTGGGACCTCTCTTGTGCTCAGAGACTCACTAAACAGTTCTTATAATGACTCTGCTAGTTTCACCCTTAGCTCCTTTAGTACCCTGGAATGTATGCCATCTGGTCCCATTGCCTTGTCCACCCTGAGCTTATCGAGCTCTTGTAGGACCCTTTCTTTTTTGAAGGGACTAGTGCACACCTCCCCCGTGTCCATGGTGCTGAGCTGTGGGCTCTGCCCTTCCTTCTCTTCAGTAAATACTGAGCAGAAATATCTATTTAGGACAAATGCTTTTACATGGTCTTCTTCTGCACACACATACATGTGATATCTCCCTCTTTGCGCAGGAGACTCCTGTTTTTTTGACTGAACTCCCTCTCTCCCTCCCAGAAACAAAATCTCCTGCTTAAGTAAAATTATGTCCAAAATATCCATTCATGTTTGTTTTTGGCAGATAAAGACACATAGAAAGTAAATTAGTCATGAGCAGTGTAAGTAATAATATTGTACAACTAGTTGTTGATTCATTTTAGTGCTTAATCTTGACAAAATGAAATATATTAAATGCTTTTATTCTTATTTTTGACACCATATAAGGACAAACTCATGACGTTATGGCATCTCCCTACTAGTAGGCCAATCTCCCTACTAATTTGACCCAAATCTACCTCTTAAGCAAGTTGTACATATCACATGTATGCACACACACCCTTATCCTATTTGTTCTTAGCAATACTCCCTCTGGACTTTCTCCTTTCACTAATGTATCCATAGAAAGTCTTGTCACCTTCTTTTACTGTTTGTGCTAGTGTTTCTTCAGTTTGGGCCTCTATCTGCCTTACTGCCTTCCCTGCTTCCTTAGGGAAGTTTGGTATGCCTCTCTATCTTCATCCTGCTGCATTCCCTTAAATTTCCTGAAGGCCAGCCTTTTGGCTCTGACCTTTTCTGCTTCTATTTTTGAGAACCAAAGTGGTTTCCTTCTTCTTTTGCACTTCCTTTTCTCACTAACACAATGAGATGTTGCTTCAAGTATTGCATCTTTAATGCTTGCCCACTTTGCCTGTACCACCAACATGTATTTCTTTTTGCCAGGGCTAGCTTAACTCTGTTGGCCATCTTATCAAAGTCAGCTCCTCTGGCAACCCATAGTTTTGCCTTGGAATGGGATGATTTATTTCTAGTGGCCAAATTGAACCATACCATTTGATGGTCACTGACCCCCCAGGTGACCTACCTGGAGATCTGTGATCCTTTTCTTGTTAGTCAGTACTAGATCTAGGATAGCCCTGTCTCTTGTAGGTTGTTGTACTGGTTAACAAGAGGGGCAAACAAGACAGAACTCAGTCTTACACAGCACAGTACAAAAGGGTATCAAGACAATACACTAATATGACTTTTTTTAACTGTCAGGGATTAATAAAAGCAGGGGTAAGTGAAAGAAGAACACATTTTTATAGAGCTAACACAAACTGATTTCTTGTTTTAAACAACACAGGATGAGAACAACAAGGGTTCACAGTGACAAAACATTTTTGTTAAATGGGGAAGGGAGAAAACAGAAAAGTCTGAATACAAGAAAAATACAAGTACAAAAATATCCCTACAACTTCAACAGAAAGCCTGACAAAATGGATCACTAAAACTGAACATACTCAAAGAAATAAAAAGGAGAAAATACAGATCATAATTAAAATTTAACAGGAAACACTAAGATAAGAAAAAGCACAGATCTCCTGCAACAAAACAAAAGCACCAAAACTGTATAGGCTGCCTTTCTACCCCGACCACCACAAAACTGCATTATAGAATGCCATATGAAAACACTACTTCACTGGAAATAATTACAGATAACATTTTATAGTGTTTTCTCCTACACAGCTAACACACAGCGTTCTCATCAATTCTTCTCACACACACTTTGCTCAGAGAAAACCTACTCTCTGTCTCACAAGCTACTGAGCAACAATGCCACTGTTTGACCTCCCCATAAGCTATTCAGCAACATGTGACCTCTCCAATCTTGTCAACTTCAGCTTTGCACTAAACTTTGCCAGTGAAATTGTAACTTTGCCATAATGCTAAGAGCAGGCTCATGGACATAGCCTTAATGGCTAATCTGCATGCAAAGTTGAGACTTTGCATTTCAGAGTCATTTTACTCTGCAAAGTTCTGATTTCACACAGTGGATTAATTTGTGAAATATTGCGAATTCACAAATTAATCTGTGAATCAAAGTTTTCCAGCTTCACGCATCTCTACTTCTGAACTGTAAGTACCCTGAGTTGCAGCTTTGGGGAGTCTTTATCAGCTACCTAGCTAGTTAGGTTAACAAGCAGCAAATCCTGGGTTGGACTGTGCCAAGTACAAAGCTGTGCCCAGGCAGTAAGTTTAAATTTGAAACCAGGTAAAAGTTATTTGGGCCCTGATGAAAGACCCCAGTCCTCCATTACTCTCCAGTGAGGTACCCACCACATCAAGGGACATTTCTGTGTGCACCCAGTGGTGGGTGGAGGGGATTGGAGTGTGGGATACCTCTGATCTGCAAAGTTTTGTGTGGTCTGATATTCTCCCTTTTTGCACCTCACCAAATAAATTCCTTCATTGTTTGCCTGTTAACTATTGTTGCTGTGACTTAATGTTGTAACTACCCTCCACTACTTTGTACAGTAAACTATCCCTTGGTACCCTCAACGGGGCACCCAAATTACTTCAGACAATATTTTGGTACCATCCCTAGCTTTGGGAATTTATACCAGGCTCATTACTTCTAGAGGTCAGAAAGGGGTTGGGGTGTACAAAAGCAAAACTACACACATCAACATTAAAACCCAGATCCTGAGGTGAGAACTTTTGCCTAGGGCTATGTTAGGTCTGTACTTCTGGTAGGAGTACTCAGTAATTCTACACAGGAAGCAGTATCATGAATGCCAAACCAGGTTGGGGTTCTAGAGTATGACTTTATCCCAAAGATGGTACACTAAAGCAAAGGAGGACCCCCAAGGTTTACACATCATGGCAATGTGGCAACTGGCCATGATGGAGCACACTGGTGCTTAAAAGTAAAACAACCTACACCAGAGGGTAAACTTCATTTTCAGGCATTGACCATCATGCCTAAATAACTAGGCACCCTTACAGAACCTGTATGCTCAACTGGTCACTCCAGATGGGGTTCTGCCCACCTTTTGCTTCCACATCCATACACAGACTTTCTTTCTGAGCTAAAACTCAAATGTCTAGTAAAAACAGCTAGCAATATGCATCCTGAAATGTCTTTCATATCCTGAATAAGAAAAACACTACTTCTGAGTGTAAACTAAAATCCTTAGCAATGTACCAAGTCTCTCTGGGGAATCCACAATTGTCAGCCAACTTTAAATCATGAGAACAGTCTCAAATTAGAACGGAACTGGTGTGAAATTCCCTTTATCAGAGTACACCCAATGAAAGAAAAGGTACTTTCCTCCAGGAAGCACAAAGTTAGACTACTCACAGTTGGTAAACAAAACAGACAACTTCAAAGTCCTGGATCAAATCAAGGGATTGGCCCTTGGATCAATTCTGGAAGTCCTCCTCGTCTCACTGGGATGAAAAGACTCAGGCACTCCTGCTAGACAATGGTTTCCATCACTTCTCTTGGCAGGCAGATGTTTCTCACCACTAGGGTGAGAAAATAGGCTCTCCTCACATAGCCCACCCAGAGTCCACACTGCAGTTCCTCACTCTTCCAACTGCTCACACTGAACTCCTCTCACTGACTAAATGAAACTGAAGATTATAAAACTCCCCAGTCACAGCCAGCTGCTGTCACTTATGAAGCTGTGAGAGCTCTAAATGACATCACCTCTCTCAACTCAGCTGAGAACAAGTAAACAGAGAGGGAGCAGGTGAAAAAACATTTAATCAGTTATTCAACAGTTGCCTTTCCTACCTATCACTGACACTGATGAGATTCTAGTAACCCCAGGGGACGGGGGGTTACATTGTGATAGCGTTTCTGTGGGTGTGGAATTGTCACTGTGTGGGGAGAGTGGCTCAGGGGGCAGCTTATGCATTTTCCTTGTGTGTGGTAAGCTGTTTTCTGTCCATAGATATCTCTTGCCATTTACCCCAAGTGGAGGCACTGCACTGTGCTTATTGTCCACTGTGGAACCCAGTTCGGTCCCCTCAGAGTTGTGTACAGAGTTGACCCAAGGGCCCCAGAGCAGCCAAGGTGAGTCAAAGGGCAATTACAAGTGGAGGTACTGCTGGGATTTGCTGCCTCCAAGTGGCCACCCTGAAAATGTCATTTAGAAAACAAGTTTGATACCCCCCATTTGCATAAAAGGTAAAAATGTCCTTCCAAGAAGTAGAGCACTGGTGCATGTTTGAGGGATCTGATCCCAGAAAGTGTCCCTAATAAAAAAATGTTGCCAAAGAAAGAGATAGAGTTCATTTTGGGGTTGGACAGGGCCCTGAAGGAATGGGGGAAAATGAAAATCATGAAAATGACTAGAGAACTGAGGAATGTGATTGTAGAGACTGACAAGTACTTGGGGCCTGTAGATGTGCATCCTTCAGTGACACTCAAAGGGTTCCAAGAGACCTGAGTCATGCTGAAGAAGGGGTGTCCAGTAAGTCCAAAACCCTCTGCTCCTCCCATAACTCCCTGTCCAAGTGAAGGAGGGGATTATAAGGCTAAGCTAGAGTCCCTGCTCGCTAGTGGAGGGAAGTACATGAAAGACATACAGGCTTTGCTTACAGAAGGGTAGACCACCCCCATAGTGCTGCCTCGTGTGGTGACCCCATATGTGGTGGTGCCTTACAAACAATACAAGCTACTGCACACCTTCTCGGGGGCAACCCCCACTCCAGCTGGGGAGGATGATTTTGAAAGCTGGATAAGTCAGTCAGCACAAATGATTCAGGTAAGGAGGTGTTCCAATGAGGAAAAGTGCAAGAAGGTTGTTGATAGCTTAAGGGGCATGGTGCTAGATGTAATTCAGTCTTTGTGAGTCAGTTATCCTACATATATAGCAAATGACCACTTGGCAATGTTGAAAAGCATTTTGGAGCTGTAGAGAAGCAGGAGACAATCATGTTACAGTTGCAGGGAACCATGAATAAGCAAGGTGAACAGTTGTCACAGTACATTACCAGGGTAGAGGCAGTGATGCACAAGATTGCTGAGACTGGTGGGGTCATCCTGGAGCAGGTTGTCACAATGAGGATTGATCAGATTCTACGAGATGCTGTGCACTCATCTCCCTTAGACTGTGGGACTGCAGAACCATCTCCCCCAGCCTTTAAGCAGTTGTTGGATGAGGTAAAGGAGTAGGAAGCCATGGAAGATATTGGCAACTCCTTACAGATGCCCACAGCCACTGTTGCCACCCTAAAACCCCCAAGTATCCAGTTGCTTAGAACCATCCCCCTCACTAGAATTCGGTGTTGGGCTGAAGGAGCTCAGAGAGTGTATGCAGGACTTAAAAAGAGTGAAAGAGACTCCCTTAGTCCACTTTATGGCTGAGTTTCAAGAAATAAAAGACTATGTGAAGGCTCAGCTGTTGGCTCAAGAGACTCAGACACTACTGAGTGCTGTCCTGCCTGAAGCTAGGCAGCAGTCAGCCCTCTATGCTGCCCCCAGGGCTTGTTCCTAATTCCCACTGTGTCACATGAAGGTTGTGTCTGTTTTTGATGCAATCAGGATAGATCTATGATGGGAGGATGCATCAGTGTGGAGAATCCCTAGCTCACTGCAGAAAAACAGAGGCAGAAGGACCAGGAAAACACCGACAGGGACCAATGAAGGAGCTAACTGGACTCCTGCTATTGCAATGCTCTACCAAGTGACCAACTCCCAGGCTCCGCCCTGCAGCCAGGTGCCGCCTGGTCTGATTCATCTCCAGGCTGATGCTGAAGTTTTGATCAAGGGAATGCCTTGTTTCCCTCTACTGGATAGTGGGTCACAGGTCATTATTATATGCCGGACCTTCTATGACAGATACCTGAAGGATTTTCCCTTCCTACCCCTGTCTGTTTTTTCACTGTGGGGAATAAGTAGTTCCAGCTACCCCTATGATGGTTATTGCTTCATACAAATTGCATTCATCGTGAATGGCCCAGATGAACACCCCACCATTGAGACTTTAGCTGTGACCTGTCTAGAGTCCAAAGTGATGACAGACATGCCTATGCTAACTGGAACAAATCCTAACATGTTTGGGCAACTGGATAAGATGTGCACTGAGAGAGCTGGGGCAGATGATCTTGTGAACCCCTTGGTTAAAGCATTACTAAAGAGGGTCAGCCTGACTATGGATACTGCAGAAACCAAATTGATGGAGGAGTCTGTTGGCATGGTGCTCAGGGTGGACAGCAAAGAACTGATCCTGCCGCTGAGTTCAGAGTGCAGAGTTGTGGGAATTGCCCCCTTTGCTCATCCTCCCGAAGGACCTGCCTTTATCCTTGATGCCCGCCGGATGGTAACTTGTTCTAAAGGCTAATTGTATGATGGAGAGTGCTGCCATCCTGAGAGACCTCTTGGGCCAGATCAGCTATTTTGAGGGTCAGAAATGAGTCCAGGAAACCCATAATCATCCGGAAGGGTCACGTGATAGTGAGTATCTACAAAGCCAATGGTGCTACTGTACTGAACTCAATGGTGGCTACAAAGAATAAGGTAGATCCAAACTGGTTTGATTTTGGTGATTCTTCCATACCTACAAGCTATTGGTGGAGTTTAAGCCAAACGTTAGGCTGTGAAAGGTCTTCTTACTCCACAAGTGGCACATAGGGTGCATTAAAGGTGAAGAACATAGGAGTCATCTAAGAGATGATCGTCCTTTCAGAGAAAGGACTCAGAGGTTGGCCCCTGGAGACATCAAAGACATCCAGCAACACATGCAAGAGTTATTTGATGTAAGCATAATTTCTGAATCCCAGAGCCCCTACACCTCCTCCATTGTTGTGGCACAGAAAAAGAGTGGAGCTGTGAGGATGTGTATTGTTTATTGTACAATAAACAAGACCATCTCTGACCAGTACACAGTGCCCCATGTGGAAGACACTTTGGCCAGTCTGTCTTGGAGTCAGTGGTTCTCCATGTTGGACATCCGGAGCAGCTATGACCAAATCCCTATGGTGGAGGAGGGCAAAGAAAAGACCGCCTTTATCTGTCCATTTGGGTTCTACCAATTCGAGTGCATACCGCAAGGAATATCCGGAGCACCTGCCACCTTCCAGCATTTAATGTAGAAGGCCATGGAGGATATGAATTTGCCCAAAGTCATAGTCTACCCAGATGACTTAATTATATTTAGGTACACCCTGGAAGTACACAAGGCTTGACTGATGAATGCCCTGGACCAGCTGGAGGGGTCTGGGTTAAAAGTTTCGATCAACAAGTGCCAGCTCTTTCAACCTGTCGTAAAGTATGTTGGGCACATTGTCTCTGCAGAAGGTGTCTGAACTGATCTAGTTAAAGTAGAGGCCCTCACCACCTGGCCCAGGCCCACAAACTTGAAAGTTCTGCAATCCTTCTTGGAGCTCTGCGACTACTACTGTCACTTTGCAAAATACTACTCGATGGGGGTGCACCACTAAATGATTTTATGCAAGGCTATCCATCTACCAACCAGAGAAAGAGACTGCAGATGGTGAAAGACAGTCCTCCCAAGAAGTATTTAAAGGCTGTTGAACCCTTTGGAGCCTGGTAGACCCCTGAGTGTGAGTTTGTTTTTCAAGAAATTATCAGAAGACTGAGTGAAGCCCCAGAGTTGACATTTGTGGACCCAACAAGCCTTATGTCCTCCACACCAATGCCAGTTTGAGTGGGTTGGGGGCAGTGCTCTACCAGGAATATCTGGAGGGACTTAGGCCTGTGGCATTCACTAGCCACAGCCAATAATATTCTGAGATGCACTACCCTGTGTATAAGCTGGAATTTCTGGTCTTGAAGTGGGCAGTAACTAAAAAGTTTTATGAATACCTATATGGGGTTCATTTTACAGTTCAAGCAGACAACAATCCGTTGGCTTATATAAACACCATGGTGAAACTCAATGCTGGGGGGCACCAGTGGCTATCTGCCCTATCCACTTAAGATTACAGCCTTGAATACCAAAGTGGGAAGACCAGTATAGATGTGGATGCTTTGTCAAGGTGCCCACTCAGTGATCTTTCTGACCCCCCCCCCAGTGCAAGTAGAGAATGCCACCGTCCAAGTGATGTGTTCAAAGCTTACTCTGCATGCTGAGGACCCATTCACCAAACCTACAAGAGCAATCAACATGCTTTTTCAAGGCACCTGCTCAGTGATCCGCCTCACCCCCCAGTGCAAGCAGAGAATGCCACTGTCCAAGTGATGTGTTCAAAGTTTACTCTGCATGCTGAATACCCATTCACCAATTCTACAAGAGCAATCAACATGCTGGGGGCCTCACCTAAATCTATCCCACCTGCATATTTGAAGTTTAGTTGTCTGAACATCTCTTCTAAACCCAATAAACCAGAACTACAAAGGGCCCGGAGAGAGGACCATGCACTTCAAGATATAATTCAGGCCCTTAATAAAGGATAATTCTACAGAACAAGTGTGTAGCCACCACCCTGACACCAAAATAATGCTGAGAGAATGGGGCAGGCTGGATCTAATAGATGGACTGTTAATGTACAAGGTGAAGGACAATGAAAATCCTGAGTGTCCAAAGCTCCAGCTGGTACTGCTATGGAGGTATTGCAGGGCAGTACTCATATCCCTACATAATGACATGGGTTACCTGGGCTATAAGCATATCCTCGATCTATGTAGAGCAAGGTTTTATTGGCCAATGATGAAACATGACACCGAGAGGCATTGCAAAAGCTGTCTGCAGTACATAAAGTGAAAGACCCTGCCAAGACAAACTGCCCCTCTAGTCAACATCAGTACCAGTAGCCCTCTTGTTTAAGTCTGTATGGATTTTTTGTCTCTTGAGCCCAATAGAAAGAACACTACAAATATTCTGGTTATCCCAGATTGCTACAACAGATAAGCCCAGGCCTACCCAAGAAAAGATCAAAAGGCCAGCACTGTTGTTAAGGTTCTGCAGCAGTTTGTGACATAGTACAGCATTCCAAAAAGAGTCCATTCATACCAGGGCCAAGATTTTGAAAGTTGGCTGGTGAAATAATTTTTGGCAATGTATGGTATAAAGAGCATACACCTTACCACCTCAATACCTTCAACCTGAGTATTTTAATCAAACTCTTTTGAACATGTTGGGTACCCTGGACCCAGCTGAAAAAGCCAACTGGTGTCAGAAAGTGAGCTACCTGGTGCATGTGTACAACTGCACCAACAATTATGCCACACAATTGTCCCACTTTTACCTCATGCATGGTGGTGAGGCAAGGCTGCCAGTTGATCTCTGCTTTGGTGTGTCCCCAGATGACCCATCTAAGAAGACCTACTTAGTGTACACCCACCAGTTGAGACAGCAGCTACAATAGGCATACCAGCTGGCATCTGAAGCTGCATCAAAAAGTAACCAAAGTAACAAGAAGAGGTATGACAACCGAGTCTGCTACTAAGTGTAGCAAGTGGGTGGTCATGTTCTATTCCAAAACCTAGGCATACAGGGCAAACATAAACTGCAAGATTGGTAGGCACCTGAAATCTACGCAGTGGCTGAAAAACTGCCAGAATTGCCAGTGTACAAAATCAAAGAAGAACATGGGAGAGGGTTAGAAAATACTGTTCACTAAAACCACTTGCTCTCTATTGGTGAGAGGATACCTAATCCACGCACTTACTCTGTGACTCCAGTTGCAAAAAGGTCCAGAACAAAGAGGCAGACTGTACATAAAAGTCAACAAAACATCAGTTCATCCATGCCTCCTGAAAGGACCACACTAGACATGAACACTGGTCCAATTGAGCCTCCTGAGTGGCCCACAAGCAGCTCTTCTGAGGAAAGTTTGTCATATGTGCCTAAACTAACTCTAGCCCTGCATCAGTGGTCAACGGACTGCATAAGCTCTCAGCCCACCATCAGTGCCACCCCCATGGACTCTGTGCTCCTTTGAACCCCCATGCTACCCCTTTTTTCTCCCTGAGAGAAGGCCTAATATCCCTGTTATGAGCCCGAGATGGACATTGAAATAGCTAATGAGAATGATTTGGGCCATAGCAAGCATGCTGCTGATGAACCGGCCATTCCTGATCCTGGCCTGTTTCCATGCCTGATCAAGTTCAAGACAATGTTGTTTTTCCTTAGCCTGCCCCTGTGCTGTCTGAAGAGCAAGACCAGGTACAGGTGCCCTCTGTCCCTAGTGAAATTCCACCACCTGACACAGTCCTGCCTAGAAGGTCAGAGAGACTAGCTAAACCAGTTATCGAGCTCATGTACGATACCCTTGGTGCCTTCTCCAAGATCCCCCACCATATCATTCATAAGCCTTTGGTTTCCATTATCTACCCCCCGATGTGTTGCACCAGAAACAGGGAGGGAAGGTGGGTCTGTTTGCCAATGCATAATGCTTTCTAGATAGTTATTCCATGTCTAGATAGCGAATGCTGTTGAGATTTTGTTATTGATATTGTTTAATTAGATAGGAATCATGTGTCTGGCCAGAAATGTGCATAGTGAAATGTTGTTGCATTTAAATGGCTTGTCAGAACACCAAGCATTTGGCAAGGGAAGTGTGTAAGCCTTCCAAGTGGGCCTACCATGTAGGGCTACAACCCCAATGCTCCTCTGCAGCGTCTTGACAGTGGGTCTGGGTGGGCTCCATACCTAGTGGTCCTCGATGGTCGTGGCAACCACGAGCCACCAAACTTCATGTTCCAGCCCCCTGTGTAGATGAGGGCCAAGCTCCAATGATGTGTTTGTGCCTCCAGGCACTGGGGAGGCTGTTTTTTTAGTCCCCAAAGCAGTGAGAGCCCCAGACCAGAATGTCAATAAAAACATAGGGACACCTCACTTATTACACATACGCGGTGACCAGGAATGTAACATTTAAAGGAGCCAAGGCTCCATTTATGGTTTTGGCCATGCAGTCACTCTTAAAATATATCCCCAGCTCCACAGAAAATAGGGGAGCCAGGGACTGAGTGAAATAAAAAACAGAAAGTCTCCCGTTTAGGTGGAGATGTTTTTAGCCTTGTTAAGGGAATATGTATAAAAATGAAGGACTGGACTGCTTTGGTGCTAAGGTAGACAAAGATGGCAGTCCCCATTAGATTACAAAATCAAGGGGGCTGCTGAGTAAATGTCAAAGGGCAGTCAAAAAACCTGGGAGTTAGGCAACCAATCAGAGGAGGACCTGCAAAAAGTTATTTAAGGGACAGTTCTGCCCACCAAAGGGAGTTACGCTAGAGCTGTGAGTGCAGGACAGACTGCTGAGGATCTTCCCAGCCTGTGGCCTACACCAGGTTCACAACTCCCAGTCCAGTAGGAAGGGGGCAAGTTTAGTTCTTTTGCAGCTGGATGAAAGGGGTCCTTGTCATAATAGCAAATGCGAAACAGCGATCGCTATTATGGCTAGTGTTTTTCACTGAAAAGCAAATCAGCGATATACACACTATGGTGACCTGACTTCCAGAACTAAATAAAGTGTTTTTGTGGGGGGGGACTGCCCCCAGAATTAGAATTCTCAACTCCTGGAGGGTGTATGTCAGAGGGGGCAAAATCTAGATTTAAAAAAAATTAAGTTCCGCATCTTGCAGCTGTGGCAAAATGCAACCCGTACCCAGTCCTGAACCCTGTACCTGCGCTGCTAGAGATAGCCTCCCACACCACCACACCACACAGCCAGCTTAGCAGCAGCAGGGACTCCAGTCCCTGAAAAACCCTTCCCTGTCCCTCCCCTTCCCCTCAATATTCTCCCCTTCCATTCACCCATCCCCATATTTGTTTTCGCATACCCTTGCTATTAGTATTTTTTTGTTGTTGTTTTTTTTTTTTGTAACCAGGTGAGACACACTAAGCTGAAAGCTTGTTTACAGGTGTGAACTGGGAGCAAAAGGAAGTTAAGTGACTTGCTCAGGGTCAGACAGTATGCAAATGTGGGCTGTGGGATTCAAATCCAGATCTCTTGGTTTGCAGCTCAGAGCCTTAAACCACTGCACGATACTGCCTCCTTAAGGGGTAGTCCACCATAAAAGCACCCAAAATGAGTCACTATATTTCTAATCACTCATTTTGGGTCTTTCTTATGATGTACTACTGGATGAAAGAACTAGTTTTCCTGAAGTAAGAGAGACTTGGCGGTGCTGCTGAGACAGAGCTACTTGGAGGTCACTGTGGAGAGAAAACGAGTTCTGATGTACAGCAAAGAACATGAAAGAGACTGGAGCAGCAGTGTAACAGCAGAGGCTGTAAACTGTGCAGCCTGAAGTACAGAGTGCAGCAGCAGTGAGTATAGAAAAAACAGTGACCTGAATTCCCCCAGGAGGGGCAGTTATGGAGATTACAGATTTTGGCAAGGAGAGAACCCAAGAGTGCTGTGGCTAGGGACTGTGCAATGGCCCAGCACTGCTTTGCTTAGAGAAACTATCTGAGAGTGTGCTGGAGTAAGAACTTGTGAAAAAAGCCCAGCTGCATTTGTGTGTCCACAGTGTGCAACAGAGGGTCTACAGGACTATGCCTACCCTTCCCTAGACCAAAGAAAAGGAAGAAAACCTGCATGGAAAGACAGCTGTCTATAAAGATCTTCCAGATGAAGCTGGCAAGACCAGCCAGGTGAAGACCAGCATTCTTCATTTTCACCAGTCATCCAGCTCTATGGCTTAGTGATGCACCACCATCCTTATACATCCACAGTACCATGCAACTGCCAGTTTGACTGCCACTCAGCCAGCTGAAACCACCCCTTGTTGACTTCCAAACTGTAAGTACCTCAAGCTGCGGCTTTGGGGAGTCTTTATCAGCTAGCTAGCTGGCTAGTTAGGTTAACTTAAGTTCTGAGCTGTACCGCACCAAGTACAAAGCTGTGCTCACGAAATCAGTTTAAAGTTTAAACCAATTAAAAGTTATTTTGGCCCCAACAAAAGACCCCAGGCCTGTGCTCACCTCCCAGTGAGGTACCCATGGCATCAAGGGACATTTCTGGGTGCACCTCGTGGTGGGATGTGAGGATTGGAGTGTGGGGTATCTCTGATCTGCAAAGTGTTGTGCTGTGTGATATTCTCCCATCCACCTTCCCAAATAAATACCTTCTTTGTTTGCCTGTTAACTATTGTTGCTGTGACTCATTGTGATACTGTGGGTGGGGAATTGTTATTTTGTGGGGAGAGTGGCCTGTGGGCAGCTTACTTATTTTCCTGGTGGGTGGTAACCTGTTCTCTGTCCACAGGTATCCCCTGACATTTACCCCATGTGCAGAAACCATGCCATACTTATTGTACACTGTTGAACCTAGGCAGGCCCCCTTGCAGGTGTGTACAGAGTTGACCTGAGGGCCCTGGAGCTGCCAAGGTGAGTCAAAGAACTGTTACAATACGTTACTATTGTAAGCCCCTCCCTGGCCTAGGGGTGACCTGCAGACTCATTTTCAGGGAGGGAGCTCACAGAAATAATAAATAGACTTACTTGACTTCCTGGGTGCTCATACATCTTTCTGGCTGCTGAAGGCTGCAAATCAACTGGGCAGGAGGCAATCACTTTGTAACTAGAAGCTAAATATCAAAATCAAGTGTAAAGTCCAACAGAATCCATTTTACTGAAACTGAAAACTCATGATCATATTATTACAAGGTGAAAAATCATACGTCCCAACCAGGAGGGTTTCAGGTTTGTTATCTGTCACATGCGTGTCATCTCACTCATGGGAGGAGTGTCTCTTATGAACGTCAATGTACCAGTCTAGGAGGCACTTCATCAGGGCACTGTCTCATTGTTCAGAATCTTCATGATTCCATGGGGCTGCACAGAACCCTGCAGCACTAAAATATTAATTGCAGCTGTGGGGTTCATACTCAGATTACTAGAGAGGATCCAGCATAATGTAGATTTTCTCAGACAACAGCCTGAGATTTTGAACAGCAACATCATTAAAGCACAAATGGAACTATGGGACAGTCTGTTCAAGAGCTTCCCAGGGTTCCAGTGTACCAATTGTTCTCTAGACTTGGTACCGGCTTCACCACTGACCCCCCCATGGGAATGTGTCCAGTTGTCTATAGGCTCCTAAACATCTACTCTCTGGTGTATTTATGGCAGCCAACTTAGAAGAATTTGAGCCTACTGTACATCATCTCCACCTAGCCCATGCTTCAATCCCAGCTGCTCTTGTACATATGTGCTCACCACACAAAAGCACTTCTCACTGGGGGATTGCAGCTGCCACAACTCCTGCTTCCTTACCCTCTACTCCACTAGTCCATGGATCAAAGGACCCCATGCCAAATGGTAGGACCACTCAATTACAGGGTTACCCACACAATACCCAGCAGGTGGGGGCTACCAATGTACCTTAATACATTTCTTTACAATATCTGGAACAATTACTGTACATTTCTACCACAGAGGTTGCACAGATAATTTTGTAAGAAAAAGAACATACCTTAAAGGTCTGCATATGTACGAAGTAAGACATGACATGGTGGTGGTCGTTATGTGATAACTGCTCACCTAGGTGCATGGTGAGGCATGAGGCTGAAGACCGACTGTCCTTCCACATCTAGGTGTGCGGTTATCGCATAACAACCACCATCCTGGAGTGTCTTATTGCGCTTATAAAATGGGAAATAACTATGGAAAAAAGGACACTGACAAGGTGTTTATATTTTGAAAACTGTAACATTTATTTAAATACAGAAGAGAGAATTAATTGAAACACTGAGATAAAATAGTCCCTTGGTAAACTTTTTTGAATGATAAAAAATTGCAATTACCAACAACATTAGCAAACAACAGTTTAATTAATTCTCTATTCTGTGTTCTATATTTTTTTTAAGAGGTAAAACACACCGACTGGTAAGTTTTTCACAGGTACTACTTGGGAGCACAGGGAAGTTCATTTATTAGATCAGGATCACACAGTGTATAAGTAAGGGTTGTGGGATTCAAACCCAGGTCTCCAGAATTGCAGCATAGACCATTCAACCACTATACTATGCTGCCTTGTTTAATATTGCTACAGTTTCAACATTACTATTAAGTCATGTTGCCAGTTCCCATTGTTATTACCCATTTTACCCATTTATCCCTAGTTAACTGCCGACTTTTTGTTCTTCTCTGTCTACTGCTTTGGAAACTCTGTGGCTGCATGACAGTTACAGTGCTTTTATCTTACCTTTCCAGCTATTAAGTCTATTGGGTGCTTGAATGTTTTAACTTTTTGTCTGTGAGGCTATTTCAACATTGTTTGCCATTGCAGCGTTCTAATTTGCCTTGAGAAACTCATGTTACAACATTTATTTATGTTCCTTTTTTTACTGCTTCAGTTACTGTGAATACTTTATTGTGACCACTGAGGTTCACTATCATTTGGCATTTGAGTTTTAAATTTTAAATTTTAAAATTCCCTCCATGATCGTAGCGGTCGCTACTTCTTTAACTTTTTGGTGCCTACCATCATTCACCGAGCACTTCCATCTTGAGAAGCGATCAGCTTTTTTTTTTTTCAATGCCTTTCTGCACTCTCGTTGCTTTGTACATTTGAGTTAACTGATAGCCCGTGTCACTACCCGATTACTTCTGTGGATTGGAGTTACATCAGTGCCATGATAAGTATCAGTTTCTTTTTTTTTTTACTGCTACTGCGGCGATTCATCTATGCACCCAGACTACGAATGTGAGCTGTGTGTTGCAGTGGGGACTGGTGTGTGGTATGAAGGGATGGAGCTAGGGCTGGATTGCACTATGATTCCTACATTTTTTCAGCATATGCTGAGGGGGAAAGTACTCCGTGAATGTGGGAGAGAAGTGGTTTCAATTATTTGTCAGTGCTTTGGGGGAGAAGGGTGAACGAGTGCGTAATCAGCTGTTAGGACAGTTTCCCGATTCTGAGATTGGATGAGCAGGTTGTTCATCTACTGCGAACAGCATAATGTGTGGCCTACTCAGAAAAACGCTGCAGTTCAGTTTAGGAGAGGGACAGTGATGCAGCTAGCATGCCCACTAAGGTTTACTTGATTTATTGTGTGAGATTTGGATCTCATTTGTGTTATTGGATCAAGGTATTTTTTAAATTTTGATGATTTCACTTGCCTGTCAGATTCTTTACTAACATGAAGGTCTGGCATTCTATTACAGAATGTGGGGATGGAATTTATTTCGGGGTGGTCTTTACACAGCTGGCTGTAAAATGTCCCCAACACAGTGGTTGTTATTCCTTATATCACTGGATTCCAAGCCCTGTCAACCAATCAGGAGACATGATTTTTCTTGACCATTTTATAAAAAGGAGTTGCACACCACAATGAGCTCCATGGTAAAGGCCACCATTTGCCACAATCCCAAGCCTTTGGTTGGTTACACATCTACAAATACCTTCAGATCATCTAACAGTAAGCTGCGGTACTCTGCAACTCCACTAACCACTTCTGAGTGCTCACCAGTCACCGGGAGCTGGCCACACCCCCTAAAACTCCTAGCCAGTCCATTCAGCAGGGATTCTCCTGGCTAGCTAGTGGTTACCCTTAGAGGTCCATGAATATATTGAGGGGCTTAGGTCACCCAGGAGTCACACTATGTGTAATCAACTACAGTGGATCCTCTATTATCTGTCACCTCTATTCCCACTCCCGAGCACCTGGAAATCAGCTGAAATCACCCCAATTCATAAGAATGGAGATCGCACAGTACCAAATAACTACAGTCTAATCTCCATCATCTCCCCTCTCTCTGAAGACCTGGAAAAAATAGTTTCCACCCAACTCATGGAATACCTCACCAACTACAATATACTGTCCAGAGCAGCATTGCTTCCACCCTGGACACAGCATTATGTCGGCCCTACTGGAGTTCTCACAGCACATACACTCTGCACTTGACTCTGGTGACGTTACCGAGGCAGTGTTCATTGACCTATCTAAGGTCTTCGACACTGTGTCTCACCCCCTCCTGCTCGACTCCCTCCACAAACTGGGTTTCTCATCTGACCCCCTTGCCTGGTTCTCTAGTTACCTCCATGACAGATCCCAATGGGTCAAGATAAACTGTACCCTATCAACCGCACTACCTGTCCCCTATGGTGTCCCCCAGGGGTCCATCCTGGGCCCTACTTTGTTCAGTCTCTTTCTCAACACCCTTCCTAGCTCCTGCTCAGGCAAAATGCTCCCGTATGCCAATGACGCGGTCCTCATCACCTCCCACTCTGACCCCACCACCCTCCAGGACTCCCTTCAACTCATTTTCAACTAAGCTGAAAAATGGTTCCTCGACCACAGTCTGGTCTTGAACCTCAAAAAAACTAAATCCATGCTCTTCGCCCACCATCAGAACAATGCCAATAATGCCCTCCTCATCCTCTCCAGCACCAAACACCCCATTGAACAGGTAACAGCATACAAATACCTGGGCATCACCTTTGACACAGCACTCATCTTCCATGCCCACCTCAAAACCCTGTCTATGGCAGAAAACACCCAGATTGGTCTCCTCTACTGCACAAAGACTGTCTCCCTCAGACTACCCTCTGGCTGGCTATCACCTCCTCTATTATGTCTTTGGTTGACTGCAGGCTTCCTATCTATGCTGTGGCTAACACCACCACCCTCACCGAAGTCCAGATCTCAATAAACAAGGCCTGCAGGCTTCTGACAGGTGCCTATACCAGAACTCACACATGCCAGCTCTACTCCTCTGTAATCTACTCACCTTTGATGAGTGACTGCACTGCCACACCTGCATACAGGCCAAAAAAATCACCAATTGGGCCCTGGGTTACCTCATCCCTAAAACTAGCCTCCCAGACGGTTGCCACCCGAAGTGCAGCCAAGGCCACCTTCCAGGTTGCGAGAGCTAGGACCTCACTCACCCAAAGGTACTTCTACTACAGAGCACCCTCCTGGTTCAGCTCTCTCCCTCCTCATATCACTAGCATCCCCAAAATCGGCCTTTTTAAAATCATCCTCCTGAAATACCTCACGGACACTCAGATTTGTAAGCGTCCCTGACTGCTATAGAACCTGCACTCATCCAGCTCTCTGTATCCAACAATGTCCTCTCTAACTGCCTCTTCCACCCCCCCTTCCCCATGGAGGCCACGGTCCTCACTCTCCCCAGGTACTCACTCCATAGATACACTAGAGCAGGCCTATTATTTTATGAATGTTGGTCTAATCTGTAATTAATTGCAAGTCTCTGATTTTCTTCCTCTATGTATTATTTGGAATTGCTGTGTATATTCTTTTTGCTGTACCTCACCTGTATTGTCCTCCATTGTTTTATTTTCACTGTCATGTGTTGTCTACCCTCCCTGTGATGAGGTGCCTTTGTAAATGAGTTTCTGACTCAAAGGCTGTAAATTCGATTTATAAAATAAATAATAAAATAAAGGACCTTTGCACCTTTGAATGACCCTCTTTGTCAGCTGGGGCATGCAGTAGAGGTCATGCCCTAGGGATAGTTAGGAGAAGGAAAGGGGTGGCAGGGCCTGGGAAGGGGAATGTAGAGGAGTGATCTGATTGCAGTAGTGGGGACAAAGAGATACCCTGGGTTAAAATGAGATCAGAACAGGGGCCCTCCCTGTCTGATTCCCATACCCAAGGGCTCTACTGAATGCAGGCAGGTAGTACAGTCTTCCTAGACTACTCGTCCTACTCAGATGGTGTTATGTAATGCCAGGTCTATCAAAAACAAGACTGCTATTAGAGCAGATCTTGTTGGGACATCTGACCTGGCATGCATCACTGAGACCTGGCTGGATGAGAATGCAGGCCAAGTTTTGGCCTCAGCTGTTCCATCTGGGTGTTTAGTGATACACCGTCCAAGGTTGGATCATAGGGGTGGAGGTGTAGCCATCTGTTTTAGATCAGAACTGGACCTTATGGAGGTACCAGTAGAGTCCACCAGATCCTTTGAGTGTATCATGGATGCGGGTGTGGGGTGCAGGATATTGCTTATCTACCATCCAGCCAGAGATGGGAAACAGTTCCTGCCAGAAGTCGCAGACTTCATTGTCTACATGGTATTGGGATCCCCCAGATGGTTGATTCTGGAGGACTTCAATGCCTGGGTTGATGATGAACTCTAGCAATTTGGTTGCGGCTTTCTTCAACTAATGACCTCATTGGGCCTTACACAGTTTGTTACCTCTGCAACCCACACTGGAGGTTACTCATTGGACCCAGTGTTCCTTCTGGAGATGGAGATATCAGATTTGGTGGTGGAACCAGTTGAATGGTCTGACCATCACACAATAGGGTTCAGGTTTGTGATCACCTCAATAGGCCTGCCCCTACAGAGATGGTTCAGTACCACCCTTTGCAGGGTGTGACCCTAGATGGCCTAATGGTTGTGCTGGATTTATCAGGTAAGTTGAGAGAGTGCATAGATCCAGGGATCCGGTGCTTACCTATAATATGGCCGTAATGGAGGCCCTGCATCCTATTGCTCCTGTTTATGTTTTTCCCCTCTCACCCTATGCCCAAGGCCCCATGGTTTGTTGGGTGCTTGATGGACCAAACTCAGAATAAAATCCCGCACTCACCACCATCAGAAATATCAGAGCTGCTTGCAGGTCTAAGTGCTGATAATTCTTTATTAAAGTGCCAGTGTGGCAAGTCTTGACATGTTTTGGAAATCCTTTCTTTTAGTGTACCTAGCCCCCTTTTGTTAGCATGTCTACCAGATGCCGCTTGACGTAATGGACTGTCTTGCAATCTGGACTCCATACTATATTTAACATTCTAATGGTTTTTAACTGTTCTTTTGACTGTATTTTGTTTTGGTGAATGTTTGTTTATGCTCTTAATTAAATTTTTAAATTGCACTTTCACTGTGTGTTCTTTCACTATCAGGTTGCAGGTTTGATGATGTCACTCCAATGTATATAAGACATCACCACCTCAGCACAAGTATGTCTTTTGATAAAGGATAAAGGAAAAGATTTCTGAAACATGTCAAGACGTGCCACACTGGCACTTTAATAAAGAATTATCGGCACTTAGACCTGTAAGCAGCTCTAATTTTTGTGGTGATGGTGAGTGCAGGACTTTATTCTGAGTTTGGTTTTGCAATTTATCCCAGCACTCCAGCCAAGTACACATTTCTGCCTTTTGTGGCTGTGGATCTTGAAGGAGTTGAGGAGAGTGAGACAAAGGTTAGAGAGGGACTGGTGGAAATCAGGCCTGGAGGGCAGCAGGCTTAGATTGATAGAACATTATCCAATCTATTAATCGATAATCATCCATAAGAAGCAGAATTCCTGTCCAGGGAGATTGCCGCTGCACATAATTGACCAGCTCAGCTCTTTCAAACTGTGGACAGATTGTGCAATCCAACCTGTCTTCAATCTGGTCTAGCTTTTTTACAAGACAAGTGTGATGAGTTTGCTAGATTGTTTGCAGATAAGGTTGCCGCCATCAAGTCAGAGATCTGCCAGACCTCCTCTATGGGGTGCTGTGGTGGTCAGTGGGAGGTCACAAATGCCCAGGTTTGTTTGGAAAGACTGTAGCCAGCTGGAATTAACTGACATTGTGAGAGTCACCGAGATTATGTGGCCAACCAGCTGTAGTTTGAACCCGGGCCCCATGCAACTCCTTGTGGGTTGCATGAATGAGATCAGCCTGATCCTTGCCAAGATAGTCTGGAGTTCATTACATAGATACATAGATTCATAGACAGTGTCGGCAGATAAGGGCCTATGGCCCACCCAGTCTGCCCATTTGAGCTTGTAAGTTCAGTTTATGTTTTCCTAGAAGTCTGTTGCCCCTTACCCCTGACCTCCAGAATTCCTTTATGTCTATCCCATGCATTCTTAAATCCCGTGATTGTTTCAGCCCCCACCATTTCCTCTGGTAGGGTGTTCCACTTGTCCACCACCCGTTCTGTGAAGAAATTCTTTCTCATGTTTCCTCTGAATCGTCCTCCCTCCAACTTCATCCCATGCTCTCTAGTTCTGGAACATCTTTTTCACTTAAAAATAGTGTATTCCTGCACCCTGTTCCTCCCTGTAAGATACTTGTATGTCTCTATCATATCCCCTCTCTCCTTCCTCTCCTCCAGGGAGTACATGTTCAGTTCCTTCAACCTGTCTTCATAGGACTTGTGATGCAATCCATGCACCATCTTTGTTGACCTCCTTTGAACGTTCTCTACCCTGTCTATGTCCTTACGTAGGTATGGTCTCCAGAACTGTACACTGTACTCCAGGTGGGGCCTCATTAGTGTCTTGTATAGTGGAATTATGACCTCCTTTTCCTGCTGGTGATGCCCCTGCCGATGCAGCCCAGCATCCTATTTGCTTTACCTGATGCCTTGTCACACTGTTTCCCTACCTTGAGGTCATCAGAGATGATAACCTCAAGATCCCTTTCCTGCTTGGTGCATGCTATATCCTCACCCCCCAACTGATATATTGTGCCAGGGTTTTTGTGCCCCATATGCATTATCTTGCACTTCTTTGCATTGAATTTCAACTGCCAAACCCCTTACCATTCTTTAAGTTTCTGCAGGTCCCTTCTCATTCTGTCTATACCCTCTGGTGTGTCTACTCTGTTACAGAGCTTTGTGTCATCAGCGAACAGTGAAATTCTGCCTTCTAGGTCCTGCACAATGTCACTGATGAAGATGTTGAATAGGACAGGTCCCAGCACTGATCCCTATGGTACCCCACTGGTCACTCTTCCCTCTGTGGAGTGACAGCCATTTACCATCACCCTCTGTGTCCTGCCATCCAGCCAGTTACCTACCCACCACACTACTATCCTGCCCACACCCATATTCCCCAGTTTGTGTAATAGTCTTCTATGTGGCACAGTGTCAAAGGCCTTGCTGAAGTCCAGATAGGCCATGTCCACTGCCCTCCCCTGATCCATCTCCCTAGTCACCCAGTCAAAAAATTCAATGAGGTTGGTCTGACATGACCTCCCCCTGGTGAAACCATGCTGCCTTGGGTCCTGTAGTCCATTGACAACCAGGCGTTCCACCAATCTCTCCTTCAGTAGTGCTTCCATGATCTTCCCCACTACCGAGGTGAAGCTGACTGGTCTGTAGTTCCCTGCTTCCTCTTTGTTCCCACTTTTGTATAAGGGGACTACATCTGCTGTCCTCCAGTCTTTGGGTACCTCCCCTGTTTCCAGTGATAAATTCATTGGAGAAGGGGATCTTTCCTGATCCTCTAAAGGAGGCAGTCAACAGTATCTCCCAATGGCAGCATATACACTGCAAACAACAGTTAAGTGACTGCTGCTGAAAAAGCCTCCCTTGACCTGGACTGTCTGGCCAACTACAGACCTGTCTCTAACCTGCCTTTCATGGACAAGGTTATTGAGAAGGTGGTTGCTCTGCAGCTGGATGACCATCTTGCCACCCACAATGTTTATCATTCTCTCCAGTCTGGATTTAGGAAGAGACACAGTACCAATACAGCCTTTGTCTGGGTACTACATGATCTCCTAATAGTGAGAGATCAGAGGACTCATTTCATCTTGTTCCTCCATGATCTCTCTGTGTCATTTCACACTGTGGACCATGGTGTGCTAATGGAGCATCAGTGGTTAATCTGTGGACTACCTGGTATGGTCCTCAGATAGTTTAAATCTTTCCTGAAGGGTAGTACGCAGAGAGTTGTCACTGGGATTTATTCCTCTGATGCTTCCTCCTATCCTGTGGGGTTCTGCAGGGCTCCATTTTTGAACCCATGTTGTTCGCACTGTGTATGCTGCCATTGGGAGATATTATTAGGTGGTACAGTTTGAGTTTTCACTACTATGCAGATGATACTCAACTGTACCTGCCCTTTGTGCCTGGGCAGGAGGATGCAGTCTCGGTATTTAACAACTGTCTCTCTCAAGATTCAGGATTGAATGAGTGCCAGCTTGCTGAAGCTGAAACCAGATAAGACAGAGGTGTTGTTGGTGGACCCAGGTTGTTGACCAGTTGATGTGTTATCAGAACAACCATCTGGGTTTCAACTCAAGAATGCTCAGCTGACTACCTCACATCAGGTGCGTAACCTGGGCGTTATTTTTGACAATGAGCTGACTCAGGTGTCAGCTGTTGATAAGACCTCATTTTGGCATCTGAAGACTATCACCCAGGTGAAGAACCTGGTTCCTTCAGATGATCTTTCTACCTTGGTCCATGCCTTTGTGACCACCCGCCTTGACTACTGCAATGCCCTGTACCTAGAGCTACTGAGGGTTGATATCTGCTGCTTGCAACTGGTGCAGAATGTGGCAGCCAGGCTTGTGACATGTACTTCTAGGACCAGTCATATTACACCTGTGCTTCATGGTCTGCACTGGTTGCCTGTACAATGGCAGAACACCTTCAAGGTTGGCTTACTGACCTACAAAGCCTAAAATGAGCAAGGACCCCACTACCTGAAAGATCTCCTTTGTCCCTACTGCCCCTCCCGACCACTTCAATCCACCAATGAAGGATTTCTAGAGATTCCCAGGGTGCATTTGAAGACATCTGGGGCTCATTTCCTTGTGTATGCAGCCCCTGCCATGTAAAACTTTCTATCTCATTGGGTGAGGGAATGCCTGACCGTCCAGAGCTTTAAGTCAGCCCTCAAGACTCATTTATTTAGTTTAGCTTTCTCTGACAGTGCCAGCTGATAGAACTTATGAATTAATGCCACTGATGATTATTTATTGATTGGAATGTCTGATTTTATTCATGTGATTTCATGAAGGACTCTGGAGATATTGTTATTTATTTGTATTTGTTTTAGTGAAATTTTGCTCAGTGCCTTGATCTTGGGAAAGGCACTTTATAAATAAAGCTTATTATTATATATTATTATAACTTTGTTGTGCCTACTTTTTGGCTGATAATAGAGGTGTGCTATGTTGCACTGGTACAATATGGGAACATTAGCACTGGACTACATTTAGGTATTAACTATTCAGTTTCTTTATTTGTGTAGAGTTTGGTAACAAAAATATTTAAAAAACAGTATGACTATTAAACACTAGTTTAGTTCATTTATAATTTATCATCAATCGACTATAAAGTAATCAGTGATGGACATCTGTTTGGCTTCACTTGCTATGATTGATTTAATTTAAGCATTCAAGTCCTCCTTTCCCATAGTCCTACAGTAGTGTCCAAGGAATTTACAGAGATGGGAGACTGGGAAGAGAGAAGGAGAGGTAGTGACTATGGGGAGACTGAGATAAAGCCCACTACTTGCAGGGTAGACACTATATACCTCTTAACATTTTGTCACTGATATGTTGGGCAATGATACTCAAAATGTAGGAAAATGAGGGACACTGGTCTTAATAATGTTGGACATATCAACACATATGGACACAGAAACTCAGAACATTGGATGCTAGTCACTTAACAGCATTCCACCCCGATCACAGCCTGGAGTCTGCTTGGAAACCCTAACAATGGGGTGACAACAACTCACATTGAGTCCTTTGTGGGGTCCACACCTTTGCACTGCCAGGTGTCATGAAACTGCAGCTTTTAAAGAACTGTTAATCATACCTGGCCATCTGAAACAATGAAGAAAATGTACATGAGGACTAAAACCTGCTAAAGTAGTGACTTTTTAACTTCATTGACATCCATGGGAGATCTGCACTAGTCAAAATGAACACTTGGATTGTTAGCTGCACTAGCCCAATCCCCAGACAAGTAAAACAATGTTAAAATCCACACTTGCCTCTAATATGAAATCTTACTTTTCTGTACCCCTGACAGTTTCAATAATCTTTTCCTAAATTATATTGTTGAAAACCTCAACTCCATTCTCAAAGGTATCACAGTCCTCAGCAGTGCACTGTAAAATATTTATTAAGACATTTACAGCAACCAAAAGATGGGGACCATAAGTGACAGTTACTTGATGGATAATAGAGGGAGAATAACATGAGGTGGATACAGCCTGTACACCAACAAGTGCTGGTAGATGGTGAATAGAGAGGGTGGCAGATAATAGAGGGAATTTTCATAGAGAGAGAATAGTACAGGAGGTCAGGCCAGCAGATAAAGAGGGTGGCAAACAATAGAGAGGCAGATAACAGAGGGTGCACTGTACATATTGTCACTATTCAAAATTGATATAGTAAAATCTGTTAAATTATTTCCTAATTACTCAGGTTTTTTCTCACTGGTGTAACATTTTGTAAAGTTTCAACAAGTACTGAAGTCCTATATTGCCTGGCTGACCCCACCTCCTTTTTCTCCTACAAAAATGTGGTTTACTTAAAGAATAAGGAATACAATATTGTTTCCTATATACTGTACCTAAGGATTGGTACAGGTAGGGACCTCATTTTTATGGCTGCAGGGGGAGAGCTCTGCAGTCATCTTGCTATTGGAGAAAAGCAGCTCACCTCACTCCGACCAAACAACAATGTTGGAGTTGCAGCACTATCTCTCCACCAGTTGAATAAAGCACTCCACTGCCTACATTCAGTAGACTAGTTTCAGCACTATTTTTTCAGCTTGTTTGCCTCTTGTCATGCCTGCTTTAAGTGGCCTGACAGCTAGTATCCCTGGGTACTCACAATGGCAACTAATACCACTCCTTTGAAGCAGTTATACTGTAGCAGTGCAATTTGAAACTTTTCCTAGATTAAAAAAAGAGCCTTCTTCCCCCTGCCCAAAGTGGAAGCTAGCACAGAAGTTATTTCTTCTTCTGATTCAATAGCCCACACTGCAAGAGGTAAACACTTCAGTTAGGGAGAGAGAGTAAGCTTTCCACTTTGTAGCCAGATCTACCAGGTATTTGTAAAAGGAAGTCTATTTGATATGTTTTAACACAGGATTTAGTATGTTCCCCTTGTCATATTGTTTATTTTATTTATTATTGAAATGTGATCTGCTAGTTTTCGGAGGGTAAATCATTTACTAACAAAGCAGATGACAAGCAAGCTTTAAAATGCATAGCACTATGCTACAATATTTAGAGGAAGTAACTCCAAAGGAGACTCAAATTACATTTATCTCTCTCTCTCTCTCTCTCTCTCTGTCTGTCTTACTCTTTCTCTCTGTCTATCTGTGTCTCTCTCTCTCCCCCAACAGTGTGTATGTGTGGCAGTGGCTTACTCCTTTTGAGCTGGTTTATGTTAACCTTTTCAGGACCTATTTAATTTTTAGTGGCACTGGAACTCTTATGGCTTTATATTTATAGGAGGGGTAAATGCTAGGCAACCAAAGTTTTCGGGGTTTCCAAGTGTAGCAGTTGGCATCATAGGGGATTGCCAAGAACTTAGAGGGGTGTCAACTGCAACACCGGGCTACCCCGGAATGCATACTTCTCATCCTGCCTGGATCAAAATGAGGGACACTGCCAATTAAAATCAGGGTCAAATGCTCAAAATCAAGGACATTGTTTTTACTTGATGCATAGTGCAGCATCACAATTTTTCAATCTATTCAAATGCACACCACAACCTGTCCTAAGGGTAACATTTTGCCACTGCCATTAATACATATAGTACTCTCTCATAAAAGGCATGCATAGGTAAACCAAAAGTTAATTGGCTGAACAAACATGCAGCCATGATACAAGTGATTTCCCAGGTTCCACCCATTCAGGGGGCTGGCAGCAATGCGCCAGGTCATTAGGGCACCATGTTTTGATGCCATCATTCCCTTTGCAGGGAGTTGCATCTCTGCATCCCCCCTCCTTCTTTTTTTTATACTGATTTTTCTGATGCTTTGTAGTTTTCTCCCTGATCCCAGCCCCCTACCGTGAATGTGCACAGATGTGGAGGCATGTGCATGTCACATCTCAAGGTGCCCTCCCTTCATGTCACTCCTGCCACCTGTGCTAACCACCAGACCTTCACTCTGTGGCAGCGGGACTTTGAGGGGTGTGGTGACCACCCCCAGGAGAGGAGAGCTCCCTTCTGGCTTGCTTAACCATACTCCAACCCTTCCCCCATGTTGACACCTCGATGACCCTAGTCGATTCCTGAAGCTGGGTAACCAGCATTTTAAGAGGTAAGGCATCCAGTGATTCAGTGCCACTGGCCCCCCCTTCTAAATATTCTACCTCCAGGGGAGGCAGACCTCAGGGATGGGGTGGCGAATTCCATTATTTGGCTCCCTAATGATGGGTGCATTGCCGCTGGTGCCCTGATGGCCAGAAGAGAATTTCCCAAAAATAAATAAAGTGGTAAAAAAAAAGCAAGGTCACAAATTGTAAGGTGTATCTTTGGCTATGTGTCATTACTGTATAGACAATGTGTGGATTACTAAAAATAAAACAAACAAAAAAATAAAATCCAACATTGTCGCTAACTCAACATTAGTGTACAGCTTTGTGCCATCATAATATATTAACTTTATACAGTGTGTACCTATTATGGTGCCACCACTCTGTGAGTGCTATAGTGCTTCACATATGATCTCCATGATGTTTTTCTCCATTGCTTAATGCATATATTATCACCCATTTGATTATTGTGCCTGTATAGCATAGTACAATATGAATTATGTGTGCCACACCATTTAAAGCATCAATGTTGTGCATATTAATAATTTTACATTGTATCCATTTGAATCACATAAGCTATCATTCATAGAAACATAGAAAATGACAGCAAATAATGTCCACTGGGCCAACTTAGTCTACCCATTTTTAATTATGATCACTTTTGCTGCAGACCTAACTTGATCTACAGCACTGCCCCCCCTTCCTCCTAGGATTCTTTTGTGCCTATCCAAGGCATTTTTGAAAGCCACCCCAGCTTCACCCCACCTCCTCCCATGGAAGGCTGTAACAGGAATCCACCACAATTTCTATGAAGAAGTACTTCCTCACATCTTTCCGGAATCTACCTCCTTCCTGCTTCATATCATGACTCTTTGTTCTACAACACATTTTTCTATGAAACGTATTTCCCTCTTGTACCTTATTAACCCCCGTGAGGTATTTAACAGGTTCCGTCATATCCCAACTCTCCCTCCTCTCCTCTAGGGTGTACATATTGAACTCTTTCAGTCTCCTCTTATAGGGCATTCTGATGCAAGCCTTGCACCATTTTGACATCTCTCAGCTCTCTTCCTGTTACTTTCTCCTTTTTCCAGTTGTTCGCCCTTCTTCACCTTTCACCTTTGACTGCTCCTTACCCCCTTCTTCCTTTGCTAAACAATGCTTCCTTGAATAACTTGCATCCTGGCAGGACTCTCTCCCCTCAGGATCTTCCTACTCTTTATCTCAGCCTGTGATGGCCCACTTTCTGCTTTCCCCATTTATTCCATCACCTACCTCAGCTACTTTAATTGTCCATCACAATAACATTTAAACCACCCACTAAGGACTATGGTTCCCTCTTTGATGGAAGCAGGCCATCACCTCGGTACAGGCTTTTATCCTTCCAGGTTGGTCCACAGTCCCCACAGAAGCCATACCTCTCCTCTCTGTACCATTCCTTCTAGCTTTACTTGAAGGACTTACTGAAGAGCTTCCTCTTCTTCCCAATACAGTACAAGACACACTTGCTGCTCGCATTTTAAACACAAGGGAAACCCAGGCTCAACCAGATAAATGATCTAACTTAACCAAAAATGAAATTTACACATGGAGCTGACTACTGCAATTCACCCTTATGTTTAAGCCCATGAAACACCCTTATCAAGTTAATGCATTATCAGCCATTGTGGCTCTGACCTTATATATGTTGCAAAATAGTTAGAGACATATTGTTCTGAACTAAACCCTAATGATTGAATTAGTTGTGTTTGTGGGATTATTGGATAGTTGACAAATAGGCAATGGACCTTTCAGTACTCAAAAATGAAAGCTATAAGATATTAAAGGAACAACATATCTTTTCTAGGTATATTATACAGTAGTGTACCCTGGTATCATTAAGCTGCATAGTTACTGGAATTCTTTCAAGTCTGCATCAGTCTTGATTTATTGAATTTAATTCAATTTTTTGGAAAGCAATATTGAGAGAAAATCTCTCTTTTACAATTGCATTGCATAGAGATCAAATAGTTATGTTGTGTAGCAAGCAATAAGCTAACATTTGTAGAAGTGTTAAGAACTATTGGCAACATCAGATTGCTTGTCATTATTAATATTTATTTACTGTCCCACAGTAGTACTTATAATAAGAATACCAGAGGGCTAGCCTTTAATAACACCAGCAAAAACATGGTAAAAAAATAAATAAAATAAAGCAAGTTAAATTGTACAGGAATACAATTGATTCCATTTTCCTTTACATGAGTAGAGATGTGTTGAGGGACCCTTGTCCTTTAGTTTCAGGTTGGTCATTATTACTCATTATTGGTTTCAGTTTACATTACATTTTTCATATCCTTTTTATGAGTGCTAACACTTAACAGCATGTGCTAGAAGCACTAAAGTCATAGGGAGAAGTAGCTTTAAATGTGCAGCCACTGTGACTATACAATAGTTGCTGCTTACTAATGTCTTAGAGTTGCTTATGTAACATACAGTAGCTAAAATCCTAATAATAAAATGTATACTATTAGAACAGTGCCATCATTATGGTGTTGTAATGCGGGCACTGTAATGAGTTTGCCTGTCATACTAGCAAACTGGATACTGCAGCACTCACCATGGATAGCACTGCAGGGGTGTTGCACCCCTTGCTCCATATGCTTCCAATGTGGAGATGATTATATTATAGTTTCAGGGGGTGTGGGCTGCAAAGCTCCCTACAGCAGGGGGTGCAGGTGTGCAGCCCCCCTAAACAGCCTGCACTTGCCCTGGGGCATTGCATGCAACTGAAGTCAGGTAGCACAATTGCTGAGCATGATGATCGCCATCGGCATTGTGCTGGCACCTTAATTTCCCATGCCATTTTCATTGTCACGCTGGCTTGGTGTACCATAATAAAATACACTTTGCAAGTGTGAAACAATTCCCCTTTACTAGTACAGTACTAAATAAGACTCCTTTAAAAGTGCAAACAATTCCCCTTTGCTAGTGCTAAATAAGTTTTCTTTGCAAATGTGAAACAACTCCCCATTGGTAGTATGAAAGGCTATAACAATATTCTTGAAATTGTCTGTATACCGCCTGAGTGGAAATTACATTTAGACAGCAATCTGTCTAGAAGTAAATAATATGACACATATGTCTAGTAGTAAATTAACCTTTTTTTTTACTTCATTAGAACAAAAAACATGTGATGCCAGTGCATTGAAAACAACAGAAAGGGCTTATAAGTTTTGTTGCAATGTTCAAACTATTCCATTTTTGTCCATTTTTTTCTTTATTTCTTGGCTCAATTACCTAATTCCTTTGTTTTTGGCTTCCTCATTTACTTTATACTGGTTTTCTTTACTTTAATCTATTTGCCACAGAAATATTCAGGTTTTAGATGTTACATTGGGTCCATCCTCCCAGTCTCCATTTTGTACAGCATCCGGGCTTTCCTATTGTCGATTCAGCCATGGATCAGTGCTGACATTTCCGATGTAGTGATGTCTTCTTCAGAGCTGACTCATCATTACTAAGTAGGACTACTTATCTTACTCTGGTCATCATGGTTACCATCATCAGCAGCCACTTATAATTCATAATCCATCCACCAACAATTGTGCACTTGTTCATGTGATATAGACATTTTAACAGACACATAAAGTGATTGTTAAAAAAGCATATTTCTGAGCATTTGATCTTTAGATTGTATTATCTTTTTGCTAAACAGTTTTAATTTTTAAGCACTCTGTCTCTTTTGTTTCTACTGAGTTGCTAACAGCCGTATTAGTAGTGCACTTTTAATAATGGGTGCCTTTGATTATGTGTATTTTGACCCCAATTCAGTTTGATAAGAGGCTTATAATTTGTGTTTATTGACTCTTATATTTGCTCTGTCAATAATATATTTCTTTCATTTTACTCTTTACTCTCAAATTATTGTTATTTCCAACAAAATCTAAGGTTTTTTGTAATTTAATAGGTGGTCCAACACTATAGCGATTGAAAGTGCTCACTTTCCATTGATTCTGCTTTTGGCAAACATGTGCTGATGTACTCAAACCAACCAGTTTCTTCAATTTTGGATCCCATTCTACTGCAGCTTGATCTAGCTTCATTGTACTCAAGCACTTTAAAGGAGTGCTGAGACTTATAGTTTGTGTTCCAATGATCTAATTTGTTCCTGTTTGTGTATTCTCTCAAACACAACTCCTGTTCCACTTTTCAAACATAAGGTACTCAAGCTGTGTGTTTTCTTCATGTTTTATTTTTAATATTTTTTTGCCTTCAACCTTACTATCTCCAATCTGTTCAGGCTGCACTTCTTTCTTATTGGTTTTAAATGTTTCAGAGGAGCTTCTCGAGCTATGTAAGGAGCCAATATTTTGTTGAATCTGTGTGCCACATTTTGCTGCGATACCACTCTTTGTATGAAATACGGTCTGAAGACAGTTCTTCCATAAAATCATTGTGTACTAATTTACTTATTTATTAAATCAGATTTATAACCTTTGAGTCAAAGACTCATTTACAAAGGTTCCTCTTCAGAGTACAATACATCAATATGCATGCAGTATACAATACTACAAAGTGGTAAAATGAAAGCACAGGATATGACTAGTACATACAACAAAGAGGGTGAGGCCTATACAATTGGGTAGTGTACAAGTCCATATAAGGAGCTTGTAAATGTCAGTGTACAGTACAGGTAAAAAAGGAGGGAGAGGTCTATACATTGAAGAAGCTTTACAGGCCCGGCTAAGGAGCTTGTACATGCCAAGATGCAAGCTGTCGAGAAACCGACTTTGTCATTAACACAGTCCATCTTTTGTTGAGAATAAACAGCAGTGGCATACAGAGCACTATGGTCCAAACTTAATCCATGTGGTATGGGTGATACTGATTATTTACAAAATTAATTACAAAAAAACTTAAATTTTGTTGGAAATAACAAGAATTTGAGAGTAAAGAGTAAAATGAGAGAGCAAATGTAAAAGTCAATAAACACAAATTATAAGCCTCTTACCACACTGAATTTGGGTCAAAACCACATAATCAAAAGCACCCATTATTAAAAGTGCACTTCTAATATGGCTGTGAACATCTTGGTAGAAGGCAAAAGAGAGAGAGTGCTTAAAAATTAAAACTGTTTAGCAAAAAGATAATACAATCTAAAGATCAAATGCTCAGAAGTATGCTTTTAACTGTATGCTGACCCAACGGTGACACCAACACTGCAACATACCTCTCTGTCAGCAAAATTGACACTTTGCCAACAGGTCACTGTGTTGCTGCACCTGAGACAGGGACACTCTGTCTCCCGGTCCTGATCCACCTCCACAAATCAACTCCAGTTGGAGTTGAGAATCTAAAGTACTGGAGATGCACGGGGGAAGAGCCCCCCACAGGGGGCTCCAGGGTGAAGCCCCCGATGAAAACACAGGACTGGGAGACAAATGGGAATTATGTCAACCACAACTTGTGGTTGACATAAATCCTATCAATGTGATGCTGGTCGACAAAAGTGTTTTCGAACCGGCACCTTAGAACCCTTTTTTTAACAATCACTTTATGTGTCTGTTTAAATGTCTATGCCACATGAATAAGCATACAATTGTTGGTGGATGGATTATGAATTACAAGTGGGTGTTGATAAATGGTAACCATGATGACCAGAGTAAGATAAGTAGCTTCATTTAGTAATGGTGAGTCAGCTCTGAAGCAGACATCACTATGTCAGAAATGACAGCACTGATTCATGGCTGAATCCACAATAGAAAAGCCCAGATGCTGTACAAAATGGAGACCAGGAGCACGAACCCAATGTAACAGTTAAAACCTGAATATGTCAGTGGCAAATGAATTAGAGTAAAGAAAACCAGTACAAAGTAAACAAGGAAGCCCAAAACAAAGGAATTAAGCAGATGAGCTGAGAAATTAAAGAAAGAAAAAAAAACACTGACAAAAATGGAACGGTTTGAACATTGCAATAAAACTTGTAAGACCTTTATGTTGTTTTCAACGCACTGACATCACGTTTTTTTGTTCTAATTAAGTAAAAAAAAAAGGATAATTCACTACTAGACGTATGTGTCACTTTTTCCTTCTAGAGAGAGTGCTGTCTAAATGTAGTTTCCCCCAGGTGGTATACAGACAATTTCAAGTTTAAAGTTCCCTAAGATAGGCACTTCCTGTGCCTCTGTTTGGATGAGCATTGCAGGCTGATTAGTAATGGTTAAATCCAGAGAGCACAAACAAAAACACTTTAGCAAAAGCTTGCTATAATAGTATTTTTCAGAATAAGATATTCAGTTGGCTTGCTGTAGCTTGTGTTTGCCTGTATTATGCATAGCTAACTTTAAAAATGCTTTCAGGACTAGTTGACTAGCTCTGCCTGGAATATTCCAGGCCTTAGAAAAGTTACTTTTTGCCCATATCATTCAGACTGTTAGCACTATGTCACTTACTGCTATGCCTAATAAGCTAGTTTTAGCTATAATACTTCTGCTTTAGTATCCCTGTATGCTGGCACAGGTCATGGGGGAAGACCTCTTTGATATCAACTCCTTTCATCTGTTTGGATTCTGGGAGGTAGAGGAGTGACTGACTGTCAGCTCATACTCAGTTCATCTTCTTTATGACTGTTCTCTACAGTCAGAAGGGGCCAACATCCCGCAGCTGCGAACCCAACATCATCAGATGTAGGTGGAATGCTAGTCTGGTCCCAGCTTGTGGTAGTGTCTCCAGTTTCTGTTAGGACTCCATTTTGTAAAACTAATCCCCCTGTAACAGCTTTTGAGAGAATGTCAGTGGTGCTATTGGTTGGGGCCTTTGATTTTGGTGAGTCATTGTGGGAAACTGACATTATCACTGCAAGCTGCTGTACAGAGCTCAATCAAACAGAAGAAGCCTTGTCCAAGTGAGAGAAGGACAGGTTCAGTTTTTCTTTTTCTAGCCGATACCAGGCTTCTTCTTCTGTTACCATATCTAATAACACCTTATTCCCTTCCTCCATAACCTTTTTCAGTTTTTTTTTAGTTTTTCCTACTCCTATAACAGTCTGTCTTGTTGAACAGCTATTTCAGACCATCTTGCACTGTAGGTTACTTCCTAATTGCTGATATACACTTTGATATGATCATTGTGTACTACAGATTCCATATTGGCTTCCTGCAAAAAGGTAATGTGGAGGAAGCCAACTCCCTTACACCCATTGCATTCACTCCTTCACCTGCACAGTTGGCCATCTTGGCAGGATTCCAGATGGCCAGAATTTTCCCCTACTGGAAAAGTAGGGGATTTTGCCTGGTATCTTGGCCAACATTCCACCATGAATAAAAAACTGGACCATGTGTAGTCCACCCCAAATACGCCTGGAAACAAACTATCTCAGCTTAGTGTGCCTTTCCTGGTCAAAAACTGTAAATAAATAAAAAAAAAGCAAGTAGCATGAATGGTGGCATTTGTAGAGGGGCTACCTGTGTACGGCCAAAGAGATGTTAGGAAACTCTGAACTAAAAACCTCAAGAGCTTGTTGAAGATATGGTACAGACAGAGAGGGATTTGGATTCATTGGGGACTGAAGGCTGTCTTGGATAGATATGGATTTATACAAAGGTAACAGCCTATGTTCTTCTGAGAAGGGAATTTCAGTACTCAGTAAAAGGTTTAAGTGGTACATCTATGAACCTTTAAACTGACAAATGTGGAGGTTGTATTACCAAGGGAGGCATAAACTGCCAAACCCCACAGGTTAAAACATAGAGAGGGAGTACCCAGAGGAAAACATCCTCAAAGGCAGGGGAGATGGATAAAGGGAGTGTGGAAAGGGTGATGGACATAGATGGTAGGAGCAAAAAAAAAAAGGCAGAAAGAGAGGTAACCTTTACAAGAAAAATCAGGATTAAAGAAGAGAATGGAAACTTAGGTGAAGGCACAAGATGCATCACAACCAGACAGGAGGGAGGTAAGTGGTGCTGCAGGCTGGGAAGGAACAAGGTATATAGTGCTATGTGCACCATTCCAAGAATTCTAGCAAACAAAATGTTTGAAATGGAGGCTATCATAAAGGAAAAGGGACTGGAAATAGTGGGCATAACTGAGGCAAATGTGGAGGAGTTATTCTCTATATGAAGGAGGGTATCAGAACCATGGAAGTTCAAAGGAATCTAGGAGAAGAAAAAAGGGCTGGAGGTATTGTGACTCACACTAGATCAGGAGCCAGTATTTGCACAGGGGTGGTATACAAGCCTTGAGCACAGGGAGAGGAACTGAACAACACATTAGGAGAAAACATTGTCAGGATGGTGAAAAGGCCTTCAGTTTCTTTGATTTGGACTGGAACCTTTCCACAACAGCTTTGACTAGAAGGAGGGCAATCCTAGACTCTATACAGGAAGTGTTTCTCTGGCATTTAGTAAGAGAACACACTAGGGGCAAGGTAATACTGGACTTGGTGCTTACTAGCAGAAACAGAGTAATATATGTCACAGTGAGCAGCCCCAGGAGGCCAATGAAAACCATATCATATGATTTAGTATTAAGATGGGTACAGAAGCAAATCATGCGAGGATGAAGGTCAAGGGCATTACAAGGGCAGACTTTAAAAAAATAAGAAACTGCCTGAGAAACAGCCTGGCAGCAGTTGATGGTCAGGCTGGGGGACAGGAAAAATGGAGACAAATGGAGGCAGGTACAGTGAATGCAACTAGTCCCTGTGTGAAAGAAGTGAGTAAAAACATAAAGGAAAAAAAAGCCACTATGGTTCTTAAGGAGGTGGCCATGAAAGTAAAGGAAAAAAGATGTCCTCCATGAGGTACAAAGAATCACAGAGGGAGGAAGATTGGGAGAAGTATCAGGTAAAGCAGAGGTAATCAGGGAGGGCAGTCAGGAAAGCAAAAATGCAAACAGAGGAAATAATTGCTAAAGGAGTGGCAGAAGGGGACAAAACTTTCTTCAGATACATAACAAGAAGAGGAAGGCAACCAGAGGGATAATGAAGATAAGGATGTCTATAGATGGTGACTTCACAGACGATGATCAGGAAAAAGCTGAAATTCTGAACAGATACTTCTTTTCTGTCTTCACAGTGAAGAGGGAGGTGGAAAAATCACCAAGGAGCAGCAGGAACATAAAATGGGAGATAATCACATTTCCACTTAAAGAGGAATGAGTCTTGAAGGGAGTTGCAGGAATGGAAGTTTACAAGGCCATGGTACCAGACAGGATACATCCAATGGTGCTAAGAGAACTCAGGGAGAAGCTTGCTGCACTGCTTGCAATCTTATTCACCAAGTAACTGAACTCAGGTGAGGTACCTGAGATTGGAGGAGAGATAATACAATTCTGCTCCATAAAAGCAGCAGCAGGCTAGCAATTATAGACTGGTCAGTCTTACATCCATGGTGGGGTAATTAATGGAATCCCTGTTAATAGAAAGGCTAGTGGAATATCTTGAATCCAGGGGCTTCAAGACCAAATACAGCATGGATTCATAAGAGGAAGGTCTTGTCAAACAAATCTTTTAGATTTCGTTGGCTGGATGAGCAGGGATATAGAACAAGAAAGGGCAGTGTATGTGGCCTATTTGGACTTCAGCAAAGTCTTAAACACTGTACCACATAAGATGCTGTTAAAGAAACTCAATAATCATGGAGTAGGAGTGGTTCCATGTCAATTTAGTGAATATTATGCAGTAACTACAAATTGGGTGACTGAATTATAGTGAATGCTAATTCAGTGACCGCACTACATAGTGACGGTATTTTATGGCTAATTCATTATGGAAAATCAGTGCATTAAGGCGATTGTTTTGCAGAAACTGCTACCATCTGCTGCACCCGGGAACGTCCAAATATCAGGATGGCCACCCCCCTTTGTCCCACAAGTACACCCCTTTCATATGGGGGGTCCTCACGCCCTGCACCCCCACAGGGGGCTGCACCCCCCCAAACCCCCCTATCTATTAGATTCCTACTCCATGATGCACCTGGATAATGGGGTTGGCTATTACTTGGGTCATCGTGAATGCAAATTGCTCTAGTGACAGAATCGCTCAGGTGATGGATGCACTAAGGTAACACAGTCATCATAATAGCTAGTTGCCAATATATGACATTTGCCCAATGTGTTTTAGCTCAGCTGAAGTCACCCAAATAAATTCACTCAAATTCCCATGCTATATCGATGTGATACCAGTGGGAGTCAATGTTGTTAACTGGGTAAAAATCAAACAAACAAAAAACAGGTTGATGGATAGGAGGCAGAGAGTAGTGTTAAATGGCACTCAATAAAATGAGGTAAGAGTGACCAGTGGAGTGCCATGAGGTTCAGTGATGGGGTCAGTCTTGTTCAACATCTTCATAAATTGCATAGTAGAAAAACTTGAAGAAAAGGTTTGCCTATTTGCAAATGTCACCAAGATCTGTAACAGAGGGGGTGAAGAAAATGAGAAGAGACCTTAGAAAACTTGAGGAGTGATGAAGGGGATGGCAGTTGTGGTTCACTGCCAAAAAGTGAAAATAATACACCTGGGGCATAGCAACCCAGGAGCTGAGTATGAAATGGGTGGGGGAGCTACTGTCAGTCACTAAGAAGGAAAGGGACATAGGGGTTATAATATCTGATGACCTGAAAGTCATGAGGCAGTGTGAAAAGGCAGCGGGCAGGGCCAACAGATTGTGTGAGTGCATAGGGAGAGGTATCACAAGCAGAAAGAGGGATGTAATATTACCACTTTATAGATCACTGGAGAGCCCATACCATTAATATTGTGTACAATTCTGGAGGCCACATCTCAGTAAAGTCTTTGACAGGGTAGAGGCAGAAAGAAAAGGGCAACTAAAATGGCACATGGGTTGCATGAAAAACTGTGTGAGAAAAGACTGAGGGATCTCAATATGTACACCCTGGAGGAGTGGAGAGAGAGGGGGGACATGCTACAGACATACAAGTACCTCAACAGAGTGAACAGGATATAGGTGGGGAGCCTGTTTCAAATGAAAAACTGCAAAGCAACAAAACGGCATGCAAAAAAGCTAGAAGGAGGAATGTAACAGGGATGTGAGGAAATAATACTTAACCAAAAGAGTGGTGGATGCTTGGAGCAGCCTGCATCAGCAGGAATTCGGGTCAAAAAGAGTGTGTCTGTGTGTGTGGGGGGTTCAAACATGCATTGGGCAGAAATAGAGGAATACTAGTAAATAAATAGAGGTTGGGCAGTGGAGATTAGCTGGGGTCTGCTGGGACAGAATAGGCAAAGAACAAAACTGGGCAGATGGGGTGGGCCATGCGGTCCTTTTTCTGCTGACAGATCCTACATTACGTATCTATGTACAGTATAAGAACATGGGGATTCTGTCAGAGATGCTTTATATGTAAATAGCCAAGGTATTTCACCCCAATCAGATGAGATTTATTAAAGGATGGTATATCTCTGACAGTATTCAGAGGGTGTTGATCATTTTCTCCTCCCAAAAATCTATTCAGAAACCCCAACTGGCAGTACAGTGGTAGCCATCACCATTTTAAAATGTTTTGTACCAGGATGCCAGACATCGTATTTGCAGTGTCAGGTTTTTTTTTGTTTGTTTGTTTCTTTCCAATATCAGAATATTTTTGGACACAGAAGTTCCTGCTGTGGCTCTCAGATGTTGCTGTTCAGCATATATACTACACATTGTGCCAGCCCATCAGCACAGCATTTGGATTTCCACTTGTGATGCTGGCAACCTGAGTTCAGGAACGGACCAGAGACTTCAGGGGGCTGGCCAGGGGAAGAAGGATGGAGCATCCCAGGAACTGCTTTCCTTCTCCGGGGGAGGACTGGGTGCACTTCCGATGCTTGACGAACCTCTAGTGGAGGCTGGGGGTACCGTAGTGACAGGCATCTGAGTGTGCAAGGAAAGGGGGGAGGACGCTGGATGTCATTGCAAATTCCTGCCTCCAGGGAAAAAAAGCCACAAATCACGCTAGTCACTCTAAATGATGTCGGCCCAACTGCTGGTCTAGATGGCTCTCCGCCACACCACCCACTCAGTTATGGCACCATAGAAACCACTACAGTCCCTGAACCCCACCCTGGGGGGTAAGCCAGGGAGGCAATGTCGGGTCTCCAGACACCTTTCCCGTCAGAGATGGGCAGGTAAGTGGTGCCAGGGTCCCGTCCTAGGGGGAAAGCCATGGAGTATCAGTGGGGTGGTGGTGGTTATTGGAAAGTGAGGCAGGAATGTGGAGAGGGGCTTATGAGATGAGTGACGGGCTACAGAAAAGCATACTAAATAAAAAAAAAATATATATATGCTACACATCCATCACTCTTGAGCATGGTCTCGGCAGCAGTGTGCAAGTGTACCAAGTAATTGGTGATCTAAGTCAATAAACACTCAAATACACACTTTGTAATAGTGCATTGATATATGAAGAGAGTGGGTTGTTTGAAACACTCTCTGCCATTCCCAACATAATTCCCCAGGATGGTGGAGGGGGGAGTCCTTGTGAGTACCCATGCCATTCCCAACTGAATACTGATGACGTTACTAGTGTTAGAGGTAGATCATCTATTAGGAATATTCTATTAAATATAGTTTTTTAAAATTTTAGTAGACCACTGTTTGTTTCACCGTTTTTTATCAAGTACTTGATAAAGAGCAAGTGGGCTTGAAACATTGATGGTGTGATTTGGTGGGTGCTACTAAGAATTTTTAAAAATAAAATTTATTTAATGAATGCTCCCTAGTAGTGGGATTATTGTCTACCTCTAACGTGAGTAGCAGTATATATTGCGGTTTTTGGTTGTAATTTAGTTGGCACGGCACCACGGGGAACTCTGAGGCTGCAAGTTTGGAGATTTAAATTCCTTGAATACTAACTGAAACCACCAGGGGTCGGGTTGATGTCATTTTTTGTTTTTTTTAGCACGGTGCCTCCATTTTTCTAACCCACTACCTGGCTGCCTGGGTTCGGGGAGAAAACTGTTGCTCGACATTTTGGCTAGGTTTGAAACTTCTGCACAGGGGCACCCAAATAGTCCAAACACAGGAAGCAATAAATGAAATGTCCAAACCAGGAGTGGGATTCTAGAGTGTGGCTTTTATTCACAGTAACAGCAGAATAATAAAGCATAGATGGACCCCTGGGCTACACTCCCTGGTAATGCAGATTAACGGAGACAAGAACACATCTTCTTCACAACACTGTAACCCTCAGGTTCTGAACACACTGGGCTCTCAAGCTGAACTGGTATTCTTCTCTTGGATTCCCTGGCATGGCACCTCAACCAGCACTGGGACATTTTTCCATATGGCATGGATATTTACTGGTGGCTCCCTCTACCACCCATTAGCACATCCTAGCTCCATAAGGGAAAACATCATCCTCAATCCTATATAGGGGTACTTTCTGTGAACACTGGCCAAACGCCTGGAAGAAAGCTATAGGTGCCCAAAGTGAACCCGTGGAGGTAAATCTGGTTACTCCAGATGGGGGGGTCTCCTACCTCTCGCTCCCAAATCCATACCCAGCCATTCATTTGGAATCGACACTTTTTTTTTGAACCTCTCTGGTTGTAGAATGCTATCTCGAAATGTATATCACATTTAACACTCTACTCTTCATAAACTGGTGTCCTGGCTTGTAATGTTCTTTAAGTGGCTATGTCCATCCCTGTAGACCACCACTGTTTAGAAACATTTTTAGTCCTACACAAACTTCAAGTACTGTACTTGACTGTCCTTCCCTGGCCCCACAGCAGCAGACACTTTACACACTGTCTCGGTGAACACAGGAACTCTATAGCAGAGCAGACTCACCAACTGGTTTGCAGGTGCCCCAGAGCTTCTGACAAAGAAAAAACACATTTTGGTACCCAGTACTTGCTCTACAAATCATCATACAGCTTTCCTTCCTTCATCAGCGCCACAGGATTGCCCCTGAAATCACTGGTCTCTTCTCCCCATCCTTCCAGGGATGGTTCACTGAAACAAGATGGGGACTGGTCTCTACCACTATGGCAGGTTTCTTCTGTGTCCCTGTCTAGGGCAAGAACACACACCTGCTACCTCTGGGTAGCTCTATTTCAGAGCTAGACTCTGAGGGGGTGCCACCTGCAGCACACCTCCTTCACTCTCAACCCTCCTTTGCCGACTACTCCTCAAGACTGACTACAAAATCCCCAACGTTCTAAGCTAACCCTTTGCTGCAGCATTCTAATGTGGCTTATGCTGTTGTGAGAATTCTATATGATGTCATCCCTCCAGCTCAGCTGAGACTGAGGACAGAGTGAGGCAGTGTGAAACCCATTTAACTGGTGTCTCACAAAGCTGCCTTCCCCTGCCTACCACTAGATCTAAATGGGATTCTTGTAACCCTGTGTGACAAGGGGATTACACCCACCCTTGGCCAGGAAAATGACTGTCTGCAGTCATAACTTACCCATCTCAGGCCATCTTACCCTATGTATTGACTACAGGAAGGTAGCGCTACCTTCTCCCCTACCATGTGCCAGCACAGGCAGACAACACTAAGGAACCAGAGGCCTTCGGCTGACACATCAGCCTCTACTGTCTGATGTTACATGGATGCCTAGTGGCCCTGGTAGAATTGTCCAGAGCATAGCCCTAATAGATCAGTACTGTGACCCCTACGGCCAGTCAGAGCCACAGCCTGTCTATCCCCCTAGCCCTCTAGGGTAAACCTATCTGACACTAACCCAAATTACCCCAAAACAAACAAACAGGGGAACCTTCCCCCAACCCTGGACACCTGTAACAAAACCCAAGGAGCTAATGCTACACTCTATACATCACTTCCACACTCCCTCACAACCATGCCTGTGGAAGGAAAAGTTACACATAGTACACAACAACACTGTACTTTAAGCACTACTACATTAGAGTACTAGAGGAACTCCGCTGAGTCCCTCTTCCTCTTTTTGTCTTCTTCAGCATCTTGTCTTCTTCAGCAATACCTGCAAGAAAAAGAAAGACAAACACCCCTAATCTGCAAACACAGTACTATCTAATCCCTACCATCAAAACACTGGAGAATCCCAAAAATATTTTTTAGAAAAGTAGAAAAACAGTAGAAAGAGTAAAAAAACAGTAGAAAAACAATGACATTATTTACACTACACATTATGGGGATGGAAGGCCTAAAAGTTCCATCTAGTGACAACAGTGCCCGAAGGCAAGTCCATTAAAGAGTATCTCCTGGGCTGGAGACCAGTGAAGCACAGTTCTAGCAGGCTGAAATCCCAAAGGGGAGAGTCTTTCAGAACAGTTCAAACATCTGGAGCCTGCTAGTGTAGTGCATATTGCAATGTCATTAGAATAGAAAAGTCGGGACTTACCAGTCCCTTGTAGATCGAAAACAATACAGCACCTGGTTTATGCTGAAGACTCTCCCTGGCATTTTTCTTCAGATACAGCTGGGTGGACATCTTCCGGAAAATGACAGGATAGCATGTCTGGAAACTGCTGATCTGATGTATTCTAGGAGATGGAACCTTGGAACAGGAAAGGAAAAAAAGCTGGTCTGAAATCATCCAAAATCCCAGGTGATGGATCAGGATACAGCTGGTCTGGTGTCCTCTCTGGATATGAAGTCATCTGGTAGGCCAGTCAATGGAATTTGGAAAGCCAGTACACTGCAAGGCTGATGAATGTGGGGCACCTGGTTCCTGGAATGCCAGACTGGCGGAACAACATAGGTATGGCAACGGCTGGATGGCAGCACTGGCTACCACAGCTCTGTTTTCCCCTTTGTAGGCATGGGCACATTCACAGGAAGGTCTCTACATTATGGAAAATAGCACAATGGGTCAGGTACAAGAATTGTTGCCCCATCTGGGCACTCATAATTCACATTTTGGAAGGTTTCATTGCCCTCTCCATCCACTATTCTAACAGTGCCTGTAAACAATGTCCTGTCCACTTTCCACTGTCTGAATTTTACTTGTAACACTCTGTCTCTGACATATATGCTTGTACCAGGATGCACATGTTTTATGGCCTCTTCCACTATCCAGGATTTCCTGTTTCTTTCAATCTCCTCCCAGACTCTTTGAGGAAAGGTAGGAAAGGACATCCCATAGATCTCATTCGCCTTCCTACAAACCAGTCTTTCCTTTTTACCACACTTGGTCAACTTGAGACCTCAGGCCTGATTTGGGGGTGGCCAGTCCTGTTTCTGCCAGCTACGCATACTCAATGCAATGTAAAATGGGTCTTTGACTCCTCCTCCTTGTGGGGACAGGGCTGTGGAACCACTAGTCTCTCCTACTTTCTACTCCTCTGAGGCAAGAGCTTGAGGCTGTGGATCTGCACCTTCTTCATAAGACCACATGGGTTCCCCCTCATCTTCTTCCTCGCTAAGGATCTGTGCCCAGGAGTGAGCAGTTGTCCTCACTACTGGGACTGTCCACTCTTCGCTGGGTGTGGAGGTCGACACCTCCCATTTAAGGGTCTCCTTCATTTCATCTTCTCCTATGAGACTTGGTCTAGGCCTCTATCTCCAAGGGTCTGCTAATGCTCCTTCTGCAGTGTCTCTCTGTGACCCAGACTCGGAGGCATCAGTACTTTGCTCTGCCTGTAGATCTGCACCCTCATGCTTTATGCCACACTCTGCTGGGCTTCCCCCGTCAGGCTCCACCTGGTGCTGTGTGCTGCCAACTGCAGATTCTTGAAGCTTTGTCCATGTGTGAGCCAAGTGAATCTTGGGTGCTTTAGTCAAGCCATATTTCTCTAGGTACCCAGAACAGTGAGGAACCATGAAGAAGTCCCTTCCAACCTTTAAGTACATTACACACACTCTAACTAGATATCCAGGAATTGCCACATGAGGAGGCAAACGTCCCCCATAGTAACATCTCTCAATGTCTCTCAACTTGTTAACTTCTTCTACTATCATAGCCCAGGCATGATCTGGGTAAAGGGCTGGTCCTGAAGCCATGACTGCAAAGAAAAACAAATGCTCACTGTTATTTCAAGTCCCACTTTTTTGGAAAAGTTTTTTCAAAATGGCTCCCCTGCAGCTGTGTTTACTTTGCTACCCCACCCTGTAATGGCGACAGCAGCACTTCTTCGCATCAACATTCTGTTTCTGACTCAAGCCACTGCGCATCTGATTTACACTCTCTACTGATGAAGTTCACTCAGACTGCATAAATAGCACTGGTTGCTCTCTCAGCACATTTATATGATTTCTACTGGACTTTTCATTCACTTTAAATCATTGGTCTAGCTTAAAGTCCCCTAAAGCCACAGTATTTCATCGCACAGGATTGCCTATAACTCATTGCATCTGTCATACAACTCAGAGTCTTTCACTTGGCTTTGAAAATTATACTGTTGCTGAACCTATAATTATGCTCACAGTCTAATGCTCAGAATTCTTGTTTTAGCTGATTAAGTTGACACAGTCCTTCTTTGCAAAACAATCACACTGCTATACACAGATTTAGCTGGCTGTATATTAAAATCACACACAGTTTGAGCTGTTTCTCAGACTGGTACTCACTTAATCAGTAGCTGGTTATTGCGATGGAAAATGTGGCCTACAGCAGGTCTTGAAGGCCTCTGGAAGAAAGTGGGCTGGCAGTCCTGCCGATTGTCCCTCTGAGCACCACGCTGTCTTTCCAGATGATTGATATGCGGGTTGAGCCTGATTTTAAACAGAAAAGTCCGATTTTACTAGTTTTACAACATTTTCAGTCACCGCAACGCTCCTCCTGGCAAGCCAGTTCACACTTCTCTCTCTCTCCCTCCCTCCCTCTTGAACACTGTGCAGTCACTCTAGAGCTGACTTGGGGATGGGACTGATTGCAGTCTCACCAATCACTTGATGCCATGCAAATGAGCCTCTCTCTTCTCGTACTCTTCTCCTCCATGGTGATCGTTGAGCAGGCAAAATATAAACTGCAAACCACACTTTTTTTTTCAATTGTAGCTCCTCAGTGGGAGCACCATTTTAACCATTTTTCATGGCATTTTACTTAGTGACTCTCTTCGTCCTTAGCACAAGCACTTCCAACTTCTAGGGCATAAATCTATCTTTGTTTCCCACAGTTTTCCACACTTTTTTCTGTCACACAACACTTTAAAAGCTGGCAAACATTGTAATTATGATGCAGGACAAGGGCATACACTCTCGGGCTTTGCTGCTCCTCGGTAAACAGTTGGCACAATTACAGCAGCACATAGACAGCAGCACACAGTGGGACATTTAGGTGGCACTGCTTCTGATTTTTTGGGCTACCTACTGCCAGATAGCCAAAATGCTAGACACCATCTGAGCAACCTTTCTTGCTTTTCTTCCAATGCTAAACCAAATCCCAGTGGTGTCTCCAATTTGTAACCACCAGGGGTTAGGTTGATGTTATTTTTTTTTTTTTTAACATGGTGCCTCCATTTTTGTAACCCACTACCTGGCTGCCTGAGTTCGGGGAGAAAACTGTTGCTTGGCATTTTGGCTAGGTTTGAAACTTCTGCACAGGTGCACCCAAGTAATCTGGACACAGGAAGCTATAACTGAAATGTTCAAACCAGGAGTGGGATTCTAGAGTGTGGCTTTTATTCACAACAACAACAGAATAATAAAGCATAGCTGGACCCCCATGGGGCTACACTCCCTCGTAATGCAGACTAATGGAGACAAGAACACATCTTCTTCACAACACTGTAACCCTCAGGTTCTGAACACACTGGGCTCTCAGCCCAAACTGGTGTTCATCTCTTGGAGTCCCTGGTGTGGCACCTCGGCCAGCACTGGGACATTTTGCCATATGGCATGGATATTTATTGGTGGCTCCGTCTACCACCCATGAGCACTTCCTTGCTCCATTAGGGAGAATATCATCCTCAATCCCACATCGGGGTACTTTCTGTGAACACTGGCCAAGTGCCCGTAAGAAAGCTATAGGTGCGCAAAGTAAACCCGTGGAGGTAAATCTGGTTACTCCAGATGGGGGCTGGTCTCCCACCTCTTGCTCTCAAATCCATACCCGGCCATTCATTTCAATCAACACCTTTCTTGTGAACCTCTCTGCTTGTAGAATGCTATCTCGAAACGTACATCACATTTTACACTCTACTCTTCATAAACTGGTGTCCTGGCTTGTAATGTTCTTTAAGTGGCTATGTCCATCCCTGTAGACCTTCATTGTTTCAAAGCATTTTTAGTCATACATAAACTTCAAGTACTGTACTTGGCTGTCCTTCCCTGACCCCACAGTAGCAGATACTTTACACACTGTCTCGGTGAATACAGGGGCTCTATAGCAGAGCAGACTCACCAACTGGTTTGCAGGTGCCTCAGGGCTTCTGACAAAGAAAAAACGCATCTTGGTACATCAGTACTTGCTCTACAAATCATCAGGCAGCTTTCCCTCCTACATCAGGGCCATGGAATTGCCCCCTGAAATCACTGGTCTCTTCCCCCATCCCTCCAGGGATGGGGCACTGGAACCACTTAGGGATCAGTCTCTACCACTATGTCAGGTTTCTTCTGTGTCCCTATCTATGGTGAGAACACACACCCTCTACCTCTGGGTAGCTCTATTTCAGAGCTAGACTCTGAGGGGCTGCCACCTGCAGCACACCTCCTTCACTCTCAACCCTCCTCTGCAGACTGCTTCTCAAGACTGACTACAAAATCCCCAACTTTCTAAGCTAACCCCTTGCTGCAACATTCCAATGTGGCTTATGCTGCTGCAAGGATTCTATATGATGGCATCCCTCCAGTTCATCTGTGACTGAGGACAGAGTGAGACAGTGTGAAACCCATTTAACTGGTGTCTCAGAAGCTGCCTTTCTCTGCCTGCCACTAGATCTAAATGGGATTCTTGTAACCCCGTGTGACAGGGAGGTTACATAATGATTCAGCATGCCAGGAGATACAGCTTTGACAGAGTAGAGAGGTCCCTTGGAAACACAGTCTACCATTGCCAGCTAAGGTGAGGGTGTCCTTGGAAACACTCTGTGCCATTCCCAGCTGAGGAGAGAGGGACTTGAAAACACTTTGTCACATTATCAGCTGAATACTTGAGTCAGCATGCCATTTCACTGAGGAGAGGAGATCCTTGTAAATACTCTGTGCTATTCTCAGCTGAATACTGAATGAATCAGCATGCCAGGGGATGCAGCTTTCACTGAGAAAAGTAGGTGCTTGGAAACACTCAGCCACATTCCTGGCTGAACACTTAATAAACCATCATGCCAGGCCTTTTACTGAGGAGAGAGGGCCTTTGAAAACACTCTGTGCCATTCCCAGCTGAATACAGTATGAATCAGCATGCCAGAGGGCACAGCTTTCACTAAGGAGAGTGTGCCCCTGGAAACACTCTGTGCCATTCCCAGCTGACTACTGAATGAATCAGCATGCCAGGGGATGCAGCTTTTACTGAGGAGCAATGGGGCCCTTGGAAACACATTGTGCCATTCCCAGCTGAGGAGAGGAGAGGAGAACCTTGGAAACATTCTGTGCCAAGGGTTACAGTTTTGACTGAAATAACTGAAGTTTTTCATGGGGACCTAATGTATTTATATAACTGAATCAATGGTGCTAGACCCTTATTGCAAAAATCATTTGAAGGCAGGAGGAATAGTCTGTTCCTTGATGTTGATAATTTTTAGGGACAAGAACATATTTATTGCTGTACTTTTGTTTGTTGCTTGTTTATTTAAATCTGGAACAGTCCAAGGGCCAAAGACCCATTTACATGGGTGATCAGAACAGATAACAGAGTATGCATAATACATAAACAATAACAAAAATAAATATACTGAACAAAAATTAACAGATAGTTAAACATTTACAGCTATTGCTAGCAAAAATATGTTTTTTTGAAGCTGATCTGAAGACATGTAAAGTAGTACAGACACTAGTTACACATGATGATAAAGCATTATAAACTGTAGGAAATTAATATAACAATGATCTCTGTCCAGTAGAAGTTTTCATTATAGGAATCATAAGCCAAGTACCTTGAGTTGATCGGGCTTGAGTTATGGGAATATGTTTTTTGAAATAGTACATGGAAGGAACAAGGTACCATGTTCAGGGAAACTTTCCTGTCTAAGATACCAAGTTGAAGCCAATACATCTGATCTAACTGCAGCCAATCCAAATGCTTATAGAAGTTACAGTGGTGTGTTAAATATGATAACTGTGAGGCAAATCTCACAATCTGATTCAGTAACATCTTAACCTTATTTAGCAACCTCAAACCTGCATAATGACAGAACAACATACAGTAATCTATCAGAGGTAAGAGAAAGCTCTGGGACAACAACATTCTGATGAATGGAATAAGTAACTAGTTAAGTTTATACAGATAACTCAATCTTTGGTGTACTGATTTGATCATAGTACTAATGTGCTGTTTATAGGTTAAGGATTCATCTATTAACAGGCCCTAAATATTTAAAGGTCTTAACTTGTTCAATGTTGTCAGCCCTCCGTGTAGGAAATGAAAAAGTAGTAACATCAGCCAACTTTTTTCTTTGGGTATAGAAAAACATTTTTTTCATTCAGAACCAAACTATTAGTACAAAACCATTTTTGAATAGCAACAAAATCACAGGCCAAATCATTTCTTACTTCCCAAAAATCAGGACCCCTCATGAGGATCACTGTGTTATCAACATAAAGAAACATCTGGGTGTTTAAACAATCTAATGGTAGTGTGTTCAAAAATAAACTAAATAAAAGGGGATCCAAGACAGAACCCTGAGGAACACCCAGTGGAACTACAGGTGGAGGTGAAATACTTCCTTTAGTTTTTGTTGATTGGGAGCGACCAGAAAGTAGCTCTCAAACCAACCCACAGCCTCAGAAGATAGACCCAGCTTAAGAAGTATGGACAAAAGCAGTTTATGATTTACCAAGTTGAAGGTCTTGGTCAGGTTCACTATGGTGGCCACAGTAAAAAAAAACAACCTTATCTAGGGCCTGATGGACCGCCTGTGTGAAACTAACCAAGGACATTGACTTACTATGTCCTGGACGAAATCCATGTTGTGCTGGAGTCAATATGTCATACTTGAGTAAATATTCAATCATCTGATTGTAACAGTCTGTTCTAGAATCTTAGATAAGGGGGTCAACAAAGAGATTGGACAGTATTTTATTTACATTGGCCACATCCCCAGCTTTAAATATAGGGACAACAATAGCCTGTTTCCAAATATCTGGGAACTGGCCAAGGCAAAATGACAAATAAAAAATGTTAGCGAGTGGAAGACACATAATATCAGTGGTGTTCCTCATGAACCTGAAGTCCAACCAATCATTACCTGCTAAAGGGTGAGGACTAAGTCTAATTAAATAAGAAATAACTTTGCCTCTATCACCAGCTTCGTTATTTCACATTAGGCCAAGTGCCTTCCCCCCGCTGTTGAAATCTACCCCCATTGCAATTTCGGTCAGAGTGCACTCCCAGATATGTTTATTTATGGAATATAGTCATATTTTAGACCTAGCTCAACCCATTGGGGGTAACCCTAATTTAAAAATAAGTAAAAAGCCAATCTTGTAAAAATGGCTCTCCCAGTTAGAAAATGTTAAGCTTTCTCAGGTGGTTGCTCCGAACGATTCCTGGCTTTCAGTTACTGAAACGTTGAGTAGTCTTAATATCCCCACTAAGTCTATTTTTAAAGTATTCCAGTTAAAACATTTACTAATAAAGATATTTGGGCCGGTTCTGCCTCAATGAAGTAGGAATAAGTTTAGGGATATGCTAGCTTCGATGTTTGGTAGCCCTTATTCAGTATCCGACATTTACAAAGTTTTGTATAACTGTAAATATCCGGAGGTGTTCATACCGGAGAAATATTGGGCATCATGTTTTCCTGACTCGGAGATAGACTGGGCAGCACTGTGGACAAATTGTCATAAATATATTACCCAGGATAGGTTACGACTTTCGCAGTTCCATATTTTACATAACATATATTATACTCCTCAAAAGTTGTATAAGTATGGTCTTATTGATTCCCCTTCCTGTTCCAGATGTAGGCAGGCGGAGGGCATGCTTTACCACATATTTTGGTCATGTTCTAAGGCCTCCACCCTCTGAGGAGATATCCAGCAGAGGATGGATCCCTTATTGGGCCTCTCTGACCTTTTTACTCTGGAGGTTTGCCTATTAGGAGATTACTCCTTTATTTCTGTGGTATTGAGAAGGTATTATATGGCACTAATTTCCTTGTCGGTTAAGAAGGTTATTCTCCGGCATTGGAAAGATGACGTAGATATTCCTTTCTTGGAATGTCTTAAGGAAATATTGGCTAATCTCAGGATGGAGAAAATGGTGGCCAGTCTAAGCAATAGGATGAATAGATATAAGAGAATCTGGGATCCCTTGTACATGCTGCTTGTCACCTAGTTTGTACTAAGGTTGTGTTGTTGTTCTGGATGGATTACCATCTGATTAGTTAGAGCTGTGCTGATTGGGGAGGGTGTTTTAGTAGGGAGGGGGAATGGGTATGGGGGAGAACAGCTCCAATGTATGTAGCGAAAGCTCATTTATGGTCATATGTACAACTCTGTTTATCACACATGGATCTGTTCTTATTTGTGTGAAAATTAATAAACTTTGATTTGAAAAAAAAAAGAAATAACTTTGCCGTGGGTGATTACCCTAAAGTAAAAGTTTGGATAAGTATGACCTAATATAAGATCAGCAGTTTCAAAACGATCAGTGAAATTATCATTATCAGAGCATGGTACATAATCTGATAAATTTGAGAAATATTTATTAAATTCTCCAGATAATGTTAATGGCTCATTTATTACTCCGGTAGGTGTCCTTAGTGTCTGCATAGGTGCATTATATTTTCTTCCAAGTAGGTAATTAATTAAATTCCTTGGATCCAAAACAGTCTTCCCCCTGAACTGCCTTTGTTTTTCAAAAATAAACTGTCTTTTTAAACTCCCATTCAAATACTTATTTTTATTTCAGACCTCCTTATAAGCTAAAAGAGTGGTTATGTCCCTAGTCTTTCTATATAATTTCCACTTGTGTCCCTATCTCTCAATTGTTCAAGTAACTCTGGTTTAACACACTCCTGTCTATTAACCCTGATTCTCAGCCTTCTCAGGTGAACAAAGTAGTCACAGATGGAATTCAATTGGCTGCAGAAGGCCTGCAATGTATCATCAGCAGACAGAAAGATGTCCCAAAAAAATCAAATAGAGACAAAGCTTCTCTAAATTGGCCACCTCCAGTTTTTTTTTTATATTGCTAGAATAAATATAAACTTTCAATCTGCTGTGTCTTCATGATGATTTGTACAACCTTGGCTCTCTGCAACATCCCACTCTCACAAATAGGATTAGCAAACCTGAAATCACAGCTCAAGATGCTGTCCTGCTAGGTGTTGGTACCTGACACCACAACACAATCTGAGTTACTATTAAGTAGCAATTCTGAATTTGAATAAAAAACTTTCTGAAATAATTGAGCTGTTTGCTTATAGAAATGAACTTTTAAATTTGAGTGGACAAAAATCCAAATGTAAAAAAATGTTAATCCTTTATACCCAGTATGTTACTATATGCATAATAAGTTTTAGAACCCATATGTTGGATAAAAAGTATCCTGTACTTGTCCGTCTTTACCCCCTTATGAATTTCTGCTTCACAGCAAGAATATACAGCATTTTCTCTGTGTAGGCATCACCTTTTACTTCAAGGTTCAGTGGGCCAGGAGCTACAGCTTTATTGAGGAAAGAGGGCACTTTGAAACATTCTGTGACAATCCAAATAGAATATGGGGGTGGGGGGGGGACATCCTGTGAAACATTCTGTGTCATTCTCAAATTAATACATAAGGATTCAGTGGGCCAGGGGATACAGCTTTGACTGAACTCAGGGACATTTTTCACAGTGTCCTAATGCATATACATGCTGAACATAAGGTGCTAGAAACACATGGAGAATATCATTGGAAGGCAGGATGAATAGTCTGTTCTTTGATGCTGATAATTTTAGGGACATTAGGGACATGAACATATTTATTGGTGTACTTTTTCCTTCAGTCTGCTGCCTCCTTCAAGATGATTCCTGCAGCCTTGGTTTTCTGGGGCTCCCCACCCCCACAAACAGGATTTAACAACCCTGAAATCACAATTCAGGATGCTGCCCTGGGTTACTATTAAGTAGTTACATAGATACATAGACAGTGTCGGCAGATAAGGGCCTATGGCCCACCTAGTCTGCCCATTTGAGCTTGTAAGTTCAGTTTGTTTTCCTAGAAGTCTATTTCCCCTTACCCCTGACCTCTAGAATTCCTTTATGTCTATCCCATGCATTCTTAAATCCCGTGATTGTTTCAGCCCTCACCACTTCCTCTGGCAGGGTGTTCCACTTGTCCACCACCCGTTCTGTGAAGAAATTCTTTCTCATGTTTCCTCTGAATCGGTCTCCCTCCAACTTCATCCCATGCCCTCTAGTCCTGAAACATCTTTTTCGCTTAAAAATAGTGTTTTCCTGCACCCTGTTCCTCCCTGTAAGATACTTGTATGTCTCTATCATATACCCCCTCTCCCTCCTCTCCTCCAGGGAGTACATGTTCAGTTCCTTCAACCTGTCTTCATAGGACTTGTGATGCAATCCATGCACCATCTTTGTTGCCCTCCTCTGAACCTTCTCTACCCTGTCTATGTCCTTACATAGGTATGGTCTCCAGAACTGTACACTGTACTCAGGTGGGCCTCACTAGTGTCTTGTATAGCGGAATTATGACTCTCCTTTTCCTGCTGGTGATGCCCTGCCTATACATCCCAGCATCCTATTTGCTTTTACCTGATGCCTTGTCACACTGTTTCCTACCTTGAGGTCATCAGAGATGACAACCCCAAGATCTCTTCCTGCTTGGTGCATGCTATATCCTCACCCCCAACTGATATATTGTGCCAGGGTTTTTGTGCCCATATGCATTATCTTGCACTTCTTTGTATTGAATTTCAACTGCCAAACCTTGACCATTCTTCAAGTTTCTGCAGGTCCTTCTCATTCTGTCTACACCCTCTGGTGTGTCTACTCTGTTACAGAGCTTTGTGTCATCAGCAAACAGTGAAATTCTGCCTTCTAGATCCTGTGCAATGTCACTGATGAAGATGTTGAATAGGACCAGTCCCAGCACTGATCCCTGTGGTACCCCACTGGTCACTCTTCCCTCTGTGGAGTGACAGCCATTTACCACCACCCTCTGTGTCCTGCCACCCAGCCAGTTACCTACCCACCACACTACTGTCCTGCCCACACCCATATTCCCCAGTTTGTGTAATAGTCTTCTATGTGGCACAGTGTCAAAGGCCTTGCTGAAGTCCAGATAGGCCATGTCCACTGCCCTCCCTGATCCACCTCCCTAGTCACCCAGTCAAAAAATTCAATGAGGTTGGTCTGACATGACCTCCCCTGGTGAAACCATGTTGCCTTGGGTCCTTAGTCCATTGACAACCAGATGTTCCACCAATCTCTCCTTCAGTAGTGCTTCCATGATCTTTCCCACTACCGAGGTGAGGCTGACTGGTCTGTAGTTCCCTGCTTCCTCTTTGTTCCCACTTTTGTATAAGGGGACTATATATGCTGTCCTCCAGTCTTTGGGTACCTCCCCTGTTTCCAGTGATTGGCTGAACAGGATAGCCAGAGGTTCAGCCACCACCTCTCTTAGTTCTTTAAGGACCCTGGGGTGCACCCCATCTGGCCCCATTACTTTATCAGCTCTTATTACTTCCAGTTCCTTCAGGACCCTTTCTCGTGTAAAGGGACTTGTGTCCATTTCTGCACCATTCTCACCCCTTGTACTCCTTCAGACCCATTACCCCCTCTTCCTTAGTAAAGACTGAGCAGAAATACCTGTTCAATATGTCAGCTTTACTGTTGTCATCCTCACGATGCTCCCATCCTCCCCTTCAGTCTCACTATCCTCCCTTTGTCTTTTCTTTTTTCACTTATGTACCTGAAATGTTTTGTCCCCTTACCCACTGATTTTGCAATGTGTTCTTCTGTCTGAGCTTTGGCTTCCCTTACTGACTTCCCTGCCTCCCTTTGTTTCTCCTGGTACTTCTCCCTATCCCCTTCTGCCTGTGTCTTTTGTATTGCCTGAATGCAATCTTTTTGCTTTCACTTTCTTTGCTACCTCTTTGGAAAACCATAATGGTCTCCTCTTCCTTTTCCTCTTGCTAACCTGCTTAATGCATAATTCTGTTGTTCTTATAATCGCCAATTTAAATACTGCCCACTGTTCCTCAACCTCTGATTCCTGTCCCATTCCCCTTAATGCCTCTTTCAAGTATCTCCCATTTTCCCAAAGTCTGCCCCCTAAAATCCAGGATACGTGTTTTTGTGTGGTTTGGTTCTGCTCTTTCTGTGATTTCAAACCACAATGACTGGTGGTCACTGTTACCCAGGTGCTCCCCACTGTTACCCCCATCACACTGTCCCTGTTTGTGAGCACAAGGTCCAGTATTGCCTTCTGCCGAGTTGGTTCCATGACCAGTTGTTGAGGAAGGCACCCTGGAAGGGAGTCCAGGATAAATCTGCTCTAGTTGATGCTGCTGCTGGATGTTCCAGTCCACGTCTGGTATATTGAGTCTCCAACCAGTACTACCTCACTCTTGTCTGCCATCCTTTGGATGGCTAGCATCAGCTCCTATCTGTTTCTTCCTCCTGGGCTGGTGGTCTATAGACCACACCTGTGTGATGGCTGGCCCCATTTTCCTTTCCAGCTTAACCCACAGTATCTCTCCCATTTTGTTCCTCCTGGATCTGTGTGGCCCTTATGTCATTTTTCACTACAGTGCCACTCCTCCCCTTCCTGCCTGCTCTGTCTCTTCTGAATATGTTGTAGCCAGGTATGGCCATCTCCCAGTCATGGTTATCATTACACCAGGTTTCAGTGATGGCCACAATGTCCAGGTCTGACTGTACCATGACAGCCTCCAGATCTTCCATCTTGTTGCTAAGGCTCCTGGCATTTGCACACATGGCTTTCCATGATTTGACCTCCCTAGACTGCTTCACTGTTCTACTCCAGCCCCTTCCTTGGTTGTCATTTATCCCTGGTTCTCCTTGCTGTCTGCCCTTCTGCTGAATTTTGCCCCTTTTCTGCTTATCCACCTTTTGGACACTAATCTCCATCTTTTGCACACTGCTTTGCAGAGATAGCCACTCCTCTGGTTCACTGGTTCCACTGCTAGTTCCTCAGACTCTTTGACACCCATCCCTCACAGCCACAATTAGCAAACTTATGATCATGCCTCAGGATGCTGCCAGGATAGGTGTTAGGCTAGGTATTATGTCCTGACACAGCAAATATGTGAGATATAAAAAATAACAAAACACTTACTGTTGGAAAAACTAAGTTTAATTTTATTATTATTATTTTTACATTGCAGTGGCACAAGTGTTAGCACAAATAATGGCTGGCATCACTTTACCCATGTGATCGATATATTTATTGCAGTCTTCAACTGTCAGCACTGTCCTGCAAAATAAAATTCCACTGAACAGGGCAAAAATTGACCAAACACTTTTAGAAGATTTCTGATTTTGCCAAAGGCAGGAGTTCAGAAAATTCAGGGAATCTTGCAAAATATTGCAGAATTTCTCCTGAAGTAGAATTCACAACTTTTTCAAAGCTCTACTGAGTGCCCATCAAACTGCTCACCTTCTCTGGGGAGGGGATCTGGTGCTCGGTAACACATGGACCACTAGTGATGACTAGGGATAGATGAGCCTGGGACCAGTACTAAGGTCAGATTGGCAGAGGCGGTGGACATCTGCACATCAGGGGTGGGGTCACACTTGGCTGTGGGCTGAGGTCATTGCACATTCACTTTCATCAATGTGGGAGCCACGGGGGACCACATCATGGAAATAAAAAAAAACATTGATGATGAACAGCATGATGTCCAAGATCCTTGTGAGAACCCAGCAGACCAATGTGGTGTGTAGCTCCTAGATAAGGACAAGAAGAAGAAATTAATGCATTAAAAAAACACCAGAACTGACTTTTGTGAGTTCCTTACTTGTTCCACTCAGTTTGTGGTATAAATTACTCAGTGTACCTCACCCTCTATCTACATAAGAAGAACTATATGCCAGGTTGAAAAGTGCATATCAGAGCATCTCACAGACATCTGTAGTGCCTGAAGTGACTCTGAATTTGAATTTTTTTGACTGCAGATAAGGACTACTTGGCCCACCGAGGTAATTTGGTATCATTTCAGAGACTTCCACCATAGTGATCACAGCTTTTTGAAATTTTATGCAGTTGAGCATATAAGACCACAACCAGGTGGGTGGGGGGCATAGTATAAAAATTCCTCCAAACGGAATTAAGGTGGATCTTTGCACTAGATGCTTTGGAACCCAGAGGTTTAACAAAGAGCTAGATTTAATATTTTTTTCTGTAAACCTGCGTTGCTTGCAAATGTCATAATGTACTGAATTCTGCCTTCCAGTTTTTTGTATGGATTCTATGTACTGTCTGTCACAAACTCACTCAGCCTGTCAGCCCTCTACTCCCAAAGTGCCAACCTCTGAGTGTATGATTTGTGGACAGTGAACAGAACAAGGTAATGCTCTTGTATGTTTTGTGGGTTCAAGTCACCTTAGTCTCAAGTTTTGGAGGGATTCAAACTGATAACCTCTTGTTAGCATACCCAATTATCAGGCTCAGATAATTCTGTCTTTGGGGGGCCAGATATCTTTGCCTATGGGCACCCAACCAGGTCTTTCAAATGAACCCTTAGAACTCTATGCAAGACTTTAGGGAACTCTATCTGTTTCCCAGTTTGGCATATCAATAAACCCATACAAAGTGTTAACTGTAACCTTTAAAAGCTCCACTTAAATAAAAAGAAATGTCAAGGCACTCCAGGCAGTTTCCATTTTAAAATATATCTTTACTTTAAAATATCAAAAAAGAACAATAAATACAGAACAAATATCCCAAACACATACAATCGTAAAAACAAAACAGGTTTTTAAAGTACAAACTAAGCTTTCTTAGCCACATAATATTTATCTCCTACAGTGCTGATGTTGTCCTTCTTCTCTAAGTCAGAAATAAAATAAAATGTGTCTCTCTAAGGCTTGCTCAGTTGGATAAAAGCAGTCCTGAGCCGGCCTCCTCTCTGAGGTCATTAAACTCTGTCTTGGAGTATTAAAAGTTATATTTTACAGCACAGGATGTCCCAACAAGATTTAAAAAAATAAGTGACATACTCAATTTCCTCTCCTCAGGTTAACTGGTCAGAACTGGTTTTTGTTCTGACACACACACACACACACACACACACACACACATAAACAGTTTCTGTGCTGTCCTTCCAAAGCATCCTGGGAATGTGTATTGGATCTTCCAAATTCATGTGGATCCTTGTTATCTACACGTCAAAGGTATTTCTGATGTAATTCAAGGGATCCCTGAGACACCTCTCCCAACACAGGTGCTTCCTAACAACGATTGCAAGTCAAAGGATCTCCCTGAGGGCATTATAAAGTGGATACTTTGGTTCCTGCCTTCAAAGAAAATTTAACAAAGAAATCACATTTTAAATAGCTGCAGATTTATCTATGTTCTGTTCTTTGAACTTATCCCTGTTTTTTTTTGATGTGTCAGTTCAGCAAGACTGTGGGTCTTCTGAATGCCCTTCCCTTACATAAATTATATGTAATACAAAAAAAAAATTGATACATGGATCAGAATAAGTGGTCCAAGTGTGACACTATATACTGTATGTCTTTTCATGATATACATATTATTTTCTTCACTAATTCACCCTTTTCATTTATTTAACAGAGCACTTTATCCACTGGAGAGACTTAAACATGTCCAGCTACTGTCTAACATCATGATCTGTGCTACCATCTTTCCTTAATTTGTTGTACCATATTCCCTCTCTGCTGATGTCTAGCTTCTGCATATGTGTGTCTGTGTGTGCGTGTGTGTGTGTGTGTGTGTGTCAGAGTTTGACAAATCTGATAGCCTGACATCCCCAGCTATCAGATTTTAGTCAGGGAAAAGCATTTTATATGTCCCCAGTAGTCCCGGCAAGTGCTGCTGCAGATAAAAAGAAAAAGTACCTGGCAGTGCACTTTTGCGTTTTCACCAGCAGGGTGCATCCCGAGTCATGTCTGACAGTCCCAAGGGTCAGTCTTCTGTGCTGCTGGTCATGTGGGTGCTGGTAGCTGAGACAGGTGATGAATCATGGCACTGGCAGGCTGGTCGGAGGGAGGCGCATTGCTGATGTGTGCCTAGCTACTAGGGAGCAAGCGTGCCACATACATGCCATGCAACTGGAGCCAGAGGAATTAGAGCCCGAGCTACAGGAGAAGCAAATTGGCAGAAGATAGTGATTGACAGGCCATACCACCAACGGTATGATCTGACACTGCAGGGGAAGAAACCTATTGGCCTCTGTGGTGAAATAGGGAGTTGCTGTTTCATCTGCTGCACACTTGCAATCTAATCATGGAGGAGTTAGGATCAGAGCACAGTTGAGCAAGCATTACTTTAGTGAAAAAGAGGAATTACTTGTTTTGGATTATTTCTTTGTGATACATACAATACAAGTTGTCTAATTAGTAAATTTTGTTGGTGAATATTGGGGAACAGACAGAAATAGAAGGGGTGAGAGTGGAGAGTAATAATAGGGAGGAGCTGAGGGTGGCTGCATGGTTGCGAGCCGGGGGGGGGCAACTCTGGGCCATGCACTCACTGAAAAAGATAGATCTAGTTAATAAATGGTCTCAGCAGTCAACATGATGCTGCAAGCCTGCACATAGTAAGGTGATCAGGAACCAGGACATCCTGTTGTGATGGAAAAAAATTAAAAAATAAAATGGATAAAAAGCAGGGCAAAGGCAGGCAGTGATCAGTGAGATCTGAGGGAGTAGGCAAAAGAAAGACCTGCTGCTGTGTGTGTGTGATCAGTCACAGTCAGTCAGTTCTGCACCCCCTCAAAAAATAAACAGAACTTTCAGAAATAAAGTGAAGAAAGAGAAGCAACAGACAGTCCAGCAGCAGAAGCAACTCAGTAAGCAAAGTAGAAGGAGGCTGCCTTACCTGCTGGCCTGCAGTGTGTGCCTGTGTTTTTGCTAAAAGGGGGAGCCAAAATTCCAATTCAACAAATTAAGAGGAAAAACTTGGTGATGTTTTTACTGCATGAGAGCCAGAGGAGAAGGAACTAGGGCTGGGGTTTTGTTGTGGCACTGGCACCACTGGGTGGGTGAGAGAGTGTTGTAATCACCACCACACTAGTACTGAGGGGAAGGAGAGAGAGAGAGAGAGAGAGAGAGAGAGAGAGAGTTGGTTGGGGTTTGTTTAGCCTCTTTAATTACCAAAGAAAAAGAAGTAAACTAAATAAACCCAACTTACTTCTTGCATTTTCAATAAGCCTAGGGGGGGAAAATAAAATATAAAAGGAAAAAATAAAGTACCAATCTCTATCCCCTATCCTCTATCCTCTAGCCTCTCCCAGCCACTGTAGAGAGGAAGAAGAAGGCAGGAGATGAGCTGAGTTGGGGGAAAAGGGTGTTTGTCTTGACCCCAATAAAAAAGGAAAGAAACTAAGAAAACAACTGAAAAAAATACCGGATGAGTTGAGAACAGACCAGCAGTACTACTGAGTGCAGTGGAAGGAGGGAGAGGAGAGGACTATTAAAAAAAAAAAAAAGAAATTAGCAAAATAAAAAGACAAGCAAACTGCATTTAGTGCATTTTGTGCCTAAGGCCAGGGACAGGACCAGACCAGTAGTGAGAGGGGAAGGAGGGAGAGGACTAAAGTACAGAAAAGGAAAAAAGGAAAGTAAGAAAAAATAGAAGTGAGCAAAATAAAAAGACAAACATAGATAGATAGATAGATAGATAGATAGATAGATAGATAGATAGATAGATAGATAGATAGATAGATAGATAGATAGATAAAAACTTTTATTTTTTGACAGAAAAAGTAACTTTTAGGACCAGAAAAGGCCCTGTTTATCAAAGTTGTCCTATATTAGAATGCAGTTTCAACAGATACAAAATAGCATATAATAAAATATATTACAGGAATAGTCTTAAAGACATAACTCACTCAGTTTCCCAGAATACATACAAAAGCAGAAATACACAATATACCATAAATCTGAATAGAAATGTTGTACTAAAGAATAAATATAACCATTTAAAGAATGGGAAAAGCAGTATATATATATATATATATATATATATATATATATATATATATATTGTAGCACATGTAGTGCTACCATAGTTAGGGTTGAGGAGCCATTTCTATATTAAACCCAAAATTTTGCACCTTAATAACTTTGCAACCATTTAACAGATTTGCCTGAAATTTAGAATACTTGATCAAGAATCATAGGCCTTGGGATCTGCCAAGTTTTGTACTGCTCAGATATACGGCTGCGGAGTTATTAAGCGTGATTCAAAAGCGCGCTGCTATTTTTCTGGAATTCTATGGTTGCGCCTACAGGTCGTACGGTTTGCGCGACCAGTCCAAAATCTTCAGGGAGCATGCATCTGGGGTCCCCGATGTGCCTTTTGAAGATTTCGTGAAAAAATATTAAACGGTTCAAAAGTTATTCAAAAAACAGTTTCCCATTATAAGTCAATGGGAAAAGTTAACAAAAAGTTCGCCAGTGTCGCAAATGCACTTTTTAGTGTTGCAAATGGCCCTGTTAGTGTCGCAAATCCGCCATCTTGTTTTCAGTTGGTAATCAGAAAAATGGTTGGCATTTAAAATTGTGACCCTCTAGCAACCTAATTCGTTTTGTATTCACCTAGTCGGGCCCTGAGGATGCTAGCCATGTCTTTATTTTGGGGTAAAACACCCCAGAAATATGTTTTTCAAATTTCTGGAAAAAGTTGTGCTTAAAGTAGTGATCGCACTTGCGAAAGTGTCATAAATTTTTTTGAAAGCTTTGAAATCACGACACTACTTTAGACACTATGCCCCAAATGACAGTAATTCTTTGGCACCGCTGCAAAAAGAACGGTTGGGAGTTTTAGGCTGAAATTTGAGGAACGCAGAAGACATCTCACAGATGTGCCTTTCAGTGTTGTTTTGAAAAATATTACATGGCGGCAAAGTTGCAGCACTCCAAAGTTGGACGGTTTTCCCATAGGATAACATTATGGTCTTCAACGCATTGCAGAAATCCTTTGGCACCCTGCTGCAAAATAACGGTTTGGTCTTTTTTCCTGAAATTTGAAGGGAAGACAGCCAACAGCCCACAGATGTGCCTTTCAGTGGTTTGGTGAAAAAACATTACAGGGAGGCAAAGTTATGGTGATCCAAACTTTTCTTTTTTTCCCATAGGATTACATTATGGCATTCGCCGCGCCTTTCAGGGCCCGTATTTCGGAAACGGTGTGAGATACGGACTTTTCGTTGGAAAATTTCTTAGCCCCCATCCAAATTAGCTAGGACAGTTGTAAATAATATGACTTTTAAATTTTTTTTCTTCATACGGTTCCTGAGATATAATGTATTTAGTATTCCAAGATCTCATTTTCTGCCCGATACTCATTATTATGCATACATTATTTGTACTCACTGTCTTTCTCTATGCAGGTTTTGGGGAAAACCAGCATGTGCGCTTACATTACTGTTACTGTTGCCCTTTCCGCTTGTGGTTCTGTACCGTTTCACTTACCATTGGCGTCTCACATACCATGTGCGTTATCCTTTTGCGTTTTTGCGCTTTATGCTTTCTGTTATTTTTTGCCATTTCTGTCTACAGTACTGTTTCTCTTTCTGTTTCACTTTGCGTCACCATGCCCATTGAAATTTCCATTTGCAGGCACCATGTTACTATGTGACACCACATCACATGGCAGACCATTCCCGTCTACGCCACCATGTGTTACCCTTTCTGTTCTCATTGCGCTTGTGTTGCCATATGGCCCACTGTTATCATTTCTGTTTGCATTGTTGTCCTGTTAGTATGCCACACACATCATGGAGCACGGGCCCTCTGGGCCTCGCGGTTCTTCGCCACCTATTGGTGCAGGGCCCCGCGGCCCTGCCGCTGCATTACATTCACTATTTCTATTATCATTCTCAAAATAAGGAAATTAGAGGCAAAACTCCATTTAATGCATTAGTTAGGGTTGTTCCACAGTGATAAAGTGAGAAAATTCGGTGTTAGGGTTGAAAACCACCCTGCATCCCCCCCACCTCCCCAACCGGCATTGTGGTGTGCATTTGGATCGTGGGTCCTAACTCTCACCCCATTTTCCTATACTTCTGCTTTACACATGTCATGGGGTGAGAGTTAGGGCTGATGATCCCAATGCACACCCCAATGCCACCACGCAAGGCCATCCTTATGCTTTCATTTGCTTTATGCTTTCTGTTACTTTTTGCCATTTGTATGTAATGGTACTATTTCTCTTTCTGTTTCACTTTATGTCACCATGCCCATTGATATTTCCATTTACAGGCACCATGTTACTATGTGACAAGACATCATGTGGCACACCGTTCTCGCTTCACGCCACTGTGTGCGTTACCCTTTCTGTTCTGATTCACACTTGTGTTACCATGTGTGCCACTTGTAGCATTTCTGTTTGCATTGCTGCTCCTGTTAGTATGCCACAAGACATCATGTGGCGGGAGCACGGGACCCTTTGGGCCCCACGCTCCCGCCACCGCATTACATTCACTATTTCTCATTATCATTCTCAAAAAGAAGGGAAATTAGAGGCAAAATACTGCGTTTAATGCATTAGTTAGGGTTGTTCCACAGTGACAAAAGTGAGGAAATTCGCTGTTAGGGTTTGAAACCCTAACTCCAAATTCACCCCCCCCAGCACCACACACACACAGACACACACACATTCAAGTATGGGGGAGGACCAAGTCAACACAACCAATGACAGACATCCAGCAGCAGGTGACAGAAATAACAAACCATTGTCTAAATGTACTACGAGACATCCCCACCCACCTGACCAGGTACTGCATGCTCAGTGGAGATCAACAGCAAAACTGAGGCCATGTCACCAAATGTACACATCCCTGATTGCAGCTGCACACAACGTACCACACTTAGTAGTTGCATGGCCTTACCTACAGATGTCCCCACACCAGACCACACCACTTGTAGGGCCACCTGAACAATAGAGTTCAGCAAAACCAAGAGTTGTACAGGTATAATATCTTTAATTATAACAAGGGTTTGAGAAATGCAGCTTTAATTGACTGTAAACATTGTAACAGCCTTTATGTTTAGTTTTATTAACATACATGTAGAGCCTAACTCATATGATGAACATGGTGTAATGTTGTTTAAAACAGTTTTATTATGATAGTAAATATGCCACTTCAGGTATTATGTTAATGGTCAGTTTATCACTGTTCTAGCGATGTGTGGCACCGGCTATGCCTCATTCAACATTAAACCCCTACAAGGTGATTAACAGACCATTTAACATAACTGTTGGTCATGCCTTATTGCTTAATTGTCTTTATGTAGATACTCTCCCTCTGCTAGGCACTGCAGCAGCTTTGCAACACAGTGTCCCACCCAGTTACAATTCATACACTGTCTAGCTACAGGGAATGGCTGTGAATATGAACTCATGAAGATGAACAGTGTAACTTGATCATTACAGTCATCGAACCCTAATGTGATTATAACTGACAGAGTCAATGATAGAGGATAACCCTGCTGTCCTAGTACACTTACCCCATTGTGAGTTAAATCAATACTAAATGACATTCTGTTTATATTCACACCATACCTACTTGATTCCTGTTGTACCACAATTACCATAGTTATCACTTTGATAGCATCAGTGACAGAAGGTGGCAACCCAAACAGTAGGTAAGTATAGTGCCTGAGTATGAAACAACTGTTAAAAAAATCACACTGTGTCCATAAGTGGCATAGATCACTCATTGCAACAATTGTAAATGTATTACTGTTTGAATAAGTTAGTCATCACAGATGCAATGAGATTGTCTTTATCAGGTACAACATACTCAGTAAGTGCCTACAGGAAAATCTCATCCTATATACATGTCCGATACAGGTACATCATTGTTGGTCTCAGTAGTGCTATGATATTTAGAAGTTGCTTGGCCTGATCCATGCAATTACAATGTTTCTTACAAAGAATACTTTACTGCATCTTTAGTATTGAAACACACTGAAGGTCTATGTATGTACATCAGCAGTACACCTTCATCAGTAAGAATGCATGTGATACTGGCAGTACTAATTTCGCAGCGTTGAACAGGCAATGTTTTTCCATACGCTTACATCAGCCTTCTATGTTGAGTAAACCATTGCAGTAAATATACTACTATGTAATCACCTACTAAGTGTATCACTACTTTTATCCTTGAGCATGCCAGAAAAGCTGTATAGAGAAAGACAGGGAGTACAAAAGAATGTATGCCAAATAATGACTCTCAGAACACAAAAATGAGGACTTGAATAGTAAATTGCTTATATCTCAGTAACCATACAACACAGAAAAAAAATGTAAAAGTCATATGAATTATCAGTTTCCTGGCTAGTTTTGTACTTAGCCCCAATGAGGGGGCTAAGTAACTTTTTGATGAAAAGTCCGTATCTAGCACAGTTTTTGAGATACGGGCCCTGAAAGGCATGGCGAACGCCGTAATGTTATCCTATGGGAAAAAAACAGAAGTTTGGAGTGCCATAATTTTGCCTCCTTGTAATATTTTTTCACCACACCACTGAAAGGCACATTTGTGGGATGTTGGCTGTGTTCCCTGCAAATTTCAGCCCAAAAGACCAAACCGTTATTCTGCAGCAGGGCACCAAACGATTGCTGCAATGCGTCGTATGCCGTAATATTATCCTATGGGAAAAAGTGTCAACTTTGGAGTACTGTAACTTTGCTGCTGTGTAATATTTTTTTAACAACATACTGAATGGCACATCTTTGAGATGTCGGCTGCGTTCCTTCCAAATTTCAGCCCAAAACTCCAAACCGTTCTTTTGCAGCGGGATGCCAAAGAATTACTGTTATTTTGGGAGCAGTGTCGCAAAGTAGTGTCGTGATTTGCGAAAAGCGTTCGCAAAAATTTGCCACACTTTTGTGAGTGCGACACTATTTTGTGAAAGTACTTTTTCCAGAAATCTGAAAAACGTATTTCTGGGGTGTTTTACCCCAAAATAAAGACATGACTAGCATCCTCAGGGCCCGACTAGGTGAATACTAAAAGAATTAGTTTGCTAGAGGGACTCAATTTTAAATGCCAAGCATTTTTCTGATCATTAACTGAAAACAAAATGGTGGATTTGTGACAGTAAAAGGGCCATTTGCGACAATAAAAATGCATTTGCGAAAGTGTTGAACTTTTGATTAACTTTTCCCATTGACTTATAATAGGAACTTGTTTTTTGAATAACTTTTGAACCGTTTAATATTTTTTCATGAAATCTTCAAAAGGCACATCAGGAACACCAGCTGCATGTTCCTGAAGATTTCAGGCCAGTCATGCAAACCATGCAACCTGTAGGAGTGACCGTAGAATTCCAGAAAAGGGTAAATGCATGCGCAGATCACGCTTAATAACTCCGCAGCTGTGTATCCAACCAGTATGAAACTTGGCAGATCCCAAGGTATATGCATCTTTATTATGTGTTACAAATTTCAGGCAAATCCGTCAAACAGTTGCAAAGTTATTAAGGTGCAAAATTTTGGGTTTAACATGTAAATGGCTTCTGAACCCTAACTATGGTAGCACTACCGTGCTACTGTAATATATAGATATATATGTATACAATTAATACAAGACATTTTTCTAGGATTTCATGTCTAAGACAGAAAACATAGAAAAAAAGAGAGAGGAGGGGGAGAAAGGAATAGTAATATCATCCCCTAATACTACCTAATACCCCAACACAGAAACAACAATAAAGCAGAAAGAGTTTAGGGGCAATCTACAGTCCAGGCAAACAAGCAAATGGTAGTATCACTTGATAACACCATAGCAAGCACATCTGTCTCTCCAGATTAAATCTAGAGAGTGCTTAAATTTACCTAAACTATCAATAATCCTAATTTCTGGATCTATCTCATTCCATGTTTTTGGTAAATAGAAACGTCTTTGCATTCTACTATAAATATTAATTTCTAGAGGGACTTTTAGACATCTATGTTTCAGTTGCCTCAGACTATACCTATAGGAAGTAAAGACATCAAGGGAATTCACTTCATGCTTATCTTTCCCCCCATGCTTCATAAAGGCTTTATACCCTACATGTTTTTTTCTACGAATTGCAAGAGAATCCCAAACTAGATTTTGAAGTAGAATGCAATGAGTGGGAAAAGGGCATTTCGCCACATATCTTTCCATTCTATAATATGTTTTATCCAAACAGTTCAATGATGTTTTAGAGGCAAATTGGTATATTAAGCTACCATATTCTAATGTTGGTAAGAGTAACTGAACAGCCACTCTATTTCTTGATTCTCTCAAGAGAATCAATGTTTTCCTTCTTAGCACACCCAATCTAGAGTTAACCTTTTTAACTACATTAGCTACATGTGTAGAAAAAGTAAGAGAGCTATCGATATAGACTCCTAAATACTTATAGGCCTGAGCCTACTTAACACTTGACCCTTTAGTGAGTATATATTTAATGTTCGATTGTAAGGCAATTTACCTTTTGAGTGAAAAAGCATTACCTGAGTTTTCTTTGTACTAAGAACCATTTTTGATTGTAGTAACCAATTTTGTAAAATATCAAAATCAAATTGAAGAGTTTTTTGTAAATTATCTATATTTGTAGCTTTTCTATGAGCGCCATATGATCAGCATACAGATAAATCTTACTATATTTGATATATGATGGGAGAGGATTTGTATAGAGATGAAAAATAACAGGGATCCCAGAACTGAACCTTGACGGACATCCCTAAAAGTACCTTCCATATCCGACAATGTTTCATTTATACTGACCTGTTGTGTACGTTCGGTTAAATAAGATAGTAACCAGGTCTGAACAGGTTCAGAAAGGCCTATCTGAGCTAACCTCCCCAATAATATATTGAAGTCAACCAAATCAAAAAGGCCTTTGAGAGGTCGACGAACACTGCTCCGACAGACTCCCATGCCTCAAGTCCACTTGGGATGGGACCAGACTTGTACTGGAAGGGTGGAAGGAGAGGAGAAGGGAAGGAGGAAGAGAAGTGAGCAAAATCAAAAGGGCAACTGAACCTACTTAGTTTGTGCCTATCACTTAGCCTAAGCCTTAGACCGGTTCAGGGAAAAGCAAAGAAACTACCGTCCTTACTCCATCCCCTAGTTACACAGTCTACTCTCTCACAGACCATCAGACAGTACTAGCAGTATTAGAGGGGAAGGACTAAGGAGGGGAGGCTGAGGTTGTGTTTTTTGGGGGAGGGAGAGGGTCCTCTTGGCTGGGAAAAAAACTAAAATGAAGAAGAAAGGAACAAGAGACCGAAACACAAAAAGGCAAAGTGTTGTAAAAAAAAACACCAAAAAATAGAAGCATCAAGCATTGCAACTCATTCTTATCTACACTGTCATTGTCTGAGTGTCGTGACTTACTATTGATTATTTCTTCAAACTCAGTCAACACTTATCCCAATCTCATTCCACTGCCTTCTTGCTTAACATTCTTATTTTTCCCTTTGTGTGCCTGCGCCTTGCTTAGAAAACAATAGCATAGCAAGTCTAACCCATTGCCCATCAGTAAAAATGGCACACACACCACACAGTGATTATATTAAAAAATAAGTTTATTAGTAGTGCCACAGTGCTATCTGATAACGTGGTCAATCAATCCAAACAGACAATATGTAGAAGAAGAGAAAACCAAAAACTCTATTATATTTTTTTTAAGATGCAGCAGTCTACTAGTACTTCCACAAATAAAAGTAATGAAAGTGAATCTGACTCTGAGGTACTGGATACAACTGCTGATGAGGCACCTAATGCAAACAGAGAATCCTTAGCATTAGCTGAAAAAGCCCCTGTTTCACTTGTTAAGAAGCACAGTTTACTGGTTAATGATAATGAGGTAGAAGAGAGGACAAGTAAAGACAAGAAATATGACCAAGAAAAAAGGGCCTGACTATTCCAGCCTCATTGGTTGTCCATGTATAAATAGTTGAGATATGATGACAAAAAGGGAATTATGTATTGTACACTATGTGAAAAGTATCCTACTATTGCAACCCCAGCCTTTTCCAAAAAAAAAAACAAATGTATTTGCCACAGGATCTAACAACTTTTGGATTTAGTCACTATATACAAATGAAAAGTCCAGTCCACATGTGCCATGCCAGAACCAACACATTCTGGAAAGTGGCCAACGAGTAGTACACTGTGAGATAAGTGAGTCAAAACTTTACCAAGCCTTTGCACAGAGGGAAGAGGCCACAAAGGTGAAGATGAGCTGTCTGTTTAACACAGCGTACTCCATTGCCAAAAATCAATGCCCTTTCTTGGACATTGAGTGGCTCTGTGAATTACAGGGAAAAAGTAGCATTAAGCTAGGTTCCAATTATACTAACGACAAGTGAGCCAGGGACTTTTGCAGTGTTATTTCAGCAGTTATATCCAGAACCCAGATGCAGACTCTCAGTAATGTTAAGTATGTGACAGTTCTTGCTGATGGCAGCACAGATTCCAGTATAACTGAGTGGGAAAATGTTTTCATACGGTTTGTTGAACCAAACTCAAAACAGGTTTGTACACTGCTTATCCAAGCTGTGCCATTGGAACATGCACATGCAGAAGGAGTATTTCATGCAATAATGACTCCATTGGAGTCAGTAAATCTTCCCATCAGTAACCTATAAAACATTAACAATCCAGGGCCTCTCCTTATTTCAGCGAATTTTGATGGGGCCGGTGTCATGATGGGTGAAAGAGAAGGAACCATAGCAAAGTTCTGCAAACACTGTCATCAAATAATTGTGATGCACTGTGTTGCCCATAAACTAGAGTTGGCAGTTCTTGATGTATTAAAAAAAATCCATTTGTATCAAAGCTTGAAAGTACTCTCAAGGGAATATTTAAATTTTATCACTATAGTCACAAGAAAATGAGAGAGCTCCAAGAAATTAACATCATGGATATGGATCTGTTGCACTTTCATGCATATTAAACAAGTGATATGGCTTGCCAGTAGGTCACATTCAGTACATGCAGTTCAGGTTAACCTACCTACTGTTGTACAACACCTATTTGCATCTTTGGATGCTGGTGATGAAGGTTCAAAAATGAAGGGCCTCTTAAAAGAGGTACAGAGTGTGCAGTTTGTAAAAGCGATTCATATACTACAAGATTTCCTGCCAATTTAAAAAAAAATCTGTCACTGCAGTTTCAAAGAAATGACATAGTGATACCAGAAGTTCCACAACTTGTTGAGACCTCCCTACTCCAGCTTAAGGAACTGAAAACCATGCCAGGGAAATACATGGCAGCTTTCCTCAGCCATTACAAACCTGAACAGAAATATATGGGGTATGTTGTGACAAAGAGGGGAAGGGAGGCGAAGACTGTTCATTTCCCTTTCAGAAGCAACTGCCCAGAAATCAATTTTGTGACAGATGGACAACTACAGACTTTAATAGATGCAGCAATAACGTATATTGACAACAGATTTAAAAATTTCTCAGAGGTGCCTCTCAAATGGTTCAACTGCTTAGATTTTAAGCAGTTTTATCTTCCAAGAGACCAGCTAGCGGTGTTTGGGACCTCTGAACTTGCAAACTTGGCTGAGTATTTTCATTTTTTCACAGAGGAACAGCAGGAACATATAAAGTCAGAGTATGCTGCATTTAAAACACTATTGAAATGTAACATTGAAAAACCCTATTTGCAGGTGTATGCCAGATTACTAAAAGAAAAACCACCCCAGATTACACACATTCTTGATCTAGTTGAAATATTCATGGCAATGAGTGTATCAACTGCAAAATGTGAGAGAGTTTTTTCTATTCAGAACCTAATCAAAACAAAAATTAGGACAAGGCTGGCCGATGATTCACTACAGTCTCTCCTGCAGATTACAGTAGAAGGTCCTGAACTGCATGACTTTGATCCAGATCCAGCTATTAACCACTGGCTGCTCTCTGGTCCAGGCACTCGACATGTTCATGGGCATTCTGTTGCTGATGATGTATCTTCTTCTTCTGATTTAGCTGCTTCTGCTGATGATCTTTTTGATGCTAGTACTCCTGCTCCCAGTGTTCCATCATCTTCTTCCTGGCCTAGTCCTTTATGACCATTTTGCATTCTCAACCAATGGCTTGGAAACTAATTCTGTAACATAACTCCCTCCAGTCCAATCTTTTCTAATAAGAGTTCTGCCTGCCCTAAAATATATGAAAACAAAATATTATTTTTCTTGATTTATGATGATCTTCTCTATCTCTATATCCATCCTACTGTGAAATAATAGTAAATTCAAGCCCTGCCATACCATTTAACTTATTTCTATTAAGTCGGTTGAAAATTTCAATTGCAATGCACTGGACTACCACTCAGAACTCGGGGACTACCATTTTTGCCAGGGCCACTTGCCCTGGACTACCATGCCATTTTGAAATTTGTTGATCCCTGGTGTGTGTGTGTGTGTGTGTGTGTGTGCTTGTTTTTCTCTCTGCTATTTCATACCTTGGTTTTGTACCCACCTTTTTGCAACTCTCCCTTACCCTTCTCCTTCCCCTGCATATTGTTTTTTTTTTTTTTCCCAGCCACTGGGTTGTATAATTTTTTTTCTTCCTTTACATGAACTATACAGAATGGGAAGAGTTTCAATCCCACTCTATAGTTAGTTAACTTTTTGTCAGGACCAGCAGCTCCAGATGCCAACACTATATTAGGTGCCGATGGATTTCATAGGGACTTGGTCCTCATTCCAGGACAAACACTCCACTCTGCCCTAACTCTCTAAGAAGGAATGTGTGTGCATTGCTGAGGTTAACTTTCTTGTATTTCCTAAAATGTATTCAATTCCTGTTATTGTTACTGTGTTTTGATTTAATATCTGTTTTTGACAGTACCAAGTCTTTGCTAGTCAGCAGGCATTCTACATCACTTGATGCTTTTTGTTTGCAAGGTTGATCACCTTTACTGCAGGTCTCTAGGCTATGGAGATGTTTATGTTTTGGATATGTAAATTCTTGAAATTAGTACTATGGACAAAGAAAATCATGTTAGAATTCTGATGGTTTTGGACTAAATCATGTTAAACTTAAGAAAAATGCACTTTATGAAAATGTTTATCTTCTAGGCAGGATTATTTTTTGAATTTGACAGAGCACCTTTTTAAGACTATATATGATGTTGTTTATGTTATATTTATTGTGTATGATATTTCTTTTTGTAAAACCTTTGATTGCTAAATACAACAAAGTTGACCAATAAACTTAAACTTAATGGTATTTTGGAATTTGAGTTTTTACACTCTTTTCCATTATGTCCCCTTTTATAGCCATTATTGATTCTCATGTACTGCACTTAGAATGCATTGTGGATTGTAAAGTCACTTTTTGTTATGTTTGAATTGTAATCCTGCTTACACCTGTACTGTCACTTTAATTTATAGCAGTATAAGTGAGACACCATTGAAGCTAGACTCCACCACCTAATGAAGAGGCAGTGCATAAGTGCTGGGGAGTTACTAGCTGCCAGATGTTTTGTAATAACAATTTACACTCTCTAAATTGGTGTATACTGTTTCATTTTGTGTCCTTTTGCCATTTGCCATAGCTGCTTTGTTACATCAGCACACCACATATGTTTCACTGAGCAGCACACATTTTTTTGTTTGCCTATGTCCTCTTCTGTTGCTATTGACATAAGGACATAATGAGTAGTGACCACTCACTGTCATGAGAGTTTATGCCAGTACTTTCCATTTCTTCCCCATCTGTACCAGTAGAACTAGACCCAAACATGCCAGATAGTGCTGTTTCCACTCTCTCATGAGCTTCATCTCCAGACAGTTGCACCAGTTCTCACAAGCAACCAGTCAACTCATCACACATTTCTTGGTGAAAGTGAATGACTCTGTAGGTATTTATAGCCTTATGAAGGATCTCAGAGTTGAACATGGCTGTGACTATCAAGCCCTTTTACAAACCTTTCAGCCACTTCAGCTTGCAGGTGCTCAACAAGCACAGTTGCCCCATCTTAAATCTATCTCTCTCTGTTCCTCTATATGTCTCTTCCTGGATGTTTACTGGTTATGCACTGTTGGGAGTCACCTGACTCGGGTTGGCAGTGGATGCACTTAGATCATGGCTGCTCCTCTCAAAAGGTCCATGTACTCTCACCATGGTATCAATCAGTAACAGTGACCACTTATGGTGGCCCAGGAATTCCCCAATGTAACACACCATTGACATGTCATGAAGTGGGCACTTCTGTTCCAGCAATCTAAACAGTGTCAGGCATGAGGAATTTCTTCAGGTACTCACATGCGGTATAAATCATTGATGAGAAAGATCAAGGCATTGTTGTTGTTCTCTTAGTTGGTTAGTTGCCTTTACAGAGTGATGACAATTAGCACAGATGAAACATGCTGTGAAGATAGTTTTGCTAGCCTCAGAATTGTGATGTAGCACAGATGTGATCACTAGATTCAAGTTGTGGGCAAAGTAATTAATGCTGCTGAAATTCCCATCAACAGCTGTTTTCACCATATTTGTCCTGTTATCCATAAGCAAATAACAGCAACAACAATATGAAGATTGGTACCAACTGTCCCAGTAGGCAGCATCTCTTGAATGAATACTAGGATGTTCTGTGACATGTGGTCCTTCTCCTTTAGTCCCACATTTAGAAGAGCAGACCTGGAGTGACTGCCAGATTGTGAAGGGATGAAAGGAGAGCCAGTAACCCAGGAAGAGAAGGAGGAATTGGAAACAGGAGACATAGGCTTTTGCACACAGAAGTGTGACATCAAGGGAAGTAATGCACATATTCAGCTTGTACTGCTCCAGATATCAAAAGGGCAGTGGAAAATTCCACCCACAGCCTCCGAGATTAATGCAGCAATTGCCATTTGCACAGCCTCATATATCTTTGACACTACAGTACATGAAAACATGAACCATTACAGGGTCTGATACTGTGGCTATAGGTGCTACACAAGTCTCTAAAAGCCAGTGTCTTCCTCAACAGAAAAAGGTTGCAAGTCCAATGTCATCATTTCACCTATGAGCTATGTGATGTGCTGAGCTGTTGGATGGGAAGACTAATACTTAGTTCAGGATTGGCATGCTTCCACAGTTGGCATTGACGGTGGATAAGGGGATGTTCCAGGCTTGCCAGATAGTGTGGAAATATGACAGAAATGGCAGCTGTGGGTGGTAAGAGTGCTGGAGCTGCATGGTGGACTCTTTAGGGCTGAGGTAGGGAGTAGTACCACAAATTTTTTTTTTAGGCAGAATAGTCTGAGGCATTGCCACCACCACAACAACTTGCAACATCACCAGTGGTCCCAGATGGGTCTGATGGTACCACATGCACAGATCCTGATGAAGCTTTAAAACCTGGGGATGCTTTAACTTTATGTGATTCATTAAGGAGCTGGTAGTTTAATTTGCCAGAGATTCCCCCTGCTAATAGTCATGCTGCACAATGTGCATACTGCTTTTCTGTTATTTTCTGTTATTTGCATGAAAGGCATCCTTTCATTGCTTTTACTGGACCTGCCACCACTTGTTCAGCTATGGCTAGTGTTGCCACCAGTACCTGCACCACTCTTTTGGTTCCAACTAGCCTTTCTTGTCTGAACCTGTTGTTGCAGGTTTTCCCCAGGCACCCCTGGTGCCCCTGCACCTGCTGTACTTCACTGTTCAGGCTGGGATGGAGCACGCTGAACAAAGTGTTGAAGGGTAGATTGCTGAGTTTTTGTTTTTTGTTTTGTAGGAACAGAGATATATCCTATTTTCTCCTGCCACTGCAATATTGAGAGGTTAAGGTTTTTTTTTTTTGCCACCTGACTTTCTTACCTTACACCTCTCAGGGTACTCCCCATACTGTCTCTGCCTCATCATCAAAGCTGCTTAGGTTAGCTACCTCACATGAGATGTCTGTGGGCAATTCCTCTGCTGGTGGAAAGTACTCAGCCCCAAATGAGTGTCCTTCATCATCAGCACTATCAACTTCCACAGTACTGGAGACAGGCTGAGAAACAAGAGGTGCCCCAGTAAGGGTAGACGCACTACTGGAGATAATTGTACAACTGGCTGGGCCCATAGTAGTAGTAGGAGCAAGTGTCACAGCAGCAGTACTGGTAGTCACAATGGTTACAGTCAAAGGACTAGTCTCGGTCACAGTGATAGGAAGAGGTTTGAGTCACAGTAGCAGGACTGGTGGTCACAATGGTTAGAGTCAAAGGACTAGTCTGGGTCACAGTGACAAGAGGGGGTTTGAGTCACAGTGGCAGGACAGGTCTGAATCACAGCAGCAGGAGTTATCTAGATCACAATGGCAGGAGTGGTCTTAGTCACAGGGTCAGGAGTGTCTGGCAGGACCAGTATTGCAGCAGAAGTTGGAATGCTGGTAGTTGCAGTGGATGGGTGGTGGATCAGAACCTGGTATTTATTAAGGATGAGTTGATCCTGGTATTGGTGGCAAAGGCAGGGTAAAAGAGGGCACATTCACAAAGCTAGTATCAGTGGCAGTTAATGACAATATCCTCCTAGCAGCTTTACTAGTTCAGTACTTCTGGTTTTTATTTTTCCCTGGTGTCAGCTGACATTGTCCTGGTACTGGAGGAAGCATGCTTTGATGGGATAAAAAAAAATTTTCTGTGGTGAATGCACCCTGAGCACCTCTCTGCAGTATGCTCATTCACACCTTCTGCTTGCTGCCCACCACCAGCTGCAGCTTTGCTAGGGCTTCCAGACCAACTATGTTTTAAGGTACATCTCTCTCCCATGGTACCCCACAGTAAGATTAAATGAAATTTAAAGGATATTATTATGAAATAGTATATTGATTAATCTTACTCATTGCCACACTGCCAGTGATCTGATAACTCTCACTAGTCAATCCTGATTAGCAAATACATTTAGAAGAAAAAATCCATATAGATTTCTTCTAAGGCATGAAGCCACACAATTCTAAGAATGTCTTTCCTGAGTGCACACACACTGAACACACTCACGCACACACAAAACAAGACAGCAGCTAGCTGCCCAGAAGTGGTGGGAGTAAGCTGAGCTGACAGGTCACACCCTGCCAGCTAACAAATATGGTGATCCACTCACAGATGCAGACAAGTCCATGGTGGGGCCCAAGCCTGGGTTTTTCACAGGAAGATGGCTGTGATATCAAATTGAAATTGTATGATTATGAAATATATAGAAGTAGTTAGTCTCTCACTGTGACAATCGCAGTGAGTTTACAACTCTCTCAGTAATAGTCAAGCCTGATTAATTTTTTTTTTATTTCTTCTTTGACACAAAGAGGGTTGCCCAAATTTAAGAAGGGCAGGCCCCATTATCCCATGGACAAAGTCAATAAAAGGGGAAGCTCAGAACAAAAGGAAAAGAAGGGGGGAGGAGGGATGGTGGGGCAGGATTAGAAAGGGGGGAGGTCCAGGGACAACACAGAAACAATGAGGTGGCAACAGCTAAGTGGGTAAGGAAATAAGGGGTGGGGAAAAGGCAGCAAGAAAAAGGGGCTGCACACTAAGGGAACTCACAATTTTGCTCCATAAGGAAATGAAATTACCTGTGGAAGCACATCAGTCGTAGGCAATACAATTAAGCCATTGGGCATTGAGAAGAAGAAGAGAGGAGGATGTGAATTGGTTTGGAGTAAATTCTGTGGTGAAGTAAAAAAAAGAGAAAAAGGAGAACAAGTATTCTTTACAAGTGAAAAGGACTGCAGGACAACAGTAAGAGGACAATCGGGAACCTGAGGTAAGGTGAGGTGTAAAGAGGGGGAGGCAGACAGAGAGCCTGTTTTCAATGTGTGGATGATGTACCAAGAGCACTCACTGGTTTGTTTCAATGCCTCAGTTTTTAAAAAATAGGTAAAAAGTACCCGTTGTGGTTGTTGCCGTGGAATGGAAGGTGGAAACGTTTGAGGGGACATGAAGTGTACAAGGGCGGCAGTAGCATAGCGGCTCAAGAAAAGAAAGGAAAGGGTTTTTTTTTCTGCTGAAAACAGAGCCGAAATAGGCAAGGCTGTTGGTTAGGGAGAAGTGCAGGAGGTGCAGTTTTCAATAGGTACAAGGGGGGGAGAGAGAGAAAGCCTAAAAAACTAAAAGGTGAGCGATAACGTTTTTTACAGTGGGGAAAAAGCATTGTTGAATGGCTGGGGGGAGTGATGAAAAAGCACTTACGCATGCTCAAAAGGGGGGGACAAGGGGATGGGGGCTGGCGTGTGGTCAGCGAAGGAGGCAGGCCTGCAAAAGGTATGGGGTGAAAAGCTCCATTTGGGCAGAAGAAGAGTTCCTCCGAAGGAGGTATGGTGCGAAGCGGCATGGGGAACAGATGAAAAGGAAGCGAGGGACGCTGTAATAGCTGTGGGGCAATGAGCTAGGGGGTGTTTTGGTGGTGGGGCCACAGTGGGGGCTGAAGAGCTTTGTGGTCATGAGAGCGGGTGAAGCCCACGAAAGAGGGACAGACGAGGAGCCAAAGAGCTTGGGGGCTGGACCACAGCGGGGCCAAAAGGGGAAAATAGCAGGATGCAGTTCTTTGCAGGGGAAGGAGCCAGGTATTGAAAGAGAATGTAAAAGAGGGGGAACAGGGCAGAAAAGAGAAAGAGAATGACAGAAAGGGCTCCAAGAGGCAGGGGCCTGACCGCGTGGTGATGGCGTGTGACATCATCGCCACGCAGTGCAAAAGGGAACCAATAGGCAGCCAGCATAGCCAAATGGTTAAGAGACAAACAACATAAGGTACGGGGGTAGGGCTCAGAACTGAAAAGGGGGACGTTATGCGTTATGGCACAGAATTCAGTAGGTGGAGAAGCGCATTTCATGGCCATTGCAGGAAACTGAGAAGTGAAACCGGATTTACATGCGTATTTTAAAGTTCACTGGAATTGTGATCGGTGGCAGCATGGTTTGGGGGACAAGATTTTTGTTGTTAGAAAATGGGGTACTGGCAAAAGGAGGGGGTGGGAAGAAGGAAATGAGGGGGAGCAGAGATTCGAGTTTGGGGTTACGGCCAGAAAAGGAGGCCATAAGCAACTGGGATATAGCGTGGTTTTTCAAAAAAAAAAAAGCACAGAGCCCAGTAAACGCTGTTAGGTTTAAACAGATGGGGGAGGGCAAAAGGGGACACATGGGAAAATGGCAAGGGTGGCCTGGGTAAAACATATGCCAGATGGGGAGCCAGGAATCGGCCTGGTGGCAAAGAAAAAACAAAAACCGCATATAGTGGTGTGGGCAGGTACACCAGAGAACAGTGGGGTTGGAGGGTTGTGGTTCACAGAGGGTGTGTTGGGTCCCAGGAGACTGGAAGAAAAAAAAAGAGGGGCGGGAAGACAGAATGTGGGTGGGGGTGCGGGGACAAATTAAACACAGTAGTGTGAAAATGTGGAATGCAGTGGCGGTCAATAACAAAGATTTGTCATTGTAGATACAGAATCAGGATGGCACCAAGAAAGACAAAACCCAACAAGGAGGAGTGCTTCAAGGCGGTGATGGTTTTGGTGGAGAAGGCTAATCGGCTGCTGGAGGTGGTAGAGCCCGAGAGTGTGGAAAAGGGAAAGAAGCGGAAAGGGAAGTCAGGGAAGGGTGGGGAGGCTAACAAGAGGGTACCAGTGCCGGTCGCCAATAGGGAGCCCAGTGGGGTGATTCCAGACCGGGAACCACGGGACCTTTCCGCGGAGAGACACAGACCTGAGCCATGCCTGGACCACATCCCGGGGCCAGAGGGAAGAACAGAACCAGCAGTACCAAGGTGCCAGCCGAACCTACCTGTACAAAATCTAGCACCATCACCGCAGCAAACAAGTGGTCCCCATGTAACGGAAATTCTGACGCCGGGGACTGGTCCTTCACAAACAACTTCACCAGGTAATCAAGGGTGACAGTGGAGAGCAGTACAAAAGGATATATAGCACAAATGGTAAAAAGTATGGGGGAGAGTGGCATTGGGCAATTAGAAAAGGCATTGGGTGAGCTAAGGGGGGAGGGAACGAGGTGGGGGGAGGGGCAATGGGGGTAATCAAGGGGTAAGGAAAGAATTAAGGGCTCCGGGTGTCCGACTAGCAGACCAGGTGCCAACAGCAGTGAAGGACAAGATATGGAAAGGGGAATAGGTGGATATTTTTGCATTGACAAATGTGGATAGCATGGAGAAATACGAAAAAAAGATAGCTTTGAGAAGAAAGACATGGCAGCAGCAGTAGTGTTGCTCAGAAAGGAGGATGAGGGCAAAACATAGAAGGGTAAAACATGGGACAACTGGTTCACTGGGTTTACGTATTTCATGGCCATTGTGATAGAAAAGCGTGTGGAATTAGCTATCCCCCGCTCACTTACTCCCTTATCATAAAAAATGCTTACAAGAAAGGGGGGCATAGTTGGTTACGGTACAATGAAAAATTTAGGAAGAGAATGGCGCATTTCGGGGATGTGCTGTGGGATGCCAGGCAAATAGATTTGTGGCTGGAGATTTACACGGGGTCTTCAGACACAGAAACGGAAGGGGATAAAAGGGCAGTGGCAGCAACAAAGGCTTGTTGGGGATACAATAGAGCAGCCTGCTCTTGGTCATACTGCCAATTTCGGCATGTGTGCTCCAAGTGCGGGGGGCATCATCCAGTGACCAGGTGCAGGTACAGCTGGGAAAAAGGGATGAGCAGTCAGGACAGCTCACATCAACCATCTTTTCGAGGTGAGCAGCATCCCTTTTGGGGGCAGCACTGGGGGAGAGGCATTAGGGGTAGAGGAGCAGGGGGAAAGTGGCAGACCAATCAGCCACAACATCAAGACACATAGGGAGACCAGGGAAGTCTGTTTCCAGCAGGCACGGACACCCATAAAGAGAGGAAAGTTGAAAAAATGGTTGGTGGGATATCCGGACAGGTTAGCGGCAAAAAAAATTGGGAGAGGGTTTTGAATACAGTTTTGGCTTACAGTTTAAAGGGACCAGGAAACAGACGGTAGCAAAAAATTTGAAATTGGTAGTGGGAAAAGAAGGAGTGTTGGCATTAAAAATTCAGAAGGAAATAAGAGAGGGTAGGGTCAAGGGCCCATTCATGGCTCCGCCACTACCCAGACTAAGGGTCTCGCCTTTGGTTTTGGTACCCAAAAAACAAGAGGGGGAGTATCGGGTAATACACCACTTGTCCTGTCCAGAAGGGGGATTCGGTCAATGACTCCATAGGGAAGGAGGACAGCAGAGTCACATACACCACACTGGAGGATGCGGTAAAAATGATTACAACAAAACGGGAAGCGTGGGTGGCAAAAACAGACATAGAATCAGCATTTCGCCTCTTACCAGTTAGGCTGAAAGACTGGGAATTGCTGGGCTTTAGGGTGGAGGACAAGTATTATTTCAATAAAGCCATGCCAATGGGGTGTTCAATAGCATGTGCGACGTTTGAAATGTTTAGTACCTGGCTACAATGAGTTTATCAGAGCAGATTCGGGTACCAGACGGTGGTGCACTACCTGGATGATTTCCTGTTTATCGGGAATGGAAAGGCAGAGACATAGGTCATGCTTAAGAGTTTCCAGAGTTTATGTCAGGAGGTGGGGGTCCCACTAGTGGTAGACAAGGCTGAGGGACCGAGTCACAAGACTGAGTTTTTGGGTTTGGAACTAGATACAGAAAAGGAATTGTTCCGGTTGCCTGAGCAGAAGGTTAAAAAGTTGAAGGAGGTATTGAAGGCAGTAAGAAGCCACAGAAGGGTAACGCTGCAGCAGGCGCAGCAGTTACTGGGTCACTTGAACTTTGCATGTAGAGCGATCATGCCAGGTCGAACATTTACATGGCATTTAGCCTGGGCCACGCAGGGGGCCACACCATTGGGTGGACCTGGATAGAAGAACTAGGGAGGACATGGCAGTATGGGAGCAATTTCTTCAAAAATATAACGGGCATACATTTTGGCAGGATGAATGGGTGTATAACACAGATTTACAACTATACACAGATGCGGCAGGGGGAACAGGGATGGGAGGATACCTCCAAGGAAGATGGTTCGCAGAACGGTGGCCAGTTGCCTGGAGTCAGAGGGGGATGACAAAAGACATCACCTTTCTGGAACTATTTCCCATATGGGTGGCCATGATAGTATGGGGAAGGGAACTCCGGAATAGACGGGTCACATTCTAGAGCGTCAATAGAGCGGTCATAAAAGTACTGAACAAAAAGCGGACAAAATCAGAAACGGTTATGAGAGTATTGAGCAGAATGGTGTGGTTGGGTTTGTCCTTGAACATGTCTTTCAGGGCAAAACACGTCAGGGGAGTTGACAACGTGATAGCTGATTGCCTCTCCCGATTGCAGATGGACAAATTCAGAACCTTTGCACCAGGAGAAGAGACAAAGCAGACTGCCATTCCAGATCACGTATGGTCAATTGGATTGGGGAAGCTGAGGCATTGTTCCGCAACTCCTGGGCCCCTTGGACCCTGAGAGCATAGGAAACCTCCTGGAAGGCTTTTCAAAAGTTTCTGGATGAGTGCTGTGGACAGGTAAGTGGTCCAGCAATGGGGGAACAAGTGGCACAATTCATAGTCAAGGGTTGGAAGCAGAATATAGCGCACTCGACCATGGGGGTGCATTTGGCAGCCATAGGTCAAATCTGCACATTGAGGGGTTGTGAGGACCCTACAAAAACAAACCTTATTAGGAGGATGATGCAAGGATGGATGAGGGGGAACGGGAAGAGACAAGGTGGGAGAAAGTCAATATCAGAAGAGCTGTTGGTAAGGTTACTGGAGGCACTAGGCCAAGTGTGCATGTCTAGGGGGGAGAAGGTGTTATTTCGGGGGCTATACACCACCATGTACAGTGGGGTCTTCAGGCTGAGCAAGATAGTGGGCCACAGTAAGAGGACGGAAGTGGGGGTTTATGATGGGAGGACATGGAATGACGGAGGGAAGCCATAACAGTGAAGTTACGGGAGTCCAAAACTGATCAGAAAAAACAAGGGAGGAAGGTGTGTTTGTGGACACACCAAAATAAATGCATATGCCCAGTGGCGGTGCTGCACTTGTACGCGGCAGACCGAAAAAGCCAGGGTAATGGAAAGATATTTATACACGGGGATGGCGGGCCAGTTTCGGGGTACCAGGTGGCTGCGGTATTAAACAAAGTACTCCGGTTTGTTGGGGAGTCAACAGAGGGCTATTCCTCGCATTCATTTAGAATTGGGGCAGCATAAACAATGTATGCACAGGGCAGAGGAGCTTAGGAGATTAAGGAGAGAGGAAGATGGTCATCAGGATGTTATAAAAAATACATACGAGAATTACAATGCTAAAATGTTTGTTTTCTCTCCCATAGCAGGTGCATCAAGAAAAGAGAAAAGAGAAAGGGAGGGGGAGGGCAGGGACAGATATTCATTCTTTGTGTTTTCGATTAATCAGGTACAGCTAAGAAGCATGAGGCATGGATTTGTGGGCACTTTTTTGTGCATTGGGCAGAAAAATGGGCAGCCTGGAGACAAAGGGGAAAACAGCTGTACCTGGATATTGACACAATAAGGCTGGTGTGGACAGGCCAACGGGGCATGAAGTGAGCACAGCTACTGCCGGAGCTCAGGGAAATCAGAAGAGATCATAGGCGACCAGACCTGACTGTGGTACATCTTGGGGGCAACGATTTGGGAACAAGGCCCTGGTTGGACATTTTTTATCAGATAGAACATGATGTTAAAGTAATAAAGGAATGGTGGCCAGAGGTTACTCTGGCATGGTCAGACATCACGCCTCGCAGGGTATGGAGGCAGGCAGTGAGCCACAGGAGCATAGACAGGGCCAGAAAATGTATGAATTCAAGAGTAGGGAGAGTATTTCACCAAAATGGGGGAATGGTGATAAAACACGGGATCACAGAAGGGGTAGACGAGTACTACAGAGGGGATGGGGTGCATTTGTCGGGTCTCGGCCTGGCCATGTTCAACACCAAGATTTCAAATGCAATAGAGTCATGGCTGGTACAGAAATAAAAAAAATAAAAAAGAGAAGTGGGGCTGAGGGGAGAAGAAGAAGAAAAGAGGGGGAAGTCCACCGTCCATCACAAGCTGGAGGTGGACTAGTGGAAAGAAGAAGCAGGGGCACAGTGTGTACGCCCATGCCCCGGTGCAGGATATAAGAATAAGAGGCTAGGATACTCCCCATGATGTACATCGGGGGCAGCAAGATTGAGAGACCTGGCTATTAATTAAGAGAAAAACAATAAAAATGATATAATGGATGTACAAAATGGAAATGAAAAATTGATGTACATATAATGTGGAATATGAAAAGTGTAACAAAGTTGAAAATGGTGATGATTACAATATATCAAATCAGTAAAATTATTGCCAAGACTGAGCAACCTTACACTACTGGTCCGTGTATTTATTGGCGGGGTTCTGGGGACAAAGTTACAAAACGTACAAAAAAAAATAAAAGGTCCCTAACAGCTGAGCTGACTGAACTACACAGTTACAGTATGTGAGACACTACAGTATACTATACACACAGACAGTAGAAAAAAATGGCAGTCATGTAGAAGTTGTGATGCTGGGAGGGAGTTAGCTGAATCTGCCTCTCTCACAAAAAATAATGCATTGATTCAGTTCTTCACTTCACTTCATGTCATTGCACTTCACTTAGATTACAAATGCTGATTAACTTACTTTGCCTTGTTCTTTGTTTTGGACAAGTCCTCCAAATGAGTTATATACAAAAATCGTAAATTGCTATTTACTAAATAAACCAGTACAAAATCTCCCTTTTGCATTTAAAAAAATTACAGTTTTAGCACACACACACACACACACACACACACACACGCACTCACACTGTGTGTGTGTGTGTGTATGTGTCTGTCTGCTGGCCTGTGACCACCCTTTCCTGCCTGTTTCAGAAAGCAAACAGCCTTTCTTTAGTTTTATTTTCTTCTCACTCTAGCTCCTGATAAAAATACCAATGTTCACACTGCAAATGTACAAAAAATTATCATCTCAGCTTCAGATTTAGAAAGGGAGCAAACACTGTCAAGATTTCTGTTTTTTGTCAAATTGTAACAAGTGGATGAAACTAGATTGATTTTTCACAGCAGCTCAGACATCTTTCTCTCTTGCCTATAGCTTCTGTGAGTGCTGGTTCACATGAGCTGCCCTCAGTGAGCTTCAAAACTGTCCTCTGATTGGGCAGGAAGTCTCAGGAGATCTTGAATTCTCTCTAAATAGCAAACCACCTAATATCCATCAATAACAATGATTATTTGTTTTACTTCTTTACCATCCTATTAGGGGAAATACTTTTAATTACTCACACTCCTCTAGTCTTCTGTCTTTCTATTGCTGAAGTGTTTATACCAACTGGCTATCCCCAGAGCACGCATCAGGTTTGGTGAGTTATCATTCTCCTCCTCCTCTGCCACAAAGCTGTGGAACAGCATTCCTTTGTCTGTGTGACAGGATCAAGCAGCTGACACCTTTAGTCAACATCCCCATGATTATCTGATGCAAAGCTCCCAACGTGCCTGTCCTAACCCCTAACTTTGCGCTTCCACTTTCCAAAACCAACAATGAGTACTTTGCTCGCTTTTCAGAGAAATCTCTGTAAAACCATATTGTACCCCTCTTACGCATTATTAGTTGTATGTATTTTTATGCCTTCATCATAACGTAGTGACAGCCATTATTCTGTATGTTTCTCTCAAATGTAAACCTGCCTTGTATCTTTGTCAACAGTGTATTACCAGTGCTGATATAACCTTCCTGGTCATGCCTGAAAATAGGCAAGTGTTTGCATAGTGCACCGTACTCAGTCACCAAAAACTAAATAAATAAAAATAAATAATAAATGTATTTTCAACTTGTACTTGAGCTTATTGCATTGTTTTCTGATAACTGTTTGACACTCTTCACTTTTTTCCTGACATCTTTAATTTTTGCAATTAATCCCAGGTCACCACCGAAAAAAGGACATTGGCCTACATTACATTCATGAAGGTGAAAGTAGCACAAGGTGAATAAAGAGACCACTTTCATTTCTACACTGCTACAGGATTCAAGAAATAACTGCTAGCAGGCACTGTAGTTGTGTTCCTGAACCACGTGGTACAGTTTTGCAAATAACATATTAATGTTCATGCAGTCATTAGCTTGTTAGCTGGGTTGCCAAAGATGGCATCACAAGCATTACTACATAGGAGCCTAGAATAGTGCATGCACCATGTGATTCAGAATGAGCAAAGAACACAGCACAGTCACCCAGTAGGTACTAGTCAGACTATTTCTTGGATACCCAAGGCTGTAATATCTTGTGAGGTCACTTGACTTCTTGATCTGGGAACCAGAATAACACCAGTTCAAATAGACATGCTAGAACCAAATGATCACTGTTTGACCTTGGGCAATTAACTTAACCTCCCAGTGCTCCTGACCACCCACTGGTAGAAATGGGCAGAGGCAGGACCCACTATAAATGGTATGCTGCATCTCAGCTGGGATCTTCTCAGTGAATAATTTCTAAATAACAGGAACTAAAACAAACCTCTGCATCCACTTTCTCCTCCTCATGTGCTGGTTCCAGTGTGTAGACAGCCATACAATTGCCATTTTGTGGCACTACTGTATCCTGGTGCAGTCTTCCACTATATAAGGGGTGCTTGGGAACCTAATATTTTTGCAAAACAGGAACAGCATACCATTTGCTTCCTGAATGCTGTGCTACAGTGTTCTGATGGTGTGGCTGGTATTTTTATCAAGGCCATGCTAGTGAAGGTGGCTCTGTTTACTGAAGTTTTGTGTGACACGGTGGCTTCATCCCACATGAGGGGCACCTTGTGACATGTTTCGTTACTGTGTGTTTCTGCTTTCATTGGCACTGGTGTCTTGCACTACTATCCTTCAGCTGGTGGACCTCTGCAGTTAGCATGTGCTACAATGTGGGGCTGGAGTACTGTTGTGCCTCTGTTAATTGCTGCTGTTGCATCCCAGGGCTGTTTCCATAATCACAAAGTATGAAACAGCACACATTACCTGAAGTAGCCTGCATTTACTATGTAAAGTATTGGTTGTTTCACGAGTCTAGTCCATTATCTCGGTGATCTCATCTGGTCACCAAACTCTAACAAATAAATCCAACAAATAATTCAGGGACATCTGCATTATGAAAATCACTATAAGCCATAATATGAGTAGCATACTACTCAGGCATGTCCATATCATAATATTATTGCAATAGTTTTTTTTTTTGTCTCCTTGCCTAATCTTTTGCATCATTATAAAATACAGAGTCGCTTATACAAATCAGGTGAGCATGAATTATACATGGCTACATTAATATTTATGCTGTAATGCTTACATACATTAATTTAAAATAGTTTGCCGTTATTGCTTTTTACTTCATACTCATGTATTTTTTAACATTTTCCTTCATGAAACGTACACAGCTTTGTATTCTTTTACATAGTATTACCCACTTTGGAAAAGTTAAGTGTATTAAATTATTTTACCATTGTTCAACATTTCCTTTTAACCTATAGTGCATTTTCAAGAGTTACAATAATACCTGTAGCAATAATTTCTGTGATTCTTCAGCTCTGCATGAAAATTAGATGGCCTATTTGGAGGTGGAAAGTGAATAGTTTGCAAATTGCAAACATATTTTCAAGGTGCTTGAAAATACACTATTTTTATAGAAAAGCTGAAGGTGCTGAATAGCTTTGAAAGGGCTATAACTGGCAAGTTATAACATAAACAAGAATTACTGCATTTTCAAAAGCACCCTGAGCTCCTTATAAAACTTGTGTAAGTGAGAAGCACATCCAAAATAGGAGCTGTGAGCCAAACCAAAATAAATAAATTGTTCATCATTATTGTTGATATTGTTGAGACCATATGTCAGAAAGGATTATATTAAGTGTAGTAGTCACCACACTTAGTTATTTCCTAAATGCTAATTCAATATAAAATAAAATCTGCTAGCACATCATTTATTTTTCTTCTTCATAGGAATTTGCAAAACAAAGTCAGTGGTTCATTAATATTTACAAAGGATCTGTAATACTGGGAGACAAAAAAGTTGTATCTTAATACAATAAAATATAACTGGATTTTATTTTACAGCTGTTATATTTGTCATTTAGTACTGCAGTGAAACCAGAACTGCAATGTGGACATGAGGCTTTTTGCACAGCAACAGAAAGCCTACAAATCCAGTACTGTACCTATATTGAGGGCAATTGTGGAGAAACAGAGTTTTTATACTGAACAATGGGTTTTAGCTCTTGCACGCATCCAGAAAATCATACCATTCCAGCTGCTTACTCTCAATTGCAAGAATTGCATCTACTGTTTACACAGATTATCACATTCTTCAATCAATAGGCTATTAGGCATTAAAGTTCAACATCAACCAACCATGAAATGATATGGACTTTCTTCTTTGAAGACATAATCATTGTGGCTGATGGGAAGCTCAATTTTCTTAGACATCCCATCAAAATAAAGACAATTCGACCTTATAGATGTGTTTTCAAGTAATGAGAATACTTGGTATATGATCATACAATTTCCCTGAAATTTTGCACCATTGATTCATATCATTTTGCCACTTTTGCTATGAGAAGAAAAACAGCAGCGTGTATCCTTGACAGCATGGCATAAACTGACTTCAAATCTCTTTGCAATATTCAGAAACTGCAATGGACAAAGATGCTGTTAACCACATTTAACACATACATGAATGAAAACAGCTTCATGTTGCACTTTTATTAATGGTGCTAATCCTAAATACTACAAATTACTATTGCTAACATTTATAATAGTTTATTTAACAGAATGGGAATACATCCTTTTAAGGGTGAAAAACTGTGCAGCATTCAGTATTCAATTTGCATATCTCCCTGTTCTCTCAACATATATGACTCTCTATTTTTGTTTCTACCTCCCTGTTCTTTAAAGTTGCTCTGTATGTAGTCAACCCTTCCGCCATTGCACCACTACTGGTGCTACAATTAATAATGCCTTTGACTGTAATCAGTCAGTAGCTGATGTGAATATTGTTGCTTACTCAAGTTGCTCCTCCATATATTTGTGGAAAGAGTTATACAATTAGTAGTATCAGGAGACACTGATTATAACCAATGCTGTCATTTGTTGAGAACCTATACTGGTGTGGTGTGAAGTGCGGCATACACAGCTGGTTTTAAAGACCAGGAAAACAAAATAAACAAGCATTTGTCAATGCCGAATGTTTGATTGCTGGCATTGGCATTGGTGGGATGTGCCTTTGGGTCATCAGGCATAATGGCCTTGCCATTTCACCACACCCTACCCTGCAGACACCGTCAAGTGTCACGGTGTGCTTTGGGTCTTTGGCCCTTATGGTCACCCCATTCCATCAGGAAATATGATGAGATGGATGCAGTATAGGAGAATGGGGTGAACTTTGGGGCCGAAGAGTCCAAGGCATGCCTCAATGCCTCTTACTGGCTGCAGGGTGTGGGTGGGTTGGAATGGTATGAGCATTACAGGAGACAATTCCAAGTCACATCCCTGATGCCTGTCAGTCTCTACAGGGTGGGGTGTTATGGTCGGAAACCCTAATGCCTCAGGCATTCATTGGTATTTTCACTCCAAATTTTCATCATGGATTTTTTGTGACCCCCACCTTATGAACAGTGGCAATATCAGTTCATTAGCCGAAAGTTAATTTTGCACAGTGACTACGGCATTTAGCACCACAGGTGTGAAAACACATTTTGAACAGGATGTGGAAAATAACAGCTGTACTGTTCATTGGGAGGTGTAAAAAATGGCAGTGTTGAAAATCTGCAGCGAAAATAGTAAAAAAACTGGTGAAGTCATGAGCATGCATAGAAACTGCGCAACGCACACCCTTAATGTAATTAGTTTGGGGATTTTTTTACAGCTGATTGTCAACACAGGCATTTTGGGACCTACGTTCATGAACAGTGTCACTGGCATTTTCTTCATCTGTTCCGAACAGTGATTTCCCACAGTGACCATGCATTTCTGCACATAAGTGTGAAAACACATTTTGGCGATGTTGTGAAAAATTAGAGCTGTACTGTTCATAAGGAAGTGTGAAAAAATGCCAGTGGTGAAAATCTGGGCTGAAAATATTACATCTTCATGAACTTACGAGGGTGCATGGAAACAGCACAATGCTCGCTTGTGACACAGTCATTTTATGGACTTTTGTCACCAAACTTTCAGCATAGCCATTTTAAGACCTCTGCTCATAAACAGTGTCACTGAGATTTTCTTAATCTGTCCCAAACATTGATTTCGCACACCGACTGTGCCATTGTGTGCTACATGCGTGGAAACACATTTTGGGGGAGATTTGAAAAATGACAGCTGTACTGCTCATAAGGAGGTGTGGTAAAATGGCAATATTGAAAATCTGGAGTGCAAATACGAAAAATTTGTGAACTTACGAGCATGCATAGGAACTACGCAATACACACTCATAAAACAGTCATTTTTAGGAATTTTTTCACTACATTTTCAACATAACCATTTTAAGACCTCTGCTCATGAACAGTGTCACTGTGATTTTCTTAATCTTTCCCAAACATTGATTTCGCACACTGACTGTGCCATTGTGCGCTGCATGCGTGGAAACACATTTTGGGCAAGATGTGAAAAATGACAGCTGTACTGCTCATAAGGAGGTGTGGTAAAATGGCAATGTTGAAAATCTGGAGTGCAAATATTAAAAATTTGTGAACTTACGAATGTGCATAGGAACTGCACAACATACGCTCATAAAACAGTCATTTTTGTGAATTTTTTCCCCAAATTTTCAAAATAGGGTTTTTGGGGGGCCTACCTCATGAACTGTGACACTGTACATCTGTCCCAAAAGGTGGTTTCATGCAGTGACCGTGAAACCACCTTTCAGAACTGAATAACAAAATGACAATGTCAGAATTCATGAGGTGGGGTCCCAAAAACCCCATGTTGAAAATTTGGTGAAAAAATTCCAAAAAAATGCCTGAGATATGCAACAAAGTTGAAAAACCCTATTCATTCCATTATACAGTTTACAGGCATTTCCTCAGTTCGCAGTCGGCTTTGAAGAGTGTAGACGTGTTTGAGGTCCACCGCAGATCATCGCGCCAGACTCCGCAGGTAAGTATGGGGTGAGGGGGGTGTGGGGAGGTAGGGTGCTCAGAGGTTGGGTGCGGGTGGGGAGGGGGTCAAGACAGTCAGCGAGGGACCAGTTTTTCTTTCTAGGTTTTTTTCCTTTTAGGAAGAAGACGCAGGACATTTGCCATGCTGGAGTGGGCTCCCAGCATGGCAGCTGGAAGTTTATTTTTGGTGGGGAGCCAGCAGAGCTGATGGGAGATTGGGCACCCCCATCAGCCATAGAGAGGTTTGTCATGCTGGGGTGGGCTCCCAGCGTGGCACCTGGAAGTGTGTTGGGGGGCAGCAGACGGATGTTTGCCATGCTGAGGTGGGCTCCCATTGTGGCATTCGGAAAGCTGATTGGGGGGGCAGTGGAGCCGACAGGGGATTGTGCACCCCATTCAGCCTTACAGATTATTGCCATGCAGGGGTGGACTCCCAGCGTAGCACCTAAAACTCTGTTGGGGGGAGTGCAGTGCAGCCAAAGGGGGCTTGGGCACCCCCATCAGCCAAACTGTGTGTGTGTGGGGGGGACTGTATGAGCATGTTGGGGTGGGCTCCCAATGTGCTACTTGTTGGGGGGGGAGCTGTCTATGATAGCTCTTTCACTGCAGTGCCAACGTGTAGGTACTTTGCATTCTGCCGACGTCAGTATGCAAGTTGCCTACACACTGTGGTTCTTTCTTTCAACTATATGCTGCTGCTGCATTTGCAAAAGCTGTCATAGACATCTCTTACATTCAATGGCGTGGTGGGGCCATGCCTACAAAAGGCTGCAGGCCATTGGAAGTAGGGAGGCATACCTACAAATTCTCGTATGGTGGCACTATGTTCCTTGCACATGCGTGCAAGCAAACATAAAAATGGATGGAGACATACAGTTTACAGAAAAATAACAAGGAATAAGTAAATGTGAGTTTGGAAAGCTGCTCTATGCTCCTTCCCTTTAAAAGTGAAGCACTGGATTGGTCTGATGCAGTAGATGTTGTGTAACAGCATGCCTTGCCATTGTCTTTGGCTCCCTCATAGAAACATAGAATGTGATGGCAGAGGGGGATCCCAGGATCCATTTAGTCTACCCAGATAAAAACCTACCCCCTACCTAGTTGCTTAGCTTCAGACTAAACCTTTGTCCCTATCCCAGACTCTCTTGAATACCTCTATTGTCTTGGAACTTACAACCTCTATCAGGAGGCTGTTCCATAGATCAACCACCCTTTCTGTGAAAAAAATACTTTCTCACATAGCCCGTGAACTTCCCTCCTCATAGTCTCATGTTGTGACCCCTAGTTCTTGAGGAGCTATAGACCTGAAATAAGTCCTGTGTTTGTACTTTGTTTAATCCTCTGAGGTATTTGAAGGTTTTAATCATGTCACCTCTGTCTTTTCGCTGTTCAAGGGAATAAATGTTGAGTTCCCTTAATCTAATTTCTTGTGACATTATACACAGACCTTGGACCATCCTTGTCACCCTCCTCTGTACTGTCTGCAACCTGTCAATGTCCTTCATGAGGTGTGGCCTACAGAACTGGATGTAATACTCTTGGTGGGGTCTCATTAGTAATCCGTATAGTGGCATAACCACCTCTCTCCTGCTTGTAATGCCTCTTCCTATACAGCCCAACATCTTGCTGGCTTTTTTTGCCACTGTTTCACACTGCTTGCTTACTTTTAGGTCATCTGCTATGCTGACTCCTAGATCACACTCCTGTTTTGAGGCTGACAGTTTCTCTTTCCTCAAGTAGTATTCTGCTCCCTCATTTCTCTTCCTAAGGTGATGACCTTGCACTTTTTCACTTTAAAATTTAATTGTCACATTCTTGACCACTCCTCCAGTGTGTGCAGGTCCTCTTTCATGGTACTCACCCATTCAGGAGTACTGACCCTGCTGCAGAGCTTTGTGTCATCCACAAACAGATATATCTTGCCCTTCAGCCCCTCTGCAATGTCACTAATGAAGACATTGAAGAGTATTGGTCTAAAAACTGATCCTTGTTGCACCCCACTAGCCGCCTCCCTCTCCCCTGACAAGCTCCATTGACTAACACTCTCTGTGTTCTGTCGCTCAGCCAATTTCTCAACCAAGATACCACTGTCTGCCCAACTCCCATGTTTCCTAGCTTGTTTAGTAACCTTCTGTGTAGCACTGAGTGAAAGGCTTTACTAAAATTGAAATAGACTACATCCAGTGCTCCCCCAGATTCACTACTCTAGTGAACCAGTCAAAGAACTCAACCAGATTTGTCTGACAGGATCTTCCCACCACAAAGCCATGCTGCCTAGGGTCCTGCTGGCCACTGGCTTCAAGGAATTCTAAAATCCTCTCCTTGAGTAGAGATTTCATGATCATGGTCAGGCTGACTGGCCTGTAGTTGTCTGCCTCCTGCCTGCTTTCTCCTTTATGGAGAGGAACCACCACTACCCTCCCCCATTCTTCCAAAACCACCCCTTCTTTAAAAGATTTGTTGAAAATTTCTGCCAGTGGTACTGCCAATTTCTCTCTAAGTTCCTTTAGTATCCATTGGTGTATTCCATCCATACCCCTAGCTTTATCAACCTTCAGTTTATTTAATTCGTACATAACCCTTTCCACCGTTAACCGGCTTGTGTCCACTGCTGTATTCTGGATGTCCTTTCGTTTGAGGTCTGGCACTCTGCCATCGGACTCCTTCATGAACACTGAGCAGAAGTACTCATTCAGAACATCCTCCTTCTCCCTGTCTCCTGCCATCCACTTCCCATCCCTTTTGACATGTCTTACAATTTCACCTTTATTTTTACTTTTTTCACTAATAATGCAAAAAAAGTCTTGTAGCTACCTCTCATTCCCTGAGCTATCTTTTCCTCTGTTTGTGCCTTTGTGGCCATGATCACTTACCCACTTCTTTCAGTTTCTCCTTATATAATAACTTATCTGTCTCGCTTCCCAATCTCTTACAATTCTTGAATGCTTTTCTTTTCTATCTGACTATAGCTGCAACTTCTTTGGAGAACCAAAGTGGGTTTCTCTTCTTTGATTTGCTGATCTGTCTTGTATATTTTGTCTTGGCCATTGTTAATGCCTCTTTTAAGCATTTCCAGTATTCTTCTACCCCTTCCCTTGGCCTATGTTTCAGAAGATCCCCAAGGTGGGCTTTCATTTCCACAAAAGCTGCTTTCTGTAGCTCTCCACATTGTCAATGGGTAACCATTAGGTCCATTACAGATGGATATAGTGCACCCCTACCAGAGGAATGGCACAACTCAAGACTTACAATGTTGGGCACCTGAGGATTTCTTGCACTAATGGCAATTCACCAGTTAATCTGTGCCATTCAAAGGGGACAGAGCTACTTTTCTCTTCTCTGAAAATTTCAAGATTCAAGACTTCAAGATTTCTTTGGGACTGCAATTCTGCACAGCAGGTTGGGGTTCCCTGTTTCCAGGGGGCACCCATAAATTAAAATTGTGCCTGTTAAGCTACGACTTTCACATTGAATAACTTGCATTCCCAATTTCCCTATGTGAGTCGGGAGCATTTTTAACTACCTTAATTGGGTATTTTAATGGTCTCCGATAAAAAAAAAAATAATAATAACAAGTCAAGGTGCCACAGGTAAGTACGACTTTATTTTTTGGGAGTGCAGGATCTCTGGGGGTGTCCCTCTGCTCTAGCATCAGTTCATGTTTCCAACCTCTTCCCTAAGCTTCAGGTTTTGTGTTTCTTACTTTTTTTTACAGTTAATGTATGATTTTGATTTTTAGTGTTTTTTTTGTTGTTTCTGTGAGTCTTAACCCAATAAGATAATGAGGCTGATATATATTATTTTTTTAGAGCTCACAGGCAGAGGGCTGCCTCAAGCCTATTATGTTATTTAGAACTCTTGTAGCAGCAGCATAAAGCTCATCAGGTCAGGGGGGCCCAATCCAAGCATGTCCAGGTGCTGCGCTGCGAGCTTAGGCTGTGATAACTCATGTGCTGGCAGACCCTGACCCTGTCTTTCTGAAGGTCAAAATGATGATTATGGGGATCTTGGGGAAGTTCCTGATCTTAAATTAAAATTAAGTTTAAAAAAAATCAGGCATGATCACCCCCCCAATTCATAATAAGTCCTTGTCTTTTTTTTGAATAGCTGAATCATGTAGTCCTTTACAGCTCAGGAGATTAGTGTGCAGAGCCGGTGGATGTTAATCCGTCTCCATCTGCATCATCTCCAGCTACTATGTGACCAAAATTCTTGAGCAATATTGGGCAGGTGTGGATAAAAAAGAAGTGTCTTCTCTTCCATGCCATGGTTTTTCCTTAAATGTCTCATGGGGGGGTCCTCAAGTGGAAGACAAGGCTGTTTGTATTCCTGAAACAACACTACCCTACCTATAGATGACCCTGGTCCTATCAGTTTTAGCATGATTCAGCAGGCCCCATGTATAGAAAGGGTTTCATCTCTATTAGCACACAACAGTGGTGTGCCTTGTGCATATTATATTGGCCAGAGCGTTCAACATATGAGCCACTACGATGGTCAGTTTCATTTCACCTTTTTCCTAAAGGGTGAGCCTGTTTTGTAATCCATGGCCATGGTTCCACCTTTCAACCATTTTTTTACGTGAGATTTCCAGGCCAGACCACACTAAATGAGATGACCATGAGGGCCATGGGGCTTATTATTGGGTCTGATTAAATTTCGTAGCTAACCTGTTGATCATCCCTTGTGGGAGGCTTATGGCCTGATTCTGCCCTGGAGACTATTTAAAAAGTGTAGAATACCATAACCCAGTGGGGTCATGGTAGTGGCAGGCACAGACAGTTCCAAGGGGATTTCCATTCCCTGGGAAATTGTCTCTTAGAAATGGAAGAGTCTACTTGGGTAACCAGGTTACAGTATCACAAGAGCACTAGCCAGACTCCATGCAGTAGGCTCAGCATCACAAGCATTAGTAGATTACAGATGTTTTTATCAGATGGACCAAAATAATATCAGATGCCTTATTAGAGGTCACTTCTCTGCTCCAGTTTTCAAGGGTGATGGAAAAGCTGGATATCATCAGATCTCCTGGCTTTCTTTGGGTCAGAGTACAGGTCCCGATATTCAATGAGCTCAGGGGTCCTGTTAGTTTTACTTTATGGGCTCCAGAAGTCTGGGAGTTGTCAGACTTCTTAATTCAAGAGCCTGTACCTTTTTTGTGCTCCACAATTTTTTGGAGTGGAGCCCTGGAGATCATTCACTGGGCTGCTCAGGAAAAGGGCTTCTTTCTTAAATCCCAGTACATTTGACTGATGTCTGCAGTCAGTCTCCCTATTTCAATCCTACTCAGAGTATTTCAGGTTTTGATACTGGATCGAACCTCCAGCATAGCTCCAGCAAGCATCAGCTTTTCTGAGTTAATTCAATGTTGGAAATCTGGGTGGCTTAGATCCTGAGTGGATGACCTGTTTATTCATGCAGTAGGCTGGTACTCAGCACTCTGGATGCCAGAGTCACATGGCTAAGGGTGAACCAGAAGTAGAGCCCCTCTGTGCCATATTAGACCTTGGTTGCTTGGTGATAATTTTTTCAGCACAAGGTCAGGAAAAGTTTTGCAGCCTTTTTTCCCCAGATGGTGATTTTGTCAGTGGCCCACTGGCTCAATGATGTCAGGCCTCAGGATAGACATAGATAGTTTTAATCCCATGGACCCACTTCTTGATGTGACATATTTATTGGTTTTATTGTAGGGCCTGTGATTCTTCAATGGATGATCAGCCAGTCTTTTCTTTTGACCCATTAGTTTCCTCACTCTCTGAGACAGTGAATGGATGTGCAAGATCTGAGCAAGTTCCACTAGAACTTCCACAGTTAAATCTCACAACAAAATATCAGCCTAGCTGGATGGGGGAACAGGTTGGACCCATTTTCCCACTCAGGGAACCTAACCAGCCTACAAGAGCATCTCCACATCAGTTTTCAGGAGGTGGAGATGGCCCACCTACCTCCCCTGAGTGTGCATTTGTGATGCTACACATGGCAGGTGCTCCCACATAACCATTAACTCATGTGCAATGTTTTGAGAGGTCACCAGACTGTTGACAGTTTCCTGTCAGGGTTGCTGAACCTTTGGGAAGACTGCTTAAGTCACAGTCTGTTCATACCATGCAGTGGAAGTTGGACCGGAGGTGTTTTCAAACCCCTTTACAAACAGTTTGGTCAACCTCAGATCAATCTGTTTTCCTCCAGCCACAGGGCTTTGATCCAAGAATGTTCTTCAGTCTCATAGGTGACTACAGATGAGGACAGTGATCACTCTGCCTGAAGAATGGACCTTTAGCAGATTGTATTTTCCTTCTATATTTTTTCTCAAAGGATTCAGAGATAATAATCAACTGAAATGAGGATGCTCTGGATGGAGCTGCTCCTTGTTACCTGCTAAGTAACCAAGTAGACTGTAGTTCTCGGACTTACAGGATCTTGTTTAGCAAACACTCTTACACCTTCTGGTGTACAGAAACATGCTCAAGGTCCCTCTGTCTCTCTCTTTTTCCACCCAAAAAAATCCAGGTATCATTACGCTTGCAGCATGGCTCCTGAGAGGAGGAGGTCATAAAAAAAAATCTGTATATATATATATATATATATATATATATATATTCTATACAAAAAAACTTAGTTAATGCATCGTTTAGGGTTAAAACACAAAAAGTCAGGAAGTGAAAAATCTTTAGGGTTGCCCTCCCCCCGGACCCACCTGTCATCCCAAGATTGACAGCTGACGGGGTGTGTCATTGGGGTTGTAAGGCCTAAATGTCACCCCATTCCATCTGAAATTACATTCACAAGCCACAGAAAATAAGAATGGGGTGACATTTGACCTCACAACACCAGTGACACACCCGTCAATATCAATCTTGGATGATGGAAATCGCAGGGAGAGGCAACCCTAAAGATTTTCATTTCCTGACTTTTTGTGTTTTAACCTAAATGATGCATTAACTAAGTTTTTTGCCTATAATTTCCTTACTTTTTGAAAAAGTATAAAAAACTAAGAACTTGCACAAGTTGGTGGGACATGGACTCTTGAGGCCCTATGCTCCCATGAACCTGCATAACTTTGTGGAACATGGGCCCTTAAGGCCCTGCACTCCCACCAACTTGTAAACATGTGTGTACCATCAATACCCTCCAAATTTCAATGGAAAACACCAAACCGTGTCCAAGATATAACACGTTAAAGTTTGAGATTTTCAGTTGTCAGGGATGCAGAATTCCACAACTGTAAACATTTTACTGGCACAATGACTGAAAACTACATCCATGACACTAAGGCTATGTACCCTATGAGTTTCAAGCCACCGGCACAATGCAAATATGGGAAAGTGTCCTAGTATTGGCCGTGTGTGCCTAGTCAAGGGAAGTGTACCAGTAACTGGCAATGTGTGCCAACCTCCTAATTCAGAACCAGAGAGTTCGCAGCTCAAATCAGAACCAGAGAGTTTGCTGTGTGTGTTCAGTATGCCTATGCTAAATGGGAATTTAGGAATGTCTGCACCTCAATAATCTTCATTACCAGTAGGAGTAGCCCTGTGGGGGTCACTCTTCACTTTGTGATTATTCTCTGTGTATGTGAATAAAGCCACACTCTAGATTCCCAACCTGGTTTGGACAGTAATGTTATTGCTTGCACTGTGTCTGGATTTACTTGGGTGCCCCTGTCCAGAAATTCAAACCTAGCATAATTGTGAGCAAATATTTTCTCCCAGGGACATAGTTTGATGGCCATGGTAAATGGTCCCACCAGGTGTGTGCCAGGTAATTGCCATACTTGGTTTGCCAGTCTGTGTATGGCAGGATCAGAAGTAAATGTACAAGTAAATGTACTAGTAAACTGCTTGTAGTGGCAACCCCCATCCCTGTCTTTGGTGCCATGTGGTGAGAGGAGCAGCCCTGCTAGTTAAACAAGGGGGGCTGGTGGGGGAAGGTTGCACTAGTGCAACATATACACCACACCACATTACACTTATGCAAGCACATGAATTAACTTGGCTACACAATACTTTTTTTTAATACAGACCTACCCATATTACTGAACCTAAACAAGGAACTCATCTGGTGCCTGGCATAGTCACTTGGAAGCCTGAGACTTGGGGTAAAATTTTATTTTGTCACATGGATTTGTCAACCAGTATCAGTAGACCCCTTGGCCCCAAAGTGGCATGCTTCCACAAGTGACTATAAACCCATCTGCAGAGCACACAATAGGGTCTGACTACCGAGCAGACATGAACAACCATCATGTCTATTCTGCTGGCTTTTAGTATGCTAGTATGCTAGAATGAGGTAGGGGCCAAAGTGCAAAAGGTAAAAATTCTTACATGTACAAAATATAAGCTCTCAAGAAATTGCAACTTGTTTAATTGTAACTTGTTTAAGTCAGTTTCATGGTTTGGATCAACACACACACACACACACACACACACAAACACACACACACACACAATCTCTCATTAAACTGAAAGGGAGCCTGAGGCAGAGAGTCTGATCCTCTTCTCACTCCAGTTCTGTAGGCCACCCAAAAATACCAAACTCAGGAAGAATGGTGTTTCAGAGCAAAACACCACATAAAGTAATTTCTCACCTCTATACTTTATGTTTGCAATCTTCTCTCTCTAGATAGGCAACACTTGCCATTATGTGCACTGAACCATATTGGCAGGCTTCTATTCTTCACCAATATGGGCCTCTAGTCACTGATTCTTTAATCACTTTTAAGTACATTAATAGTGAAGTGCAGAACAAGCCTTCCTTATTTCTAGTTTTTTTCTGTCTTAAAAATGAAAAATGGTACCTACTGTATGCTTCGTTATGTTGTGGCATATCTGCCATTTACCAGTAAATAGTAGCAGAGACCATACAGTAGGTATAATTTTAAATTTTCATATAGAAAGTGATGTGAACAGAAGCCTGTCAGCATGGGTCAGTGTCCTGAAGACAAATGTGCCTTCAGTTTATATAAATGGAAGATTTTGATGCAAGACACAAGGTACAGAGGTAACACATTCTACTCCACACAATTTTCTGCTCTGAAACACCCTTCTTCCATACCATTAATGCACAACATAACACACTGCAGGGTACTTACACTGTGCTGCAGCTGTATACAGACTTTAGCTATTCCTGATCTGCCCCCTCCACTTCTTATTAGTTACCTCCCAGGCTCCAAAAAGCAAGCAACTTACATTACTTCTGACATTCTCTGTCTACAATGCAACCACATTTAACCTAGTGTGTAGAATATTTGTAAAAAGTTATATTACAAGATTACAACATGACATTCTCTGTATATACATCCCTTCCCCAATTCCACATTTAACCTAGTGTACAGAATTCTAGAAGTTACATTACAATATCTGACAACTGTATATAATACATCCCCTCCCCAATTATTCCACATTTAATTTAACCTAGTGTATATTAAGAAAAAAAGTACAGCAGCAACAACAGGATAAAAAAAAAAAAACATACCCCAGGCTCACCTCTTCAGTTGTCTGTCTTTAGTCTGCACACAGACTAGTGGTCCTTGGTTAGTGGCTCAGGCTCAGGGGCTGTCTGGTATGTTGAAAATTAATCCCTTTGATGAGATTGATCACCCGACGTGAGCGCAACAATACTGCCATCTCCCTATGGTTAGGGGCCACCTGACCAACTAGTGGCACACAGGCACAGCACAGAATCAGTCACCTCACCACCACAGAGTCTCAGTCATGAACACTGAGCCAGCCCAGCACAGCAGGCACTGATATTGACAGCAGGCAGGCTCCCCTAGCTTGGTGCTGCAGTGAAACTCAAGAAACAGGAGAGGGCCGACCTGGCTGGTTCCTCAGAGGACTGGTGTACTGTGGCATGAAGAGAGAGAGAGAGCGAGAACAAGCAGTAAGAAAGAGGACCTGGCTGAGCAGGCAGGCAGGCAGGGCACAGTCAAAACACCACAAGACAGTCAGACTCAGTGGTAGTGCTGGCAGAATAAGCAAGCAATCAAGGCAGCAGGCAGTAAAAAAGTGAAATCGTGAATTACAGCTCTTTTTAGCCCTTCCCGTGCCTATAAGCTTGTTTTCAGGAGTCCGACTACTCAGTCCCTCCTGCCAGCTGCCACTGTACTGAACACGCACTGACTGTAGTGAATGCTGTTCTGACCGAGCCGAGCTCCCCTCAGGCTCCAGCTGTTAACTCCAGTTGCAGAACTTCTGCGGCTGCCACGGGAAGAAACTGCCAGACCCAGTCTAGTCTCTCTCTAGTCACTGTGCAGCCACACTCCTTTCTCCCTGCCTGCTTGCTTCTTAGACTGTGGACTAGTGGCCGCTCTCTCTCGCTCTCCAGTCCTGGTGGTGCTAGTCTCCCTCCACTTCTGTCTCTCTCCAACATCAACTCTCCAGTCTATGAGACTCTAGGGATGGGCCTGACTTCCGATTCAGTTCTGGCCCAGGTGACTCAAGGGTCTTGTTGTTCAGCTCAGCTCCAGCTTCACTTTTCAGTGTCCTTCACTCCAAGTAAACCCCATGCCATCAGACAAAATGCTCTCACTCAACACAGCTGGCAAGTCTTCTCTCATATCTCTCCAACTTCAAGTAGAGACAGTAGAAAATCTACGCTGTACAGGGCATTTAAACATGGTGCCCTAGTGTAGCCATGCCTCCTACTATTACATCAGCCCAATCACCGAAGTGCGGCACCACCATGGACCTGAGTGAGAATCCTCCCCACCATGATATGTGAGCCATGGGAGAAGACTAGAGCCAGGAAGGGGAACCAAAAGAAAAACACAACACAGGAGACATGGAGTAAACTCGGTCGGCTGCTGCTACTCCCTACTATTGTTGGCAGCATGCCATGGTGTGCATGGTGTATCGGTAGCTACGTCCTTGCTCAGACCTCACCATTGGTTAGGACGGTTAGTTTATTTTTACTGGGTGGAAAGTCACGCGTTACTTCTGGGTCGGCGCAAGATACATTCTGTAATGCTGCTGTCCTCTTCTCCTTGTTCTGTTCCTGCCGCTCCGGAGGCACCGACAAAAATGCAGATCCAGTCCTGAGGCCATGCTGGCTACCATGGCTAGGGCTGATTAAATTAAATAAAAATGTTGGGGGGACAAATGTGATAAAAACTGATGATGGCAAAAGTTGGGGGGGACTTGTGCCCGCATCTGCCCCTATAATTATGCCCCCTTAAAAAAGCAATCACAAGATGGCTACCTTTTCTGGTATGCTCTATAGTTCCTAAACAGCACACTGATCACCACAACGATCAAAGAATGCAAAATACTGTAAATCAAAAATTTGAAGGAATTGCATTAAACCACTGCCATGGTTCGACAGAACAAAGCATCCTGAGCAAAACCCATCCTCATTTGACTTCCTAGGGCAAACCTGGGCTGAGAAAATATATTTTTTTAATTCGGCCATCTTGTCCCTCGCTCGCGCTGCACGATCGCGATCAAAGGATCTCGCGATCAAAGACTTTGCAGGCTCGCGATGAAAGAATTTGCAGGCTCATGGTCAAAGAATTAAAAATGCAGTAAATCAAAAATTTGAAGGAATTGCAGTAAACCACCACCATGGTTCGACAGAACGAATCCCCCTGAGTAACACCCACCCTCATTTGACTTCCTAGGGAACCCTTGAGCTGAGAAAATTGATTTTTTAATTCAGCTATCTCATCCCTCGCTCGTGATCCACGATCACGATCAAAAAATCTTGCGACCAAAGAATTTGCAGGCTCACGATCAAAGAATTTGCAGGCTCACGACCAAAGAATAAAAAATGGTGAAACTCAACTTTTAGGCAGAATTAAATGAAACCACCACCATGGTTCAACAGAACGAAGCCCGCTGAGCAAAACCCACCCTCAATTGTCTTCCTAGAGCACCCCTGGGCTGAGAAATTACATTTTTTAATTCACCCATCTTGTCCCTCACTCGTGATGCATGATCACGATCAAAGAATCTCTCGATCAAAGAAATTGCACGCTCATGATCAAAGAATAAAAAATGGTGAAACGTGAGTTTTTGGACAATTTCGATGAAACCAACACCATGCCTCGATAGAACGGAGGCCCCGATCAAAACCCACCCTCATTCGTGTCTCTAGCCCACTCCTGAGCCAAGATAATTGTGTTTTTATCTCGCAATGCACGATCAAGATCAAAGAATCTCGTGATCAAAGAATTTGCAGGCTCGCGATCAAAGATTGTTCACGAGCCGCGATCAAAGAATTTAAAAGCTTATAACTCTATTTTTTTACCATTCTGGATGAAACTAGAGTCATGGCTTGATAGATTGGTGCCCCCTGAGTAAAAACCATCCATGTTTACTTCAGGATTGACCCCAGAGCCGAGATATTTGTGTTTTTCCGATTGGAATTGAAAAACAAGATGGCAGACCTCGTGATCAAAGAATTCTCGGGGGCAAAGATTCTTGAACTGCAAGGCTGAAAATTCTTTGACCGCCAGGTGGGACCAGATGACCAGAACCCCATTCTTTGTTCGCAAAACATACATATAAATTTTCCCATTGACTTATAATGGGAATTTAAAAGTGGCATAACTTTTGAATGCCTTAATATTTTTTCACCAAACAAAAAGTGGCATGTTAGGCCTCCAAAGCTCTTTCAAGAAAGCCATCTTGCAGAGTGGCATGCTACATGATGGCCACACAGGACCACATACAGAATCCCAAAAGCTGCCACCAAAAACTGATAATTTTGCACTTTTCAGCATTTTGGTGTGCAAAGACCGTAAGTCCGACCAAAACAAAATTTGGTACATCAAGAGATCTACCATGCCCCACTAAGCATACCACATTTCAGGCAAATCTGTTGAATGGGTCCAAGGTTATTAACACACAAAAGTTTGACTTTAACATAGAAGTGACATTTCAACCCGAAATATAGTGGCGCAACTGCGCCACTATAATACATATATGGGATACATGATGGGCAGGAGTGTGATATGGCAAAATATTCTTACTCCTGCAGAGTGAGCTATGGATACTCACAAGTGCCAAAGGCACGGGTGAGAGTATCCATAGCTCACGATGCAGGAGTGAGAATATTTTGCCATATCACACGATCTGTATATCATGTGTTCGATTTATACAATGGGGGCCCTATTGTTGCAAAGATTCTTTGCGTGGCTTTACATGGCTTTGTGCAGCTTGCACGGCTTTGCATGTCTTGCGCGAGATTAGCCCGGGTTTAGAGTTGGCGTGATAAATGGAAGATATTTTAACTCCAGAGATGTCATCATCAGATGCCTCACTGTGGTGGAAATAGCATGTTTTATTATCACTCTGGAGCTCTCAATCCCATTGTATAAATATATACATATATATATATATATATATATATATATATATATATATATATATATATATATATATATATATATATATATATATGTATATATATATAATGGTAGCATGGTAATGCTACCATAGGTAGGGTTGAGGAGCCTTTTAAGGTTATAGGGTCAAACTTTGCACCTTAACAACTTTGCCACTGTTCAACGTATTTGCCTGAAATTTGGCAGGCATTGTTGGGCATGGTAGGTCTTGGGATCTGCCAACTTTCATACTGGTGGGATATACAGCTGCGGTGTTATTAAGCAACATCAAAAAGTACAATTACGCTTTTTTGCGAATTCTTTGCTTTCACCTACAGGTTGCATGGTTTGCACGACCAGTCCTAAAACTTCAGGGAATGAGTGGCCAGAGGCACCAATGTGCCTTTTGAAGATTTCATGAAAAATTATTGAATGGTTCAAAAGTTATTCAAAACACAATTTCCCTTTATAAGTCAATGGGAAAAGTTAACAAAAAGTTCAAAAGTGCCGCAAATGCACTTTTTAGTGTCTCAAATGGCCCTAGTAGTGTCACAAATCTGCCATTTTCTTTTCAGTTGCTGATCAGAAAAATGCTTAGCATTTAAATTTGGGACCCTCTAGAAACATAATTCTTTTTGTGTTCACCTAGTCGGACCCTGAGGATGATAGCCATGTCTTTATTTTGGGGTTAAACATCCCAGAAATGTTTTTCAAATTTCTGGAAACAGTAGTGTCACATGCATGACACATTTTAGCAAATTTTTGCAAAAAATTTCACAAATTGAGACACTACTTTAAAGGCTATGGCCAAAATGACAGGAATTCTTTGCCACCCTGCTGTAAACAAACGGTTTGGTCTTTTGGGCTGACATTTGGAGGGAAGGCAGCCAACATCTCACAGATGTGCCGTTTGGTGGTTTGGCAAAAAAAGATTGCACAGCTGCCAAGTTATGGTACTCTGAAGTTGATGTTTTTTCTCATAGACTAACATGGTGGCATCTGCTGCGCCTTTCAGGGCTCGTATCTCAGAAACGCTATGAGATATGGAATTTTTATTGTGAGTTGCATAGCCCATGGGCAATGTAACAGCAAAAACCTAGCCAGGAAAATCATGTTTTTTGTGAAAATTACATTTTTTTTCTATGTCGTGCGGTTCCTGAGATTTAAGCAATTTAGTCTTCCAACAGCTCATTTTCAGCTCCGAGGCCCATTACTATGCATTCATATTTTGTATACAAGGTGTTTGTCTAAGCTGCTGTTGGGACAAAACTGGCTGAACGTTAACGTTGGTGTTACTCCTATGGTAACCACTAGCGTTTTCGTACCCATTCGCGTCACTATTATTGTGTGTGCCATGTGTGCGTAACGCTTTGCGCTATCATTTGTGTATGTGCTTGCATTCATATTTACATTTCTGTTTACTTTGACATTATGTCTGCTTTTAATGTTAGAATTTGTGGTTTTAATTGTCATTTTGTGACCGTGTACGTTATGTTTTGCGTTTCCGTATATGCTTGCATTTACTTTTGCGTTTCTCTTTTGTTTGGCATTATTGTTGGTGTTACTGTGAGTATTTACATTTACAGCTGTGGTAATGTGAATGTGTGTGTTGTGGTTTGAGCTTTGTGGACACACAAGTTAGCAAAGTTAGTAGTTGAATGACCTCTGCCATGCAATGCTCCCCCCCCCCACAGTACAAGTAGTTTATGCTGAGTGGAGAATCACAGGAATAGTTATGCTATGGATATGAACTGTGCACTTCACTGCTTGAGACTGCACACAAGTGAGCACAGTTAGTACTTGACATTCTTTCTGAGGTGATGGTCTCCTTATATAGAACAAGGTTCTGCATCTTGAGTGGAGAGTCAGAAAGGAAAACAAAGATTATGGACATCAATGGTACACCTCCCTGACTGCAGGTACACTTCACTTAGGAAAGTTATGACTTGCATGGCCTCAGTCACGCAATGCTCCCACCCACACTACTGAATAGGTACTGTATTCTGAGTGGAGAGACATAGCAAAATTGAGGCTGTGGACATCAATGGTATAGCTCCACAATTGGAAGTACAGTTGAGTTAGCACAGTTAGGAGTTGCATGGTGTCAGTCAGGCTATGCACCCCTCTCACCACTTAAACCAGTTACTGCATAGTGAGTGTAGAGACATGGGAAAATTAAGATAATGGTTATGGATGGTGCACCTCCCTCATTGGAGCTGTACGTAACTTTGCACAGTTAGCAGTAGCACATTCTCAATCTGGAATCCCTCCCCCCCAACTACAGCAGGCACTGGATGAGCCATGGGAAAATTAAAATCATGGTTATGAATAGTGCACCTCCCTCATTGGAGCTGTACTCAACTTTGCACAGTTAGCAGTAGCACAGTCTCATTCTGGAATCCCTCCTCCCCCCAACTAGAGTAGGCACTGGATTCTGAGTGGAGATGCACATAAAAACAAAACCCATGCATATCGACGGTACACCTCCCTGATTGCATGAACACTACAGTTAGTACAGTTATGACTTGTACACCCTCAGTTATGCAATGCTCCCCTCCCACACTACAGATCAGGTACTGTATCCTGAGTGGACTAATACAGCAAAACAGAGTCTGTGAACATCAATGGTGATTTTACTTAATTGGAAGTTCAGTTGAGTTAGCACAGTTGGGAGTTGCATGGCTCAAACAGGAAATGCACCCCACCTCTCACAGAGGAGGCACTGCATAGTGAGTGTGGAGTCACATCACAAACAAACCCATGGACGTCAATGGTGCAACTCTCTGATTGCAGATGTACACAGCTTTGCATAATTAGGAGTTGTACAGTCTCAGGCAGGACCCCCCCCCCAACTAGACCGGTTACTGCAGCCCTGAATGGAGGCTACAGGACAACAAAGCCCATGGAAATCAATGGTTCACCTCTGTAATTGCAGGTACACTCCATCTAACACAGTCATGACTTGCACAGACTTGTCCACGCAATGCTCACCCCACACTGCAGATCAGGTGCTGTGTCTTGAGTGGAGAGATACAACAAATACTGAGGGTGTGGACATCTGTGGTGCAGCTATGCAACTGCTAGCACAGTCAGGTTAGCACAGTTATTTATTTATTTATTTATTTATTTATTTATTTATTTATTTATTTATTAAACTCTGGGATTACAAGTAACTTTGAGCAGGGACTGCTCATGTACAAAAGTTCCATGTCAAAGGATTGGGGTGACATAACACAAAGGTGAACAATGGTTATAAACTTAGCATGTCAATTACTAAGGCCTAAATAGTACAGTCAATATGCTGAAGTAGAACAACATAAGCTAGCTTTTAACAGAATTCATGGTAGGACAGTATCTTTGTAGGAGGAAGTCAGGAAGAAGCCAGCAGGTAGGTGCCATTGTCAGACAGGGATGGAAAGAGCGAGAAGGACAGGGGCCAGTGGCCATAGTTAAGAGTGTGTCCTTAGGGAGGGGATGGGTGGGAGAGTGGGGGGGCAGAGGGAGAGAGGGGAAGGCTGGTGCCATGAAAGCAAGGCCGGAAAAGCGAGTTACAGCTACTGTTAGGGTAGGGGGTGTAGAGCAATGCTTAGGGGAAGCAGTCACACTGTGTGGTAGAGGGGAGGAATAGATGTAGTTGCCTTTTAAAGGAGCTTAGCATTACAGCTGCAAGAGTTTCTTTGTTAAGGGTGTTGAACCACTGAGGAGCCCTGTGCAGGAAGGATCTCTGACCCAATGAGGTCTGGTGCCTGGGGACCTGGAAGGTCTGGTTTTGAGAATTACATGTCAGCTGGGTGCTGCCGTTGATAGTAAGGAGCCTAGCCACACCTGGCGGCATGAGTCCAAGGAGACCTTTTTTGGTTATCAGACAGGTCTGATATTGTATTCTACTAATGAGTGGTAGCCATCCAGCCTGGGTGTACAGGTCACAGGTGTGTGTTAGGCGGTCAGCCCCCGTAGGAAGTCTACAGGCCTTGTTGAGCATCACAAATATCCTCCTAAGGGCAGTAGAGGAGGCAGAGCCATAGATGACTAGACTGTGGTCGACTATGGAGGTAACAGAGCTGTGGATAGCCAGTCTAAGGGCATAAAAGGTCATACATTGTTTGTACTTGTGGAGCAGTCTGAGGCGTATGTTGGCAGACTTAGCAGCTTGCCCAATGTGCTGGGAGTAAGAGAGTGAGCAGTTCAGGGTGATGCCGAGGTATCTGAACTCTTGAACTTGATCAAGTGAGGTCCCCTTTTAATTCTTGATGGTGAGGTGTAGAGGTTTATACTTGCTACGTGCATTGCAGAAAGACATGACCTTGGTTTTGTTATAGTTCATGACAAGATTCTGAGAGCCAAACCATTTTTCCACAAGCCTGAAATCATGTTGTAGTTGACTGTCAAGCAGTTTAAAGTCCTGATTGCACGAAAAGAGGACCACATCATCTGCGTAGAGTAGTATCCTCTGCTGGCAGATGACAGGGAGATGGTTAAGGAAGAAAGAAAAAAGTAATGGACCCAGTATAGACCCCTGGGACATCTGAGAGTACTGGCGTTTCAACTGAAGAGACTTCAGCAATTTTAACACTTTGGGCCCTCTCTTCAAGGTAGCTAGCAAACTAGGGCAGTGCATCATTGGAGAGCCCAAGAGCAGACAGTTGCCTGAGTAGGAGTGGGTGATTTACTGTATCAAAGGCCTTTGTTAGGGCAATGAATATTCCACCCCCGCAAAGTCCTTGGTCCAGGGCATCATGGATACAACCAGTGAATTCCAACATTGCTGTGGTGGTACTATGCCCTTTGCGGAAGCCATGCTGTTCAGGGCACTGAATATTATGTTTGTCCAGGAACTCTACAAGCTGGTCGGAGACAATTCACTCCAGTACTTTGGATAATGGGGGATGATAGAGATGGGCCTGTAATTGGTATGCAGTGATTTGTCTCCACTTTTGGGCACAGCAGTGATGGTAGCCTGTTTCCAAAGTGATGGAAATTGGCAATGCCTTAGGGAGAGCTGAAGATCATTGTCAGTGGTTCAAGGATCTCATTAAGAACTAGTGCAAGGAGTTTAATGTCAAGTGAGTCACCACTATAGCCAGTTTTGCCGAAGGCCTTACAAATATAGGTCCTGGCTAAGTGCATTGGGATCCTTTTGAAGAAGAACTGTGGAGCAGAGTGTGCTTGGGATGCTGTGGCAGTTGGTCATGTAATGCCCCCAACCCCTATGCAGTAGGTGATGCACACTGTGTGTGTTTGCACCAGAAATAAGGTCATGGACTTCAGTGGTGGAATTGCATGGTGTCAGCCAGGCTATGTACCCCCCCTCTACCCACTGAAACCAGTCAGTGCATACTGAGTGTGGAGCCATGGTAGAAATAAGATCATGGAATATCAATGACGCATCTCCCTCATTGGAGCTGTTCATAACTTTACACAGTTTGCAGTAGCACAGTTTCAAGCTGGAATCCCCTCCCCCTACAATCAGAGCAAGTACTGGATTCTGAGTGGAGATGCACATAAAAACAAAACCCATGGTTATCAACGGTGCACCTCCCTGATTGCATGAACGCTACAGTTAGCGCTGTTATGGCTTGTACGCCCTTAGTCATGCAATGCTCCCGTTCCATACTACAGATCAGGTACTGTATCCTGAGTGGACTAATACAGCAAAACAGAGTCTGTGAACAGCAATGGTGATTTTACTTAATTGGAAGATCAGTTGAGTTAGCACCGTTGGGAGTTGCATGACTCAGTCAGGCAATGCACCCACCTCTCATAGATGAGGTACTGCATAGTGAGTGTGGAGGCACAGCACAAACAAGCCCATGGGCATCAATGGTACACCTCCATGATTGCAGGTGTACACAGCTTTGCATAGTTAGCAGTTGTACAGTCTCAGCCAGGATTTCCTTCCCTCCCCAACTAAGCCAGTTACTGCAACCCTGAGTGGAGTACTACTGGACTACTAAGCCCATGAAGATCAACGGTTCACCTGTGTGATTGCAGGTACACTCCATCTGACACAGTCATGACTTGCACGGACTCATCCATGCAATGGTCACCCCACACTGCAGACTAGATACTGTATCTTGAGTGGAGAGATAAAACAAATACTGAGGGTGTGGATATCAATGGTACGCCTACATAACTGCAAGTACACTAAGGTTAGCACAGTTAGGAATTGCATGACTCAGTGATGTTATGCCTCCCATAGACTAAGTAATGCATAGTGAATGTCTTGCCACACCAGAAATAAGGGCATGGACATGAATGCTGCATGTCCCCGATTCCGTCTGTACACAACTTTTCACAGTTGTGGGTTGTACAGTCTCAGCCTGGGATCCCCCCACTGCAGAACCATAGTAATACAAAAAACATAGACATCAACATTACACCTGCCTAATTACAGGTATGGTCTAGTTAGAACAGTTATGACCTGCATGGCCTCAGCTGTACAATGCTCCACCAACACCACTAATCAGGTACTGTTTCCTAAGTGGACAGACACAACAAAACTGATAATGTGGATAAGAATGGTGCAAGTATGTGCAGTGTCATTACCTTTTGTGGTTTACATAGGCAGGTTTTCAACTGTGGGTGAGAACCTTTGGGGGGAAAAAAGGTTATTCATATTCTTTTGACTTTATGATTTGATCACAATGACCTTGTTATTGCTAGCTGTGCTATGGTATGGTTTAGTCAATGGCCCCCACTACCCCTACAGCAAAACTATTTCTCTTGTTCTGATCTATGGTTCCATGTAGACAGTGGCCCAGATATTCAAAACAGTTGCACCATGTGCAATAGGGTTGCGCCAGCGTAAGTCTGAAAATGCGCCATTCTGCGATATTCAGCAGGAGGCAGTTGCGCCCCCCCAAATCACGCTGAGCAACAGCGCAATGATAATGAATGTATGCACAACTGAAGGGGGAGGAACCATGCATAAATGGCGCAGTGCGATATTCAACAACATGCGCCATGCACAATAGGGGAGCCAGCGGAAGTTGCGCCATAGTGGAAATGAGCCAAAATAATAAAGTGCAAGGGAGAGGAGCAAGAACGCTACAGGGAAGCCACAAGTTGCTGAACTATAGCCAGCCACACAGGCAACACACACACACACACACACACACAGGGCAGGACAGTGAAAGGGCACCTGGAACCCACAGGCTCAGGGGAAAGTGTGGGAAGCCACAGTGCAGAAGGTGGAAGTGTCACACAACAGTGAGGTCAGCACAGTCAGGTGTTCCCGGTGCAGGGGAAGTAGCAGCCAGGACAGTGAGGGGAACACAGAAACAGCTGCCAGGGGGGGTGAACACAAGCCAGGGACATGGCCAGTGCCACCATCCAGATGGAGGCAGTAATGAGGGGGGTGAGAAGGTGGGCAGCAGGGGGGCACGGGCGTGGAAGGGCCCATCGGCGGTATGCTCCCAACAGGCAGTACCGAGCCCACACCAGCTTCGAGCTGTATAGTGATATGGAGATCATGGGCTGGTACCGCCTGAATTGGGCAATTCTGTGGTGGCTCTGTGAGCTGTGCAGTGATGTGATGCAGGCACCCACACAATGGAGCCATGCTCTGTCAGTGGAGACTAAAGTGACAGCTTGCATGTGCTTGCTCACCACGGGTACCTTCCAGAGACCAACTGGGGACACCTCAGGCATAACCCAGTCAGCCGTGTCACGCCACCTCACCCAATTCCTCAGCGCACTGCTGCCACATGCTGCAGAGTACATCCATTTCCCCAGCACAATGGCGGAGTGCACAGAAAACACACAGGAGTTCCACAGGGTAGCATGTATGGCTGGCATGCTAGGGGCAATAGACTGCACCCATGTGGCCATCTGCACACCACCTGGCCCCAAGGGGGGGGCACATACATGAATTGCAAGGGCTATGCTAGCATCAACTGCCAGGTGGTGTGCGATGCCAGGGGGCGCATAATCAATGTCTGTGCCACGCACCCTGGGGAAGCACATGATGCCTTCATCTGGCACCAGTCAGCACAGTGCCACAGATTCAAGAGTGGGAACATCCCCACTGGCCAACTTGTGGGTGAGTATGCAAACCACATGGACAAACATAGGGCTTGGAGGGGCATGGTCAGAGGTGACATGGGTAGTGGCCTACATGGCCCAGGGCAGGGCAATGCTGATCACCAAACTAACCTCCACCATCTACACACAGGTGACAGTGGATACCCACTCCATCCCTGGCTGCTCACACCATACCGGTGGCCCACGACCTCATCGCAGCAACGCTACAATGAGGCACACCCCACCACACGTAATGTCATTGAGCAGGTGTTCGGGATGCTGAAGGCACGTTTCCATTGCCTGGACCCCTCCGGCGGTGCCCTACAGTACAGCCCCTCAAAGGCCTGCAGGCTATTCCTGGCCTGTTGCATCCTGCACAACATGGCCAACAAATGTGGGAGAGCCATACAGGTCGAAGAGGGGGACAGCGATGGGGACGATGAGGACGCCGGTGACAATGGTGATGGGCAGCGCCCCCTTGGGCGACGGGACCCCCGACTGCTCCGGCTGGCACAGCTGCACTGGGACACCATCACAGAGGAGCACTTCAGCCAACCCAGGTAAGTCATGGGGCCATGTGCAACCACCAGTGGCTAAGGCACAACCCACAAACACACATGGAGACACACACCAGGGGTGCATGCCTTCAAGGGAAGTGGCCGGGCATGGAACCAAACACACCACCAGGGATGGGTGAGGTCTAATATGGCACATGGACAGACACACACACACACACACACACACACGCACACAACGCACCAGACATGCACAAAGGGTAGGAGGCACACCGACCCAGAACGGCACCCCTAGCCACACACATGTCCACAGACCACCACGCCCACTGCCTGTCATTGTGCGTGTGTCAGATGCTGGGCACCATTGCACATTGGTGTACAGTGCAATGCAGGCATCATCATGCACACGCAACTGTGGACAGCAGCTGGGAGGGTGTGCAGATGGACTGTGTGTCTGCGTGCAGGGCCAGGTATCCAACCATGCATTGCCTGCTGAATGACACAATGCACACAGGGCAGCATCAGACAGTAGCCGCATTGGGAGACAGGTCAGTCATGCGCCACAGTGCCCCAGCCACCACAGATGCGTGGGCAGCCCCGCCAAGACCCACCAACAGTGACAGGCTGACCACTGGCCTCATTGGGTGGCACCGATGGTCCCCCAGGGGTTCCACTGTGTGAATGCGACCGTGCTCACACAGGGGTCTGCAGCACACCAAACATGCCTGAGCCAGGAGTGCTCGGGATGCCCACAGCTGAACCCGGTGTCAACAAGGAGGGTGTCACACGACACCGGGAATGGGGGTGGACATTACACTGTGGGGTGTATGCGCTGCATGGGAAAATAACTGTGTGCCCCCTGTGGCCATGGCAGCTGTGATTGTATGTGTCAGCCTGTCAATGGCAGTGGTCACATCCTCCCTCATCCGGTCCACCCCTGCCAAGAGCAGAGCGGTTTCTCTGCTGCGACGCTCCTCTGCCCACTCCAGAGCCACACTCAGTGCATCCACCACCGTCACAAGCTGCTTCTGCTGATTGACTGATGCTTGCAGTATGCAGGTGTGCTCATCCAAGAGGTCATCTGCCTGATCGGCATTCTGTCCCTCAGGGTGTGCATGGCCCTGATACTCAGCACCCCTTGAGGGTGGGTGCTGCACACCAGGACCAGGCCTGGGCATGTCCACAGGTGGTCCACTGACGACGCCCCCTGACACTGTACCCCAAAGCCCATTGGCCGACTGCTGATGCTGCCCCTCTGGCTGCCACTCCCCAGGGCTCGCTGGTGCCACCGCAGTGGTTGCAACAGTCCCACCATCCTGTATACACACCAGTGCTGCCCCACCAGTGCTGACAGGCACAGGCTGGGACTGTGATGACACACAAGCCTCCATGGCGGCACCACCCACAGCCATGACTGCGATGTTACCTGCTGTGTGGCCATCCTGTGACACTCACATGTCACTGCCCATGACGTTAGCAACATCATCACCGGTGACGGACCCGGCACCAGCCCGAGTCACAGCATGCTGGCATCCATGGACACTGGCACACTGGGACATGGGCAGGGCCTCCTCCACACCTGTTCCAACAACATCAGTCTGGACATCCAGGCGGGCCCACTGTCGCACTGAGCCACGTATTCCTGTGGAGGTGGATGGGCCCTCCTCCATCTCCATCTGACTGGCCTCAGTGGAGAGGCCCACCACGGCTGACCTATGCAGATGCTCAGGAGCTGTAAGGGAAAACAAAGTCACGTTACTGCATGTGACCTACTCTGTCCCCCCCAATAGACAGACCATGACCTAACATGCAGTGACGGGCTACCACCCGTCTGGAATCCACCACCTGGAACACCCTCAACGGCACAACACTGCATGCTGCCAGCAACCCTCTCCTCCTGTAGGGTCAGGCGTAGCACCTCTGGCTGTCCCACACCTGTCGCAGATCATGCTGCCCTGATGGCAGCCACCTTCTCCTTAATCATGCTCCTGTCTGTGCCCATCTTCTTCTTGGACTCCTGCACAGAGCGCTGGTGGCTGCCATGCAGGTTCACAGCATGTGCCACTTCCTCCCATGCAGCAGCACAGGCATGTGGTGTTCCCTGGCGTCTGCTGAGAATCAGCTTCTGGTCCAGGTAGGCCTCAAACAGGGCATCCGTCTTGGCCTTTGTGAAATTTGGCCTCCTCCTCCTCCTCGCACAACTCTGTTCCTCTTCTCCCACAACTTGCTCAGTCATGATTCAGCCTGTGAGAATGACAGTTGTTACCTGTGACTGTGCAGTCCCATGCATGTCCCAAAATCCAAAGTCCACACTCTCAAACAGCATGCAACTCACCAATAGACTGCAGTAACTGACTATGGCCAGTGCAGCCCAATGTAGCACTTTTATAGCGCAACTCATGCAAATGAGGTGAGGCGCACCTTTAAGTGGATGCAAATTGCAGCACTGTGCCATTGAATGGCTGATTAGCTGATTTGCATATGGCGGCTGAATATTGCGGTTTTGCACCTTGCGCAATTATGTTGAACGTGCTGAGCCTAGGGTGCAGTTCTGTGACATGCGCAGTACACACCTAACTGTGCATGCCTGGGTTGATGACGCAGGCGTCTGCCGCACTGCTGATGTGCTGTGCGCATGAGGCAATGCAGGGCATGGCCACCATTGTGCCAGTGGCGCTACAGCGATGTTCACCTATATGGCGCTGTGGCACCGGGGCATCGTAGGTGCACAGGGGCAACAGTGTAGTAGGCCACTACTGGAGGTGGCACACAGGGACCCAATCGTGCTACACACTTTGGGTTACAATCGCGCTGTGGCTGTCCGTGTGCCAGAGACTCCTAACCCTGTGCCCAACCTTTGCCCCTTAGGCATCATGCATCAGGCATGGGTGCACCACTATCACACTGTTCGGTGACAGCGTGATAGGGAATGGCAGCGCTGTACCGTGCAGCATCTGCACGTGGTGGAACCGCACTGCAGAGTGCCATTTTGACCCTACCGAGCAAGAGAGATGGCATGGAGGAGAGCTGCTCAGTGGAGCCAGATAGAAATGGCAAACTTGGTTGCCATTGTGGAGCCACTTGTTGGCCCACCGTTTGGTGAGGCACCCCTGGACAGGTCCAGGAGTCAGATGTGGCAGGAGGTGGCCGATGCCATGGAGGAGGCCACAGGAATGGGGTGGACAGCGGAACAGTGCCACCACAGATATGGGAACCTGAGGCGGAAGGACCTGGACCTGCTTGCCCACCTGCAGGCACATGCCAGGAGGGGCACAGTGCCACAGCCAGGTAGGTGTAACATCCATACACTTTAACTTCCATATGGGTATCACGGTTGCATGTGTCCAGAACATGGGGTGGCTGTCCGGTGTTGGCTGTGGTGGTGTTATCAGGGTGTGGGATGGGTGGGTCTGGCTGTGTGGGACTGCACACACATGGGGGCAGGGGGACTTTGCTACAGGATTGTACTGATGTTCCTCTCTCCATGTTTGCACCTTAGGCCCAGAAGAGTGATGGCTGGTGAGGGAGAGGAGGCGCCAGCTAGAACACCATCACTCCAGGAGGGGCGAAGGTCCACAGAGGCAGAGGGACCAGCCTGATGGTGGTGAGTGCCTTACATCCATGATTACTGTTGCATGCTGTGTAACAGGGCAGGCAGCGGGGCATGGCCACCATCCATTGACACCACTGCCATGTACACAACTTGTTACATTCAGCACTGTCTAGTGGCACTGTATGTCTAGGAGTGCATCAATGGTGGTCCATGCGTGCACCGGGTACATGGCTGTGCCACTGCCTTCACACCACATAGCCATGTCACTAAACAGCCATGGTGGTGCTGTGCAGGACTTGACCAGTGGGTGTGTGCAGTGGTCCGCACGGCTGTGTGCACCTGGGTGGGCAGGTCTTGTGGACGCAATCACTGTGGGTGGTCACACACCATCACAGAGGCATGTCCCACGGCCATATGCTATGCACAGTGGGTGGGCTGTATGGGGCTGTGCATTCACACCTATTGACTCTGCTCCCTTGTCCTAGGTAGACAGCAGCTACAGGTGATCAGGGAGGTGCTGCGGGAGATACTGAATGTTGCCAGGGCATCACTGGAAATCCTGCAAAGGATCGACAGGCTGGGAGTCAGGTGGCGTCATGGAAGGAGGAGCAGCTGGAGCGGGGAGCGGGGCTCCCGCTGAGCTTCACAATGCCCCTGACTTCCCCTACCCCCTTTGACCCACCCTCACACCCCTCCTTCCCTCTACCATTTGTTCACCCCTGCCTCTTACCCACCCCACCTTGTTTTGTCCCTCCCCCCAAACGTTTGTAAATAATTGTACATAGTTTAGTTTGATGTTTTTAAATACATTTCTTTTGATATGACTACTGTGGTGGTCTCTGATTTGCAGCAGGCTATAGGTGCTCAGTTGCAGTGGTGTGCATGGCATCAGGGGTGGTGCAGTCATGGGCATGTGTGTGTGGCCATGGGGAGTAGCTATCAGTCACTGTCTGTGGTGTGTGTGTTGTTCCCTGTGCACTGGATGACTGTGTGCAGTGGTCCATGGTGCATGCTCTATGTCCATGGTGCACCTGTCAGTCCGTCCATGGCCTGTGCAGCTGACACCCTTGCATGTCTGTGACCTGCATGGTCCACTGGCATGTCAGTGGCAGCTGTCCATGCAGGACAGCCACTGTACCCGTCACAGTGATGGGTTGCCTCCTGTCACTGGTGTGGTGCATGTCTGCCTCAGGTGACACTGTGGCCTCTGCTGTTGTTGTCCTACCTCCATGCTGTGGCTTGTGTGTGTTGCAGGGGATGTGCACCACTGTCTGTGACTTGTGCTCCGGGTAAATGCTGGTGGCGTACAGTTCCACAGTGCCTGTGCAGGGTGGCTGGCACTCCTGTGCCATGGAGGAGTGCTGGCCATGTGTACACGGTTTCCATGGCCCCATGCTGGGGGCTTGGTTGCCCCGCTACTGTGTCCCTGTGTTGGTGTGCCCTTGGGTATGGGTGGGTGTTTGTCCATGCACTGTGTTGCATCCGGTGTGGTGCATGCTTCCATGCACCACTGTGGGTGTCTTCGATGGCTGTTGTGGCCAGGGCTGGGTCGGGGTGTGTCCTTGGGAGGGTGTTCAGGGTGCTGTATCACTGGTGGTGGGGTCCGGGTCATGCCTTATCACATGTGGGGTACCTCATGTGCCGACGCATGGTCGGTCTCTCAGCTGTACCTGGGGGGGCTGTGCATGGTGGCACTGTGTATGCAGTCATTGCATCGCTGTGTCCTGCCACCCGCTGATGGGTGCTCATAGTGGGGCTGCCTTGCATGGTTCTGTGGTGCACAGTGTTGCATTGTCACAGTGGGGGTGGTGGCATGCATGGGGTATCCTGCACTGGTGGATGCTGCTCCTGGGCAGGGTGTCTGGGGGTCACGGTGCAGGGTGTGCTCTGCATTGGTGGGATGGTGTGGCATGGGGTGGTCGACCCTCCTTGTGTGCTGGCCACAGCTTGCCAGGGGGTGTGATGGGGCACCATGGCCCAGCTGTGGGTTGGTTGTTGGTCTCCATGGGCCAGTGGTTATTCCAGCCCTACCACAGTTGTGCAGTGCATGGGGTGTGGGGGGATGATGTCTGTTCTGCTGTGTGTTCCTCTGCCCATCTGTGGCATGGGTGGTGGGCCCCTGCATCCCTGGTTGTGCTGTTGCATTGCTGCCCTGCTGCTGGGGAGAGTCCTTGCTTGCGCTATGGAGCATCTGGACTGCTCAACTGAACATCCCTTGTTGCGCTATGGTGCATCAGATATGCTCAGCTTCCCCTCCCTAGTTGTGCTATGGTGCAGGTGGTGCGATATTCAGTCATTGGCTGTAGGCGCATCTTGGCCATTGCAGTGTTTGAATATCGCACCTCTTGCACATGGGCGCAATGGACTTGTGCTTGCTCCTGCTGTTGCGCACTTTTTGGGTGCAGTTTGAACATCTGGGCCTGTGTCTCATGCTGGCCGTTCAGCTAGTAAATGAACCTTGCTCCACCCTTCCTGACAGTTACATGAAAAGCTTTTCAAGTTGGACAATAAAACTCAGTTTTATTATCAAATAAATATTTATTTTGTATAAAGATATACTGATTGAAATACATACAAATAATATTGCTGTTCTCTGTTCAGCTTTAAAAAAACAAATTACATTTTTGTACAAAAATATTTTTTCTTTAAGAAAAAAAAATTAAGACTTGGAAATAATGACAGATTTTAACACCAAACAAAATGCTTAGCAAATAATGAGGTGTACTGCTGAGTGGTCCAGGCAACCCAGGCAGGAGGCTGGGAAAGTGTGGAGGTGCATCTGGAGTGGAAGCTGTTGCACCAGCTTGGGAGGAGACACCAGTGTCAGGCTGTGGAGGCTGTCCATGGGTGGCCAGGGAGACTTGTTCACACCACAGGTGAAGCAGTGCTGCTGTCTGTACTGGCACATGCCGCTGTGTCTATCGGATCGAGCACAAGGTTGACCGTTGCCTGTTGTGCGGTGAGCAATTCAATAATTTTATCTTGTTACTGGTGAATTTATTTTATGTCATCAATGTGTTCCTTTTTCATTTGCTGTATTTCTTTAGTGAGGTTGTTAACCTTGAGCTCAAGCCTACAAACACAATGGCAGTGCAGAGCATGCTGTTTTCTATGAGGCTGATCTTTGAAGAGAAAAAAATTCAAAGATTTACTATGTGAGAATGTGAAAAATAGTTTTATATTTCTGTAGCTCTTTTATCTTAGAATGTTACTTTATGGGAAATGTTTGGTGCTATACACGTCACAGCTTCAATTTAAGTTTCCACAGTAGTTGGGACAGTTATTAGTTAGATGACATAGGTAGTGGATGTTTTTCTACTAGCTACAGAAAAATTTTGTGCATCTTCTCTTCTCTGTAACACACTGTGCTGCACAGGGTGTATTCGTCTGAGATGTAACACATTATGAAGAGCGCTCTTCTTTGTACTTCATCACAGCTCCCTGTTCTACACTATGAGTTATTTTATATTGAGAGGAAAGATTTAGACGCAACAAAACTTTGTTTACTATGCAATACAAATAATTTTCAATCAATAATACACTAACTTAGCATAGGAACACCATCTTTGCAGTGCTAAGTTTGTTACACTAAGATTTGATAACGAGTTACGCATTTTCTCCAACTGCCAATAAAGTTAGCTGTTAATTCGCCACATATTGGGGGTACAAAAAAGGTTGAGCAATATGACAGGGCATTATGATTATTCAGTGTTGAGTGAGAAGAAAACAAGCTAGGAACTGATGTTTTTTGCAGGTCTCTGTTTGTAGGAACATATGGAATTGAGAAGCTGTAACTTTTGTGCTGTCAGTTAGCGAATATCTTGCCCCCCAATAATGTTGGCAGCCAGTTCTAGGGACTGTATCTTCACTGGATAGTGATTAGAAAGAAACAGTCCAGTCATAAATGGAAAATATGCTTCTTTGAGATTGGGCAATAGTTAAGTAGCTAGTAGTTGGGTGGTGTCAGGCAGGTGGTGTTCCGCCACCCCTCATACTGTTACACATGAGAAACTGTTTTTAATGTTCAGACTAACACCGAATTAGAGGGTGTGGATATTTCTGTTATAGTCTTGTGATAACATTGCACACAGGTTGGAACACCTTATTGTTATGTGGCATGAGAAGGCAATGTGCAGCTACACATAAGTAGGTAGTGCCTTGCCTCCTGCCCACCACTCACTCTGTGAGTACTTTGTTTATCTGTGGTGGATAACACAGTAAAAGAAGGACTACAGCTATAAATGGCACTCTTTTGTGGTTGTGGACCATGAAAAGTTAGTAAAGGTGTGTCTTTCTATTGTGTCAGACAGAGAAAGGCCCACAACCTACAGCTACTCATTCATACATATTAGGGATATTTACAATTCAGTTGTGTGATTCTATTAACTTATAAGTTGTGACTGTTAAGAGTTGTATGGTGTACCCTATTTAATGTTACACATGTCCCGTCTCATAGTTAGGACATTTGGTCCATGAGGAGTGGGAGGTAGCTGTTAAACTAGTAAATAGACACAAGTGGTCATTATGTATGGCTGCAGGTACACATAGCTTTCTGAGGTGGCTGTTGTATGGTAACAGTAGACAATACCTTGTTTGCACAGAACGGGAACTGCATGTTCATTGGAGAGTAATCACTACAAATATGTATGGGTGTAAATGCTTTAGTTCCATGATTGTAGTTATATAGTAACCAGGATACTTAACTGTTGCATGTCGTCAAGCAACGAGTTGGTCCCCCCCACCAAAAAATAAGTAATTATTGAAAGCGCAGTGGAAACTTAGATAAAATAAAAAGTCGATGGATATAAATATAGCAGGTAAATTGTTCCAGTTACATTCAACTTGCCATTGTTAGTTGTTGAATGTTGTCAGCTAAGCAATGCTGTTGGGTGATCTGTAACAGGGGGAGGCTCACATGCACTGTTCACATGTTATTGTGGCATATAGTGCACTGCTACCAGCATAAAGTTACATTACTGTACACCTTTTTGTTTGAGCAATAAGGCATTACAGAGTGTGGGTTGTTGGGTGGATTTGATCACGGTTTGTGCGGTGCATCACAAGGAACATCTTTATGTCATGGCAATCGGTCTATCAATAGTGCTGTTCCATTTGAAGAAAGCCTGCTGCAATTTGTACTGTTGTTGCTTGTAACACATGGCAGTTAATAAACTTGCATAATGACATCCTCCTTCAAACTGTTGTTGTCAGTGAGTTTAAATATTACAAAAAACTTATCAGAAACCAAATTTACCATTGTGTGACAGTAATTTATACCTCTAGGGTGTGGGTGTGGTGCAAGACTTAATATAACTGGTATGATTTGGTCACTCGGGTGTGCCTGGTGATCAAGAGACAACGTTCGTGGCAACTCCTCCACCATGCCCACACCCTGGAAGGGAATATAATGTCATATCTCATTCCCTGAGGTGCCTTACTGCATCATATACCATTTTACATGTTATGACTTTTGACTAATGACTAAACAGAATTATCAGCACATATTGTATTATACACTTACGTTCAGGGCTGCTGCCAGGCTCTTGCTTCACCTGTGGGCAAGATGTTTCTGAAGTCTCCCCAGCCACTGTAAGACAGACATAGAGACTGTTTAATAGAGTCAGTGCAATTAGTTTAGTTACTCTTGCTGTTATTTTATATATTTTTTTCTCATGTAGAACTTCACGTTTTTTCCATCATTTCCTGTACTGATGTCTGTACTCTTTCCACATCTATATGACTTACTTATTTATCATGATGACAAACTGAGTGTGTTATACCTCAGCTAAGCACTTCTCCATTTACTATTGCACAACTAAAGGTGTCTTTAGTAAAACGGTAGTTAGTTGTCCTGTGCTGAAATCTCCCTAGGTAAGTAGCTCTGTGTCAGGTATTTGTAATTAGTTATACAGTTGGTGTATTATTGCGTATAGTGTAGTGCTTTCCTGCATAGGATTACAGCTGTTTCAAGATGTTATACCACAGTATCAAGGTGTTGGATTGCTGGTCTACCATACTCTGGTAGGGCAGCATCGTAGAACCCCTAGAGACTACATGAGTAGTTTCATCTAGAAAACAAAAGAACTCACACAGGACATTTATCACGCAGTACTATGCAGCATTGAAAATAAAGGATGAGCTACTCAATACACAATCACTGTGTTTTGCTACTATGGGTTTCTGATTGCCATAGACCTTTTGAGGTTTGGTCTCGAGGTCAGAGGGGATGAGAATACTTCTGTGGCAGAACACATTGGTTGTGTATAGTTGTCGATTCAGTATTCTCTATATCTGTGTTAAGTGGAGAAGGATAGGAAAACTGTTTATGCTTACAGTAATAGAACAGCTTGCTGATTATGGCGTAACATACTTGTACAGTCAATAGTTTTATGTAGTTAGCAAAGTTGTATGTTGTATAATAAAATAGGCTATGGATTTCAACAATGTGATTGTTTGTTAGTTGTGCATTGAAAGTGTCTGATGCACATATTAAAGTAGGAACCACATTTATAATACACAGAACTATTTTCATAGGGGCAATATGCCATTCTGGGGCTATGTATTAAGCAGTCCTAATGTATGGCTAGGGAATAGGGACGTGCTCGGCCTGTGGCTTTGTGCAACACTATGTGGCACTAGATATGAATTTGAACTGTTTTATGCACAGCCAATAGTCTCTTATTGCTTGCATGATACAGAAAAAATGAATATTTTCAACTGCACAGTCTGAGGCATACTAGTACAGTACTTAGCAATGTTCACAACATAACAGCGGTAACACAAGTTCAGAACTGTGATGTACATCAGTTCTTGTCAGTAAGTATTATTAATGATTTGTAGTATGGTTTTCTTACCTTCTGACTTGACAATGATGACACTGTCTAAGTCTGAATGTTCAGCCTCCACAGCCTGTGGTTGAACTGGTACTACATCGCTTTGTGGTGGGAAGTGCCTCTGACAAACTATAAATTAGAGATAGTAAAGATATTTGTTGAATGTGGTGTTTGTGTGGTAATATTTAAAAAAAATATACATTTGAACACGTAGTCTAGTCTGATAGTTAAGTTACAACTAGTTGAGTTGCTTTATTGTTATTGAGAACTAAAAAATCTATCCATGCATAAATATGTAACAACAGGGTAACAGAAGTGAAATGCTATGTATGGTATGCAATTACAATCACCTATATACAATGAATTTTGTATCCTTAGATTATTATCACAGTGAAAAGAGATCTACCAAAATTGATGTTACAGGTACAGTACATCGATACTATGAAACCACAAACTAATTATCATTATGAAAATATGCTATAATACATGGTTACCCTTTCTTATGTATAAAGATAGGCCTGCTGAAGAGCCTTGTTAAGCACATTATAAACTGTTATGCACATTTTAAAGTGATGTTATACGCAGTCCAAACAGCTTTCATACACTGTTCAAATGTAATGGTATTGTACCTTAATCATTTGTTCTACAGATATCTACTCAAAAACTACCCAGTGCCCAAAGCTACACCTTTCACCTTTCAAGAGGCTGCAAATTCCATTTAGATAAGTGACTAGAACACTTCAGTGGGGGTGTGTCACTCTAGTGTAAATAACCATGTACTTTTGAAAATGTAATATTGACCACCACACACAAGTTGGCATGTATTCCCATCTCAGGGTTGAGACGGCAGTATGGACCTGTTGAGCTTTGCTGTCGAGGTTGATATGCTGTAATTTCAATCCCTCAATGGAGACACATAGTTGTTGTGTATGGTTTCACATACATTATTATCTGTGCATAAGGTATCATGTGAGTTAATAGAAAATCAAGAACAAGGCATGTGCTCATGCTACTGTATATGACTCATATTCTAGCACTGTACTACCACATGATGTGTGTGTGAGTGCTACATGCAACCAATACTGGGTAACATAATAGTTTTAAATGCTGCATGACTGTGTTGTATAACTATTACAAATGTCTGTAAACACTATGACATGTTAGTTTGCAATGTATGACCTGTTAAATGCTTTTAAATAGAAGTCAAAAATATTAGACTGACAGAATTTTAAAACACAGTGTAAACGCTGTATTTGTCTCATTTCTTTAATACTTTGCACATCAGTTAGCTGTTTTTTATTTCTGTAAAAGAAAACATGCTGTTTAATAACATATAGTTGCTTTACTTATGTTGTGTTGCGCGCTTCCCCGCATCTGGCTTTCCAGCCGCTTCTCACATCTCATATGTGATGCAGTACCAGCCCACATCACTGTCTGGTATCTCCTCTCATATTTTGAGTGTATAAAACTGCTGGCTCAACAGCTTCCACTTATGCTTGCACATCGGTGCATTTTTATTGTGTATTTTAAGTACAATTCTCAAGTATTCGTGGATGCACCTCCACATCTTCTCCAGCTTCACATTTGTGCTCCTCATGAGGAAGCACAGATCCCCCCTGGACTCCACAGTCTCATCTCAAGGATGTTCAGATGTTTTTTACAAGCTGTGAGAAATAGAGAAAAAATGTTTTTTTAGAACATTGTTTTCTGAGGTCTGCCTTTTTTCTGCCCTCTGTTGTACAGGCGATATAACAGATTATCACACAGTTACATTTATTCTGATTCTATTCTCTTTGTAGCACAGTAGGACAATTGAGTGAAGAACTGTGCTTTGTACTAAGGACTGGTTGCAGAAACTGTGCTACCTGTAGGTGTGAGCAAAGTGTGCGCACAAAAATGTCATTGCGCACATGGATGTTGCTTAATAAATCCACTGCCATATATCAGGAGTGCAGTGAACATCCCCCCTCCTCACATCAGAGAGGTTCTACAATGCTGTTTTTGGCAGTGGCTATGTCCATTGTATGCTGCTGGGTCAAGTCTCTCAGTTACACTTCAACTGTGCTGGGGTGTAGGTGGACGGTTGTGTTAAAGCACATGAAAAGAACTGTCTACATGTCTGTTGTGCGATATGACATCAATTACATCTTGTTACTGTGAAGGTGCTCAGGTAACATTTTATTATGTTAGGAGCAGGACTATATGACTGTTAGGGGTACACTATTGTCACAATTGCCACTAGATATGTTATACTATGGTTACTTCTGAGCAGACAGATTGCTTTTTGTACTGTTGACTGCAATAACACTATGCTGGCGCCCGGTGGGGGAGGTTAATCCCACCTACAATGTGTTATCTTGTGAGAAAATGTTGCATAATATGATACTCATGGAAGTGTTGTCTATTTCTTATTTCATGTTTCAGTCTTTCCTACATGTGTTGTGAAACAGCATAGTGAACAAATAATTATATGGCTTTTAAACTATATGTGTATGTATGTAAGAGTCCTGAACATTTGCACACCTCAGAATGTATGATGCACAGTTTCAGTGAGATAGAGTTAATTTTTTTGTGTCTGTAGCCAGTGCAGCTGTTCTATTTTTTAACTAAGTTTGTGGGCTCTTAAAAGAGCCATTTCTTGTAACAATAAGATGTGCTGTTACACCATGATATTTTTCAGAGGACTGTGAGGATCCCATCTCAAAGGTCACCCAAGAAAAGGCAATTGCCAGCATGTGAGAAGTGCACACCACCTGGTAGGTAGAGCCAATTATTACAAAATTTAATTTCAGGATGACGTATGGTGTGTATCCCAGCCATGCAGAGGTATCCAGATATTTGAAAGTTAACCTTTCTGCGTGCTCTATCAAGCAGGTACATGTGCTGTTCTGATTGCCAGACTCTTCGCTCTGTAATGTCAGAAAAAATTATCTTACAGGCAGGCAGGCGATATATGCATAATGGAAGCAAAGTCCAATTTTGCTTCGGACACTAAATCTACCTATCTTTTGGTGCCAAAATCATTACCTCCGAGATGGATCACCAGTATGTCTGGCTGAGCTTGAGTAGTCAGAAGTCTGTGCAATGTTGGCATGAGATGCTCCCACCTCATTCCACCTCTGCCAAACCACCTTACAGAGCAATTTGGAAGCTGCAGATATCTCCCAAAACTACTCTTCTGAGCATATTCTGAAGCACGCCTCACTATGCTGCTGCCTACTATCCACACTGTCCATTTGCTATTTTCTGCCATTCTTAGCTTTTAAACTGAGAAGTGGACAGAGAGCTTGTACTGCAATGGCTAAGCATAAGTGAATGACAAACTAAGATTTCCCTCTCAGCTTCAACACCGCTTCTGTGGGCTGTTTCAAAACACAGTCACTTTGGGATGTTATTGGTTGATGATTTTCCTTGTTTCCCCAATACAGTGCATGCACTTACTATTGCTATGCTGAATGGATGTTCTTGCTGTCAAACACAAATGCAGAAAATATTTTTTAGTGGTAAAATGCAACGTAGCCATTGGCAAGTTCAAACAATTACAGCTCAACAGAGGAATGTGATTGGCTGTTTCTCTTGTTATGAGACACGTGCTGCTTGCTTCTGCCTCAATTTGCAGCTCTATCTGTGCTAGTAAGTACTCATTGACACTCTGACTTTAAACTGTTATAACTTTTTTCCACAGTGTGGTAGGTGGTAGGTGATTAATATTCACATAGTCAAATACAGCAGAAAAAAACATTTTTGTTTACTGCTACTTTTGTACAGATAATTGTTTTTATGATGGTAGAAAATTATCTTAGAAAATGTGATGTACTTACACAGTCACAAGCAGGGTGTTTGTTGTTTTCTCTAAGATGGCTGCTATATCCTTCTTCTTCACTGTTCTGTGCTTCTGATTGGTTGCTTGATATGGCCTGATAAATGTGATGATACAGTGGTTGCCACTCAAACAGGAACCAGTCTCTGATTGGCTGAGTGTGAAAGGGGGTGTCTAGAAATCTTAATTTGCAAAAATGTCATGAACACAACACTGATTTGTGACACTTTCATGTGTGCAACACCATTTTGCAACACTATATTTGAAAGTGTTGCATGCACAACACCATGTTTTGTGAAACTGTTGCACGCATGATACTACTTTTGGAATTTGTTTGCAGAAATAGTTATTATTAGGCAAAACAGTACTGTGTATGCTTAACATTGCAGCACTGTTTTGTTTTTCACATATCTAGATTATTATTCTTATGTTATTATTGAAGTTCTGTCCACCACCATTAGAAAAGACTGTGTATTGCTTTACTGATCTTTGCTTACTACAGTAATTTTCTCCACAATGTTTAGTAGGCTGTAGTATTTGTTGTTCTCATATGACATATGGATAGTCCATGTGTGACAAGCTCATCTATGATATATTGAAAGGCAAAATGCTGGGTTTCAAGTTCATATAAAAAACTGCCCTTTTATTGTTCTCAAACATAAAGCGGTAGTCAAGAAAATCATAGGTATTCAATTCAACTTTCCCCAGTCTGGTCAGGCAACATAAAATGTAACAAAAACAGTAATAGAAAACAATTCTTCAGCCTGACCTGAAATTGGAGTTTCTTACCACTTTATATGGACTAGCAGTTTGTGTATAATATAGTTCTGAATGAGGCAACAACAGTTTCCATGGGTAGGCTTGTCTTCAGGCACTTCTCAATAGCTGATTCTACTCACTGTTGTTGGCTCGACTGGATACACTAATCCTTGATTTCAGAGTTCTGTGTTTCAGACACCATCTAGTTCCCAAAGCAGGCTTCAGCTCTCTTCCTCAACAGCTCCTTGCACAGCTTAAACCTTTCTCTCTTGTTTCAGCAATAGTTTCTCCCTCTCAGGCAGTAGCTTACAACTCTCTTTCTCCCTCTGCTGAATTCTCCTGCCTTATTTCTATTTGCCCCCTAATTGGCCACACCTAAGGATGCCTTCCCCCCCTTGGCCTATTGCAGTCTCTACACTTTCTTAGTTTATACTCAGGGGTTAACCCTTTTTTCCCTGGTGTGTTATTTACCCTGTCACACCATGACAGTATGTATTGTTAGAAGCAAACTACATAGATGAATTCTAATTCTTTTCTTTTCTGTACTTCCCATACAGGTGTCTGGTTCTTCTGTAACATTGGTGTACTGAAATGTGAATTGTGAATCAGGGAAGATGCCTTCAAAAGAAAGCAGAAGTCTATGCAGAGAAAAAACAGGTATAATAGCATGTAACTGTTGCTTAAGAGTTATGCAAAACCCAGCAATGGTAGTTCAAGACTTAAAAATATTCAGCAATCCTCTGAAAACATGACTTCAGAGCTTTATCACTCTGCAGGGGAAAAACATGTTTGCTCAACAACAGGGAAAGAATGCGTACCTAAGCAACAGTTGTGCAGATCAGTGAATCGAAAGGAACCTGTTGCAAAGACACAAATTAATACATGTGGTAAGCAGCATCGTATATTTGTTGCTGCTGATGGTCATCTGAGGAAGCAAAAGTATTTTCGTTCATTAGCTTCTAAAGCTAAGATTGACAGACATTGCTGCTGTGATGAGATGTGAACGCAAAAAAGTCAAGAGTCATCTCAGCTTTATGAAGTTGCACCTCACATTACGCACATTTCTTAGTAGAGCAGTCTTTCTTCTTCAACGTTTGTGGCATAAGATGTCTCATGTACTTGAGCAGTTCAGAAAAACTCTGTATGCCATAAAGATGAGGCTACAGCAGTATCCTGTCTTGAGCCTGCACAATTTCTGTGATGTTTTCACAGGACGGTGGCTGCACATACAGCACTCAGAGGCATATTTCTGAGCAGAGTCATATAACTTGCAAACAAAGGACAGCAACTCATGCATTGATGAGTTCAGTAAAGTGTGTAATGTACTCAGTGTGTGTGATGACACTACAATGGAGTCAGATGATGAATGTGAGGGAAGTACTCAGCCCCGTAAACATCACTGTCTCTCATGGACATTTGATGAGACTTGCAACCGTAGGCAATCATCATTTGACAAAGTTAAGCACTTTATCAACCTATTTGTCATTACAGATCATAAAGACAGACATAAACTGTTTGAGATTATAGTCCTTTGTGAGATCCATCCACATACTGGACTTATGGGTCACTCGCTTGCATGCCTAGATAGTGGTGTTTGTGACAGTGTCTTTCACCACATGCGGATGCTTGCAGTACATCAAACAGGCATGCAAAACTTTGTGTACAGGGTATATGACATTTGTTGAGTTGCTGCTCAGTATACTCGTCTGCATGAGTTACTGCAGGGTGGTGACATGCATGGTGCCACTGCATTTCTGAAACAGCTGTGGCATGCCAGTAGTGTGACAGATACTGTGATTGATCAGTCATCTGTTGCTGATGGGAAGTGTGTGTCTGTCTTAGAAATTGATATTCTGAAGCAGTTTGGGAAATCAATTGCCAAATTTGAGTTGGCAAAGAAAAAGAAATGTGATTGTGTATGTGTGTCATGTGATCGACTCTGTTACAAAAAACAAATGGTCACAGTGAACCTGGAAACCTTGTCACCGTACAATGACATGTGGTTTTGACTGTCAGAATTTCTGCTGTTAAAGTGTGACTTCTAGTTAGACCCAATTATTGTGATCTGCAAGCACTATTTTTCTAAAGTGAAGTGTAACATTCTGCCACCAAGGCCAGTCTTGAACAACATGGAGGCACATGTTACTCCAACAGAGATTACCACATTGAATATGTTTGAACGGATTCTAATTCAGACAATGAAACCATTTCAAACCATTCTACGGCTAAATACAAAGACATGGAACATTCCACAAAAAGAACTCATTAGATCTCTTAAGGGTTCCGTAATGTATCTTCCACTTCCTCTGCAGGAAAATGTTGAGGTGATCTCTACTGAGAATACTATGGTGATTCTTGTCAGTGGTGTTCCAACAAAGTCAAAGGTCAATTGGCAGGATGTTGTCAATGTGGAGAAGGTGAAGCTTGCTCTTACTTATTTAAAGAGCAACAATCCCTTTTATGCAGACCTTGATATTGATCGCATGACCACTGTGTCTGTTGATTATGATTTGCTGGAAAGCACTAAACCAATGATTGAGAAGGTTAATGTGGAAACCAATGACAATGTGTATGAACAGTACACTATTCACCCACTACATGGGAGAGATCCAGTAGGAAACAATATTGATCTCTATCAAATGAAACAGGTGGAAGGTGAGCCTGTCAGCATTTGGGAGGCAACACTGGAAGCACACTGTTTCCCAGACTTATTCCCCAAAGGGTCAGGTGGATGCCTAGATGAAATAGTAGTGCTTGTACAGGGTGCTGAGTACCATAATAGCCATGTGCTCAGTAAGGATGGCAAATTCAGACATAATGTACAGTACCTGGGTCATCTCCTGTGGAAGAGTGAGCTTAGCATACTGTCTGTGTCTATTGCTCATACTATTCGCCTCACTACTCCACTTGATGGAATAACATCTGAGCAGTTCCTGCAGAAACTGAAGCAGAAGGATGAAAATATGCAAGTGAATTTGTCTTCCATTCTGTCAAGTCTTCATGGCACCAAAGAATACTGGTATTGCAGACACTCTGAGGTGATGACCATGCTGCGAGAGTATGGTCCAGCCACATGGTTTGTTACACTCAGTTGTGTGAGTATTCCTGGGATGAGGTCATGGAGCTCTTAAAGTGGGCAAATTCTGATGTGGAGCACATGCCTTGCTCCTGATTTTCTATTGACTCACATACCTTATGCACAGATAATAATGTATGTGCAACCATATGCAACAACTATGTGTCTCCATTGAGGGATTGAATTTACAGCATATCAACCTCAACAGCAAAGCTCAACAGGTCCATACTGCCATCTCAACCCCGAGATGGGAACACATGCCGACTTGTGTGTGGCTGTCAATATTACATTTTCAATAGTACATGGTAATTTACAATAGAGTGACACACCCCCACTGAAGTTTCATCAATGACTTTCAGAGTAATGTGCTCACTTGACCCTGTATCTGTGACAAGGTATTTCTACAAGCAATTCCATGACATTCTGGCTTTCATTTTGACAAAGGACAATCCGCCTCTTGGTATTGCAGAGCATTACTTCTGGAAGATAGAGTATCAGGCATGTGGCGCTCCTCACATTCACATGTTACTGTGGGTCAAGGATGCCCCATGCATAGGTGAACATGAAGCAGCATAAGTGCTAGCATTCATTAAGCAGTGCATTACTTGTATTCCAGACAAGTACGACAGTCCTACACTGTGGAAGTTGGTGCAGAAGTTTCAACACCATATTTGTGAGAAATATTATCGCCGGGTAGTGAAGAACAAATCTGATTGGTACACAAGATGGCGTTTTGGATTTCCTAGACGTCTCTTTCAAGATGGTTGCATAAATGAACTTTTCTCAGCCATGCAACACCACTTGAAGGCAAAATCAACCAAAAGGGTTTATGAATTACCTTGAGAAGAGAATGAGGTCTACATCAATGACTACAACCCTACTCTTCTTCTAATGTGGCAAGCAAACATAGACGTTCAGTTTGTGGCTGACAACTCGTTGGCTCTGGTTCGGTACGTCAGTTCGTACATAACCAAACATGATCAGACTAGCTTGCAAGATCTTTGGGAAGATATTGCCAGTTCAGGCAAGTCACTGACATCTCAGGTCTGGTCAGTGGGGTTGAAGACTCTATCACACAGAGAATGTGGTGCTTATGAGGCAAGCGATCAGCTGATTGGTACACATTTATACGGCAAGTCTGATGCTGTGCACTTCCTCAGTGTATACTACAAAGAGAAGCACAAAAGTGTACTTATTCCTCATACTGAGATTGAGGAACTGTCTCTCGAGAGACCATCTTCAAGACATATCATGAAGAACAACCTAATTGACACGTACTACTCCCGTAGACACGAAGACATGGATCAAATGTGTTTATTTGATGGATAAGTGGTATGACTGCAAGAAGGATGTCTCACCTGATTATACATGTGATATTTACAAGGTTAAAGGAGTAGATGGCTGTCTTGTTAAGACACATAGGCCTTGGCTCATTGACCACTGTAAGTTACATCTTGGCACATCTGAGAGCAGAGAGCATTACTACTTCGCTCTCCTCTTTCTATTTAGACCCCGGAGGAATGAATCTGAATTAAAAGGTGACTGTGATACATTTGAAGAAGAATCCAATCACAGTTATGAGTCTTTTAAAAGTGAATACTCTGACACATATATTCAGAGGCTAGACAGTGAGAAGGAGCAACTTGGGAAGGCACAGAAACTACTTGAAGAGGACACTCCTGTCAGTTCACAGGAGAATCTTTATCCATAAGGACAAGGTATCCTTGGAGAACCTCTGCCTCTGAATGCCTCAGAAGTACTCATGTTGGAAGTGGAGAGTGCTATGAAACATGACACACACTGCAGTGTTGGCCCAGCTGAGTTGAAAGAGAGACTCAATGAACAGCAATGGCTGGTTCACTCTGAGGTCACTGATGCTGTCTGGCATGGATTATTACATGAACTAAAGAAATGTGACTGTGTAGAATACAAGCCACTGCTGATGTTTGTTAGTGGCTCAGCTGGCACAGCGAAGAGTTTCCTTATAGAGGCCATAACGGCAGAAATACAGAACCTGACAGGGTCATCAATGTCTGTTGCTGTTAGTGCTCTGACTGGACTGGCTGCATACAACATTGGTGGAATTACATTACACCATCTCTTCATGTTGCCAGTGGAGCATGGCAAAGCAGGAGAGTATCGCAAACTGTCATTTGAGGTTGCATCTCAGCTTTGTTCTATGTTTACTAAGATGAAGTTACTCATCATTGATGAGATTAGTATGGTCTCCAATGTGATGCTTGCCTGTATACACCTACGTCTACAGGAAATCTTGGGGACTGACTAAGGAGATGCATTTGGTGGTAAAAGTATTGTTGTATTGGGAGACCTCTTACAGCTTGCACCAGTTAATGCGGAACATGTCTTAGCAGCTCTGACTGTCAAGCAGGCTAAGAATACACTAGGCTGCATTGGAGGTTTTTACCTCTGGGAGTTATTTACGTATGTTGAGCTGTATCAGAACATGCGACAAAGTGATGATCTGGCTTACAAGGCACTGTTGGATCAGGCTCATGCAGGTTCTCTGCCACCAGAACATCTTTCAATCTTACATGGTCGAAGAATCAGAATGGATAGTACATCCATAGAAACAGAGTGTGATGTTTCCAGTGATGTATACTCCACTGGCACATGCATTGTGTGTCTTATGCCACGACCGAAGAAATGTGCTGAGTTCAACAGTGTCATGTTGCAGAGAGAGAATCAAGAGACTTTCACTCTGCATGCTGTTGATACAGTTGGTGGTGTCATTCTAAGTCAAAAAATGGTAGCAAAGATGACTGAACTACTCTCTGAACTGAAGTCAGATGTTTCACGCACAGCTGGGCTGGAAGCTGGTCTTACAGTTTGTAAGAATGCATTTTTAATGCCTCGCCGCAATCTTGATGTGGAGCATGGCATGGTAAACGGTGCAATAGGTAATATCATTGACTTCATTTACAATGTTCAGAAAATGTTTATTGAAACACTTCTTGTCCACTTTGACAACATGGAACTTCCTGTACAGATTGATGGTACATGTGTTAAATTCCATGTATTTAAGGATAACTATGTTAACAGGAAACAGTTTCCAATATGTGTTGGATATGCTGTCTCAATTCCCAAATCTCAGGGTTTGAGTTTGGATTCTGCAATGGTGGATATAGGGACAGATATTTTCAAAGATGGCATGAGCTACATCTCACTTTAAAGTGTACATAGTCTTTCTGGGGTGCACATCATAACACTCGCACCTCAGAAGATTCACATTGACAAGTGATGTATTCTTGAGCACAACAGATTACGTACTCTGTATCAGCCACAGAAGTCTTTAATTCCTCTGCCTACGTGTGTGGTTGTCTCACATTACACAGTCACAGCTACATCTGGCAACAAAACAAAGCCATCTTCTACAACTGATTCAACTGTGCAGAGTAGTAAGAAGGTCACAATGTCAAATACAGATGCCGAGCTGGCTGTTGGTCAGAAGTCTTTTGGTATGGCTGTTGTCCCAGTGCTTGATAACATTACTAGAGTAAACTGCCATGAAATTCAGCAATGCAAGTGTTTCTATACATGCCACACTTTGTGCAGACAATATCTGCTTCACAAGACACTCCTTTATCAAAGGCACTGAAGCAGGTTGTCAATGTGGCTTCTGATCAAGATAGCAATGTACAGTCACTTTCACCTCTGTGACATGTTGGGGAGATATGATGGATACAGTGCATTGTCTGCTAACATGCAGCAGGACTCTAGTGAGTTCATGATGGCAATCATAAACAGCTTGGATGAAGAGGGGATTCCAATGCGTCAGTATTTCATTGTGTCATATGTTACCAAATATGCATGTGTGTTATGTGGTAATACAGAGTGAGAAACCACAGAAGACATGCTTTGGGTTTCTCTATTTATGCCTTAGATTAAAAGTGTCAAGTTTTGGCAGCTGTTTACGAATGCAGAAAGTGGTCACCTGTATGTGAGGTGTGGAGGTACATGTACTCAGTCCATATGCCTGAGGACTTCATCTCAATATCTTATGCTTGCATTGCATAGATGTGACTCTAATGGGCTCAGAGTTGACACACCTATCACTGATTTCACAGCTGGTAGAATTGTATTTAACCAAGCAGTGTTTGACACTCATGCTGTGATCTACCACTATGGCCAGTCTGTACATTCTGGACATTACACTTCTTTGTTGAGATATAGAACTGGCTGGGTTGAGTGTGATGACTCCACAAGCTCTTTCAAATAGAGACTACCGCGACACTTGAAAAATGCATACGTTCTGATATTGAAGAATTACGACAATCTTCATGTGTCAGAGGAATAGTCACACAACATGTGACATTTTTTGCTGTCCACTTCAGTACAGAGTGAGTTCTGGAACATTATCATACTTTTTTTTACAGATGTACATTCATTACCACATTGGTAACATGTCACATGGTTGAATAGCATATGCTTACACAATGTCACGTATAAGATTGTTGTGTTGATCAGTGACACAGTGAAAATAGTTGCAGTGGTCTTTGATCGGCGCCAGCTGTCTTCCCAGTCACTAGGAAAACCTCACTTATATGTCTAAGAAAGACTTTTTATGTCAAAAGAGAAATTCCTATCAAGTCTCTCTCTTCTGTCATTGTCTTTTTCTTTTGAGTATGTAGTATGCAGACATCACAAGTACTGCTTGGCACACTTGCCAAGTTGTGCCTCTAATAAGGCACAATACTTGTCCATGTGCATTAACATAACAGTGTAACATCTGTTTGTTGCAATGTTATTTATTTTAACATTATTAGGATCTTTTATAGCTAAAATATATCCTGGCATTTGTTCTAGTTCTGTCTCAGCAGTATTCAACTCTGTTTTCTACATGGTCGTATGACCTGTACTTAAGATTACAATACTCAAAAAATAAACTTCACTTTGTACATGTTGAGTAACATCAGATGTGCCCTGTGTTCCTTTTTTTTAATCCACTTGCATCTTGACTGAATACCACCATTTTGTGTCGCAACAGTGTATTACTATGCCTGTTTTGTTCTCATGTATCTGTACTGTAAATAGCTGTATATTATACTAAATACATCACTTAGTAATAGTTTGCAACTGTGACATTAACAGTAGTTGTGTTACTTGCCATATTACTTGCTGTATTGCAGATAACCAATATCTGACTGTTTAGAAGTTTTACATTCATAAGCCTTTTAATGTTATCTGAAAATAGTTATTAGTATGACATAGATATGTAGTTGCAGATATGTACTATATTGTAATTCCATCTTGCCATAATAGATATCAAAGTAAAGTGTTGTACTAGATATTCTTAATTGTGTACAGGTTGACTTTTCTGATAATATAATTTAATGTTGTAGTCATAACATTTTGTTAACTATTTCTTTTATGTCAGTAGAAGATGTAACAGATCTACGTGATTTACTAGTTCGTTAGTAATCAGATTATTGATTTGATACTTTTTACTGATGTATATTGTCCCAGTTTCCATGTTCTATTTTACTTAGTTGTGTGGTAAGTTACTTAAATGTATGTTTATAATAGTTAATAATTGTACATCAGACACTATCACTGAGAACAAAGTGAGTTTTTGTGTTCCTGATAATGTTTTTTGATGGCCTCTATTGAGCTGTCAGGTGGGAATTTTCCAAATGCAGTAACAGTGATATGTCTTACCATCTATATGAATGTATACATATGTGTATGTGTACACATAAAATATATACCAATTCAATGTTTAACAGTAAGTTTGTGATGAATACTTTTTCTGCAGAGGATTGTCTGTTTTTGCTACTATTACTTTAACAGTTGCATCTGTTTTTTTGCCCACCCTAAGAACATTCACACCATCAGTCACACAATGTCAACAACATCATAACTGTTTGGTATGTGTAAGCAGTGTGCAGAGAGTACTGTGGTACATATGTTTATGTATTTTGTACTATTGTCACATGTTAGCCATTGACTATCTGCGAGACTGTTTATCATATATTTCAAACACTGGTGAAAACATGTTAATGTTTGTTTTGTGAGACTGATTTTATGCACCAATTGGATTTTTAATTTGGCCTTTTTTAACAATTATTAATTGGGCAATAAATCTTTTGTAAGCCTTATCTGCCTATGTTGTGTCTTTCATTTAAGCATAAAGTGATAGTGATAATATGTGTGTTGCTGTTGGTGTATTGATGCATCTACACATAGTATATGATGCTCATCAGTACAGATACTGGACTTTACACTGTTTACCTGCTATTGATCAATGTGGTGAATGCATCAATCTCCTGTTCCATACATTGAGCATAGTGCTTTTTCATCAAAGGTTCAGAACATCAGCTATTGCTGTATAAATGCTATCAAAGAAGTACATATTCAGACAGAGGTATCTATATCTTGATGAGTCTGTGTTGTGAAAATGGAGCCACAGTCTAAACAATATATTCAAATTAATATGACAGAATAAATTCTCAAAAAGACAGGAAATTCATGGCAAAAAATACTCCATTTAGTGCATCAGTTAGGATTGTTCCACAGCGACAAAAGCAAGGAAATTTGGTGTTAGGGTTGAAAACCCTAACTCTGCATTCCCCCCCAACCCCCAGCTCCACACACACACACATACAAGTAGAGGGCAGGACCAAGGCAACACAACCAATCACAGACAACCAGCAGCAGGTGACAGAAATAACATGCAACTGTCTAAATGTAATACAAGACACATCCATCATCATGGGACAACAACTGTTGCATTTCAACAGTCATGAGTGTACAGAGTGTTGTGCAAATCTTTATATGGTCACATTCACAACAATACTATTACACATAGGATTTCTATGATATAGGTTGTTCATGCTGCGATAATATTATGAGGTATCAACATACAAGAAACTATGACATTGTACTTTATGTAATGTGGGATACACAGAACAAAATAAGAGTTTGAGACCGCTTAAGTAGCATGTATTGTTAAATAGTACTTGTTTACATGAAGATGTGCTTGTTCACATTGAGACATACACGTAGCATGAATGTTGAGTTCTTCTCACATATCTATTGAAACATCAGTACTCACTACAAGTGTGCCAGTTGTGTCATTGGTGATGTGAAAAAGTATGCAAAATAAAATATTTTTTAATTTTATTGCCTCATGCAGAGCCACTGGCAAAACTAATACTGCTATAGATGGCTCATGATTTTTGCCAGCTCTATGATAATAGTCATATGACTGTCAATATGCGCAAAATGATTAGTGTGATAAGTTGCACCATGGGGCATTATATTTCACATTTAATTACACACAGTTTAACATTGCTGCTGATGTGTTTAGGATTACATACTGGTGAGCAGCATACTGTTGACTACTGCATTAAAATACATTATTTGCTACTGTTTGAGTCATAGTAGGACCATTAACAAACATGAAACCCTGTTATTAAGCATGTCTACTATCATAGATCCATAGCTACAGATGTGGAAAAATGTATTGCTTGAAGATCACTAATACCACATAGGTACAAATGTGTATACAAACATATACATGCAGTAACAGTTACAGAGTCACAGCAAGGCAAAAAAGACTGAACTAGTGACATAGAATGCTTTGGGTGACACACTGTCAAATTGTACTGTTAAGGTTCAAATAATAGTGGACAATGACTTAGTGGATAATACTGTGCTGCTGCAATTTTGTTTTTTATATGATGGCAAGATCAGTGTGTAGTTAGACACACTGATGTGTCTTCAACTGATTTCTGCTACTATCTGCTCATGAAGATATATATTTAGACATTAACGGTTTGAATACCATAGTAGCAGCACTATATCAAACAGCAAAGACACAATTTTCTGTTTAAAATGACAAAGTTTTCACTACTGAGCTATTGTATAGTCTTACCATGTGAAATATGAGGTCTGAGGTTTCCACTGTGATGTCATCTTCTACAATATAAGATAATTGTACAGTACTGCTGTGCAGAGAATATCATACTACCAGAAGGTTACCTTATTTTGAGGTAACATTAGGAGGCATTAACCGTCAGCAAAGGGCTGTAACACTAGTGCCACATATCAACATCTTATTACAGTGATGATTATCAACACACTGTGATTGAGAAGAGATACAAAATCTTATAGCTATAAAAAATATATATTGTTATACAGTAACAACTGATGGTCAATATCATTGCAGAAGATAAACTCCCTTGGATGCCAGCAGAACTTGCACACTTGTTGTCCCATGATGATGGATGTGTCTTGTAGTACGTTTAGACAGTTGTATGTTATTTCTGTCACCTGCTGCTGGTTATCTGTGATTGGTCGTGTTGCCTTGGTCCTGTCCCCTACTTGTATGTGTGTGTGTGTGTGTGTGTGTGTGTGTGTGTGTGGAGCTAGGGGGTGGGGGGAATGCGGACTTAGGGTTTTCAACCCTAACACCGAATTTCCTTGCTTTTGTCACTGTGGAACAACCCTAACTGATGCATTAAACTGAGTTTTTGCCATGAATATATATATATATATATATATATATATATATATATATATATATATATTACCTGCACGATAGTGCAGGTATAGTTAGGGTTGGCAAGCCACTTCTATGTTAAACCCCCAAAGTTAGCAATTCAATAACTTGGCAACCATCTGTCCAATTTGCTCGAAAGTTTGCAAGACCACTGTCCAGCCATAGATTCTTGGATCTGAAAAGTTTTGTTCCAGTTGGATATACAGTTGCTGAGCTGTGGAGTTTCAAAAATGTGAAAAAGCTCAACTTTTGTGCAATTCTTTGTCAGGCTCCTAGAGAGTGAAAGCTCTCTGTGTCTGGCTTCAAATGTACATTTGTATATGGGGTCTGCATTAGTGGTGCCTTTTGAAGATCTGGTGAAAAAATATTCAGTTCAAAAGTTATGGAAGTTTTTCATTTTCCATTTTAGCCTATGGCAAAATTTAAACAGGCGATGTGAAAACTTAAGCAAAATCTTTTTTGTTTCTGTGCTCTGGATTTTTGTTTTCATGCTGCTGCCAGCTTGTTTTCAGTTAGCGAGAGACAAAAAATGTTGTAAATTAAAAAACAGTGCCTCTCGCTAAATACCAACACTTGTGTTTATCTATTCGGGTCTTGAAGAACTTGGCCCTGGCATCAGTTTTTGTCCAGGTAGTCTGGAAATATGTTTCTCAAAATTTTTCCATCATTTTGGCATTTTGTTTTTGCTAAAACATTATTTTTTGTGTGCATTATAATGACCACGCACAAAATAAAAGGTGGCTCGACAACATATTTTTGTGCATTAAAAGATTTTATTACAAGGAATAGGGGTGCTGTGAAAACATTAACGTTGTTGCAAAAACAATGCTTGAAAACACTGTGCTATGAGCTCTTTTATTTGTCACTTCATTGTGTCAAGACAGACTGTGCTTTGGGGCTAAAATTTGTAGGGTGCAAGCCCTGGTCCCACAGATGTGCCTTTTGGTGGTTTAGTCCCAAAGCATTCAATGGGCCCATAGTTACAGCATTCCGAATTTGAGAAATTTGCTATAGGATAACATTGTGGCACCCGTGGTGCCTTTCTGCCTGTATTTCAAAAACGATTTGAGATATGGATTTTTCACTACCCAGAGCACCTTTAAGTAGACTAAGCATATGTGGAGGTATGGAAGCCATGATTACAACTGCAGTGGATTTTTTTCATAGTTGCTACAGTTACTGAGATATTGCCAAATAAGTGTTACGAGGGTTCCTATTCAGTACTATGGGGCTGCTGTATGGTTCCGTAATTATGTGTAAGTGGAAGAACGAGACCCACAGGGCCTGTGCTCCCACATACATATACCATTACACAAAAAATGGGCCACATAAAGGGATCGCAGGGCCCAGAGGGCACGCTCTCCCACAAACACATGCCAGTTACCAGTTACATTACATTTTCTCAAAAAGAAGGGAAATTCATTGAAAAAATCATTGTTAATGCATCAGTTAGGGTTGTTAGCACAGTGAAAAAAGTACAGAAATGTGGTGTTAGGGTTATCACCCCTTCCCTCTCCCCACCCCCTCTCCACCCTCAACACACCAAAAGACCATGCCATGGGGTCATCAGGTCTAACTCTCACTCCATTCTCCTATACTGTATCATGTCAGCTTGTTTAGACATGTAAAATAGTGAGAGTTAGACCTGATGACTCCATGCTACACCCCAATGTCTGTTGGTGTGCAGAGGGTGGAGTTGTTGAGGGGGTGGGGTTGTAGGAGTGGTAACCCTAACATCACATTTCCATACGTTTGTCACTGTACTATCAAATCTAACTGATGCAGTAACAAAGTTTTTTTGCAATGAAATATATATATACTAAATGCACAGTGGAAAGAGCACTCTCCTGGGTCAGTAACATGCTCCGTTACCTTGACCTCCATAGGAAGGATACTGTCATGCAAGAACATCAACTAGTGCTTCTATTTCATCAGAGTGCACCTTCTCTTCACAGGATCATCACCAGTAACTTTCCTATTTTGCAAAATGACACAGACATTGGTGCTTCCTTTACAGAACCACCTATTGCCTTCTATCACTGGCCACCCAACCTGTGGAATCTCCTGGTAAGAAGCAGCCTACCTACCCCTAACAGTTCCTCCCTACCAGGTAAGGACACAACCCAGCACAGACAGCAAGCAGATGTCTCCCACCCCTGTCGAGAGGAAGGTCAAGAGTGCCAGCATCAGGGAGCCCTCCATCAGACAGCAGCAACTGCAGGTATGGTGAATCAGAATGGCAGGCTCATGGTGTCGGCCATGGAAGTTTTCTGCAGGCCACAGAGGATCCCCACCGATGCTCTGTGTTGGCTCCCCACTGCCCCCCCCCACCATCCTTGGTTGACACAGAGCTATATTGCGGAGATCACGCTGTGGTCTGAGCCTATCGGCTCACTTCACAATTTGCAGCTTATTAGCTGCTGCTGCTAGAGTCCACTTCACTTTGGCTGCTCGACTTGTAGTGCTTGCTTGGAAACTGATAGTGGTTGGAGGCATCTATGGTGTACACAGGTAACCCTGTGGTACTCTGCTCCTGGTAGGTGTGACAACAGCAGGTCCAGCTGTTCTCCTACTTGCTCCTCTGTGCTCTATGGATGCCTAGTGGGGTCTGGATGGTCCTATCTCCTGCTATTCAGAGTTTTCCATTTACAGTTCAGTGGTCTGACTTCGGTGAGGGTGTGCATAATCGTGGGGGCTCCTAAGCATCGCATGAGCAGGGCTGAGTCCTTTCTTTTCACTAATGTCCTCACTATTGGGCTGTTCTCTGCCATATTCTTCCCTCTTCTAATTTTGAACTGTTCTTCCCCCTTGGGATGCTCCTGGGTCTCATCATACTATTTGATGAGTGTGATTTTATTTTCTCAAACCTAATAGCCAGTGATGGACAGTACTCCTGGCCCATCTTCTGCCATAATCTGCAGAGTTTCCAGTATCCTGTTAAATTGGCCAGGTGGCCTGGTCACAGGCAGTCCATTAGAGCTGGCTCATCCCCTTTGAGGCATTTCCTCTGGCTCCTCCTGCTGACAATAGTCCTTGCAGGTGAAGTGGAGCTGAACCCTGGCCCTCCATGTCGAGCTTTCTCCACTTCTGTGGACTGGCTGTCTGGCAAAGGGCTAAAAATAGCTCATCTCAATATCTGCAGCCTTCTGCCAAACTTGGTGGAGCTCCAAGTCTGGGTCACCTATTACAAGCCTGACATCCTTTGGGTAACTGAAACTTGGCTTAAACCCTCCATCCCAGATTCGGCCTACATGCTTCTTGGCTTTGACTTTGTTAGACAGGACCATCCAGGAAAAAAGAGGGGGAGCGGTATCCCGGTCTACTGCAGGAGTCACCTCAACCTGACCTGTCTGCAGCTTGTGCAGTCTTCCTGTGAACTACTGCACACTGTGCTGCTACTTGGTAATGAAAAGAAGCTGCATATTGGGTGTACCTACAATCCCCCTAAGGGAGTGTACTGGGATTATCCTCTCTTCTTGACTATGTTGGCTCTAGGATGGAATAATGAGGATATTGATCCTAGGGGATCTTAGTCTAAACTGGCTTGGAGGAAATGTCAAGTGGTATGAGCCTCTGCTAGCAGGCTTTCCACTGTCCCAACTTATAAAGGATCCCACCAGGTGGTCACCTACTGGAGGTACTAGATCTCTCCAGGACTGGATCCTGTCCAATTGGCCTGAGAGGATTAGCTCTTCTGGCACCCTCCCAGACTCCATCTCTGACCATGCCCCTGTGTACTGCATATGGAAGGTCTCTGCCCTAAAGATCCCTCCTAAAATAATTCAAGTCAGGGACTTCTCCAGGTTTGACTTGGGGTCTTTCCAGGAGGATCTTATGATCACGGACTGGTCTAATGTGATGGATGACCAGACTGCCTCTTCTGCAGTCAGTCATTTCCTTAGTACCTTTGGGGTACTACAGGATAAGCATGTCCTCCTGGTCAGATGGAGGGCAAAGGGGGGCTGCTACAAAATGGTTGCATGGGAGCCTCCTTGCTCTCATAAGGGCTAGAGACAAGTGCTGGGCCAATTTCAAGATCTTGATGGACCAGGCCATATTTCAGCATTACAGGAGGCTCAGAAATGAATGCAAAAAGGCAATCAGTCTCCAAAAAGGGAATTTTGCAAAACTGCCTTACAGACTTCAGCTAAAGACCCTAGACATTTTTGGAGGAATATTAAAAATATAGTGAGTGGCTCCTCCACCTGTGAGGCTCCTGACATGCTTATCATGGTGCTAGATGTAATAATTCACTGACCATCACCAATGCATTTAACTCACATTTCTCTGACCTGTCCGCCTTCACCTCTCTATTCTCCTCCAATGGTTGTGACAGGCCTGACCAGGTTCCTCCTCCTCAACTGGCATCTACCTTATCATCTTTTCTACTTCAAGGCTGTCACGGCACAAGAGATGCAGAGATTGCTCCCTGGTCTCTCCCCCCTTTTCTAGTGCTGGACACGATGGTATGGAAACCAAGCTTTTCCGCATTGCTGCTGCCTTCATTGCCTTTCCTGTGGCCCATATCGTCTACCTATCTTTAGCCTCTGGGGTTATCCCTGACCAATGAAAAGTGGTGAGGGTTGTCCCTGTATTCAAACAGGGCAACCCTAGGATTCTTGACAACTATCAGATGATTGCCATCTTGTCTGCTATCAGTAAGCTTCTTTAGAAAGTTGTAGCAGAGCAACCCAAAGATTACATTCAGTCTCATGAGCTACTGCCTGTCTTGAGGCATGGCTTTCAAAAAGGGCAAAGTACAACCTCAGCCCTGATCACTGTTACTTTGGGGATAAGGACTGCTATGGACCAGGGCAGACTCTCTGGGGCTATCTTTATTGATATCTCTAAGGCCTTTGACCTAATAGACCATGCACTACTTTGCACTCAACTTAGGTCCCCGGACCTGTCCCCTCCCATGCTCAGCTGGTTCTCCAGTTACCTTCAGGGCAGGCAGCAACTTACCAAATATAGTAAGGTGCTCTCGGACATCACTGTAGTGTCCTCAGGGGTTCCCCAGGGGTCAGTACTTGGACCCCTGATCTTCTTCATATTCATCAATGATCTTCCCTCTTCTGCTGCCTCCTGCAGGTCCATACTGTATGCCAACAACCTGGTTATTATCACTCATGCTCGAGATGTTTGGGTCATTAACCACCAATTGAGTGAGGATTTCAAGAGTATCCAATCCTGGATGTTGTCTCATAAGCTGGTCCTTAATCTTAAAAAAACTCAGGCCATGCTGTTTGGATCTCTGGCTAAGTTAAAGGCCTCCTCTGTCCCTCTGTGTTTAGTGAAATGGCAGTAGCTGCATTTTCATGGCATTGTTTATAAATATCATATCATTCCTTAAGAGCATTGTTTATAAATATCAAAGCATTCCTTAAGAGTTGTTTATTCTGCCTTCTGAAATGAAACTCATAAACACTCAGCTGAAAATAAAGCTTATAGTACATATTGGCTAGATGCAAACCAATACTAACCTTTTACTAATTCATTGAATTAAACACTGCACAGATTAGGAAACTAATTGAACATTGCTACACTAGTGAGTTGAGGGAACAGTTTATTGTGACTTGTACTGGATTCTGTCAAATATGTTGGGGTGATACTTGACCCTCAGCTTGATCTTGGTCACCACATCCATAATGTATGTTGTGCTGTTAATTGGAAGTTGGGCCTGACGTATAGGGCAAAGAATAATCTTACATCAGCTGCTTGCCTAGCATTGGCCAGAAGTGTGTTTCTACCATCCCTTTGCTGTGGGCTACTTTTGTTTGCCTGTACTTCCATGGTACACCTCACTAAGTGGACTATTGCCTACAATAACATTTGTCACTTTGCACTAGCAGCCCTACGCCTCACTCACCATTGCAATCGGTATGCTAAGCTTAACTGGCTCTTCCCATCCAATTACATGAACTTTGCCTGGGGCTGCTTCATGGGTAAGATAGTGGGCTCAGGCACCCCTCCCCCCGGGTTAGTAGAGCTCCTTGTACCTGCTGCCCCCACTGTCTACTTCCTAAGGTCAATGGGCCCCTCTATCCTTAAGGTTTCTGTGAGGCGCACCCAATTGGGGGACAGGGATTTTGCGTCATGTGCACCCGGATTATGGAACTCCCTTCCGGTTCAGGTCTGGTCCTCCTCCTCCTCTCAGGCATACCTATAAATCTCCCTGTGGACACACTTAAAGCTCGCCTCAGTATGTGTCTGCCTTAAACCCCCCTGATTACCTTGATTACCTGCAGTGTTCCTTGTCTCCGGTCCTGCCATGGTTGACTGCTCACCTTGGTGTGGTCCTGTGGTAGTGTGTAAATTTTGTATATATTGCTTTGAACATTGTCATTCTGATTCTGTATTTGATTTTATATTTGACTCTGTCACTGTTGAAACCTGAGTTATCTTCTATGCATGTTATGCTTTTTTGATTTTCAGTGTATCTGCCTTACTTGCTTCAAGTTGTACTCTGTATTTTCTTTCAATTCTTGTACTCTCCTGGGTAGTACCTGAAAATAGGCATATGTTTTGTCTAGTGTACCTACCTGGTTTAACAAAAGATAAATAAATAAATAAAATACCAACCCTTGCAACAGAACTCGCTGCTACACCTGCAAATGTATTTCTAGTGTGACTGAAATTTGGGCTGCCCCAGGTGTTTTTCATATCACCAAGGAGTTCTCATGCACTTCTACTAATGTGGTATATTGTATTTTCTGCAGATAGTGTGCAGCTATTCACAGTATGTCGGAGAAACTGGTTGACACCTTGCTGACCATTTCTGGGACTATTACAGGGCAATCAGGAATGGAGACACAGATAAACCCATTGTGTCCCCCTTTATCTCCATGGACCACGGGTGTAAAATATCTTTCTGTTTGTGTTCTTCAGCAGGTCTTCTGGGATTCTGACCATAGAAAGTATATGGAAAACAAGCTGATTATCCGCCTTGGTTCCCAGTAGCCCTCCATTTCAAATGGTAGACTTATTTTCTACTAACATCTTTTAGCCACCCCCTTGTTTTCCCTAAAGCCTGTTTGGATCTGTACACATCTTTTTTCATTTTCACCAGATGTCTCCATCTCTGTCTCCTTCCCCAATATTTGCCACCTTTCAGCCTTCTTACTAGGCCCTGTTAATTAGTCCCCACCTGGGGACTTCTCTAGCTCATTCACTGCTATTTTGCCTTGTCATTCCTATCATCATCATTTTGTTTTCCGGATTCTCTCTTTATCTTGCCATTTATCACTTCCTCTCCCAGAGCCTCCCCCTTTTTTCTTTCCCCACATATATATCCCTTATTTTACCTCCCGTCTAAACTAACTTTGCTTTTTTTCTCTTCTAGATATTTTCTGAAGAAAAACTAAGATTGAAACATCAATTTTTTAACTCTATTTTCAATTTTCAGAGTGCATTTAATATTACCATTTTGCTTTGCTCCTGTTAAGGAGCAATAATTGAGTTTCTGAACCACTCTCATCAACTTTGCTGAATGTGTTGTTTTTCAGGCTTCCTGCTAAGGAGCCATACATTATTAAGCATGAAGGACAGATGATATTCAGAACAGTGTTCATCTCTCAGGTGCATATTCCCTTTCAAGAGTTCAAGACATACATTTATGTCTGACTGTCTGCAACCTCCACTATTCAAGGGAAGGAATTGTGCAAGTTTGAATTCATCTTGCACCATTAGGATGTACCTTAAATGTACTTCTGAATTTTGTAAGTTAGATTGCCTATTTGTTCTTCTGGGACAACCAAACAAGGACAAAAGGCCTCTAAACCCACCCTAGCTAGGTGTGTAGGGTATGGGTTGCTAAGACTTATGTGGAAAAAGGAAGTGGCCTCTGGCTTTTATCAAAGCTCACTCCACCAGGGTGATGGCAACTTCCCTGGGTGAAGAGGGATGAAGCCACAGTTTTCAGAGCTATGTAAGGAACCACATGGTCCTCAGTCCACACATTCACACAACATTATAAATTGGATGTTCGGACTTCTGCTGAAACAGCTTTTGGTCACAGAGTGTAGCAGGCAGCAGTTCTCAAGTAATTCTGAAGCATCTGGCATATGAGATAATATTCTCCCCCTCCCACTTGTTTCTTTAGGTACTGCTTCTTAGAACTCATTTGTAATGATTACCCATTGAAAATGTGGAGCTCTACAGAAAGAAGACATTAACTTCATACTTACTAAAATTTCCTTTTCTGTTAGCTCCAACATTGTCAATGGGACCCACCCAGGAGCATGGCTTCAGAGGGACAATCTTATCCTGCATGCTAGGAGAGATGTCTATTTTTTAGTAAAATCCCCTACGTGGACCACTCTCTCTTTTCTGTTGCATTGTCCTCTGATATGTATAATTATATGCTGATTTATCAATTATGCTGATTTTATATGCTGATTTATCAATTATCTGTGACTGCAGATTAACTGACTCATTGTATAGTAGCTTCAGTTCACAGACGGATGACTCCTGTGAGATGTGTGGCACCTGTGAAGCACCTTTTGACTACAACAAGATCTTAATACTTCAGAAGTCCTTTTACATCCAGGAAATGCATTCCTTTTCCAAAACTTGAACAGGAAGGTAAGACAGTTTTTTATTATTGTAGATATGTGATTGGTGTTTTGATTGTATCTGTGTGTTCTGTAGCTGTCATGGCACTGCTAAGTAGTAACTGGTGAGTTGCTGTTGGTATAGGGAATCCTCAGGTTTCCAACATTCTGAATCTTGGGCTATGCCATTCCCCTGGTAGGGGTGCACTGTATCCATTTGTAATAATTACACAATGACAGTGTTGGAGCTAACAGAAAAGGAAATTATGGTAAGTATGAAGTAAATTTCTTATTCTTTATTTTTTTACACTTCTCTTTCTAGCCCTCCAGTTCAGAACTCTCTCAGACCACTGCTCTCACTGACTCATTTTACTGTACTCTGTGTTCTCCCACCATCTTCAAGTTCATCGCGGCTCACCGAGTCAGGGGACAGCAACAAAGAGAGACCACAGGGGGCAGTGGTGGGGAACCAGCTTAGGATGTGTGGTGGTGGCACTGGCAGGGCCATTGCCTATCCAGACTGGAGGGGTATTTCTCTCCTTTTTATCCTCCTGTGTGTAATTCCCTCTCCCCCCATGTGCATGGTGCACATCTGACATGATGGTGCATGTCAGCACTGCCTGTGTCAGCCACACTCCCTCACATGCAGCTCAGAAACTCTGTGGTGCCCCCAGTCTCCACCAGGGGCTGCCAGAGCACTGAGCAATCCCACACCCTTCCCCAGGAGAGGAGAGCAGCCCTGCAGGTGCTCAATCCTTCTCCCTCCCTTCCAACCCCTGACACATGAGCTCGCTCCCGAACTCGGGTCATCAGCGTGGCACGAGGTGTGGCATCCAGTGCCTCAATCCTCAGCACCACCTGGCTGGCTAATTTCTTCTTTTTTAAAGTCAAAAACTTTGACATTGGAGTGACTATACTCCTCCACTGTGTTGAATTTGAGCCATGCTGTTCAATGGTTACTCAACCCCATGTGGTCTCCTAAGTCAACTTCTTCTACTCTGGAACCATTTACAAGTACTAGGTCAAGGATGCTATCCCATCTTGTGGATGCCTTGAATAGTTGTTCCAGCCCTGCTCCCCTCAAGGATTCCAGCATATCCTTGCTTATTGTGAAGGTTGCTGTATAAAAGCTCCAATTTACATCAGGTAAATTGAAGTCCCCTACTAGCACCACTTCACCTTTATATGTCATTTTCTTGACACTTTTCAGTAGATCTTTGTCTCCCTCCACTCCTTGTAATGTGGGCCTGTAGATTATGCCCAATCGAATGGTTGTTCCATTTCCTGTTTCCATCGTAACCCACAAGGTTTCAGATTCTGCCTGTGTTTCTTGGACCTCCATTGTTTTTATATCTTCCCTCACATGCAAAGCAATACCCCCATACCTTTTCTTCCCCTTCTATCCCTCCTGAAAATATTGAAACTGGTATAGCTATATCCAATTCATGATTGCCCTTAAACTAGGTTTCAGTTACAATGACCCAGTCCAGTCCTGTTTCAACTATTGAGGCCATGAGGTCAGATATTTTATTTGCTAGACTGCATGCATTTGTGACCATCACTTTCCATACCCTGTTAATCTGTTTACAATTTTCCCCCTGCTCTGTTCACATTTTGCTGCTGACTTACCTACATGCTGTGATCACTTAAAGTTTCTTGTTCATCCCCAAAACTTCCTCTTATCTGGAATTGGGGGACTGACAACCAGAGTGCCTTTTGCTTGGCATGGTGCAGTCACCATCTCCCTTTTTTTTTAGTTTAAACATCCCATGAAGATGTCAATCATTTGAATGAGTGCCCTCACCCCTTCTTTCGTGAGGTGAAGGCTGTCATACCTAAGACATTTCCTTTCCCAAAAATCCTTTCAATCGCTGATATAATGGTGCCCCTTCCCATGGCAACAGTTGTACAGTACAGCCATGCATTTACTTCCTTGAGGTCCTTATCCATGATTTTACTTGTGCTCTCTCCTTGTTTCCATGCTGGGAGTACCTTCAAGAAGGTGAGAGTTGATGGAAAGGATGTTAATTTGTCACCTAGCTTGGCTATATGTACTTTGGCCTGCTCGACCATTTGCCCTGCACTGTCATTTGTGCCTAGGTGGCACACCAAGATCAATTGATATGATCCCTTCTGTGCTACTGCCTAAGGGTGAGAGAAGTGGACCACAGACAAATTTGTTTCAGCTTCATGATGGAACTGGAAAATTTGATTCAGCTTCACCAATTCAACTTTCAGTGTAGAAACTGGCATGGTATAAAACAGACTACAACTAGAGTGTGGGTTGAAGCCTTAAGGTCATCAATGAATGCGAATTGCTGTAGCATACTTGTTGCAGGTGCTGTTGGCATCTATCTGCTGTGAATTAATGTTTGTGGTGTTGCGACAGTCTGCAAAACTCATCAAGACCATGCCAGCCCCAAGACATATACCGCCTGTAATTCCTTACTCTATGTTTCACCTCATGCCAATTACTATATTCTCTCTTGCAGCACCAGAGATTTTACAATGATATTTTTATCTTACTGTTTATTATTTTATACCTATGACCAACTAGGGCCAGTGGTGATGGAATAGATAAGGACAAGGGCAGACTGGAATGGCCTAAAGGTCCTTTTCTGCCAAGAAAATGTATTTTTCTATATTTTCACTTAGATTATTTTTATATTTATGTTGTGCATGTTGTATTAGATTAAACTGTGGTGGTATCAGTCCAGTTACCAGAGGGCATGTGTCCAAACCACAAAGCTGGCAACAAAACTGACAATAATTGGTAGGGCTAGGCAAAATTTAAATTCTGCTTATGAAATTTTCACAAAATATGGAACTTGCTTCCACAACATCTTGCAAAAAATGGTGAAACATTTTGTAAAATTCCACCTTAAACTGTACAATTTTGTCATGTATTGCTGATTAATGTGAAAATATTTCTACAGAAGTGACTCCTTTTTTCTATTATTTAGTAAGTAGAAACTGGAGTAACTGGGAACATAACTGGGAAGTGGAGTCCCTGGTGCAACAGGGAGGAGAAACTGAATAACTGTGAGGCCACAATACTGCAACTGATGTGGTGCAACTTGAAGTAGATACTGGTGTAACTGGGATGAGACACTGACTTTGCAAGCTACAGTGAAACACGTGTAACTGTTAATACAGTGAGATACACTGACAAAACTGGGAGTAGACACCATTACAATGGGAAGGAGACACTGCCAGAGTGCAACATTACTATACCTTAGGTGCCCCAAGACAGTCACTTTTGTCTAAAGAAACATACAGCTCCTCAGTGCCTGTCCATTGAGGCAATTAAGGCATTAGTGTTATTGTCGCTTTAATTTTTTTCTTGTCTCCTTCTCTCTTCCTTTTTTTCTTCCTCTCCCTTGGCCTGTTCCCATTCTGAGTGCCTCCAATGTCTGTGATGGTACAGCATCAGCACTGCATGACTAAGTTCATCAGAGCACATATCCTTAGTTGCAGCAGGGTAGCTAGGACCAGAAAGAAGCAGTGTGGCAAAGAGATTGGCATGTGACTGCAGTCTGTGCACCGAGAATCATACTAACTCAGTTGTGCAGCAGGTGTCACATGGCAGGGACTCTCACTAAGATCAGATCGCAGTGTGGAGTGGAGGTATTTATTGGTTGCTGCTGTGAACCGATCCCTCCCCCACAAAGTGTTTTGGTAAGCACAGTTCAGATCATCAGAATGCGTCATGGCTTGGCATTGAATCAGTCAATGGAGCAGCAGGAAATGTACAGAGAAATTCCATATAAGGGCTTAAAATAAGCACTCACAGGCAATCCTTTAAACAGCTAGTGATATGGAATTTCAGAAACCCTTACAGGTGCAACATAATATTTAAAGTTAGAAGCCTTTTTAGGAGTTTGTTCAGATAAATAATTTTAAGGCCCCAGTGTAATTTGTTAATCCTTTACATGATTTCTGAATAAACGTGTGACAAGTTGTAAAGATTCTAACACTAGCTGCCATTTCCCATACTCACTGCACTCAAGGGACTCACATTCTTTCTCCCTCCCCAAACCTTCCTTGTCCATTGGCAAATCTGTCTTCACCTACAGACTCCCCTCTTTATGGAACCAACTTCTACCTGTCCTAAGAAACGTACCCTCTCATAACTGCTTCAAATACCAATTCCAACTTCCACTCCCTACTGCACCTGCTCCTAACCACTCACCTGGCCAGCCTCATGACAAATGTTTTTTGTGGATAGCAATCTAATCCTCAGAACTGTATGATATTATTTGTATATACAGTAGTCCATCTGAATGTACAATACTTCGCTGTATAACTTATGCAACTGTATATTTATTTCATGTATCTATTATGTATCTTCTGCTTTATATCCCTTCCCCCCCTTCCCTGGGTTGCACCCAGAAATGAGTCTTGGCTCAGTGTGCCTTTCCTGGTTATCAAATGTTAAAATAAATACATACATAAATAAATAAATATATATAGCAATATGTCTAATGCCTCAAGGTGGACACACAATTGTCCAAACCCATGGTGCACAGTCAGCTGGTATAATATTGTCCACTATAAACATGTGATGAGTTGTAAAGATGATAGTAAATATTGCTATACACAGTATAATATTTCAAGGTAGATAGACAATTGTCCACAACCATGGTGCACATTACCACCTCTAAAGTGATGGATACCATTTCTACAGTACCATCTTTGTGCAGTCTGCAAGCAGGCAAGAAGGTTACCCATGCAGGGATGCTTGACAGGGGAATATCAAAGGGGATAAGATGCAGAAAAAGTAAGTTGCAGGGTGGGAAGATGATGCTCAGGGTTACCTCCATGTCCTACAAGGACCTCCTACTTCCAACCCTTAGGACAATCCGAAGAACTGTTATCCTTGTTACTGGTGATTTGATTTGTGTACCCCCTTTGGAATGAAATGACATGACTTTGCCTCAGCAGACAATGGGGTGTGGTAATACATAAATGTACTGTGGTGCAGCAGCACAGGGCCCATGAAATATTGTTTTTGAGGGTCTCGTTGGATTGGCAGAATATAAAGCTCTGGCAAAAGGAGGTCTTACCCAGTGATGTTCCAGAAAAGCATAAACAGACACTAAAAGTTAATTAAAAGAAGCCTATTTGTCTTTGGTATCCAGTCAGTCCCAACCCAGTACAGTTATTTGGTTCTTCTTATTAATCATTTTCCATAGTGGGGCTGACGGTCAGTAAATACTTATTTATTTAAAATTATTGATCAGATGGATAAACTGAACTTAAAACAGTCCATTTAAAGGTACACACTGGAGATAAAGCACTTGGGATGGAACAATACAAAAAAGAAAAATAATTAATACAATGCACAATTAATTATAAAAGAAGAAAGAATTAATACCTGCATAATACAAGCTATACAAGTTTTACATTTCCTTAATTAAAATTAAACAACAGAAAAAAGTTTTAAAGGCCTAAGTATGTTTTGGGGCAACAAGCTGAGTAGATGGGGCACCCAAAGAGAGACTGGAGATAGAAGAGAGACAAGTGGAATAAGGAAAAGCCAATGACAAATTTGCATTCTGTGAACATGCCAAAATCAGCATGTTGGACACCCATAAATAAGGTCTGAAGGAACTCCTTTTACCTTCAGCATTTTTGCACTTTGAAGTCAGAATATAACACCATTTACAGGGAAGACACACTAAGCATGTCCAAATTATTGACAAGCCATGTGACCTGCAGCAGTTAAACTGAGATCAAAAACTTGTGCTGCACACATTTAAATGTCATTTTTAGCTCCCCCACTGTTGCACAAGGAAGAATGTGGCTACTAAAAGAGATTCATATATGAAAAAAATGTTTAATTCACAAACTTTTAAAATTGTCATGGAATCATGCATTGTCATTCTAGTTAGTTAATTTTCATTACATTTAACTGTAGTTTTAGGCAGGAAGACCAATGAAATTGTGCTGTACTGCAAAAGGGAGGAGAGATGCACAGTGTATACCTGCACTTGCAGCTGCAGACCCTGCAAAAGGAGCACGAAGAGTGAATTTAGCAGACTGGGAAAGGGGATTTGTGATATATTTAAATGTATTTTTTACTGACTGCTGGTGACTTAGAGGGCACATAAACCAATATATTTTATTTCATTTTTTGCTCTAAGTGGATGAAGGGCAGAGTGAATTTAGCAGAGTGGGGAAAGTGCAGGGAGGAGCTTGATTAATGGGACAATTCCCACCAACACCTTTCTGCCCACCCCCAACCCTGCACCATGTCTAGGACAGACAAGGAATTGGTGTAGAAATGGCTATCATCCAAGGCTGTGGATGCATGCAGTTCACTGTATGTGTGGACTAGGACCTCAGCACCCCAGTACTCTGTGCAATCACCCATTCACATGTGCAGAGCAGGTGCAGAACTTCTTTAGATTGGACCCATAGCCTACTTTGTGACATTTTTATACAGAATCTGAGAGATGATGCAGAGCTCAGTATAGGGAACTCAGATTTTACACTGATTTGCCATTGAGGATGGCCTATTCTAGTGCTCCACTATATGAGATGTTCTCTTTTCTGTAACAGATGTGAGCTAAAAGGATGATGAGACAAGCAAAAGTGGTGGCTGAACTTTGGATAATGGAGAGGGTCAAAGTGGGGAATAAACACTTCTTTTAGTATATAGAGGAAACAAAGAAGAAAGGGGAAGGGGCAGTTAAACTTAAGGATGGTGACAGGAATGGGGAAAATGACAGACAGAAGGCCACTGTTTTGAGCAACTTCTTCTGTTCAGTGTTCACCAAGGAATACAATGGCCCAATGCCCAACAGTGGTATAAAAGCAGTTGACAAGGGGGTCCACACATGGAAATGCCAACATTCACCACCAGCAGGGTAAAGAAGTGCTTGAGCAAGTAAAGCAGGACAAAATCACCAGGGCCAGATGGAATACACTCAAGGGTGTTGAAGGAATTGGCAGGAGAATTAGCAGACCTCTTGACACATTTGTTTCACCATTCATTTCAGACAGAAGTCATACCAAGGGACTGAAGAAGAGCTGACTTGGTGCCTCTACACATGGGTTGCAGCAGAGAGGAGGCTGGTAACTACAGACTGATTAGCCTCACATCAGTAGTGGGGAAGCAAATAGCAGTTTTGATTAAACAGGACCTAGTAGAGTGTCTGGACAAGATCAGCCTTCAGGATGACAGGCAGCATGGTTTGTAGCAGGTAGATCATGTCAGATGAACCTGAATACGTTTTTTGACTGGGTGACTAAGGAATTATTAAATCTTTCAACTGGGTGACTAGGGAATTAGACAGGGGTCATCCAGTAGCTCTCCTCTGCTTTGACTTCAGCTAGGTCTTTGACTTGGTACCACATAATTGCCTCCTGAAAAAGTTGGAGGACCTGGGCACCACAGAGTATTGTTAGATGGGTAGGTAACTGGCTTAAGGATAGAAAGCAGAGAGTGGTCATCAATGGGGAGAGGTCAGATGAGGGAGAAGTCACTAGTGGTGTATCCCAGGGCTCAGTCTTGGGTCCAGTCCTTTTTAATGTGTTCATTAGTGACATTGGGGTAGGTATTCAGGAAAAGATTGCACTCTTCACAGGTGATACTAAGCTAGATGGTAGGGTAGACCATGAGAAAGCAATTAAGAGCCTTCAAAAAGATCAGCAAAGGTTTGAAAAATGGTCTAATGCCTGACAGCTGAAGTTTAATGTCAAGAAGTGTAAGGTGATGCATCAAGGCAAAAATAACCCAAATATATCATATTGGCTTAATGGAGTCAGACTCAATGCTTGATAGGAGGAAAGAGACCTAGGCGTTATCATCTGTGACACCATTAGGCAGACCAACCAATGTATCACAGCTTACAGCCATGCTAACAAAATGTTACGTGAGTTGGGAGTGGATTTGACAGCAGGAAGAGGGAGGTGATACTGCCACTCTGTAGGTCCCTAGTGATGCCCCACTTGGAGTATTGTTTCCAGTTTTGGAGTCCAGAACTTAAGAGGCACAAAATCAGACTGGATCATGAATAGATGGGCAACAAAAATTATACAGGGCCTGCAGGGGCTTTCATATGAGGGGCGCTTAGAGCGCATTAAATATGTACTCACTGGAGACTAGAAGGGAGAGGGGTACATGATAAAGGAGGCAATATACAGTAGCGCAGTGATTTAAGGCTCTGAGCTGCAAACCTGGAGACCTGGGTTTGAATCCCACAGCCCCCACTTGCATACTGTGTGACCCTGAGCAAGTCACTTAACTTTCCTGTGCTCCCAGGTCACACCCATAAACAACCTTTCAGCTTAATGTGTCTCTCTTGGTAAAAAAAAATACATATTTATTTTATTTGATTGATTTTATTTAAACTTTGTTGACCGGGTGAGTACACTGACACACATGCATTTTTCAGTCATGACTTGTGTGCAATAGCACATATAATAGGTATGACATGGTACAACAGTTGAGGGTACAAAAGAATACATTGGGTAACATACAATTTGCAAAAGGTGGAGATACAAGATATCAAAAAGATATAATGCCAGTGGCTAGAGAATATATACAATAATGGCTGATGTGAGGAATAAGGTGAGGTATAATACAATGACAGGATAACATGTAGATAAGTGGATATGCAAGGTGTTGGGGTATACATAGTGTAGCAAAGGGTCCAAGTGTAGTGACATAAAAACTATGAACAAGGTACAAGAAGATATTTTGAGTATGAGCAAAGCGGTGTAGGGGCAAGGATACCTAAAGGGGATTGAGAAGGGTGGTTTGGTGAAGAAGGAGGGAGAAACAGATGGAGGTTACTGGAGGGAGGGAGGGAGGGATGGAGTGATAGAATATGAGCGTGAGATATAGGGGAGAGTGCATAGTTGGCTAGGAGTGGAGTGATAAGTGCATTGAGAGAGGGGGAAGGTAGGGAGCAAGAGGGGGTAACCTATGAGGATAGGAAGGGTTCAGGTTGACGGGAAGGTTGTGTGGGGTGGAGGGGTGAAAGAGAGAGATGGGAAGTTTACTGAAAGCAGTGGCATGTGTGAGATGATGAATAGTGTGCTTTTAGGAGCTGTATAAAGCCAGGGGAGGTGCAGGGATTTCTATAGTCGTATATAGTATAGTTTATACAGTAGATAGAAACTTGTAAGTTCCTGAATGGAATAAATAAGGTGATGAAATAAATGCTAACTAAGGTGTCCTGCTCTGAACTATTCAACAAGGTTTCCAGCTCAAACACTAGAGGGCACGAATGGAATCTGTGGGGAGGAAGCTTCAAAAGGGAACTCAGGAAACACTATTTCTAGGAAAGAGTCATTGAGCCTTGCAATAGGCTGCCCGTGGAGTTGGTGGGAGCCAAGACAGTGACAGCTTTTAAACTGGGCTGGGATAAAGTGAATGCCTTAATAAATCCAAGGAACTTGGACTGGGTAGGGATCATAGGAGGGGCTAGGTCGTGGAATCCGAGATGGCCTCGGGAAATCTTGGGCAGACTTGATGGACCCTTAATCTTCTTCTGCTGTCAATTTTTCATTGTTTCTATCTGTCTAGATCATTCCAAATAAATATCTATGCTGCAAATAGAGCACCTGAAACAAATTTAAGGATGCTGAAAGACGTAATGCTATTGCTTCAGCTAGAAGAATTACTGATGAAATAAATGCTAAATGCTAAATGTTTCATGAAATGGAGATGCAGCAGTGTGGCAGAAATGAATTTGCATTACAGATTTCCCCACAAAAGACTGACAGAGCTTTATTAAGTTTTACCTGCTGGGATAGCTTATGTGTTAAAGACGATTCATCTGTACTGCATGTGCATGTGCATGTGGATGAGTCGTGACAGAAAAGCATACCGTTTAGAATATTCTTTTCTTTCAGTGTTCTTTGATGGTTCAATAGTGTAAACCAGTTTTTGTTTTGTTTAGTTTTTTTTTTTCCCGGACATCACAACTGATTTATAATATCTCTTTTCCAGTGGTGTCCTGCTGCTACCAATTGACTCACCTGGGCTACTATAATTAGTTTTACCAGGAGAAATTCCACTGAGCAATGCACATTTACAAGACGGTCCTGGATAGGACAAACAATCAATTAATATGTATTTAGAATAGAGGTGGCACAACTAGCTATATGTTAGTATTGCATAAAATGTCAAGGCAGTGCCAAGCCATTTCAAACTCAGCAGTGATGTAGTGGCTACTGTAATTACATGGCAAATTTGTAAAAATATATAAAGACAATTATGACGATCAATGTTCAGCAGAAACACTGGGTTGATCCAGAGCAGTAATATATATTCTGTACAACTACATAACAAATGACAGTTGTGAAGTAGACCATTTTTCAATGGATGGAGCAAAACTGTTTGTGGAAGTTGTAAGACTCTAGGGTTATGAATATATCTCAATAGCACCTGCAACTGTCTGTAGAATGGTATTCATTCATTGATTTAAGTAAGCAATAAGACACAGCATGGAGTGCACTGAATACATTTGTTTGCCCTGGGGCGTAGTAAGGGGCAAGGGAAAAGGCCTAGTGCCTTCAACCTCTGGAAGTGCAGTTGATCTGTTCTGTGCACCCCCTTGAGTGTCTTAGTGGACTTATAAAATGGATGTGTAACTGTTTTATAAAGAAATAAACTGACAAAATGTTTAAATGTAACTAAATAGCTGTTTAATAATGTAAATATTCTTTCTCAGAAAAAAAAGTTCCTTAACTTTGGAGGAGGGGCACAAGATCTTTCTGAGATAATAAATTAACAGAAACACTGTTACACTGTGTGCTGCACTGCTAGGCAGTGTTTTAAAACATTTGCCAAGATGAATGAATATGACTGGATAGTTTATGCTTACAGTAGCACTGAAGTTGAATGGGCCATGACTGAATGTGGCGCTGTTCACAGTAGATGGCAGAGTGTTGCTTGTAATTTCAGGCATTGAGTCTGTGATGGAAGTTGCAGGGCAGGAAGTTATTTCTTCATCTTGCTGCTTGTTGCTGGTTTGGAGATTCCTGTCTTCAGAGTGAGGCTGGAGCTCCATATTTTTTTGGTCGATGGATGAAGACCGGTACAAATGGAGGCTTGCTTCATCGATGCCCAGTAACAGCCATAATTTTGTGGTTCTCCAACCCCAAGTTGGACAACAGTTGCACTGATGTCACATGAATTACATGATTTGTATACTGCTTGATGAGTCTCACTTCAGTGCTCATTCCATTCATCAGCATCAAAAGAAACATGAGCCTCATGGTCTCTCTTGGGTACCATGTAAGCATTGTACTGAGGAACTCAGGTTGGAGGTATTTTGGATGCCAGTATTGTCATGTGATTCCTGCCAGAATCTTTCCCAGATATTTTTCAGGCTGGTGATGGGGCAGTGTGGAGAACTAGCAACCAGATACATGAATCCACAGTGAGCCCCTTTATATATATTTACATATTTCATTAGTGCTGCTATGATTTTTAATATGTTTGTTAAATCTGAGGGTCACAAACTCATGGCTGTGGTCATCAGTGCAAAATTCAATGCTGTTAGGGGTTAACTTTCTTAGGCCCTCCTTGGCATATTTGGTCATGTAGAGTTGCATGTATGGTCACATTTTGTGCACTAAACCTGGCATCATATCAGAGGAGAGACCCGGAGATGAACAGAGCTTTTCTGAATCAGGTTTTGAGATTGCAGTATGGCGTTCAGAGAAATCCTTAAGGCTTTTCTCTTATGCTTCATGACACACACAAAGACATTATTGCTACTTTGAAAGGTAGAGCAAGTCAGAATATTTAAATTTCAGCACAGAAAGTAAATTTAAATGCTGTTTAGAGAAGCACAGATGCTTGAGTAGCAAATCAGATCATATTCTGTGGCAGCTGCTGTTTTAATTTCTGCAGAAAACACTATGAAAACAGCATTTAGTTGTTCTGGAGGGGCAGTTTTGAAGTTGAGTTGAATGTTTATAGCAGCTTTCCAATCATTTAAACTTTAATGGTCCAATTAGTGTCTTAAACTGTGTGTTGCTCATTTCTGCCCTCCTCAGTGACATCACATTCATTACTTGTTAAATTAATACTGCATGTCATTACTCACAGTGGCTACTATTTCAGGTGACATGTTTTCAGGAATTTCTGGTTGGTCTTCATCCTGAGAAAATATTCTTTCTGCTTCAGTTGTTATGTTTAGCTCAAAAATTACTTGCTGACCATTTATTTATTTTATTTTTATTTTCTTTTTGTTTAGTTTTTGTTGCACATAACTGTGCAGTTCACTTTAATAGACAAAAACAAAAAAGACTACTCTTTCACAGTGCCAACATTCATGACAGTGGCCATTGATACCCAGGCTACAAAGAGGCTAGCTGGCCAGCTCTTTTGTTACCTGTGCATTAGATGGGTCAGATGCATGGCTATTAGCCAGTCAAAATGCTGTTTTTCTTTTCTATTCATTTTATAAAGATGTTGAAGCTACTGCAACTAAATTTCCTAATCTAAGGGCACTCTACCACATATTCTGGACTGTAGGGGCAAGAGAACTAAATCAAGGCTGCAGGTTCGGTTCAGCCTTACAGCAGAAATGGCTTAACTTACACTGTTTGAGTCAGACCAGCTACCTGTAATCCTTTACTATAAATTTGTGCTCATTGGTTCAGCTGCTTTGCCTGTGCATTTCAATTGCTTGTTTGTCACAGGGAGAGCCAGCAGGTAATGTCAGCAGGACTCACTTAGCAGAATCAGGTTAGTGAGTTGCTTGCTAGGCCGGGGACCGGTGGACAATGAATGATGCACAAACCTGAGCCCAGTAATGGTCCAGACAAGTGGATGTCAGTAGCCAACTGAGTGGATCACTTGTAAGTGCTATACTCTTCAACTGCTGCCAAAAAGCATCAGCAGTTGAGCTGTTGTGGTCTAGCCCCATGTTCACTGTGGCATATAGTACATCACATCTGTGGGGGCAGGGCACCATTATTTCAACTAATTAACTCTCTGCTGGGCTAGTTTATACAATTTTCTGATTAAAAAAAATTAAAAACACTGAAAGAAAAGAAAGAGACTGAAGGATTTCTTCAATTTACTAATGAAGAGAGAGAGAGAGACTGATTAAAGATCTTATTTGCTAATGTATGGGAAGCCAAGCTTAAGAGAAAATAACAAGTAAAACCCCGGATATCTCACGCAGATTTTGAAATTCTGGTTAAAGGAATTACCAAAAAATAAGACTTGAGATTTCTTGTGCTTAAAAGAATGTGCTGCTGTTGGGGAGGACAGAGATAGTTTCACATGCTGTGTGTGAGGAGCCGAGCTGTAGGGGGGGAAAGAAAAAAAAAACTGCAGTCTCATTCAGATTCTCATATCCTGACAAAAAGATTTAAAAACAAGATAAGACCACCATGACATAATCAATGTGTTGCCATCAGAGGAGGAGAGAGACAATAACACGTGCTGTTTGTGCAGAGCCAGCTGTAGGTAAAAAAAGACCCTGTGCAATCTTTTGCTCAGATTCTGGCTTATTTTTTGCTTTAACCTGATCTCTCTCTATCTCCCTCTCTTAAGTTGCTACATTCACAACCAACATACAATATTATCAGACAGCTTGTATGATAAGGCTGGCTGTTTTTATTTTCCTTACCACCACCACCATCATCGACCTTTATAAAGCAAACAATAAATAAATATACATGCTGCACGGCATTATCACACAGCCTGCAGGCAAATGCTAGCTGTTTTTTTCTTCCTCACCACCACCACCACCATCAGTAACCTTTATAAAATAAAATAGATGCGGCAAAGCACTTAATCAGTTAATTCACACAATTGGCACAAACAACAGAGGAGCTAAGTGCCTGTCCTTCCTCACTGATACTGTGTTAGACAAGTAGCTCAGGACTGGCTGAATAAAATAACAGTAAAAGAAATGGGGGGGGGGGGGGGTGATGCTTGCTGTGGCCACTTGTTGTAAGCAATAACCAGAACCAGGCACTACCAGGACATTTGGAATCTTTCACACGGGCTGCAAATTAATTGGAATTTCAATTTGCTACTTTAGTATTTCTTTCAACAAATAAAGGACATATTTCACATCTATAAAAGCACAAAAGGAAGCAGTGTACTAAAATAGCAAAGACCAGTTCACAGCTGGCGGAAGCTGCCCATTAACAAACACACAAGAAATAAATGCTGAAAACTCATCAAGTCTGGACAAAAGGACAAACAGGTCTACTTAGTAGTGTGGTCAGCTCAATAGCCTGAAATATGTATTGTCTCACATGAAAAATCAGCAAATATCAGAACACAGACCCAAATAGCCACCCACATTTATCAATAAGTATTTCAGCTCACAGGGTTGGCCACAATGCTGAGCAGAGTGGTTCATGTTTTTGTTCTGCCTTGGTGAGTACACACGGGGTGCTATGTACTATCAGGCAGAAAGTACACACGAAAGGTGCGTACACCCAACCGTATAGCTCCATGGACCTGGACAGGTGCAGAGTGTGCAGTATTCACAACCGAATGCACCCACGGTGCACCTGTCCATGGCCCAACCACCTGGTTTGCAGGACTGCACAGGGTGGCGGGGGCTGAGTAACAGTTCAGGTGGACATCCAATCAGATGCCCATCCTAGGTCCAAGAATGGATCACTTGTGTGTCAAGGCATGGGCCGGATATGTGAATAGCTCCTACAAGCTCCTGAACCTGCACGGCCGTGCCCCTGTGTCCAGCTAACCTGTAAAATGCCCCCCCCCACTTCCACCACAGAGCAAAGCTCGTACCCATCAGGGTGCTGTAACCCCACTTCCAACACATGTCTGCCCCATCCTCGGTGTTGCACCCTGACAAATCTGTGCCTGTCCCCAGTATTGCATAAGCATACCCCCCACCCCAATGCATCTGTGCTCTATTCCCATATCGCAAATGTATTCCCAAGCCCCAAAACATGTCTACCCCATCCCCAATATTGCAGAAGACACCCCTCTCGCACACACACAAGTACCCTGTCCACACATACCTACCCCAAACCTAGTACCCCAGCTGCATTGTTGGTGGTCAGTGGCACCTTGCGCAGCACATAAAACACCACCTCCCGGTCCCCCTATTTACCAGTTCATGCCACGGCAATGGACGGCCAGCAGCACAACTCTTCACACACTTCCACATCTGTCAGCCATCCAAATGATGCTGAGAGTGCACTGTCTAAATATAGCAGCACGCTCCCAGCATCATTTGAATGGCCAGTGGCTGTGGAGGTGTGCAGAGGTCTGTGATACTGACCGTCCAGAACAGAGGCACCAACTGGCAGGTAGGGGACCAGGGGATGGTGTTGTTGTTGCCACAGGGGGTGTCGGGTGCCACTGACCACCAATAATGCAGCTGGGGTACTGGATTCAGGTTCCAGTATATGTGGATGGGGCACCTGTGTGTATGTGGGGGGGGGTCTTTTGTATTACTTGGGATGGGCAGACATTTGTTGGGGGTGGAGGGTATGCTTGTGCAATACCAGGGATGGGGCACAAATGTGTCGGGGGGTATGCTTTTGCAATACCGTGGATGGGACAAACGGGGTGCGGGTACGTATTTGCTATACAGGGTTGGGGTAGACATGTGTTGGGAGTGTGTGCTCTTACTGTCGGAGCCTGTGCGGGTGGATGGTGTGTGTGTGGGGGACATGTGTTGGGAGTGTGTGCTGTTAATGCTGGAGCTTGTGCAGGTGGATAGTGTGTGTGTGGGGGCCGCTATACCACTTCTTGGGCCTTGTGGGGGTCCTGCGTGTGCAGGGCCATGTGCATACATCAGTTTCATAGGTTTCATAGGTTTATCAAGCCAAGTAGGCAATGCCCATAGCAGCTCGCTCATTAAAAATAGTAACCCTTAATATTTCTTGTGTTACAATATTCATCTAGTCATCTCTTCAATGTTTTCATGCTTTCACTGCCTGCCACCTCAGCTGGCAGTGAGTTCCAAAGACTGACCACCCTTTGATTGAACCACAATGCCCTTTTCCTAGCACGGGAAGTTTCATCTTTCAGCTGAAAGTCATGGGCTCTGGTGTAATAGCTGGTCTTTCTTAACTTCAGATTCAAGCAGTCCCATAAAGCATTATTGTGAAAAGCTTTATAAACCAGACACAGGTCATAGAAACAAAGAACCATAGAATTTGACTGCATATAAGGACTGGTTGGCCCACCTAGTCTGATGGATAAGCTGCAGATCTTAGCCAACCGACAGCTTACTTCATCCTACCCCCCATTAGAATTGCCTAATGTCTGTCCCATGCACTCTTGAATTCTCCCACTGTTCTTGACTCCATAACCTCCTCAGGAAGGCTGTTTCATGCATCCACAACCCTCTCCATGAAAAAATACTTTCCTAACATTACCTCTGAGTCATCCCCCCTCTATCTTCAAATTGTGCCCCCTTGTTCTTGCACATCTCTTTTTCTGAAAGATGCTACCCTTTTGGACTTTGTTAATTCCCTTGAGGTAGTTGAAAGTGTCTATCATGCCTCCCCCCCCCCCATTTCCTTGAGGGTATACATATTAAGCAACTTCAGTCTCTCTTCGTATGTCTTCTGGTGCAGATCCTGCACCATTTTTGTTGCCCTCCCCTGAACAGGCTCCACTCTGTCTATGTATTTGCGGAGGTGGGATCTCCAGAATGGCATGCAGTACTCCAGATGGGATCTCACCAACTGTCTGTACAGAGGGATAACAACTTCCTGTTTTCTACTGTTGATGCCTCTTCCTATGCATCCCAGTATCCCACCAGCCCTTCTTACTGCCTTCTTACATTGCTTGCCTACTTTTAGGTCATCTAATATAATTCCCAGGTCCCTTTCGATTTTTGTTGTTGTTACTATCTCACGCCCCATTGTGTACACTTCCCCTTGGATTTTGTTTCCCAGGTGCATTGCCCTGCACTTCTTTGTGTTGAATCTGAGCTGCCATACATTTAACCATTCCTCCAACCTTGCCAAGTCCCTTTTCTTCCTTTCCACCCCACCTTGTGTATCAACTCTGTTGCAGATCTTTGTGTAGTCTGCAAAGATACATACTTTTCCTTCCAGGTGCTCTCCAGTGGCACAAAGACATTAAAGAGGACCAGTCCAGTACAGAACTTTGAGGTAACTAATTAGTTACCCTCCTTTCCTCACTGTGGACTCCATTTACTATTACCTTTGCATCCTGTTGTTCAGCCAATTTTTTTTTTATCCAGGCTACCACCTTGGCACCCACTCCAAGTCTGGTTAATCTTTTGTGTGGGACTGTGTCAAATACCTTGCTAAAACCTAGGTAGACTATATCCAGCCCCTCCCTGGTCTACTATTTTGGTCACCCAGTCAAAGAAATCTGTTAGATTCCTCTGACATGACCTTCCCACTGTGAATCCATGCTGACTTGGGTCCTGTGCCCCACTGGCCTCTAGGTGCTCAACAATTCTTTCCTTCAGAAGTGATTCCATCATTTTCCCTATCACTGATGTCAAACTAACTGGTCTGTAATTTATTGCCTCTGCCTTGCTGCCACTTTTGTGAAGTGGAATCACATTCACCCTCTTCCAGTCCTCAGGTACCACCCAATCCTCCCATGATTTGTTAAAGAGAGTAGTCAGTGGTGTCACTAGTTTTACCCTTAGTTCTTTTAGAATTCTGGGGTGAATTCCATCAGGCTCCCTTACTTTGTCCACCATCAGTTTGAAGAGTTCTTTCAAACCCCTTTCTTCTGTGAATGGACTGGTATTGACCTCCCTATCCAGAGTGTTTCTTTTGTTTGGTTTAAGTACCTCCCCTTCCTCTTCCATTGTGAAAACTGAGCAGAAATATTAATTCAATATCCCCGCTTTTTCACTGTCTCCCTCTGCTCACATTCCCTCCCCTTTATTAAGCTTCAGTATCCCTCCCTTCATCTTTCTTCACTCCCTTATGTACGTATAAAAGGTTTTATCTCCCTTCCTAACAGAGTTGGCTATCTTTTCCTCTGTTTTGGCCTTTGCTATTCTGGCTGCCTTCCCTGCCTTCTTCTGCTTTAACTGATAAAGTTCTCTGTCCTGCTCCTTCTGTGTTTCCATATATTTCCTGAATGCTATCCTTTTCTTCTTAACCTTCCCTGCCACCTCTTTTGAGAAACATAATGTTTTTTTCCTTAATTTTATTTTGTTGATTTGCTTCGCACAAAGGCTTGTTGCCTCTGTGATGGCTGTTCTGATTATTTCCCATTGCTCATCCCCCCCCTCCTTCTTGCCCATTTGCTAGTGCTTTTCTGAGACACTCTCTCATTTTCCCAAAGTCAGCAATCCAAAAGTCCAATACTCTTGCTTTTGTATGGCTTGATTTTATGACTGTGTTTATTGTGAACCACACTGTTTGGTGCTCGCTTGTTCCCAAATGGCTACCCACTTCTAAATCCGAGCTCCTTTCTCCATCCCCATTTGAGAGTACCAGGTGTAAGACTGCTCCCCCTGAGTGGGTTCCAATACTAGCTGTCTGAGGAATGCACCTTGCAGGGCATCAAGAATGACCCTACTCTTGTATGTGCCTGCAGCAAAGGTGCTCCAGTTAACATCTGGCATATTCAGGTCCCCCATCTACAATATCTCCCCTTTTTCTACCATTCTAAGGATACCTTCTATTATTTCCTTGTCCATTCCCTCCCCCTGAGATGGGGGTCTGTACACAACCCCCAATGTGGATTGTGGTGCCGTTTCCTGGCTTCAGGGTGACCCATAGTGACTCATCTACTTCCTGTTTACTGTTTAGTTCTGTTGCTTTAATCCCTTCTCTTACATAGAGAGCTACTCCTCCTCCCCTTTTACCCTCCCTGTCCCTCCTGTAGATTGTGTAACCTGATATGTTGACATCCCAGTCATGGTTCTGTGTGTACCATGTTTCAGTGATTGCCACAATATCTAGGAATCCCTCTTCCATCAAGGCCACTAGCTCAGGGAGCTTGTTTCACAGACTATGGGTATTGGTACTCATCACCCACCATTTTTTGATAGCCTTACCCCTTTTAGCCCCATCCCTGTCCTTACTGCCTTTGCTTTTTTCATTTGCCCCATCCTGCTCCCCAATGACTTCTCTACTTTGTTGCTTACCTCCCTAATTGCTATGTTTTGTGGGGGGAGGCTGGGATTTCCCTGCTCCTTTTTAGTGCCTCCCCCCTTGGCTAGTTTAAATGCTTGCCAATGAAGCATTTAAACCTATTACCTAGGATCCTGGTCCCCCCAGGACAGATGCAGACCATCGCACCAGTATAGGTCTGTATCCATCCAGGTGGCTCCCCAGTCCCCAATGAAGCCAAAACCCTGAGCTCCACACCAGTGTTTCAACCATTCAATAAATCCCATGGTGTGGAGTACCATAGTATCACCCTTGCCATAGACAGGCAGTACCTCCAAGAAGGTTACTGTACGTGCTACTTGTCTAAGGCCCCTTCCCAACTCTATAAACTCATCTTGCACTGCTCTGATCCCATTCCCAGCCAGGTCATTTGTCCTTAGGTGGACAATGACATCCAGCTCCCTCCCTCATGCAGCTGCTCCCATGATCCTGAGGATTCGCTTCCTGTCCCTTCGAGCCGTGGCACCAGGCAGTCACCTTAACTCCCTCTCCTCTTCCTCCCCCACTTCTACCACTCTAATGATTGAGTCCCCCACCAGAAGTCCCTCCTTAATCTTCTGTATTCCAAGGTGTACAGCCCTAGCTCGCTGATTCTTTCCTCATAGTTGAGTGAAGACTTGATTTGCTGTCATAAAGCACCTAGCTTCATCTGAGGTCTTTTCTTCTAGGGTTTACTAGAAAGGGCGGAGCAAGGAGCAACATTAACAGAGCAAGGGGAAACATTAATGCTGCTTTTGGCTAAGCAGAGTTACTGTTGTGTTACTATTTTGTTTTGTGCTTACAGGTTGTGATTACAGGTTTTATTACTGTTTTGTGTTTACAGGGTTTACAATTTACTGCTTTAGTTTTCTCTGATTAAAATAGTATTTTGCAGGACATATTTTTTGCTATATTGTTACAGGGTGGGCTTACAGGTTTGTTACTGTTTTGTGATTACAGGTTACTGTTCTATTTTTCTCTGATTTGCATTATTTGTTTTGGATGGTATATTTTCTGTTACATTGTTACAGGTTGTGCTTGCAGGTTTTGTTACTGTTTTGTTCTTACAGGTTGTACATTTTGATCTATCTTTAGGCTAAGCAAAGTTACTTTTTTTTACTATTTTGTTTTGTGCTTACAGGTTTTTGTTTTGCAGTCTCTTTCTCACATTGAATGTGCTAATTGTTTTTCTTCCACAGCTCTTCCAAGGGTTAGTAGTGTGGGGGGGGGAGCTGACAAAGGCTTAGTACCTTTCAATAGAAGGAAGATTTAAAAATCAGGTTAGTTGGTATGTTGTGGTGAAGACTATGTTTTCTGGCATTAATCACCTAGCTTCACCTGAGCTCTTTTCTTCTAGGGTTTGCTTGAAAGGACATAACAAGGAGCAACATTAACAGAACAAGTGGAAACATTAAAGCTTCTTTTGGCTAAGCAGAGTTACTGTTGTGTTACTATTTTGTGTTGTGCTTACAGGTTGTTCTTATAGGTTGTATTACTGTTTTATTTTTTCTCTGATTAAAATAGTTTTTTGCAGAGTGTATTTTCTTTCAATTTGTTGTGCAGACTGTCTTTCACTGGAGTGATGGGTTGGAGCTGCAGCTGATTGTTTTTGGAGGGCATATGCTTGGTCCAGCCCACCTTGCCCTTCACCTCACCTACCCTGAATACATCATTTCCTTTATATCAGAGGTTCTGACATCACTTCCCCAAAAGATCAAAGGACATATACCCATCGTAACCTTAACAGCTGAGCATGCTGCATGGGGGGGATAGATGCATGCTTATGCTCACACACACTAACAAAAAAAAGGCATTCTTCCCATTTATAGCACCCGTCCTTTTCTGTTGTATTACCTGACTTGTATATTTGCTACTTTCAAAGTTATTTAGAATAACATTTTCATCACCATTAGGGAAAAATCAAATGGAAAATATTTCATAACCTTAAGGTACCAGAAAACCATTATGCAGTACAAACCAGAGTAGCACCATTTCTGATGAATGTTGTAAGTACTGGCGCCATCAGGGTTTGGGTGGGGGGCATGAGTACTAATACATATTCTAAGTACTGGCACCATCAGTGTTCGGGAGAGGAGCCACTAGACCAATTGGGATGTAGGGAATTTTAATATACTGTAATAATGGCACCATCAGGGTTTGGGGAGGAGGCCACTAGACCACAAGGGATGTGGGGCATTCAAATATATTGAAATAATGGCACCATCAGGGTTTGGGGAGGAGGCCACTAGACCACAAGGGATGTGGGCCATTCAAATATATTGAAATAATGGCACCATCAGGGTTCATGGAGTGGGGCTACTAGACCACTAGGAGTGTGGGGCATTTTAATATATTGAAATAATGGCAATATTGGGGATTGTGGAGAGGTAGACACTAGACCCCCAAGGTGGGGGAGGTTACTTTCAATTATTTCTCTGGGCAACATGGGAGATCATAGACCATGTCACATTGCCACATACAGGACATCTCTCCCAGTGGGGAGTTTTCTAAGTACCCTTTGACTAGCACTGGCTAGTCTAAGGGTACTCAGAATTTCTGCCTCTGGAAGAGTTCTTTGATTACCATTTTTTATTATGTAGCAGGTTGCATCCACCACAGTTTCCAGTGATATGGGCAAGTGAAACTGAGCAACTCAATATGAGCAACGCAATTTGACCACCTGTCAGATGAGCTAATGGAACAGCATAGTGAGGCATGGTATGAACTAAAGTGATAGAGGAAGACTGTGAGTGAGGAGTAAAGCAAACAGTAGAGGGAGCTATAGGGCAGACGCATATGGGAGGTGGTTGGGTCAGGCAGTTCCCAGCTGGTCACTTGGTGCTGAGGCTTGAGTCATTGCCTGTAGTGCAAGACAATCTGGGTTCGGAGCTCAGTAGGTGCGTGCATGTATTTTTACCATTTTGTGTGTTTGGATGTTTATTTTTTTTTGTCTCCCAATCCCCCAGAACTACATTCCATGGTCCTCTGCCCCCTTCAGATAGCCCCCTACTGAGTTACCTCCCTACCCCAGTGTAAGGCCTTCCCTCGTAGTTGATTATCTTAAGAAACGGGGGGTGCAGGGGTCAAAGCCCTCCACATGGGGGTTGTGGGGGGCACAGTCCCTGACATAAAATGTTGTTGGGGTTGCTGTAGGGCACAGGTGCTGTGTTTGTTTTAAGCATTGCACATTTGCTTAATTGTAGGTCACTTTTTTCCTTCACCATTATGACATGGAACCATCTCTCACATGCCCCCTGGCACCAGGTTGCAGCCCAATTTTGGGAACATGGGAGGCACAAGCCCTGTTTAGGGCAGGCAGCCTGTGGTTGACACAGGCTACATTTGTGAATAGCTCTGATGGCACTTCCGGGTGCAAGATGCCACTTGCACCATAAACGTTTGGTGCAAGCACCATGTGCCACTTCCAGGGGTTTGAGAATCAAGCCCATAGATTCTGACAATGCTGAAAATATCCTGAAAGCAGTGAAACTTGCTACATTTACACATGTTCCATGTTTTGCACATATTAATTACATTGTGGTGAAAGACTTCACTGATGGAGACAGAAGTGTTCAGAACTTGATTTTTAACAGCCCATTCTTGTGTACCCACTTTAATAATTCTGTTACAGCTCAAAAGCTGTTGCATAAGATTCAGAGAGAAAATAGCCTACCTCTCCACTGGATGATATAGGAAGTTTCAATTTGGTGGAATTCCACTTATTATATGATGCATAGAATGCTCAAACAACAGAAGCCCCTCCAGAAATGTGTGGTCCAGAATAGCATTGAGAAAGGAGAGGAGAATATTGACTCCAATTAGTGGTGTCAGATGGTGAATGTCTGTTACACCCTTAAACCCCTTGAGAACACTTCCAAATAGGGCTGGATTAACAAGTTGTGGTGCCCTGGGCAATTTTGAATTGTGGGGCCACCTGTGTCTTAACCAATAGGCCAGGCATTTGGGGGTGACACCAAGGTCCCTGAAAGTTGAACAGTTTTTGATGCCTTAAAATGCATTTGGAGGGGTTTCCAGCTACTCTGAATGCCTCTCTTGGAGTGGAAATAGAAAATTATTGTTTAGCCCCCCTTTAAAAGAGTTTGATCCCCCTTGCCAAAAGTTCAAGGACCTTGAACTTTTGAAGGGGATCAAACTCCTTTTTCAAAGGGGGGTAAAATATGCAGCTTTTCCAATTGTACCCCTAAACCCCACAGTCAAATAAAAGTCAGTTCTGAAAAGCAATACGTGGCTGTCCCCTCAGCACATCTCATGTGACACATAATAGATGGGAAAGGCACTCTGACTGTTGACACCACTACACTCTCCATGCCCAGTTTCAGTGCCCCAAACCTTGGGTTCCTTTTCTCAGTTAGGAATGATCTAGCATGCTCTCTTCTTGACTGGCCAACTCTGGAAGAGCAAATATGGGATAGTACACACACAGAAAGGCATTGCATATCTGAGGGTCAGTGTTGTCAGCTTCATTAGGTATGGACCCATATAAATTATGTCCCATGAATGATAACCCAGATCCCATACATATCTTTTCAGATTTGATTTTTATTTGACTGTAGGTTTAGGGGTACAGTTGGCAATGCTGCATATTTTAGCCCCCCCACCTTTTAAAAAAAAAAGAGTTTGATTCCCCTGCAAAAAGTTCAAGGACCTTGAACTTTTTGCAGGGGAGATAAAATTCCTTTTTTGTAAAGGAGGGGCTAAAATATGCAGCGCTGCCAACTGTATCCCTAAACCCCATGGACAAATAAATGTCAAGTCTGAAAAGCTAGGAGCTGGCTGTCTCCTCCACACATCTCATGTGGCACCCAACCTCCCTGAATAAGCCCTAAGCTAATTGCAATGCTGCTGGCAGGGGGGTACCCATCATTTACAATTTTAAATGTTAAAATTGTAAATGACAGTATTTAAGTAACAAACATTCTGTTGTTCTTGTTCATTTTTTTACCTCAAAGTCAAGGAGGCAAGGCACTGTGGTGGTCTGACTGGTGACAGTCTGGCTGGATTCATTGTGCTTGTGCTACTTGCCTCGTGGCCTCCAATGACAATCAGTTGACTTAATTTTATTTGTCGGTCGACAAACGAATTATATTCATCCTCTCTTCCTCTAGTCCAACTGACCCATGCTTTTTTTTAAAAAACAGATCAGCAAATGCTGATACAGACAGTGGCAGTGCAGTCTATTGAATCCACAGATTCAATGGCAGAAATCAGGGTTCAGTGGCTGATGGCTCAAGAGAGAATGAGCCATCTTTGGTGGCAATTTTCTGTCATCCGGGACTTTATGAATTGCTCCATGTGATGTGATGCATGGACCTGAGGGGGACAGAAAAGTTCAGGTTTGGGTGGGCAGGGGTGCAAACATCAACAATGGACCAAAGAGTTCTGTGATTGGCTACAGGACACATGTTGTCCATTGCAGCAGCAGAACATCTGTGACCATGGGGAAACAAAAAGCAGCAAACGGCGAGCTGTTTCAGGACAGCAGTGGCAGCGGGGTCAAATGGTCATGGAAAATTGTCCTTCAAGTTCTATTGTACTTTTGTTGCATGGCCCCCTCCTTCTGAGGATTAGTCAGCATCAGAAAAAGTACAAGAGTCATGGAAGAAGTGGGAAAAGGGGAAACTCAGGTGGTCCCTAAAACTCGGGGGGCCATGGCAACTGACCCATCTACCTAGAGATTAATCCGGCCCTGCTTCCAAAGTGGTGAAAATGATTGGTTTAAGGACACATTGCAGACAGGCATTCACACAAGCGCATGACTTTAAGGACTAGGACTGTCACACAGGCCTGTTAATTAAGAAGGTAAGCACATACAGTAGTTGAGAAAAGTGCTAAATCATTGGTGCAATTAAGGTTACATTCAGTTATCCCTTGATACTACACTGAATCTGGTAGAGCAAGGCGGAGCACAAATCCCATGACACTGCTTTTGATGCCACAGTACATCTACTGATATTTACAGCCGACAAAGACCATCCAGTACTACTGCTACTACAAGGGGTGTCTGCTATTACATCATGAAGAGACAAACCACTGTGGGACATGCTGTCAGACTTTGGGTTAATAAAGACTGCTGAAAAGGCTCATTTAACTATTGTGGTTCCAGAAGTCCCTGCTAAGTAAGTCATGTAGGATTGAAGGAGACTGTCTTTCTCACAAAGGAGATTTCTTGTATTAGCAGTAGAAGAAAGCCATATGGCTTTCCTTAACTGAGATTGCCTTTGAGTACCTCAGATGTCCACTGTCCAGTACATATTCAGAGAGAATTTTCTGTGCTGCCAGAGCAATAGTAAATGACAAAATATTATGTCTGTCCACAAAAAATGTGGAGAGGCTTACCTTTATAAAAATGAACAGGGCCAAGTTCAAGAAAGTATACTAGCTACAATGTATGCAGGCTATGGGCATCCAGATGGCACATTGGACAGATTGTCAGGATAAGGATGGTGATGAGGGATTCTGTTGCCACTACCATTCTCTTCTGTCTTTTCCCCACTGGTTCCTCCTGTCTTCTCCTCTTCCATGCACTTGCCTCTGAGGCTAGAACATCAGCAGTGTCAGTGGCTCAGCAGGTTTCACACTTGCCTCTGAGGCCAGAAGATCAGAAGGCTGTGGGTTCTATCCCCACACCAGGAACTTGGGTTGAATCCCAACACTGTAGTGCATCATAAGGGGGGTGCTGCACTCCAGAGGTTTTGTCTTTCAGATAAGATGTTAAACCAAGGTCTTTTCCTCCTGTTCTTGTGGTTGTTCAGGTGGTCATTAAAGATCCCATAGCACTTGATGAAATGAGTAGGGGAAATTCTTATTAATAAATGGAAACAAACATGTGTGAGAAATCATACAATATACAAACTTAATACAATACCATGATATTTAAAATTAACACAACATTCTGTATTAATATCATACATTCCAAATATAAAACCTTATCATCTGAAAAAGAAAATTGCTTAACACAGAATCCAGTTATCTCTGTAATCATAAATTCCTTATCCCTAAAGAAAAGGGAGAAAAAAAAAGTTATGATCCCTGTATTACCTGTCTTTTTCCTGAGTCTTTTGGCCATATTCCTAGACACATATCATTTCTATGTTCTCCACATCCTCCTGTACCACTATTGTTTATAATTACTTGTCCATACATTCCATGCCTGCATCCCTCTATGTCATTTATCATGTTTTACTATAAATAATTTCTCATGTCAATATTATTGTCCTCTCCATTTCATACTAAACCATGTATGTTAGCTATTTATCCTGCCCAATCCATTCCTTTCCATAAATAATGACATTTTGCCTCTACCAAAGTATGCTTCTCATAATTATAGACTTTATCTATTTCCAGCTGGATTTTCAACAATATATTGTGTATATCTACCTCCCTTTTCTGCAAAACTCTAAGGCATGTAGTCTGCCAGATGGACCATGTTATAAATGCAAAAACCACAAATACAGTACTTCTGTTCCATTTTTTCCATTATCATGACAGTTGTCCTAAAACCAGACTTCATAATTAATCCATGTGAATAGTTTCTCACCCCATAATGCTGCTAAGGACTCACAAAAACTTTGAATGCATGCACAGTCAAAAAATAAATGCTGTATAGATTATATTTGCCCCACACAGCTCCCTGCCATACACACCCTTTCCTCTAACTTTTTATGCTTGAGGTTGCCCTTTTCATTTAACTTCTGGTGGCCGCACAACCATATGACATCTTACATATTTAAAGGTATTCTAGGCTCTGTGTTACTTTCTAATTATAGATTTTTATCTATATGAGGGTCAATTTTAATTACAGGCTCTTCCAGATAAAATTTTTCAACCAGGATCCATATAAAATTTCTGTTTATCTGCGTCCACAATCCAGGGTAATCCAATCTTTCACATTCTTATATATTTTAGTATTGTTTGTACATATGAAGGCAAAGATGTTTCTAATACATGCCGTTTTCCTTTCCCACATGCTGTAAGGAACTGTGCTCCCCATTGTTTCATGCACTCTGAACCTAATTCTGCCTTTTCCAATACTAGTGGTCTTATACGCTGCCGAATTCACCCTGTGTGTACCTCTCTGTATTTATCGTGTGCTAAATCGTCTCTAATACTGTTAGCTACCTATTTAATCCCTGTTAAGCCTGTTATTTTCTGTATGTTAATTTGACTCCTTTACTGTTCTTGTATGCATCTACCTTGTAATCCTCCCGGGTCGCACCTGAAAATAGGCACATGGCTGTCTAGTGTGCTTACACGGTAAACAAAAGCAAATAACAATAATAATAAAAAATTTCCCAAATAGGAAACCCAATGGCTGCATCAAACCCAATCCCCCTTCTTTTCCAGTTCCATATGTATGTGCTCTTTTTACCAGATTCAGCCTGCTCCCCCATAAAAATAGAAAAATAAAAGTTCCATTATCTTGGTATGCATGCTAAACGGCAGAGGATATATATGTGAAACATATGAAAAATAGGTATTATATATGTCTTCAATAAATGCACTCTTTTTTCTTAGTCATTTTCCATGACTTCCATGTTTGCACTTTTCTATGTGCATCTTCATATACCTGGTCCCAGTTTGCCTGCTCTGGGTTCCTTGTACCAAATAAAAGGCCCTAAATCTTTACCTCTCCCTTAGTTACTTTAATGAGAAAGTCATCCTGTAAAGGTGTCATACCTAATACCAGTACTTTACTCTTATCTATATTGAGTTTTATTCCTGTTCTACCATTCAAGTCATCCAATATTTTAATGCACATCTGCCAGACTCTAGGTTTTAGCACTGCAACAGTTCAATCATCAGCATAAGCTGACACTTTCTGAAAAAAAATGACCTGCATTGTTACACACTGGTTTAATATCATCAGATAATTCTATTACCCTCAAAATTGGGTCAATAGCAAACACATATAAAAAAGGATTCAGCGGGCAACCTTGACAAACTCCAGTTTTTAAAATAATAGGGATTCCCAAGTGTCCATTTACTAAGGGTGTCACCTGGGCATGTCCGTATGTGATTCTGAGCATGGCAATAAACTGTTCAGGTACACCACACTGCTGCAACACATCCCATAAATATGCATATAGGAACATAGAATTTGACAGCAGATAAGGACCGCTTGGCCCATCCAGTCTGCTCATTTCCCTACCTACTGGATAAGCTGCAGATCCTAGTTAACCAGCAGCCTACTTCTTCCTACCTCCACCCCCTAGAATGGCCTTATGACTGTCCCATGCATGCTTGAATTCCACCACTGTTTTTGACTCCACAACCTCCTCCGGAAGGCCGTTCCATGCATCCACAACCCTCTCTGTGAAAAAATACTTCCATAAATTACCTCTGAGCCCCCATCTTCAAAGTGTGCCCCCTTGTTCTTGCACACCTCTTTTTTTGAAAGATGCTACCCTCTTGGACTTTGTTGATTCCCTTGAGGTACTTGAAAGATTCTACCATGACCCCCCCTCTCCCTCCTTTCCTCGAGGCTATACATATTAAGTTCCTTAAGTCTCTCTTCATATGTCTTCCGGTGCAGACCCTGCACCATTTTAGTTGTCCTCCTCTGGACAGCTTCCATCCTGTCTATGTCTTTGTGGAGACTGGGTCTCCAGAACTGCACGCAGTACTCCAGATGGGTCTCACCAGCTGTCTGTACAGAGGGATAATAACTTCTTGTTTTCTACTGGTGATGCCTCTCCCTATGCATCCCAGTATCCCCCAGCCCTCCTTGCTGCCCTCTCACATTGCTTGCCCACCTTTAGGTCATCTGATATGACTACCCCCCCGGTCCCTTTCCATTTTTGTTGTTGTCAGTATCTCACCCCCACTGTATACTCTTCCACTGGGTTTTTGTTTCCCAGGTGCATTACCTTGTACTTCTTAGCATTGAATCTAAGCTGCCATACATTTGACCATTCCTCTAACCTTGCCAAGTCCCTTCTCATCCTTTCCACCCCACCATGTGCATCAACTCTGTTGCAGATCTTTGTGTCATCTGCAAAGAGACATACTTTTCCTTCTAGTCCCTCTGCAATGTCACTTATAAAGACATTGAAGAGGACCGGTCATAATACTGAACCCTCGCGGTACCCCACTAGTAACCCCTTTCTTCAGAGTGGACTCCATTTACTATTACCTCTGTGTCCCTATTCTCCAGCCACCTCTACCCAGGCTGTCACCTTGGGACCCACTCCCAGGCTGGCTAACTTGTATATTAATCTTTTGTGTGGGACTGTGTCAAATGCCTTGCTAAAGTCTAGGTAGGCCATGTCCACAGCCCTCCCTGATCTACTACTTTGGTCACCCAGTCAAGAAATCTATCAGATTCATCTGGCATGACCTTCCCGCTGTGAATCCATGCTGCCTTGGGTCCTGTGCCCCTCTGGCCTCTAGATACTCGACAATTCTTTCCTTCAGAAGCGATTCCATCATTTTCCCTATCACTGAGATTAAACTGACAGGTCTGTAGTTTCCTGCTTCTGCCTTGCTCCCACTTTTGTGAAGGGGAATCACATCTGCCCTCCTCCAGTCCTTGGGTACCACCCCATCCTCCCATGATTTGTTAAAGAGGGTAGTCAGTGGTGTCACTAGTTCTACCCTTAGTTCTTTTACAATTCTGGGATGAATCCCATCAGGCCCCATTGCTTTGTCCACCTTTAGTTTTAAGAGTTCTTTCATAACCCTTTCTTCTGTAAATGGGCTGGTATCAACTTCTGTATCCAGAGTGCTTCTACTGTTTGTTTTAGGTACCTCCCTCTCTTCATTTGTAAATACTGAGCAAAAATATTTGTTTAGTATCTCTGCCTTTTCACAGTCTCTCTCTGCCCACCCTCCTCCCCTTTATTAAGCCTCACTATCCCTCCCTTGGTCTTCCTTCACTCCCTGATGTACCTATAAAAGGTTTTATCCCCCTTCTTAACTGAGTTGGCTATCTTTTCCTCGGTTTGGGCCTTTGCTGTTCTGACTGCCTTCCCAGCTTCCTTTTGCTTTAACTGATACAGTTCTCTGTCCTGCTTATTCTGTGATTCCTTGTACTTCCTGAATGCTTTCTTTTTCTCTTGAACCTTCACTGCCACTTCCTTTGAGAACCATAGTGGTTTCTTACATCGTTTTGTTTTGTTTATTTGCTTCACATAAAGGCTCGTTACCTCTGTGATGGCAGTTTTTATTATTCCCCATTGTTCTTCCACCCCTCCTTCCTGCCCATTTGCTAGTGCATTCCTTAGGCACTCACCCATTTTGGCAAAGTCAGCCCTCCTAAAGTCCAGTACTTTTGCCTTTGTATGGCTTGACTCTATTGCTGTGTTTATTGTGAACCATACTGTTCGATGGTCGCTAGTTCCCAGATGGCTACCCACTTCTACATCTGTGATCCTGTCTCCATCTCCATTTGAGAGAATCAGGTCTAAGATTGCTCCCTCTCAAGTGGGCTCCGATACTAGTTGTCTAAGGCATGCCCCCTTTAGGGCATCTAGAATAACCCCATTCTTCGAAGTGGCTGCTGCAACTGCACTCCAGTTAACATCTGGCATATTCAGATCACCCATCAGCAATATCTCCCCTTTTTCTACCATTCTAAGTATACTTTCTGTCATTTCCTTGTCCATTTCCTCCCCTGAGAAGGGGGTCTGTATACAACCCCTGTGCGGATTGTGGTGCCATTGCCTGTTTCCAAGTTTATCCACAGTGCTTCTTCTTCTCCCTGTTTACCCTTTTGTTCTGTTGCTTTGATTCCTTCCCTTATGTAAAGAGCTACTCCTCCTCCTCTTTTACCCTCCCTGTCCCTCCTGTAGAAAGTGTATCCTGGTATGTTTACATCCCAGTCATGGTTTTATGTGTACCATGTTTCTGTGACTGCCACGATGTCCAGATGTTCCTCCTCCATCAAGGCCACTAATTCAGGAAGCTTGTTACCCAGACTACGGGCATTGGTACTCATTGCTCTCCATTTTTGATGGCTTTACCCTGTTGCAGCATCCCCACTGACCTTTCTACCTCAGTCTTTTTCTCATTTAGTACCCTGTTTTGTAGAGAGAGCTGGGATTTTCCTGTTGCTTATCAGTGCCTCCCCCTTTGACTAGTTTAAAAGCTTGCCAATGAAGCATTTAAACCGATTGCTCAAAAGACTTGTTCCCTTCCTGGACAGATGCAGACCATCCTGCCAGTATAGGCTGGTGTCCCTCCAGGTGGAACCACAGTCCCCAGTGAAGCCAAACCCCTGTGCTCCACACCATTTTTTCAACCATTCATTAAACTGCATGGTGCAAAGTACCCTTGCCTCCCCCATGGAATTGACAGGCGGCACCTCTGAGAAGGATACTGTGTGTGCTACTTGTCTTAGGCCCTTCCCCAACTCTACAAAGTCCTCCTGCACTGCTCTAATCTCATGATAAGTCAAGTCATTTGTCCCTAGGTGGACAATGACATCCAGCTCAGACTCCCATGCAGTTGTTCTCATGAGCCTGAGGATGCGCTTCCTGTCCCTCCAAGCCATGGCACCAGGCAGGCACCTTACTTCAGTTTTCCCTGCTCCCCCCAGTTCTATCCCCCTAATAATTGAGTCCCCCACCAGGAGCTGCTTCCTTTCCCTGTGATGTCCTCTGCCTCCTTCCTGTGGGCCTCCCTTGTGACAGTTATTCTCAGCCTCCTTTGTCTCCTCTGTGGGTGCATCCATAGGGGACCTATGCTCCCCCAGAATGGTGTATGGATTGTGGAGTGGAACAACTGACTGGGTGTGCCTCTGTTCCACCATCCTCACCCTCCCTGAGCCCACTGTGGTCCAACTGCTGTGCTTTCTTCGCAACCTCTGAGGTAGTGGTGGTGGCTCTGGTGCTCCCTGGATGGGGGAGGTTCCCTTCCTACTGACCAGTGTGGCCTGGGGAAGGTTCCCTTACTACTGTCCAGTGTGGCCTGAAGACGGGCAACTTCCTCCCTCAGGGCAGAGAATTGTCTGCAAATAGGGCATCTCAGCCTCCAGAAAGACTCCCAGAAGACTGCTACCCCACAGCCATTACTTTGCACTACTCCCCACATGTTTATCTACTTTTTTGTTTTGTGTGTGTGTGTGTGTGTGTGTGTGTGTGTGTGTGTGTGTGTGTGTGAGATTGGTTTGTTATATAGAAATATATATATTATACAATGTGTATGCTTATATTGTCAGTGCAGTGTGCTAGAGAGGATATGACAGTGATAAGCACCTTGCACTCTTGAGGAAATGATGTCAGAACCCCAGGTATAAAGGAACCATTTCCAGGGGTGGGCAGGGGTTGGGCCTAAACTGTGCCCTCAAGAAACAATCAGCTAAAAGCTCTGACCCACCACTGTGATGAGTGCCTTCCTGTCAGCAAGATGCCCTACACAACAATTTGATGGAGAACATACCTGCTAATCAAACAGATAAAAATCCAGACATCCAAGTCAGACACAGGTAAACCTCCCCAGCCCCAAAACAGACTGGTGGTTTGATAGTCACAAAGAAAAATCAAATATGCAGTTATTTCAACCCTTCTGAAGATGCTCACAAGATTAGCAGTTTTGAAAAACCCCTTCCTGAATTAAAAACTAAAATAATTAAACACAAAGCAATACCAATGTAAGACTGTAAAGTAAGGAAAACTTCCCTCAGATGTAAGCAAGAGAGAGATTTGTTGCAGATATCTAGTCCAATATAATATATCCCATGCAGCTTCTCAGTTGTTTCAAATCACACCCTGTTAAACAACTTGGAAGAAGATGGACTTCTGTCTGAAACAGGATCACACCAGTAGTTTATAGTAATTGATCAATGCTGGAATGTTCAAGCCAGAACAATTGGCTGTGATGCAGGTCTCCCTGACTTGTGAAGACAATTTCCCCCACCTCAGGCTATGTCTGGCATCCAATTACAAACTGCAGCCTTTGCTATTTTAAAGTACACAGCAACCACCAGTAAATATTGCAAAATATATTGATGCAGACTGTCACAGAATACTAGTAGACAGTCCAGTTAACCACAAAGAAAAATCAAATATGCAGTTATTTCAACCCTTCTGAAGATGCTCACAAGATAAGCAGTTTTGAAAACCCCTTTCCTGAATTAAAAATGGTATATGATATAGTTAAGGATATCCAGCATGCTACTGTATATAGCACATCATTCAAGCACATCTATGTGAGGTATTCCAGAAACGAGACTCCTTTCAGCAACCTTCATTTTTAGACAACATATTAGTTCCAGAGTTAACTGAGTTGGAAAAACAGGAATTAACAGCATTCATTACTGCAGAAAAAGTTAGGTTAGCTGTTAACAAATTATCGATAGGTACACCTCCAGGCTTGGATGGAATATTGAATGAATTCTATAAGGAGTTCAGTGAAGAATATTTTACTGCATCAAATTCAGTTTCTTGATCTAGGATCTAGATGTACCCTTCCAATTCCATCACCAACCCATCTTCCATATAATATCAAATTTTGCTGAATATTTCTCTCTGGTACAGCACATGTTTGTTGTGGTATGATCAATTTCTTTGCTACTTTTGCCAATCTGGCTGTCAAAATTTTGATCAAAATTGTATAGTCAGTAGTCGGCAAGCTCAAAGGTCTCCAGTTTTTTATTTCTTGTGGATCCTCTTTTTTTATAAAGAAAAGTCATAGTCCCCTCATTCATGCTAGGAGCCAGCTTCCCCCACTTTGTATCTCATGGTATATTGCCTGTAACCAAGGTATCACTTCTTCACTGAACTCCTTATAGAATTCATTCAATATTCCATCCAAGCCTGGAGGTGTACCTATCAATAATTTGTTAACAGCTAACCTAACTTCTTCTGCAGTAATGAGTGCTGTTAATTCCTGTTTTTCCAACTCAGTTAACTCTGGAACTAATATGTTGTCCAAAAATGAAGGTTGCTGAAAGGAGTCACCTTTCTGGAACATCTCACATAGATGTGCTTGAATGATGTGCTATATACAGTAGCATGCTGAATATCCTTAACTATACCATTCTGTGTTTTCAGTGATGTAAAAATAATTGTTTTCATCCCTTGTAATTGTAGCTCATAAGGATTAACTATTCCCTTCTTACCTTGCATTGTGAATTGCTGATATCTAGCCATCTCACCCTCTCTTACCTTATGATAGTCATACCTCAAAGCCTTTATTACTTGTAATTGTGCCATCCTATCCCCTCCTGCAGTCCATGCTTGCATCAATATTTTTAAGTATTGTGCCCACAAGCCAAGATAATGCATATACTTATTACTAGCTCTCATTTTAGTAATTTGACTTAATAAGTCTCTCAAGTCCCTTTTAGTATCCTCCCACCAGTTGATAGGACTGTCATATAAAAAACTGATGTCCATTCAGACAGGTAAAAAGTCTTTAATCTCCTGTCCTGTACGTTCTTCCTGCAACATTGATGTATTTAGTTTCCAATAATTCCTCCCAATTGTAATTTTATGGATTTCACCAATCTGGGCATGCAATGCCATGTGGTCTGACTTTTCCAAAGGCATAACCTGCACTTTAATCCCTGCTGTCCTATTGGAAACAAATCAGAAATCTATCCTGGTAGAAAACCTACCTTTATAAAAAGTGTGCTCTGAAAGAACAGCAACAATATCATAAATACCTTTAAGAAGCCTTTACCTAACATATCCTTTAACAAATGGGTATCACTATAAATCTTCCCTGTTTTCCTACCCCAATCTCTAGGTGCCAATCCACAATTACAATCCTCTCCTCACAATAATAGTTTAGAAGTAAACAAAAGAGGCTCTATTATTTAAATAGGGATGTTCTCTCTGCCTTCATCTGAGGGGCATAAATGTTAATTAACCTATAAACTATGTTATGTATAACCACATCTACCATCAGAACTCTACCTGGGCAAATGTCCAGGACTTTTAAAATTGTTATTTGTAAGTCAGAAAATAAAATACCTACACCTGAGCAAGGTTCTTTCCCCACAAACCATAAAGAAGACCCCCACCTCCAATCCCTCTGGGCATGTGCAACCTCCATAATAGTATGCAATCTGGTATCCTGCACAAAAATCAGTTGCCTTCCCCCATAAGCCAAGCTAGCAAAAGTTGCTTTCTGCTTTTGAACAGATTTAATACTATTAACATTTGCAGTTGTTAAAGAAATGCTAACTTGCAGAGACAGAAGAAATCAGAGAAAGCACACAGTCATTCCTATTTACATTTCTTTCTTTTCTTGGGCTTTGGTTTTCACCCTCTGCTGTCCCTGTGTTAATCTCCATTTGAGAGGATGCCACTGATGATACATCTGAGCCCCCCCATCCTCTTCCTGTAAATTGATTAATGCCTTATAGAAGTTGTGGATTGGTGTTTCATCCAACCCAGGTGCAGTTTTTTATGCAGATTTAGATCTTGTGACTCTTTGAAATGTGGGTTCTGCAACAGATGTAGTGGTGTCACCTCTGTTGCTACCCTCTCATCCTCCTCCAGGGACCCTTGCCCAGCAAGGACTGTATTCAAGAGCAAGCCTTCTTGCTCTAGATTAGTAAGATCCAAGTCCATTCTATGTTCCTGTGAACTGTCTTCAGTTCTTTGCACTTCCATGTGCTGATGAGAGGGAGGGTACCTGGTTTTTCCTGCACATTTACCCCAGCAGTTCCAGGGTTGGATTTCCTAGGACAAGCTTCCGTTTGAGGCTTTGGATCAGAAATATTCTGCTGTGTCAGAAACTCATAAGCTAGAATCTGTTATTTTTGTGCTGTAGCTACATAGACATTGTGTTCTGCTCTGAATGTCTGGTCCATGCTATTATGGGATGCCCAGACAGAATTTCTGAATATGTGCTGGTGGTCCTCACAGAGGTTGCAATTGAGAGGTTGCTGACATTGTACCCCCAAATGTCCTACCTCTCCACAGAGATCACATTTCTGTTTCTTACAAACATTGCTCAAATGCCCCAGTTTCCTGCACTTGTAGCAAGCTTGGGGTTTGCCTGCATAAAATATAACCCCTCTGTCCCTCCCTAAGACAAAACAATTAGGGAAATGCTTTGTCACTCCACGTTCTTGTTTCAGGGTGACCTTATATGTCCATCCCCCTGTACACAAATGTTCTTCAACCAAAATGGGCTCAGGATACCCATTTACCACACAGTGCTGCTTAAGCCAGTATGTAATGTCAGCAACATTCACGCCTTCATTTCGGAAGAGTACCGTTATTCTTTTATACATAGGCTTAGTCAATGGGATAGCTTGAAAAGGTTTCCAAATGGGGGTATTTTTGAGCAACTGGTATTGTTTCCAGAAGCATTCTAAGTCAGCAGAATGTATAAAGCTGACATCATATATGGTGTCTCCTGACATATGAGTTAGGGCATATATTTCGTGTGCATAGTACTCATACTATTTTTTCAATAATGCCCTTCCCGCAAACAGACTATCTAGAATGTCATTTAAATCACCTCTAAATTTAAGCCTTACTGCATTTTTCCTTGTAGCAGGCTCAGAGGCATTTCTAATAGTATCAGGAAAAAGCCTTTCCCTGGTATTCCATACATTTGTATCTACAGCATGAACCTCTGTTGTCTCTTCAGGGGGGTCATTTTTTGTAGTGTTTTAAGACACCAGATCTTCTTTACTAATGGGGCATCTGATACAACAATATCTACAGGGGGTGGGGGGTGGGAAGTCAAGTTCCACCACCTGCTGCTGTTTGCCTCCTTTCAAATTTCTAATAACAAACAACATTGTACCTTGCTCTTCCTCTGCTTGTTTCTGTTTCTCACTGCCCACAGTAGCCTGAACAGGGGGTTATTTGTGAGGTTAGGGAATTACTGTTCTGACTAGAATGCTCCATCTGGCTCAAATTCCCAGCATTTTAATTCAGCAACATAGGGATATTTGCATTCCAACCAGTCCCATCAGATTTCCTGACCCATCCTGCTGCTTCCAACAATTTAGAAACCCATTCTGCAGGTGCTACAGAAGGACCTGCCAATACCTTAGAAGTCTCCATACCTGTTTACAGTAGTTCTAGCAGGGTCCCCTCCATACCACCTCCCTTGTCCTTTTTCCCTTTACTCAATATGTCCTTACAAAACATTTTCTTTCCCGACCCCCATGTCATGATTCCAATAGTGAAATGAATCTGTTTGCTCTAGAGAACTGTAGCTTCTCCTATCATCTCATCATCCACATTTTCCTGCTGCCTTGTCGACTCATTAGCTCCACTCATGATACTACAAATACGTTCTATAACTGCATCACCTTTATTTCCTTGTCCCCCTCTCCCATCTGAGTCATTTTCCAAAGTAACTGTAGTTACCTGCATCATCGGAGAGCTGGCCTGGGAGTTCTGAATATTTTCTCCATTTACTGCATCCATGTCATGGCCTTGTAAACAATGTACCATGTCTGTGGGTCCGCCATTAAAATCCTGCCATTCTGCATGGTCAACTTGCTGGTCATCCCCTGTTCTTGCAGCGCTTTCTCCAGCTCCTGCCTTCAAATAAGGAATCTATTTTCTTCTTCGGCCATAAGCTTGTGGATCTCACCCACTTTCAGGTTACTCATGCCTGCCTTCAAATTCTCCTCTTCTCTCTCCAGGTTTGCAACATTTTCTTCTGCTAAAATAAATAATTCTTTGCCTGGATTTTCTGTCTCCATCATGGTTTCTTGAGATTCAGAGGCTGGGGATGAGACCCACTCCTTGGTCCCAGACAAGTCCTTCCTCTGCCACTCTCCAGGTAGACTGGCCATCTCAGCACCAGTCACAGCACCCCTACCAACGAGTAGGGGAATTGTTATTGAAAAATTGGACTTCATTACACATCACATCAAACAAATACATGTAATACTTTACAACTTTTTACAAGAAAAACTGCAGGTTACACTTTGTGAGTTCCATATAATAACTGGAACAGACGTTCATTTATATAAAAAATCAATAATGGAAATTATCACCAAGTTCTACAATTTATCCATAAGTGTGATACTTTTGTCAGAGAATAATTAGACAAATCAAACTTTAACAGTTGTTGTATAGCCCTTTTTATATTCAAAAAGACTGCTGTCTGGTGTAACCATTTTTGTTGCAGTACCCATAGGCATTTTGCCTGCCATAAGTAATATTTAACTATTGCTAAAATCACATATATGGTATCTGCACAATACTTTCCCAGTAAACCTGGGCTATTTCCATATACAATTTCTGGGTAACTTAAACATGAAAATTGTTCTTCCCCCGCATTCTTTTGCCAACATATCCCATAGTGTTTGTGCATAATTGCAATCCAAAAATAAATGTTGCTGAGTTTCTATGATTTGAAAACAAGATTCCCTTGGGCAATATATTTCTGATAACTGCTTGTGCCTATTATTTCCTTTTATGCTAAGCCTCCCATAATTCCCCAACCATAAGCAATGCCAAATGTATGGAAGGATCCTGGGATTTACTAATTGTTTTAATACTTGCACTTTCCGCTGTTCAATACAAAGCAGGAATTCCACTAATTCTGTTCCTTCTGTTGCTAAGATATGCTGACAAATCCTTTTCCTATCCCAAGTAGTTATACTTATTGGTGTCAGCTCCCATTTTGAAACCCAATTTACACTTCCATGCCATAGACAGGCATGGACCTATTTCTCCCAAGCAATCTAGGCTTTTGTTGTTGCCATGGCAAAAGATTAGGGGCAATCCAATATTCTAACCATGGCTTCCAGACAACTTTCCCTGATCTGAAACATTTCCCAAAATTATAATTGTAAAAAATACAAAAAGAAGATGACTATGGGATTAATCATCCCTACCCCGCCTTCAGCTTTAGGCCTATAAGTAAGATTTCTCATCACAGGGTTTAACCTGGAACCCCATAAACCTTGGAAAAATACATAAAAAATCTGGTAAAAACCTCTTTGGGAGGAGGGTAAACATAACTTATATATAAAAAAAATATAGGAACGAGCAATGTTTTGATCAACCATACTCTTTTAATTTTCCCAATAACTTTATTTCTCCATCCAGAAATTACCCTCTCTGCTCGGGATATACCTATTTACCAATTATGTGCTTTCAAGTTTTGGGGACCAAAAACCACACCTAATAATTTCATGGGCTCTTTCATGATTTGTATCCCACCTATGGCTCTGGATAATGGTACTGGAGTCTGCCCTAACAGAAATCCTCTACTTTTACCTAAGTTTATTTGAGACCCTGTTAATAAAGAATAATTTCTAATAACCTCCTTTAAGGCTTTCTCATTTGTTTGTGTATCTAAGGTTAACACCACATCATCTGCATAAGTTAGTATTTTTACCATTTGGGAGTTATTTGGGATACACAACCTGACTATCCCCTGTTCCTGCATACATAATCTAATAAATATATCCATAGAAAAAACATACAAAAGGGGGCTCAGTGGAAAACTATGATGCACCCCTCTATGCATTCTAATTTTATCCCCATACCACCCATTTACATTGGAAATTATGGATGCATCCTTGTATAGTAGTTTAATCCAGTCAAAAAAATCTGTCTGGTAGTCCAAAGGCTTCCAATACTGAAAATAAAAACTGATGTGATAGCCGATCGAAAGCCTTCTCTTGACCTATACCCACTATCCATCCAAAGAGCTCTCCCACCCCCCTTGACAAAACATTTCCCTCAGTATAATTAAATTACCACACTACTGTCTACCCTGTACTGCACACATTTGAGCAGTACTGATTACATAGGAGGCTATTTTTGAAAGTCTACCTAATATAAGTTTAGCTAAAATTTTTATGTCAGTATTTAAAAGACTTATTGGTCTCCAATTATTTATGTCAACAGTGGAGCCTTTTTTATGTATTAATACCAGGATTGCCTCTTTCATTGAAGGGGGGCAATCTGCTTTCATTTAACATATAATTAAACAAAATGGACAAGACAGGTGCCAGAGTTACCTTAAACTGTTTATAATTACTGGCAACCCCCTTTAACAAACGGTTTTCAAGCACCTTAAAATGCCGTAATAACTCAAAAACGAGTTATTACGGCATTTGCAAAACCACCTGTCTCCTTTGTGTGTCACTCATCTGTATTCTGTCTTTTCATTGGTTCACGCTCTGTGAGTGGGCGGGCTGAATAGCTTTAAAAAAATGGCGGCTCGTTTTCTCGGCTTTTATAGCAGGCAGTTTTTTTCAATACTACCCTCCCCATCTCGATTTGATTTTTTAAATGTTTTATCTGGTTGATCCACCTTCCAAATAGAAAAGGACTATCTGGTTGATCCGCCGTGTCTCCGGATCGGAGATGCGTCGCTGAAAAAGGTCAGTCTGAAGAAGTGTGTGTGTGTGTGTGTGTGTGTGAGAGAGAGAGAGAGAAAGACAGCATGTGTGTGAGAGAGAGAGAGACACACAGTGTGTGTGTGTGTGTGTGTGTGTGAAAGACAGGTGTGTGTGTGTGTGTGTGAGAGAGAGAGAGACAGACAGTGTGTGTGTGTGTGTGTGTTTGTAAATAGCAGATACTCTGCATTTTTTATAAAGGGGGCTGCCAGTAATTATAAAAAATTAAAAATAAGCAACTGTGTGTATGTGGATTTTTTTTTTGACACACCCTTGGTGTGTGATTACCTCATAAACCTCTCGAGCTTCGCTCTCGAGGTTTATGGGTTATCACACACCTTGGGTGTGTAAAAAAAAATCCATAACACACAGTTGCCTATCTATTATTCTCTATATATAATCATGCACCTATCTCATCTGTGCATTGATCCAAATCTGATTTTAGTTTGTTAATGGCAAGTAATATTTCCTTTTCTGTAATATCTTTACTGAGAGAATCAATATATCTAATGCAACTTGTGGTAGTTGTAAACCCTCCCAGATTTCATTTGCTGGATTAATCTGTGGATACTTTCCGAATAGACTCTGAGCCTGGTTTTTAACTATACTTAGAATGGCAGAGAAAGGGGAGATACTGTTGATGGGAGACCTGAATATGCCAGATGTTAACTGGAGCACATTTTCTGCAGCCACATCCAAGAGAAGGGCCATTCTCGATGCCCTACAGGTGGCAGGCCTCAGACAACTAGTTTCAGAACCCACTCATGAGGGAACAATCTTAGACCTCGTACTCTCAAATGGGGGCAGTGAGAGGATCTCAGATCTAGAAGTAGGTTGCCATCTGGGAACAAGTGACCATCAAACAGTGTGGTTCATGTTAAACTCAGCTACAGAGTCAAGCCATACAAAAGTGAGGGTACTGGGCTTCAAGAGGGCTGACTTTGTCAAGATGGGAAAGTGCCTCAGAAAAGCACTAGCAAACTGGCTAGAAGGAGGGGTGGAGCAACAATGGGGAATTATCAAAACTGCCATCACAGAGGCAACAAGCCTTTGTGTGAAGCAAATAAATAGATCAAAATGAAATAAAAAGCCACTATGGTCCTCAAAAGAGGTGGCTGGGAAAGTCAGGTAGAAAAAGATAGCATTCAGGAAGTATAAGGAAACACAGAAGGAGCAGGACAGAGAGCTGTACCAGTTAAGACAGAAGGAAGCAGGGAGGGAAGTCAGAATAGCAGAGGCCCAAACTGAGGAAAAGATAGCCAACTCAGTTAAGAAGGGGGATACAACCTTTTATAGGTACATCAGGGAGCGTAGAAAGACAAAGGGAGGGATAGTGAGACTGGATAGAATGAACGGTGGGTGGGCAGAGGGGGATAGTGAAAAAGCAGGGATACTGAACAAATATTTCTGTTCAGTATCCAAAAAAAGGAGGGGGAAATGCCTAATCCAATTAACAGAAGCACTCTTGATAAGGGGGGGTCAAGCCCAATCCTTTCATGGAAGAAAAGGTTCTGCAAGAACTCCTAAAACTGAAGGTGGACAAAGCAATGGGGCCTGATGGAATTCACCACAGAATTCTAAAAGAATTAAGGAGAGAACTAGTGAAACCACTGGCTACTCTTTTTAATAAATCATGGGAGGATGGTGTGGTACCCGAGGACTGGAGGAAGGTGGATGTGATTCCCCTTCACAAAAGTGGGACCAAGACAGAGGCAGGAAACTACAGACCTGTCAGTTTGACCTCTGTGGTAGGGAAAGTGATGGAGTCACTTCTGAAGGAAAGAATTGTTGAGTACCTAGAGCCCAGTGGGGCACAGGACAAAAGGCAGCATGGGTTCACAGCAGGAAGGTCATGTCAGATGAATCTAACAGATTTCTTTGACTGGGTGACCAAAGTAGTAGACCAAGGAGGGGCTGTGGATATGGCCTACCTAGACTTTAGCAAGGCATTTGACACAGTCCCACACAAAATATTAGTAGTCAAATTAACCAGCCTGGGAGTGGGTTCCAGGGTGGCAGCCTGGGTAAAACATTGGCTGGACAACAGGACACAGAAGGTAATTGTAAATGGAGTCCACTCTGAAGAAAGAGGGGTTACTAGTGGGGTACCGCAGGGTTCAGTACTGGGTCCAGTCCTTTTTAATGTCTTTATAAGTGACATTGCAGAGGGACTGGAAGGAAAAGTATGCCTCTTTGCAGATGACACAAAGATCTGCAACAGGGTTGATACACAGGGAAGCGTGGAAAGGATGAGAAGGGACTTGGCAAGGTTGGAAGAATGGTCGGAAGTATGGCATCTAGGATTCAATGCAAAGAAGTGCAAAATAATGCACCTAGGAAACAAGAACCAGGGGAAGATTACACAATGGGGGGGGAGGTAGTAACAACAACAAAAAAGGAAAGGGACCTGGGGGTAATCATATCAGATGACTTTAAGGTTAGCAAGCAATGTGAGAAGGTAGTAGGGAGGGCTGGGGTATACTGGGATGCATAGGGAGAGGCATCACCAGCAGAAAACAGGAAGTTGTTATCCCTCTGTACAGACAGTTGGTGAGACCCCATCTGGAGTACTGCGTCCAGTTCTTGAGACCCCATCTCCGCAAGGACATAGACATGATAGAGGCAGTCCAGAGGAGGGCAACTAAAATGGTGCAGGGTCTGAAAGAGAAGCCATACAAGGAGAGACTAAAGGAGCTTAATATGTATACCCTTGAGGAAAAAAGGGAGATGGGGACATGATAGAAACTTTTAAGTACCTCAGTGGAATCAACAAAATCCAAGAGGGTTGCATCTTTCAGAAAAAGAGACGTGCAAGAACAAGGGGACACAATTTAAAGATAGAGGAGGGGCAGTTCAGGGGCAATGTGAGGAAGTATTTTTTCACAGAGAGGGTAGTGGAAGCATTGAGCAGCTTTCCTGAGGAGGTTGTGGGGTCTAAAACTTGAGGAGAATTCAAGAATGCATGGGACAGACATAAGGCAATTCTTGTGGGGGGTAGGAAGAAATAGGCTGTTGGTTAACTAGGATCTGCGGCCTATCCTGTAGGTAGGGAAATGGGCAGACTAGGTGGGCCAAGCGGCTCTTATCTGCCATCAAAGTCTATGTTTCTATACCCCAAAGGCTTAGTGGAGCAGAAACAGAATCCCCTGTTGGAGTCAGCAATTCTGTAATGACTCTAGATTCCTCCCTATCTTTACAGTCCTTTTAAGGATCAATACAGTTTTTGCCACTTTTCATCCCAAATTTAGCTTTCTGCCCTAAAGATTGAGCTCTGTTGTACTGAAGTTTCTGTAGTTGTGCCTTGATTATCTGAATTTGAGGCCCATAATCTGGTACCAAAATTTCTGTTAATGAGATTAAGTGTTGCAATTGCTGCCTAAAGTGCAAATAATCCAGGTAATTTGTATTGTTTTCCTGATTTGCCTTATTTTTAAATAACTCCTGCCAAGATTTTTTAGTGTCTTCCCACCAGGCAGTTAAATCATCATAGCAATCAACAACCGATAATCTAGTTCTCCAGTTTTGCTGCCATAGTTTCTGACTTTTTGCATCTGATAACAAAGATTCATTTAACCTCCATTTATTTTTCTTACACCTTGGGGTATACTGCCAGGTAACCGAGTGCATACTGCCATGTGGTACAAGAATTGATATGCATAAGTCCTGCTGGAAAGTACCTTTAATACATTTGAAACAAAGATGAAATCAATTCATGCTTTAAGTTTACTTTTAAAGTATGTAAATCCCCCTGATGAATGAAGACTTTTATATGAATCTTTCAAGACTGCGTTCGAAATAGCTTGCTGTAATGCTATGGAATCACAAAAGAGTTTAGCAGTTTGTAACCCTCTATCTTTCTGGTCTAAACTGCAGTTGAAGTCTCCCACCCACAAAACCAGCCAGGATGTAGGCAAAAAGGGTGGAATATCCTTAAATAGTGTGGCTCTAAGAGCCTTGGTCTGTGGAGCATATGTTGCTATCAAACAAAATCTGTCCTTATGATAAGAAATATCCAGCAACAGTGCTCACCCTGGACATATATCCACTAATCTTGTAACTGTAAGATTTGGGTTGGCTAAAATGATCCGTACCCTATCACATAGCTCCATATCTGTAGACCAGAAAGAGGGCCCCAATGATCAGGCCTGAGAGGCTTGAATACAAGTTATGTTACTAGCGGCCACTTGAAGTATTAGCATGGTACTTGCCAATTTTTTATCCCCTTTGTACTATTAACATTAATAGAAGTAATGGAAAGCTGTTCCAATGAATTGTCAGAGTGTCTCATGAATTAGTATGTTATGGTATCTGAATTGTCTGCCTTTGCCTGATTCATTTTGCTATAGAGTCCAAGCCCTCTCCCTCTTCAGTATCTGTATAAGAAATTATAGAGGAAGAATCAGTCCCTTCTCCCTCAGAATCTCCATCTTCTGAAAGCAAAACCTCAAATGTATTTTTTTCCAAGATTTAGGTAAGGCTACTTTCCCTGACCCTACAATTTTCCTAGAGACTACTTTTCCAAACCTAGATCTTTTGGTGTGAGTGACTGTTTTAAAAACTTCATTCAATGGGGAGGGGGAGGAGGCATGTCCATTGTAGAACTATTGTCACCCTCAGGATCTGCTTGTGAGTCAGAGGTCTGTGGAGGCTTGTCACTTAAGTTCTGAATGGGGTCTGGGCCTGGAATACAAACTGGGGTAAGGGTAGTGGTTTCAGTGGTCCCAACCTCCCGGGGCTCAGGGGTCTCATTCTGCCTTTGTATTTCAACCCCAGTCCTTCGATTATGCTCTGCCACTCTTTTGGCTTATTGTTATTGTGCTGTTTAGATCAGCCCTTCAAGAGAGGGGCAGTCCTCATGATTATGTGTGGCCCAAGGATACTGGCCATAAGAACATCCTGTTTGTTCACACAAGTTGCATCTGAACAAATTTAAGCATTTAGCTGAAGAATGTCCAAATTCCAAACAATGGCTACATTTAACTGTATTGCATGCAGAACTCAAATGAGTTCTAGCCCCACATTTGAAGCATGATCAAGGCTGACTTGCATAGAAAATGGAGCCTCTATGTTTTCCTAAGTAAAATGTGCTGGGAAGGTGGACGGTGCCTGAGTTTGTAGTGATGAGCTTCTCCCTAACCCGCCACCCCATCCCAAATCTGCTCACTATCCAAGTAGGACTGGGCCTGTTTAATATTGCACATCTTTAATGCAGCCAGTAAAGAATGTCTTCGATATTCACCCCCTCATTTTTAAATATAATGGTTATATTTTTTACAGCTGGTTTGGACAATGGGATAGCATGAAAGGGCATCCATAAGTGAGTATTCTTAAGTTTGCTATACTGAGCCCAGAATCTGTCCAAACTTGATGCATTTTTAAAACTAATATCAAAATTGTGATTTCCCAGGTGGATAAGGGCAAATATTTCTGAGGAAAAAACTTCAGGGACCCTTTCAAGAGTTATTTTGCTATAAATATTCTATCTGTGGGGCTCCACTAAGCCACCTTTATATAACAACCGGACTGCATTCCGGCGAGTACCTGGTTCACCTCTGTTCTGAAATTAATCAGACAGTTTCAAAATAGTTTCTGTACCCCCCCCCCATCTTCCAAAGAGTGTTGCGGTATACCTAACCTAACTGGTCCCTCGTGTTCATTCTGCAAACCATGATCAACAACCTCATTATTATTCTGAATAACAACAGTTTCAGGTAAAACTTTACCCTGTGATTCATTGGAGCTCATATCTTCCACATTGGTGGTGGTCACATTTGCAGGAGATGTAGACAACATAGCTACATATGTTGAATCAGTCCTGTCTGGTATCCATTGTCCATCAGAAGTTTGTTCTCAGCCAGCATTCTCTAAAGCCCAAATAGGGGACCAGCTTGGGCCTCCTACCACAACTTTATTTAAGGACTGTTCTGTATTTAAGATAGTTTTTGTCTCTATCCTTATTTCTGGTTCCGATATTGCTTCTGCAAAACTTTTGTTCCATCCAGGTCTTGATCTGTCTGTAGAAAAAAATAATTCCTGTCCTTGCTGTGATGTTTGCATCTCTTTTTGGGGGACCTGCATTGTGGTTTGTCCAGGACCAGGGTTGTAGCCAGACAATATACAAATGTACAACAGGACCGTGTTTGTTGCCTCATTTGGCACAATAAATACAACTTTTGTATTTCATGACAATGGTTGTTGACATGCATTGCTTGCTAACACACCCACATACCAGCCCAGAGCCTGTAAAGCTGCATTGTCCTTGGGATGCAAAGACAGTATTAGTGACCAGTCCTTCTAGTTTTGACTCCCAGGAATAAAATTACAGAAAGGTTCAGCATTTTCTTTGTTAGTTTTCACGGAGAAAGGAAGCAGTTTAGAGCCTATTTTCTACCCCCCTTAAATAAAATTGCACACCATGGAGTACTTGGAGTATGCCTGGCTACACCCATGTCCAGGACTGCATCCCAAACCAAGTCTCTTTTGCTGCACTCTTTTCTTTGTAGCAGTATTCATTGCAGGCTTTTGGCACACAGCCATGTTGCTCTTTGGACTACCAGCCTGAGTATCAGTTTTATTTTTCATTTTTGTTCCTTTTCTAGATCCTAATTTCTGTCCTTTTGCATGTCTAGGAGCCTCATCTTCAGCATTTTGCTGAGCACTCTTTTCCGTTACAAAAACTTTTTCTTGTTCTCCCAAATTAACTCTCTGCGGGGATACACATGCCACATCGGCACTACGTTGACTCATTGCTTCGCTGATAGTATCAGCAATATTTTTGACAGGTTCCATCTCGTCGGAATAAACAACTAGTGAATCATCCAGTCTCTGCATTTCCTTTAGTGAGACTTCTTTTTTTAGTAAAATATCATTGTGCTGTTCTGGAGTTAGTGATCTTAACGCCTTACTTTCTCACCGGCTGCCTTTTCTTGCTGCGTTTGCATCAAGTCAAAGTCCAACAAATGTGCTGCTGCCAAAGCAGCATCTATGGCCTCTTGCAGTTCTGTGCAAGGAGAGGAGGCCTGCTCCCCAATACTCTCCACATCCATCTCTTCCTGAGGTTCGTCCAGACTGGCCATCCTGAAGCAGACGGCCAAGGGTTCCCCCGCCCATGACTAGGGTAATTTTTTTATTGGGCAAAACTATATTACAACTCACACAAGTACAGCACAAAGTATTGTAAACATACATTATAGATAATCGCCATAAACAACATGTAAAATAACCTTACTCCAAACTACACCCCATCTCCCTACTGAAACAACCCTCTCCACCATATCCCATCTAATACCATTTTACCATTCTTTGTTGTTAAATACACACAGTTATGATACATATTTACACATCCTTACCCTAACTCATACTGCTGTAATCCACATACCTCTCCTATATAAGTTTCCCTGCAAGCACTAACTCGTGCAAACATTTGACTCTTCTACTTAACATGCAACCACCCTACATTCTTTGAGTCTCTCCACACCCTATCAATCATCCTCCCTCAAACCCTTTTCTCTCACACAGCTCCCTTACACTTCAAACTCTTATCCTGTATCTTAGAGAAAAGAAGCATCAAGCCAACCCCTCCACCACCTTTGAATCATTGGTCTAGGTAAAGTAACGCATTCTTTCTTATAAATCTTACCAATTTCTTTCTTGATTTTAATTTTCAGCCCTAATAATGATAACTGTTTCTGCTGTAACATGTATTGACACCTTGTTTGCCATACCACCCACTTTATGATGGCCATTACAACTCTTGCAGTCCTTGAACGAAAACCTTTCCATTCATCCCTCCCAAACTGTTCATATACTAGTGTATTATATGTCATGTCTTGCAATTTTGGGATGCCCCATGTGTTAGCCAATAAATTCCACAAACCTGTGATGTACACACAGGTAAAAAAAAAGGTGCTCTATTGTTTCTACATCTGCCCCACAATCCTCCCTTAAACAAGTTCTCTCTAAAATACTTTTATGAAAATGGTTGCCCCGAACATTCAGTCTAGAGTGACAACTCAGCCAGAGAGAATCCCACACTTTAGATGGGAGTCTTGGCTCTATAAATTGTGCAATGTCCTCTGATATGACCACCATGTCTGGTACTACAATACAAGGCACTGTAAAACACACAGATTGTAACAACCTTTGATGCACTACCTTCCTGCTGTTATGCAAAAGTTCCATAGTGGTTATTTGCCATTCTTTTAGTTTTTTACATGTCTCCATTAAGTAGTCTGACATACCCTTTGGGCTTGCCCAGAATTTCCCCCATTGTTGGGTTTCCCATCTCTGCTAGAAATATATGCATCTATCCAGTAACAATGGAACCCAAACCAACTCCTTCTTAATCAATAATGGTACCAAATTGGCATATATAAACATTGAAAAAAGAATAACACTGGGTTCAACACATTGAGCCCACCCTTTGTAAATGACCAATATGTACAATTCCACTTTATGGGATTCAGCCGACTACCCCAAATTAACTGAAATGCAGTGCTATACATTCTGACTTCCAACTTAACCGGTAAATTGTAAATTTGACTAACATTTAAAAAGATAGGTATGTTGAAAGTCTTATACATGTAAACCCGCTTCCTTTTGGTCATACCGTAACTTTTCCATCTTTCTGCTTGGGTTAGGGCTATCCCCCAGTTTACACATGCTGCCTCCCCAGACCCCAACCAAATTCCTAAAATCCTAATCAGTGGCACTACCACAGGTATGCCCCCAGTTCCTGCAGCTCTTTCCTTTGAATATGTATTCCTACAACCTTACTCTTCTGTTTATTAATGTTAGAACCTTAAATTCCAGGAAATGAATCTACAACTGTCATAGCCCACCCCCCAGATGCCCAATCTGCTACCAAAATACTATTGTCATCCGCATGGGCCAAGACCACTGGAAAAAACACCTCTTGTGGACCTCAGATAGGTGAAATCCTGATCTCCCCTTTCAACTTCCTTAAAAGGGGGTCCAAAGAGAAGATGTACAAAAGGGGGCTCAAAGGACAACCCTGTCATACACCCCACCGAATCCTCACATGCTTCCCAATATCACCATTAACCAGGGGCCTCAAAGAAGCTTCTTTATGGAGAATCTTAATCCAATTGACAAATATGTCTGGGATTCCATAACAAACCAGTACCTGAATAAATATTCATGTGGGACCCCATCAAAGGCCCTGGCCTGGTCCAGTGAAATCAGGTAACCCGCAGTCTCTGGGCCATCAAATGCCTCTCTTATCATTCTTTCCAAATCCCCCATACTGCAATGGGGAATGCCACGTGCTTGCTCAGGGGAGATCACCTCCTTGACTACTTTAGCCAGTCTTTTGCATAGACTTTTGCACAGTATTTTCCAATCAACATTAATTAGGCTTATTGGCCTCCAATTTTGTAAATCTGCTCTATCCCCCTTCTTATGAAGGAAAATCAAGAGGCTATCCACCAGTGCCACAGGAAATGGGCTTCTACCTTCTAGTACATAATTAATGATGACCACCATAAACTCACTTAAAACATCTATGGTCCTTTTGTAAAATTCCCCTGGTAACCTATCTGGACCAGGCAAGGACCCATTCTGTAGGCTGGCTACTGCCTCTTCCACCTCTTTTTTAGATAATGGGGATATCAGAAGGTTTTTATCCACTTCTAATAACCACAGTATCTCCAACTGGTGGAGAAATTCAGCAATCCCATTAAGGTAAGGTGGCTGGCCACTAAATGAGGTTTCCACAAAATCATGAACTGTGTTCCTTATTTCTTCTCCTGTGTTCACAACTAACCCTGAATTTGTCCTGAGATTAGTCATAAATTTGGATTCAACCCTTTGCGCACAACTATCATAGGGGTTGACACTCTGCCCCCTACCCTGTGTTCCAAATTTCTGTTCGATTAATAGTGACTGAGCTCTGTCATACTGGAATTTACACATCTCAGTCTTGATTATTTGAATCTCCTCCTTGAGAACGTCTCCTGTTTTGACTGAATGGGATAACAACATCTGAAGTCTATCTCTTAACTTTAGATCATTTAAGTATTTGATGTTTGCTGCTTTTGTTGCCAAAGAACTACATAGAGCTTTTATGTCACTTTTGGTGTCTTGCCACAAAAAAATTGATTTCTCATACAACTCAAACACTGAAAACCTGGCTTCCAACTCAGCCTGGATTGCTGGCCATATCTTGGCATCCTACAAGGCAGCTACATTTAGCCTCCAAACTGGGCTGGATCCAGGTTTGTTCACTGGCTTCCGCACCTTAGTACCCATCCATCTATGATCCGAAGTTTATACAGGGTAGACTGAAAAGACTAGCACTGGAACCCACTGAGAGGTAAACAAAAAGTCAATTCAGGTAGACAAACGGCCTTTAAAAAAATGTATGATCTGGTACCTGACCCCTGGTGGCTGCACAGTCTTTAAGCCGTGCATGTTTATAAATTCTATTCAACAAATTTGAGTCTGCATACATATTTTGAGTTCTGCCACTTTTATCTGATAATGATGAGATACAGTTAAAATCCCCCCCCCCAAAAAAAAAACACAGACCTAGCCGTGTAAAGGTATGGTTGCACTTTCTTCATTAAATCCACCTTTTGGTATTTTGTTTGGTGGTGATTATAGATATTGATTAATCTAAACTCCTGGGTCCCTATTCTTGCATGCAAAATACACACCCTACCAGGTACCAAATCAATTAGACGTGTTACTCTGAGGTCAGGATTCAAAATGAGAAACCCCACCCCAGAGCACACCTCTTCCCCTAGGGACCAAAATGAAGAGCCCCAAAACCACTCTTTAGATACATTTTGGGATTCTCAAATTGTGTGTAACCATGTGTCTTGCAATAAACAAATGTCCATCTGCTGATCTGCGATAACAGAAAAAGCGGTTTGTCTCCTCTTTTGGTTCTTGATGCTATTTACATTAATGGAACCCAGAGTAGGCTGAAACTCTATATCCATTTAATTGAACCAACTCCATCCTCAGGACCTTCTGCTCTTGGGATATTAGTGCTGTTTTTTTATTTCTTTTTTTCATTACCCCTCCTCTCGATTCTTGGGTCAAGATGTCTGAATCCATCATATTCTCTGTTTAAGAGGAAATTCTGGAGGATGTGTCAGAGTCTTCCTCATCTTCCACCCACTGTTTTCTCTTTGCCAAAGGGGTAAATCTATTTTTTGTGCAAAGCCCTTCAGCACTCTGTGCATTAGATCATTTACCAAGCTTTTGTGAGGCACTGAACATCATTCTCTGGGTTTTTTGTTGTTCCAACTCCTCCATTTGTGGTGGTGGCATAGCAGGAGTCTGCCCTTTAGAAGTTCCCGGCAGAGCAGTTTGTCCGCTATCAACATATCCATCCATCGACTCTTGTGAGGGTTGCGGTCTGTCTATTTTGACCAAAGTGTCCCCTTCTGAGGATACCATACATGCTGAAGTGTGTCTTTCTTGGGCAGGAGGTTGAGCTTCTGTCTGACCCCTAGGGGAGATGACTGGTGGTACAGGGTGGCCCAATGGTAGGGGGCAGCGAGTGGTGAACTGCTGTTGTAGACCTGGAATCACAGTTACTCCATTTTGGCCCATAATATTGTCATCTTCTTCATCCAACTCCTCTCCTCCCATATTATGTGATGCCCATGGGCAGTCCTTAAAGGTGTGGCTGATATCCTCACATAAGTTTCAAATCACAGAGGTCTGACATGTAAACGCTACATGTCCAATCCCTCCACATAGTGAACACTTCATCTTATCACAGGCACTACTCAAATGCAGGTGAGCACCACAACGAAAGCATGACTGAGGTTGACCTGAGTAAAATATAAATCCTCGGTTCCTTCCCAAGTAAAAGCAGCTTGGTAAATGCTGAATCAGACCATTCTCTTGAGGTAGGTGTACCCAGATTGGACACCCCCAGTCCCTATGTCCTCTGAATCAATAATAGGATCTGGCAGTCCTAGCACAGTGCATTTTGCCCGCAGCCCAAAAAAAATCAGAGATTGCCACTCCTTCATTTTTGAATAGCACCGTAATCATCCAGTAAGCAGGTTTCATTAGTGGGATTACCATGAAAGCCTTCCACTCTGGAGTTCTTTGGACACCCTGATACCATTCCCAGAACAATTCAAGACTGGCAGCAGTCTTAAAACTAGTGTCAAAATTAGCATCACCAGATGTATGAATCAAAGCATAAATCTCTTGTGCTGAAAATTCTAGGCTATCTTTCAAATGTGTGCATCCAACATATATCCAGTCTGGATAAGTCTCTAGGCCACCCTTATAGTTAATACGGACAGCATTTTGTCTCCTAGCTGGTTCTGGAGGTGCATGAAACAGGTCTGCATATGTTCTACTAGAAGGGGGTCGTCCCCTAGGGTCAGGCTCCCTAGTATTATCTCTGTTTGAATTTTGAACCCCTGGAAAATGGTCAGAATGCACATTCCCATCTTCCAGAGTGGTGATCTCAGGTATCTCTATTTGTTCAGCAGGGGAGGCTCCTTGCCCAGCATTATTGTTAACTTTGGGGAAGATCAGAGGACTCTTGTGTGCCATAGGGAATAGCACTGGAGGGCTTGCCAGTTCTAGGGAGGGGGGAGTTCTAAAGGATCCCTCTGATCCCCATTTGGTCTTGCAGGAGACACCCAAGGTAGGTCATGGGCCTGCTTCACCCAACCTGCAGAAATCAATGCTTCGGCTACAGTTCTCCCGGTAATTAAAATATTTTCATCATAGCTGGGATGCTCTGCCATTAAATCAGGGTTAAGACCCTTTTCTCCTGCACTGAACCTGCATATTGCAACCCCAAGCATGTCCTGAGAGCTTGATCCTCCAGAGCTCAAACCTCCTATGTCCTCCTTCCCTTTCTGAAATCGCCACATTTTGTACTTCAGTTACATGAAAAATATCAAAATTAGCAGTTTTACTTCCCTTTTCCTATGTTGAAGACTCCTCCTGCACTCTGCCATCCTTTGTACCCAACTGTGTAATTGAACTTCCTTCATCTGATGCACTCATGTATACTGCTCCTTCCATGGGACTCTGAATGACAGATGGATTGTCCCCACACAGCTCGAGCTCCATTCCGGATATTTCACTCGCTGAGCTGCCCGTTTTCCCACTGTTCTCTTGGCACTCCTCCTCAGTCAACAGTGCTCTCAAATAATCAATCCTGGACCAAAATTGTGATTCTCTTCACCAATCCTTACTCAGCACCTCCAGCACTGATGTTGCAGACAAAACACTAGGACCAACCATGGCTCTTTGCTCAGAGGAGCCACCTCATTCACCACCTTTGTAATCCAATGATTCCTGGTGTGCAGGCAGAGATACCTTCTCAGCAACGTCCATAGCCACATTTCTCTCATCCACTACTGCCTTTAGGAGTAAAGGGACAGAGGAGGAGGCCATCTGCTCCATTCCTGTAGACTTCACCGTTCCACCTCCTCCTGGATCCAAAAGCTCTGCCATCTTGGCCAAGGACCAGGATGTCAGAGGTTCCTCTACCTGTGAGTAAGGGAACTTCCTTGGTGTCCTGATCCAAATCTCCCATATGCACTAAAAAAATACCACCAACAGTTTAATCTAGTTCAATTTTAGCTGGTTTCCATCTGTATCTTCCCCACCACTGGGAAGAGGCTGAAAATCGGCAGAATTGTCTAGCACTCCTTTCCCAATCAAGAAACACCAAAAAGAAAAATCAGTTCCATTCATTGTCAACAAAATATATACAGTACTGGTCATCCCATGTACCACTGAGGCCAAACCAGTTCCATGTGGTAAGAGTGAAAGCTAATCATCAAAAAAAATAACAGTGACTACAATTGAGTGACACCACACACAGCCCCTGCAAAACACAGTGACTGGTAAAACAACGAACTGACAGCAAAAAAAAAACAAAACACCTAAACTAGCTCCTGTTTCATTAGGGGAGATTCGCTACCCACACTCCCCATGCAGATTGGATTCATCGTTTATTCATTGTTACCATTTTTACAGTCCCCCAAATTACTTCACTCATTTTGGTTCTCTCATATTGCTTCACTCATATTATTGGATAATGGCCAACCCTAGCCCCAGCAAATGAATGGGCATTGCTGACTACAGAGGTTCAGCTATGATAAAAGAAAAATCAAATTACTACACTAACTAAACAAAAATGTGTTACACAGTTTTTTATGTGCCTTTTTCCTGCCATTTTGGTTAACTGCACTGTTTCAAAAATTCAATAGGCTGTTATTGTCTTTGCTCAGGTTGGGAGTAATTTGTTATTTTTTCTGGACTGGCTCCATTACCTTCTCTTTTTCACAGTTGGACACAAGGGGACATCTGGGTCTTTATTACTGAGCTATCCTCTAGAGATATCACAATAAAATTTTCAGATAATTAAGTTGTGAAATTTATGAGCCCCTGTAACAGTACTGTTATTGCTTAATTAAATCAAGCCACATTTAGCATGTTTTAAGACTCTTTTAGAAAGATTATGCAGCATAATGTTTAGGTATCTTGCTCCAAATGTGGCAGAGTTATAAGCAGCAAAATATTTTCACAAAATTACATAAAGCAATAAACTGACAGAATTTGAGCCTTTGTAAGTTTGAAACAACCATGCAAATTTCATCATAGTTGACAGGCTTCAATATTAAGAAGCATGTTAAGTTTTTCTTTTTGTTGTTGTTGTTGTTTTCTAGCTGAATGAACTGTTGAGTTTGAGCTGTAAATAAATAAATTCTTGAAGTCTCACAAACTTCCATTGAACTCCATGTAATTTTGCATGATTTGTCAGAATTCTGTGGAAGCAGCATTTGCAAATTCCTTTTAGACTGAATCAATAGATGACAGTCTGAATAGGATGCTCAGCCTGCTTCTGGCTTTAAATCTTATGTTCCTAATTTTAAAAAGTAATGCAATATACCCTTGAAGATGTCAACGGGACAAAGCTGACAGTGTCTTGTTAGCATGCTCATTGCTATATCCCAGAACCCACTGCAGGGCAAGAGTGGTAGGTTCTTCATCAATATAGTCCACTAGCCAACTATGACAATCATTGGTTCTACTTGGAACTTGTACAGTAGACATACTCATACTTGAAGTAAAAGAAATCTGTTTATCTGTATATGCACAGAAAAGACCAACACAATTCAAGAAATAAGCACTCTAAAAATTCATAGCATAAGATAGAGATGTGACTCCCATGCCACAAAACAAAGTCTATTAAACAGCTAAATTTCCTTTGACAACATCTTTGCTCTGTCTCTTGGCCAACATACCTTGGACTGTAACACCCACTACCAAAAGAATATAAGTAATCCAGCCTTTTTACCTTAAACTCAGGAACCTGATATCAAGATAAAAGTGGACTCTCACAACATTCCCATTTGGGCAGTAAGTCACTGCTGATTGGGTGTGTAGAACTCAGAGAAGTTCTCCAGTGCACATGGTAATATTCTGATGTACTGACCTTAAAGGTTGGTAGTTACTTGGTTTGACATGGTGTAATGACCACAGAGTCAGCAATGACAGGAACAGGCAAGTAAGGAAGATCCCTTTCTGTACTTAGTCACTGAACTGAGAACTAGGCTGACACCTTTGCAAACTTATTTATTTATTTAGTTATTAAAGTGTTTTACCAGGAAAAACATACTGAGCACAAATAGTTTATTTCCAGATGTGTCCTGGGGGGGGGGAAGGAGAGGGTTAAGCTTAAGAACATGCAAAAAACATATACATTTGCGCGATTTGGGTGACCGCTTCACTCAGCTGGTATGGGGTCACTGGAGATCCCAAGAGAGTGTTTAAAATCTTCTGGAGCCTGGACATTTATGCATGCGGCCCCATCTCTCTGGAATTCTCTACCCCACCAGTTGCATGGGTGCGCTACCGGGGAGGGATTTAAAAAGTGTTAAAAACCCATTTATGTATCCAAGCTTTCCGTGACTGATGTATTTGTTTTAATTTCAAAGTGCACTGTTTTATTTAAGTAATTTGTGTGATATTTGATGTTTTTTATAATTTGTGAGGCACCTTGGTTTTGGAAAGGTGCCATAAAAATAAAGTTGTATTATTATTGTATTATTATTATTAAATGTAAAATACAGAGTATATAATGAGTACAGAGGTGGATGCAATATACAGATTACAACAAAAATAGGTAGGTATATATAGTAAGTGCAATATACAGTGGCAGCAGTTAGGTACCTGGGTGCATACAATGTACTGGTAGGTATATACAATAAGTGCAATATACAGTGGTGGCAGTTAGGCACCTGGGGAGCAAAAGGGAGGGGCAGAATATGCCTTAACTAATGAATTGGGATTAGGCACTGAGGAGCAGTTGTAAGCCAAATACAGGGTACTTCAAAAGGGGAATAGTAGCAGGAATAAATGGGAAATTATACAGGAGACTCTGAAGAGGAAGCAGGAAGACAAGAAAAATGTCAGGTATATAGAAAAAAAGGAGGAGGGGGAGAGGAAAAACAAGGCCAGGCACATTAAGGACAGTAGCAGGAGGGAGATGTGTGGGAGCAGAGAAAAGAGGTTAGGGAGGGTTTTGAAGTGGCAGAGTGAATATTTAAGGGGTGTGAGTTCCAGAGTTTAGGAAAGTGGTAAGAGAAGGCTGATTGACCAGCAAGAGTTTTATAGGAAGGAAGCTTGAGGGGGTGAAACCCAGGGTTTTGGAAGGAGTATGAGGAGGAGGGGGTGGAGTGACAGAGTAAGGAGCTGAGATAGGGGGTAGGGAGGAGAGCCAGAATATGGAAATGAAGGAGGCACAGTGAGACAGACAACGATCCTCCAGGTAAGGAAGGGAAAGAGCAGAATATAGAGTACAGTGGTGGGTACGGGTAGTGCAGTTAAGAGCAAAGTGACAGAAGGAGTGGAAGAGGGGATACAGTCTAGCCAGGTAGGATTTATTTTATTTATTTAGCTTTTGTTGACCGGGTAAGTGCACTAGACAAATCCTACCTATTTTCAGGAACGACCCAGAGGAGGGGGATACAGATGAATGCCAACTGACCTTGAACCAGATTAAGCTGTTAGTGGTATTTTTAGTGAATTTAGGGGAAACACTATAAAGTATATTGCCGAAATCAAAGATGGGGAGCATCCATCATCTTGGTAAGGAAGTCTCAGCGGGCAGGGAGGGGGGATGCAGCTTTTATGCCCAAAGAGGGCACCAAGTTTAGGGTGAAGCTGTTTATGAATGACATATATGTGATGGGATAAATGGAGGTGACAACCAAGCTGGACACCTAGGTACTTGAAGGCAGGCTCATTGTCAATTGGGATACTATCTAGGGTGTGGAAGAAAGGGATGGACTGGAATCTAGAAAGCCTTGGTCAAGTGCCAAAGCACATACAGGCCATCTTTTTGGCATTTAGTAATACATGATTTGACTAAAACTATTGCTAAATTGAGTCAAAATCAGACTGGAGCTTGGACATGAGCTCAGCTGGCAATGAACCAGAGACAAATAGGGCTGTGTTATCTTCATACATGTGTATGGACACAGATGATCAGGCAGATGGAAGGTTATTTAGAAATATGGAGAATAAAAGTGCTCCAAGTACAGAGCCTTGGGGGACTCCAGTGGTAATGGGGAGGGGAAGGGCTAAGGCTCCTCCTAGCCTTACAGACTGAGATCTACCTGCGAGGTAGGAGCTGAACCAATGAGTGGCTTAGACTGAATGACCAGCTGATCTTATTTTATTTATTTATTTAACATTTTGGTAACTAGGAAAGTCAAACAGAGCAGAGCATGTTTCCAAGTGTGACCCGTGGTCAAAGGCTACAAATACAACAAAGGGATGTTTCATACAGAATGCAAAATAATGCAATTTAGAATGCAAGTATCTATATACATTTGAAATAGGTGACAATAATAGGAAATAATTTAAGTATAACAATAGTATAAATAGAAGAAGGTGCTCAGGTAGAAGTTTTTAATTAAGTGGGATAGCAAAGGATGAACATGAGGGCATGAATGTATGCAGTGGTGGAAAGAGAGTAAGGAAGAGAGAAGCAGAGATGTGAAAAAGAAAAACGGAAGAATTAGAACATGGAGCAGTCACAGGATATTAAAGGGGGGCCTAAGAAGGCATTTTAGTGACAGAAAGGAGGGGATAAGAAGGATATGGGAGGGGAGGGTGTTCCAAAGGAAAGAAGTCAGTAAGAGAAGGCACGTTTCCCCATAGATGTACGTACTCTTGGGAGCATGAAAGAGCAGGTGCAATTTGTATGAAAATTGTATGAGGAAGGAGTGGCTGGATTGAGGAACGAGGTAAGATAAGAGGGAAGAGTCCCAAACCAGTAATTAGAGATGAGGGAGGAGCACTGAAACAAGCATCTTTGTGAGAGGGACTGGAATGATAGGGCAGAGTAGAGGTCACAGTGGTTTATCAGATGTGGGAGGTTTGAGGCAAAATGACAGAAAGCGTTGAACAGGACATCAAGTTTGGAGAGGGAAGGGACAGGGGCTGTACTGAAGACAACATCAGTATAGTAGAAGGAAGGCCATATTCATTTATCAGCAGGTTATGTCTGACATGAAGGGAATAATTTGGAGTGAATGGCAGAGATATGGAAATGAAGTTAAGTGAGGGATCAATCCATACACCAAGGTATTTGTAGGTCAGGATGTTATCAAGAGGAGTGCAAGATAAGGTTGATAAAACAGGAAATGAAAGGACCCTAGCCAATTTCTGCTAGGAGCCAAAGATCATGGCTACTGTTTGTTTTAGTGTACAATTTTAAGCAGTAGTCTTTGAACCAGTTGGTACCAGTGGTGAAATCTTGTTGAAGGGGGATTTGGATGGCTTGGACAGATGGACCTGACAGGAAGAAGATGGTGTTTTCTGCATACCCATGGAGCTTAGCATAGCAACAGACAGAAGAGAGGTCATTAATAAACAAGGAGAAAAGAACAGTACCAAGGATCGATCCCTTCGGAACACCTGCAAGGATAGGGAGGGAGATAAGACATTACTTATTTTTACTGACTCGGACCAAACAGATAGGTATGAACCAAACCAGGAGATGGTGGCAGGGGAAAGGCCAAAATCATTAAGTTTATTTAGTAGCAAAAGATGTGACACTGAGTCGAAGGCCTTGGCCAAATCAATAAAAATAGCTGATGTGATCTGTCCTTGATCCATTGCAGTGTATATGGCATCGGTGAATTGGAGTAGGGAAGTGGTGGTTGAGTGAAGTTTCCTGAATCCTGATTCTACAGGGGAGAGAGTGCATGAAGAAGAGAGGAAGTTGATTAGACGTGAGAGGACTAGGGATTCTTGTGCCTTTGCATGTGTGGGGAGGAGGGATATAGGGTGGTAATTCCCAGGAACAATACGATCCCTGCCTTTATGAAGTTTATGAAGTCAAAGTGAATGAGAGATGGTGTCAAATGCTTTTGCTAAATTAATGAAAATGGTGTCAGTGAGAAGAGCCTGGTCCATAGTTGTGTGGATGGATTCTGTTAGTCAGAGGTGGGAGGAAGTAGTGGAGTGGAGCTTTCGAAAGCCAGACTCGAAAGGGGTGAAAAAGGAAGAGCAGTCAAGGAAAGGAGATAGTTGGGATAGAACTATGTGTTCTTGGAGTTTGGAGAGGGTAGGGAGAGGGATATAAGTTGGAAGTTACCAGGAAAGGGAGTCACTACCTTAGTGGATGGGGATGACAGTACTGTTTTTCCAAGATACTGGAACCGAAGCCAGAGAGGAGAGTCTTAGTAAGGACGTGATAGGAGAGGCAATGGGAGGGGCAGAGAGGTGAAGGAGCTTTGGATAAAGCTCATCAGGTCTGCTGCTTTGTAAGGGGTTGAGGGCTAGAAGGGCTTTAAGAGAAGAGAATGGGGACACAGGAGAAAAGAAGAAAGGAAGAGAGGAGGTGGGGAGGGGGATGTGGAAGGTTGAAGGAAAGGAGGATAAGGGGGTAGAAGCACAAGTGTTGAAATAGGTTTTGAAGGCAGTGGCCATAGAGGGAGGGTCTGAGGCTGTGGGGGACCCTAAATTTAGTAAGGAGGGCAGACTGGGTTGAGGGGAGAATAGGGCTTGGATAACTTTCCAGAACTTAGAGGGGTGACTTATGTTCCTCTGGAAAGATAATGAGAAAAACTCAGCTTTGGCTAACATAGTGGCCCTGGTGTAAGAATTTCTCAGGGTATGATACTGTGTAGGCTGCAGAGGAATCAGAGACATTCTAGGTAGATGTGGGCAAAGTGATAAAAATTTGTTACGTGGAGTAATCCACGAATTCTGCCAGCTTCATGTAGTGAAATGCAAAATTTCACTTGCAGAATGGCACAATTTCACCTTGGAAGGTGAAATTTCACTTTTCCAAAGCAAAATTTCACCTTCCAAGGTGAAATTTTGCCATCCGCAAGTGAAATTTCACCTTGGCAAAGTCAGGCTAAAATGGGAGAAATTCATGGATTACTCCAAGAGATGAAATTGTCCACTTCTCCACAACTTCACTGGTGAATTTTAAATTTACTGTGTCTCTAGTTATAGGATTTCCATGCCAGGTCATGAGCATGATGGCAAGCCAGAAGTTCTGCTGAGATCCAGGGGAGGCTGGAGCCTTTGACCCTGGTTTTGCATAGGGGGGCATGCTGCTTAAATATCTGTAAAAATTTGGAGTGGAAGTAATCAAGGGCTGTGTTAAGTCAGTGGCATTGGAGACTGGGGACCAGTCGGTAGACTGTAGATCACATGGAGGGAGGATAGGACTAATAACTGGAAGGAGCAGATGGGGATTATTTTAGCAGGTGCTTTAGGGCAGTGACTTTTACACATGCAGTATACCATGTGGTGGTCTCCGAGTGCACCAGGTAGGGTACCCGCATCAATGATGCAATGCGGGTGGTTGGTGAGGACCCGGTCCAGGAGAGAGTGCTTTTGTGATTTCAGGTTATGTCGGGTAGGGGTGGAGATGAGTTGGGTAAGATGCAGAGATTTTATATTTTGGCAGAATTTTGAGTTAGGTGGTGAGAGCAATTAACGTTGAAGTCAAGTCATCCAGGATGAGAAGATCAAGAAGGGGCGAGAGCAGTTATGGTAGTCAGGAGCTCAGTAATCAAAGTGGCAGATTGGCCTGGGCAGCAGTAGATGCCCACCACAAAGATTGGGAGAGTGAAAAGGAGGGAGAGTTTGAGTACAAGGAGTTCATAGGCTGCAGGAGTGGACACAGGTAGCACTGTTGAGAACAGAATAGAGGAGGAGAGGTAGATAGTGATACCACCACCCTTTTTGGGGCAGTCTTGATGGATGAGAGTGAACCCTGGTATTGTGATGGTTGAGTCTGGAATTTTGGGGGAGAGCCAGTGTTCAGAAACAATGAGGACATCTGGTAGGAGAGAGGTTAAAGCAGGTCAATTTTGGAAAGAAGACTGCGAATGTTAATATACGGGCCACCTGGAGCCCTTTGGGAAGATCTGTGGAATGGGCATGGACAGGGCCAGGGTAGGGCTCAACATCATCGGTTATAAGGAATAGGAGGGGAAGTAAGTGCTTGATTGAGAAAATGGGGTAACGAAGGTGGCGAGGAGGTATGAAGGGAAGGGTAGGGGGATGTGGACAAAGGGAGTCTGAAATGCAGAAAATGTAGCTAGGATGAGACAGATGGGAGGAGAGAGGTGCCTGGATGCCAAAGGGAGTTGGAAAGAGGAGGGAGACAGGAGGTGGAGAGGGTATAGGATGAAGACGGTAGGAGGGAAAGGGTTAGATGGAGAAAATGGTAATGGGTTAGGATGGAGGCAGGAGGGAGTGGGGTGTTAGGAAGCAGGCAGAAGGATAGCAGAAGGACAAATGGAAGGAGGTTGGAGAGATGCATAGTGGGGGTAGGGAGGAGGGTAGAATGAGGTGGGAACAGATGTGGTGGGAGAAAGGTAGAGGGTAGATGATAGTAGAAGAAAATTAGAGGAGTGGGCTAACATTTGGACATGGTATTGCTTAATAGTTAAGAGCACTGAGCTACAAACCTGGAGATCTGGGTTTGAATCCCACAGCTTCCACTTGCATACTGTGTGACCCTGAGCAAGTCACTTAACTTCCTTGTAATCCCAGGTCTCACCTGGAAACAAGCTTCAGCTTAGCTCCAACAACCCATTTAGGGACACTGTACATATTTGTACCTCGCGCAGGTGGTAGGTAAAAGTACCAAGTACAACTAATGCACTGGGAAAGGTACACTCATAGACTGGGTACTAACTATCAAGCCAGAGAGGATTACCAAAGTAAAGATCTTGCCTGACATGCGTAGTGATCACTCCCCAGTCCTAGCTGAATGGACCTGCAAGACCAAGAGACAGCCACCAAAACTCATTGCATGCTGGGTAATGTGAGGTAATTCCTTAGTAGTCTTCAGGCAGCATTTGGCAAAAGTAGATTGGAGCCAGATGGATTGCATTAGTGATGTAGATCAAGCCTTAGATGTCCTTGTAAAGGAGATCACACAGGCAGCAGATAAATATGCACCCATCAAAAGGCACAAGATCAGAGGCTGATCCACTGAATGGCTTACCCCAGATCTGCTGGAACTAATGTACACTTGTGACAATGCATGGGCCAGAGTTAGATCATCAAGTAGCCCTGTAGATATCCAGACTTACAAGGTGGCACAGAACAAATCTACACACTCAATAAGGGAGACCAACGCCAACTACTATAAGGAGAAGCAAAACAAACTATGGAGGGACAGCAACAGGTTCTGGGGATTCCTATAGGAACTCCTTGGGAGCACTGACAAGGGTGCTCCACAGCTGATCAGTCAAGGTGATTCCCACATTTCAGACCCCAAAGAAATACCAGACATCCTTAACACCACCTTCACAGACCTTAGCTCTTAACACCATTGACTCCACCACTCAAGATGCCTCCTCCAATACCTCACTGCATGCCTCCCTTAACACTACATCTAACAAGGCTGAACATACCAACCACCCCTTGTTTTACTTTAAAACAATATCTGAGGCAGAAACTACTAAATATGTTAAACTAGTACTAAACAAAACCAAGGTAGGTAGCAACTCTATAGACATGAAGCTCTAGACATCCTGAAACACCCAGTCTCCAAACTGTACAACTTCTCCCTATGCTACTCCAAATTGCCTGCCCTCTGGAAATCTTCAATCATAACCCCGGTATGCAAGGGAGGAGACAAAGCATGCATTACCAACTATAGGTCTATTTATATACTCTCCCCACTATCAAAGGCACTGGAATGAGTCATCATGGACAAACTAATAGACTACCTCAACAGCCACAACCTTCTGTGTCCACAGCAGCACAGCTTCAGATGGCAGCACAACACCATATCAGTTGTCCTTGAATTCACTAATTCACTACACGAGTCCCTTGACAAGGGTGAAATGGTAGGGTCAATTTTTATTGACCTGACTAAGACATTCAATCTCGTGGACCATGCACTACTCATGGATAAACTCACAGGAATTATCCTAGAGTATCTAGGGAAACTGGGGGTGTTTTGAGAACTACCTAACTGATCATACCCAAAAAGTGAAAATCAATGGAGTCCTCTCTGACTCAAACGCTGTATCAGTTGGTGCCCCCCAGGTATCAATATTGGGACCACTGCTGTTAATGATCTGTTAATGATCTGCCCAATGCCTGCAATGGTGCCCGCATCCCACTCTAAGAAGATGATTCAGTCATCTTTACCAGCAGCACTAAGCAGCAAACTGCCAGTCACACCCTACAGCACAACTTTAACTCCCTTGAGCAATATTTCTTATGGAACAAGTCGCTCCTAAACCATAAAAAAACCAAAACAATAATAATTTCCAACCACCAGAAAAACAAAACTGCTGCCCCTCTTCATCTTTAACCAGGATGGTGGCATTTTAGAACAAGTAACCTCCTTCAATTACCTTGGCATACACCTCAAAAGTGCACTAACATACACCAAACATATAGACCATGTTGTTAGAACAGTTAACAAAAAACTGGGGGTTCTTTATAGGCACAAGCACTTTGTGACACCCGAGATGAGGAAACTTGCTGTCAGTGATTTCCTCTGTGGATTATGGGTTGGTAATCTATGGAGCTGCTACAGATAACAACCTTAATAGAATCAGGACACTATTAAATAAGGCCTGTCATCTCATCCTAGATCCGGACAGGTTCACACACAATTGTCACCTCTATCAGAGCTTAAACTGGTTTACACTTGACCTTAGAATAAAATTATAAACTTGCCTACTGGGGAAGAAAGCCCTGCTAAGGCTCACTCCCCAAGCTCCAAACTCTGCTACATACCCCCTTCCCAACCACCACTCCATGAAGAGTTGCAAGAAATGCACTGTTAGCCCCATGTTGTTGAACCACTCAATCTATTAGGGCTTTCCCATACTGGGCACCAACACAGCTGAAAGAACTCCCCACCTCACTGCTGAAGTTACCTAAATTGAACCAATTTAAATCATTCATGAGAAAACACCTCGCTCGTCAACACATTTTCCAATGCAACCACTAGACAAGTCTTCTAATGATGTTTCCAGGATGTGACCCCTGACATGACGAGTTACCCATAGACAAAGTTGCTTCCTTGCTACTGCCCAAATCTTAGAAAATGTATTACATGCTGCTTACCTTTGTATTATTCCTGAGCTTAGGACCTAGTCACTGATTGATATTTTATTGTATGTAAATATGTTTCTGTATGTAAAAGGCATAAACGTACTCGGATCTTGCATGATCCTTATTTTATGATTCTCACTGTGTTGTAACTTAACATTACTATACCTCTGGCATGGAACCTTTGTAAATAAGCTCTGATTATAGGTGTTACTCCAAATATTCCAATAAATAAATAAATAAATAAAAATAAAAACATTAGGGTATGAGGGTGAGGAGGAGAAGTTGCACTGACAGAAAAGGATCAGGAAAGTAAGATTAGGGGAGGGGGAGTAGAAAGCAGAGTAAGAGCAAAATAAAAAAATCACCAGGCTTGAAGATATTTGTGGAGAGTAGAAAAGCACTTTACCTTGGACACTACTGAGGGAATTCCAATACTGATTTTGGGGCTTGCACCGAACATTGCAGGGACTGCACTATACTCTTGCCTTTGACATGCACAGGTCTCACAGTAACATCTGTGAAAGGCACATGTACCAGAGGGAAGAGAAGCAGCAAGAGATGAGTTGCACCACCTGGAGGAGCCAGATGCCAGGTACGAGGGGGGAGAGCAGAACAGTAGGAGGTACCAAGAGCAGCAAAGGGGGAAGGTGACTGAGGCACTAACAGCTGAATCAATTACTGGTGGTATGGCCTAGTGGTAAGAGCAGCAGGCAATGGGTGTGACAGGCATCAGAATCCAGAAGTTCAAATCCCAAGGGTTGGGAAAGGGGATGATGAAGGGGAAAAGGGAGTAGAGGCTGGTTTCAGGAGAGTGGGGAGATAAACAGGGAATTAGGGAGCAATACAGTGTAGGGCACTGCAAATTATATTAAGAGATTGGGAGAGATATGGATGAGGAAGCAGGTGCCTTTAGTGGACCAACAGCATAAACCGCTAGTGGTGTCTGGGGAAATAGAGGAAATGCAGCTGGTCACATGACACCCATAAAGATAATGCCCATCCAGGTGGGGCAGACAGCATGTTAGCATCAATGGGCAACAAGGCCTCCGACAGTAATCTAAACCAGTGGAGTGGTGGTCCATACTTACAATGTTGCAGGCTCTGGTGGGGTTGGGGTGTCTGGGTTGGTGGCAGGAGAAGGGAGAAAGAGAGCTGCTGGAAACTTACTGTGCTACCTGCAGCACAAAAGCAAGGACTGGGTCAACTTAAGCCCTGAAGGGATTAAAAGGTCAGAGAGAGAGAAAAACAAAAGGTAGTGCTGGGGTCAAGGAGGGAAAAGGGAAGGGAGATGAAGTGGGAGGAGGCAGCAATGGTGGGTGCTTAACAGCTGGAAATTGAACAAACAAGTGGCAGTGCAAGGCAACCCGGCAGAACATCAGCAACAAACACAGATAACCTTGCAGTAGTCTTAAAGTACAAGGCAGTATAAAGATTAAACACAATCAAGCCCTTCAGGTGCAAGCAGTAAAGACCCAAATGACATGCTAAAACAGATAATATTCAGAGGCACAAAAAAAGAGGTGTTACCACTCTACAGGGCACTGGTGTGCCCCCACTTGGAGTGCTTTGTACAGTACTGAACACCGCACCTCAAAAGGGACATAGATAGAATTGAGATGGTGCAGAGGAGGGCCATGTAAATGATTTAGGGACTGCACCACATGGCATACCAAGACAGACTGAGGGTATTCAACATGTACGCTGTGGAACAGAGGAGGGAGAGGGGTGACATGATTGAGACTTTTAACTATATGAGGGATATAAATAAGGTTAACATTCAGGAGCTTTTCCAATTGAAAGAGCAGGAGGATAAGAGGACGTGACATGAGGCTGAAGGAACGGAAGTTCAGGATTAATACAAGGAAGTTCTTTACAGAAAGGGTGGTGGACCCATGAAAGAACCTTCCCGAGGAGGTAGAGGGAGCCAGAATGGTAAGTGAGTTCAAGTATGTATGGGATAGACATAACGGTAGATTATGGACAGGCAAAGTATAGGAGGGGAATAGCAACAAGTAGGTTCCTTAGGCAGACTAGACAGACCTTGTGGTCCCCTTCTGCCATCACTTTCTATGTTTCTATGTTTCAATCACAACAGCACCACCAACAGTATTCTAAGCCAGTGGACTGGTGGTCCGTAAATACAATGTTGCTGCAGGGTCTGGTGGGGGGGGGGGCATGTTGGCAACAAGAGAAGGGAGAGAGTAATGCTGTAAACTTGGCTCACTATGCTGCCTGAAACACAAAAGCAAGGACTGGGTCACCTTAAGCCCTGAAGGATTAAAAGGTCTGAGAGAGAAACAAAAGGGACTACTGGGGTCAGGGCACGAAACAGGAAGGAGGACGAAACAGGAGTGGGGAGCAATAGTGGGTGCCTAACAGCAGGAAATTAAACAGACAAGTGGCAGTGCAAGGCAGCTCAGAATAACACCAGCAACAGACTTGGGAAACCTAACAGTAGTCTTTTTTTTTTTTTTTGCAATTGAATAAGCTTTATTGAAAAAGTTTTTCCACAACAATAACTAGCAAGATAATGATATCTAGTACAGTCCAGAGGTACTCAAACATACAAAGTCAACTAACATAAAAAAGTGTAACCCCTACCTGGTATGACATTTGTATCTGACAGCTATACCCGGTGGACTGGGTTCAGGGAGGTATATGTCACTCGGCACAAAGGCTAGGTTTGGCTATTCTGCACAGGGGCACCCAAGTGACTCTGAACACAGGAAGCAATAACTGTAATGTCCAATACCAGAAGTGGGATTCTAAAGTGTGGCTTTTATTCACATCCAAACAGAATAAACAAAGCATAGATGGACCCCCACGGGGCTACACTCCTGGTAATGCAGGTTAAAAGAAACCAGAACACATCCTCATCACTTTAGCCCTCAGGCTGTACAACACACTGGGCACACAGCCCGGACTTGTATGCTGCTTTGGGTTACACAGCCCTAACTTGTACACACTGCTCTGGGTTTTCCCTGGCTCAGCTCCCTTGCCAGCCACTTGGACACCTTCAATACTTCAAGGAAACATTTTCTGGTGGCTCCCTAAACCACCTAAGAGCACCTCCGCTCCATCAGGGAATCCTCCTCTTTAATCCCATGTCTGGGTCCTTTCCTTAGGCACTGGCCAAGTACCTGAAGGAAAGCAAAAGGTGTCTCAGGGCAAATCCGTAGAGGTGAATTTGATAACTACTGATGGGGGGTCTCCCACCTCTCACTCACACAATTCATACCTGGCCGTTTCCCTGGACTGTAAACACCTCATCCTTTAGCACTCTGCTGTGTAGATTCTTGCTAAATGTATTTCACATTCAATCTACTTGTCTTGCTTCCCATTTGTGCTGGACTTGAACATACTTAAAAATAGGTAGCATTGTCCATTACTCTAGACCCCCCGACAGGTTAAGCAGTCCAATCCCCACATTTTTTCTTTCCATTTTGTGCTGGTCTTGAACATACTTATAAGTGGCTTTGTCCATTACTCTAGACCCCCCACTGAGTTAAGCAGTCCAATCCCCACATCTTCTAACTGTACTTGGCTGTCTTTTCCTGACCCCACAGTAACAGTTCCTTTTGTTTCCTTCTGTTCAGGTGAAAACACTCGGCCCTTTTTCAGAGCAAACTGACCCTTTGGTTGCAGATGCCCCACAGGTGTTTCCTTCTCATGGAATCTCTTACAGAGCTTCTGGTGCCTCAGCACAACTCAGACAGGCAGCTTTTTTCCCTTAGCCAGACCCGGGGGAGGTTGCCCCTGGAAAACAGGCAGACACCTGCCCCCCATCCGCTCAGGGATGGGGCTCTGAACCATTGAGAGCAGTCTCCACCACTTCAATTATCAATTCCTGTGTTCCTCTTAAGGTGGAAACACACACCAAAAACAAAAGTAGCTCTGTAACAGAGCTTAAAGCTCTGAAAGCCTGCACACACTCAGCTGCACTACAGTTTCTCTCTCAGACTGCATACAGACTGGCTTCAAATTCCCCAACGTTCTACTCTAACCTCCAACTGCAACATTCCAGTGTGGCATATGCAGCTGAAACAGTTCTAAAATTATGTCATCCCTCAGTCTCAGCTGAGACTGAGAACAGAGTGAGACAGTGTGAAATCCATTCAACTGGAGTTTCACAAGCTGCTTTCCCTGCCTACAACTAGGTCTTACTGGGATTCTAGTAACCCCGGGTAACAGGGGGTTTACAAAAGAAAAAATAAAACAAAAAATGCCCTCCCCACTCCCCACCCCCATCCCACATAAACCTTACAGTAGTCTAAAAGTACAAGGCAGTATAATGAATAAACACAATAAATTCCTTATGCTGCAAGGGAAGGGATCAAAGCAACAGAACTAAAGGGTAAACAGGGAGGAGAAGAGGCACTGTAGGACACTCTGGAGACTGGAAATGGCACCACAATCCGCACAGGAGTTGTATACAGACTCCCATCTCAGGGGGAGGAAATGGGCAAGGAAATGATAGAAGTCATCCTTAGAATGGCAGAGAAAGGGGAGATTTTGCTGATGGGGGACCTGAATATGCCAGATGTTAACTGGAGCACCTTTGCTGCAGCCACATCCAAGAGCAGGGCCATTCTCGATGCCCTACAGGGGGCATGCCTCAGACATCTAGTGTTGGAACCCACTCGACAGGGAGCAATCTTAGACCTGGTACTCTCAACTGGGGATGGAGAGAGGATCTCAGATCTCGAAGTGGGTAGCCATCTGGGAACAAGTGAACACCAAGCAATGTGGTTCATGATAAACTCATCTGTAGAGTCAAGCCATATAAAAGTGAAGGTACTGGACTTCAGGAGGGCTGATTTTGTCAAAATGGGAGGGTGCCTTAGAAAAGCACTAACAAACAGGCAAAAAGGAGGGGTGGAGCAAAAATGGAGAAACATCAAAGCTGCCATCACAGAGGCAACAAGTCTTTGTGTGAAGCAAATAAACAAAAACGAAAGAAAAAAACACTATGGTTCTCAAAAGAGGTGGAGAGGAAGGTTAGGGAGAAAAAGATATCATTCAGGAAGTATAAGGAAACACAGAAGGAGCAGGACAGAGAGCAGTACCAGTTAAAGCAGAAGGAAGAGGGGAAGGCAGTCAGAATCACAAATGCCCAAACCGAGGAAAATATAGTCAACTCAGTTCAGAAGGGGGATAAAACCTTTTATAGGTACATTAGGGAGTGAAGAAAGACAAATGAGGGATACTGAGGCTGAATAAAGAGGAGGGTGGGTGGGCAGAGATGAACAGTTAAAAAGCAGGGATACTGAACGAAAACTTCTGCTCAGTATTCACAAAAGAAGAGGAGGGGGAGGTACCTAATCCAGTCAACAGAAGCACTCTTGAAGGGAGGGGCGGTTGATATCAGTCCTTTCACAGAAGAAAGGGTTCTGAAAGAACTCCTGAAACTGAAGGTGGACAAAGCAACATGGCCTGATGGAATTCACCCCAGAATTCTAAAAGAACTAAGGGCAGATCTAGTAATACAATTGACTACCCTTTTTAACAAATCATGGGAGGATGGTGTGGTACCTGAGGACTGGAGGAGGGCAGATGTGATTCTTCTTCACAAAAGTGGGAGCAAGATAGAGGCAAAAAACTATAGACCTGTCAGTTTGACCTCAGTGGTAGGAAAAATGATGGCATCATTTCTGAAGGAAAGAATTGTTGAGTACCTGGAGGCCAGTGGGGCACAGGACCCAAGGCAGCATGGATTCACAGCAGGAAGGTCATGTCAGATGAATCTAATCAATTTCTTTGACTGGGTGACCAAAGTAGTAGACCAGGGAGGGGCTGTGGACATGGCCTACCTAGACTTTAGCAAGGCATTTGACACAGTCCCACACAAAAGATTAATAAATTAGCCAGCATGGGAGTGGGTCCCAGGGTGGTAGCCTGGGTAAAACATGGCTTGACAACAGGACACAGAGGATAATAGTAAACAGAGTCAACAGTGAAGAAAGAGGTGTTACTAGTGGGGCACCACAGGGTTCAGTATACAGTCTGGTCCTTTTTAATATCTTTATAAAAGACATTGCAAAGGGACTAGAAGGAAATATATGTATTTGCAGACGACACAAAGCTCTGCAACAGGGGTGATACACAAGGTGGAGTGGAAAGGATGAGAAGGGACTTGGCAAGGCTGGAGGAATAGTCACATGTATGGCAGCTTAGATTCAATATAAAGAAGTGCAAAGTAATGCACCTGGGAAACAAAAACTCAGGTGAAGAGTACACAATGGGAGGTGAGATACTGACAACAACAAAAATGGAAAGGGACTTGGTGGTAGTTATATCAGATGACCTAAAGGTGGGAAAGCAATGTGAGAAGGCAGTGAGGAGGGCTAGGGGGATACTGGGATGCAAAGGGAGAGGCATCCCCAGTAGAAAACAGGAACTTGTTATCCCTCTGTACAGACAGTTGGTGAGACCCCATCTGGAGTACTGTGTGCAGTTCTGGAGACCCCATCTCCACAAAGACATAGACAGGGTGGAGGCTGTCCAAAGGAAGGCAACCAAAATGGTGCAGGGTCTGCACCAGAATGCATACAAAGAGAGACTAAAGGAACTTAATATGTATACCCTCGAGGAACGGAGGGAGGGGGGACATGACAGAAATTGTCAAATACCTCAAGGGAATCAACAAAGTCCAAGTGGGTAGTATCTTTCAGAAAAAGAGATGTGCAAGAATGAGGGGAGCACAATTTGAAGATAGAGGGAGGATGGTTCAGAGGTAATGTGAGGAAGTATTTTTTCATAGAAAGGGTTGTGGATCCATGGAACAGCCTTCCTGAGGAGGTCATGGAGTCAAAAACAGTGGGGGAATTCAAGAATGCATGGAACAGACATAAGGCAATTCTAGTGGGGGGGTAGGAGAAAGTAGGTTGTTGGTTAACTAGGATCTGCAGCTTATCGATTAGGTAGGGGAATAGGCCAACTAGGTGGGCCAAGTGGTGCTTATCTGCCATCAAATTCTATGTTTCTAAGCAGTAAAGACTCAAAATGCAGGCTAAAACAGATAATATTTAGAGGCAAAAAATCAATCTCAACAGTGCCTCCGACTGTAATCTAAGCCAACGGAGTGGTGGTCCATACAGTACCTATGATGTTGCTGCAGGCTTTGGGGGTTGGGGTGTGTCAGCGGCAGGAGAAGGGAGAGAGAGCCGCTGTAAATTTGGATCACTATGCTGCCTATGCATAAGCTAAAACAATGCACAACAAATTCTTCTTTAATATAAACAAGCAACTTGTCTTGGACACCCTGACCTAGACCTATTGTGGACATGCCACCACCCTGCATAAATAAAATCTCCCTCATTTCTGAAAGGCAGTGAGCATCTTACTATGCTCTGCTTCATGGAAACTCCCTCTTGTTCAGTGCAGCTGTATGATTTTGTGCCCCACATCCATGCAACACACTCAAAATGTCCCCAAACACCCTACATTCCCTTGATCTGTTGCAGCTTTCTCTAAACCTCATCCCTCACTATGCAAAATAGTTCCCCATGCAATGCTTTCAGACCCTATCCTAACAGTCTACAGCCTTTTTCCCACTACATCTTTCATTGGATCCTCCCTTAGACTAACTTTCCCTTGCTTTCTGCCATTGATCATCATTGATCTCTGAGCAGCATTCCTTCCCTGAAGTTTATCACTACTAGATATGCTTTCCAACCTATGGTTCCTTTTCTGAAGCCATCTGAGAAGGGCTGCTTTCTATCAGCAATAGCTCCCTTATCTTTTGCTGCTTTATGTTCTTCTTAAGGTGAACACTTGTGCCTCACGCTACAATTCCTCAAGATGCTTTGCGCCTTACCTGACATTCTTCTCCCTCTCTCACAATTCCTACATACAAAAACTTGTGTTCATTGGCAGCATCTGACCAGAATTCTACCCAGTTATCATCTTCACTGTCTGGTCAGGTAAGAGTAGAGAAGAGATGCCAATCATTCCCTCCCCCAAGCACAGAAAAGAACTATGAAGGCACATTAGTGTATCCACATACCCTTGGTTCCATAGCTTCCTCTGGGAACCTATTCCACAGGCTAAGCATCCTTTGTTGTACAATAAAAGAAGTCATGATATTTTGTAACTTCAAACATGTTACCCATCATGGCTTCTGACACAAATATATGGATTTCCAAAGACATTGCTGCAACCAGCAAATAACATAACAGGTCACAAGGAAAGGGACTCATAAAACATAAAGTAATTATTGAACAAGACACATGCGGCTCACAAATCTCTCTGCATAACAGACACAGATGTATTGGAGGAATGTGTGAGGATTACAGTGACTTTAATTCATATAAATAATGTATTTCTTTTTCTAAAAAGTCTAGCAGCACTGCTTGAGTTAGGAGTCAGTACTGGTTAGATCTGGCTATATATTCAATTACAAAATGAATCTATGTGAGTGAGTTCATTGCTCATGTAATTAAGGCATTTAAGGTAAACATTGTAACCAGATGTTAGACAAAATTGTTCAGATTCAGTAGAGGAATGCTCTTATGAATACTGTAATTCAGTGGAACCTGATTCCCTTAAACTATTAGCATGATGTTTCTTATGCCAATGTTCTAAAAATTCAAACAATTAGCAACTTTTAGTTGTAATCAGCTGTATTATGAATATGGCTTATTCTGTCACAGCTGAGGTATTAACATGTTTCAAAATACTATTAAACTAGATTTAAAATATTGGCATAGTATTTCTTACAGACCATTAGCTTTAAAATCTCACTGTCACATGTTTGAAGGTTTGAATTATATTGTGGTCTTATACACATTTCATTCCAAAGCCATTCTCAATTATAACATAGCTATCATAAATAAAGAAATGATTGGTTATTTACAGTGCAACATGGGGCAATGTTGCTCTGTAAATAACTAGGACCAGTAAAAAAAAAACTCAGCACAGGGTTAACAGGCTCACTGTTCTCCCTGTTGGCATTCTAGTTAGAATTTAAAAAAATATTTATATTGCTATTTTTCTCTCCCATTTTGTTGTGGGCCACCACACCAACAGTCTCTTGGAAGCAGTATAATGCGCAAAAAGTAAGCTTACAAATGCAGCATTGCAAATAAAATTGAAATTGGACATAAATGAAAACAAAACACACCATTGAACACTGCCCCGGCATCACTGAACAGCTCTTCATATATTGCGACACCGGGATTACTCAGAGCAGCGATGTATGTGTAAATTGCAAACTGCAAATGGAATTGCGCTGCTGGGCATACATCACTGTGACCTCTGAGCTGCAACTGCAGCCTTCAACAGCAACCACCACCCCAAAAGCATATGTAAACATAAAATATCACAGCATCAGTGCAAACAAAGGCAGTCGGTACTGAAAAGAAACCAAAGCAACATATCCAAACAAAAGTAACATTACTTGTCAGCTCCCAGCAGAAAATGGAGGTCCCTATTACACACAAAGCATTGTCCCATAGTAAATCCTGGGGTCAAAAAACAGAGGCACAATAGGAAACTGCATCCCCTGTCACTCCTGTTCATCCCAGTTAAAACTTGAAAAATGCTAAATATGTACTGATCAATGTACCTACATAAACAGCAGTAAAGTTAGATTAAAAGCAGTGCACCATGCTAAACACTTTAGCTTAGTGATAGGAAAGTCAGTGATCCAGCTCAGCAAATTAAACTAAAAAAGCTAACCGCATCCAATGTCAAAATGCAGCCCAGCACTAACCACACGTTTCTTCTTTCAAAAACAGATTCCCAGTCCAGCAGCATCATTTATAAATTCCTTGCTGTCAGCACCTCAAACTTAAAATGTTCATCATTGAGACAGACATGTAGTTCAGCACACACTCATGTCTCTTAGAATGGATACTTTTTTTATCTTAGTGCAGCTTCCATAGGCGGCAACATTGTCAGTTTGGAACGTTAAACATAAGTAAACAAGCTAGAATCTTGACGTTTTCAGCAGCAGCCATTTTATAGCAGCAGCGTTACCACAGATAACGAAAAATAAAAGCTTAACATGGAAATAAACTTTGAAGAACCCCAATTCAAGAAATTGTAGATTTCATTAGCCAGCAAAATGAGGACACAAACGCAGATAAGGCAACAGGGGTGGAAGTTTCAAATGAAGGTATGCCTGAACAAGTATCACCCACCATCATAGGTGAGCCTCCTCAGATGGCAGTTGAAAATCCACCAGAGGAACCCAGCACAAGCAGCACAGTAAATGTAAACAGCAGACATGCTTTACTAACTGAAGAGGAAGTGACACAAATAGAGGAGGAACGTCATGAGAAAAACACACTAAAGACCTCCTCCTGGGCTGTCAGTGTGCTGACTGACTTGTGTAGACTTGAAGGGGTACAGCCTGATTTAAAATCTATCCCAGATACTGAGCTAAATAGTCTTTTAAGAGAATTCTTTGCAAGTGTGAGGAACAGTTCAAGTTTGGAATATACAGTCAACAGCCTCTTGCAGCATAAGAGCAGGCATAAGTCATTTTTTGACATCAGCCCCAATTAGCAGAAAAGTCAATATCATAACAGACCCTGCATAAAAGGGCTCTAGCAATGTATTTATATCTGTTTTAAAAAAGTACAGAAAGTAGCAAAAGGACACACCAACACACCATCCAGCTCTATCCAAAGCAGATTTAATTAGGCTTAGAAATTCCCCAGCATTGAGCATCAACACAGCTCCTTGTCCGTAGCGCAAAGTGTGGACACACATACAGCTGATGATGGCCAGGTGTGGCAGAGAGGGCCTACATCAGTTAAAACCAACCAGTTTTAAAATCCTGCAAGATAAAAATGGACAGGAATATGTCTCACTCGCATTCAATGAGCACACAAAAAATCATGGGGAACCCACTGAGCAGGGTAAAGACAATTACAGGGGCTTCATATGGGCCCTGTGGCAAGTTTCAAAAAGTATGTGTGGAAGCCAGATCCTGAGTCACCTGCTCTTTATATGTACCCAAGATGCATGCCGCAGCACTTCCTTGATACTGAACCAAAATGGTACACAAAGGAACCACTTGGAGTAAACTACTTGCCTACAGTGATGACAAGACTCAGCAAAGAGGCTGGACTGTCCCAACAATACACCAACCATTATCTCAGGGCCACCGCAGAGCAACTCATTTCAAATGCTGGTTTGGACAGTCATGAGATAATGGTAGTAACAGGGCATTGTAACAAAGCCAGCTTATGGAGCTATTGGTCAGCAAGCATGGATGATCGTAAAAAAATGGAGTGATATCTTGTCTGGTGGAGAACAGTCAAAGCCCAGATCACCAATGCAACAGAAAGATGCCAATACAGCTCCATAAGTCACAAATGATCTGCACAGTCAGAGTCAACTGGGACCCTTCACCCTACCAAACTGTATATTTAATGCACCCTTGAATTTCATAAACTACAGCAAATAACTTTGAGTGAATGGTTAGACATTGTTTCTGACAGAATTTGATGTATGTTAATATCCAAAATGGGATGGGGTATAGTGGTTGACATGATTTGAAGTCACATTTAGTGTAGTTCTGTATTTGAGATGCCCAGTTATACTGTTCATCATAAGTAAGAAAAAAACTAATGTAATGTCTCCTTCCCTGTTTCGGCTTTATGTCTCCACATGAAATAATGTCACAATGTAACATGAGACATCTCTGTGTCAAGTAACTGAATTCAGCGGACTTCTTACCAGCCAAACATTTGTGTTTTTTTCAGGAAATATTTAGTCAAGTCACGTGTGTTTTAAAAATTAATAGCAAGTGCTGATCTGTTTATTCTGTGTAGGTCAAACAGCTAGTTTAACACACTACATTCTACATATTAGTTAGTGCACACTATAAATGCAACATTCAGTCTAGTGTTGTTTTGTCTAACCAAAACCCAATTTTTGGGACTATTTTTCTTCCACACTTTAAATAAACTATATGTTTAAACATTATAAACTGTTATCTCTTGAGTTTTTTTTTAGTTCAGCTATTTTATAAATGCAATAAGACACGCTGAGGTTGTGCATTACGGTGTTATAACCTCACTCCTAGGGAATGCCTGGCACTCAGCCTTCGGCCTCATGCCTAACTATACCCCAGGAGTGCGGTTATCACACCGTAATGCATATCCCGTCATGTCTTATTGCTTACTAAGGGTTCTATGAATAGCATCCACCTATTGTTGATGACTTGGATATTCCAGTATCTGAATCCCTAATCTATGCTGAACAAATCAGACTGGTATGGAGAATACTATCTAAGCTATTTGATATCTTGGTAGATCAAATAGGCTTTTATTATTGACAATACACTACCTAAAATCCCTGAGAATGTTGCAGCATCCATCAAGTACAGGCAATAAAGTTAATTTAGAAAAGTTAAGAAGCGCTCTGGAGGGTTAAGTAGAGAAAAAAAGAAAGAGAGAGAGAAGCACGGGATGATTAAGTACTATAAATATGGTATCCTATTCTCAGTCACAAATGGTAGGAATGCAAAATGGAGGGCAAACTGACACCCTATCATCCTGTCACTCATTTGTACTACAAACCCAAGCACTTATGTGGGGAAGGGATCTCCATTCAAAGAGGTTGAAATGTAACTGTAAATTGCATGGCTAGAGTTTTCACCTGCTAATATCTAGAGTCTCAGATTATCATAGCACCTGTACAATGTTGCTATGCCATACTCCAACATGGTGCAGTTAGCAGTGCCATTCAGAGATCCTCCACTCTTACCTTTGCAACCCAGTGGGCCGGTAAGTATTCAGAATTAGCACGAAAGGTTTGCAATCTCAACCCCTGTATTTACAATAAAACTTAGTAAAATTAGTGGGGTGGCTCCTGGTGTGTGACCAAACAGAAACATACAGTTAAAGTACAAGGGCACATCCCCCCACCCCCATTTTGCTGCATTTAAAGCCTGCAATGTTTTAAAAGTAACTCCAATGTTCTTACTGTCATACTTTTTGGAGGGGATCTTAGTTCTCATTATCCAGCTGACCAATGATTAGGCCTGACCACTTCGGCAAAGTGACCACCTCCATCTGTCAAGGAAAAAGCATCATATTTTAACTTGCCATATCAGAGCTGAGATCTCCTTGCTTCCTCTATTTTTAATGAAGAGACCACTCTCCTGGCTTCATTACTTATAGTGTGCTCTGGTCAGTGAAAGACTCACAGGTGTTTAATAGGGAGCTTGCAATTAGAAGACGGTCACAATTCTTTTACAGTCAAATCAGTACAAAAGGTTTGAAAGTTCAACCCCTGTATTTACAATACAACTTAATAAAATTAGTAGGGTCGCTCCTGGTGTGTGACCAAACAGAAAAATACAGTTAGTACCAGGCAAATCCTCCCCCAATTTTGCTGCATTTAAAGCCTGCCATTTTTAAAAGTAACTGCAATGTTCTTACTTTTAAACTTTTCAGAGGATCTTGGTTCTCATTATCCAGAAACCATGATTAAGCCTGACAACTGCAGCAAAGTGACCACCTCCATCAGTCAGGTTAAAAGCATCACATTTTAACTTGCCATATCAGAGCTGAGGTCTCCTTGCTTCATCTATTTTTAATGATGAAGCAAGGAGATTGTAGCTCTGACATGGCAAGTTACAATGTGATACTTTTTACCTGACCAATGGAGGTGGTCACTTTGCTGAAGTGGTCAGTCTTAATCATGGATCAGCTGGATAATGAGAACTAAAAGCAAGAAGAAATTTCTAACCCATTGGACATTCAGGCACTCATTGAATTACTCAAGCAGAGAGAAGCAAAAAAAGAAAATGTAACTTACGATTACACTGAAATACTAAATATTTAATTACCACTTGAACGATTGAATATTGAAAATACCATCGAGTCCTATTCAAATAAGATCTAATCTGGGATTTAGACCTAAATCTACACATTGCCTCCCTTCTACTATCTCAGCAACATTATAACACTTCAAAATCTGGTATTTCAAGAATTAGAAGATTTGTTCAAAAGCATGGGATTTCTACATGATTAACATGACAAAAAAAAAAAAAAAAGAAAAGAAAAAATGGCAGTGCAGGAAATAATGACCATCCTAACTGTTGAGATAAAACCTGCCAACAAGAGAGGGTAAATCATAATACTGAATAATGAGAAATACAGGAATATCATCTGTGAACAAATAAGTGACACTTCTAATTACAGAAAATTTCAGAAAGACCCTACTATTAAAGTGAAAAAGAAGATAATGGGTTCTTGGAACACTAAGTAATGGAACTGTTACTGGAACAGAGGCAAAAGTCATAAATACAGATTACCCCATATCACTTACAGTATACGGTCTCCCTAAACTCGACACAATCCAACTCATGGGGTGTGCATAAAATCCAAAAGTTTCCTCCCAAATTGGCCATGCTGGCAAATCCACAGTTTAAGTCTGATGAGAATTAAAATGCACCAAATATGCACTGCCTCTTGGATGACAACCATACCAAGTTTCAGACAAATCTGACCAAATGTTGCCTTTGAGTACCCCAAGAAGTTGCAGGGGATGTTGCAAGGCAAAGTTACCAATGGCAAATTTCCTAATAAATAGAAAAGCTTCACAAAATGATCTGTGGAGGCAAATTTGGTGATTTCACCTTACCTTCACCAGTGAATTAAAAATTCACAATATTCCTAATCAGAAATCATCCAAAATTGGTTATTTTTCACCATGGTATAAAGATTATTCCATATGTGGAAAACACTGGTCCTACTTATTTTGATTGCCCTTTGGATGGCATTTCATGTTTTTTTCCCCTTCTTCCAGTCCTGAGTCTGGCCTGCCTCAGGCTTGCTTATATCTGGGAGGGAGAGATGAACTAAAATAGCTGTACAATGGTTGATCTTTATATGCATGTGGGAAGGATAGGAAAAAGAGTGGCCTTACTCATTTTTCTAGTAACTGTCTAGGTGGCTACCATTTTCTCTCCACGTTTCTCACTTCCAGCCCCAAACTGTGTCTCTATGAATTTCTCATGTAGCTGGCACTTTAATTGATGCTGCTTTCTGTTTCTGGAACAGTGCCCAATCCCTCATGCCACTCATGATGGATGAAAGGCATTTAGGACACGGTGGGATGGTGAAATGTCACTTTTGCACATGATGTTGTATAACAGGAAATATTCACTGTATTTTTATTTTTGCTATTTTAGCTGGTTTTATATTAGCGTGAAAATAAAAAGTCAGTGAATATTAGGTGAATTACTTTGCAACAGCAGCACTAGGGTTCGACCATTAAGAAAAGATGGACTGAACATGGTGGGTGTGCTCAGAGCCCTAAATATGATGGGCATGCATTAAAACTGTTATATAGTATGTGTCCCAATCCATTAACCATGTAGCCAACAGGAGGCAGATAAGCTTGAGGCTATCTTTATTTTCAGAATGACTAATGGATCCCAATACTCCCAAGGACACATCCAGAACCATATATGATTAAAATAATGTCACCTATCACCACATATATAGCTAGAAGGTGATTTGGTTTGACCTACATATGGAGGCAAATATCTCACAGTGGTATTTTGCACCACTGTAGCTGGGCAACCTGACCTGAAGAGAAGCCATTTTTCAGGACATTGCAATAGTTTAGATGAGATGAGATGAAAGAAAGCACCAGTGTCTTCAGATAGGCAGGTTGAAAGAAGTGGCACAACCTATTAATGTTTTTAAATAGTAATGACAACCTTTAACTGCTAACAACACCTGCGATTCAAGCACCAGTCTCTTACCAAGTACTATGCCACACTATGAATAGCCCTGAATGTCTAAAGGTACTGTACATAAATAGATGCACTGATGCATAGAGGGTGAAGGACAGAAAGGCTGAGTCCCTTAATTCTGCCCTGTAAGCTGCACTCCATCCAAGACAGACAGCATAAGACAACACTCCATGTTGAAATCTATTAATTAAACTCCATCAGCTGCAGTCTTATTTCTGAATAGCAACCATCTGAAAGCAGTATGGCTGAACTTTTTTCAAGTGTAAATGACAAGACACAACTAGGTTTCATGAAACCCAGTGCATTATTTCCTGATAATTGGTCCCAGCAGAAAATACAGCACAAACTTTACAGGGGACAGGATCTTCCCTTGTAGTTGTCCACAGTCCAGTGCTATTGCATGAAACTGAACAATTCCAATGTGATCTACTGCTCCCAATCCATGAGACAGGATTAGAACCATGCAAGCACAGTCCGCCAAAACCACCATACTACTCAAGCCTATTAACCTTCCCCTGAAGTTTTACAGTGTTAAAGATACATTATTTGTCAATGAAGATCATCCCAGAGAACCCTCCTCAACTCATTGTCAAGAAAAGATCATTTCTAACCTGAACCAGAATCATCTCAGTGTTGAGATGCTGGCAAAAATCAGACTAGCATGTCTGGCAGATGCCATTGTTGTCAGAAAAGAAAGGTTATGGCATTATGCATAAGCCTTGTTTCTCTCACAGCTCTTCCACATTTATATGATACACAATTGTGTAAGATAAGATTCAACAACAACAGTGCTGTACAAACTTTCAATACTAATCCTTTCCCTCATCTTTGGCCTTACCTTCTTTGTTAATCTTAGACAATCTATCCTAGATAAATTCATCCACGATGCTGTAATGTTTGACTGATTATAGACTATATAGCTGTCAGTCCTTTTTAATGTTGTTGTTTAATTGCCAATATATTGTGATATCATGTTAATTTGTCCATTCACATTGTCTTTCATATGTGGAAATTTCTGTTTTATTACATTTTAACAATAATAATAAAAAGATTGACTGCAAAAAAAAAAAAAGAAAAGAAAGGTTGGAAATCAGTTGATAACTGAACAGGTCATTGGGGTCTAATGAATACTTCTTGAGCAACAGCATTATAACAAACCCATACAGGGTGCTGTGGAGTAAACCTTTGCAGAAAGAAGCATTCATAAATGCACCAAGACTGGTGCCAGAACACCTGTTTGAGCCTTTATGAGCTGAGTCAGGGTAATTCTATTTGGAAAATAAATAGTTTTAAATACTTTTGTAAGTAAGGTTCTAAATATATTTTCATCAAGTGTCTGAACTATATGACTATTCTATCATATCGTCCAATTTGCTATATCAAATTTACTGAATATGCAAAATATATGTGAGAAACATATTTAACATATATTAGAAATATGCTGTTGAACCATTATATTGTATTTGAATTGTATACATAACAAATATTTCATATATATGTTGAATAGTTATTAGATATCCATTTTCAGTATTGAAATCTATATTTAACGATTATTTATGGACTTAGTTTAAGATCATACCTGCCCCATAGTGAAGAAGTTCTGCCTCAGCCTCACTCCACCTTCCTCCTCTTTGCTTCTTCAGCAAGCAACTAGCCTTAGGCACACACAATACTCTTCCAAGCATTACTACCTTTTACCATTCTGCTGTACATCCTTAGCTCAGCATTCCTTCTCCTTCAAAGCCCCCTCCTGGCTTAATACCATCCCTCCCTCCCTCCCGAGGTTGCCTCGTAGCCTAAACTTGGACCATTCAAATCAAAGCTGCGCCAATACCTCACCACCAGGAATCAATGTGACTGTGCTCTCTCAGCTCTTGTCCCTCCCCCTCAAGATACCATTCCCTATCTACTCTTCCCTCTTGGTCTTGCGCTCCAGCCTTGCTTTCCCACATTCTAACATATTTTTAGTTACTTCTCGAGCCACCCTCCTCCTTCCCTCCTTCCCTCCTTCCACCCCGTGCCCTATTAGATCCACCACCCTCCTCCTCTTGCATCCCACAGGCCCCCTTCCCTACTCCCTCTCATCACCTCCACCCTTTTGTACCTTCTTTCTCACCTCACATATTTTCATATTGACAATGCCACTCTCTGGCAGCTAATGCAAATAATTCACCCCATTAGCTCTGTTTGACCTACCAGGTTTGTACCTTTGTATGCTTATTGCCAAGCTCCTGTCACTTTGTTATTGTGTGTTCTAATCTTTACCTGTAATTCAGGTTTACTTTCTTGTTCTATATATTATTCTGTGACATGGAATATTTGCAAACAAGTCCTTGGTTCAAAGGTATGTAATAAACAAATAAATAAACAAATTTAGTGCACATTTTGTAAATGTCCTGTATGCTGTACATTTAAAAAAAAAAACTTAAAATATCCAGACAAAACAATGAAGAATTAATGAATTAATCAGGATGTAATGTACTGTGGGCAAGATTCACAACAGGGATGTGCTCAGTGCATCTGAGATGTACCGGGGAATCCCCAACATGTTCCCAAAGGTGATTCTGGAAGGGGCTGATGCGCCAGTGCATACGGCCAGTAATGCTATGCGATACATCTGAAGGAGCTGTGAAGGGGGCGTTTCCATGCATACCAGGCGTATCCCCATTCACAGCCCTATTCTGTGGTGCATCCCTGGGGCAAGCCCAGGGATGTGCTACAGAAAGATAAGTCTAGTAAAACCAGACTTATGTGGGTGGACACCCACAGGCAGGCTGCCATATTGCAGGCAGCAGCATGGCAGCCTGCCCACCCTAGCAGTCCCGTGCCCCCCCCCAAGCCCCTGGTACATGCCACTCCTTGCAGCAGCATCACTGACATCTGACACCCTCCTAAACCCCAGTAGGATGCCACTCCCGGTGGTGGTAAAGGAAATGCTGAACCCCCCCATCCCCCATTGAAGCCACCATCCATGGTGGTAGTAACTATAAAGGAACCCCCCTAACAACCCCAAGCCTCCGTGGAAAGCCACTCCCTGCCATGGTAAATGACATGCTGAACCCCCGCTCCCAAGCCCCTGGTACAGCCACCTTCCACTGTGGTAAAGGAAATGATGTATCCCCCTCCCAGCCCCAAGCCCCCATTGAAGCCACCCTCCACAGCAGTAGTAGGCAGAATGCAGTTCCTCCCTGCCTCAAGCCCCCATTGAAGCCACTGTCTATGGCTGCTGTCCATTACAGAATGATCCCCACATGCTCCACCAATCCACCCCCACCCCAGCAGGGTCCAACTGTCGGCGGGCTGCTCAGCCCACCTGCACACTGCCATGGCAGCCCACCAACAGAGCTGTCTGACAGTGACAGCTACCTTACAACCTGAAGCCCAATGGGCATTGGTAAGTATGGTGGCTGCCACTGTCAGACAGCTTTGTTGGTTGGCAGCCGTGGTGGTGGTGTGTGGGTGGGCTGAGCTGCCCTCCAAGAGTGGGATTCTGCTGGGGTGGTGGGAGAGGGGTAGATTGGGGGTCCAAGGGGGTCTTACCATAATGGACACCCGCTGCAGAGAGCAGCTTCAACGGGGGATCTGGGCGGGGGGATCTGCATTCTGCCTACTACCACCACAGAGGGTGGCTTCAATGGGAGCTTGGGGCTGTGAGGGGGTACATCATTTCCTTTACTGCCACAGAGGCAACTGTACCAGAGGCTTGGGTGGGGGTTTAGCATGTCATTTACCGCCACCGGGAGCAACGTTCTACAGAGGCTTGGGGCTGGGAGGGGAGTTACTTTATAGTTACCACCGTCATGGAAAGCAGCTTCAACAGGGGCCTGGGGGGGTTCTGCATTCATTTTACCACCACTTGGTGTGGCATTTACCAGGGGCTTGGGGTGGGGGGATGGCATACTTGTGTGACATCTAATGTTCGGCACATTCTGCTGGGGCATCCCTGCAGGTGCAATGCAAATAGGGCTTTAATGGCATGCTAATGGCACCATTGAGCCATGCATGCCTAATGGCCTCATTTGCATGCCTCTGGCACTGAATCATGTTTTTGGGCATAGGGCATCCTGAGATGCCCTGACCCAAAGGATTCACAGCCTGACATGGGGGATGTGCCAGTGCAGCTTGGGATGCCCTGGCACATCCTGGGTGGGGTACATCTGTACTATTCACAGAGGGGATGCACCAGGGGCATCTCCCTGTGCCTCCTCTGTGAATCAACCATTTTACACTCAGTGAATTTCCCCTGTACTGGGGCAGCCGAGATGCACTGAGTGCATCTTCTTTGTGTCTTTGTGAATCCTGCCCTGCATCTTTATCTATACATTTGTAATTAATCTTAACAAATATTTATATTCCAGATTGGAATTATTATTTATAATGCATTTTTAAATAATAAATACACAAACACACATGCTGCTATTTATGGTATTTACCTCTTTATCTCATGATTAGTCTCAAGTTGGCATTTATACCACCCGTATGCTGTGATGAAAACAGGGGCCCCCATTTTCAAAACAGCAGGACTGACACAAGGGGCTTGTGTCAAGAAGAAATGGTACAAAGTGGTACTTGAACTGTACCTCACACCAGTCCTGATTTTGTAACACACCCTATGCAACTGGGGGGTTGCCTGCACCTACCCAGGCTTCAGCCATCCTTACAACAGCCATACCAGGGTCCCATGGTCAAAGGGGGCTTCTGCCTGGGTAACCCTGAAGTATCCCCTACAGATGGAATCTGGAACCCCCACCTCCCCCAAAGAGCATACAGCCCTTAACTGTTATACCAGCCCAGAGCTGTTTTAACCTGCTGTGCTCTACTTCTGAAGCCATCACTGGGTGGGGGTGGCCATGTGCCCCCCCTGGGAAAGGCACCCTCACAGCCCTTGATACCTGCCAGATCACCAGTGCAGTGGCTGGTGGTCCATGGCAGGTACAAGCTCACAAAGACCCCCACCATGGTGGCAATAGTTCACCTTCCCCCCAACACGGACCTACACTGAGCAGTGGTGCCATGCACTGCCACACTGGGGGCAGTAGTGGCCATCCCTCCCCCCATTAAGACCCATTCTATCCCCCAAGAACCATGGCATAGCCAAGATGACCTGCTGGCCACCTAGGTGACCAGTCAGTGAGTTGCCATCACTGGCCACTGCTGCTGCAACTCCATACCACAGCTTGTGGCATTCCCCTCCAATGATTCATTTATTGGACACACTGGTTGGCTTGCAGCAAACTCAGGGACTTTGGAACTGGGACCCCTCATCTTGCAAAATCTGACTAAGAGTCTCTAGTGCACCCAAGTTTGCTGCAGGTGGCGGTTTAGCAAATAGTGCACCAATCTAAGGGGCTATGTTAAAACTGAGACCAGGATCTTTGTGATTCAGACTTTATCTCATCTTCCTCCTTCATCCCTGCAGAAGTCACAACTTTACAATTTACTGGGAGTTCAAAGGCATTCCAACAAAACAGAGTGTGATGTCACTAACAGAGAATTATAACTTCAATGGGGTGAAGTGCAGAAGGTTGAGTTGAATTCTAAGGAAAGTTGAAGTCTATGGGGAAAAGATAATGATATCTTACAAAAGTCCTCCATAATAAAGAATAAAGGAACATACTGTAAATACTGTACAGGAAATTAATGAAATATCAACAGAACTGTATGTAAATATTACTTTGGAAAGTTTTCCTGAATATCATAATACTGGAAAAAACTTTAAAGACCTGGTTTAGCAATTGTGCTTCTCCTATGGGACACTGAGCCACATTTTTAGAACCCTTTGTGGCTTTGCATAACAGTTCCTAAAAGGTGGTCTCACATGTATTGGTAACAATTTATTTTAAGTGTCCTTAACTGCACTGTGACTACTGCACAACTATACTGTAACTGCACTATAACTACTGTGTAATTACATGTACTGTAACTAATATGTAGTTGTTAACTAGTTTCACATTTTCGTGTTGTGTAGTTACACAACTTGCACACACATGCAGCTACTACTGTCTCCCTTTCAGCACAAATCAACTCATTCTGACAAGTGTAACTACACATGTAATTGCTGTTGCAAAGAGTAACAGAAAATCTATTGTGCAAGTATCACTCTGTCTCTTCTGGCATTATGTTTTTTTGTTCTTATAAAGGCAACTACACATTAATAGCTATTGCAAATTGTAACACTGAAATCTATCCCAGCAATCCCCAAAATATATTTACTACATACCCATTTCTTTCTGCCTCAGCTGCATGTTTTTGTAATGGACTTGCCTGCTGAGTAATCTGAGCAAGGCAGGAGCTGAACTGTGATGTGAATTTCACCTCTCTGATTAGGTGTTAATTAAAACTGATAGCTTCAGGAGGCTCCAGCCAGACTGACCTTTAAGGTGAAAACAGCCCCTGTTCCATTGCTTTTGTCTCCCACCTCATTGGTATCCCATGTGGGAAGAAGTACCTAGAAAGAGCCCTGCCCCCCAATTGGTGTTCCTGATAGGGAAGGGGACTGGTGCAAATATTAAATGGAGACCCCTGCAGTCATTTGTCACTATGTGCCTCATCTTGTGCATTTGAGGAGGCCCTTATCATTCATATTGGAAGGACTGGACAGACGACAGAGCCTGTTCCAAATTCCAGGTGCATTTCATTAATATATGGTTATTCTGTGACATGGCCTGTCCTTGGATCATATATGCAGATAGAGGTTGTGGTTCACAAATTCAAGTGTTCTTGAGTCTACATGTTTTCCAGGTTCTTGTCTTCGGGCTGTAGTCACTAGGCTATACTACCTAATGTACTATTTTTTTATTCCTTGACTGGAAGTGGATTATCAGTTAAATGCAATTCTCCTGTCAGAGAAAATTAGTAGGAGAGCTCATGGTTGAGTTTGAATTGGGGCAATGAGTGTCATGAAAATGTTCATCAAAGTTATAAAAAAATTGGTTTGAATTTTTGAAGTCCTTTAACACTACTATATTGCAATTTGCAAACAGTATGGATAAGCCTGATCATTTAATGACACAAAGTAGCAAAGTTGTTACAGTGCTATAGAAAGGCTTACAATGCCATCAGGGCAGCAGTGGCCTTTAGATTATATTGTTTAATTTGCAGATAACTGTATATGTGTTGGAGCTATATACAGACAGTACTAACTCCCATTATGTACGAATGCCTGCAAAATACACATATAGTATCTGAAGGCCATCTCTAACCCTGACCATTATAAGTCTATCTATAGCACTACAACCCCTCCCTATGTGGTTTTATGGGTGCGGCTGTATGAGGAAGTAAGGGTGTACTTGCTGCAAGTTAGGTAGCATAACAAAGGTGTCAGTCATGTATGCTGAGAGCAGTCTTGCACATACAGTGATTCCTTGATTATCCACCAAATGTTTGTACAAAGTAATAGCTATTCCATTGTCCCTTACTATAGTATCTCACACTTTGATTATCCACCAAACTTTGCTTGAATGAAAATGGGCAGATAGTCAAGGGTGCACTGTAGATTATCAAACTGCAATCAAACAGTATGAAACATTTGGGAAAAGAGAACAGTATGAGACATTTGGTAGAAAAGAAAGACTAGAGAATGGTGTGCACTGTTGTTAATATGATTTTGAGAGAGAGTAACTGAAGGGTAGGTTTTTGATTTGTATTCTGTTGCCTGTACCTCTTTACATACAAGCTGCATCCTAACATGGGATACAGTTTGTATGTAAATGAATTCCCACGGTGCCTTACAATATGTGACAGGGTCCCTTTGTGGCCAAGCGGCATGGTCATGGTGAGAGGGGGCCCCAGATTTCTCTTGGTTCTGGGGCCCCTGGTTACCTTAATCTGGCCATGCTTGTGGTGGTAAAAGGCTCTGAGTTTTGTGCAGATGGAGTCAATGTGGACTGAGAAGTCAAGGTTACTATCAAGCCAGACTCTGAGATATTTAAAATGATTTACTGTGTCAAGGGGAGTACTGTACAGGGTGGCAAAAGAAGTGGGGTTCGGGAATTTGAATAGCTGTTGTCTAGTTCCAAAGAGCATAGATACAGTCTTTTTAGTGTTTAGTTTAATTGGTTTTCCTGGAGCCAAGTTTGCAGTTTGTCAAAATTGTGTTGTAACATGGAGACGAAATCGGCAGCAGTGGGGCCAGAGTAGTATAGCACTGTATCATCCATGTACATATCAATATTTGAAGAGGAGCAGATGTAGGGGAGATCAATTATGAATAAGGAGAAGAGAATCGGGCCAATACTTGATCCTGGGGGACACTGGCTTGGATAGGGAGGGGGGAAGGGACATCACCAACTTGCACCAATTGTAGTCTGTTTTGAAGATAAGATCAGAACCAGTTGGTGCCAGGAAATGCAAGGCCAGAGGAGTGAAGTCTGTGGATTAGGAGGTGGTGAGATACAGAGTTGAAGTCATTTACTAAATCTATGAAGATGGCAGCACTAACCTGGCCTTTGTCCATAGTAGATTGCATGGAGTTGGTAACACAAAGCAGGGAGGTGACTGTGGAGTATTGCTTCCTGAACCAAGGTTGGAAGAGTAAGATGCAGTTGGCTTCAGAGAGATCCTCAGGGGATCTAGAGTAGATTAGTGACTCTTGAAGTTTGGCAAGAGCAAGTAGGAGTGAGATGGGTCTGTATCTGCCAGGGGATATGGGATTGCCACCTTTATGGTGGAGGAGTACCTTAGCAAATTTCCATGCTTGGGGAACTAAGCTGATGGAGATGGAGAGGTTAAGTATGTGAGTGATGGGGGAGGCAATGGCAGGTGCAGATATTTTGGGAATCTTGTGGTGGAGGCCATCTGGGCTAGTTTTGGTAGGATTGAGTGTCAAGACTGCTTTGTAAACCTCTTGGGGGGTAATGGGAAGGGAATTATACCTGTGTCCAGGTGGGAGGGAGGCGTTCCAGTGGGGATTGGAGAGGGGTGATCAGGGAGGGCACAGGTAATACAAAATGAGTTGAAGGCATAGGTGATTTGTGCAGGATCAGTTACTGACAAGCCAATAACATTTATAGTCAGAGGAGCCTGCAACACAGGATGAGGAGGTCTAGCAGAGAGTGGGGCACATTCCAGAAAGGGGAAGGCAACCTGGAGTTAGCATGTGACTGTGACTTGAACAAAAGAGCTTTAGCACTTCTATTGGTCTTGGTACAGGCATTTCTGAGGGACTTGTAGCTTTGGAGCAGAGAGGGTAGTGAGGTAGCTTTAAATTGGCCCCAACGTTTATCCCTTGCTCTCCAGAGGGTGAGGAGGTCTGGGGTTTTCCAGGAGTGGTGGAGACACTTAACCCTGGCTTTTTTAGTGGGGTGTGGGTGTCCCAGATGCTGGTTAAGTTGTTAATTACACTATAACTACTGTATAACTACATTGTAACTAAACTACTATGTAGATGTTAATGAGTTTCACAATGCTTGTTGTGTACTTACATAACTTTAAATGTGCAGTTTCTGTGGAATTAACCTACACCTCATCTGAACGCACACCCCTGTCCTGCTACTGCCTAGGTGAGTGGCTGGGGGAAGGGCATGGCTACCCTTGGATGAGAGTCCTAATTCTTCTGTACCTAAGACTAAACTGTCCCAGTGTACAGTGCTGAACAGTCATAAGACTGACTGGTTGTAAATCATGTATATTGCACCTACACTTTAGTTGTTGCTTTGTTATATTTCAACTGTATTATTTCACTTTATTGTACCTAGCTGTACTCAATATATTCAAAGAATTCTATTTCATGTACCTTTTTCTGTTAATGTAAGAACATAGTCTGTATTAAGTATGTGCCATCTTTATGGCTCTGGTCATGACTAAAAATGGTCCATTGGATCTGTGCACCTAACCCAGTAGACAAATAAATAAATATTACTGATCTGCTGTGTGAAGTGATGGTCAGATCAGTTGTTATCTATTTTTGTTTGTTTGTTTGTTTACTGGGTATTTGCACTGATCCAATGGACTGTTTTCAGGCAATTGAATTCAATCATGTCAAATTGTTTAATAGGAGAAATAGGAACAAAAGACAGTCCTTTGTTCAGCACACGTTTCTCAGGCTGAGGAAAGTGTGCTGAACTAAAAGCTGTCTTTTGTTCCTACTTGTCCTATTAAACAATTTGACATGATTATGGACTTAAACATGTTTGCAAGAAAATTAAATCTATATATTATGTACAATAAAGATGGGACTGAAATTGGTAAGACAAATCCAATGGACAGTTTAAATAATCTGAATGAGGAAACAAATGAGGGAATGTCAACGATGAATGTTAAGTGGAAGAAAAAATCAACATTTATTCCTATAATGAATTCAACTGTACAAACTTTTCTGAGAGCTTGTGAATACGACGTTGAAGAGATTTGTAAACAACCTTTGTGGAATGGACCACAGAATTTGTCAAGAGAGGAGCAAGAGACACTACAAAAGCTGTTGAATGTGGACTCCATCACCATCAAGCCCACAGATAAATGAAGGGCATTGGTGGTGATGGAAAAATCTAAGTATCAAGAGAGTATGTTAGAGCACTTGCCTAACAAACTGTTCTATGAAATTCTGACCTCTCACCCTACTGTAAAATTTAAAAAGGAAATATATTTTTTTCTAAGGGACATGGTATTACAGGGAGTAATAACAGATGAATGTATAATTTTCTCACTGTGCAGACACCGGTGAGAGCAGCCATATATGGGCTACCAAAAGTACAAAAAGATTTAGAAAATCCCCCTTTATGGCCCATTGTTTCTAGTATTGGCTCATTAACAGAAAAACTAGCTCAATATGTGGAAGAAAGTATAAAGGTTGTTTGAGGAAAAACTAGAGCTTATCTTAGAGACACAACTCAAATATTGGAGATATTGTCAGAATTGGAAATGGAGCAGGATTGGCTCCTAGTAACACTTGATATTCAGTCTCTGTACACAAATATTTCCCATCAAGGGGGTTTGGAGGCATTGAGGAGTTTTTTGTGTGCAGAGACTGAATATACCATGTCCTTCATTGAATGTTTAGTCAATATGACAGAAATGGTATTGACTATGAATGTTTTCTTATTCAAAGATAAAATATACCATCAAATAAAAGGGACTGCGATGGGGGCCGCTATGGCACCAGACTACGTTAATATATATTTGGCACAGTAGGAAAATTAATTTTTGTATTATCAAGAAACTAATCCTTTTTTGAGAAAATAGATCTTTAAAAACATTTTATTGACAATGTGTTTTTAATTTGGAAAGGGATTAGACTGGAGTTACATGAATTTGTGGAATATCTTGAGGGAACAAATGAACATCTGAAATTCACTGCAAATATAAGTGAAACACGGATCCCTTTTTAGACATTATGATTAATAAAAAAACAGGATGACAACATTAGAACTGATTTGTTTAGAAAACAAACAGATTGTAATAATATTTTGTGGTCTGATAGCTGCCACCCGAAGCATGTAACCAGAAATATTCCTTTTAGCCAATATTTGAGGTTGAGATGTAATTGTAGTGAGGAGAGTGACTTTGAGGTTAGAGTAAGTGATAGCTAGCTAGAACTTACTGAATGATTTTTAAAGAGGGGATACCTAAGGGAGAATTTGGAGAGAGCAGTAGTAAGGGCCAAACATTTAGAGAGAACATCTCTAATAACAGAAAATAGCAAAAGTGACAAAAAAAGTAATAACATCCAAAAGAATAAAAATTATAATAAGAGTCCTAACTTTATTATCACTTTTAGCCTACAGGCAAAGAAGGTGGAAGCAGTGATAAAGAAAAATTTGCAGATCCTAAGGGTGGAGCCAAAACTGCATGATATCACTCCAAATGGACCCAGATTTACCTATAGGAGGGGCAAGAACCTGATGGATTTGCTAACACAGAGTTATGAGAAACCAGAAAAGAGAAAGATTCAAAATATACGAAGAAATGTTCTATGTGAGAACTATGCACCATGCAAGTACATTAAGGTGGGAAGAGAATTTTGTTTACCACAGACACATGAGGTAACCACTTTGATAAGATGCAGTGCTGAGGCAGTTGTATATCTAACAATCTGTACATGTGATAAATATTATGTTGTAAAAACTCTGAGATGATTTATAGATCAGATTCTAGAACAGCAATGTAGTATTAGGCATAGAAAACTTAACAACATCTTAGTAGCACATATAGTAGAGAAAAAAAGATCAGAAACGTGTTTATGTTTATGGGATTGGAACAAGTCACATTAAATGACATGCATTTGTCAATGCTGAATGTTGATTGAGTTGGTGTGTTGAGCTCACTCACTGCCCCTCTGTCACTCGCTCAGTCTGTTACTCCCGGTGCTGCAGGTTGCTCAGTTGTACTGAGATCCTGCCTGCATTAGCACCTTGTTCTGCCCACTAAGAGATCAGCAGCTGTCCCGACAGAGCTGCGTTGAGGTGGCTCACTCCCCCTCTCTCACTCACTCATTCTGTTTCTCCTGCCGCTTTAGGCTGCCCTTTTGTACTGGGCTCCTGCCTGTGTTGGTGGCTTTTTCTGCCATCAAAGAAATCCACAGCAGTCACGACAGAGCTCCATTGAGCTTGCTCACTCCCCCATCTAATTTGCTTGTTGTGTTTCTCCCGGTGCTGCAGGCTGCCCTTTTGTACTGGGCTCCTGCCTGCGTTGGCACCTTTTTCTGCCCCCAAAGAAATCCACAGCTGTCCCGACAGAGCTCCATTGAGGTTGTTCACTACTCCTGTGTCACTCACTCATTCTGTTTCTCCTGGCACTGCTGCCTGCCCTTTTGTACTGGTCTCCTGCCTCTGTTGGAGCCTTTTTCTGTCCACAAAGAAATCTGCAGCAATCCCGACAAAGATCTGTTGAGCTCGCTTACTCCCCTTCTTTCACTCGCTCATTCCATTTCTGCCAGGACTGCAGGCTGCCCTTTTCTATTGGGCTCCTGCTTTCTTTGCCACCTTCTTCTGCCCACAAAGAAATTTGCAGCAATTACAATACAGCTCCATTGAGCTCACTCACTCCCTCCCCCCCTCACTTGCTTATTCTGATTTTCCCGCCACTGCAGGCTGCCATTTTGTACTGGGACCCTGCATGCATTGCTGCCTTTTTCTGCCACAAATAAATCTGCAGCAGTCCCAACAGACCTCAACTGAGCTCACTCACTCTCCCTCCCTCACTCGCTCATTCTGTGTCTCCTGCCGCTGCAGGCTGCCCTTTGGTACTGGGCTCCTGCCTGCATTGCTGCCTTTTTCTGCCCACAAAGAAATCTGCAGCAGTCACAATAAAGCTTGGTTGAGGTCTCTCACTACCTCTCTGTCACTGGCTCATTCTGGTTCTCTTGGCTCTGCAGGCTGCGCTTTTGTACGGGGCTCCTGACTGCATTGGCACCTTTGTCTGTCCACAAAGAAATCCACAGCTGTCCCAACAGAGCTCTGTTGAGGTCACTCAGTCTCTCTCTCTCTCTCTCTCTCACGTGCTCATTCTGTTTGACCTGGTGCTGCAAGCTTCCCTTTTGTATGGGACTCCTGCCTGCACTGGCACCTATTTCTGCCCACAAAGATATCCGTGGCAGTCCTGATAGAGCTCCATTGAGCTCACTCAGTCCCCTGTCTCACTCGCTCGTACTGTTTCTCCCACTGCTGCAGGCTGCCCTTTTGTACTAGGCCCCTGCCTGCATTGACACCTTTTTCTGCCCACAAAGAAATCTGCAGCAGTCCTGACAACGCTCTGCTGACTTCGCTCACTCCCCCTTCCTCACTCGCTCTCTCATTCTGTTTCTCCTAGTGCTGCAGGCTGCCCTTTTGTACTGGCTTCTTGCATTGGGGCCTTTTTCTACCCACAAACAAATCTGCAGCAGTCCCAACAGAGCTCAGTTGAGCTCGGTCACTCCCCATCCCACTTGTTTGATCTTAATCTATCCCAAACACTGATTTCCCACAGTGACCATGCAATTCTCCAGCAGGAGTGCAAAAAACGTATTTTCGGAAGGATGTGGAAAATGACAGCTGTACCGTTCATAAGGAGGTGTGAAAAAATGCCACTGTTAAAAATGTGGCTAGAAAATATTACAAATTTGCGAAGTTACAAGGGTGCATGGAAACAATTCAATGCATGCTTGTAGCACAATCATGTTATGGAGTTTTGTCACCAAATTTTCAACATAGGCATTTTAGGACATCTGCTCATGAACACTGCCACTGTCATTGTCTTAATGTGTCCCGAACACTGATTTCCCACAATGACCACGTTATTCTGCACCGGAACTGTGAAAACACATTTTGGTCCGAATGTGAAAAATGACAGTTGTACTGCTCATAAGGAGGTGTGAAAAAATGCCACTGCTGAAAATCTGTTGTGGCAATATTACAAATCTGTGAAGTTACAAATGTGCGTGAAAAGTGTGCAGTGCACACTTGTAACACAGTCATTTGATGGGCTATCATCACCAAATTTTCAACATAGGCATTTTAGGACCTCTGCTCATGAACTGTATCACTGTCATTTTCTTACTCTGTCCAGAACAGTGATTTCCTACAGCAACCGCCATATTCTGTGCTGGAAGTGCAAAAACATATTTCAGCCAGGATGGGAAAAATGACAGCTGTACTCTTCATAAGTAGGTGTGGAAAAATGATAATGTTGAAAATCTGGAGTGAAAATATTAAAAATTTGCAAAGTTACGAGCTTGCGTGCAAACTGCACAACACACGCTTGTAACACAATCATTTAAGAGAGTATCATTACCACATTTTCAACATAGGCATTTTAGGACATCTACTCATGAACAGCATCACTGTCATTTTCTTAATCTGTCCAGAACATGGATTTCCCACAGCGAATGTCCTATTCTGCGCTGGAAATGCAAAAACACATTCCGGCCAGGAAGTGAACAATGACAGTTGTACTGTTCACAAGGAGGTGTGAAAAATGTCAATGTTGAAAATCTGGCATGAAAATATTGCAAATTTGCGAATTTATGATTATGCGTAGCAACTGTACAAACGACGTCAGAAACAGCATATTTTGACTGCAAACCACCACACTTGTAACATAGGCTTTTTGAGAGCCCACCATGAACACTGGCACTGTCATTTCATTAATCGCACCAAAAGGAGATTCCATGCAGTGACCACAAAATCACCTTTCGGAGCCGATTAACACCATGACAGTCTGAGAATTCAGGAGGAGGGGTCCCAAAAACCCCATGTTGAAAATGTGGTGCCAAAATTCCAAAAAATGACTGAGATATGCATTAAAGTAAAAAAAAAAACTATTTCTACCATTATACAGCTTACTGGTATTTCCTCAGTTTGCGGTTGGCTTTGAAGAGTGCAGATGTGTTCCCGGTCCACCATAGATTGTCGTGCCAGACTCTGTAGATTATCATGGGGAGAGGGGTGTGTGGGGAGGCAGGGTGCACAGTGGGTGAGTGCTGGATGCGGGTGGGGGTCAAGGAGAGCCCCGAAGGAGAGTTTCCTTTTTTACAGGGAAAAAAGAGACATTGCAGGACCATTTTTAATTTTACAGGGGCATGTGGCACACTGGAGTGGGCTCCCAGCATGTCACCGAAGGCTTTCTTTGGGGGCAGCAGTAGGTGGCAGAGTTGGGCACCCCATCCTTTTATTACAACAAAGGGGTACCATTATGCCGATGGGGATTGGGCACCCCATCAGCAGACAATAAAGCGGGAGTTGGGTTTACCTAATGCTGACGGGGAGTGGACTCCCCCGTCGGCAACAGAAACATGGGGGCACTGAAGCCGATGGGGATTGGGACACCTGTCAGCAAGTAAACATGGTGGGGGGGTAATATTGTTTGTGAACATGGTGGCAAACTGCCGCCACATTCACAAACAATATCAGTATGTGAAGATCCCACCCTGCAATGATGGGTCACACTCTCACTGCAGTGGATGGCTTACGCTGCAATGATGAGGAGGCCCCTGATTGCAGCAGCTGATTTGACTCAAGTTGGTGGCAAGGTTCCAAACTACTGTCATCAGCAGCATGCCACAGCATTGGGAGAAGCAGGACAAGCATTTGCAGGCTGTGGGGGCATTGGCCACAACAGTGCCGCACCTCCACAACCTGCTTCTGAGCAAGCTGTCCCAATATGTTTCTTGCACTGTGCTCAATCAACATAAAAAAGAGGAGATCTGGACAATGCTCTTCTATGCAGGGAGACATACAGTATTGGCAGTATAGACTGAAAACCTCCTATCCGACAGGTTTAAATGAACATTTTCAACTAGCCCCTTTCCTTAAAAAGAGATGTTGAAAGTAAATGCACATTTGGGAATGTCTAAACAAACTTTCTTGAGTGCAGTGATATTCGAGATTAATAAGCAGTGTCCATGTGAAGATACTTAAGAATATGTACTGATCTCAGTAGCAATCTTGTCATGCAATTTTGGTGTAAAGATCCATATATATTCTCATGTGAACTTTAGGATTAGGAAATAATATATAAAATCATGTTTTTTTGTATGAATGATATATTTAACCCAAACAGTTCCCTTGTCCTCCCTTCCTCATCTCCCCTCTTCCTTTTCCCTGCCCCACCCCCCTTTCTCTTCCCTATTTGGTTTTGTCTCACTTTCTTATATAAGGAATTTGTGAAACTTGTATCTGAGTGACTTTATGCCCTGTGACTATGTAAGCAACTGTGTTTTATGTGCATGGATCTTTAGATTTTAATTAATTATTATCACTAAGTAGATAAATAGTAACTACAGCTAGCAGAGTATGCAATCATGTGTTTAGAGAACATAATGTGTTTTTCTCTGCTTTTTATATATTAGACAGATTTTTGTTTTTTTCATCTTGGTGTAAATCTAACCTGTTGTTATCCTTTCCCAGGAGATCCTTTAGGTTGCCCTAGAATCTACTCCCATTCCTTCAGTTCCTTTCAAGCTGTTCTTTGTGGTACCTGGCTTTAGCACTTCTAATGAGCTGCAGGCATTTGTTTCTTGCAGCCCTGTAAATCTGCCAATCATTTATTTTACTTAAGTGTTTGGCCCCACCCCAGAGATTATCCCTATCTTTCATGTGATCCAGTAATTCACTGGTGAACCAGCCATTGCTGTAATCATGGGATTTTCTCTTTGTAACAGGGGCGTGTTTGTCACAGACTCTGTTGATGTTAACAATGAGGTACTGAACCACTCAGTCCAAATCCTGTATTTGATCTATGCGTGCCCAGTTGACCCTGGAAAGTTCTCCAAGTAGGAAGTCAAGCTGCCCTTTCTTCAAGACACGGCTTTCCACATAGATAGGAGGATGTTTCTTAAATTTATTGAACCACCTGCAGGTGATGGGCAAATGGTTGCTGAGGGTGTTGGCTTGCACAATAACCTCAGGCAGCCTATCTCGTTTCTTAGACAGGAACCAGTCTAGTAAGGGTACTAAAGGAACTGGCTGAAGAGCTGGCAGGGCCACTGGAAGATCTATTTAATAGTTCACTAGAGTCAGAAGTGGTACTGGAGGACTGGAGAACAGCACATGTAGTGCCCCTCCACAAAAGTGGTCCCTAGGATAACCCAGGAAATTACAAACCGTTCAGTCTGACCTCCTTTGTGGGCAGACTCATGGAGACCATACTAAAGGAAAGGTTGGTGGAATATCTAGAGGAGCATGGGCTTCAGAATGAAAGGCAGCATGGGTTCATGGGGGGAAGATTGTGTCAAACAAATCTGATTGACTTCTTTGACTGTGTCACTAAGACAGTAGACAGGGACCAAGCAGTAGATATCCTCTATCTTGATTTCAGTAGGGTCTTTGACTCTGTGCCCCACAAAAGGTTGATCAGGAAGTTGGTGGATCTCAGGGTTGGGGTAAAGATGGCAAAATTGGTGGAAAACTAGCTGAGGGACAGAACCCAGAGGGTGGTTGTGGGGGGAGAGTTATCTGGCACTAGAGAGGTAACCAGTGGGGTCCCACAGGGCTCGGTGCTTGGGTCAGTGTTGTTCAATGTCTTCATCATTGACATTGGAGATGGCATTAAGAGCAAAATGTGCCTATTCATTGATGACACCAAGCTCTGTGGAAGAGTGGACACAGCTGAAGGGATACAGACCTACAGAAAGATCTAGAAAAGCTGAGGAAGTGGTTCAGGATCTGGCAACTCTGCTTTAATGCCAAGAAATGCAAAGTTATGCATATTGGAGCCAAGAATCCCAGGACAGAGTACTACCTGGGTGGAGTCAAAATATCTGCATCAGAGGAGGAGAAGGACCTGGGAATGATGATCACTAGTGACTTGAAGCACACCACGCAGTGCAAGAAAGTGGCAGCAAAGGCAAACAAGGTGCCAGGATGCATATCTAGCAGGATCAGTAGTAGGATAGTGGAGGTTATACTGCCCTTGTACAGGTCACTGGTAAGTCTGCATATTGAGTATGGAGTTCAGTACTTGTGCCCACACTTTAAAAAAAGGACATTAACCTGCTGGAGAAGGTCTAGAGGAGGGCTACAAAGATGATAGCAGATCAGCATGGTATGACATATGAGGAGAGATTGAGGACACTGAACGTGTACTCCCTGGAAGACGGGGGGGGGACATGATTGGGACCTTCAAGTGCTTGAAAGGGATAAATAAGGTTAATAAGGAGAGTCTTTTTAAGCTGGGTGGCAACCATAACACGAGGGGGAACAGTCTTAAGCTGGAGGGTGGGAGGTTTATAAGAGAGAGGTCAGGAAGCACTTCTTTACAGAGATGGTGATGGACACTTGGAATGTGCTGCCAGAAGAGGTCGTCTCATTGAAGACAGTGGGCAGCTTTAAGAGAAGCTGGGATAGGCATAGGGGGAAGGTAAGAATCATGGGTAGAGAGGATGGGAGGAGTGAAGAAGGAGGGCAGGGACATTAGCTCAAGCTGTGCACCCTGTAATATGAGCAGACTTGATAGACCAAATGGCCTTCTTCTGCTGGCTTCTTCGTATGTTCATATGTAAGATGTGGTTGCTGGATTTGTGGTTCATCCTGGTAGATTCAGTTATCAGTTGGGAGAGGTAGGAGCTATCCACTGAGTTCCTGTGTTTTACTGTACCCTTACTGAGCCAATTAATGTTGAAATCACCAGTGACAATTAATTCACATTCTTTGGCAATGCTGGATTCAGCTTCCAGGACTTTGCTAAGTATCACCGTAGGCTTTCTTGGGGGGAGGTAGACACAAGTTATGACCAAGGATTTATTTTGCGGACTGAGCAGAAGCTTTACAGCAAGAAGCCCATGGTTATCCTCCATGGCAGTGATAGGGAGTACCACACCTAGCAAGGTATCCTTGATCAGGCAACCTCTGCCCCTCTTACTGTTCCTGTCATTCTGAAATATCTGGTAATCAGGCAGGCCAATATCACAATCCTTAGCTAAAGGGAGTAGCTATTATTCTGTGAGGCAAATGACATCTGGGTGGTATAAGACTGCCCATGCCTGAAGCTGAGCAACCTTTGGGAGCAAGCTGCATATGTTCATTGCTGTGAATTTTAAACCAGTAGTCTGAGTCATTGGATGACTGGTTGGGTATCATTCTCCTCCTGCTGAGACTTGGAGAGATGATTCATTGGTAGAGACTGGTCAGTTGAGGGAGATGCTGAGGTTGGTGTTTATGCTACTTGCTCCTTTGTCTGTGGAGAAGGCACTGGAAGCAGGACTGTCAAGCCTGTTTTATTTTATTACAGGTATGCCATCTACTGCCTGAGTGATACACAGTCTTTTCAGAACAACTTATTGCATTCCCTGACTGGGTGGCCAGTATTTCTCCCATTTGCTTTTTCTCACTACACACAGGAGGAGAGTCCCGGGGTAGATGCCAAAGGTTTGTCTGAAATGGTACACACTAGAAGTGGGAAAGGTAATTCCTCATCAGGTGTTGGAGCAGGGACGATTTCACCTCAAGCGATTGATATAACTGAAACACAGGAAGATGCAAGGGGAACCTCTATTTTAAGCCACACTTCAAAAGTCAGGGGGGCCAAATATAAGAAAAATAACTCTAAGAAAAAGAATGTATCTTGAGAGAAGAGAATTGAAAAGCACTACTCTCAGGAACATGTTAGGAGGCAAAAAACAACTTAAAATTATAGATTTGTGGATTGATTAGGAGGAAGGTCCAAAATATCTTTCTGCCCCAACCCAGGCTCCAATTATAAGGCAAGAGCACTTAGTAGGCCCCGGGGATTCATTTAATAATAATTCTGGATTTGACTACTCTAGACAGATGTAGAAACAATTTTCTATGCTCAATATGAGTGGGAAGCATCTACACATGACCTGGACAATGAAAGGAACTCTGACTTTCCTGTGTTAGAATGTTCTCTGGCCCCTTCTTCTGACCATCGTTGCATGGATGGCCTGACATCGCTGAGGGTTACCCCTAAGCAGATACAATGGGCCTCAGTACAGAAGCTGGCTGAATATAATATTCAGAGGCAAATTTCTGCCACTGAACAAACGGAGAACATAGGGGATAATAGAGCATTAAGGGCCATTATACAGGAAATGAGTGTAACTATTGCAGGGCTAAAAAGGCTGGAACTACCTCATAGAGAAGCAAAAGAATGAGTGAGCAATTCTGGGACAGATGAGGCTATTCAGAGAAATTCCATGAGGGCCCCTCAAAAGATAAGCCCAACCTTGGACCAGCTGGCATTCCCAGACAAGGCAAACTTGGTGGCAAGCTAGTCCATCTATAAGCAGACTTTACAAATTTTAAATAACAGATATTCTGCAGATATTGGTTTGTTGGAAAATATCATTGTATTAAAAGATGAAATCTGCAATTTAAGAGCAGATGTTTTCTATAACAGAGCTTTATTGGAAAGAACTTTGGCTAGTTGTAAACACCAACACTCAAGTCTGATTGGAGATGAATCTTTGGTTTTGGACAAGGTTACCAAAGTCACCAAAGGAATTCAGGTACATCCCCTTCTCTTTTTGATAAAGAAAATATAAGTTCTTGTTACATGGGGAATCCAGACATGGGTCATTCTAATAACAGGTAACTCCTTGGACAAATGGTCCACAAGTGTCACAAAACAAAGAGACCAAAAACCAAAAACCTAAAAAGGAGCCTTGGTAAGCCAGTCCTTAATGAAACTACTAAACAAATATCGTACGTAGCTCAAGAGGCCTCTGTGGTACAGGAGATACAGGAAGTTATCAGTATAGAGTCACAAGGGTCCACACAGGGGGAAAAGTCTTGTTTAAATGTTATAAATTGAGATGGAATTTCATATGAGGAAATCCTGAGTGATGAATCGGAGACAGTATATCAGGGGGAGATTGAGATCACCGGCAATCCACCTACTAGCAAGGCTCTTGGGGAAGGGAAAAGGGACCTCATGGATATGAGGAGCCTTAAAAATGCTCAATTTATGATTGAGGTACAGGGCATCCTCATGTTAGAAAATGAAACAGATGAGCTACTTTTCTGTAGGGTGCCAGGTTATTTTGGGTTGCATCATATTTGTATAGATGATGAGGTTACATAGAAACATTGAGAAAGATAGAGTTTGACGGCAGATAAGGACCACTTAGCCCACCCAGTCTTCCCATTTCCCTACCTATTGGATAAGCTGCAGATTCTAGTTAACCAACAGCCTACTTCCTGCAACCCCCCACTATAATTGCCTTATGTCTGTCCCATGCATGTTTGAATTCCCCCACTGTTTTAGACCCCACAACTTCTTCAGGAAGGTGGTTCCATGTGTCCACCACTCTCTCCATGAAAAAGAATTTCTTCACATTACCCCTGAGCCATCCCCCCTCTAACTTTAAATTGTGTCCCCTTGTTCTTACACATCTCTTTTTCTGAAAGATGCTACCCTCCTGGACTTTGTTGATTCCCTTGAGATACTTAAAAGTTTCTATCATGTCCCCACTGTCCCTCCTTTCATCAAGGGTATACATATTAAGCTCTCTCGGTCTCTCTTCATACTGTTTCTGATGTAGACCCTGAACCATTTTAGTTGCCCTCCTCTGGACTGCTTCCATCCTGTCTATGTCCTTGCGTAGATGAGGTCTCCAAAACTGCATGCAGTACTCCAGATGGGGTCTCACCAACTGTCTGTACAGAGGGATAACCACTTCCCTTTTTCTACTTGAGATGCCCCTCCCAATGTATCCCAGTATTCCCCTGGCTCTCCTTACTGACTTCTCACATTACTTACCCACCTTTAGGTCATCTGATATGACTACACCCAGATCCCTTTCCATTATTGTTGTCATTAGTACCTCCCCTGCTATTGTGTACTCTTCTCCTGGATTTTTATTTCCCATGTGTATTACTTTGCACTTCTTTGCATTGAATCTAAGTTGCCATTTATCTGACCATTCCTCCAACCTTGCCAAGTCCCTTCTCATCCTTTCTACCCCCCTTGTGTATCAACTCTGTTACAAATCTTTGTGTCATCTGCAAAGAGGTTGCTGAAGTCAGGTATCTAAATCTAGCATATGAGAATACTGTGTTATTCTATTGTTCGCCTATTCGCACAGCAAATTTAATTTTAGAGAAAATACCATTCTTGGCCAAGATGGAATGAGATATCACATTCCTTGGTCCTAAAGTATGTGAATATGGAGTCCCTGAGTACGGAGATATTTGAACAGCCCAATCCACTTCCCAAAGGGATTTCTTGTGAGGAGGTGGAGAAATGGGCAGACATGGCAACACAGAGGGAAACGTTTTGGGATAATTAACAAACTTATTATAAATCAGAACCATAATTATGTTTGGGTTGAACATTTCTGTAAATGGCTCCTATAGGAGAATTAGGGAAGAGTTGCTCTTCTTTTGGAAAGAGCATTAGATATCCATATTACTTGAGACATGGTGGATTCTATAAAGGTATATGGAGATGCTGGGTCTTCGTCACAGATTGACATTACATTTAATAACCCTAACACAGCTAGCAAATTGCTTACTCTGGCTGGTAATCTGGACTGTCTGGGAATACATTTAGTTAACCCATTAGACTTGGGAGAAGCATCCTGTAGGCTGACACAAGCAAATGACAATTTAGAACCAGCTTCAGAGGAAGACACTCTACTAGTTGATTTTGAGAAACTAACAGACACTAACATTTCTTCACCACTGCTAATTATTAACTCTGATTAACAATTGCAGTCTTTAAAAGACCCAAGAGAAATAATTATTGAATCCCACACCCCAATAAAGTTGGGGGAAAAATTAAGATTTGGATGCCCTCTCTATTCTTTCATGGAATATTGAGGGTATCCATCTCAAAATAACTGATCCTGAAATTCTGAGTTTCTTGGAGACCTTTTGATATTATTGGAACACAAGAAACATGGTGCACAGAAAACTCTATGCCCAAATTGGCAGGGTATTCTGCTTTTAATCTGCAGGCATTTAGAGGCAAAAAACTTGGCAGATTTAAAGGGGGCCTCTTATTCTTTATTAAAACTCAGTTGAATCTCAGGATCTCTAACATCTCTACTAACTCAGATGGCATTTTAGCTTTGTTGATTAATGAAAGGCCTGAGAAAATTGTTCTCTGTAACATCTATTTTCCCCAAAAGAAATAAAGCTTCTGAAACCGTTGATCCTTACATTCAGGATTTGAAAATAATGCTTGATAACTTAATTTACAGGAATATATCCTGCCCCATATTCATCATGGGTGACTTTAATTCTAGAATACCTTCTCAATTTCTGGAGGATACTTATTCTGACTTGATTCAATCTTTACCCTCTATCAACCCAAATATACTATATAAAAGGAGTTCTCAGGACTCAAAATCTAACCACAGAGGAGGGGAACTTCTGGCAGATCTTGCCAGTAGAAACTACTGCCTTTTAAATGGGAGAACATGGGGAGATTTAGTAGGGGCTGTAACCTTCAGAGGACCTTCTGGTGCATCCACCCCGACCTAATCCGGACCAATATGGAAGCAATAAAATGGTTCAGAAGCTAGTGGTCAGGGATAGGTTGGAATCTGTCCATTTTCATATTGTACTCAATACTAAGTGCCCATTTAGAACTCTTAGGAAGGAGGCAAAGCTTGAAGAAAATCTGAAAATTATTAATGAAAGCTGGATTAGATGGGGGCCTATTCATCAAGCAAATTTTGAGGAAATTCTGAGCACAAGAGTTCTACGTAATATATGCGATTTTTAATAAAAGTAAGATATTTAACATATTAGAGAATTGTGAACTAGCCCACACATTAATAAGACTATGGTGTAAAAAAAAATATCCTGTGTTAAGCCCACATTTAAAAAATCTTGGTTCAACACAATGTGTTTGGGCTAAGAAAATATTTGGAAAAATGTTAAGACAACATAAGAATAATAGAAACAAAACCACAATAGACCATAAACAATTGAAGAACGAAAGAGAAAAATATAGGAAAATTGTTGAAAGGGAAAGAAATAAGCACACCCAGAGTCTTTTGGAAAAACATAGATGGGCAGTCTTGGATGGGCATGGCAGGTGATTTTGGAATATTGTTGCCCAAGGATACAATAGATACTCCAATAAGATAGAAGCTTATATTATGCCTGAAGTTTGTTCCTCATATTTTTCAAAGTTATACTTCTCTCAAAAAGTGATTGAAATGCCTGGTGATTACAAACTACAGGGAGACATAACTTGTCCAAGGCCAATTCCAATCACAGAGGACAAAATCCAGCTGATGCTGAATGCATTTAAGGCAAATAAAACACCTGGTCCAGATAGGACCTTGGGAGATCTGTACAAGGCTTTTTCTGGCTGGTGGAATCCTTTTCACTTTCTTTTATTTAATGGACTGGTACAGGGACTACACTGCCCCCTCCCCCAATTGGGCAGGCAGAATCATCTTTCCAATTTTTAAAAATGAGGACCCCAATAATCTCAAGATGTATAGGCCCATCAGCTTTATAGACATGTCCCAAAAGGGTTTTTCCAGAATTATTTTTGGCAGATTACTTGAATGGGCTGAGGAGAATGCTGTGCTGAATGAGGCACAGAATGGTTTTTGGAAGAACTGTTCTACAGTCCAACACTGCTATGTGCTACAGCATTTGTTTTGGAAGTACACTAAAGTAAGGAAATGTAGGTTATATTGTTTTGTGGACTTCTCAGCCTTTGATAGTATCAGTAGAAAGACCGTTTGGGGCACTCTCAAGGACTTGAAGTTAGAGAATACATTGCTTGATATTATCATTAGACTCTATGAAAATATGTGAGCAAGAGTCCAATATAATCAGTACAGACACCTCACTGATAGACTTGAGACAAAAGTGGGGGGCCAGACAGGGGTGCATTTTGGTGCCCACTTTGTTTAATATCTATATTAACACAATCTTGGATCAGATTTGTAATCCTGATTTCCATGCCCAAAAATTAGTGATTGCAGGATCGATAGTCTTGCTTATGCAGATGACTTACTGTTTCTCTCCATTTTAGCCTTTGGCCTTAAAAGGAAACTGGCCCTCTTTGAATCTCTCTGTACACAAAAGAAATTGAAAGATAATCTTAGTAAAACTAATATTGTAGTATTTGGATCTCAAACCAAGAATATGGCAAGTTTTAAGATTAATGGAAGCCTTATAGATACTGCCAAGTGATATGATTACTTAGGGGTATGATTTGTCCACAGTCTATCCTGAACTAAACATCTGGATACTATCCAAAATAAAAATGAGATCCTCGGTAAATGCCCTAAAAGATGTTATTAACAAAATGGGAAAATCATCTGTCAAAGGCATTCTAACAGTAATCCATGCCAAAATAAGAACGAGCATGCTTTATGCTTCTGAAATATGGTCTCACACCTAGGTTAGGGGATTGGAAATAATTTTAAATAAATTTTACAGACATATTGTAATGCTTCCACATGGGACCCCAAACCGTATCCTCGCTTTGAAGTTAGGGCAATGTTCCCTGCTTTCCCTCATACAAGAACAACAAATTTTTTTTCTGCTTAAACTTTTTCTCATGTCTGAACAAAGATACCATAGAATGTGCTTAGAGGAAGATATTAAATTCGCCAGCATAGGATATATACACCCCTTAATTCAGCTCATCAAGGAAGTAATAATGCCTGCTGATCTGGGTCATCTCCTCTATAAAATTTACATCAGATCTTTTGGAGAAATTAGGCAGGATGTTAAATTGAGGCTTACTGACCTGGATAAAAATCCTTGTTATACCCAACTCTCTATGCTCAAACATCATGATTTTTATAAAAAAGTTAAAATCTCATGGAGTTTGGAGACTTTCCTCTCTTTGTTAACCTGTCTCAAACTTAGGAGAATCTACACAAGATTGAGAACTGAAAGCTATAATGCTCAATTCATACACTTCAGACAAAAGAGAAAGGGGATACCGTCTCCTTTTTGCAAATGTGGACTTGGGTCCATAGATAATCTAAAACATGTGGTCCTGTTATGCCTTCTTTATGAATTTACCAGAAATAAATTTTTGGGTGGATTGCTAGGGGATCTCAGTCTCCCCCCGTTGATCTCTTGGACCTTCTGTTTAAAGCTAAAGATGAGAAAATGGTAGAGACTCTTGCAAAAGTTCTGTTGTCAACTCATTTGTAATGTACAGGCCCCCATTGCACTTTAAGTTGGGAAATTGTATTTTTGTAGAGGCTATATTTTGCACATTCATGTATGGATATTTTTAAGGATACTGTTAAATTGAATTTTTTGCTACAAATGTATTTATGCTCTTTAGTTGATCTGTCTGCTGCACCTATGCACTTCTTTATGTATGTTGATGTGATTTTAGTATATTGTAATATCTGTATGCTGAACAATAAATGTATACTTGACTTGATTTTTTAACCATTCCCCACTGTACTCCTGTTGGCAGTTGTAGCGATGGGGCTGGGGATAGGGTGCACATTGCCTGATAGAAGGAGAAGTACTAGAATGGCTTTCTTTAATGAAAATCAGAAGGAGATGACTGATTTTCCCCTTTCTTTTTATCAGCTTGCAAAAATAGGGCATGCTCCATTTCAGTGACACTGTAGATGACATGTTAGGTATCAGTGAGTATGGTCTATAATTTAGCTGTATTACTTCTGGTGGTGCATGTAAGGCCTGTGCATGGTCCAAGTACATTGAGGTGGATGTAACTGCATTTGCCCAAAGCTGTCTGCAATTAGCAAGGCTGGGTTCATGAAGAACAGGGAGCAGTTGGACAACTAAAAATCCAACTTGGTTAAGGCATAGAGAAAGAGCCAGTACCAGTAGAGGCATCATTTGCACAGAAGTAGTCATTTAACTAGAGCTCACTAATTACCAGTGTACAGTGTTGTATGAGGTGACTGGGCAGTCAAGGAAGTGGTGAGGGAGGGGTTGCCTAGTAACCCAGTGTTAAATTCATTGTATTGCACTGTATCCAGATAAGCCCACTCATACTGATTAATCAAGGCAAGCTGTTTAGCATGCATCTGTGACTTTTTTCCACCTGCACTTTACATACTGTCCAACTGCTTTCAAACACTGAAACTCACTATTGAAGTAAGTGGTGTTTCCTTCTGAAGTGACTAGAGTGACACCAGTGAACTGCCACTGATAAGGCTGAATTATAAATTTCAACACTAGCAGCCACAGACTAATGGTGTTCATCACATCTAGAAGTTGAGTGTCATACAGATGCTATCTAGGATGAAATGTCATCACCTCTGCAGTGAGTAGTAGCTTTTGGTGGCCCCAAAAATGAACTCCATAGTGTATTTATTCAACCAAATGGCAGGTCTTTAAGAGTCTATTGATCATCATACCCAGAGAAAAGACTAGAACCAGTGAGTGGCTTTCTTCATACATGGTAACAGAAATCATACTTCTCGATAGTCTCTGATTATGAGTGACATGCCTCATTTTACCCTTCAACATTCTGCTGTCCCTCCTTCATCCCTCAAAGAAACACTGCTGCCATCATAGAGAATATACTGTAAATTCAGACATTCATAATATTCTAGGAAGCTAAACCAAAACTAAGCTTTTTACAAATAAACACAATGGTTCCACAGTGTTCTCATTTTGTAACTCCATTATTGAGGATGTATTCATCATTATGAGGGATTGTATTCTTTGTTGTCCCTAATTTTAAGCACCCAAGTTTCTCATTTCAGTGACAAAGAGTTGAGAGGCATGGTGAAAAATGTTTTATTTGTGTACACACATATTATTGAACTGAAAGAGTCTGGTCAAAATATGATATAAGTGGTTATCTGCCCAGTCACAGAAATCACTGAAGAGAAGAACCTTTGCAACTCCAACACAAAGGCAGGTGGACAGCATATTGGCATGTTTCTGCAGAAAGTCTGATTCACGTTAATGAAGCACAGTTGAGAAGGATTATTCTGCTACTTAGACCAGCCACTTTGGAGAGGGCTACCTATTCAAGGGACACAGATGTCTTTACAGGTGACACTATATCTCAGATCAGTTCAAATTAAGAAGCACCCCCCCTCACCTCCACTGCTTCTGTTGTCAAATGTTTGGTGGTTTATTGCAGGAAAAACCTTGGGGGAAATCTTCACAAGAAGAGGCCCAGTGGAGTCTTCCAACCAGATTTCTTTCTAAAATACATACCAAGGCAGAAACAAAATCAGAAACAATGAACAGGATTTTCGAAATAATCCACCCAAAATGTGTCTGCTACTATTTTCAGAAGCTGAACTGTCAGACCATCTATTACAATTAGTGCTGGACCAGGTAAGGCCAGTGAATGTCCTCTTTCTAGATTTCAGCAAGGCGTTTGACTCAGTGCCACACCCAGGGTTGCTGGACAAGCTGGGTGGAATGGTGGTAGGAGAAAGGATGGTTCAGTTGATAAGGACCTGGCTAATTGGGCAGTCTTAGAGGGTGGTGGTCAGGGAGGAGTTATCATCTCCAAGGAGGGTCATTAGTGGTGTCCCACAAGGATTGCTGTTGGGCCCACTATTGTTTAATGCTTACATCTCAGACATCAGGAATGGTATCAGGAGTGAGATCAGCCTCTTTGCTGATGACTCAAAGCTGAGGGCAGTGATGGAAGGGGAGGAGGATAGAAGAGCCCTACAGGGGACTAGAGACTCTGGAGGTGTTCACACACTTGGAAATTTAGGTTTAATGCTAAAAAATGTAAGGTTCTTCACTTGGAGCTTAGGAACCCAGGTCATGAGTACTTTTTGGGTGGGAAAAAACTACAGGTCCCAGGGGGCAATCTTGGGGTGATCATGGATGTCAAAATGAATAACTGTGAGCAGTGTAGGAGGGCTGTGGCTCAAGCAAATAAAATTTTCAGGTGCATTGCCATGGAGATAGCCTTGAGGAGATGGGAGGTGCTTCTTCCTCTGTATAACTGCTTAGTTTGACTGCACCTTGAGTACTGTGTGCAGTTTTGGTGCCCTTACTTAAAAAAGGACATTGCACTTCTAGCGAGGATGCAGAGGAGAGTGACCAGGGAGATACAAGGCCTGGAGGAGAGATCCTATGTGGAGACACTTGAGAAGCTGAACTTGTACTCCATATAGGAGAGGCAGGATAGCGGGGATATGATCAAGGTCTTTAAATATCTAAAGGGAATGAACAGGGTCAGCCTAAATAGGGTATTCCAGCTAAGGAAGGAGGTGGCCACCAGGAGGCATTCCATGAAGCTGGCTGGCAGGGGGGACACTAGGGGGCTCAGGGGGGACACTACAAAATGCTACTTTACTGAGAGGGTAGTGGACTCATGAAATGTACTACCTGAGGAGTCAGTGGCTGTGGGTACAGTGGAGGGATTCAAGAGGGACTGAGTCAGATCTGAGGGGGAAAGTAAAGCTGAGAAATTCCAGATCTGGAGGTACAAACTCTGTTGGGGGATTTGGTTGGTGGAATTACAAGGGAGAAGGGGAGGACAGCAATGGTGTCCAGACCAAGTGCTGATTTTTGAGCAGGCAATACAGATCTTTAGGCCTACTCTGCTGGCATCTCAGTATGTTAGTATGTTAATTACACCTGCCAAATTTTGTGACAAATATACATATATATATTACAAAAAATGCAATTAATGTGTCAGTTAGGGTTGATGTCTCAGTGACAAAGTTTGGAAATTCAGTGTTAGAGTTAACTCCCCTACCACCCCATTCCCCATCCTCTACACACCAACAGAGGTCAGGGTGTTCCATGGGGTCATCAGTGCTAACTTTCACCCCATTCTCCTATTCTGTAGCATGTCAGCTTGCTTACACATGCAATGGGGTGAGAGTTGGGCCTGATGACTTCATGGCACATCCTGACATCTGTTGGTGTGTGGAGGATTGGGGGGGTGGGGTGGTAGTGGTAACCCTAACATCAAATTTCCCAGATTTTTATGCTTTAATAAAAAAATAACTGATACAATAATGTTGTTTTTTGCAATGAATTTCCGTTCTTTTTGAGAAAGTGTAATGTAACTGGTGGGAGCACATGCACTCTGGGCTCTGCGCTCCCCTCACACTACCCATTGTTGCATAATGATATGCATAAGTGGGATCATGGAGGGCCAAGCTCCCACTTACACATAAGTACAGACATACAGCAGCCCTGTAGTCATGAAAAGTAACCCCTGTAACACTAATTTTGCAATATTTCAGTAACCATAGCAACTATGGAAAAAATTCCTCTGCAGATGCAATCATGACTTCAAAACCTCCATGAGTGCTTAGTCCACCGTGGTGAGTGAAAAATCTGTATCGGCAATCATTTTCAAGATACAGGTGCTGAAAGGTGCCACGGGTGCCACATTTTAACAGACGCATGTAACTCAAGCATTTTCTGGATTTTTTTCACTCAATTTTCAACATGGCATTTTGGGGACCCCACCTCATGAACAATGTCATTGTCATTTTGTTAATCTGTCCCAAAAGTTGAGTTAGCACAGCAAATGCACCATTCTGCACCACAGGTACAAAATCATGTTTTGGGCACGATGTGAAAAATGACAGCTGTATACTGTTCATGAGGAGGTGTGGAAAAGGGTAATACTGAAAATCAGGAGTGAAAATATGAAAAATTAGTGAAGTTATGAGTGCGCTTAGAAATTGCACAATGCACGCTCGTAACATGGCCATTTATGGGATTTTTTTTTGCATGGGCTTTTTGGGAAATCCTATCATGAACACTGGCACTGTGATTTTTTTAATTCACCCCAAAAGCTGATTTTGCACAGCGACTGCGCCATTCTGTGCCATGGGTGTGAAAACACATTTTGAGCATAATGTGAGAAATGACAGCTATACTGTTCATGAGGAGTTGTGAAAAAATTTCAAAGTTGAAAATCTGGAGTGAAAATATCAAAAATTGGCTAATGTATGATTGTGTGTAGAAACTGCACAATGCATATTTGTAACATGGCTGTTTTTTGGATTTTTTGCACCAAATTTTCAACATGGGCTTTTTGGGACCTGTACTCAGGAACACTGGGACTGTCATTTCATTAATTGGTCCCAAAAGGTGATTCCAAGCAGGGACCACAAATTCACATTTTAGGGCCAAGTAACAAGATAACAGTGACATTGTTCTAGAGATGGGGTCCCAAAAACCCCATATTGAAAATTTGATGCTAAAATCTCAAAAAATATCTGAAATATCAACATAAGTTGAAACCCCCCACCTTGAGTGGTATTATACAGCTTACCTTTGATTCTTCAGTTTGTGGTTCGGCTTTGAAGAGGGCAGACGTGTCCTGGACCAGAGAAGATCACTGCTCCTGACATCTGGAGGTAAGTATGGGTAAGGGGAGTGTGGGGAGGTGGGTACTGAGTGGGAGGGTGAGGATGAGGAGCTTGATAGATGATGAGGGGCCATTTTATTTTTTGCAGGTTTAAAAAAATTTAAAGACATCGGAAACAGGTTTTTTTGATTTATAGGTATGAATAATATATATTTGGACACACAGGAGTAGGCTCCCAGTGTGCCATATTAGTGTGTGTGTGTTTGGGGGGGTGCATACATGCTAACATAGGGATTGTTCACCCCTTGTCGGCAATTGAAAACTACGGGTGTGGTGTGGGGGCATCATCTGACACCAGGAGTGGGCATCCCAGTGTCAGAGCATTACTCCCCAGTGTCTCATACTGGTGGGGGAGGGACCTCTAGTGCTGACATGGGGATTGGCACCCCATGTTGGCAAAATGTTTTTTAATAATTTTATCCTATTTTGGGCTCATGACCTAGGATCCTATGTCGTATCTTATGCATACGAACTAGGATCCTAAGTTGTGTTACATGGATATGAAGTAGGATTTAAATGATTAAATAAACACATTTTATGGACATATTTTGTCCTGTAAAGTGCATATTGCACCAAAGTGGGTCCCAATAAGCAAGCTACATTTGGTGGCTTCTCCAAAGAATATCATTTTGGGAGGTTTTAAAAATAAATTGGGGGAGCAAAACTGAAAACAACATGGTGGCCATATAACAGAGGAATTTTCTCATAAAATGCAGGATTCCTCTTTCGTATCATGCAGCATCAGTATATTGAAGTGCCTACTGATCATGCTCAAAAACAATGTTTTTCAAATTTTTTAATTGCAATAACTTAAAAACTACTTATTCTTTTTACACCAGGCTAACAAAAGGCACACCTGTGCATTAGTTCCTTTCTACCCTGCAAATGTCATGCCAAACAACCAAACCCTCTGGGCTGAAGGCAAGTTCAAAGAAAAATACAGGCAAAATCAATGGGTAAAAACATGTTTTTTCACTGCTCTGTAACTTGGAGACTGCATATGTGACCAGAACAAAACTTACCAGATCCAGAGACCAACCCCACAGGAAGGCACATACCAAATTTCATTCAAATCCATGTAACAGTTGCAAAGTTATTAAAGTGCAAAATGTTGAGTTTAACATTAAATTGCCTACTCAACCCTAACTATGGGGTGCAACTGCACCCCCTAAGTTATATATATATATATATATATTATACACACATATATGTATATGTATATGTATATATTTATATATATATATATATATATATATATATATATATATATATCTAAAGACAAAGCTGCACAAAAACATAAAAACTGTCAGTAGAAAAAAGGCCCATCTGCCGATGTTGATTGTTTCTGCCCATTCCTACCTCACTTACAGTATGCTGAGTGAGAGAGCCCAAGAAACTCCTCACAACCCCCTTCCCATTCCTTTTCTGGTATAATCTTTATCAAGGGCTTATATCTTTCCCAACTTCTTTTGAATTCCACCACTGATTTTGCACATACCACCTCCTCCAGCAACCTATTCCGTTCTTCCACCATCCTCTCTGTGAAAAAGTACTTCCTGGTATCTCTCTTAAACTTGCTATTGCCGGTTTCATGGAGCTGTTCTTGGTGTTTGTGTTCCTACTCAGTCTGAACAATTCCCCACCATCCACTTTATTTAACCTGTAGAGTTATTTGTATCACATTTCAATCATATCCCACCTTTCTTTTCTCAGCTCAAGCATATAAATGTTAATATCTGTTAATCTCTTCTCGTATGTCATTTGTGGCCATCCCTGAATCATCATTGTTACCTTCCTCTGTGCTGTCTGCACCCAGCCTCTGTTCTTCAGATGTGGACTCCAAAACTGCACACGGTATTCCAGGTGATTTCTATCCAGTGACCTATACAGTGACGGCAGGACCTCCTAGTGATAACTCTCCCTGTTTACCACAGCATCTTGCATCACATTTGCATCATTTGTTTACTAAAAATCATGCCATTTTGTGGTAAACTGAAGCATCTTTTGAAAATGCCACCAGGGCTGCTTAGGGGTATTTAAGCAGACACAGAGGCAGGCGTAACATACATTTGAAGCCTCATCCACCTTTTGGAAAATCCTGCCCAATGTTTCTGATAATAGCTACTTCATGCATAACTAACCTGGTACTGCAGAGTAATTCCTGAACTGGACAAACTGAGCTGCCATGGCTCCCCACTCCACTAGTAGTGTTGTGTTGAAAAACCAGCATTTGTAATATGGCATTAATGAAAACACTGGAATCCAGTAATGTGATTTTATCAAAAGGCATCAGCTGACTCATTTAGAAGAAGAATAATCAGCATTTATATAGCGCTTTTCATATACAGTATCCCAAAGCGCATTACAAGCAATGCTAGACTGGTAGTGAAGTGACTGAATGTTTGGTGATGGCCATATCGCACATCATCACCCACACACAGCCGGGATAATTGCATGAACTGGTTTATGGGAAGGGGAATGTTGGCCAGGACACTGGGAATGTTCCCTGCTCTTTTACGAAGAGTACCCTGGGTTCCTTTACTTCCACCTGGACACCCACCAGGACAACACCAGGATGGGCAGAAGGGACCTCGGTTTAACATCTCATCGGAAGGATGGCACACCCCAGCAGTACAGCACCCCCCAATACTGCATTCGGGTGACAGCGATTTTTAGGTGCAAGTCCATCCCGGTGTGGGACAAGAACCCATGACCTTCTGGTCCAGAGGTGGATGTGCTACCAACTGAGCCACGCTGACAGCTTTACCAAGGGCTTGTATCTTTCCCAACTTCTTTTTGAATTCCACCACTGATTTTGCACATACAACCATGCATTAATTCCCTAGATATGCAGAGTTCTGCAGTAAGTGAACTGACCAGCAGGTTTGACAAACATACATAGCACATCTCAACTGGTAAAAAATCTCACTGGAGAACGGAGGTCCTCAGAGCTGGACAAATAATCCACTCCAAATTTCACATATCACTATTAATAGCCCCATAAATTTCCACTGTTACGAAACCACGAATATGCGCCCCTAGAGTGAACACTTCTGGGTGCGGGAGGAGAGATAAACAAAGTTGCGGAGCAAAGAATGAGTAAGCGAAGCAGGACAGAAACCTGTTGGAAAAAATAAATGTTATTTCTTGTGCATGAATAGTATGTTAACTGTTCTTCGGTAGTTCAGCAAATGTTGCATTTTACATGGTGGCAGAAAGCAGTTCCCGGGGTGAACGTCGTTGTTAGACTAGAACTATATAAAAACAAAATCACTCCTTTACACATGGTATGTCTCTTTATTTCTCAGCAGGACTTAGCAGTAGTAGCACAAGTTGTATCAGCAAGAGCCATATTACAAGTGCATTAATCCCCTTGACAGGAGTCATTTCCAAGGAATTAATGCATGGTTGGATGGTGGGAAGCACTCAGCCTTCAGCCTCGTGCACCCCAGCTATGCATTAATTCCTGGGAAATTCTTCCTGTCTCGTTGATTAATGCTTACTTAGTGCTACCATCAGGGAGCTCTACTGTAGGTACTGGACATGACTTATTGCCCCAAGTCCAAGGCTAGTCATGTCTGACTCTTTTACTGGGAAAGTAGAAGTAAGCATAGCAGTTGCCTAGTACATAGAGTAAGCACCTTTCTATTACAAACCAAAGAATGAAACTGGTGTAGGGAGCCTCTCAGTCTCAGTTGGCAGGTGATTGTGATAAAGTGTACCAGGTATAGGAACAGATTAAAAAATAAACATAACGTGATACAAATTCATTGACTATGTTTATTAGTATTTCACAGATTGGATACCGACAGTCAAATTCACCATACAGCTCAGCCTTCTTGTTCCACAAACATTTATCTAAAAGAATATGTTTGAGCTTTATCTCCTAAGGTTAGCTTCAGTCTTTTTAATTTACATGCCAAAGCACCTTGCATTTAATTTATGACCACAGTGTCCTGATTTAAGTAGTTCACTAAAATTACACCTGCTGTGCAGTGTGAAATGCCCTTCAGCACAATGCACTTGTTTGACTAAGCATTCAACACTTCAATAGTTTCTTATTAAAATCTGTTTGCCAACAGTTTTGCAGAGCATCAAGACAACTCACAAACAGTTTAGAGGTAGAATTCTTAAGTACACTAGTCAAAAGTACATTAATAAAATGTTCAGAACATTAGGTTTTTTCTCGACATTCTTACATTTTATTTTAAGACCATTTGATTAATCCTATAAATTATCAATGACAGGAATTCACGTCAAATGAACAGAATGGCTTTTTCATCTGAAATGTCATCCCTATGTTGTAGAGATTTAGGTCCAAAGAACTGGGAGATTAGTCATCTGTTTCATTACTGATAGACTCAAGACAGTGAAGGAAAAAAGGTAATTTCACAAAAGTATGGATGCCTTTTCCCTTATTATTCATGAGTATACTTTTTACTACTTTTCAAATCCTTGGTCACTCATCATGACAATTACTTTATTATTCAACAAATTTTATAGGAAGTGGAAGTCTGGTGTTGCTTTGGGATTTCAGTGTTTTCAAGGCAGTTTCTTTGTCAGCAGCAAGCTATCTCTACTGTTGTACATACACCATTGCATTCTGTTCAACCATGCCATCACCACCACAGGGAACCATACTATATGTTGCAATCCAAACAAATGACATGCTAACATGGTCTTAATTTTCATTTCAAACTACTTGCATGGAAAGAGATTTCACACCTTTTAGATGCACAAAAAAGCAAGTACTATGGCTTAGGTACATATATTTCTAAAAGTATGTGATTTTTCACTGCACCATATTTAACTGAGCAATCTAGCAATCTCAGTTTATAGATTAATTCAAACTAGCTGTACATGCTATGGAGTAATCAGTATGCAACCTCACATTGAATTTTTTAAAGTCTGTGGACATCTGTTTGTATAATTTATTTACTCAGGGTAACCCAGCTGAGATGCAACATCTTGTTTCCAGTGGGGTCCTGCTTCTACAATTTTATGTATCTAGGTGAGCTGCAGCACAAAGAAGTTAAGTGACTTGTCTGAGGTCACACAGTGAGTAGTTGGCTCTATTAGAGCTTAAACCTGTAATCTCCTGGCTCCCAAGCCAGTGTTCTATTCACTAGACCACTCTGCCTCTTCTAAATAAGTAAGCATTAATCACCGATGAAGGTGGCATCTAATGGGGAGTTAATGCATGGTTGGGGTTTCGTTGTACGAGGCCAGAGGCGGTACACAACCATGCATTAACTCCGATAAATCTCACCTCTCAGAGGGATGATCACTAGTAACATGGTGTGCACATAAGTGTATATGTCAGAGATATGTTTGCACTGCTCTTATACAATAAAGAATGACACGAATGAAGTTATTGAGTTGTTTTTACTGTTACTTTCAGCAATGTGGAGGAACCTCTGTTACATTCATATATGCTTTTTTTTCTTTTTTGCATACTGGTACAATCATGTATTTGTTAACGATTCGTATATATATTTTGTTTAATTTGTGACAGCTGTTCATTTATTATTGTTCATAGGAGGACCCCAACGTTGCTTTTCTGCTGCTTCTCCATCTCTCTCTCTCTCTGTCATTTGCATACAACTGTGCTAGTTTACTCTGTGTGCTTTCCATTGTTTACATGCTCAGAATTTCTTTCTACTACTCGATCAACTGCACTACTCACTTTTCCTGACTCTGTGTTGTCTTGTCCGTTTCTCTGCTTGCTCCTGGATAATTAAGGTTTACCGTCCCATGCACTGTGAGGTTGTTCAAATTACATCCGTTTTGGTTCTCTGCTGTGTTACTGTGTGTTCCCCTTGGTTCCATCCCGTCCACCACATTCCTGAATTCTGTCTGTAGGACATGTTCCGTTTTCTGCATTTATGAATATTTCCATTTCTGGTATCCGTCTACTTGTTTCCAATTCTGGTAATCCTCGTTTCACATAGACTAAACATTACTGTCCTTTTCTCCATTTCTACCTTCCTGCACTTAACACATACTATTTTTTACACTGTCTCTCTCTCTGACATTTCTCCTACTCCTCCTCTAGGGTACCTACTTGCTCTTTTACAACTTGCTGTCTTCCATTTTCCATGTTCTCATTTTCCATGCAGTGCTCGTTTTCCTCTGGTGGCTGCTTGGTGTATTTCATAAGCAACATGGCATTATCGTCTCATAATGTCATGTTGCTCTTGTACCACATGACGCTCTTATGCCTATGAGCTTTCTCACCTGCTGTCCTAATATTTTTGCCATGTTACAATTATCACATATTTTGACAATGCTATATAATGATTATTTACAATAGGTCCTATTTACTACATGTAAGAGCCACAAACATACAGCACATACATCAGCACCAGCCCAGATGGAATGTAGTAATGCTGCAGCAAAACACAAAATGCTGTAGTATACTGTAGGGAACAATGTTATTTATGGGAAATTAAGCACTTTTTTCATGCAATATTTTGTGACATGTTACTGCATGTTACTGTGTTGCATCCTGGCTGGCTCCACTGTACTCTAGATTACAATACAATAAGTGTACGTGTCCCTCAAAGTGGAACCAGACAAACCCCCATAGAATTAGATGGCTCCCCCCACAGCAGACCTACTGCATGAATGTCTCCATACCCAATCCTGGCTGTTTCATGCATCAACTCAATACATGGGATTGGGGCATGACAAGGTGTAGCCACTTAATCCAAGATTTGCATTGCCACTTGCATCTGTTTTAGGATGACTAGGATGTGTGTGTATCATATATTTGGGAAAACCTTACCAAAAGAACCTTCACCGTCCCCACTGCCTAAAATCCTGGGGCCATGAGAGTCTGCATTTAAAAAATGCTGGCCCATACCCAGAACTCTCCTTTGCTTTTAAGGGCCAAGGAATAAACAGTAAGGACAGTTTGCAGGTTTTTTATTTTTTATTTTTTGTTTTATTTTTCCTTTCCATAAGAGATAAAGTAGTTCCCTTCAAGGACTGCCATATCCCATGATCACATGAAGATGTAAAGCAGGGAATTGACGTGGTGGACAGCTTGTGCTTTCAGCTAGAATCCTGATGTGTGGCTTTGCTTCTGCTGCCTGCACAGTGCAACTCTTTTTTTGTAAGGCTCTGCATCAGCATACAGGGCTGCCTCGAGTAATGAGTGCTACCAGCAAATAGTGTATGCGGGACTTTTTTGATGAACAGAGGCTAACATCAACAAGGTTGTTATTTTTAGGCCAGGTGTACATTCAGATAGTCAGGATCTACAACATTGTTGAATTTCTTGCAAAAACACCAAAGTTGAAGAAGTTAACTATATCAACAAACATTTGTGGGTCATGTGGAACATTTGTTTATCATGCAATATGTCCTTTTTTGGTTATACAGTATTTCAAAACAGTGTAACCTTGAAGGCTATTTAGCTTCATGGTAAGATTGTGGGCTTCTTAACCACCGAATCAATTGATTGGTAGACATTTTCTTTGCACCGATTTATAGAAAGATAAGCAATAAACAGACAAAACAATCATATTAACATATCCTTTAAAAGAACCATATTTCATCATCTGACAATGCAAAATTGAACAACCGTCGTCATTATCATGAGGGCACACATAGTGCAAGATAACATTTACCAGCTTGGTCTATTTGATCTATCCCATTTAGGAAAAAAAATGAATAGCATGCCAACTATATTTCCCCTGATTGCTATTAGAAAGTGAGTTGAAACTGGCCAGCCCAGTGGTGCAGAGAACTAAGGTGCCCAGCACCTTACCTCTCACCACGCCCAAGATCAGAGTTTGGGAATGTGTTCAGATTGCCCTGAGTCAGTGTGGAGGGAGGGTTGTCAGTTAATCGAGTAGCTGCATCCTGTCCTTGATTGAGGTGGTATGTTGTCTTGGCTTTTGGCTGCCACCAGCTGGAGGCCTTGAGGTAGTGTTGACACACTTGTGGCAGGCTGAGGTCAGGGAAGAGGGAAGCCATGGTTTCAGGACACATGCATGCCTCCACATGCATGTGTTGTTTATGCCAAAGTGACTAGTGGGAACTTGGAAGAAATGGGAACAGTGGTTGGCTCAGGCTACATGGTCCCTGCCTGCCTTCCCTCTCCCCCACACTGTCACACATGGGGGACCCAGTACTGGATGTGTGTCTCTGGGTGGGGGTAGGATAGCTTTCTTCACTTGGCTCTGCCATGGGGGGGGATCCAATGGGGATCTTAGGGTCCTAGTTGAGGCTGTGGTGAGAGCTGGATGTCAGAGGGGCAGAGCTGACTTACAGGTAAAAAAAAGCTATATGGAAAAAAAAAGAATGTCAGCTGAAATGTTGCTGTGCAAATCAATTAACTCTTAATAACCAGGAATGTTAAATTGTTCTAAATGACATAAGGTCACTGAATTTTCAGCTAGCTTTTAAATGCAAAATATTCCTAGCAAAAAATGCTTTCAGCTATAGCTTTATAACTGTATTACAATGGATACTTTTAAGTCTCACTCTGTTAGCATCTCAAGTTGGGAAGCAATTTTACCTAAGCACATGAAGTTTTCAGCTATACAGAATTCACAAATTTACCACAGTCATGAAAGGTTCTGGTTTAGAAAAACAGAAACAAAGTAAACAGAGAAGTCAGATGACCCATCAGGTCTGCCCATAGTTGTTTCCACCATACTCCCTGGCTAAGTATTGCTGTGAGTTATACACCCCCTCCCTTCCTTCCATTTCGTCCTGCTAACTGGTTCCCTTTGGAGTGTTTATGACTCCCCTGCCCCTGTCCCACCAATGTCTGAACCCATTAATGGTCCTTGCCATACAAACCTCTGCCAGTAACAGGGACCTAGAGGTGGAAGAACAGACAGTCATTTGGGTAGAGAGCAGGATGATGGGAATGACTCAAAGGGTAGTGGTAAATTATAAATTCCCAGATGTTCAAAAGGTTACTAGTAGGGTGACCCAAGGCTCAGTCCTAGGCCCCATCCTATTCAATATATTCATTTGTGACATAGGGTTAGGCATACAAGAAATGATTTTGTTCTTTGCAGGCAATGCAAAGTTCTCTACAATGGTGGACACTGAGAAGGTGATTATGCACTAGGGGAGGACATAGACTGGTAAAATGGTAAGGTCTGGCAGCCAAGCTTCAAGGAAAACATTTTTTAAAGTAATATGTATTGGGAAAAGGAACCTGAGAACACAATACTCAGTGGGGAGATGTGGTCCTGGAAAGCATAGCTTAGGAGAAAGATTTGGGGCTTAAAATCTTGGATAGCCTGAAATCCACAGCACATTGCAGCAAGGCTTTAGGCAAGGCAAGTAGGATAGTGAGGTGCACCAGGAGGGGAAACAGCAGAAAAACCCAGGAGGTGATCCTTATAATATTCAGATAACTGATGCAAACATATCTCTGACATATACACCTATGTGCACACCATGTTACAAGTGTCTTAATCCCCTCTGAAGGTGGCATCTAATGGGGAGTTAATGCATGGTTGGCCCATTGTACACCCTCAGCCTCTGGCCTCATGCCACAACAGTCCCAGCCATGCATTAACTCCCCATTAGATGCCACCTTCATCGGTGATTAATACTTACTTATTTAGAAGAGGCAGAGTGGTCTAGTGATTAGAGCACTGGCTTGGAAGCCAGGAGATTACAGGTTTAAGCTCTAATAGAGCCAAATACTCACTGTGTGATCTCAGACAAGTCACTTAACTTCTTTGTGCTGCAGCTCGCCTGGAGTATTGAACAAGTTTCTGGTGGAGGCAGTACAGATAAGAACAACTAAAATGATGCAGGGAATGAGATGAAATGTGTACGAGGAGAGTTTTGAAGATCTTGCAATTGACACACTAGAGATCAGGCAGGAGAGGAGGAACATGACTGAAACTTACTAGCATGGTACTCATGGGATTAAAAGGGTGGCTTTCAAAGGCTTTCTTGCCTTATGCAAGAACACATTATGAGGAGGAATTTATTGAAGCTGACAGGAGGAATATTCAAGAAACATAGAAACATATAATTTGATGGCAGATAAGGACCACTTGGCCCACCTAGACTGCCCATTTCCCTACCTAACGGATAAGCTGCAGATCCTAGTTAACCAACAGCCTACTTCCTCCTACCCCCCACTAGAATTGCCTTATGTCTGTCCCATGCATTCTTGAATTCCTCCACTGTTTTTGACTCTATGACCTCCTCAGGAATGCTGTTCCATGCATCTACAGCCCTCTCTGTGAAGAAATACTTCCTCACATTACCTCTGAGCTGTCCCCCCTCTATCTTCAAATATGCTCCCTTGTTCTTGCACATCTCTTTTTCTGAAAGATGCTACCCTTTTGAACTTTGTTGATTCCCCTGAGGTATTTGAAAGTTTCTATCCTGTCCCCCCTCTCCCTCCTTTCCTCAGGGCTATACATCTTAAGCTCCTTTAGTCTTTCTTCATATGTCTTCTGGTGCAGACCCTGCACCATCTTGGTTGCCCTCCTCTGGACAGCCTCCACCCTGACTATATCTTTGTGGAGATGGGGTCTCCAGAACTGTACACAGTACTCCAGATGTGGTCTTTCCAACTGTCTGTGCAGAGGGCTAACAACTTGTTTTCTACTAGTAATGCCTCTCCCTATGCTTCCCAGTATCCCCCTAGCCCTCCTTACTGCCTTCTCACATTGCTGGCCCACCTTTAGGTCATCTGATATGACTACCCCCAGGTCTCTTTCCATTGTTGTTGTTGTTGTCAGTATCTCACCCCCACATTGTGTACTCTTCCCCTGTGTTTATGTTTCTCAAGTTCATTACTTTGCACTTCTTTGCATTGAATCTAAGCTGCCATACATTTGACCATTCCTCCAACCTTGCCAAGTCCCTTTTCATCCTTTCCACCCCATCTTGTGTATCAACCCTGTTGCAGATCTATGTGTCATCTGCAAAGAGACATAATTTCCCTTCCAGTCCCTCTGCAATGTCACTTATAAAGACATTAAAAAGGACTGGCCCCAGTACTGAACCCTGTGGTACCCCACTAGTAACCCCCTTTTCTTCACTGTGGACTCCATTTACTATTACCAGCTGCGTCCTGTTGTCCAGTCAGTGTTTTACCCAGGCTACCACCCTGGGACCCACTTCCAGGCTGGCTAATTTGTTTATTAATCTTTTGTGCTGAGCTGTGTCAAATGCCAGAGATGTCCCCATACACATTTTCACCAAAAAAGTGGTGAGTACAATGAATAGTTTGCCAGAGGAGGTGGTGCAGGCTAAAACAGTGTGTGTGTGGGGGGATGGACAAGGTAAGGTGAGACAGGCACATGGCCATAGTAAGAGTGATAGGACGGAAGTAAGAGTGAGGGATGATTACTAAAGATTACACTGAGTAGCTGGGTGGCCTTAGTTTCCAACTTTCAAATGTTCTGAGATTGTGTGTATTAGTTTGATCAAATGTCCCATATTATGAGGCCCAGTGCCCTTTGATTTACCTTCATTTTTAATATCAGTGCCTAACATTTCATTCACAAAATGTTAAGAGGTATAAAGAGTCTGCTTATAAAATGGGTTTTTCACAGCCTCCCTATAGCCACTTCCTCTCCTTTCCCAGTCTTGCAGCTCAATACTTTACACCTGGACACCTCTGAAGACCTATGTCACTGGAAGTCCCCAGAGATAATATATGTGGGCCTGTAGCTGCACTTATTAGCAGGTAGAGGGGTCAATGACTGTGTCCCTTGGACTAATCCATTTCATACTATCCATGCCCCACCCTTTTCCAACCCAATATATCCTGATTCTAAAAGTGATGGTCTAGTGCATAGATGGTAAAAATAACCCTAATAAAATAAATTTCTGAAAGTCTAAAATAGATATTGGTGGGGTGCATATATAATCCTTAATGGAAATAAAAGAGGAAACACATTGTGCCTTATATCAGACTGGTTCCTCTGGGCTTATGAGCAAACATTGTTTAGAAAAATGCAGTTTATGTTAGGGCAGAGTATCTTAAAAATTAAAGCCTTTTGCATAATAAACATGTCACAAAATGTTCTATGTTCGAGGGCAGTTAAGATTTGTTGCCTCTCTCAAACAAAATTCCATAATTCAATATCAACCACTCTGCTACCAAAGTGAGTAAAGGAAATCTAAGGGGAGTATGAAGAAAATAGCCAAGGAGTGGACTCAGTGGATGTGGCACCATCAGGCAGAATGAATACTTCAACTCGTTCTTCCCAGAAAGAAAGCAGTAGGTGCACTTCCCGAGAGTGGGAACACGTTTAAAGGGGTAATGTGAGAAGGCAGTTGGTAGGGCTGGGGGTATACTGGGATGTATAGGGAGAGGCATCAGCAGCAGAAAACAGGAAGTTGTTATCCCTCTGTACAGACAGTTGGTGAGACCCCATCTGGAGTACTGTGTCCAGTTCTGGAGACCCCATCTCCGCAAGGACATAGACAGGATAGAGGTAGTCCAGAGGAGGGCAACTAAAATGGTGCAGGGTCTGCAAGAGAAGTTGTATGAGGAGAGACTAAAGGAGCTTAATATGTATACCCTTGAGGAAAGAAGGGAGAGGGGGGACATGATAGAAACTTTTAAGTACCTCAGTGGAATCAACAAAGTCCAAGAGGGTAGCATCTTTCAGAAAAAGAGACGTGCAAGAACAAGGGGACACAATTTAAAGATAGAAGGAGGGCGGTTCAGGGGCAATGTGAGGAAGTATTATTTCACAGAGAGGGTAGTGGGTGCATGGAACAGCCTTCCTGAGGAGGTTGTGGGGTCTAAAACTGTGGGAGAATTCAAGAATGCATGGGACAGACATAAGGCAATTCCTGTGGGGGGTAGGAAGAAATAGGCTGTTGGTTAACTAGGATCTGTGGCCTATCCTGTAGGTAGGGAAATGGGCAGACTAGATGGGCCAAGCGGTCCTTATCTGCCGTCAAAGTCTATGTTTCTATGTTTCATTGTTTAATTGGAGCAGAAGTTGGTGTGAGAGTGGTCACTGGGACTATAGTTATGAATGGACTGCAGGATCTCTATGTAGATAAATCCCTGTTGCTGGATGGTTTGCACCCCAGGGTATTAAAGCCTCTGGTTTTATTTTGCCTATTTTTTGTTTGTGTGCCTCATTCTGCCTAGTCAACGAGATGTTTATACTAAAACTGTTCTAGCTGGGAGGGAATGTGATTCTGCCTAATTGCAGCATTTGTTTAAAACTACTTCTTGGTTCTCTCTTTTTTTCTTTCACGTCTCCTGTCCCTGCTCCTCCACTCTGCTTCTGATCTCTCTCCCAGCCTTCTACCAAGCTTTCTATCTCAATTTTCTTCACCTCTGTTTGTAGCAAGCAGTGAGTTTCTTGCACTCTTGTTCGAACCTCCTTCCGGCTGTCCCCCACCCCTGGCTTTTTCCAGTTTCTCTTCCCTGTCCCTCTGAGCTAAGCAGTCACTCGCTCAGTCCCTGGCCCCTCTCTCCCTTCCTCTCTTTTGTCCTGCTAATTCTGTTTGGTGCCTGTAGCCAGCTATTATCCCCCACCCTATCTAGCACCTCTGATTGTTCCCTCCCAGCCTTCTCACCTCCTCCTCTCTCCTATTGTGCACTGTCCCTCCCACCATTTTGAGCACCTTGGCTAGGGCTATTACTTTGCCTTAACTTCTCCCCCTTCCTCCTTTCAAGTCCCAGCCTCTGACTTGGGCTGCAGTCACTGCTGTGGTTCAGCTCTTCTGGCCAGTGGACACTCACCACTGAATCACCCACCTCAAGCAGCTCCCTACAGGGACCAAGCAAGGTACGTTCACAGGGACTCACCAGCAACCACCCTATTGGTCCTTCATCTGCAGGCTGAATGCCAATTGGAAGCCGCAGTTTCACCAGCCCTGCCATTGGTTCACTTTGAAACCCTGGCTCTGTTTCTCTCTGCAGCCTGAGGAGCTCAGTTTCTGTTGAGCAGCTCCTCGGCTGAAGCTAGCTGGGATCTGTATTTTGTCCAGCCCACCCGCCCCAGCCCTGGCCGCTATTAAATATGCCATTGCACCACCCTCCCTACCACTCCCATACCTCTATTGGCTGCTATCTCATCCCATCTCAACCAGATGATTACTATGCATGGCCACTAGAGGGATGGTTGTAACACTGTTTCTTATCAGTCTGCATTTTTAGTGCTGGAACTATCCTTGTTTGCTTAAATTCCTGCTAATCCTACCTTAATTTAATATGTGTAAGCCTACTATGAGAACCTTACCCCACCTTCTCATCTTCTTTATCCTGCTAAATCATGCTGAAAACCCTTACTCCAATAATCAGCAACCTATCAATAATGACTTTGATGGCAACCTTCACTATGTCAAAAGCTGTATTTCTGGGAATTTTTTCAACATCACAAATGGTCCTTGTTCTCCCTTCTGGTTCCTCCCTCACCTCAATGACTGGGCCTTGTATAGCATGCAGGTTTGCATCTCTACTCCCTCATCATCCCATTATTCTTCTAACTCTGAGCAAGAAAAAAAAGGGTGCACTGCGGTAGAGGGACTATCAAACTATCCGGAAAGCTAAGAGAACACCTCCTAAGGATTGACTTCTTATTACTTCTACTATCAGGCAACATCCATCCTAATCCAAGTCCTGCTGGACTGGCCCCACATGATGTTTGTCACAAGCAAGGCACTATAAATTTGGTTACAATCAACATCTGTAGTCTTTTGAGCAAATTTGACATCCTAAAAGTCTAGGTAGCACAACATGACACTGACAAGCTGTCCATTGTAGAAACCTGGCTGTCCCCCAAAATACCTGACTCAGCTGTTGCCCTACCTGGATATTCCATTGTCAGATGGGGTAGGACAACCAAATGTGGTGGTTGTGCCATCTATCTAAAAAACTCCCTAAAGGGTCTGGTCTAGTCTGAGACTGACCTCGGATGCTGCACACAGGTATTTGCCATTAAAGTACTTCTTGGGGCTCATAACAAAACACTCACAATCTTATCACTCTACATACCCCCACAGTGACTCAACATCAGGTCTCCACAGTGTTCTAGACTATCTCTGTACCCTCAACCACCCATTTGAGACAATAATTCGGGGTGATTTCAATACAAACTGGCTGGTACCTGCTATTGGCCCAATAAAGGATGCCCTATTGGCCCTTCATCTCACACAACTTGTTAACTCACCTACCAGAAGAAACTATAAGACCAGAACCAGCACCACCCTGGACTGGATAAACTCCAATCACCCTGATCACATTTCTAATGTAACCGTACACCCTGACTCCTTTAGTGACCACTCCCCCATTACCTGCAGCTGGTCTAACAAAGTCCGTACCCACCGCCCCAAACTATCTATAATAGAGTGCTAAAACATGATCTCCTGGATCTCTTAAAAGAACAGCTATGCATCCAGGACTGGGCCCTGCTTGATTTCACTGATGACATCAATGAAGCTCTTAAGCATTTCATCAATGTCATCATTACTTCCTGTGATACACATGCCCCATTTAAAAAGATGAAAGTTCATAGCACAGTGCATCCTTGGATTACTCCTGAAATCCTAGTGCTCATGAAACAATGAGACCATCTCTGGCTCTGTGTTAAAGTGGCCAGTAAGCAACTGGACCTGAAAGCCTATAAAGCTGCAAGAAATGCCTGTACTCATGCTATTCGGCAGGTGAAAAGTAAACATTATAGAGAGATGTTGACCAACTCATGGGGGGGACAGCAGGAAATTTTGGTAGAATATCAAGGTTATCACTGATAAAGATCCTAAGGTGTCACCTTCAATACAAACATTGATGGTACACCCACCCTGAACCCACTTAAAATTGTGAATACTTTTAATGATGCCTTCACCAACCTCTCTCAGGACTTCTTTGATGATATCTCTTCTAAGGCATCAAGTCACTATGAGGACATGATCCCTGTTCATCCTCCTTTCTATTTTAAGAAGGTGTCAGTGTCACAGGTTAGAAAACTCATGAATAAAGTGTTGGGAAAATCTAGGCACAGTGGTGACTCCCTGGATCTCAGAAGTTTCACCCTCACCTTAGAGGAAGTACTTTTACCCATAACTAAGATCCTTAACCTTTCATTAACACTATTGCAATTCCCACAGGCATGGAAACTGGCCCTAGTGACCCCTGTACATAAGTCTGGTGACCATTACCTACATAACAACTGTAGGTCATTGTCCATCCTCCCCCCTTTATCTAAAGTGCTGGAACGTATTGTTGCTAATCAGCTTGTGGATTACCTCAAAACATATTCCATCCAAAGCCCACAACAACACAGATTTAGAAAAGAGCATAGCACCACCACAGTACTAATTGAATTTATCAGCTTCATTCAGCAATCACTTGACCAAGGCAATCTTGTAGGAGCGGCCTTTATAGATTTAACAAAGATCTTTGACACTATTAATCACCCACTTCTCCTTTGTCAGCTAACTAAAATTGGCCTTTCATTCAAAATGCTGCACTGGTTCAGAAGCTAACTTGAAGATAGATCTCAGCAGGTGAAAATTTCTAAGTCACCTCTGAACAGCAGGCCGTCTGATCGGGAGTACCGCAAGGATCAATCCTGGTCCACTTCTATTAGAATCTTTTTGAATGACCTAACATCCTCATATCACCAAGGGATTCTCCTATATGCAGATGATGCTGTCAATTTTACGAGCCACCCTGATCCCAACCTCCTTGAAAGCAATCTACAACTTGACTTCAAGGAAACTGAACAATGGTTTAGTGCTCACAAACTGGTACTAAACTGCAAAAAAAAATTAAAGATATGTTGTTCACCTCCCCTCGCAATAAGCACAGGACCCATGCTCTTACCATTAGAAAAAATCTGGGAGCTCCACTCAAACAAGTACATCACTTTAAGTACCTAGGTTTAACCTTGGATACTCAACTCTCCTATGTACTTCAAATTGAGAATGTTGCCAAGGCCATGAATATCAGGACTGGGCTCCTCAATAGATACAGGCAGTGTCTGACCCCTGAAGCTCTCAAACTTGCAAATTACTGCTCGGTGTTGTCAATCATTGGCTTGGTCATATACAGAGCTGCTACCACTTCCTCACTGAAAAGACTCTGTTGCACTGAACAAGGCATGCAGACTACTTACGGGAGCAGCACATCTCACTGATTCTTGTGAGTTTTATGCTCAAACTGGATGGCTTCAACTAAGTAGTAGGATCAAACACCAAACATGTCTACTAACAAAAAAGATGATCCTTGGGCTCTTGCCATCGGGTGTGATAAGCCTTTTGAACAAACTTCTCAGGACCCAACACACTCGCACTTCAACCACAAAACTATTTCTAGTCTCTAGGTTTCAGACAACACTATGCCAGTGATCCTTCTTATATAGATCCCCACTTTGGTTCAAGGAGTTGCACAATGATAAAACTAGTCTTCCCAACCTTGGCCAGTTTAAAATTATGCTCTGCCAGCACCTCTCATCTGTTAGCTCCTGTGATTGCTCCAGCTAATCTGATGTATGTCTGGCCCCATCTCCTTTTCACCACTTGAGTCCTCCCAACTGACCCACTTCCTCCTCCTGCTTCCACCTATTGACAATCCTGACAAGGCCCTTGACTGCTACCTTTTTTCACTGCCTTGTCTTATTCTCCTCCTCCCTACCCCCCTCACAAATCTTTACTACCCTTTTTAAGCAACTTGACAAAGCCCTTGGCTGCTACCCTTCTCCCTTTATCCTAAAATCTTACTGCCTTCTACTTCTCCCTTCTATTGTCCTCCAAGCCTTCTCATATTTTGTATCACTGTTCATTGATGATGTATTATACATGTTCCATGTATATTTGAAATTAAACTTGTTAGACTCTCCCTTTGTATGTGATTACCCCCTTCCCACTGATGTGGAACCTTTGTAAATGAACTTCTCTATGCTCAAAGGTACTTGTAATCTGCAAATGAATAAATAAATAAATGGTAAAGCATCTGGTGCACCAATACAGTTTCTCAATACAGCCAGGGATAGTGGTGGAGACTTGTACAGTATGTGGTGCCACTGAATAAGAGTAGAGCTGGGCATGACTCCAGGAAATATAGATCAGTGAGCCAGTCCTCCACTGCTGGGAAGTTGCTGGAAATCACCATCAATGAGCTGACAATGGATTTACTAGAGCTACATGGATTCTAACATAAACAGCAGTGTAGTTTCAATAGGGAATGACTGTATCAGACATATTTGATTGATTAATTTAATTCAATAACACTGAAAGTGGAAAAGGGCCAGGTGGCTGACGTTCATTATTCCAAGTTTAGTTAAAGAGTATACTGTATACTGCCTTGGAGACTGGTTAAAAAGATGGTGACCATTCAGATAATGAAAAACAGTCTCAGTGGATATGGAATTCGCTGGAAGGCAAGACTCAGAGGGTTGTCCTAAATGGCAGCAGCTCAGCAATCAAGCAGACCACTGGGGGGGTTCCTAAAACATATCTGTCCTGACACTTGTGCTTTTCAACATGTACATCTCAAATATAAGGGAGGGGCAATTGACAAGGTGTGTCTGCTTGCAGATGACACTGTCAGAACAATCGTCTGGAATAACAGTTTCTTATTATGGGCACTTAGCTAAGCCTTTAGCCCCGTGTCATAAATTTTGCATAACATCATATAAACAGCGTAAGATTGGCTCAAACCTTACTTTACAACTTACTGTATATAAGGTCTAGATAAATTGAATAATGTTTCCTTCACACTCTCATGTAATATGTAGAAAAAATAGATTATATTTGTCCCTGTACAACACAACTAATTACTAATAAATTTTGCATAGATAATAAAACCTTGTAAATATAGTGAAAAACAGCATAAATACAAAACAGCAAAGGTTTCAGAAAATAAATAAGTGAAACAAAACAAAACAGCTTGAAGTTTTGATAACTTTTGCAAATAGTAAAATTGTTCTCATATAAAGATATCAAATACCTTTGTCTTATTAGTGTTTCAGAACTTCTCTTGGTAACTTACAGTATTCAAAATACATTTTCTTTGGCAAAAATATTGATATCATTACTTAAATTTAAACTTTTCTGTATACCCACTTTAGTATTTTAAGGAATTATTCTCCTTATGCAACCTCCCAGCTTAGTCCAACTAGTATATTATATAAATTAATTAAAATAATTCTCAGACATCTGGTTAGCTGTGGAGTCTGGTTTCTTCCTTAATTTCAGAATGTTGGTGAGAATCCTCTTCCCTGGGTAGCAAAGTTATTTTAGTGGCTGGATTCTGTTGCTGGGTTACTGTTTCTTCCTTCTCTGTCCACACTCAAACCCTGGACTTTGCGCCCGTCTGTTGCCAATACCACAATGCAAACTTGCTTTTTGGCTGTTGGACATCAATAGTCAGTCTTTGTTCTTGTTCTGGTTTTACAGGAACTTCAAGGTAAAATTGTAATTAAACAGCAAAAATGTCAATTTCACAGGCAAAGATCATCACTGCACAAGGATTTAGAAGCTTCTGCCAGCCCATTTTAGGACCTTTTGTTTATAACCGCTTGTTCAGAGCATTTTTCTGACATAATTTCCTGCATATGTTGCCAACTTTGATTGGATCATGCAAATGATGTAGGGGTGGCTTCCTCCTTGCTACTAGGACAACCCCTTTGTTCAGAGGCCAGTTTTTAAGCTTATAATTAATTGTTCTTCTAACTTTTGAATGCAACATAATAGTCATCTCCATGCAAACATTACTGCATTCAGCTCATTAAAAGCAGTCTTTTGAGATGTTGAACATGTCTGTGAGGCAAATATTTCCTGAGATAAGTTAATAATGATTGTAACTTCAGTTCTCAGAAAAATCTTTCGAAAAGGGTTTAATGAGCTGGCAGTTCATGTTTTAGGCTCCAATATTATGCAGTTTTCTCTCACATCCAAGGTTAATAAAGTCCTTAAAAGCATGGAATTCCATTGCAGGCAAAAGGGTCTTTGTTCTTCCAAGAAAAGACATTTGTCGATTTGTCAGCTTGTTTATTTCAAACTTCTTTAAGATGGTTTATTTCTGTCCAGCAACAAGTTGTACACACAAAAAAATATATCATTGAACTTGTCATGATACTACCTTCCACTTAAGATCAAACATGGTATGCTTACTTTAAATAGTATTGTCCCAGGATATTCTTGGGGATAACTCTGGTCCCCCATCAGCTGCATTCACACAGTTTGACTAGTTGAGAAGTCAATATGTAGTTTATTCACTATGTAACTTTCATGCTGGCAGCATTCAAGATTGCAAGAAACAAAATTCCTTTTTTCATTTTGAAATATAAAGCAGTTTAACTTCAGGTCCTTGGTAGTCCCAGCTTCAGGCTGCTGCAGAGGACCAGCTGAAATTTGTCAAATGTCAAGTTCCCATGGTAACTATCTCTTGGCTGGAGTCAACCCAAAATTTAAGTCTGTAGAAGGTTTTCACCGGGTCAAAAAGGTCAGTTTCAAAACTTGCAAAGTAAACCATTTGGTTTCTAAACTTTAAAAACCACTCATGAGCAAGGCCACTGATTTACAGTGATTAAAACAATGAAATTCCATTTTCAAGACTTCAGATTCCAGAATGCCACTAGTGAGTGTTACTCTAATTTCTAGATTTTACCAGGATTCTGCTATCATTCTTTTAGCATGTGCACAAATAATCAGAATAAAAGAAGGTGTAACATACAGAGCATTAAATAAAGCAAATTGGAAACATTACAGGAAGGAATTATAAGACAAATACAAGTTTTGTACATTTACTGATCTGATATAAAATGCCAGATTCCATGAAATCTTTGTTTTTACCTGTGCTCAAGCAGACCTAATTCCAGAATTTTACAAGCTTTTCTGGTAAAAATCAAAAACCAGTGGCCTTGCTCATGAGCAGAAGTTTTTTTTTTTCCTTTTCAGACAGTTCTTGCAGGCAAGTCCTTCTTGCTTAGAGAACTTATGTAGACAGGAATTTAAACCAGTTGCCTAGTATTACACCAGAATTACCTTAATTAATTATTACACATTTATACAGAATATAAAATAGTAATTATAAAATAATGCAAAATAATAAAATAATTTTCATAACTAAGGTTTTGTTCCCACATTTCCCCATGTTAGAATTAAAACATATTTTGAAACAATATATTTCCTAATTTAAAAACTGCAATCTTATTATATGGGAATATATTAATCAATTCAGCTTTATTTGATAAATCAAGATAACAAGTCACTTGATTATTTTCAACAATACACACAGTATAACAGGAAAGAAAAAACAAGAAAGATGACTCTCACATAGAAAGATTTGTAGAAAATATACATACCAAGTATAAAAAGCACAAAGACATAAATAACATTTATCCTAGCAATGTTAAAAACATTTTAAAGTTCATAAAACATCAGTCCATATTTTCTATAGTATCATGCTATTTCTTTAAATTTTGCTACCTATAATTTCTCTTTTAAGAATGGGCCACTCACTCCTAAAGCCCATCACCGAACCCTCCAATCCACAGCAAGTCATTCCCTTGCCATCCCCCATGTTCTTACCAACCAAGGCAAGCACTCCTTCCAATATGCAGGTTCATACTTATGGAATGCCCTCCCAGCAAGTCTACTTGACAAACCTACTCTTCTAGGGTTTAAATTTAGCCTCAAAGCATACCTCCTGGAACTCAACATCTTTGGGAGTAATCATTAGACCCAATCCTCGACCTACTCCCCAGCTACCATCTGCTGAACCACACCTTCCCACCCCTTGAATCTCTTATGGAAAAAATGCTAAATGCACTGTTTATCTGCCTTAATACTTCTTTAATCCTTGTGATTCCTGCTGTCCTTTGCCCCTCATTTGATACCTACTCCCCAATATGTATCAGCTGTTAATCCACTGTACCCCAATGTCTATGTATGTACTCATTGTAACTAAATATGTATTCACCCAATTCTATTGTACTCTACACTTATTGTACGTATTCATTTTAACTAATCCCGGGTCGCCCCTGAAAAAGAGATCTCTGGTCTCAGAGGGCTTACCCGGTTACCAAAATCTAAATAAATAAATAAACTATTAATAACAAAATATGAACATTTTACAGACAAAATTGTATCTTCTACTGTTTTGAGGATGCAGCTGAATAAATATCACATCATAACCAGAGTCTGCATAAGTCAATAAGTGATTCTTTAAAAATTGATCTCTGGCCTTTTTGTACAGAGGGCACAGTAATAACATATGCTTCATGGTTTCTTCATGTCCATTGTTACACTGACAAAATGTTTCTGTCCCTATTACATCATCAATAACACTGGTAGTATTAAAATAAGTGTACTTTGAATTTACTAGCACCATCCTCATCCACGTAATAGCTGTTCTATATGATGAAATTAACTGAAAAGAGAGATATAATTCCAGTTCATGGTCAATTTTGTTCTCCTCATACCATCTTGCACATTTTTGTTTTCTTATTTGTGCCATGTCTATACTTTTCCCTAAAGAATACAGTTTTTTTTTTACCAGTTCTCTATATTGAGGAAGAATCAAAATATATCTAGTGTAATCCATCCACAGATGTCCCATATCTATTTGGTCTAATTTACTTTGAAGTCCATTTAGCCATAACGATGATCAATCTCTATCTGCCCATTGCATTTTTCCTTTTAAACATATTTTTTGGAAGTATGTTTTTCTCTTGATTTATTATTCAACTCCAATATGAGGTCAATATAAGATCTCTAAAGCAGCAGATCAGAACTCTGCCTACCTCTGTTCTTACCATAGTATTTGAAGTTGAAGTGGGTACCATTAAAAGTGCTTTATAATACTATGACAAGGGCTTCTCCAAGTCCATCTTACTTACATAACCCACACTGAACCAAATAACAGTAATGGTTGGATTTTTGCCTCACCAGCAATTAGTGCGGGTACTATTGTATTTCCTCCATAGGCATAATTAAACTTTAGTAATGCTCTTGCGGCTAATTTCGCTTTATTTTTTTGGTTAATGATATGAGCAGACCAAGAGCATGTAGAAGTTAGCTGTGCCCCCAGATAACAGTATTCCTTTACTATCTCAATGTTATCAGCTCCAATTCTTAACCTAGGTCCTTTCACATTGTAATTACCATTCCTAAAAAACATTTTTTTTTTTTTTTTATATTTATCCAAAGTTCTAATGATTTACATTTCATCTACAAGATGTCAAATTTCTTCTGTATCCCTGGTCTAGAAAGTGAAAATATTACCAGGTCATCTGCATATGCCAGTGAATGAATTAGTATATTATTTATTTTAGGAGAGTCAGATACTTTTGAGTCTTGAAATATTAATAGTTCATCAATATACAGATTAAAGAGAACAGGGGCCAATAGACATCCCTGTTTGATTCCACAATTTGATTCAAATGCCTGAGACAGCCTACCTTCATTATCATACCTGATATATGTAGATGTACCTGAGTAAAGTATTTGAATTAATCTGAGGAGACTTATATCCAATCCCTTCTTGTATAATAGTTCCCATAGCTTTAGCATATTTACAGAATCAAAAGCTGATTCAAAATCTACAAAAACTGCATACAACTTAGATTTCCTCAGAAGTACATATTTTTTCATCAAATGAGCTAGACAGAACAAATTATCGGTTGTGGAAAAACCCTCCCAAAAACCAGCCTGATAGATTGAGATCTGGGGGATAAATTCGACCCATTTATTTATCCTATTCAATATCAGTCTTAAAAATATTTTAGTGCTTATATCTAGTAAACTAATGGAGCAAACATTTTAGGGCTCATACAATGAGTCCCTTTTATGATTTGGAACTATAATGTTATGTGTCAATGAAATAGGGATAAAATTATGTCTCACACATAAATTAAAGAACACTGTAAGTAGAGGGATCCAGAATTCCTTATATACTTTATATACTGCAGGAGGAATACAATTAGGTCCAGGAGTCTTATTATTTTTTTGTCTCATTATACAGACTTCTATCTCCTCAAAGGAGAAAACTAATGTAGATCCTGCTTTGCATAAATTATCTAATGCAGTGCTGTCGGAAGAAGAGGGAGTCTTACAAAAAAGTTCCTTGAAGTGTTTTACCCAAGTTTCTCTCGGTACATATACTGAGAGGGAAGGCTGATATTGATTAGTTCCCTTGGCTGCCATGCTCCAGAAAGCTTTAACATCCTTATTTTTGATGATCTGGAACATTTCATTCCAAGTTTCATTTTGGAAGGATAACCTTTTCGTCTGCAAAAATTTATTATATGACTTCCTAGCCCTATTTAAAAATGCACAATTTTCCTTAGAAGGATAGTTTCTAGTCCTTCTAATGAGTTTCTTAAGAATCCTTTTTTCAGTTTTGTATTCTTTATCAAACCATGTTTTAGATACTGTCTTTGATTCTGAATTAACATTTATATAAAACAATGCTCTTAGTTCCTGATTAAGTTTATTTATTTGTGCATTTACCCATTCTATATTTTACCATTCTTGATCTTGTGCTTCCTTCTTTTTTCAAATGTTATCAATGTATTTTTTACTTTATTCCCATGAATGGACTTGAAGTTCAAATGCTGTTTCCCTTCCAATACGTAATTGTACTGGGGTACACAAGGGGGAAGATCACAAAAAATATTACCATTATCTGGCTTCACTTGCAAACTTAAGGCAGCATGATCACTTTCTGATTGTGTGAGAATTTTTAATGAAACAAAATTCTCAAAACACTCAGGGCTAATTATGATGTAATCTATTGTACTTCAACCCACCCCAGAAAAAAAGGTATATCCGCCCTCCCTATCTCCTTCTTTTCTTGTATTCAGGATCATTAAAGCATTATCAATTGAATCAGACTTCAACCTCTGTTATTTAGACCTTTGTCTTTACTAGATCTATTTTTACAGAGCTTGAGATTTAACTGATTCTCTAAATTTATAAAATTATCATGGTCTGAAATATGAGCGTTAAAATCCCCTAATATTATAAGAATACCCTTTGGATATTTGAGAAGGGAAGTGTCTATATCAGCCCCCAATGAACTCCAGATGTTTCTAGACTGGTCTGATTTATTAAACAGTGGAAAATATACGTTAACCAGAATCAGCTTAACCTGATCTATGTGTATAATAGCCAGAATATAATTTTACACAGTTTTTAAAATTTCTAATATTGTAATATTGGGTCCTGTTTTTACAAACAGTGCCAATCCCCCTTTTGCTCTACCAAATTTATTTTCTTTTCCCTAACAGCTGAATTTAATATTGCTTGATATCCATTAATATTTATATTTTCTGAAGTCCATGTCTCTTTCAGGGCAAGAATTTCATATTTAGAAAGGAATTCCATGCATTCTTGGTCTACTAACTTATTGCAGAATCCAACGATATTCCAAGATACCATCTTCAGAAAGAGAATATTTTGTGTAGAATCTCAAGTAATTTCTAAGGAATTTTCATCTATTATTCCTATTCAATGTTCTGCATCTGAGCACCTAGATCTTTTATTATTCAGATTAAAGAAATCCACTATTAATATGCCAACATTATCAAAAGTCTCCACATTCCTTTTAATCAGAGAGAATAAATCAGCTGATACACATGATACATATATCTGACTGTACTTTGTATCCAAGAATATTCTCTTTGCATATCTAATGCACTTTTCCCTCTTCAGTCTTTTTAGATGTGATCCTAGATGGAAGTTTATATAGGCATCCAGGACTTCCTCATTTTGTCCCATACGTCTGTCTACACCAAAAAAAGAAAGAATATAGTGGTTGGAGTCCCTACTATCTGATATAAGTTTACTAAAATCCCATTGCAGTTTGATTAGATTCCCTTTAAAATTATTAAAAGTTAAGTAATTTCCAGTACCAAAGTATTGTTTAGTATGGGCTATGATGGTCTTCTAGGAGATAGGGACCAATATACATAACCCTAATGAGGAAAGCCTGCATGTTTTAGCCCAAATAGACTTTGCTAAAGACATATCAGAAACTAATACATACACAGGTTTATTCTCCATATTTTCATCCCTGCATACCGTAATGATATTGTCCTAGCTTGGGGAATGCCTAATTCTGCGATGGTTAAATACTCAATAAGATTTTTTAGTAATTCCGGTGATTCATCTGCTTTCTGATATACACCATCAAGTTGCAAACAGACTTCATTCCCATCAAGTAATCTTTCAGTTTCCTTGCTTACTTCAGTAATCTCATCAAAGTAGCTATTATTGCAATCTATACATGCAATTTATTCAGATATTCCTCTCTCTTCTCCTACAGTATTGTTAACAGGACTTCCCAAAATCTTTAAATTTTCCTTTCTTACTAAATTCAGATTTGTGTGTTTTTCTATAGTTACTTCTTTTTGATTTTTTGTTACTTTTATGTATGTTTCTTTCCACTCCTTTTCTTTTCCTTTTGTTTCTTAGGACCTTTGCATTTCTTCTTATTTTTTTGTTGATTATCTGGAATATGGATTGATGAGAAAGATAACTTATTTGTCCTTTTTTGGCAAAAGACTTCATCCATTTTTTCCTCCAATTGTTGCAATTTCAGAAATAGAGTGTTAATAGAGCTTTCCATATAAAGATTTTAAGTCCCTCAGTGCTTCTAACAGCACTACGTTTGCCATGACAGGGTGTGTTAATGCTTTGAGAGTATACTTTGATAATGTATCAGGCATTGGGCAAATAGGTCTTCATTTATTATTATTTGTTCTACTTCCTTATCCATTTTTTCAAATAATGTTGTTGGGGATCCTGTCAGTACAGAGTAATTATTTTTAATTGTCCCAACATCCTTAACTAGTTCTTGACTGGGATTATCAAAATCTTCAGATAGACCTGACAAAATTGCTAAGGGGCTGTATAATTCAAATCTTGAATCCTGTGCTTTTCTAGGGGAGACCATTTTGTTAGGAGACTGTGTAATTAACACTTCCTGCGGGGGAGATATAGTATCCTGAGCTTTGTTTTCCCTTATATTGCTTTTAGTTTTAGAAATAAAAAAAATGGTGATATTTTGCTGACTTGTTTGCCTATATGCCATCCCTAGAGTCTTGTTAATATGATGTTTATCTTCAGTTTTTATTTTCCTCTTTTGAGAATTTTGAATATTTATAATTAGTTCCTGATCATCATTACTGACTGACTAAGAATCCTTTTCTACTCTATCTCCTTTCTTATTTTTTTCCCCATTTCATCTACCTTTTTCAATGTCCAATTTTGTGGTGTTTTTCAGTGTCTCAGCATAAGTGAAAATTGTTTTCTTGATGGGGGTAGATGTAATGCATAGTATATCAAGTACACATCCATTATTTTCATTCCTTTTTTTAATTTATCCTCTGATATTTTTCCTTTTTTAACCCCCTTTCCTGTGAGCATTTTACCACTTCTTGTAAACATTGGGTAATACTATTATAAGATATAATAGTATATTGTAGAATATTAATTACTCAATAATACAAAAATACTAAATCCAACAGCCTGTACCAAGAGGATTCTAAGACAATTTTTCGTGTGATTAACACTCTTCCCAATTAATCAATCAATCAAATCTGAGAGGGACCTATGAGAAAAAAAAATCAACAATCAGCAATCAGCAAATAATCAGATAAAGTAAAGACTCCCAAGTGGTTAATCTTCCTGTAGATCTTCTCAGTATCTTTCAAGTCAATTCAAGTTTCAAGTCTCTAGTCTCTGTTCTCTTAAACTCCTTGCTTTAACCCACTTATTCAGACAAGTTATGAGAAGTTACCTGTTGGAAAATTTCCAATGCGAATATCCCAAGAATGACCAATAATGACCAATTGGTAAGCTGACACCACTCTTAATACAGTCCAGACCAATTTCCTTATTTTCAGTTCTCTACACCACCGCTTGGGTTCATTAAATATCAGAATAATCCATCCTGTTCAATCCACTGCGGGTACAAAATAAAGAACACTAATATGTGGAGGGACACGATAGATACAATTTAGATAACCCCTAATACTCTAAAACAGAGACTGCAGATACTAAACAGAATCAAAAGCCTAAATGCTGGTGTCCAGGTTCTACACTGCTGCAGATAAGTTACTTTTCTTTACTTTGAATACTTTGTTCTTTTGATTGAGGTTTCCTAGTCCTTAAATCCTTTAATTTAAATTTTAGCACCCTTGATACCCTTATAACAGCATTTACTATAAGTAAAAAAATCGAATCTTACTCTTTTCCTCATAAGATTCTAAAACTTCCTTTTCCCAAAAGAAATTGTGGCAATAATGCGGTAAATGGAAAGCAGGGAAAATTAAGCAAAGCCAATTGATTTATGTACCAGATTGTTCTCACTGCAAAATGCATGCACAGCAAATCTATCAGATTTTAAATGTTGAACTTGGAACTTAAAAAAAGAAACCTTAGTTGGATAACAAGTTCTCTCTTAAATAACTTTTCAAAGCTTTGCTCATATAACTCCTCACTTGTGGTGACCTGTCCTTAAGTCATCCACAACAGAATGGCTCATCTGTTTGAGAAGCACTCACACATGCGCTTTTAAACTCAGAGGTCACGTGCAACCCCATGCCAATAGAATCCCTGCTTCCTCATATTTTTCAAATATGACCAAATGCTACTAAATGCGGCAAAACATAAAATAAAGTATAGAATAATAAAATAGTGCAATCCCCTTTATCAGTTAATATATTGCTTTACCGATTACAGCTAGCTGGGTATTTCAAGCCGGAGTATATTTAAAATCCTTGACTAAAACAACTAAAGTAGATAAAGCAACTATACACAGTACTTCATCATTTCTCCTTCTAAACTAACATAAAGTTTCATTCAGGTTAAACTATCACAGTATAAAAGCAAAAATAAAAAAGGCAAATAATAGCTAAAACTTTAATAACTAGTTTTTAAGCATACAAAACAATGCAGCAGATAGTACACAGATAAAACACAGTTCTTCAGTGTGCATATAGACAAATTGACAAATCAAATCGGATTAACAAAACTCTCCAAAGAATCTTGATGAAACTCAAAGCTCTTTCCACTTAGCTGCAAAGCAGGCTGTTGAGTCTCTGCAGTCTCCGCCAAGCACTCCTCCACCTGCAGTAGGCTATTGCACCGTAAGAACTCCTGCTGTCGCAAGGTGAACAGAAGGTTTGAAGGCCCGCCAAGCTAGAGTTGAAATCAAAGCACTCTGAATGCCTCATCAGGGGTTCTAAGATATACTGGAAAGGTCAGTGAAATTAAAATACAATGTTGCAACCAGTGGCATACCTTTAATAAAATAAAATGCCCTTTCACTGACTCCTGCTATGAACATTACTCCTCAGCATTCTAGCGTGTAACTCCTCACTGACCAAGCCATTTTTCTGCAGTCTCCCAGGTCACTGAATCCTGCACTCATATGAGAATATAGTTTAAGCAACACAGGGAAAATGAAACACTGAACACAAAGTTGCATCATTATGTGGTAACTTATGATATTATCAGCACATGACATCATCACATGTAACATCATCAGTTGTGACATCATCAGATGTGACATCACCACAGATGTACATTTATGCATAGAAATATGATAGTTCTACATGATTAAACATGATTACAGCTATGTACTCTTCCTTTCACAGTTTGAACCTTTTTCTTTACCATCATTTCAGACATTGTTCATTTTACAACAGATCAACTCTTGGTTCATTTTTTCCAAAAAGCAGCATTATAATTAACATTTTCAATGTAACTTTTGTCCCTGATCATCACTTTTAGTTTCAGTTGAAATATTTTGCAATGTTTTGTTGCATTTGTGATATTGCCTCAGTGGATTAATATGAACCCATTTAGGTATCACTTCTCCAGTGTTCTTCTTGAGTTCAATTTGGTACGCTACAGGTGAGACTTTTCTTGTGATCAAAAAGCGTCCTTGCCAACTTGAATGGAACTTTCTAACCTTGGTTTTACCCTACTGTAGTTAAACATCTTATATCCATTTTGATACTCTTTTGGATTAATGTTTCAATCATAATACAACTTAGAAGCCTGAATGTGTTTCTCTAAGTTCTTTTGAGCAAATGCAAAGGTTTCTTGCAAGTGTTGCTTTAAATGGGTTAAACATTCATATGGTGTAATAGCATGTGCTGAAGTTACATTTCCTGTTGTGTATAGGAGATGCAAGGGCAACACCATTTGTCTTCCTGTCATCATTTCAAATGGAGATACAACTGTAGTCTGACTAGGTGTAGCCCATATGGCCATTAATACTAGTGGCAATTTTAGATCCCAATCTTTCCATGAAGAACTAAGATATTTCTTCAGTATATACACTATTGTTTGATTAGCATTTCCACCTGTCCAGATGATTGTGGATGGTGAGATATGTGTAGTTTTATCTGAACTCCTAATATTTTCTACACATTTTCTATAACATCACATATAAAGTGAGGACTTCTGTTAGAGTCTACTCTCAATGGTAGTCCCCAGTGAGTAAACACATTTTTTAACCAAGAGAGACACATTAAGCTGAAGCTTGTTTACAGGTGTGACCTGGAAGCACAATGAAGTTAAGTGACTTGCTCAGGGTCACACACAGTATGCAAATGGTGGCTGTGGGATTCAAACCCAGGTCTCCAAGTTTGCAGCTCAGAGCCTTAAACCACTGTGCTATACGTCCTCCCTTATTAATAGTATTAATAAGAACACTTTGGTTTTGGCTGTATTGTTCATAACAGGTGGACATTCACCCCATTTTCTGAACAGACAAGTAACTGTCAAAAGGTATTGATTACCCCTTGAAGATCTTGTAAAAGGGCCTATCCAGTCAATCTGGATGTTCGACTAAGGCATAGTGATCTGTTTTGACTGTAGTGGTGCTCTATGTCTTGGAGAAGCCGGCTGAAATATGCAACATGTTATACACATTGCACACACTTTGAAACATCACTTTACATGTAGGGCCAGTAGGCTACCTCTTTTAAGGTTTAGTTAGTTTTTCTTCCCCCCATGGGTTCCTGATGGATCACCATGAGCATGCTGTAACGCAATTCCCCTGTGGCCTAAATGAACCACCCATTTGGCCTTGTGTGAGTTGTTATCAGCTCTCACCAAGAGATAATCCCTTAATTGGAATTTTCCCTTCTGGTTATACAGTATTTGTCTCTCAGGTCATGGTTATCTTGAAGGTCACATTCAGAAACAATGTTTACAGTGGGAATGTTGATGAAACAATAAAACCTTCTTACTACTTTGTCATCTAGTTGCATTGTTACCAAATCAAAATCAGGCTTATCACTATACAAGTTTAACACCATATTTTCCTATTTCTGTTGCTTTTGCTTGAGTGTAACCATATCCACATTAGCTTGGACAGAAGGATCAAAGTTTAATTCTTCTCCATTTAAAGCATCCTCCTTAGCCAGAGCATCTGCTAGATCATTTCCAGTTTTGTCGGGTCCCTGACTTTTTGAATACCATTTTACTTTTTCCCACAAACAAATTAAGTTTCTGAACTAACTGATCTTTAAATAAGATAAGTTCTGCATGCATCACCTTGCTGCCCCTGGAATTGATTATACCCTTCACCTTCCAACCTGGCAAATGTATAAGGAAGTTATGCCTAACTTAATCAGAATCAGCACAAATTGCAATGTCTTGTAAATTATGTTGTACTGCAGTCTGTATCACTATGCAGGTGGCTGCCAACTCTGCATATTGGTTAGACTTGGGACCAAGTTTGTATTTGATAGGAGGACATGATATATTTTCATGCCATACCACTCCTAAACCAGAATACCAATCTTCATCTTGCTTGAATGAACAACCATCAACATATGCTTTAGGAAAACCCCACACGCATTTTCATGACAGTGATGGTGTCTGTTATGTTTCTGTACCAATTCAGGAGGTAAGTCAGGATCTTATACTGGATGATCATCTTCAGTATAATCATGCATATCCAGATCTGCCAACCCTTGAGCTAATGTATTTTTTTTTTTTGTTCTTAGCATATTTGATCTCTAAAGTTAGGCCCTAGAGTGCTAAGGTCCAGGCCATAATTTAACTGTTGGATACATGACCATTCTTAAGTTTCTGGCTCCACAGAAATGTAATCAGTTTGTGACAGGTCTCTACAACAACTTTCTTATCACAAATGTTGTTTTTGAACCATTGTACTGCCCATAAAGTGGAAAATAATGCATTTTCACGCTCTGAAAATGTTTCCTTGACATCCCTTAATATTTTACTCACATAAGTAATAACACAGTTGTCTGAATCATGTTTTTGATATAACACTGCACTGATACCACTGTCAGTGAACCCTTTTTCTAGATAACAATCCTTATTCATTTGTGGGTAAGCAAGACATGGTGCTTGACTCAGTCTAGCTTCTAAAGCTTGCATGGCTTTCTCTTGTCCCCACTATACCCAACACACCCAGGGTTCTGCCTTTTTCAGTAGCCTGTTGAGGGGATTGTCAGTTTCTGCATAGTCCTGGATAAACTATCTTGAGTAGTTACATATTTCAAGGAAGGTGCGTAACTCTTTTCAAGTTTTCTATTTTTTGGACTGCTTCTATTTTGTTGTGCTGAGGGCACAGCCCATGAGGCCCAACGTTATGCCCAAGATAGTTTACTTTATTTCTGAACCACTGTCCCTTCGTTAAAGACAATTTGGTGCCAGCCTCTTTCAGCTAATTTAACACATAGGTTACTTCCACCAGATGGTCTTCAAAACTGTTGCTTCTGGTTAGTATATCATCCACATAAACTAGATTTAATCTACTTTCAGCATCAGGCATGTCTTTATGCAGAACGATTTTAAAATCAGCAGGTTAATTTAATTTTATTGTCTTTTTGCAAAGGTAAAAGCCCATTTGTATTGATCTTTTGGATCTACTTTTAATGTCCAGAATCCATTTGCTATGTCTAGAGTAGTGAACTAGTTTGCACCCTTAACTATGGCCAAACTTTGGTCTAAATATGTCATGGGCCAATGAGATGAAGGTGTCTGTTGGTTTAACTTTCTGTAGACAATAGTGAGCTTCCAGTTTCCTTTAGGTTTTAATATAGGCCAAATGGAGGAATTATAAACACAATTCACTTGTCTTATAATTCTCCGTGCCATCAAGGTATTCATACTATGAGGTGCAAAGTCAGAGGGTACAGAAAAAAGGACAAAATGCCTCTAATTTTTCTTTAATGACTAGCAATAGGTTTGCCATTTTTAACCAGTCTGAGGACCTTTGTTTAATTGATATTGAAAATGAGGCAGTAGAAGTTCAAAATAAAGGTTTGTTAAATACTTCAGTTACTCTAGGATCTTTTCTCACCTCCACTACTTCTCTATTGGATAATCCATCATTGCCTCTTGTTGAACCCCCCTCAGCCCGATTCTAGACTCTGATCATATGCCAGTTATTACTAATACTACTAGTGTTAATCCTGTACTACATAGGCAGGTTTTTTTATTAGGAGATTCTATGGTAAAATACCAAGATAGAGCAATCTGTAATCCTGATAAGGAATATCGAACTGTTTTAAGTTTTCGGGGAACCAACATTTCTGACATTGCAAAGATGTTGTATAACATTCTGGCAGATGGGGGAAAATCCACTTCTGGTTCTCCACATTGGCATGAATTAGGTTTTACACTCTAGTGATATAGAAATTAAAAAGGATTTGGGTGCCCTTTCAAATCTTCTTTTCGAAAGAGGGTGTGAAATAGCTTTTTTTCTGAGGTTTTATCTGTTCCAAGAGCATCCACTGAATATAATAAAATAATTTGTTTCTTTAATAATTGGCCTCATGCCAGATGTATCTCACAAAATCAGACATGTATTACCCATTGGGAAGACTTCCTTGGTAGACCCGATTTATTTTGCAAGGATGGATTACATCTGACTTATAAAGGAAATCAAGTACTGCGTCATCACCTTTTGAAGTACATTAATAATCATTTAAACCGATAGACTAGGGGGACAGTTCACTTCCTTCCCCAAGTGAAACATCTGATGAAATTATTCACACTACCAACTTGAAATGCTTATATTTCAATGCTAGGAGTCTGCAAAATAAACCTGATGATCTGAAAATTGTCCTAGCAGCAGATAATGTTGATGTTGTCTTTATTACTGAGACATGGGGCGATGATCATTCAAGTTGGAATTTCATCCTCCCTGGATTTACATCATATAAGCATAATAGAAGGGAAAAAATAGGTTGTGGTGTTGCTATATTCTTTAATAATTCCTTACAGGTGATTGATATCTCCAATAAAATTAACAAACCAAACAGCATCGTTGAAACACTTTGGATTAAACTATTGACAGATCAGTCTCACTTTATTGTATTGGAAGTTTGTTACCAACCCCCAGGCACTTCTGTTGATTATTTGGATACTATCATAATGGAGGTCAAAGTGGCTAGTTCACTTGATGAAGTCATTCTTACTGGTGACTTCAATTTATCTGATATTAATTGGGATAATATGGTAGCTACAACTAATTTTGGTAAAAAATTAATTAATATATGCAAATAGTGTAATCTTGTGCAAAAGGGTTAGATCACCTACTATGGGTATTAACTTATTAGATCTTGTATTCTTTAGTAAATAATTATTATTAACAATTTATTTGATTTTACCACCTATTGGAAACAGCGATCACAGTTCAATTAGATTTACAATGCCACCTACACCCACCTCTTTTTCTTGTACTACTAAGTTCTATCTCTAAGATAAGGCAGATATTAATAATATAAAAAAAATATCTAAATGCAGTTGACTGGTTGACTATATTTAACAATGTTAGCATAGATGAACATTACAACATATTATTAAATACGATTATTGACTTAAGGAATACATACGTTCCTTTCATAAATAAAATATATTCTAAAAAACCTAAATGCCTAAATGGTTGTCTAGGAAATTAGTTAAATTAATAAAGAAAAAGGATAAATGCTATATAACATCTTCAAAGTGTCATACTCCCTCAAATTGGAACTCCTTTCTGTGTATTCCAAAAAAATTTAAATATAGTATACGAAGATCAGAAAGGAGGTTTGAGATTAATCTGGCTTTAAATGCCAGAAAATACAATAGCAAGTCTTTTTTTTTTCCTTACATCAGTTCTATGAAGAAAACCAATTTTAAAGTTGGCCCCATTCAAGTAAATAAAAAATTAGTTTGCGATCCACTGGAAATGGTCAATTACTTGAACAGCAATTTCTGTAATGTATTTTAAAAAAAATATATTAAAGTCCTGTTGACCTTCCTCAAGGTACTCCTATATCAATCTTCGAATCAGATATCCAAGCTAAATTAATCAAGTCTCAAGGGTAAAATAAGTACTTCCCCTGATGACATTCTCAGTCATCTTTTGCATCTGCTAGCAGACTGCTTAATTACTTCTCTTAAATTATTATTTGAGTATTGCCTTAATTACAACTATGTGCCTGAACTCTGGAAAATTGCTTTTGTAATTCCCATTTATAAAAAAGGTCCTAAAAGTGTATGGGTAAATTATAGACCGATAAGTCTTACCTTATCCATGGGTAAAATTTTGGAAAGCCTAATTAAGGATTTGATAACTACATTGTGCATAAACACTGATACCGAACAACATGGATTTAAAAATGTCAGGAGCTGCTTAACTAATTTGCTGTGTTTTTTATGAACTCTTGAGTCTTCAGCTAGACAATAGACATCCTTATGATGTAGTTTACATAGATTTCACTAAGGTCTTTGATTATCTCCCTTACTGGGCAATTATACAAAAGTTTTCTCTTTCAAACATCAATCCAAAATTAATAGCATGGATAGCAAACTGGCTAGATAATCGCTCACATGTTCTCATAAAAGGACAACTCTCTTGTAAAGGGCATGTCACTAGTGATGTTCCTCAGGGGTCTGTTCTGGGACTTTGTTTGTTTCAGTTTTTCATAGCTGATGTTACACAACAAAATTGCACCAATTCAGTAAAATATGCAGATGATATTAAGATTGGTGGGTCATTGAAAATACCACTCAAATTATTGCTATTCAAAGTGATTTGGACAAATTGTCTAAATGGATAGCTACTTGGGGAATGAAATTAAATCACTCAAAATGCAGAGTAATGCATTTCAGGGTTAAAAATTCAAGGCATACATATATTTTGGATAATTTGATGTTGGCTAGTTCATCGGTAGAAAAGGACTTGGGTGTGTTTATTTCAGATGACGTTCTCCACAATTCCCATTTAAATGAAATCATCCTAAAGGCAAATAGAGTTATCTGGTCTATTAAATGTAATGTTACATCCAGAGATTCTAAAGTTCTGATGTCTCTGTACAGAGCCTATCTTATCCCGCATTTGGATTATTCCTCCCAACTATGGTGTCCCTTTAGGAAACAAGACATTGCGCTATTGGGAATACAGAGGAAGTACACTAAAATGGTGCATGGTCTAAGGGAAGTTCCATATGAACAAAAACTAATCTCATTAGATCTAATGTCCCTATCAATCAGGTGCTTGAGGGGGGATATCCTTCTTATGTACCATATTATAAATGATCCTTATTTAATAACTAATCTTGGTTTTCTCTTGAAGGATTTAACTTATAATATTAGGGGACATCCTTTGCAGTTACAATTGAAGAAGTTTAATTTTCTTCCATGTAAGTTCTTTTATACTGTAAGAATAAACAAGTCAAGGAATTCCTTATCTATTGAAGTAGTTGTCAGTAATTCTAAACTGACATAAAAAATGCATTTAGATGAATACATTCTTTCAGGTGAAATCCATAGTTATTATTAGTAACAGGAGTACATCTCGGGCCTGTGTGGCTCTCTTGCTCTAATCCAATCCTAGTATGAATCCTAGTATGGAACTGTTGTAGTGAACTCATTCACCACCTGACACACTTGAGGGATAGTTTGTCCAGATCTCAAGGCTTCTGATGTCAGTTTTATTAGGTATGGGTCTCCCCCTATTCATGACCAAAGAACTTCATTGCTAGGTCATCATACACACCCAGTCATAAAAGGATGTCTAACCCAAGGCACATGGGAGATCTTGGGCCTTTTACTACCTGCACAGGGTGTTGTATTTTCTTTTGCCCTATCTGGAGGTTCAAAACACAGATGCCCTACACTTTTAAAGCTACTTTTCTGGTTTGGGACATTTTCCAACCACTCCTGCTTCTTTACATATGTTAAACTAGGCCTCTGTCTTTTTAACACTTTGGAAAACAGTTCACTGATTAGACAGTGCTCACAGTCTAAGCATAACACAGAATTAACAGTCTGAAAATTATCTGCTTTGATGGGCACCTTTAATCTGCCTTTCTCTGACTTTATATTACAGAGAAAGGACTCATGATTCAGTGGCAATGTTTCTTTTCCACCATCCTCAGAAGGAGTTGTGTACTTAGAATCCAGTGTCCCTGTGTTAGATATAGGATGGGTCTCCAAGATAATAGGGTTCACTTTATTTGTATAGAAAGTTAGGCCTCTTGCATTAACCTCAGACTTTACCACATCATGTTTTGACAAACAAATCAGATGAGCTCTACTTTTCCATGGAGCCAAATTTTCAGAATTACCAAGTACAAATACATCAGGTATATCAGAATGCACAAAATTCAGTTCAATCATTGCATCATCTTTCTCAAGATAACATGGCTCTGATTGTTTAGCGACCTTAAGATTCTTCCCAAATGGAATAGACCTGTTTACCTGTGACTTCAAGACACCATGAAAGTAGTCAATGATAGGACAAATCCTTTTCAGAAAGTCATTTCCAATCAAGAGATCATCCACAGTTATATTGGTGAAATACAGTACACTAGATGGGTGACTTCCATTTTGACAAATCTTAATGTTAGCCACACTGTACCTAGAGTCTGTTACCCTCCCATAACCTACATCTTTTAAGCTGTCAGAGAGGGTTTTCAGCACCTTTGAGTCACCCACATCATCAGTCAGGTTATCATAGAAGTTCCTGGACATCAGGGTCATGTCTGTTACTGTCCACTAAAGCTTCATGATTCAGACTATGTTCAATGTTCATGTCAAAGCAAAACCTATCTACCCCCCCTTTTAGGGATTAAGTTGCCAAGGTAGAATTTTTTTTTCTTAACTCCTGGCAACACAGCAGGTTCACTGTGACCCAGTACTCTGTTTGCAGCAGTAACTCTGGATACCTCTAGGGAAAGGTCAGAGTCTGAGCTAACATTTTCATTTCCCTTTGGCATGCATTCATTTTCAAATTCCATAGCAGTTTCATTACCAGTGTCAGCAATTGCAAATTAATTTACCTGGGCAGCATTAGAGAGTACAGCAGGCAGTAATCAGTTGGGTTCAAGACTGGTGCTAGTCCCAGCTGCACTTGATGATGCAGGATTTGGCTCAGGGGAATAAAATGCAGAGAGTAACTGTCGAGGTAGGAATAAGTGGTTTTGAAGAAGTGTCTTTAAATCTCCCTCTTGTTTCTCCACTCCTTGTATTTCCCTCCTCATCCTTTCATGTGACCTTTTAGTCCTGTCATCTAGGCTGGGGGATCTGGATCTAGAACTGTTTTGGGGCCTGTAATTGTTTTGACCATGGTCATAATTCTGGAACCACCACCCCTCCATACCACCTCTATAGTCATTATTGTACCTTCTATAATATCCTCTATGACCATGTTTGTATCCTCTCCCATACCTTCAGTCATGCCCTCTACCAGAGTCATAATCTCCATAGGAAGGGCCCTGGTTTTGCTGTGGCTGAGGTTATGGGTATTGCTGAGGGCTTTGGTAAAACAGTGGCTCAGGACCAGGTAGTGGAACCTCAGTGGGGAAAGTTGGGCAAGGTTGGTTGGTTGGACTATTGCTATTGAGTCAGGTACAGCCTTGGGCTGCTTCACAGCTTTTTCTGGTGGAATTTTGTTGCCCTTTTTTCACTTTTTGCCTCCTGTTTTTGGGAGATGATAGCTTACCCCCTTCCACAGCCAAAGTATACCAAAGTAGTTGCTTCAGACACTTGGACTTTACGAGTGCTGCCCCCTCCCTTTTCTGTGTAGGAGATTCCTCACCTCTTCCACAGTCCCAAATGCATTCTGCCTGTCTTATGACCTAATGAACATTTCTGGGCCTCCTTTTATGCTTGACTGCCAACTGTATCCTAGTAAAAGAGGGTAAACCTTGATAATATGCATCTTGGAAGTCATCTGAATCACTGTCTGAAAGATCTTCTGCTCCAAAGTACACATCCTTTAGCTTACAATAGAATTCCCTTGGACTTTGATTAATACCTCATTGCATCTGGTAGGCAGCATGCCTGGCTGCCCCCATTGTGCGATATTTGCCAATCTTCTTTTTCAGAAATGTGTACAGCCTATCTGGTTTATTCCAACTTTCTCTAGGTACTGTATTCTTGACCACTTGGCTTCAGGGTCATTGACAGACCACCTAATTACAAAAGTCTATTTTCCCTCATCAGTTATGGACAATGATTCCAAGTACTCTTCCAATTTATGAATATGCTGTTCAGTACCCCCCTTTTGCAGTTTTAGAATTGTACCTATCTCCTATCAGCTTCAAGGCTTGTGTAACATTCTTTGATTTTAAATACCCCTGCTCCTTTTCAGACACCTTTTTATTTCTTTTGGACCTATCAGGTGACTCATCTTTGGAACCAGAACTTCTTTTCCATTTAGTTTCATGTCTCTTTTTATGCTTATCACGTGATTCTTCTTCTGAAAAGGAATATTCATTTTTGGGGGAGGAATCATCAGCACCTAATTCCTCTGATGCTCTTGTTCTTACCTGATTTTTATTTTTACTCTTGGTATCTTCTTTTTGGGCCTTTAAGTATCTAACTTCTTTTTCTAATTCAAAGATATGTTTTTCCAAAAGGATATACCACTCTTTCCATTGTCTATCCTCATCCAGTTTACCTTGTGAAGCTGCAATTTCAGATCTACCCTTTCTGCCTGTGTATCTGGCTTCTTTAATATTTTCTTTAGTTCTATTGGTGCACCAGTTTCTTTGTCTCTACGTATTTTCTCTTCTTTCACTATTTATTCTTGTTCTGGCTCTTCTACAATGCTAGATTGGGGGTGCATGTAAAGGCCCGAGTCTCTTGCAGGTCCTGCACAGAAAGAATTCCAAAAAGGATGATATCCCTTATTGGTATTTTCTTCCTGCTCATTACTGTGGGGCAGATAATTTCGGAGTTACCAACTTAGGCTTCTTAGGCTTCTTGGTTCAAAGGTCTCCTCCTTGCTTTTGCCTAACATGTATCCCTCCTTGTGTGTCCACTCTTCCTCCTTAATTTCAAGTTGTCCCTTTAACTCTTTATACAGAACCTTTTTTCACTTTTGGCTAAATCCTTAGTGACATGTTCATTAGCATTTATTTTTTCAGCCTTCTCTTTCTCTAAAGCTGAACACCACTCTTTATGATATTCAGTGGTACTTTGTAACACATCAATTTCAGTCTTTAGACGAACCAAGGCACAGTCTTTATCAATTACACTCTCTTTACGTCCCTCTGTTTCTTTAGTAATCATATCTGCCCTATAAATCTACTGCATTCATGAGACTAATCCTGCAGTTGTTCCCTTAGCTGTCTTGTTTCATTAAATAATCTTAGTTTATCATCATGCAGTTTATCAAACAAGTCTGAGTAATTTTGGTTATGTTTTTCTAAACATTCTATTCTTTCATCTTGGCTGCAGCTCTGATGCAAAGGTGTCAATAACTCCATTTTAATAAGAAGCATTGCAATCTCTAGAATCTGCTCCTCTGTATCTGTCCAAACAAAATCTGCAGTTGCAATTATAGCTGTCATGTTTTTGCAACAATAATTACTAAACTCAGCAACAATAATATTAGAATCCTTTCAGACAACAGTTAAATATCAATAACTTCTACATAACAGTTTAAATAACCAAATAACCAAATATTTCTTATGATGCTTCAAAGGTCTTTTCTTTCTTTGCAATAATACTGAGTCAGACAATTACTTCTTTCTGTTTCTCACTTTGTCTATGGGTAACTTTAGCTTTCATTGAGAAGCAAAAGCAGACAAAAAATATGTATGCCATTCTGTAACTTTGCAATTAATTAAATATGTATACATATATATATATATATATATATATATATATATATATGTATCTAAACACATTAGGGTGGACTGCTATACATTAAACAATTATTACCATGGATGAGAAACCCCAAAATGTCAGAACAATAGGCTTCAGTACCAAATTTCTATTACGGGCACTCAGCTAAGCCTTTAGCCTGTATCATACAATTTGCATAAAACCATATAATATAAGACTGCCTCAAACCTTACTTTACAACCTCCAGTATATATGTTCTAGATAAATAGAATAATGTTTCCATCAAACTCCCATGTAATATGTATGTAACCCCTAGGTGGCGCTATCCCAAGGGCTACTACCCCACCTGCTTGTCTAGTTGCAGGTTAAGAGGCCTGGGTACTGAAATGGGTGCCTCCACCCAGAGGACTGGGTTGTTAGTAGCAAGGCTAACCTGGATACAGCCTTCCCGTACACTGTACCCCCCCTTTCCACTCTAGTGGCCTAGACAATATGCAACAAACACCTTCACAGTAGCCTCTATTCTGTATACAAATCCCCACACTGTTTGCACTTACTGCCAGGGCTGGTTCCACCAGTTTGACCCTGGAGACCCCCTATAAAACAAGGTTAGACACAGCAAATAACAACAGTATAGTGCTTTTGGTACACACTGGAACCACAGTCAGATTAAAAGCAAAAAGAGTTAGATCTGATTTATTCAGTGGAATTGAACAAGGGAGGGGTGTAATCAGGTTGAATGATTCTAAAACTGATTTAGTCAGGCAATTATGCATGCACTTTTATTCCCTGCACAGTCACATGCTTTGGGTACCCAGTTGGAAGTAAGGTGGCTAGCCTGGAATGTTGACCCGGGTGGTGCAAATATAGGAATGTCCATGCTGCAAAGGAAGGCAGGTTAGAAAAATTAAATATTATTGTTTTTAAAGCAGGAAAAACAGCAAACAGTCACAGATTCTTGTAGGGCTCCCTCTGTAATTAGCGATGGCAGAATAGAGCGATAACACTGCAACCTTGGTGGGACTCGAGCCTGAAACTACTTGGCCTCTACCCAGATTAATTTTTCACCACAAAATAGGCAGGTCTTAAAGAGATATGCATGGAGGCTAACAGGTCACTCACATACAAACACTTTTAAATCGTTAGGACACAGAACACCAGCCTGGCAGTGGGCATTTAGGCAAGCCCAAGGAAGACTTTTGGGAACCCCCATTTATGGGTGGGGATACACCCTTCCCTGCCTGGAAACAACTTGGTGTCTGCATCAAGTTTATACTAAAATAACATGGAAAAAGATTATATATACTATAAGTTATATATGTGAAATTACTACACAATACCGTATAATGATTGATACATCAGTACAATGTAAACTTATGGCATTACTATACTCTTCATGTAATAGTTTTTTGCACTTTGAATAACATAGATGGGGGCCCATCCCTATCTGCTAACTTAGGGCTAGATGGGGCAGGGGCACCATGTTTGGAGGGAAGGACAATTAACTTAGAAGTAGCAGCCAGGCTCAGTTTGGGCAGTGAGCTCTTGGAGATGTAAACACCCTTGTGGACAACGTTGAGAAGTAAATCCACAGGCCTCCCAAGGGAGTCATAGCTAAAGAGCATCACTGGGGAGATCAAGTGACGCAGAGTGCTGAGTAGAAGCTCCTCCGTTAAGCTCCTGCCTCCCGATTATTAAATCATCTTTTTTTACCCACTTAATTTTCTCTACTTCCTCTGCTTTCGAATTCTTCTACTGTCTAAATGTCTTGTGAGCCTGTTTTGAGTGCTAGATTGGTGGATGGAGGCTTATATGAAGAAAGCCTCACAGAAACACCCCCCCCCCACTACTCCTGAAAAGGCCCCAAAGAAATCCCGGGCCTCGAGTGGGCCACATAAACCTGATTCTATGAGTCAAGTTGGGGAACAAGAACCTTTAATGCTTAATAGGTTTTTAGAAGAGTTTAAACCTTTTCATGAAGAGATGAAAGAAATGGTGATCGACCTAAATACTCTCTCTAGAAAACTGGATGAAGTCTCATTAACGGCTTCTGATAATACAGCTCGAATAGTCTCGATGGAGAGGAAGCTGGAGAGTCTGGATCCTGAATTGGTGTCTACGCGACAGAAGCTGTCTCATCTCAAGGCTAAACTCGAAGATTTGGAGGGCCGTAGCCCGCAGAAATAATGTCGTGATACTAGGGCAACCAGAGGGAGAAGAGGGTCAACATGCTGTAGCATTCACACAGAAGCTGGTGGAATGGGTTGCTGGTCCCTCTCCCTTCGGCCCAGTATACATTATAGAGTGAGCTCATGGGTCTCTGCGACCAAAGCCTTCTCTGGATGCTCCCCCCATCCTATTATTTGTCATTTTTTGAATTACCTGGAAAAGCAACATTTCTTGCAGAAAGTGAGAGCTTTACGAGAGGGTCATTGGGAGAATATAAAGCTGAGAATTGCACAAGATTTCCCTGGATCGGTTCTTCTGAAGTGGAAAGCGTTTCATCCCATCGTATCTAAGATCACTGCAGCAGGTCTGAAATTTAGGATGGGATACCCGGCCAGGTTACAAGTCTCTGTAAATGGATCCTGGTTTAATTATGATGATCCCAAAGTTGCCCTGTCAAGTCTTAAATCCATGCTGTCGGACTTGTTCGTGTGTTGAGGAGCTGCTGGGAGTCGTCTATTGGAACTGTTATTTTTCTCTTTCTCTGAGGAGATAATTTCAGCGAGCTGTATTTGGATGTTTCCGTTCTCTCATCTGGACTGGGCTGTTTAGTGCATGGCCTACCTGCTAACAACCTCTATAGCCCTAACTTCCTAATGTTAACTTCTGCTCAGGTCAAAGACTTTTTGGGACTCGGGTTGGCCTAATTAGGAATATAGCTTTAGATTCCACTGTATCTAGCTTTGTGGGTTGCATACAGAGGGACAGTTTGGGTTGTTGTTTCTAGGACTAGTGTTCACATTACAGTTTGCTGGAAATTAGAGCTGTCTTGGGCTTTCTCTGTTATTCATATTTAACCTGTCAATATCGGGTAATGGTCACAAGAAGGCGTATCATGCATAAGTACTGCACACCCATGTGGTTCTTAATTCGAGAAGTATCTGTCCCAGTCTTTTCACCATTTCAACTTTTTTCAAGGGGAATTCTCAGAATTAAGGGTTGGTAGTCTAAGGGAAGACTTGTTTTTTCAGTTTTCTTTCTTTAGGGTTCTCAATCTCAATAGATTTCTCAATCTCTGCTCTCAGTTTGAGGATGTGGCTATTCGCCTCCATTAGTTTCTTGATCTGGTTCTGGTTTTTGTAAAGATCTTTCTTGGGGCAAGGTAACCCCTAATATTCATTCAGGTTTTCGAGGTTGCCTGGCACACGTATATGAGTTTGGCAGTTCACTCTTTTGTTTCTTCTATTATTAGGTTAATATTCACGCGTCTGCATGCATTGGAAGCCCAAGACCACTCTCTAGTTGTTTGGGGTTAGCTAATACCGTTTGCAATTTAAACATTTACCTCGGGATATAAGTGGACTGTCATTGGCAGAGGTGCATTATCGGGAGGCAGGAGATGGAGGAAAAGACCCAGTACTGTGCTAAACGTTGCTTGTGGAAGTGTGGGGGGTTGGGTGGTGGGCTTGGGGCTTTGTTAGGGGGAATGGGGATTGTTGGGGAGATGGGAATGGGTTAATTGTGGGGGGGTTGGGGTGGAGGGAGGGCTTTACAGCAGCAACTCTTGGAGTATGGTTGCATGTATTATGTATCCTCAGTGCAGGGCTGAACTTATTAAGTTCAATAATTACTATTAGTTGGCCAAGGAGGTGACTTTTGCTACTTGGAATGTTAAGAGGATCAGGAAAAAACCCAAACAATATCAGGTTCTCAAACATTTAAACCTATTACGTTCTCAGATAACTTTCCTACAGGAATCCCATTTATTAGAAGCGTAAGCTTTACAGTTAAGGAGGCAACAGGTGGGGCTGGTTTATGATGCTCTGGGTTCCACTAATAGTTGTGGGGTCATGCTTATTATTAATAGGGGTATTCCCTTTGTCTCTACACAGGTTATTAAAGACCCCAAGGGCAGGTTTATCCTAGTTAAAGGCACTCTCTGGTAAGTTCCACTTTTACTTGGTAGCATATATGGCCCTAATACGGATGATCCAGGGTGTTTTATGAGACTCATAAATATTATCCTGCTAATGCTTCCCATTAGGATTATTTTGGGGGGCGACTTTAATCAAGTTATAGATTCCAATCTCAACAGGTCAGGTAGTGGACTGAGAGTGGTCTCTCCGGGACAGAGGGCTTTTAGGGACTTAATGGATCAGTGCGGGCTCTGTGATGTCTGGCACATCCTAAATCCTGATACTAGGGAGTTCACTTTCAGGTCCATGGTGCACGGCTCACAGTCCCGCATTGATTATAAACTTATTTCTCAGGATCTCCTACCAGGGGTCAAGACCTCCTCAATTCAACCTGGCCCTGTCTCTGATCATTCACTGGTGTTATGCAAAGTGGCATTCCTTAATTTACCAAACAGGGAAACTAGATGGAAGCTTAATAAACAACTGCTTAAAGATTCCAAGTATTGCAAGCTCATGAGGGAGCAAATTGAGTTCTTTTTCATATTCAACCCTTTAGACTGTGCAAAACCGGATATTTTGTGGGGGGGGGCCTTTAAGGCTTACATGAGAGGGATCCTCATTAGGATGGTGGTGAGTAGGAAAAAGGCAAAGGAGAAGGAACTATTATCATTATTGTCCCAAATTTGGTCACTTGAAATTAATATTTTGGCTAGTGCCCCAGATGAAGACAAGAGGAAGCTTTTAGTGCTGAGAGACAGATATCTAGAGTTACTTTGGGAAAAAGCAGAATTAACTATTATTCGTACAAAAGCTAGTTACATGGATCAGGGAGAGAAGGCGGGGCACCTATTGGCACTGCGTATTAAGCAACAAGAATCTGTGAGATTCATCCCTCCAATTAGGGCAGTAGCCGATGGGTCTCTGAAAATATCTCCTACCGAGATAGTACAAGAATTTGCCCTATACTACGAAACACTGTACAGTGATATGGAGTATCCTCCCTGTCCTGGGAGTATGGAGAAATATCTGAGGGACTCCCATTTACCTTCCCTTTCAGAACAACACAAGGGTTTTTTGGTCACCCCATATCACAGGAGGAAATTGCTGAGGTTATTAGTGGATTACCCTCAGATAAAGTCCCAGGCCCTGATGGATTCTCCTCCCTATTTTACAAAGTGTTTCGGGATCTTCTACTACCAGTACTTAATTGCCTATTCCAATATATTTTAACCGGGGCAGAGGTAGACCCTCATCTCTTTGAGGCTTTGATTGTACTTTTCCTTAAACCAGATAAGGACCTTGAGTTTCTCCAAAGCTACAGACCTATATCTCTTCTAAACCAAGATATAAAAATTATTTCAAAGATTCTAGCCAATAGGTTAACTGTAGTTCTCCCCAAGTTAATAGGTACAAACCAGGTAGGATTTATGAAAGGGTGCTCATCATCAGATCATCTGCGTACCTTATCTCATGTCTCCTCGGCTACCAGGGATGCAGAGTTCCCTGCAGGTCTGGTTTCCCTGGATGCCAAGAAGGTGTTTGATCATGTGAATTGGAATTTTTTGTTCAGAGTTTTGGAAGCTTTTTAATTTCCTCCTGTATTTATATCCTGGATTGCTACATTATATAAAACTCCTACAGCAAGGATTTCTAGGAATGAGGCTTTCTCCAAATCCTTTCCACTCCATTCAGGGACTAGACAGGGTTGCCCTATATCTCCTCTGTTATTTAATTTATATCTGGAACCTCTCATCCAAAATATTCTCAATAATGCCTCTATACAAGGCATTTGGGTTGGGCATCATGAAACCAAAGTCACAGCATATGCAGATGACTTGTTGGTACATTTATCCCATCCGGTATCTTCTGTACTGGCTTTACTGAATGAAATAGCAAGATTTAGTGACCTGTCCAATTACAAACTGAATGCCAGTAAATTCTCATTCTTTCCATTCAACCATCAAGTATTCAAGAATGATGTTAGTCCCTTAGATTTATGCTGGACTCCCAGGTCATTTAAATACTTGGGCATTAAAATATCCCGTAACCCCCTAACATGGTTTAAGGAACATTTTGAATCCCTCTCACAGCTAATAATCCACGACCTTGATAGGTGGTCCAAACTTCCCATATCATTATGGGGCTGGATCAACATAATTAGGATGAATATATTCCCTAGAATTTTTTATCCTTTATCTCTTCTCAATACTTTTATCCCATTACTCTGGATTAAAAAGTTACATGGCATATTTACTAGATTTATTTGTGCTGATAAATATCCTCGTTTGGCCTATTACAAATTGGCTGCTCCAAAACTTGAGGGGGGTTTGCGGATTCCCCATCTGGCTATATACTGTTGGGCCAGACATTCAGCAAAATGTTTGAGATGGATATCTCCCGGCCCAGAAAAAGAACAGCCGATTTGGCTTAGGATTGAATTGGATGTAATTAGGTCTAAGAATCTGGACCCCCTAACCTTATTTTATCTTAAAATCTCCCAGGTGCGTATGGTTGAAGAATGTCCCACAGTAGTTACCTCACTAAGGGTATATGCACAATTATGTTCATTTTTGCATTATACCCCTCAGTTGGACTTAGCTCAGTCTATTTGGAATTCCCAATCTTTCACTATTAACTAGAAGCAGATTTCCCGTAAATGACTGTCCCAATTGGGAGATGGGAAACTACTATCTTTAGTGGATGAAGGGGGGCAGTGGCTGTCCATAAGAGATATTATTAAGAAATTTCTTATTCCGGTTCCCTCTCATTTCAAAGTTATGCAGTTAAGGCACTTACTCACAATAGTTTTTGGTAATACCCCCCCCAGACTGTCCCAGCCCTGATACCTGAGGTTTCTTCACTTATTGGATCTTCAGGTGTTATATCTAAATTATATCAGGTTCTGTTTCACAAAAGATATGGAGACTCTTTCGGACCCACAAGATTCTGGAACTCTATTCTTCCTCAGTATCATCTGGATTGGCAATCCCTCTGGAGATCCTGCCATAAATATGTTTCTCAAGACAGACTGCATCTCATGCAATATCATATATTACATAACATGTATTGCACTCCGGTAAAATTAAAGAAATGGGGTCTCTTGAACTCCAATATATGTATTAAGTGTTTGCTGGAAGAAGGAACACTTCTACACATGTTCTAGTCCTGTCCCAAAATTTCCCTATTATGGGATTCAATCAAGACTTCCCTGGATCCTTTACTGGGCCTTCTGGAGCATTTTACACCTGATATATGCCTTTTAGGGGACCTGGCTTCTGTCAGAGTTAAAGTAAGAAAATGTTATATTTCTATGATTGCCTTATCTGTCAAGAAGCTCATTTTACATCACTGGAAAGACAAGTCCACCCCAACCTTTCAAGAATGGGTGTACGAAATTCTTGCCAACCTCCAAACAGAAAAAGCGATTGCCAATCTTCACAACAGATTGGCAGTATATACCAAAATATGGGATCCCCTTCACTCCTTAATTTCATTGGCTCAGTCATAATCATATCACATTCTAAAATGCCCTACAGGTTCTTAGGAAAGAGCTAAGTACTTAGGGGATTCATGGATTAGTTGCTGCTGTAAGGGAGGAGGGAGGATGGGAAGGTTGCAGTTAGTTGTTCATACATGGCTGTATTGCATCTCATTCTCAATGTAACTGCCTTTTATTATAGAAAATGTATTAATAAAGTTTGAATTGGAAAAAAAAAGAGCATCACTGGCTTGACAACTCGTCCAGATTTTCTGGGTGGAACAGACAAGAGCTCTGGGCGGTCAACACTGGCATTGGTTTCTTCTCCTTTAGTGAGGGGTGCTTCTGCACTTGTTGGAATGTCCAGGTTGGGAGCATTGTCAGCTCCTTGCTATGTAGACTCTATTTCCACAATACTTCACTCATTATTATCTTCTGAAGGGGGCCCAGGCTGCTTATCCTGAAGGAACTCTGGGATCATTGAATTTTTTGGCACTGAAAGGGTGCTGTCAACACTTTCATACTATTCTGCAAGTTCTGGTATGTCACCAGGGAGATTTACCATATCAGATTCCCCCTCTGGTAATTTAAAGAGTTCTACTAGACACAAAGATTCTACCACTTCAGATGCAATACTCTGCACTTCACTTTCAGGGAGCATTGGCTCCAGGAAAGAAGCTGGAGGGTTAGGCAGTCCTGAGGGTCCAGCTTCATCCCCATGATTATACATAGGGTTACCTCCAAACGGTTGACTCAGTTCATAAGAAGGGATATAAACATTGTCACACTCACTATCATCAGAGGTGGACTGACAGTCACTATCATTCTGTGACTGCCTGGGGAAAGGCCTTGAATTGGTAACAACTGGGAGAGGTTGACTCTGTCTCTTTTTAGCAGCATTATGAGTCACTGGCCCAGGAGAGGCAATGTCGGATGGTTCAGCATCAATGATCACTTGGCTAACAGGCAGTAGGTGGTTTCTATGCATGGTCTTGACAGCTTTAGAGTCATTCTCAGGGTGCACTTTGTACACAGGTAAATCATTCAAATTGCTGACTATTACATGTGGAAGATTATGCCGCCTGTCAGCAATTTTATGCTTGTGATGCAGTCCCAAGTTATGTAATAGCACTCTATACCCAGGCAACAACTCTTGTGCTTTCACCTGTCGATCATATCTCACTTTGTTAGCCAGGTTTCATTTGGCAGCCACTGTTTGAACCAGTTGGTATGCATGGTTCAGTTGAGATTTCAGTTTCTGTACATATTGTAAATAGTTCTCAGCTCTGACCCAAAGACTCCAAAGCAGACATCCACAGGCAACCGGGCTTCCCTTCCGATCATGAGACGATAGGGAGAAAACTCAATAGTATCACTTTTGGTGCAATTGTTAGCATCTACCAAGGTGCCAATCTGTTGGCTCCATTTGGACTTGTCTTTGGGGTGAAGAGTGCCCAACATATCCAGCAGCGTCCTGTTGAAACATTCACGCTGGTGGTCCCCTGTGGGTGGTAAGAAGTGGTTCTGGACTTTCGCACCCCCCACAGGAAGAGCATTTCTTTGATTAGTCTACTTTCAAAGTTTCTTTCTTGGTCAGAATGGATACTTTAGGGTGCACCATAGTGGACAAAGAACTTTTCTACCAGCACCTTGGCCACAATAGAGGCCTTTTGATCCTTGATCAGGAAAGCTTGTACTTATCGGGTAAAATGATCGGTTACTACCAGTACATTGCCAATGTTCTTTTGATCGGGCTCCAGACATAGGAAGTCTATGCAAATCAGATCCATGGGGGTGCTGGTAGTTATGCTGACAAGTGGGACAGCTTTCTGGGGCAAAGCTTTCTGTTAAAGGCAGTGACTGCAAGTTTTGATATGATGCTCAACATCTGCCCCCATTTTCAGCCAATAGAATCAGGAATGTACTAAGTCAAGAGTCCGGTCAATACCAATGTGCCCCATGTGATTGTGTAAGGACCTCAGTAACAGCTGCTTGAAGGCTGTGGGTAGTACCAATTGCTGCTTGTCCAACTGACTTTGCTGATCTACTATCTCTTGATAGAGTAACTGGCCTCGCAACTTTAGTCGGAGGGCCTTCTTTGAGTAATAATGCAGTCCTTAAATTGGTAGAATGTAGTTTAGACACATCTTTCCCCACATGAAGGGCATCAAGCATGGGCTAGATCATAAAGTCTTGGGATTGATCCCTCTGAATGCTGTCGCTATCAAACTGGGGCAAGGCACTGAGGTCCAGTGTAGAAAAATGACATTAGGCTGCAGGTATGCAGATATCAGGGGGCCCCAAACAATCCACCAGACAGTCTACTGTATATGCGATGGCTGCTCATCTTTGTCAAACTTTTGGCACAATGTTTTAATAGAATGTTCTGACAGTCTCACCCAATTGTCTTGAGGGCTTGGTCACCATGAAAGAGCATCAGCATCAAAATGGTTCAGTCCAGGGTGGTATTCAACCACCTAATCATAAGTTGACAGAGCAGAAAGCCACAGGTGGCCAGTGGCGTCCAACCTTGCAGAGTTCTGCACATACGTTAGAGGGTTGTTATCAGTTCTTACGAATATTTTGGCCCCATAGAGGTACTTGTGAAACTGGTTGACTATGGCCCTCTTTAGAGCGAGAAATTCCAACTTGTGGACAGGATAGTTTTGTTCAGATGGTGTCAAACTTCTTCTGGTGAAGGCCACAGGTCTCAGGCCATCTTCATGATCTTGATACGACATGGCTCAGAGTCCCTTCAGGCTGGCATCTGTATGCAGGACCTAAGGCTTGGTAGGGTCAGCAAAATCAAGTACTGGGGCATGAGTAAGCTGATAGATGATCTCGAAGAATGCCGTCTCACACTCAGGGGTCCAATGGGCTCCAAATGGTTGACCTGTTTGGAAATACACCTTTTCTTCTTCCTTGAAGGAGCCCTTTTTATACCTCTGATTGGTAGGAGGATAACGTTAAGTGAGATTTAGAAGTGGCCAGATTACTTTTGAATAGTCTCTAATGAACTGCCGATAATAGACATAGAACCCCAAAAAATGCTGTAGTTCTTTTAAGTTAGTTGGTTGGAGCCAGCTGGTCAGGAAGTCTACTTTGCTGGGGTCTGTCTGTATTCCCTCGGCTGACACTATGTATCCCACATCTTTTACAGATGTTTTGAAAAACTGACACTTGTCTATAGACAGTCTGAGGCCAAATTCTTCCAGGAGGTCAAGAACTTTGAAAAATCTGGTTTCATGCTCTTTAAGGGTGTGTCCAAAGACAATTACATCATCCAAGTATACTAGACATTCTAGTAAATTCATGTCCTCTACTGCATGCTCCATCAACCTCTGGAAAGTAGCAGGGGCACCCAAAATCCCCTGAGGCATCCTCAGAAATTCATAGAACCCCAAGGGACAAATGAAAGCTGTTTTATCATGGTTCTCCATGGCCATCGGGATTTGATAATACCTGCTTTGCAGATCAAGTACGGAAAACCACTGACTCCCATTCAGGCAATCTATGGCATCCCGTATGTGGGGTATGGTGTATTGATCTGGTACAGTTTGTCAGTTTAAGGTTTGATAGTCTACGCACATCCTCATTCACCCATTTTGTGCATGACTAAGATGGGAGACGCATAGGGACTTCTTGACTCTTGAATAATGCCAGCAGATAGCATCTTCCGTAGGTACCCCCAAACATCATCTCTATCAGCTGGTGCAAGGTGGAGGGACAACTGTCTAAAAGGGTATACCATTGCCACAGCCACTCCTCAATGGCAAAGACCATCACAGAGACAAGATTTGGGCAAATTCCGCATGTCTCTGTGATGGCCTACACAGCCAGGGGATTGCCTTGCAGGGTGTTTCACCCCCCCCCCGGTCCAACTCCAACTTGGAGTTGGAATCCTAGAGACCAGGGTTGTGGGGGTGGAGCCCCCCACATGAAAAGGTTGGGGGCATGCAGCCCCCCGAGGGATACACAGAGGCATCCCCACCACCACATTGCCAACACTCGGCAATGCGGCTGTCGCTGTTGGGGATGTCTCCATGTCCGCTGTCTCTGCAGCATGGTAAAACCATCTAAAAGGTCTGTCATCATGAAGCCTGATAGTATGCTCAGCACCATGAATGCACCCCACATCCCATTCCTTTAGGAAAAACACTTAGCCCCTCTGTGCAAGTTTCTTCCTGACTCGAGTCTTCCATTCAGCAGACAATAGGGAATCACCAAAGTCGAATAGGTCTGGGGTCACCTCCCCCTTTTCACCAGAATATTTGTTGCTGGGCAGTATTACAGTGTCCACACAGTGTACCATAGCTAATGTGCACCCCCTGTTCACTCGAATTTTTGATCAGACACATTCTGGATTTGGACCATCACTTGCCATGCATAGGCATGGACATGGGCAGATAAGATACTCGGTTTAACCAATAACTCCTCTGGCAACTTCACTTCACCAGGTGCATCCAGCATCAATATTTTATTTTTCATGTCCTTTCTGAGGTGAACTTCTCCATGAATGGTGTGCTGAGCATTGGGTGGTAGTACCAGAGAATCGGGATCTTTCTTCCACACTATTCCCACCAGCTCATCTTTGTCTGCTTCTGTAGTCTGTTTTTGAAAGTCATAGGCTCTCTTTATGAAGGCTGGAATACTCAGGGCCCACCCAGTCTACTGCCCTTGTTTCTCTTGGCAGAGCTGTGCTAGTCTTCCAAACATGTCGGCATTGGTTCCAATAAGCAAGGGAACCCCATCATACAATCCCATAGGAAGGCACACCAGAGCTAGTGTCTACACGTGTTCATCTACACCAGTTACAGCTACAGGAAAAGACATCCAGAGCCAGACACATTCTAGGTAGGGATATGACTTGTCTCTCAGGCCCCACACATGTAGGCCTTTCAGAGATTGTAATGACACATCAGATAAGTGTTTGTCATACGAGTCCTGAAATATAATGGTCATTTGCTACCCACTGTTGAGCACAGCCCGAGTATGGATAGCATTGACAGTCACAGTAGTCTCCATCAAAGTGCTCACTATTTTGGACCAGTCTGGAAGGACAGTAGCAGGGGCCTGGACAGATGACTTGGCCACAAAGAAGTTTGAATTATGATTTTCTGAACCTTCACTGCAGTCGTAGCTGCCACCCCTCAGCCACTGTTTTGCTTTCCAAAACTCCTCTTGAAATCTGTATACAACTTTATCTAGGTCCTTCGGGGACCAGCATTTTCTCTTCATAGGCCCATCCTTCCCACAATTATGACAAAACATGCTTTCGGGGGTCTGACATGGCTGGCACATCACATTGGTAGCTTGTCTCCATTCACAGCTAGGAGGTTGGGGTGGGTATATAGTTTGTGCAGGAGCTGGGGTACCAACAACAGGTAATCTGGGCTCGCACTCCAACTGGGGTGTTAAAGGCAGTGGGAGACATCTCAACAATTCTCTTATTGCCAACATTAGTTCCTTTGTTTCAATTTTCTGACTGCTATCTGCAGGGGATGCCAAAGTGTGCACCCCCACCCCCATAGTGGATGCAATCTGAGAGGGACTAGGTTCATTAGTGTCTTTGAAAAGGGGCTGGGCTGGGGGAGGAGGACAGCTTTCATTTCTCTGAACTCTTGCAGTAGCTTAGCACACTGTGAAGTATCCCCAGCAGCCTCTGATTCCAAGGGCTTCCCCTGCGCTGAGACTACTCTGGCTGTACCTGCGCTGAAACGTCCATCTCCTTCCTCACCTTCAGCCTCCCTGAGTTCTTTCATCAGGTCACAATAGACAGGGGGACTACCCTTCCTATCCTGGAGCCTTAACTGAAAGATTAGCAATTTAGAATATTTGGCATATTGCAGTATGTGGTCCAACCTCACATGGTTCAAGTCGCTAGCTGGTACCCCACCCTTTCGGTAAGCTCTCTGTAGGGCCCTCTCCAGATGAGTGTCATATGTGGATAAACATCCCCCCTTCCACTGTTTAGTGCCTTTGAGTTTCACCATCAAAGTCTCCCCAGACTCAATGCTGTCAAATAGGCCTTCAAGGGCAGATGGATAACTTTGAGCAGGTGCATCAGGATTGGTGGGCCTCAGGAACCTAATTGCTTCCAAGACTGGACCCCTCAAGCTTTCCATAATCCTTTTTTGCTTCTTGGCCTCTGCACACTGCCACTCAGGTACCAAGGGGGCAACATAGTCAATCCAAGTCTCCCAGTCATCCTCTCCTGTGGGGTGGGAAGGGTACCTGAGAACATCCTTAATTTCTTAAAGTCCTCTACAGTCTTTCCCTCCTCTAGCAACAGTTTCATAATCTTTTCCTCAAGGGTTTCAGATAATGGTGGGGGCTCATTCTGCCAGGATCTTTGCTGTCCTTAGTTATTACCCTTCAAGCAATTGGGGACCCTTCAGGGATAACAGTCATTGGCACCTTAGTGCCATCCAAAGTGCCACTACACTCTACTAAGGCCATGAGGGTATGGGCTGTTAAATCAGCCTGTCAACCCACCACCACAGTGTTTTTCAAACCTTTGACTTTGGTGAGGACCCCTTCTACTGTGTCCTTACTAATACTCAAGGGAATATCTAGTATAAGCACAGCATGATGGGGGTCAACCTCCTGCCCCGTACACCACCCTACCAACTGGTGCACAGTGACTTCTACTGGTGTGGCCATATTCTAGCAACAATGATTCTGTCTGACCACTAGGGAGTGCTAATCTCAGTGGTGCCTCCAAGATGCAACCGATAGGTGGCACTATCCCAAGGGTTATTACCCCTGCCTGCTTGGCTAGTTGCAGGTTATGGGGCCTGGGTACTGAAACGGGTGCCTTCACCTGGAGGACAGGGTTGTTATTAGCAAGGCTAATCTGGGTACAGCTCTCCAGGGCACTGTAACCCCCCCCCTTTCCCCTCTAGTGGCCTAGACAATATCCAGCACACACTTTCACAGTAGCCCCATTCAGCAAACAAATCCCCACACTGTTTACACTATCCACCAGGACTGGTTCCATCAGTTCAACCCTGGAGACCCCTTGCAAAATAAGGTTAGGCACAGCAAATAACAACAGTACAGTGCTTTTGGTACACACTGGAACCACAGTCAGATTAAATGCAAAAAGAGTTAGATCTGATTTATTCAGGGGAATTGAACAAGGTAGGGGCATAATCAGGTTGAATGAATCTAAAACTGATCTAGTCAGGCAATCATGCATGCACTTTTGGTCCCTGCACAGTCACATCTCTGGGTACCCAGTTGGAAGTAAGGTGGGCTAGCCTGGAATGTTGCCTGGGTGGTGCAAACATAGAAATGTCCATGATACAAAGGAAGGCAGTTTAGACAAACTGCAATATTATTATTATTACAGCAGATAAACAGCAAACAGTCACAGATCCTTTTAGGGCTCCCTCTGCGCAATTAGCATTGGCAGAATGGAGCAATAACACTGTAACCCGGGTGGGACTTGAGCCAGAAACTACTCAGCCCCTACCCAGATTAATTTTTCACCACAAAATAGGCAGCACTTAAAGAGACTGGCACGGAGGCTAACAGGTCACTCACATGCAAACAATTTTAAATCGTTAGGATACAGAACACCAGCCTGGCAGTGGGCATTTAGGCATGCCCAATGAAGACTTTTGGGAACCCCCATTTATGGGGGGGGGTACCTGTAGGAAAAATAGATTTAATTTGTCCCTGTGCAATCCAACTAATTACTAATAATTTTTGCATAGGTAAAACATTGTAAACAAAGTGAAAAGAAGCATAAATACAAAATAACAAAGGTTTCATAAAACAAAGAAAAGAAACAAAACCAAAACAAAACAGATTGCAGTTTTGGTAACTTTGACAAACAGTAAAATTGTTCTTGATAAAGATTTCAAATAGCTTTGTGTTATTAGTATTTCAAAACTTCTCCTGGTTCCTTATTCAAAATACCTTTTCTTTGACAAAAATGTTTATATCATTACTTAAATTCAAACTTTTCTATATACCCACTTTAGTATTTTAAGGAATTATTTTCCTCATGCAACCTCCTAGCTAAGTTCAATTAGAATATTATAAAAATTAATTAAAGTAATACTCAGATATCTGGTTAGTCTAGTTTCTTCCTTAATTTCAGAATGTTGATGAGAATCCTTCTCCCTGATAACACATTTTTTTAGTGGTTGGATCCTGCTGCTGTTACTGCTTTTTCCTTCTCTGTCCACACTTGAACCCTAGACTTTGGACCCATCTGTTGTCAACACAGCAATGCAAACTTGCTTCTTGACTGATGGACATCAATAGGCAGTCTCTGTCCTGGTTCTGATTTTGGCAGGAATTTCAAAGCAAAATTGTACTTACTGTAATCAGCAAAAATGTCCATTTCACAGGCAAAGATCATCACTGCACAAAGATTTAGAAGCATCTGCCAGCCCCTTTTAGGACCTTGCTTTTATTACCTCTGGTTCAGAGCATCACCCTGATATAATTTCTTGCAAATTTTATCAACTTTGATTGGTTCATGCAAATGATGTACAAGTGGCTATCCTCTTGCTTTTAGGACAACCCCTTTGTTCAGAGATCAGTCTGTAAGCTTTAAATTCATTTTTATTATAACTTTGAATGCGACATGATATAGCCATCTCCATGCAAACATTTCTGAATTCAGCTCATTAAATGCAGTCTTTTGAGATGTCTCCCATGTCTAAGACAAATATTTCCTCAGATAAGTTACTAATTATTATAACTTCAGTTCTCAGCCAAATATTTCAAAAAGAGTTTAAGAGCTGACATTTCATGTTCTAGGCTCCAAAATTAGGCAGGTTCTCTCTCACATCATAGGTTAAGAAAGTCATTAAAAGCATGGAATTCTATTCTAGGCACATGGGTCTTTGCTCTTCCAAGAAAATACATTCATCAAGCTGACAACTTATTTCAAACTTCTTTAAGATGGCTTATTTCTGTCTAGTAACAAGGTGCACACACCAAAATTATGTCTTTGAACTTGTCATGATACCATCTTCCACCGATTACTTTAATGATTATTGTCCCAGGATATCCTTAGGGATAATTCTCATCCCCATCAGCTGCATTTACACAATTTGGCCAGTTGAGAACTCAAAATGTACTTTATTCACTGTGTAAGTTTCATGCTGGCAGCATTCAAGACAGTCTTGCAAGAAACAAAAGTCTTTCTTTTATATTGAAACATATAGCAGTTTAACGTCAGGTCCTTGGTGGTGCCAGCTTCAGGCTGATACAGAGGACCAGATGGAATGTGTCAAATGTCAAGTTCTCACGTTAACTATATCTTGGCTGGAGCCAAACCAAAACTTAAGTCTGTAGAAGCTCTTCACTGGGTCAAAAAGGTCAGAAGAGACTAAAGCAGATTAATATGTATACTCTTGAGGAAAGAAGGGAGAGGGGGAACATGATAGAAACTTTCAAGTATCTCAAGGGAATTAACAACGTACAAGAGGGAAGCATCTTTCGGAAGAAGAGATATGCAAGAACAAGGTAGCACAATTTGAAGATAGAGGGGGGATGGCTCAGAGGTAATGATAGAAAGTATTTTTTCACAGAGAGGGTTGTGGATGCATGGAACAACCTTCCTGAGGAGGATGTAGAGTAAGGAACAGTGGGGGAATTCAAGAATGCATGGAACAGTCATAAGGCAATTCTGTTGGGGGTTAGCAGGAAATAAGCTATTGATTAACTAGAATCTGCAGCTATCAATCATGTAGGGAAATGGGCAGACTAGGTGGGCCAAGCGGTCCTTATCTGCTGTCAAATTCTATGTTTCTATGTTAGTTTTAAAACTTCAAAGTAGACCATTTTTTTCTCAACTTTGAAAACCACTCATTAGCAGAAGTTCTTTTTTTTTCCCCTCTTTTGGACAGTTCTTGCAGGCAAGCCCTTCTTGCTTAAAAAACTCAGATAGGAATTTAAACCAGTTGTCTAGTATTACACCCCAACTACCTTAATTAATAATTAAGCATTTATAAAGAATAAAAAATAATAATTATAAAATAATGCAAAATAATAAAATGACAAAAAAAAATTCACAGCTGAGTTTTTGTTCCCACAACACCAGTCTTTGCAGGAGGGTGGACAGTGTAGAGGGAGTCAGGGACATCTGACCACTGACCATAGGCTTCTGTGCTCTATCATGAGCTGGCGTAATCCTCTTCCCCCTCAAGACAGTTGAAGGACAATAGTGAGAGTACCGCTTCTTTCTTGTATTGTTGACGGCTGCTAATGGTTCTAGAGGACCACAGTGGGAATATGTTTTCCTCATTTATTCATTGAAATCTTGTTTTTTGGGTATGGGAGCTGTGGTGAGAGTGCCTAGCACATTACCATGCCCTTCCCTTGATATCCCATTACAGCTGTAGGCAAGTTCTCCCTCTTCACTGTTTTCTTTTTCTTTAATCCATTGGGTTTTCTGCCAGCAACTGATTGACTGGCACCTCGGCCACTTAGCCTCTCAGCTCGACTGTAGAAATAAGGCCTCAGCCCCGGATTCTTCATGTTCTGACTCAGCTAAAGTGGAAGCTATGTTCTCCCACCTTCTGAAGGAAATAGCAGATATTTGGGAATCAGGATTCCTGCAAATAAACAAAAAATATATTTTTAACCTGGATTCCTAAATGACAAATACTGAAAAATGTTGGCAGAAAGCTGAGGAGAAACTCATCTCCACCAATGGACACCTCCATAAGCAGGATCACCTCATCTGGTATCTCTGGGACAGAGTGGTAGATTTAGAGAATCAGAACTGGAGAAACAATTTACATTTTGTGGGCTTTCTGTAAGGAGTGGAGGAAAACGACTGCTTTTCTCCAGAGGGTACTCCCCCTATTGCTAACAGGGGGTTGCACCTTTCTAGATCGATGGCACACACTGCTCCTTGGCACCATAACCCTGTAAGGATTTTTTATTTTATTTTTTTATTTAGCTTTTGTTGACCAGGTAAGTGCACTAGACAAATCCTGCCTATTTTCAGGCACGACCCGGGGGAGGGGGATACAGATGAATGCCAACTGACCATGAACCAGATTAAGCTGTTGGTGGTATTTTTAGTGAATGAGGTAAATTTGGCCAGGACACAGGGGAAATTCCCCTTCTCTTTTCGATAAGTGCCATGGGATCTTTAACATCCACCTGAACTACCACCAATCCAGGCAAACGGGACCTCGGTTTAACGTCTCAGTGTCAGTGGCTCAGTAGGTAGCACACTCACCTCTGAGGCTGGGAGATCAGATGACTGTGGGTCCAGTTCCCACATCTGGCACTTGGGTTAATATCCCAGTACTGACACTGTAGTGCAGCATGAGAGGGGTGCTGCACTTCTGAGGTGCCGTCTTTCAGATGAGACATTAAACCGAGGTCCCATCTACTTGGATTGGTGGTAGTTCAGGTGGATGTTAAAGATCCCATGGCACTTATCAAAAAGTGTAGGGGAATTTCCCTGGTGTCCTGGCCAAATTTTCCTCATTCACTAAAAATACCACCAAAAGCTTAATCTGGTTCAAGGTCAGTTGGTATTCATCTGTATCCCCCTCCCCCGGGTCGTGCCTGAAAATAGACAGGATTTGTCTAGTGCACTTACCCGGTCAACAAAAACTAGATAAATAAATAAATAAATATTTTAAAATTTCCAGACCACATTGAGATTTTGAGACTGGCAAATGAAAGGGGACCTCTTAGATGGCAAGGTCACCTTATCCAGGTGTTTCAAGATTTCTCTCCAGAGTTGTCTAAATGAAGTGGAGCTTATGCCTCAGTGAAGAAGTGTCTTTTAAATCTCAGCTTTGAATATAGCCTGCATTACACTGCCATCATCTGGGTTAAGGTTAATAGAACTGTAAAGAATTTGTCAGATAGGAGGTAGTGGAGCAATTTCTTGATGCACAATTGGTCACCAAAGAAGTGAGTCCTACTGCTCAGCAACTCCAGCATTAGTGCCGATGGACACCTCGGAACCCTCACAGGTCACTGAAACAATGTGCCCCATACCACCTCAGGTGGATGACAACTTGATGGTGGTGTATATGCATCAAAACCAGAAACCACGTATTAAAGAGCAGTGTAAGAACAGAAGCAGAAACTTGGAAGAACTAGCACCAAAAGTCACAAGTCCATAGAAGGAACCACAGTAAAGTGACTCAGCCCTTGTCAGATGATTCTCCCTATTTCTCTAAGGCTAACAGATTCACCAAACTGCATTCACAATCAACCTATCTTAAGTCACATTTTTCCCCACTGTCTCCTGTAACTGCCTTTTCACAGCTGGCAGACCCTCCTGACATCTCCTGAGCCAAAATAGGAGCAGCCACCTCATTGCTGACAGGTAGTTCTTCGGGAATGGATGACACAGCCCCTGAGGCAAAGAAACAAGCTGATGAGAAGAGTACCAATGGACCCACAGGTTGAGACTTATCAGATATGAATCATGCCTGTGGTGACAATTTCTGTTAAACTGAAACTGCTGACTGAGTTGTCACTTTCTCTCTGGTTATGTATCTGGAGTTTCAATGTCACTAAGTTTCATAGAAGTTTTCTCTAGGTATTTTTCATTTTTTATTTAGGCTTTCTGTGATTCTTGGGGGTGTGCTTTATACTTTAATTTGTATGGCATACTGTGGGGTGTCATAATGCCTTTACCTTTAATTTTACTGGTTGGGTAGTGGGGGCATTGTAACCAGATCTGTACTTGGTGCGTGGTTCAGTGAGTAGCCATCCTTGAGGTATATAGGGCAGTTGATCAGTGGCCTAGACCCTGCATTGCTTTGATTTTCCAATTTACCCCTCCAGTCTTCCCCTATATGCATAGGTTTCAGATCCTATTTACTTGTGGCCCTGGGCACGGAGGTGGAGTGAACTAATTTGGTATGAATTCTGCTCAGTCAACAGGGAATACAGTGCTTGTTGGGATGTGGGATCTCTAACACAGAATGGGGTGTTTGTGGGAGGGTGGGAGTTGAGGGTCATGTCTGCATATGCTCTGCGCCCTTTTCTCTTTCTGAGTATTCATTTGGAGAGAGGGAGCTGCGTTGTCCTTGATGACAGCTTTGCACGGCCTGGGTAGCTAGCACTGACCGTGCATGCTGCCTGAACATTCAAGAGGTTCCCCTTCATGAATGTGTGACAGACATCAGACACTGCTGTCTCAGTTGCTGAAGTACATTCGTAGCAAGACACTAGTAAAATTTCTCTTTAAGGTGATTCTCTCATATTGCTGCCTCGATACCAATCAAGCTGAGTATAACCACTTGATGCCCCTCCCCACTGCCACACTGTGGGCTGTTCCACCCAATGGTATAGTGAACTTAGTGCATGTGAGACTATCATTCTGTGTCTATTGCTTAGGGGCACGATGTTCTGACAACTTATTTTTACAGAGGTAAAGTTGAGCCTTTCTTTCTCCCACCCTGAGAAGATTTCTAGTTTTCCTATTTTTGTTACTACCTTCTCTTTTGCGTGCCAATATACATAGCTCCCCTTCCTCATTTATATGTCTACACCATCTGTTGCTAGATACAGCAAGTGGGGTTTCCCCTCGTGATATGGTGAATAGAGGAGCTTATGCAGTCGGGCCTTTGTCTGGAACAGAATGCCATATGCCAGAGTGCAGGCATATTGTGAAATGCAAAAACCAAGGTTCTATAAATGTTTGAGCAGTGTTATGTTTGTATTAGGTATGTCTCTCTTAATAAAAGCCCTCCCCCCATACTTGCGAGCCTTTGTCCCACAGAGAATTAAGAGATGTTGGTATTGAGGCCCATTGCCTTGCTGCTCAGTCATGCTTTGGCAGTCTGACAAGTCTTATCCCCCGCCCCCACACACACACACACACACACATACATACTATAGTCCACCTTGGCACATAAATCAGTTTTTATATTAATATGTATTTTTGGCATTGTTTATTTTAAGAGCACATGAACTTGCAATTAATCCTTCTTGTTTTCTCTCTTTGTATTATCCTACTCATGTGTAACCACCTCCCGTAGGGGAGCAGCAGCACCCAGGGATGTTGTCACATCCTTTTTAAGGTCAGTTTCCTTCACTTAGTTCCCCTGTGACTCTTCCCCATCTGGCCGTTCTTCCTCCTTCCTTGGCTTTATACTGGTACATCTTTCTTCTTTTTACATTTAGCCTCTTCTGGTGTATTGTGTCTCAAGAATTAGTGTAGACCATCCTTTTGTTTTTTGTCAAATCAGCCTGTACCACACTCACCTAGGAATGGGGAAGAGGTACTCACACACTTATTTCAGCAACCTCTTATCCCCATTATTGTCTCTTGAGCCCTTAGTTTTACAGTGGTTAGGTCAGAATTAGGAGGGGTGACTGTTTTGTATCTGTTTACTTTATCTGTGAGGTATGCTGAAATTTCAATGTTGTAGCTTTATCTAGCCCCTCCACTTGAAGAACACTGTGGTCCTCCATGGTTTGAGAAATGAAGGCCCATGGTTCCAGAGGGACATTTGGTTTGGGTATTCTATGTGGGCATTTGAACTGTATCTCCATACTTGCCATTAGAAGGTTTCTCCCCCCACCTGTATATAGTTCTTTGGTTTTACATATTTCATTTAGGGAAAACCCTTATAGAAATAGAATGGTAAATTTTCAGTTGTTTTATTCTCAAAGTCCTTCATTTCTCAGTATTTATACAATTCAGCCATTCATTTTCCATTTTTTATCTCTCATTGTCAAAACTGTTCCCAGCATCCCTTCACATACCATTGGAATGATGAAGCAATTATTATTTTGAACTTTCATTTTACTTTTTTTGGTTTTTTGGCTGTTCATTTTTTTCTGTTACAGTACTGCTGTTTTCTCATTTACTATTAAAGGGGACAGGAAACTTGAGCTAATTGGACACTGTTTATAAACTTCTTGTTCTCAGAAATGATATGCATTCACCAAACAAATCAATATTTAACTGTGCCTGAATACAAAATGATGTGAAAAACTATATTTTACATTGTTTTGTTTTATGGGCAACCGAAACCAGTAATATGGAGTTTTGATTATGTCACCATTTGTGTACAGAATGCTAATTATGAGCTATTGACCTATCAGAACTATGCTTAGAGTTCTGTGCACCAACTGTGGCATAGTTAAAACTCTTATCACTGGTTCCATGAAGAGAATTGTAACAGAATGCTGCCCATGAAAACAAAACAATGGAAAATAAGTGTTTCCATATCACTTTTTGTTCAGGTAGAGACATAGATAATTTAGGGGAATGCAAATCATTTCTAAGAATAAGAAGTTTATTAACAGCTGCCAGTTAGGAATGATTTATTGTCCTCATTAAAAAATATACACAACATAAACAGTAGTGGACTTTTTTAAATTTCAGTGGTTTATCATTCAAAAATATATTATGTTTCATGGCATGCTGTGCACTGATAGAAGAGTAAATAGATGAATAAAGAGAGAACATGGATGCTGGTTTGTATATTGGTGTGGTGTTCATAGACCTGACAAAGGCCTTCGATCTCATGGACCACCTCCTACTGGAACTAAAGCTGTCTAGTATTGGCATTGGGGACCCCATGGTTAAGTGGTTTCCTAGCTATCTAACAGGCAGAGAACAGCAAGTCTGTGTAATAGTACACTGTCAGATGAAACAGCCATTAGCTACGGGGTACCCAAGGGCTCAATACTGGGGCCCAAGTTGTTGTCTTTATATATAAATGAGTTACCATCAATTTGCTCAGGATCACATATGATTTTGTACACAGATGATGCTATACTATATACAGCCAATAAAGATATTAAATTGGTACAACAAAACCTAGAACATGACTATAAGAAATTGATAAGTTGGTTGAAGGGAAATAGACTTGTTCTGAACAAAAAAACAAAATATGAGAATGTTGTCTTGCACAAATAGCAAAATGAAAATGATGTCCGAACCATCTGAAATAACTCCTTTGACAGATCAAAAGTAGAAATTGTGACTGACTTTAAATACTTAAGAGCAACAGTAGATAGTCAACTAAGTTTTCTTACACATAGTGACAAAATAACAAAACAAATACATAAAAAAAATAGGAGCATTATATGCGGTTAGGGACTATTTAACAAATGAAACAGGAAGACCAATAGCTATGACCTCTCTAATACCGACACTCGAATACAGGAGTTGGATTTTGGGGGAGTATCAGAAAAAAATCAGACAACAAAGAAATTGTTTATAAAACACTACATGTAGATTTGCTCTCAGAGTTCAATTTAGGGAGCATCATTGTAACCAGTACGATAAATTAGGATGGTTACCAGTAGACCATAGGGATACATTACAACTATCCAGCTTTGCATTCAGTCTAATTCATAGCTCAGTGAACAATCCACTGTCAAACTTTTTTGAACAAAAAAAAGTCTTAGGCCATTAAGGTCGCAAATACAATTTCCTTAAAAAACAGAAGTCTTTCAAATAAATTGCAATTAAAACTTGGAATGGATTACCAGAAAAATTATGCAATTTGCAAAACATAAATAACTTCAAATCATCTTTAAGAAAGCTTTTGTGTACAAGCATCAAATGCAATTGTACATAATACAGATTCTGAAAATGGAACACTTTTGGCTGTCCATGCTTGTCTATTCATAGTAGCCTGCACACACTTTAGACTTGTGTTAATAAGGCACGTTTAGTTGAAACTGTTGTATATATTAATGCATTTTTCAGTATTGTATTATGGTTTTGATATATAATTTTTTTTTGTGTGTGTGTGTATATATTTGTGTAAATATAAGGTATATCCGAGTCAAGCCTGTAAAAGAGCCATGTGACCCAGTGCTTTTCTTACATGGTTAATAAATTTTAAAATAAAAAAATAAAATAAAAAAAAGTAAAATAAATAAGTTTTCAACCAAAAACTTAATTCACTTTCAGTCATTTCAATGTGAATCATAAGATATGTATGTCTGCTGTTGAAAACATGTTCTCAATAGTATATACTATTCCTATACAGAGTTGTAATGCATTTTAAAATGGAATTTAGTATATTAACATTTCTCTTTGTTTTCTTGTGTTAAATTAATATACCAAAAATCCTTACAGACACTGTCTGTGAAAAAAATAATTATACTATATGGTTATACAAACAATAATAAACAACAGAGTGTGAGTTATTGGCCTAAACTTGCTCACCCAGGGGGCATAATCAGGTCTAACACCACAGTCCAAGGGCCTTCTAGCCTCTGAAAGGGTGAACATAGTCCATTATAACATGTGAATAAATATTTCTAGCACTCAGAGCAATCTGATTGGCTGAAAAGACAAACAAATCAAGTAATTATTAGCCCTTAACCCTAGCAATGCAGGGATTCACCCACAGGCATTTGTTTGGGTTGAATGATCTTAACAGGAGGATTACCTTATTGGATGAGGGTAATCTGGCTAGTCTACATGCTAGAGATCCTACTAACTGTCCTTCCCTGACTTAGTGGGCTACTGGTCAATTACTCATGTTATTAGCCCTTGGCTAGGGCCATGGTAACCATGCTGCTGGGGTGGATAACTGGCTGGTCCACTCCCTTCTCCTTTCTCCTGGATGGAACTGACACTCTAGTGTACTTTAAATCAGCAGAATTTTGCAGTTTTACAACACTAGCCTTATCTTGGTAACTGGTGGCCACTTGGATACTAGCCACCTTTACCACCCTGGGGTATTCTCCCTTTATAACCTGGGGCTTGCTTCCCCTGACTGGCCTACCTGGTGATTTTTCTGAATAAATAATAAAAAGAAAACTTTGGGGGTAGCTAGTCCTTATTCAATAGCCCAACTGGCAATCTTGGCTATAACTTTATTTATTTATTTAGGAAATCATAGACTCATTTCCAAAAGCTCCATGTCAGACTAAAACATAAACATTCATACAGTACATACATAGAATAAATGTGGGTGAGCAATCATGCAGAGTATAAGTACAATGAGCACTGATTAATGCCTATACATTTGGTAGCTAAAACAGGGCAAAGCTATCAGCATATTTACCTAATGAGTGGTTAAGACCTATGCAATTGGTAGCTAAAGCAACGCATGATATGAGTTGGTAGTAAGCCGCCTCAGGAATGCCTTGTCTTATACATAATACAATGCATTCATAGTCCAGTGCCACTATATGGTAACTGAGGGAGGTGAGGAGCCTGTAGACTAGAAATAGTGAGGGCTCTCCACTGAAAGGCAAAGGGCGGGTGTGTAGTCTAGTGGCATGGTGCAGGATCCATAGGTTACCGGTTACACTGGCATTGACGTAAGGAGAGGATATGGACCCTTAAGGCAGCTTTAAAAGGACCTTGATTGGTGATTGATATGACGGCCGGTGGGAGGGCATTGTACCAGGATGGAGCTCTAAGAGGGAAGGATCATTTGGCCAGGGTGATCCTGACCCTAGGCACCTTCCAGATATTTTTTGGGTCAGCTGATGCTGAGATGGTGGCTGTTTGAAGAGAAGCCATGACACCTATTGTAGGAGTTCTGGGGTGGGGGTGTGTGTGTGTGTGTCTGTGTGTGTGTGTGTGTGTGTGTGTCTGCATGCATGTGTGTGTGTGTCTGGCCCTAGGGGCATGAATGTTACAGGCAGTCATTTTAAATCTACCCAAAACATGTTTTCTTACTTGTGGTGCAAAATGACAGATGGCTATTATTTGTTTTCCTTTTCATAAATGACTCCTGTCATGATCTGAAGAGAGGAGTCCAAAAATGCTATATATTAAAATTTTGGTCAAAATGTTAAAAAAGAAAATTATGAATAAATGTTGTGTGCAGCACAATCCACTGGCCCAATGGGTACTGTGTTGCCCTTAAATGCAGGTGAGCTGTATTTTGGTAGAAACATAGACAATTGGGGAGACACAAATCAAAGCTCCATACAGTGTGTCCACAGTTCCCTATTAAATCTCAGGCCCTGTTGTCCATTTAGGGTACTAGCATCACTATGCACCCCCCTCCATTCCCCTCCACACTACTACCACCCTGAACAACAACTATACACTTCTCTCTCTCCCTGCCATGTTTGTATCCATTTATGGTTTTGGTGCTCACCACCTTGGCTGGCAGACCATTCCATGGTTCCACCACCCTTTCTGCTAAATTAAACTTTCTCATATCCCACCTGAACTTTACTCCTGTCTGCTTCCACTCATGAACTGTTACTCATGTTAAACAGACCCTCACAATTCACATTGTTTATAGCTTTCAGGAACTTGAAGGTCTCTCTCTCATATCGCCCCCCATCATATGAACATACAAAAATCCAGTAGAATAAGACAAACCGGTCTATCGCGTCTGCTCGGTAAGTGATGCTGGGTCTGGCCTTACAATTTATGCCAATGAGAATGCCCCTGAACTGTCACTCCCTTCCCCTCCCTTCTCCCCTTCCTTGGTTCCAAGGGTTCTCTTTGTGCTTGCCCCAGGTTCTCTTTTTTTTTATATATATAGAGATTTTTACCCTTCCTTCCTGGGAGGTTGGTAGGTGGCTCTGGCCCCTCCATCATGGGGGCTCAGCCTCCAGCCCTGGCATCTCCACACCAGTCCTTCTCCAGAAGGTACTTCACAGGTTGCCCCCCCCATGGCAGAGCCAAGGGTGAGGAGAGTCGACTCCCACCCCTCAGGAAACCAATATCCAGACTCCGAGTGGCTGGTACAGGTGCAGCCAGGCCATCACTGAGCTTGCCAGCTCCATTTTCTGCTTTTCTTCCCATCCCCTTTCATGGTCACTTGCACAAATGTGGAGGCACATGCAAGCAGCAATCTGTGGAATGTTCCCTATTCTAGCTGCTCACCATCTGCACTACCTTTGGGCCTCCACGTGGGGGCAGTCCTGCAATGGAACAGACTGAGACCTTCCCCAGGAGAGGAGATCTGCCTTACGACTGCTCGATCCAACTCCCATCCTCTATCCAGCTAATCTCTGGTGACTCAGGCTCACTCCCAAACCTGGGCCACTGGCACAGTGCAAGGTGTGGTGTCCAGCACCTCAACCTTCAGAGCCACCAGGCCAGCCCGGTCCCAGGTTCTCTTGAATGCTCCCACCATCCTTGCTGATACCACCTCCACTGTCCTTTGGCAGCTCATTCCAGGTGGACACCACCCTCTCCTTGTAGAAATGCTTCCTTAAATCCATTCTGAATCTCCACCCCCATCAATTTTAGACTGTCCCCCTAGTGGAGCAGCTGTCACTCATTTTAAAGAGACCTTCTCTTTTCATTCTATTTCCTTTCATGTACCTGAAGGTCTCTATCATATCACCTCCATTCTCATCTCTTTCAGGGAGTACATCCCCAGGGCTCCCAGCTTCTCCTCATAAGACCTGTCCTGTAACCCCTTGATCATCTTTGTTGCTCTACTCTGGACCCCCTCCAGCATACTAATGTCCTTTTTAAGGTAAAGATGCCAGTACCTCCCTCCATATTCTAAATGTGGTCTCACCAATGACCTGTACAGTGGTATAATAATCTCAATCTGCCTACTACTGAATCCTTTTGCAAAACATCCTAGCATCCTGTAAGCCTTTGCCACTGCCTTTTTATACTTAGAGGTGTGTTTCATGTCAGTCGTAGTCACTACTAGATCCTTTTCCTCTTTGGAAGCAGTTACCTGAGCCCCTCCTATGTAATACTCTTTCCTAGGGTTTTTAACCCCTCTGTGCATCACTTTGCACTTTTTGACATTGAAACTAGGTTGCCAGTTTCCTGACCATCTCTCTACTCTGGTGAGGTCCTCCATCAGGTCTTGTATCTCCTTCTTGGTGTCCACTCTCCCACAGAGTGATATGTCATCCGTAAACTGGCACATTTTGCCTTTAATGCCTTCCCCAATGTCACGTATGAAGACATTGAAGAACACAGGACCTAGAACCGATCCCTGTGGGACCCCACTGGTGACCTCTTTGGTGCTGGAGAACTCACCACCTACCATTACTCTCTGGGTTCTACCACTCAACCAGTTTTCAGCACATCTTACCATAATCTCCCCCACCCCTAGATCCCACAGCTTCATTATCAACCTTTTGTGTGGTACAGAATCGAAGGCCTTGTTAAAGTCCAGGTATATGATGTCCACCACCTGGTCTTTGTCCAATGCCCTTGTGACCCAATCAAAGAACTCAGTCAGGTTCACTTGGGTTCCAACAATAGAATGCACCCATGACCCTGGCAAGCAATTAGCGCCACTGGCAATGTTGCCAATCATGTTTTTGTGGAAGGCTGTGCTCTCACCTCCCTTGTGAGGGATGCACCCCACTTATAGATTCTAACCCGGGGTGGGTGGGCCTTGTAGAAGGGGGCATATCCTGCATGTGGTGCCCTGATTGCCTGGCGCTATAATGCCGGTGTTCTGAGTGCCATAAGAGGCTCATCTGACACAATCTGCCTGCCACACAACCTTGCTGTCTTTCATCCTGTAGACCATTCTCCTTTTTGTACCTTAGCAGCCTTTCATTTAGTATGGTCTCCATGAGTTTATATACTATCGCGGTCAGGCTGTCTGGCCTATAGTTACCAGAATCATCCTTGTGTCCGCTCTTGTGGACACATCTGGTCTCCAGTGAGTACGTGTTTTCTGTGCCTTGGGCCGATCCTCAACAGATCTGCCCTACTGGTCCTGAATCATCCTGGTCACCCTTCATTGCATCATATGCAGTCTTTCCAAATCTTTGCTGAGGTGACTGCTCCAGAAATAGACATAGTATTGTACTCTAGGTGCAAGTTCTGTTCAGTGAGAATGCTGGATGGGCTGAGGCTGGGAGGAAGGTTCTGCAGCATGCAACCAGGCCTTAACCTTTATTTGTATTAACTTATTTATTTATGTTTTTTACTGGGAAAGGAGGATTAGGCAATTTTACCTATTTTTGGTCTTGTGCAGTGGGGAGGGGTGGAAGCAGATGAAAACCAACTAAATTTGAAACAGATTAAGTTGTTGGATTTTTTTTTAGTGAATGGGGAACTGTGGCCAGGACACTGGGGAAATTCCCCTACTATTTTTTTCAAGAAGTGCCTTGAGATCTTTAACATCCACCTAAACAACCACCAGAATGTTCAGACAGGACCTCAATTTAATGTTTCATCTGAAAGAGGACACTCTGGAGTGCAGCATCCACTTCATGCTGCACTTTAGTGTAAGTACTGGGATTTTATCCACGTTCCTGCAGTGGGGAAGAAGCCTACTACCTTCTGATCTTCTGACCCCAAAGACAAGTGTGCAGCCTGCTGAGCCACTGGCACATCCTGGTGAGAGACAGGACAGTGTTTAACATACAAGTGACATCTTGTGGAAGTCTTGCCTCACAGGGGATTGATGTATATGTCGAGGTCTGATGGGGCCATACATTGTGTCAGGAGAAGTAGATTTGCATGAAAAATGGGAAAACAGCTGCTGGTAGGATGAAGCCCAATTGCTGCAGGCCCCACAGCACCAACAGGCCCCCTAATGCTACTAGCCACCCAGCACCATCACCGTCTATGACAGGGACTTACCTTGTGAACTAGGTAACATGCAGTCTTGGGAAAGAGTGTAACAGCTCTCAATTGCCCCACAGTGCTGTGCTGTTACTGAATTCTGAAGTCTCTGCACCCCTCAGCTGTCCCATTTCCTCACATTAGTCTCCATTACTCCCACAGTGATACAACAGCTTGATTAAATATTGAGTGCACTGATGTAATGGCTATCTGATCAATTGGTTGTATCCATCTGAATGCCAGAATTTGCTGCAGAGATGTAAGAATTCAGCAGCAACACAGCCATGATGCTATCAGGGTGAGCTAGTGGTGATCCAGGGGAGGGGCTCACCACTAGAGCCAATCATGTGCCCCCTGCTTGTTGGAATGGGGGTTGCAAGCCATATGCTGAGTTATTGCTACTTTTGTGTTTGCACCTTAATGAGGGGGGAAAACAAAGAGCTCAAAAGGGCCAAGGACAGCAATCAGTAGGAGCTAGCTCAAGCTAGTTTGATAAACTCCCACTTCTAGGGGGCTTGAGCTCTCTTCTAATTGTCTGCCAGGGGCCTTAGCAACTAGATGCACCAGTTAGGCATCTAGGAAGGTTGGCTAAAGGGCTGATTAGGAGTAGCTCAGGGGAATTTTTCTCCTCCTCTCCTCCTTTTCAAGCTGACAGTATTGCTATGGGAGGGCTCTGCCACAGGCAATTTTTACTCTCAGGCAGAAAAAAAAACAGAGAAAGTGTAAAGGGACAGGCTAGACAGATAAGGGGCTATCACAACATTTCTCCCAATATCCCTTCAAATATCCTTTAAATGACCCATCTTATGAAACAGCTAATTATTCTAAACCTCATTGTGAGATAAACTCTACCAAGTTATGGTGTGGGTGAATAGGTCTGAAGAGTCCCTAGACAACCCACCTCATACTTTTTCAAGTTATAAAATCCTCTGCCTGTTGGAAGCCTCTAAGTAAAGGCTCCCATCTCAACTTTCTTTACTATCTGGCTGATTCCATCTCATGTTGCTACAACAAGATGTTCTAATGAAGTCAGTGCAAGCCAGCAGGCTCGAAACATAGCCTGCCTTGAGATTCCCAAGAGGCTTGCCTGAAGGCCTGCTTGCCCCCCCAGGTAGCCACTTAATTAAATATACTTTTTTTTGGTTATTTATGCCCCCTTTGGGCTTCTGCAGCAGTTGCCATTGACTATCTGTGGGCTTTCCCAAACCTGGTCAATCACAACCTGCTCCTTGCCAAGCTGGGTAACATAGGCCTCAACTGCCATGCTGTAAGGTGGTTTGAAAGCTACCTAACTGGTCACACACCTCCTTGTGAATGAGCTTGCTCAATGGTGTTTTCCTGCAATAAACTTGAACTTGAACTTGAACACACAGAGGGTAGAACGGAAGGATGTCATATCTGACTCACTTACACTAAAAGAGGGGGTGCCTCAAGGATCAATACTCAGCCCCCCTTCTCTTCTCCCTGTTCACTAATGATCTAAGTGACCACTGTGGTAGGAGCGCTGTCATCCGGTACGTGGACTACGCTGTCATCTATTGATCCACTGCCAACCTGGCAGACCTCAGTCCCTTACTCCAAGATGACCTACAATCCCTTGAGAACTGGCTCATTGAGAACAGAATGGTCCTTAACATGAACAAAACCAAGGCCATGTTGTTTGGTCCCAGATCCCTCAGTCAGGACAGAAAACAACTTCTGCATCTCACCTCCACAGCTGGCACCTGCGTAGAAGTAGTGCCCTTCCTAAAATACCTCAGCCTCACCTTGGACCAGGGTCTCACCCTTAAGAACCATGTGGACCAAGTTACCAAAACTATAAATGGGAAACAAGGCACCCTCTACCGATTAAAAGACCAGCTGGTACCAGAAATCACAGTAGCTATCGCTACCAGCGTCCTCCTTCCGATACCCACATACGCTGTCCCAGTCATACATGGGCTGGTGAAGACCAAAAATAACAGACTCCAAGAGCTGTACAGCAAGGTGGTGCACTTTGTCTTCCTGGAAAACTCCAGAAATCACCACTGTGACACCCAATCCCTACTCAACTGGCCCTCACTGGACGCCCGCCTCCAGTACCCTGTACTATGCCAAGCCTACAAATTAATCGGCCCAGCTCATCCCCCTAATCTCTCTGGACTCATCGCTTTAAAGTCCAATCCCCAGCACCTCTGTACTGCAGGACAAACTCTCCTACAAGTCCCCATAGTAAGAACCAAGGTAGACAGCAAGTCATTCTCCTACACTACTCCCACCCTGTAGAACACACTCCCTCCCGGTGTGCAGGAAGCACCCTCCATCAAAAGTTTCCACAATAGGCTCAAGGCTTACATGGTGATAGCCAGTACCTGCCACCGAATCGACCCCTGAGACCACCCCTCAGATTTAAGTTTTCCCTGGACCTCTCCTGACTGTGGTTGGTCTAGAACCATTTATCAACTTTGCAGCTCCCCCTATTTACTTTTCATGTATCATGACTGTATGTTGCTGGTAAAACATGTAACTCATGCTAGCTGTTTCACTATGCTCAACCATACTGTATCTTGCCTGTAATACATGTAAATCATGCTCACTATTACACTTTCTGTTCCATGTAAATCCTGGGACGACCCTGAAAAAGGGACCTCCTGGGCCCAGTGGGCTTACCCAGTCACCAAAATTTAATAAATAAATATATGAATAAATAAATAAATAATGTGCACTCTGTTTTTTCCTCCTGTTTACATTTACAGTCCATCTAGGGCTTCACTATAGCTGCAGTGCAGCTCATCCATTATTCCCAGTGGGAAGAGCTCAATCTTGCCAGGGTCCTGCAGGGTTTTACAAACAAATCCAGCAGACTGGCAAGCCTAAATCATCAGCACAGCTTACAATATGCAGCATCTGCCACTGCTGCTGCCACCATCCTGTCCTCTCTCACTATTACAATCCCTCCCCCAGCTCTACTATTGCTCAGGAGTGGCATTACTCCCTGGTGGCTCCTGCCACCTCTCCACTCCTTTCCTGGTTTCAACATTGCTACAGGAGCAGCATCACTTAATGGCAGCTCCTGCTGCCCTCCATTCCTGACTGAGAACACTGTAATCAGCTGCAGGTGCAGCACTTGCATGGCCTCCTCCTTGCTGCTTTTTTAGACTCTAAGGGCATAACAAGCTGCCACCAGAATGGCGGTTCAGGAAGGTGCGAGAGGCGCTTCCATTATTGCCTCCTCCACCTCCTGCTGGCTCTTTTCTCTCTCTCTCTCTTTCCCTCCTGTGTGGAGTAGGTTGCAGCCTGAACTCCATACAGGCTGGGAGTTACAAGTTCCCACAGGTACTTTCACTTTAGCCCGATTGTGCTACATGCTGGCTGCAGCTGCAGCCGTAGCTTGTCCTCCTCCTACCACTATTCCACATAATGCCCAATACAACACTAGGGCTCTGAAAGCCCCCACTAGACCCCCAGGGAATGGTACTAGTTTTACTCAAATGGGAATTGGCCACAGCCACAGGATACTAACCAACTAGACCACCAGTGCTATCATTTTACTTAGTGTCCCCTATGACATTCCTAGCCCACAAGACCTCCAATGCCTTTATTTTATTTACTCACAGACCTACTAGCCCCCCAAGAGCCTTTACTAGCCCACCTGGGCTACAAAGCACAATACTAGCCACTTGTCCACCCATAGGAGCACAGAGGTTTTGGGCGAGCCCCCCCCTCCCAAACCAAACTTCCTTTCCTCTCTGCTTCTGCTCTGCTAGTGTTTTTTTCCCTGAGTAACCTATTTTATTTTGCAGGTCTGACAGGACGTGGACTCTTTCCACATCAGATAAGTCTACTTCTATGCCTAACCTGTCCTTTCCATCTTATTTTACCCCCTAACAGCTATGGATCCTTTGCAATCCCTTATCTATTTCTTTTTACAGGTGTGGCAGATTACATCCTTTGAAGACTCCTACCTCTGGCTCCCTAGTGCTTAGGTAAGTCCCTCTACTTAATCTATATTGGCTGGGCTGACTGTAACAGTGTGCCCATGCCCATTATAATATAGGTGGGGGAGTTAAGTATATAGGTACCCTGAGAGGTCCAGGTGGGGGGAAGAGGAGAGCCATAGCTGAGGAAGCTTGGTCTGGGGGTCCCATTCATCATTCAGATGGATAAATAGGCTCCAGGGAGTCCTAAGGGTGGTCTGTGGGAGGCAGAGTACAGTGGCTGTTCAGTTCTGGTTCTGGAGTTCTAAGAATGGTCTGTTTGGGAGAAGAGGGTCCAGGTTGGTGTAAGAATCCTGGTATGGTAGCCATAAGTATGAGATGAAGGTGCATGTGGGTTTCTGAGCCCTGTTTGAGGCTCCTGAGGATGCTATGAGTGGGAGAAGTGGGTGCAGGTGGGTTTCAGACCCAAGTTCCATGGTCCTAGGGGTGATCCAAGTGGGAGAAGAGGGTGGTGGTGAGTGTAGAACCCTTGCATCTGAGTAATATTAATTAATTCATTTATTTCATAATTTGGATTTACAACCTTTGAGTCAAAAACTCATTTACAAAGGCACCTTGTTGCCGGGAGAGTAGACAACAATTGGTGGTGGAGTGCAACAATGGAGAACATTACAGATGAGATACAATAAAAGAACACATAAAGCAATTTCAGTAATACAAAGGTGTACAAAGGCTTCTATTAGTTACAGTCATTCTAGTATATAAATAATAAGATACCATTAGGGGCTCTAGGGAATGATACCTTGGGGGAAGGGGTGGTTGCTGGGGAAGAAGGCAGTCCAGAAGGATGTTGTCTGTAAATTGGGCCAGGTGGAGCTCTAGGTATAGGCCAATCAGGGGCATTTACAGCTCTGAGTGTCAGTGAGGTGGTTTCGGAGGGCGATTCTGAAGGGGCCAGTTTTGGGAATGTTTGTGATATGAGTGGGGAGGTAGTTGTACCAAGTGGGGGCTCTGTGGTGGAATGATCTTTTAGTGAGAGAGACCCTGTCTTTCAGGACCTGGAAGGTAGCTTTGGTTGCACTTCGGGTGGTGACTGAGTGGGAGGCCAATTTTAGGGATGCAGCAACCCCCGGGGGGAGAGCCCAAGTAGTGATTTCTTTGCCAGTATACAGGTGTGGTAGCACAAGTCATCATCAAAGGTGAGTAAATTCGAGGAGGAGTAGAGCTGGCATGTGTGCATTCTGCTGGTGGCACCAGTCAGGAGCCTACAAGCCTTGTTGATTGAGGTCTGAACTTTGGTGGGGGTGGTGGGGTCAGCAGCCACATAGATAGGGAGCCCATAGTCATCCAATGACAGGATGGAGGAGGTGATAGCCAGCTGGAGGGCATTCTGAGGAAGACAGTCTTTGTGGCGGTAGAGGAGTTCAATCTGGATGTTTATGGCAGTTGACAGGGAATTAAGATGAGATTGGAAAGAGAGAGCTGAGTCAAAGGTGATGCCCAAATATTTGTATGCAGACACCTGTTCAAGGGGGTGTAGAGTGCTGGGGAGGATGAGAAGGGGGCATTTCTGGAGTTACTCTGGTGGTGGGCAAAAAGCATAGATTTTGTCTTCTTGAGATTCAGAACTAGAAGATGGTTGTGGAACATTTTTCAGCTTGACTGAAGGTGAGTTGCAGAGAGTTCTGGAGAGTGATGGGGTCAGAGTGGGAGGCAATGGGAATCACATCATCGGCATATAGGAGCATACTGCCTGAGCAGGAGCTAGGAAGGGTGTTTAGAAAGAGACTGAACAATGTGGGGCCCGGGATGAAGCCCTGGGGGACACCTGAGTGAAAAGGTAGTGCAGCTGATAGGGTACCATTTATCTTGACTCATTGGGATCTGGCATGGAGGCGACTGGAGAATCAGGCAAGGGGGCCAGATGAAAAGCCAAGTTGATGGAGGGAGTCATGCAATAGAGGGTGACACACAGTGTCAAAGGCCTTAGATAGGTCAATGAACACTGCCCCAGCAATGTCCCCAGAGTCAAGTGCAGACTGTATTTGCTGTAAGAACTCTAGGAGGGCTGAGGTGGAGCTGTGTCCAGGAGGAAGCCATGCTGTTCTGGACATGGTATGCTGTATTTGGTTAGATATTCCATGAGTTGGATGGATACTATTTTTCCAGGGCTTTAGAGAGTAGGGGGAGGATGGAGATTGGTCTGTAGTTATTTGTTAATGTGCGATCTCCATTCTTATGAATTGGTGTAATTTCAGCTGAGTTCCAGGCACTTCGGAATTGACTGAGGCACAGAGACCAGTTTAACAGGCTGGTGAGAGGGGCTAGCATGACATCTAGGGTTAGACGGAGAATCCTGGAGTCAATGGGGTCACAGCTGGTGTTGTTGCTGGAGAAGGCTTTTAGTAGGAGTGGTTTGGCTTCATGGCGAGATATGGTGCAGAGGAGACATGGGGGGGCGATTCAGGGTGGAGGGGTTGAGGTAGGGATTGGGTCAAAAAAGTAGACAGGAAGGACTGCGCTTAGGTCAGAGAAAGCCATGTTGAGGCAGTCAGCAAAATGTGGGGGGTCAGTGGTAATAGAGCCATTGACAGACATCTGAGATGGGGGGGTGAGTTTTTCCATTGAGCGCCTTAATATTATCCCAGAACACAAGTGCATATGGCTGGCCTGAGTGGAAAATAAAAGAAGAGGTGTGTGTTGGACACCCATCCATGGGTCCCTTGTCTGGTCCTGCTAGAAGCAGAGGGTAGAGGTGAGTTTCAGACACCTGACTAGGGGTTCAAGTGCTGCATGAAAGATGAGTGTGGAGGTTGGTGTCAGATGCTCATCTAGGGCTTTGCAGGGCTGGTCCAGGTGGGCAGAATCAAGGATATACAGTAGGTGTGAAATGCCAGTCTGTGATTCTAGAGCTTGTCTAGGTGGGAGGACAGGAGGGAATCAAATGGGGAGTAGAGTATAGTGGTCTCAGGTCTGGTCCAGCTGGAGGGACATGGGGACATAGGTGAGAAAAGCTGGTCCAGTGGTCCTGGGGTGGGGCTAGGTGGGTAGGAAGGGGATTTGTATACATAGAAGACTAGTCTGTAGGTCCAAGGGATTATCTGGGTGAATGAACATGGTAACATAGGTGGGGACTTCAGTATAGGTTCCCAGGGATAGTCTAGGTGGGCAAAAAGGGGAGATGTTGCTAGGGAAAGCTAGTCCTTGGATTCCAATGATGATTCAGATTGAAAGACATGGAGGATGTAGGTGATGGAGGCAGCTACAATCGTCCCAGGGCTGGTCCAAGTGGGAGAACAATGGAACCATAGACATGGGAGGCCATTCTAGTCATCCCAGGCCTGGTCCATTTGGGGGATACCATGGGGACATAGGTGAGGCATGTCAGACCAGCAGTCCCAGGGTTGTTCAGGGTGTGGAGGGATGGGTAGGATGTAGGTGGGGAAGACTGGTCTGGGTTTCAACTGCTTGTCAGGGTGGGCAGAGAGAGGAGATAAAGACAGGGGATGCTAGTCAGGGGTCCCAGGGCTTATCTGAGTGAAAGAAAATGGAGCGCTTAGGTGAGAGAAGAAAGTCTGGAGGGTCCTAGGGCTGGTTGAGTTGGGCACTGCAGACAGGCAAGACATTGTTAGGAGAGGCTAGTATGGACCCAGAGCTGGTCCAGGTGAGTGAACAGTTGGAACTTTGGTGGGGAGACTGTTTCAGGAGACTCGGGGCTGGTCCAGGGGCTGGCACTATGGTCCAGGTGCTGGGACATAGGTCAGATGGGGGTGGGGAGGCCATTTTTTGGACAGAAAAGGGTCATTCAATGGGAGAGAGGGTGGTCAACTGTGAAGGGAAGAGTGATCTAGGGGCTGGAATAGTGGTCCAGTGGCAGAGATAATGGTTGGCTGAGATGATGAAGCTGGTAAATTTTCTGGTAGTGTGATCTAGGTGCTGGGAGAAAGTACAGCTAGGAGGTGAAAGACATGTCTGGGGGGCAGGAAGGATGGTCTGCTGTTGGGAGGCTGGAAAGAAGAGGAAAATCTAGACCCTAGAACATTGGTACAGGTGCAATGAGACTGTTGGCTGGGGAGAAGAGGCAGCCCATGGGCCTGGAAGAGTTGTCCAACTGCTGAGAGTTCTGGAGGGTTGCAGACCCTTTCTGGTGGATAAGTTCATCTATTCTGGTGGGTCAGGGGCCTTTACAGTGGGTCAGTCAGGCCGGGAGTTAGGGCATCCATTCTGGCAGGTTCAGGGTCCATTCTAGCCAGTATGGGATAAATTAGTTAGCAGGCTAGTGTTAGCCAGTAGCTTTCTAAATCTGGCAGCCAAATAAATTTATTAAGTGGTCACTGGCCACTTGATTTGTTCTACCCTGGTTGTAGTCATGAAGTATTCTGAGACACATTTAGTGGTGTTCATATACATCCTCAAATTAGTAACCAGCCTCCATTCCACCAACCTAGTCAGTATATGTCCCTCTGCTTGAGGAGTGGGCCCTTAGTCAGAAATCAACCCCTTAACCTCCATCATGAAAGCAATAACACACTCCAGGGTGTGAGTTGTATTCTGATAAGTGCATGCATAGGGAGCTAGTGAGGTATGAGGCCACAGGTCCATAGAACTGTGTTCATCAGACCATAATATTCCCAATGTGTAAATCTATAAAAAAAAAATATATATATACCTCTATATATATATATATACTATATATATATATAGTCTCTACCTTTGCTACTAAGTGGCAGACCTTAACAAACTGACTTCTTTTTTCAGCAGGAAGGAGTAATCAAGGTTCTGCCCTTCAACCCTACCCTAATCCACCCACCCACCCCAGGTCCTTTTTTATAGGTTCTGCATGTCACTGCCCACTTCCTACCTGACTTGACTAAAAGGCAAAAAAAAAACTTTGGAAACTTTTTTTTTTTCCTATTTTCAATTCTCTCCAGCAGACCAGCTCAGACACAAAGAGAAACCTTAGAAGGCATACACCAAGTGTGTTCAAGCCCCTAACCTTAATATCTGCTGAGCTTCACTGACCTTCACCTGAAGGAAGCTCAAGAAGGAGATTGAAATTCTCCCATGCTCTTACCTGCAGGTCTGTAAACTGAAGCGCTACAAGTGGAACTCACAGCAGCATAGCCCCATCCAGGTTTCTTCTCATCAGCAGCTTCTACTCTCATTGGTGGCTTCTGCTGCAACTGTTCCCTGGGCATGATGGTGTTTGAGAAGGGTTGATATTGTCCTGTAGCCAGTGGATCAGTCCCCTCTCCCTCACAGCAGCAGGGAGCTGGGATGCAAGGACCATAGACAGGGCTTTTTTACTGCAAACAGCAGGGACTCCATGGAGCTGTTCTGAGTCAAAGGGCAGAACAACTGAGCAAGTAACCAGATTCCTTCTTACTTTGCAGGAGTACAAGCTAGACCATGTGTGTTCAACAGCTACCTGATTATGTTCTACAGCATACAGGGAACAATTGGATATGCCCACCCACCATCTCCAGAGTGCTCTTGCTTTATAGGCATGTAGCACCACCCACAACACCTGATAGGAGGTAGTGAGATACAAAAACAAAATGAAAAAACAAAACAACAAAAAAACTCACTGTTCTGTTTTCTTTTTCGTCCACACTTCCATACAAGAAACAGGAATCAGCACTTTCTCACAACTAAAACAAAACAAAACATGGATCTTGTCAGTTGCGAACACTGCGGTGCACTGTACAATAGTATCTATAAACGGTAACCAGGGCCCTGCCATGCATGTTGCACCATAGCAGATCTTGCAGTCCAACTGCAAGATGCTTGGACTATAATATATGACCTCCAATACAGGAAACTCTATAGCACACTTCCTCAACCCCCCCCCCACCACCACCACTACCTGCATGTCAGGCAGAGGACAGGTCTTGAGGCAGGGTCCAGAGACTGGCAGGTGGTAAGAAAAAAGAGGCATCATAGGAGGCCCAGGAAGGAAGCCAAAAACCAGGAGCATTTCCTGGCCATCCAAACAAAAAACAGGTTCTTTCCACTGCTACCAACCACAGACAAAGTAATACAAGGTAAAGAAATCAGACCACCAAAAAAGGCTAACACACCAATTAAAACCAATGCATACTACGATAAAAACAAAAATACTAATGCTCAAAATATAGCCAACAACAATACCAAAACCAAATGCAATAACAACAAGAAAACTAAAACTCAAAATAAAAATGACACAAATATAAACAAAAGCAAAATTCTCATGAACAGGGATTCCATGATCTGAGGAGTGGAACACCACCTGACACAAAATATTAAAAGTGACATTGTGGCAAAGTGTCTACCAGGAGCCTCTGCAAGCAGGGACACTAACTGCATAAAGACAGTTGTGCAGGAATCAGGGGATGTTACACATACAACAATACACCTTCATACCAATGACTTGGTAAATCACACAGTTCAGCAAGCCAAGAAACACTTTGAGGACCTGGCGGACAAACTTTCTTCCCTTCCATCCAAATTAGACTTCTCAGAAGTTCTGCCAGTGTGGAATAAAGGAAAAAGCACCAAGAGAGTCAGAGAAATTGAAGTAGGCAAATTCAACTCATGGCTGTGTGATTGCTGCCAAGTCAAGGGATACCACTACATAGGGAACTGGCACAACATTTGAGAAGGAGCTTTTTTTAAAAACAATGGATTGCACCTAAAAAGAGAAGGTGTGCAAACACTCAGACAAATATTCAATGGTTATACAGGTAATTTCAATTAAATAAAGGGGAGTATGATGCAGCTCACACCCCTGACATTGGTGTGCTGGTCTTCACTCACTAAAATGCCAAATGCATGCATACATCCTCAGAAAACAAATCAGAGCCAACATCTGCCTGAACCAACAAACTCCATAATCTCTTGGCTGGAAAAAGCAAACTGGAGCAGTCCAGGAAGAGGGTACAACCTCGCACCAATGAGGATGTAGATTCCTGGAAGGCAATGGTTGCAAATACTAGGAGCCTAATCAACAAATTTCACAAACTAACAGCCATCTTGGAAACAGAAAGGTTGGACTGGGTGGCTGTAACAGAAACATGGTTCACTGAAAACCACGGATGGGATACGGCCATTCCTAGTTACAATCTATTCAGGAAAGATAGGGCAAAAAAAAAAAGCAGGAGGGGGGTGGCATAGCCATTTACACTTGGAAGGAAATAAAAACCACAGGAGAAAAAGGGCAACCTGGGGACTTCGAGTCACTGTGTCTAACAGTAGACACAGGCAAGGGAAAACCTTTCAGAATTGGCATCGTGTACAAGCCCCCAAATCAAGGAGACAAAGACCTAATAGAGGAAATTCACAAAATGTCTGCTAAAGGTGAAGTCATACTGGTTGGGGACTTCAACCTACCAGATATTAACTGGAGCACACTAACGGGAGCAACAAGAAGAGGTAGGGACTTCTTATTGTCACTTCAAGGTGTGGGACTGTGCCAACTTGTTAAAAACCCAACAAGGGGATATACCATTCTTGATCTTGTCCTCACAAACTCAGAAAGGATCAAGGACATCAAAGTGGGATATCATATGGCCAACAGTGACCATTGCGTGGTAAGCTTTAATGTAAGCATAACACAGGACACCAGCCATTCAAAGATAAAGGTGCTACATTTCAGAAATGCTGACTTCCAGAAAATGAGGAACATAAATAGCCAGTAAACAGAAATAGAGGTTGATGAGGTGGAGATCATGTGGGGAAGATTCAAGAGAGCAATAAAAACTGCCACAGATCAATGTGCCTGATGGGTCAGCAAAGCAAAAAGAAAAAGAAACCCTCTGTGGTTTTGCAAGGAAGTGGCTACCACAGTCAAAGAAAAAAAGATGTATAGCATATACCAGAAAACCAAAACTGAGAAAGACTGATAGTTGTACAAGGAAAAAATGAGTCAAACAAACAAATTAGAAAGGCAAAAGCCCAGACAGAGGAAAAGATAGCAGAAGGGGCAAAGAGAGGAGACAAATCATTTTTTAGATATATTAGGAAATGTAGGAACACCAAAGGGGGGATAGTAAAGACTGCTACTGAAGAAGGGAAATGCACCAAACATGACCCAGAGAAAGACGAAATCCTCAACAAATCCTTCTGCTCGGTGTTTACCAAAGAGGACCCAGGGAATAGCCCAGCCCTGAAAAAACACAATGCCCCGGACCAGGGGTAGACATTAGTCCCTTTACAGAAGCCGAAGTACGGGAGGCGCTAAATAAACAAAAAGCAGGCAAAGCCATGAGTCAGGCGAGATGCACCACAGGATCCTTAAGGAACTGGGGACAGATTTAGCAGCCCCTCTGACACTTCTATTCATGAAATCCTTGAAAAGCGGTGTGGTACCCTAAGATTGGAAAAAGGCAATAGTGGTTCCATTTCACAAATCAGGCAGTTGCGAAGAGGCTAGTAATTACAGACCGGTGAGTCTCATGTATATAGTAGGGCAACTAATGGAGACACTACTCAAACAGAGAATCATAGCATTTCTCAAAACTAGCAGTTGACAAGACCCTACACTACTGCATCGAAATCCATTAAAATGCCATCAAAATCCATTGATTTTCCATTATTTTCATGCAAACCCATTAATTTATCCCATTAAATCTTGTATAATGGCCAAGTTTTTTTCCATTAAATTTCCATTAATTGTTGCGGTTTCATGGGAGAAAACCATTAATGTACTCATCCATGGTATTATTTAACCATTACTGCCATCCGTTAAATATTTAATTGGTGTTGTATGTCCATTACATTTAGTTTCATGTACAGTAAATGGCCTTTTTCACACCCATTAAAACATAACAACAAGCTTTTAATAGCCATTAAAATGGCATAACCTAGTTTCATTGCCATGAAAACTATCCTTGTGGTCAGTATATACATTAATGACCATTGTAACGGTCAAAATTAGCTTTTCATTGCCATGAAAATTAGGTTTGTGTTGTGCCAATACATTAGCAGCCATTAAAAACTGTCCAAATGAGCTTTTCATTACCATTAAACATTACGGTTATGTTGTGTCAATGCATTAATGGCCATTAAAAACAAATGTTCACCAATTAATGACAATTTTATGTATCAGACAAATACCTGTATTTTCCCTCTTTATTTCCATGGGACTGACTGAACTGTGACCTGTGCTTATCAGATAAGTATATCATTATTTACTATTGGTCTTATCTGTACTTTGCCTTAAGAACTAAGGCTCCTCTGTTACTCCTGTGTAACCTTTGTTTTACAGGTACTCCCCAGCATCCAGAATCGAAATCTACACAGAAGCTCCCTCACCTGGACCAGTACACATGATTGAGTTACCTGATTGAGAGGTGGAAAATCTGAGCCATAATGGTGAGCCTGCATCTGTTACAGCAAGAGTTCACTGAGGCTACGTCAAGTCGTCCCAGTTAATTCACTCCGCAACAACTTGCGCCGTACTATTAGTTCCAGCACCATTTGGCTCTGGTCCAATTTGTTCCCAAATTGTGCCCTCCCCACAAAGTTTAATATATTAAATTTATGCTGGGGGTGAATTGTCAGGAAATTATTTGTATAGGGTGCTGATTAATATTGGAGCAAATATTACAGCATGAATTCTCACGGAGCAGATAGACTGGGATGAATTGACATGTTACCATGCACCAAAGGAGTTAGTGCCATGAACCTAGCCTCATGAGGGACAGTTGAGAGGTATGTGGTCAGCCTCTCTAAATCTTGCTTCTCTGCAACTGGACCCCCCACCCTCCCTGTAGCTGGACTCCCACTGCTGAAAATTAGCTGTGTGCTCACAGCACATGTGTGGCAGCAACTTTTCCACGAAGAGCACAGCAATGCTGGAGGGGGGTAATAAGTCTGGTCTGTGGGTGGGAAGGGGGTTTCAAATTCAAGGAGGAAGGTCAACTGATGGGGCTGGCACATTGTAAGGGTGGGTGGCCCAGTGACAAGGAAGGTGGGTCTGCTGAAGGTTGGTCAATTAGCACTTGAGCCCCAGCAGCCATTGTGTCATATACCCTATTGTATCCCTTCTAACCCTGGCAGCAGGCTCTTCAGCCCTTTCCCAAGCTTCAGGCTTCTCAGGCCCCACATACCTCTCAACCTCCCTCATCACAAATCAGGGACAAGCCTTAAAATGATCAGGGACAAATGACCAAAATCAGGGACACATCTGAAATAATAGTAATATTAGTTCCAGAAGTTGTGTACAACATGCTTCTTAGTATGAAAATCATTTTCTTAATGAGAACTAGACTGTAACACCAATTGATGGCATTATTTTGTGATTTAAATCCTTACTCTTCAATGACAGACATGCCAAATTTAGGAAGGACAGAAGAAATTTTTGAGGCAAAATCAGGGACATCCCTGAAAATCAGGAACAGTTGAGAGGTATGAGGCCCCATATAACCAAGATTTGCCTGCAAACTACCCTGATTATGGCCGTAGGCTCTCAATCCACCCAAGTCAATGTCCCTTTTTTTGACAAAGCACTCAACAAGAGTGTGAAACATTGGTGTTTGTGGTGGTCTCACAGGGCTACACCAGCCCTACTGTCTATTGCTTGCCTTTTCTACAAATAAAGGAATTTGGTGAAGAAGACTGAGTCTGGTAAAACCATGGTGTCTGAGTGCTGAGTTCTTTCTGTTCTTCAGCATTCATTTGGGACTTTCCAGCACCATCCTACAGGAGCGACATTTTCTATGCCATTCTTATGTCATACAAAGTGGCTAGACTGGTGGTGTTGAGGATTGAGGTGCCCCTTGCAGAATAACTGCCATCATTTAGTAGGCAGTATAGTGCAGTGGATTAAGGCTCTGAGCTGCAGATCTGGGTTTGAATCCCACATCCGTCTAGGTGCGTACTGTGTGATCCTGAGCAAGTCACAACTTCCTCATGCTCCCGAAACAAGCTTCAGCTTAGTGTGCTATTCCTTGTTAAACAATGTTTCCTTTCCTGCCACTACACAGTGCAACCATAGGTGCTTTCAAACATGTTTATTCATTTCTAAATGTATAACTTACCTTCTAAAACCCCTGTCAATTGTCAGTATTTATAATGTGTACTTCTCTCAAGCCGATTTATTTTTATGTGTGGGTGTGTTTAAATTGCCCACAATCCAAGACAACCATCCTACCTACTATGGGCATGGACAGACACCGATCCGCTCATAACATTATAAGAGGACACAGAATGACAGATAACTGCCACATAAATTATTAGAAACTAATTAGCGTAAGGAGTTAGTCTTTTTTTTTTAGATGGCTGAATAGCTAGCACTGAAACTAATTTCAACTCCCACTATGGAGCGAACCTAGCGAGGCAAGCACTGTATGACCTTTTGCCCACAGTTGCCAAGTGATTCATGCTATGATAAAATCATTTGTATCTGCAAGTTGTAGAACGCAGAACGCTGAAAAGTGTTGAAGAGTTCTTCTGGGTGGGGCGCATGTGAGACACCATTGAGTTAATGAGATTCTTGATTATAGTCCTAGGAGTAGAAGAAAAGTCCTCTTTTGCAGGGTTTCAAAGCTAGATGTAGAGAAACTACAATTCCCTACATGCTCTTTGGTCCTGCGCATATGCAGTAGAGTAAGTAGTCCATTAAGGCAGGGGCAGTGACAGGAACCAATAACTTCTTGATGCAATGGAAGGGGCAAGAAAATTAAAAGTGGAGTAACAAGGGGTATTGTTCAATCCCAGTATTCCGTAAGGAGAACACAAAATGTCCTGAGATGAGGTCAGAATACCAGTGTACCTTCTCTTTTAATCCTGTCTGGCATAACACAATTACAGTATAACTGTTGTGGCCTAGTGCTCTGCTCTGAGTCCCTGCTACTAGCTCAAAAGCAGGGGTGTAGTGCTGTGGGGTCACATGGGAGCACTGACCCTTTACTTATTTATATGCGTGAGCAGTGCTCCCACACTTTTTTAAAGTGTATTTATTTTTTGCTTTTTTGGTTTTCCATTATTTCTCGAAGTCAGCATATGTGCACTAATGCTGACTTAGAGTCCTCCAAATAAACTGCAGGCTTTGGTTTTGTAATGGGCCCCCTCACTGCACTGTGCACATGCCTGGACTCGAGGAGGCATCTCAGATGCAGTGTGCATGCCAAGACTCGAGGTGGGATATGTGGAGAGAGATCACCGAGGTGATGTTGACTTGAGACAAGCAAGGCCACTAGGCCAGGAGTGCTACTTTTGCCATTAAATCCAGAATGATTGGACGAGTCAAAACTTGAGGAGGAGGAGGAGGAGGTTTTTGTGTGGTGAAGAAGGGTCCTCTTCTGCCCCTTGCATCTTTCCCAATCACTTTTGCAGTTTTGCCACCGACCAACCGAGGAATGGAACCATGACTCCCATGCGATTGGAGTTGGACAGATGGCCAGCCAGGCTACCGGGTAATGGAAGGGTTTCACGTGGGTAGTGGTGACTGCTGGACCTGGGCCTGGGGTGGGCCTTCTTTAATTTCAGTTTAATTTCTGGCTGGGTCAGGTGTAAGAATCTTGCTGTTGCTCTGCTGGTGCCACCCAGACCGTGCCATGGTACACTGTGCTGCTGGTAAGAAAGAGCTTTAACTGAATTGTCTGGCATTTTCTTTTTTTATGAATACTGCTGGAGAGTGGGGGAAATCCAGAATTGTGGTACTATAAGTAAAAAAAAAAAAGAGTTCTGCAGCTGCTCTTTCTGTGACTGATATCATGAAGGAGTGGATACTAATGGATCTTTTGTGCTTTGTTGTTCAGTTTCCATCAGCCCCCCTTCCAGTCCTCAGTGTCTAGGGGCATGATGTGTTAACAGTTCTTGTTTCTGCTGCTGCTGTGAGTGTCCCCTTCCTCCCCATAAACATTCTATGGGAAGGAGGAGGATTTCGCAGCAGCAGAAATAAAGATTGTACCTTACTGGCCTGGAATGGCTGGCATTGAAATGCCCCATGCATGGGGGGTGCTGTCTTCAGGTGCAAGGCTGCAGCAAAATCCATGTTAGGAACCACAGACAGTGCTTGGAATAACTGCAGTCCACTCAGGAGAAAAAGTCAAATTTTTGGAGGAGGGATCCCGTAAAATTGATAACACTAACTACATGGCACCATTTAAAGTTAGTCTATACATCTGGACTCAAGGCACACTGAGGGAAAAGGCAATGGATTACTTTGCATCTGAAAAGGCCCCACTAACTGGGCAAAATACTCCTGGGCTGAAGTGACCACATGGCAAAAATAAGCTGCAGCTCTCTGGGGCCATAATGACACTGAAAGGCAGCAGTAATCTTTCCTCTACCAAATCATGGCTCGAAACTCTCCCCCTCCAAAATCCTGGGCAGACTGGTCATTTGCCAACCATTGGATCTCTGCACTATGGTCCAGATGAGTGACTCTGCTGAGGCACATGAGCAGATGTCCCCAATGGCCTGCACCCTCTGGAAAGGCATCTGGACACTGGGGCACTGGATGAGAATCCAGGCTTTCACAAGTCCCACTGGTTGAAACTCCCCTCTACTTTACCCTGGAACTGGATCCCCCCCCCCCCGGTATGCACAGGCCCAACTTTTGACCCTTATCCCATTCAACACTTCCCCAAAGCTGCCACAAATATAAAAATGAAAAGCCAGTTATTTTTATACTGATCTTGTTTTTCTGTAACAAGCCAGAGAAGGGTTTAAAAGCAGCCAAACAATGTCAAAATGACACTTAAAATGCACCAGAATGCATCTAAAACCCATAACTTCTGGGGGTCTAGGCGTCCCCCAGACCCAAGCTTATGGGTGTTTTGGGGAGAACATGCTTTGTAGAGAACACACACTTAGTTTAACTGTTCTGTACAGGATTGGGGGGGGAGGAGACGAGTCTTCTGTAAACTGCAAAGGTAACAAGTGAAATGCCTGCTGCTGTGATAGCTGATTTAACTTGAGAAGTAGTATATACTGTAGTTGGGTGTTTGAAAGGTGACAAGAGTGGGATTTTTAGCTTCAGCTTTGCCAATTTCTTCAAATAAAATAAAAATCCAGTTATTAGGATACTGACATTGGTTGGTTGTAACAAGTCAGAGAAGGATTTAAAACCAGCCAAATAGTGTCAAAATAGCCCTCAAAATGCACCAGAAAGCATCTAAAACCTCATAGCTTATGAGGTTTGGAGAGAACATGGATTGTAGAGACCCCACACTTCTTAATTTAGCACTACACTACTACTCAAAAGTTACTGGCAGCTGCACTCGAGTTCCTACTCTGAAGGACCTGCCACCACTGATCCTGCCATCATTTTTAAACAATAAAGGGTTTGTTTAGTTGATCCTGCCAGTTTCAGAGTGTTTTGCATTTGGTCCCATAGATTTTGGTGTTTTGCTGTGATGCAGCTAAGTGGTGTTCGTGGCTGTATAGTGAATGTGCTGACAGAGCTTGAGTGAGGCATGTTAGGCTCAAAGAGTATGTGCTTGTTTGGGCTTGTGTGGAGGAGACTGCTGACTGTGAAGTGATGTAGGTGGGTAACTCGGTGGTTTCAAGGGTGTGGACATGGGTCCGAGCGAGTGTTTCTGTGGCAGCAGTCATTTATGCTTGCGTCTGCTCTGGAGCCACTGACTCACTGTCTCTCCTCGTTCTGCAAGTGGTGGCTTCTTTTGCACAACCCTCAGTAAGCAATTACCATAAAAAATGGAGTTTAGGTACTTTTTAAGCAAAACATCCCTTATTTTGAAGCTTTCCAGTGTGTCCTTTGCTGCTGTGGATACTGCCTCGTCATGCTGCAGTGGATACCACCTCATCATGCTGAAGAGGATCAATGGGGGTGGTTGGATATGCGGGACACTAAGTTAAAGTGTTTTGTTTTTTTAATTCACTTCTTGTTTAGAACCCTTGGCAAGACCAATCTGATGCTTATGCTGGTTCATGGGAGGGGATGGCCCTGCTTGTCCTGGTTCAGGGGGAGATGGCTCTGCTTGTCCTGGTTCTGGGAGGGGGTGGCCCTGCTTGTCCTGGTTCAGGGGGGAAAAAGATGACCCTGCTTGTTCTAGTTCTGGGAGGGAGAAGAGATGTCCTGCTTGTCATGGTTTGGGGGGAAAAAAAGATGGCCCTGCTTGTCCTGGTTGGGGGGAAGGAGATGACCCTGCTTGTCTTGGTTTTGGGGGATGGCCTTGCTTGTCCTGGTTTGGGGAGAGCAGATGGCCCTGCTTGTCTTGGTTTGGGACATGAGAGGAGATGTCCTGCTTGTTCTAGTTCGGGGAAGAAGATATGGCTCTGCTTGTCTTGGTTCCGGGGGGGGAGAGGAGATGTCCTGCATGTCTTGGTTTGGGGGGAAAAGAGATGGCCCTGCTTGTCCTGGTTCAGGGAGGGACAGGAGATGGCCATTCTTGTCCTGGTTTGGGGGAGGAGATGGCCGGAGGAGCACAGATGCACGAAAGTGCATGTCTTTTAATGCCTCTCTGGCAAAATGGAGGGTCCCCCTCTGCTCCTGGACTCTTGAATCACAGAATCGAGATCTGGAGACACGAATGAGTGACCTGGAAGACCAGAAAAGTTGTTTTTTAAAAGGCACATATAGATAAGCTAGCAGCTGGCTGCTGGGAACTGTAGTCCTGCCCCCCTTCCCCCAGCATTTCCTAGCCCCCAAGAGCACCAATGCCACCATACTTCTCAACCTTTTGTCACTGAAATGAGGGACATGGACATTTTATGGCAATCCAGATGAGGGACATCTTCTCAAACCCTGAACATACAAGCTCAGAGCACTGTGGGAATTATTGCGTTTACTTGTACAATGTTTATTTTTGATTCACCATCTTACAATATGATGAATTTCTGGTTTGAAGTCTTAATTTACATCACATTCTCTGTGATGGCAGCAGCGTTTCCATAATGGACAGGGGTTAAAGAGATGTACCTCATAATGAGGGACATTTGAGAGGTATGAATGACACTTTTATTTATATAGAAGGGTTGCTAGCCCCCACTAGTCTTCACTAGCCCACCTGAGCTAAGTAAAATACTGGCCATCCGGCCACCGCTATAGAAAGAGGGATTTTAGCTGAACTCCCATTCCCCAAACTTCACTCCCTTTACTGGAATTTTGCTCTTTTATTACTTTTTTGTTCTAACCTATTTTACTACTTTATTTTTTACAGGTCTGACAGGATGAGGGTTCCTTAACCTCATCAGATAAGTATATTTTTATGTCTATCATGTTCCTTCCTCCCTTTTGAACCTCCCCCCAAGAGCTGCAGATCCTTTGTGACCCCTTTTCTACCTTTTATTTTACAGGTACAGTGTACATCACCCCTTTGGACTCATACCTATGGCTCCCTAGGACAGGTAAGTCCCTGCATTTCACTTTTAACTAAGCTATTGGGATGAACATATTATGGAGACTAGGAGGGTGTTCAATCTGCCACAGGCTAAGGAGGCTGGAGGGAAGACTGTAGTGGCTTGGTAGAGAGCTGGATTGGGTGCTGGCAGAGAGAATGAGAAAGGGGACAAGAGGGCCTTTCCCAGGGGGTAACAGGAGGGAGAATCAGGAGAAGAATATTAGATGGAGGGAGGGTATTGGGAGGGAGTGCAGGTTCACATCTGATAGTGGGTCAATTATTGAATGCAGGTCAAGGGACGGGGAAGAGGCCAACACAGGACAATATAGAGGTGGCAGGCAACAGACTATGGATGCAAGCAACAATGGTGGAAGAGGGGAGTTAGAAGAGCACCAGGAGAGGGAGACAGCATGAAGGGGAATGGAGGGCACAGGGGTCAGGCAGTTGCAGGAGGGTGGGGGCAAGGGAGAGGAGTATAGCTGAAAAGGAAAGTGTTGGCAGCAGGGTATAGGGAGAGGGCAGTGCTGATAGGTCAGACAAAGGATGCATAGCTAAAGGGGACAGGGCCAAGGGTGGTGAGGAGAAGGTGGATGATAGCATGGGACCAAGGGGGGCGGGGGAACACCGGTCAGGAGAGGAGAGTGGGTGGGTCATAGAGGATAAGTGTAGTGACATAAATGAGCAAGGAAAGACAGACATTAGTAACTGACAAGGAAGTAAAGGGTAGGGGTTGAATGGAGTGGGAGGGTGCTAGTGGTGGGGGACTCCATACTAAAAGGGATCAGATTGGGCAGTAAGGGGGAAAGACACAGTCTAATATGGGTCGAGTCTATTCCCGGGTTGATGGCAGGTTGGGCAGGGTAGGCCATTCTCCAATGCACAGGGAGAGGATGGAGGACACCACATGTTGTGGTGCATGTAAGTACAAACAACCTATCAGGGGAAACGGTGGAGGTAGTGAAGGGGAAATTTGAGGAATTGGGAAAGCTGTGCGAGGAGTTGGGGAAATCGGTGGCCTTCTCGAAGGTGCCTCCAGTACTCTGTGAAAGTACTGAGAGGAAGGGAAGGATAGGAGACTTCAACACCTGGTTGTGGAAATGGTGTCGTATCAAAGGGTATGGGATAGTAGGGGGCTGGGGCAGAACCTGGGACATTAATAACCTGTATGCAGGGGGCAGACTACACTTGACTGGGGAGGGGAAGGGAGAGTTGAAGCAGGGGATGGAGGGGCACATAGCAACAAGGGTAGCTTTAAACTAGGAAAGGGGAGTGGCAAGTGGAAAGCTGTCAGGCAGGGTTTCCAAAGAGGGAAGCCAGATGATCCTACACCCCTAGCTACAGGGGAGGGCATCCAAATAGGAGCAATGGGGTGGTAAATCAGGGTGAGGAAGGGATAGGAGAAGGATGGAGGGTAGTGCCACTAAATGCAAGGAGCCTGGGAAATAAATTGGCTGAGTTGCAGGCTCTCTTGGCAGTGGGCAGGTGGACATAGTAGCCATAACAGAAACTTGGGCCACCCAGTACCAGGCCTGGGATATAATGATCCCTGGATACAGGCTATTCAGGACCGATGGGGCAAACAGGAAAGGTGCGGGTGGCGATCAATGTAAAGGAAGGAATAAGGTACATAAGTGGGGAAGGCAGGACAGAGACCCTGTGAATGCAGTTTCAGGAACCAAAGAGCAGGGTACTAAGGATAGGGGTGGTGTATAGGGCACCAACTCAAGGGAAGGAGCTGGACAGGGAATTGGCGAATCAAATTAGGAGGGTTAGCAGGAAGGAAAACACAGAGGTGGTACGGGACTTCAACCCACCTAGGGTGGACTGGAGCACACCAACCACTATGTGTGCTAGGGATCAGGTTATACTAGGGGCATTCCAGGACAGCTTTCTGGTGCAGTTGGTGCATGAGCCAACTAGGTTGGAAAGGACTCTGGACCTAGTACTATCAAACAGGGAACCATAAGAGACCTAGAGGCTGAGGACCCACTGGCTTGGAGGAATCACTACTTAGTGTGGTTCACACTCAGAATGGGGAAGTAAACTGGAGGTTCAGGTACCAGGGTGATTGATTTCGGGGGGCAGACTTCAACAAGATGGGGGAAATCCTGATAAGGCACCTGGAGGGAATCCAACCCACCATGGATACCAATCAAAAATGGGGTATCATTAAGGCTGGGCTGGCAAAGGCTACTGAGGCATGTACTAGGGTGCAGAGCAAGAAGGAAAGGGCAAAGAAGCCCATCTGGCTGGCAAGGAGGTAATGGAGGGGGTGAGAGCCAAGAGGAGAGCTTTTCAAAGGTGCAAGAGATGGGGGGAGGGATGTGAAGGACTATACAAAGAAGTCCAGATAGGTTACAAGACTAGTTGGAGCTGCAAAGGCATCCAGAGAGCTGTGGCTGGCACAGAGCATTTAGGACTGAAAGAAGGACTTTGTCAGATACGAAGGTGAAAGAAGGAAGAACAGGGACCAGATAATGAGAATTAAGAAGGACGGAAGGTGGGTAGAGAAGGGGGAGGAGCAGGCAGAAGCACTGAATGAGTACTTCTGCTCTGTATTCATGGTAGATGGGGGGACAGATACCTCATGGGTTTGGTGAAAGGGCAGGGGAAGGGGTGACAGATGGAGAAATTATGAAGAGCAGAGTACTGGAAGGGCTGACAACACTGTGGGTGGACAAGGCACAGAGACTGGATGGCATTTACCCTAGGGTAATCAAGGGACTAGCAGGGAGCCTGGCAGGACCAGTGGCTGACCTGTTCAATACCTCTCTGCACATAGGATGCGTCCCACAGGACTCGACATTAGCCCATGTAGTTGACCATTCATGAAGGTGGCACAAGGGATGATCCAGGCAACACAGTCCAGTGAGTCTCACATTAATTGTGGGTGAGCTTATGGAGACAATCCTTAAGGAGAGACTGGTGACTTATTTGGAGGACAATGGGCTCCAGGACAGGCAGCAGCATGGGTTTATCTCAGGTAGGTCCTGCCAGACAAACCTGATGGAGTACTATGATTGGGTGACCAGCGAGCTGGACAAGGGCCATGCAGTACATGTCCTATACTTGGACTTCAGTAAGGCCTTCGATTCAGTGCCACATAGGAGGCTAGGAGGGAAGCTAGAAGATGCACTGGTAGGTACTCAGATGGTCAGATTGATCTCGAACTGGCTGAAGTGCAGGCAGCAAATGGTGGTGGTGGAGGAGAAACTCATTGCCAAGAGCAGCAACAAATGGGGTGCCACAGGGATCGGTACTTGGGTCAGTGCTGTTTGGGATATTCATTGCAGATATCTCACACGGGACCCAGAGTAAGATCAGTCTGGTGCATAAGAGTCATGGTTGAATTCAGTACAATTAATGGGCCATTAAAATACATGGGTCATACCGGCACTGTGTGCAATTAATACAACCATTAAAATGCAAAAAATACCATGAAAAGGTAACTGGCCATTAAAAGGGTGATAATTTAATGGTGCCATTATTTGTGTACCAATTAAGGGTATAGTAATGGTTTTATTTAATGGGTTAGAGACCATTAACTCAACCGTTAATATATCAGTACAGTTTAATGGCCATTAATACAGTGATTCCAAATCTAGATTACATTAAAGGCAGTTTTAATTGACAAATTAGTGGAGTTTCTAATGGTCATTACATTACTGTAATGGCCAGCACAATTAATGGTTGAAGGACCATTAAAATAATGCCCCTTAAAATATATTAATGGCAACAAAATTTCATAGATACTGGACCATTAAATTAATGGCACTTAACATTAATTAAAGGCCAATCAATTCATGGCTACATGACCATTAAATTGCCACTTAAATTTGATGCCCATTAACAATTTAATGGCAAGATTATACTAGAATAACACATTAAATTTAATGACATTTTAATGCTTTGATAGAACTTACACTGTTAATAGGGCCATTATTTATGTACTGATTAATGGGAATTTAATGGGAAAATTTTATGAAAATTTAATGAATTTGTAATGGGTTTTTGATGCCACTTTAATGGTGTTCAATACAGTAGTGCTAAGCAACACAGTTTCACAGCAGGTAGGCCATGCCAGACAAATGAGCTGAAGTTTTTTGACTATGCTACAAAAATAGTGGATGACGGTGGGGCAGTGAATGTGGTCTACCTAGACTTTAGTAGGGCCTTCAACTCTGTTCCACACATAAGGCTGGTAAAGAAGCTTGACCACACAGGGGTTGGTCCAGAAGTAGTCAGATGGGTACAAAATTGGTTACAAGACAGAACCCAGAGGGTACAGGTTAATGGAGTGCAGTCATGGAAGGCAGGGTGACCAGTAAGGGTGCCCCATGGCTCAGTGTTAGGGCCTTTGCTCTTCAATGTTTTTATAGCAGACATTACTGATGGACTGGAAGGAAAGGGGTGTCTGTTTGCAGATGACACCAAGATATATAGCAGGGTGGACACCCCAGAAGGAGTGAGCAAGATGGAAACTGATCTCAAGAAACTAGAATGATTTGGAGTGTGGCAGTTGGGATTTAATACTTAAAAGTGCAAGGTCATGCATATAGGAAAGAAAAATCCTAGAAAGGAGTATTACCTAGGAGGTGAAAGACTGGTAGCCTCAAACCAGGAATGAGATCTGGGAATCATAATCTCAGATGACTTGAAAGTTAGTAAGCAGTATGAGAAGGCAACAATGAAGGCCAACAGAATGTTGGGCTGCATTGGGAAGAGGATCACAAGCAGTAAGAGAGAGGTGGTACTACCACTGTATAGATCACTGGTCAGGCCTCATCTGGAGTACGGAGTCCAATTCTGGAGGCCTCACCTCAAGAAGGACATTGACAGATTGAAAACAGTACAGAGAAGGGCAACAAAAATGATTTAGGTTCTGCAGTACATGTCCTATGAGGAAAGACTTAGGGAACTGAGTAAGTATTCTCTGGTGCTGAGTCAAGAAAGAGGGGACATGTTGCAAACATTCAAGTACATAACAGGCATTAACAAGGTACAGTCACAGGAACCTTTTCACTTCAAGAAGAGCTCCAGGACCAGGGGATATGACCTCAGGCTGCAAGGTGGGAGGTTCTCTACCAACACCAGGAAGATTTTCTTCACAGAAAGAGTGGTGGACACTTGGAACAGCCTATCCCAAGAGGTTGTGGGGGTCAGCACTGCAGGGGCGATTCAAGAATGCATGGGATAGACACAAGGGAACCCTGACTACAAAGGGCAACTAGAGTGTCAAAATAGGTCTAAAACAAATGGGCAGACTAGGTGGACCTAGTGGTTTCCTTCTGCTGTCAATTTCTATGTGTCTGTGTTTCAACCTAATCATATGGGGGTACATATTGTAATATGTATAAGCACAGGATTTCCTTTTTGAAGCTATAGGCCACATTGTGGATTTTAAAGAAATAACAGAACAACTACAGTTACAAGCACTCATTATTTTACTGATATGATGGCCATTTGATTCTTATGTTTTCAAGTCTATTTGAAATTGCACTTTAAAAGAAAATAATGGTTATTTTTAAGAAAAGTTGAAGGACTTGTTAATAAGATTTTATTAGCAGTATTTCAGTTTTTTAAGGCTAATTTGCACTTTTTTTTGCGAATTTTGAAGGGCATTTGAAAATTTACCCAACTGAATTTTTTTTTCAATTGGATAAAAACTTGTGTTTGAGGTTAAATCAATGTCAATTTGAATTACTTGAAAACCATAATAACTGGACCAGCATTTACAAAAAAGCTATGGAATATTTGAATTGAATTTGAAGGCCTTCATTTTATGTGGAAAAGAAGGATAATTCAAGCACAGTTGAAGGGCCTGTTCATAACAGTTTTTTTACCAGACTTTTTTGAAGACTTCTTTTTGAAGGCTAATTTGCATTTTTTGTGATTTTTGAAGGGCATTTGAGTACACATTGGGAAGCTTTTTAATGGATAAAACTGGTGTTTGAGGTGCACTGGAAGTCAATTTGAATTACTTCAGAAACATGAAAATAACAGTACCAGTTTTAAAAAAAAATGAAAAATACTAGAATTGAATTTGAAGGCCTTTATTTGCAGTATGGCAAATGTTTATAACCAGTTTGATACAGATCAACATACTGTAGAAATAATGGTTTTGAAAAATGTTACTGTGGGGTTTGAAATATTGTTTATCAGATGGAGGTATTCTGCATTAGGGAACTGATGTTGACCATATCCAAACCCCCCTTCTATCTCTTTTGAGCATTGTGATTATGCAATTAGAGCATACATTTGTCACATGGAATGTTAAAGGACTTAATCATCCAATTAAACCTTAAGCAATTCTTGCCTACTTTAAAAATTGAAACCCTCAGAAGCTATCCTTCATGAAACTCATCTTTCACTAGTAGAGGCCATGAAACTTAAGTGGGAATGGGTGGGCTCTGAGTTACACTCAACCTTTAATCACCACAAGCAAGGTGTTTCTTTGTTATTTCATAAATGGCTGCCCTGGACTATCCTTAGACACATGTCCAGCCCTGAGGGGCATTGGGTGCTAGCCAAAATCAATACTTCTGAAATCAGGTTTATTCTAGGAGGGATCTATGGTCCTAATGAAGGCACATTGGCCTTCTTCATGAACTTGGCTCATATTAATGCACAATTTAATTTGAATAATCTCCCCCTATTACTAGGAAGGGATTATAATATGCCTCCAGATAGTATCCTTGGCAAGAGCACCCCATCTGGCTTGACCAGCACCACTTCCACTGCTCTTTAAGTACTTCTTGATGAGTATGCCCTTTCTGATGGTTGGAAGCTACTCCACCCCACGTCTAGGAGTTACAGTACTCTGCTTTTTCCCCAGTCCATTGATCATACAGCCAGACTGATTCATGGCTGCATTCTCCCACCTTTACACACGTCCCTGTCCAAGTAGACATTGGAGACATGGTACTTTTCAAACCATGCACCAATATCTATCTCTTTCCCGTACCCAAGGGCTCCACCATGAGTGGGCAAGTTGCTAGGGCTACCTCATCCACTCATCCAACTCGGTGATGTTGTGCAATGCCAGGTCAATAAAGAACAAGACAGCTATTATAGCTGATCTTGTTGGGAAAACTGACCTGGCCTGCATCACCAAGACCTGGCTGGATGAGAATGCTGGCCCAATTCTGAAATTAGCAGTTCCAGACTGGTACTCGGTGATACGTCACCTGAGAGAGGATCGTAGGGGTGATGGAGTAGCCATTTGTTTCAAGTTGAATCTGGACCTTATAGATGTTCCAGTAGGAATGACCAAATCCTTTGAATGCATCATGGGATCAGGTGCAGGTTGAAGAATGCTTCTCATCTACTGTCCACCCGGGGGTGAGAAGGAATTTCTGCAGGAAGACTCAGACTTCATCTTTGACCTAACATTGGAGTCCCCAGATGGTTGATTTTGGGGGATTCCAATGCTTGGGTTGACGATGAGCTCTCACAGTTTAGACAGACCTTCCTCCAACTGATGATTTCATTGGGCCTTACACAGGAAGTTACCTCTGCTACCCACAGTCATGGTCATTCATTGGATCTGGTCTTCCAGCTGGGGTTGGAAATCACAGATCTGGAGGTGTAACTGGTCAGATGGTTGGACAATCATACTATAAGGTTCAGATTCTAAGCACCCTCCAAAAAATCTGCTCCTATGAAGGTGGTCCAGTACCGCCCTTTAAGGGGTTTGGCTTCTGATGGTCTTAAGGCAATGCTGGACCTATCAGGCATGTCAATCATACATACACAATCATACACGAGAAAGGGTCCTGAAGGAACTGGAAGTAATAAGAGTTGATAAAGCAATGGGGCCAGATGGGGTACACCCCAGGGTCCTTAAAGAACTAAGAGAGGTGGTGGCTGAACCTCTGGCTATCCTGTTTAGTTGATCACTGGAAACAGGGGAGGTACCCAAAGACTGGAGGACAGCAAATGTAGTCCCTTTATACAAAAGTGGGAACAAAGAGGAAGTGGGAACTACAGACCAGTCAGCCTCACCTCGGTAGTGGGAAGATCATGGAAGCACTACTGAAGGAGAGATTGGTGGAACATCTGGTTGTCAACAGACTACAGGACCCAAGGCAGCATGATTTCACCAGGGGAGGTCATGTCAGACCAACCTCATTGAATTTTTGACTGGGTGACTAGGGAGGTGGATCAGGGGAGGGCAGTGGACATGGCCTTTCTGGACTTCAGCAAGGCCTTTGACACTGTGCCACATAGAAGACTATTACACAAACCGGGGAATATGGGTGTGGGCAGGACAGTAGTGTGGTGGGTAGGTAACAGGCTGGGTGGCAGGACACAGAGGGTGGTGGTAATAGGCTGTCACTCCACAGAGGGAATAGTGACCAGTGAGGTACCACAGGGATCAGTGCTGGGACCGGTCCTATTCAACATCTTCATCAGTGACATTGAGCAGGACCTAGAAGGCAGAATTTCACTGTTCACTGATGACACAAAGCTCTGTAACAGAGTAGACACACCAGAGGTTGTAGACAGAATGAGAAGGGACCTGGAGAAACTTGAAGAATGGTCAGGGGTTTGGCAGCTGAAATTCAATGCAAGGAAGTGCAAGATAATGCATATGGGGCACAAAACCCTGGCACAATATATCATATTGGGGGTGAGGATATAGCATGCACCAAGCAGGAAAGGGATCTTGGGGTTATCATCTCTGATGACCTGAAGGTAGGGAAACAGTGTGACAAGGCAGCAGGAAAAGCAAATAGGATGCTGGGATATATAGGCAGGGGCATCACCAGCAGGAAAAGGGAGGTCATAATTCCACTATACAAGACACTAGTGAGGCCCCACCTGGAGTACAGCGTACAGTTCTGGAGACCATACCTACGTAAGGACATAGACAGGGTAGAGAAGGTTCAGAGGAGGGCAACAAAGATGGTGCATGGATTGCATCACAAGTCCTTGAAGACAGGTTGAAGGAACTGAACATGTACTCCCTGGAGGAGAGGAGGGAGAGAGGGGATATGATAGAGACGTACAAGTATCTTACAGGGAGGAACAGGGTGCAGGAATACACTATTTTTAAGTGAAAAAGATATTCCAGGACTAGAGAACATGGGATGAAGTTGGAGGGAGGACGATTCAGAGGAAACATGAGGAAGAATTTCATCACAGAACGGGTGGTGGACAAGTGGAACACTCTGCTAGAGGAAGTGGTGGGGGCTGAAACAATCAAGGAATTTAAGAATGCATGGGATAGACATAAAGGAATTCTGGAGGTCAGGGGTAAGGGGCAACAGACTTCTAGGAAAACATAAACTGAACTTACGAGCTCAAATAGGCAGACTGGGTGGGCCATAGGCCCTTATCTACCGACACTGTCTATGTATCTATGCATCTATGTATATGCAGATAGACTGGGGAACTTGTACTTGCTTATAATAAGACAGTGACAGGTGCCCTCGACTCTCTAACTCCTGTCCGTGTTCGCCCCCTCACTCTTTGCCCAAAGTTCCCATGGTTTGATGAGACTTTGAAGGAGCTGAGGCATGGGGGTCAAAGGTTGGAGTGACACTGGTGGAAATCTAGACTGATGGCTGACAGGCTTAGGTTGATAGCCCATTATAAAGACTATCAATTGGCAATCTCCTGTAAGAAGGCAGAATTCCTGTCCAAGGAGATTGCCGTGGCTTGGAATCGACCAGCTTAGATCTTCTGGACTGTTGATAGGTTGTGGAATTCAACTTGTCTACAGCCACAGGGAGCCATTCACAAGTTAAGCGTGATGAGTTTGCTCTGTTTTTCACTGAGAAGACTGCTGCTTTCAGATTGGAGATCCAGTCAGTGTCCTCCATTGGGCATTGCAGTAATCAGAATGAGGTGGCAAGTATCCAGTCAACCTGGTCCGACTTCAGCCGGTTTGTGATCGATGACATTGTGCAGGTTGTCCAGGATATGCGCTCAGCCTACTGTAGCATGGATCCAGGCCAAATGCGCCTCCTTGTGGGGGGTGTGTGGAAGTTATCGACCCAATCCTTGCTAATATAGTCTGGTGCTTGTTGGAAACAGGGGTGTTTCCAGACCCCCTGAAGAAGGTGGTAGTAGTACCCCTCCTGAAGAAATCTTCCCTCAACCCTGACTGCTTAGTGAACTATAGATCAGTTTCTAACCTGCCCTTTGTGGGTAAGGTTATTGAGAAGGTGGTTGCAATGCAGCTAGATGACCATATAACATCTCATAATTTCTACAATCCTCTCCAGTCCAGGTTTAGGAAGAAGCATAGTCCCGAGACTGCACTGGTTCAGGTACTCAATGATCTCCTGATAGAGAGATATCAGGGGAGCCGTGTCATCTTAGTGCTTCTTGATCTCTCTATAGCATTTGACACTGTAGACCATGGGGTGCTGCTGGAGCACCTGCAGATTCTCTGTGGACTGCCTGGTACAGTTCTCAGATGGTTTTGATCTTTTCTTAATGGCAGAACTCAGAGGGTGGTGTCAGGGATTTATTTCTCTGCCCCTCTCCCCCTGTTATTTGGGGTTCTGCAGGGCTCTGTGCTGTCACCCATGCTGTTTGCAGTGTACATGTTGCTGTTGGGAGACATTATAAGGCAGCATGGGCTAAGTTTTCACTGCTATGCAGATGATACTAAGCTCTACATGTCCTTCACACCTGAGAAAAGTGGGATGGTCTTCGTATTTAACAGTTGTCTCTCCAAGATCCAGGATTGGATGAGTGCCAATTTGCTGAGGTTGAACTAGGATAAGACTAAGTTGCTGGTTGTGGATCCAGATTGTCATGGTTTGGGGTTGTTAGCAGGTCAACCATCAAGGCTTCGGCTCAGGAGTGACCAGCTGCTTACCTGAGACTGGGCTCAAAATCTGGGTGTTGTGTTCGATAGTGGCCAGATACTAAAATCCCAGGTGTCTGCAGTCACTAAGACCTAATTTTTCCATCTGAGGAACATCACCTGGATCAGGCACCTGTTCCCACCTGGTGACCTTCAATCATTCGTCCATGCCTTTGTAACCTTGATTACTGCAATGCCCTAAACCTAGGGCTACCAGGGGTTGATATCTGCTGATTGCAGCTAGTGCAGGTTGCTGACTGGCTTATTGAGATCCTGCCATGTCACTCCTGTGCTCCACAGCCTGCACTGGCTGCTGATCCATTGGTCGATCACCTTCAAGTTTTGATTACTGACCTACAAAGCCCTACATGGACAGGGTCCATGCTACTTGCAAGATCTCCTCTGTCCTTACCGCCACCTCCACTCCCTCTGCTCCTCCAATGAGGGATTGCTAGAGGTTCCCAGGGTTCACTTAAAGACCTCTGAGGCCCACTCTTTTGCTTTTGTGGCCCTTACTCTGTGGAACTCTCTACCACATCAGATTAAAGAGTGCCTGACCATCGAGAGCTTTAAAACTGCGCTGAAGACTTATCTGTTTCAGTTAGCCTTCCCAGCTCTGAATGATATCTAGCCTTCTAAATCTAAGTATTTATTATGCGTATTATTATGAATATTTTATTACTTGATTTTATTTTATGTGTTTTTGTATTTTATCATGATTGTACTTTTGTTTTATTGTTCTTATTGTATAGTGCTGTGATCTTCAGAAACAGCACTTAAAAATAAACTTGATTTGATTTGGTTTTTATTTTCCCCTCTTCAAAAAGCACCCAGCAAATGATGCCTTGACCCCCTCCTTTCACATGACCCAAAATTTCAGTAATTCCTGTGGAGACCCAGTCCTACTTATACTTGAATTCCAGCCCAGAAAGCAACCCAGTTACATTATGGGAGTCCTATAAGGCCTATCTGAGGGAGGTGATAGTTGGGTTCTCAAGCCATAGGAAAAAGAACTGGGAAGAGAAAGAGAAGAAACTGATACAAAAACTGCACTGTAAAGAGTTAGAAATTTAAGCAGGTAAAGACATCTCAGAGCAACATTTGTCAACAATCACCTCCTTAATATATCTTTTAAATGTCCATTTATCATGGGAGGCTAAGCTCGGATTTATACAAACTAAATACAGATTCTGGGAGGGAAGAGAGTGCACTTGGAAGTTATTCATACACAGACTAAAGATGCAGCAAGCATCAAGACATATTGGCTCCCTGAGGGATGAGAAAGGCCACATTAGGCACATGCCAGCAGAAATTAACCTTGTCATGAAACAATTCTATGAAGTCTTATACAAAGCCAAGAATTCCCCATCAGAGGTTAGTATGCTTCAATTTTTAGGCCACCTGAAACTACCTCACCTACTCAAGGAGGCACAGGCATCCCTGGGTGCTTTCCCCTCTGCCACCAAGGTGACTCAGGCTACCAAGGCTCTGTCCTCCTCTAAGACCCCAGGAGAGGATAGCATTCCAGCTGACCTGTATAAGTTAGTCCCTGACCTGGTGGCTCCCCATCTAAAAGAGATGTATTATCAAGCTTATTTAACAGGAGCACTCCCCCATGTCTTCAAGGTGCAGTAATTAAAGTCGTATACAAAAATGGTAAAGACCCCTCCTTGTGAACCAATTATAGACCCATTTCCATTTAAAATTCCTACTGTAAGGTACTTGTGAAAACTCTGGAAGCTTGGTTAAAGCCATTGCTCCAACAGCTGGTTCATCCAGTGAGTGCTGGCTTTGTAAAGAGTAGAATGGAGGCTGACCATATACCCTCACTCTTCAGTCTAATTTCTACTGCAAAACATGCCTGATCCCCTGAGGTGGTGGCCTCAATAGATCTTGAGAATGCCTTTCATTCTGTGAACTGGTTCTTTCTTTATTCCATCCTCACTTGATTTGTTTATGGCCATCAATTCTTGAGTTCAGGTTTTGTATGACCCCCCTATTGCTAATCTTCTCACCCATGCCTGTCTGTCTGATCCCTTCCCTTTGTAGAAAGGCACCAGGCAGAGGTGTCCCCCTCACCCCTTCTCTTTCTTTTGGCTATTGAGCCACTAGCAGCTGCTGTCCTCCCCATCCGGAGATTCAGGGGCTCTCCATAGGACCTCGGAGCTACTCTACATTATAATATGCAGATGACCTTCTGGTGCTCTTCTCTGCCCCAGATGCATCAGTTCCTGCACTAATGCATGTTCTACAAGACTTCTCTGAGATGTCTGATCTTAGGATGAACAAGGCCAAAACTCATGTTTTTCCCCTCACCTCAAACTGTCCTAGCACTCCTATCAAACGGGGTTGGGAGGGGCTTCACCTGGGCTCCACAGGGTATTACTTATTTGACCATTCATGTCAAAACCGACCTCACCATAACAGCTCATCCCAATTTTGAACCTCTGCTTCAGGTCATGTGTATGAAATTTGACTGGTGGTGGCACCTTGTCCTGTTGCTTGTGAGGAAAAGTTAGGCGTTATGCATGGTAACGCTCGCAAACATTCTACATTTGCTATGTAACCTACCTCTTCCACTATACAACTCTTAATTTGTGAAATTAGATAAACTTATTATTAAAAATTAGATAAGTTTTGAGCCCACTGGTCAATGGGGGGATGGGAGTTACCCTGGTGTAAGGCTTAATACTTAGTGTTCTTAGGTGCTCAAATTTTATATTTGTTCTCTGGGTAGAAATGGAATTCACATCTACTGTATCACAGATGCCTCTACTGGCCAGACTAGGTGGGCCAAGCGGTCCTTATCTGCCATCAAATTCTATGTTTCTATGTTCTGTGTTACTAGTGTATCTCTATATGGTTCTCCTGCTAAAGTCTGTCAAGATGTCACTTTCCAAAGCTTCATTATTGTCTGGAAGGCTATTAGTAAGATGTTACATACTAGTCTTTGTCTCATTGAACTTACGTCCCTCTGGAAAAACACAATGATCACTACTGAGAGGATAACTGTCTTTTGGCAATTCTGGTCAAATAAAGGTAGTAATCAAATACTAGATTAATTACTGCTCAGCACAGCACAATTGCAATCTTATGAACAGCTGTGTGCTTCCAAGGGCCTTCAAAACCAGGCCCACTGGAGAGTCTTACAATTCAGAAGTTCTATTTTACCTTTGTTAAAGTCCTATACTAAGGAGACCTTTGATAAAGGACACATCGGTGTCTGAAATGCATTAAGTTATCCTGAATGCTAGCCTTGTGGCAGCCTTTTTTTACTTAATAATAAAATGCTAATTTAAGAGTTAAAAACATAATTTGAGGTGTTTGTTCCGAGGTGAGTGTGCTGGAATTGCCTGTCCTCATAACATTTTAACTGTTTTAATCTAGGTCTGGGATCTAATATGTTGCTGGAAGATATATTTTGCTGTAAATGGATTATTCATAATTTACTGTTGGTCACTTTTCTGGATTTCCTCTAGTAACAGTGCTCATTGTCTATATTTGGAATATGACACTGATTTTTTTTTTAGCTCTGTTAACACGAGGTATTTGTGCACAGTTTCCTTTGCTAAATCCATCCTTTACTGTTTTCTATGTAATGCATAGTTTTTAACTGTTCTTGAACTTTTAATAAAGATATTAACTGCAAGAGAAAGGGGCTGTGGTTAGATCCCTTCTACAAAAAAAAAAAAATATTGGAACCTGATATTCTGGGGAATAACAGACCTGTCTCTAATCTCCCATTCTTTTGAGGAAGATTATTGAGAAAATGGTGGTGGAAGAACTTGTTAATCACCTGGATAATTTTAACATCTATTACTGTCTTCAGTTGGGTTTTCAGTCTCACCACAGCACAATGACTGCCATCATTTAGAGTGACAAATGATCTCCTCATGGGAGGCAGCATGGAAATTGTTCCATCTTGATCCTCTTACATCTCGCATTAGCAGTTGACACTGTTGACCACAGGGTATTACTGGATTGTCTGAGGAATTATGTGGGTCTCTCTGGAACAGTGTTTTGCTGATCTGAGTCATACATAACTGGGAGAATGCAGTAGGTCACTCTTGGTAATCACATCTCTGGAGCTTCTGCACTCTTCTGTGGTGTTCCTCAAGGTTTGACTCTTCCCCTGTGCTGTTTTCAGTGTACATGTTGCTGTTGGTTGACATTATTAGACAGAATGATGTTGAATTTCACTGTTCTGCAGATGACAGTCAGCTATACCTGTTTGGATCTCCTGATGGGACTAAAGCAAAATCTGTGCTGTGGAACTGCGTTGCCAAAATCAAAGGTTGGATGGCCTCCAACTGGTTATGTCTAAACCTGTATAAGATTGCGGTCATGACGATTGAGTCAGGTAGGCAGGGTCCAATGATGACAGGTGGTGTGGCATTCCTTCCTAAGCATCTTGGGGTCATTTTGGACCACAGGCTGTCACTTGATCAGCAGATGTCAGCCATAGTCTGAGCTTTCTTTAATCATCTTCAAAACATCAACAAGATTAAATGGCATGTACCCCTTGCAAGTCTGTTTATGATTATTCATGTTTTTTTTACCTGTAAGCTTGACTTTTACAGTGCTCTTTATTTAGTGTTATCTGGCAGCTTGTAGCCACTGCTGCAGCTGGTCAAGAATGCTGCATACCTGTTGATTGTGGGCTTCTGTAGGAGGCACCATATCGCATAGGTTCTGTGTCCACTGCACCTGCTACCTATGCCATGGCGCATCACCTTCAAGATGTGCTTGATAACATTCAAGGACCTACATGGTATGCGACCAGACTAATTAAAAGGCCTCCAGCTTCATGATCACCCAAGTTGTCCCCTCCGATCCTCTGTTGTAGACTTTCAGTTTTTCACTACCTTACGCCTGTGACAGTTTGGGTACAGGGCATTAAATGTGGCAGCTCCTGCGTTATGCAATGTCCTATCAATGAATGTTAGATCTGCTCACAGGGAGGAGGCCTTCAAGACCCTCTTGAAAACATATTTATTTATGGAAGATAACCCAGATAATTTTTAGACAATCTTAAACTGTATATTATGTATTTCATAGTTGTGTTATTTACACACTGCTGTAAAGTTATACTGTGATTTTGAAGTGTTTTGAGCCTTTAGGAAAGGGTGCTCTAGAAATAAATTTGCCTTGCCTTGCCTTGAATCAGAAAACTCAGTGTAGTCCTTGTGCCCTGTGAACATAAAGATAGCGGGAGGAGTTCTTGCCCATACACGAGACAGAGCTCATAATCTACAAAAGAACTTTCTGCATAGACATAAAAGGACCACACTTATCAAGATTTTTTAAATAAAACCAACATCTTTTTTATTTTTTGTGTATTCATAATGGCTGTGTAGACCCACAAACAATAGTTAAATAAAGTAACAGTAGATCTTCTACAGACTTTCATCCACTAAGTCATATCATGGAACTGTAAGTTGTCAGCATCAGGACCAACCAGAATATTTTTGCAAGCTAGGTATGCCCACAACGATGTGCCTTGTTGGCACCTAAGTAACATCAGTGTCAACAGCATGCCTCAGTTCCACACTGGAGACAAGCTCAGAGAATCCTAGGACCAGCAGGGACTGAAGCAAACAGGACCACACCAGGCACACTGGAGAGGATACCTAAACCTGAGTCCTGGATGCCTTATTTGGCATCAAAAGAGAAACAACTTGCAACTGCAGGCAATATAATCATCTATCACCTGATTGGGGGGGGAGGAGGGAGAGCTGTGGAACAATGCAGGAGATTCTCTTGAAGATCTACTTTTTCAGTAGGTAACTATTTTATCTTCTTAAAGGATACCTCCTTCCATTGGACCAGATCATAGAACAATTCCCAAGTGGTATCAAGCATTGAGGGAGAATGCCAGGATCTAATGATCCTAAGTAAGGAGGCTTTGCAGATCACTGAGACCAACGCTGGCACATCTATGAGAGACAATGTCCAGACTGTGGTGTTTAGTGAATGTATGAACAATACTCCAAGTGGCAGCAGCACAGATGTCAGCAGCAGACACACTGTGAGAACAAGCCACTGAGGTAGCCACCATGTGGGTGGGATGTATAAAAACTGGACCAGGAAGCTGCTTACCAAGCTTCTGGCAACACAATTTTATATAACTGGTCATCCATTTGGATAAAACTTGTTTACAGATTGGTGAGCCCACATTCAATGGACAAAAACAATAGACAGTTGAGAGGATTTTCTACAATCCTTGGTACAATCCAAGTACTAAAGTAGTGTCCTACACATGTCCAGCATATATAAATGATGCTCCCCACTATCCATGGGAGAGAAAAAGTAACAGAAAGGTCTATTGTCTGATTTACTGTTCTTTCAGACAAAACCTTTGGAAGAAAATGAGGATTGGTGCATAATGTGACAGTATCCTTGTGAAAAAATGCTAAATGGAGGATCCACGACCAGAGCCTGTACCTCCAACATGCATCTAGCAGATGCCATAGTCACTAGAAAAAGTTTCTCCAAGAGAGGAACTGTATCTCACAGTTAGCCACAGACTCAAAGGGAGGCTGAGTAAGAGTCTCTAAGACCAAGTTAAGATCCCAGACCAGAACTGGATCTTGCACCTAGGGGTGCACATGATGGATGCTCCCTCGGAATCTACTGGACACCTCTAACTAGGCCACAGTCTTATCCTCTGTCAGGGCATGAAAAGCTGACAACAGCCATGTGGAAATCTATTGAGGAATACCCTAGACCTGAGTCTTTAAGGGGCCAGAGGTAGTCCGATATTTTAGGAACTGGACATGTAAAAGGATTCAGCTGATGCCCAGTACACCAAACAGTAAACGGTTTCCTTTTTTTTTATTTCTGTTTATGCCACTCTGTCTCTCTGCCTCCTCCCCTGAATACCACAGGCCCTGTGAGCAACCCAAAGTCTCCCAGGTAGTGGTTGCTGTACCTACCTAAATGGCACCCTGGCTGTCACCCAGCAGACAGGGTTATGGTGGGGGGATAGTGCAAAATTCTATATTTCATCAGGCAGGTGCCTTGATACAGTATGAGAGGGAGGCCTGGGGAGCTCCTATGGCCCATCATCGTGGAGGTGCTGGGCCATTTTTCTTGATTTTCTCCCCTGGGGCATGTTGCCTGCATGGACAGCAATGCGAACCTGCACACACCTGTGCGCATGTCTGCCTGCCGATGTCAGTTACATCCCTGTCCTCCACATCTGCCCTCCAGCCTCACTTCCACTTGTGGTCACCCAGGTTGCAGTACTGTAATAAAGGATGGAACCTCCTCTTCCCTGGAGTAGGCAAACATCCTAAAGGTTGATCAGTTCTCCTCCCCCCTGTCTGGGCCCCCGACAACTCAAAAAATGTTTCTATTTTTGTGAATAAGTGCACCATGTGGATGGCTTTCTAGCTGCCAAGAGTAGATCAGCTACCACCAGGTAGACCACAAAGCAGGAGAGGGCTATGTCCTTAAGAGCAATGTGTAAAAGTGCAGGAACCAAAGATCTGGGTACAACAGAACACACTGCTGCTATTTCACAAGTCTGACTCGGAGGGGGAGTGTGACAAGAGGTTCCACTACCAACTGCTGGAGTAGTGAAACTAAATTTGTCTGGGCCAATGCAAAGCCACTAGAATCAGGGAGGTATGTTCAGCCAAAGCTTCACCAGGACCCTCTATGTTAAAGGGATGGGAGAAAAGCATATAGAAACCTCCCTTTCCAAGAGAGGGACAATGGGTCTTGCCAGATGACTCCAGGCCCTGGAGCAAGAAAGCAGAAACATGGCAGTGTTGCATTGTATGGTGATACAAACTGGTCAATGTTTGGATGACCCTGTTTGTAAAAGAAGATGTCCACAAAAGAGTCCAATACATCCCATTCATAACAGAGCACATTGGATCAACTGAGGAGATCTGCAAGTTTGCTCAGGGTCCTGGGAAGGAACACTACTGAAAGAAATATGTCATGTTCCACCACCCAGTGCCAAACTCACATTGCTTCTCCACAGAGTGTATGAATGAACTCTGTCCTGTTGATTGAGGTAATACATTACTGACATATTGTCTGTGTGGAACAACTGCTGATTTCCTTGGAGGGGAGGAGAGTAGAACATTTATTTATTTAAAAGTTGGTAACCGGGAAAGACATCATGAACCGAAGCTCATTTCCAGATGTGACCCAGAGGAGGGAGTACAAAGCTTGACACGAATACAAAACAATAAATAAAAACAAAATTTCAGAATATTACATACGAACATATGAAGAAGCCAGCAGAAGAAGCCCATTTGGTCTATCAAGTCTGCTCATGTTCCAGGATCCACAGCTTGAGCTATTGTCCCTACCCCCTCTCCCCACTCCTCCCATCCTCCCAACCCATGACCCTTACCCTCCCCCTATACATGTCCCTGCCTCTCTTAAATTGTACCCAAAAGCTCCATATGAAGTCCATTGATTCTCCTGATACAAAATAGCCACCCAGGGTATAATGAGTTAAAGCTGCCCACTATCCTCAACAAGGTTACCTCTTCTGGCAGTGCATTCAAAGTGTCCACCACCTTCTCTGTGAACAAGTCCTTCATGACCTCCCCTCCTAAACCTCCCACCCTCCAGCTTAAGACTGTGCCCCCTCATGTTATGTTGCCGCTCGGCTTAAAGAGACTCTCCTTATCAACCGTATTTGTCCTTTTCAAGTACTTGAGGGTCCCAATCATGTCCCCTCACTCTCTTCTGTCTTCCAGGGAGTACATGTTCAGTGCCCTCAACCTCTCCTCATATGCCTTACCCTGATGACCTGCTATCATCTTTGTAGCCCTCCTCTGCACCTTCTGCAGGAGGTTAATGTCCTTTTTGACGTGTGGGCACCAGTACTGAGCTCTATAGTCTAGATGTGACCTTACCAGTGAACTGTACAAGGGCAGTATAACCTCCTCTCTCCTACTACTGATTCCCCTAGATATGCATCCCAGCATCTTATTTACCTTTGCTGCTGCTTTCTTGCACTGCGTGGAGTGCTTCAAGTCACTAGTGATCATCACTCCCAGATCCTTCTCCTCCTCGGATCCAGATACTCAGACTCACCCAGGTGGTACCCTGTCCTAGGAGTCTTGGCTCTAATATGCATAACTTTACATTTCTTGGCATTGAAGCCAAGCTGCCAGATCCTGGACCACCTCCCTAGCTTTTCCAGATCTTTATTTAGGCTCTATATCCCTTCAGCTGTGTCCACTCTCCCACAGAGCTTGGTGTCATTCTCGAATAGGCACATTTTGCCCTTAATGCCATCTCCAATGTCGTTGATGAAGACATTGGACAACTTCGGCCCCAGCACCGAACCCTGTGGGACCCCACTGGTTACCTGTCTTGTGCCAGATATGTCTCCCCCATGACCACCCACTGGGTTCTGTCCTTCAGCCAGTTTTCCACCCATCTGGCCATCTTTTCCCCAACCCTGAGATCCACCAACTTCCTGATCAACCTTTTGTGGGGCACAGAGGCAAAGGCCTTGCTGAAATCAGGATAGAGGATGTCTTCTGCTAGGCCCCTGTCTACTGTCTTAGTGACAGAGTCAAAGAAGTCAATCAGATTTGTCTGACACTATCCCCCCCCATGAACACATGCTGCCTTGCATCCTGCAGACCATGATCCTCCAGATATTCCACCAACCTTTCCTTTAATATGGTCAGACTGACTGGTCTGTAATTTCCTGGGTCATTCTTGGGATCACTTTTGTGGAGCAGCACTACATGTGCTGTTCTCCAACCCTGTGGTATTACACTTGTCTCTTGTGAACTATGAAATAGGTCTGCCAGTGGCCCTGCCAGCTCCTCAGCCAGGTCCTTTAAAACCCTTGGATATACTCTGTCTGTACCTGGTGATTTGTCAACCTTCAATGCCAGCAGCTTTCCTCACTCTATTCTCCTCCATCATAACAACTGTGTTCCCCTGCCCCCCGTTTCTCTTTTCCTTCCTGAAGGCACTGGTCTGTCCTTCTCCCAGGTGAAGATGGAACAGAAGTATTCATTTAGCATCTCTGCTTTTCCCCCCCATTATCCTCCACCCACTCCATCCCTTTCTTAAGCCTAACAATCCCTTCCTTCTTGTCCCTTTTCTCACTTATGTAGTGAAAGAAAGCCTTCTCCCCTTCTTAATTTTTTCAGCTATCTTCAGCTTCTTCTGTGCTTTTACTCATCTGACGTTCTTACTTGCCTCACTAGACAACCTTAGGTAATTTTCCCTATCTACCTCTCTCTCTCTCTTGGTCTTCCTGAATTTTCTATAGGCCAACCTATTTTCTCTTACTGCCTAGGCAACCCCAGAACTGAATCAGCTGGGCACTTTGGCCCTTGTGTTCTTACCCCTGAGCCTAACACACTCCTCTCTATTGTATTGGATTATATTACAACAGAGGGTATACATAATCTCAGAAACTACTTACAAATGCTGACAAACATTTCTGGTATAAACAAGTGATATGTTACAAGAAAGATATATAAAGTATGGCCCAGTAAAAGGAGTAGGAAAACAAGACAGATGAGGAAAAGGGGTCTAAGAATGAGAGCAGATACATGAGGTAGTGGGGTTAGCTTACAAGTGCTCTTAAGGGCAGAGAAGGAAGGAGAGATGGGTTTGGAGGGGAATGGTGTTCCAGAGGGAAGGGAGTCTATAGGAGAAAGAAAGTTTTCCAGCAGTGGTATGGACACGTGGGAGTGAGAAGATATGGACAGAGCTAGAAAATGAGTTGTAGGGCAATGGAGAAGTGGGAGTAAGGAGAGAGGAAAGGTAGGAAGGAAGGGACCCAAACCAGAATTTGGCAATGAAGGTGGAGCAGTGAGCGAAGTGATGCTGTGCAAGGGGTTGAAGGGATAGGGAGTAGTACAGGTCACAGTGATGAGCTAAGAGGGGTGAGTTTGAGGCAAACCTACTGAAGGAATGCAAAAGTACATCTAGTTTGGTGAGGGAGGTAGATGGGGCTGTGCTTTAGACTTTATCTTCGTAGTCAAATGGTGGGAGGATCCATTTAATTAGAAGGTCATGTCTGACAGAGAGGGAGAGGCTAGCCTTCTCACAATAGAGCAGCCCTAATTTAGGGTGTAGTTTAGTATGTAGTGCATTGAAGTGATGAGAGAACTCTAGGGAGGGATTGAGCCAAATACCAAGGTATTTGTTGGTAAGGACATTTTCTAACAGCGTGTTGGTTGAGATAGAGAAAACTGGTAGGGTTGGAAGCCTGGCTAATTTCTGTTTGGTGCCAAGTGCCATAGTAACAGTTTTTTTTGTGTTCAGTTTTAGACATTTGGCATTGAACCATGCTGTGACTGCTGTGAGGTCACTTTGGAGATGGGATTGGACTGCCTGGAGGGATGGGCCAGAAAGGAAAAGGATGGTGTCATCCGCATACATATGTATACTGGCACAGGTACAAACTGAGGGGATATTGTTTATAAAGAGGGAAAAGAGAACTGGCCCTAGGATGAATCCTTGGGGCACACTGATGATGATGCAGAGGGAGGATGATAGAACATTATTTATTGAAACTAATTGGGAACAGCCAGTAACGTAGGAACAGAACCAGGATACTGAAGCAGGGGACAGGCCAATCGAACTTAGTTTATATAGAAGGAGAGGCTGGGAAGCAAAATGAAAGTCCTTTGCCATGTCAATAGAAATAACTGAGGTGATCTTGCCGAGGTCCAAAGCAGAGTGAACAGCATCTGTGAATCACAGTACAGAGGAAAAGGTGGAATGGGACTTCCTGAGGCCAGATTGGAATGGGGAGAGGGTGTTAGAAGTAAGAAGGAAATTGATGAACCTGGATAGGGTTAGGGATTCTTGGACTTTGGTAAGTGAGTGGAGAAGGGAGATGGGTGGTAGTTGCCAGTGATGGAGGGGTCACCACCCTTGAAGAGAGGAAGGACTGTGGCACACTTCCAAGCTGAAAGGACAGTCGCTAAGGAGAAAGAAAGGTTCAGTTTGAAAGTTAGGGGGATAACAATAATGGGGGCAGTGATTTTGAGAAGCCTAGAGTGCAGGCCATCAGGGTTAGACTTGGCTGGGTTAAGAGAGGAGAGAGCTTTCAGGACTTCTGATGGTGAGATTGGTGGTTGTTGGAAACCTGGAGATTGTAGAGGGGAGTTTAGTGTGCTGGATGGAAAGGTGAGAGACTCCGTGGGAACAGCACGGGTTGTAAAAAAACCTGTTAAAGATTTTGGCTACTCAGGCAGGATCGGTGATAAGTGTGCCAATCTTGAGTATTGAAGGAGGAGGTGGGGTGCAAAGGATGGTCAGCATGGACAGCCATCACTGACATGCCAGCAGACTGTGCATAGCACAGACATGCAAGGGTGTCAGATGCACAGGCTATGGACAGTCTGACAGGGGCATGATGGACACAGTGCATGCACCGTGGACCACTGCACACAGGCATCCAGTGCACAGAGAACAACACACACACCACAGACAGTGACTGAGTCCCCCCCACACCATAGGAGGCACCCTGCCAGACACACACGCCCATGCCTGCACCACCCCTGACGTCATGCACACCACTGCAGCCAAGCACCTGTTTCCCACTGCAAATCAGAGACCACCACAGTTGTCATAACAAAATGCATGTATTGAACATTAGAAACAATAAAACATATATACAATTATATACAAGGGTGTGGAGAAAGGGCCACAAACCAGGTGAGGGCGGGCATGGGGCAGGGGTGAACAAATGGGAGAGGGAAGAAGTGGTGTGAGGGTGGGTCCAGGGAGTTAGGTCATTCGGGGGCATGGAGGTCCTATTGCCTGACCCGCTCTCCACTCCTGTGGTGTCTCTGACTATTGCATCTCCGGACCCTGTCCCGCTCCATCCTCTCAAGAATTGCCAGGGACGCTCATGCCAGCTGCTGCAGCTCCTGCATGCCACATTCAATCGCCATCCAATGATATCCACCTAAGACAAGGGAGCAGAGTCAGTATGTGTGACTGTCCATCCCCCTGCGGCCCACCCATTGTGCATGGCATACAGCCATGGGCCATGCCCCTGTGATGGTGTGTGACCACCCACAATGACTGTGTCCACAAGACCTGCCTACCCAGGTGCCCACAGCGATGCGGACCGCTGCACACACCCACTGCCCATGTCCCACACAGCACACCGTGGCCGTTCAGTGACATGGCTATGTGGTGCGAAGGCAGTGGCACAGCCATGTACCCAGTGCACACACAGACCACCAGCAATGCCCACCCACACATGCAATGCCACAGGACAGTGCTGAGTGTCCCGTGTGGAGTGCTTGGCAGTGATGCCAAGGGCTGGTGGCCATGCCCCACCACCAACCCTTCAACACAGCATGCACAGATGTTATTGGAAGAAAGGCACTCACCTGCATCCACAACAGCTGGGTGCTGCTGTCCCAAGGCCCCTCCACCATGTCCCTGTTGCTGTGCATCATCCCTCTCACGCTGAGCTCTTGCCTCTCTAGCACGACGTCGCTCCTCAGGGCCTAGGATGCAAACATGGAGAGGAGAACATCAGTACAAACCAGTAGCAAAGCCCCCCCACCGGTGTGTGTGATCCTGCACAGCCCTGCCATGCCGCAACCCCACCACCACCACCACCACCACCACCGCCCACACTGGCCGGCATCCACCACCCTGCTTGGTGGACACATGCACACCGCGATACCTGGACGGATGCTACCTGTGTATGGATGGAGCACCTACCTGAGCGTGGCATGGTGCCTCACCTGGCGCATGCCCATAGTTGCCCCAGCCTATCTGGGTCCCTCTGCCAGAGGTCTCCATAGTGGTGGTGACACTGCTCAGTGCTATGGGCAATCCCTGTGGCCTCCTCCATGGCCTCTGCCACCTCCTCCCACACAGCGTTTCTTGGCCTATCCAATGGGTCTTCCTCAGACAGGGTCCCAGCATGGGGCTCAACAATAGCCACAAGGTTGGCCAGCTCTAGCGTGCTGCACTGTGGTGTTCTTCTGCGTGCCATCATCCATGCAGGCCAGATAACAAAATGGCACTCTGTAGTGCATGTCCCCCATGTGCAGATGCTGCGCAGTACAGCACTGCCATTCCCCACTGCGCTGTCACCGAACAGCAAGATAGGGGTGCACCCATGTGGACACATGGTGTCTAGGGGGCAAAGGTCGACCGCAGGGTCAAGGGTCTGTCACACACGGACTGCTGTAGCACTATTGGGACTCCCTGCGTATAGCATGGTAGGGTGCCTGTGTGTGACACCCTGCAGTGGCCTACCACGCTTTGGCACCATGGCACCTACGGCACTCCAGGGCATGAGCTCCACACATGAGAACAGCACATTAGCACCACTGGCACAGTGGTGGCCATACCCTGCACTGCCTCCTGCACTCAGCACATCATCAGCGTGGTAGGCGTCGGCGTCAGCACCCCGAGCATGCATCGTGTGGTGCCTACTGTGTACGTCATAGAGCTGTGCCATTGCCTGAGCACGCTCAACACAATTGTGCAAGGTGCAACAGTGTGATATTTAGCCAGCATATACAAATCAGCTCATCAGCAATTCCATGGCGCAGTCACTACATTACCATCCACTTAAAGTTGCGCCTCACCTCATTTACCTCATTTGCATACCTTGCGCTATATAAATGTGACATGGGGTTGCAGTGGACATAGTGTGGTATTGCAGTCTATTGTGGTGGGTTGCATGCTGTTTGGAAGTGTGGACTGTGGTGTGTGAGAGATGTATGTGACTGCACATTCAAAGGTAACACCTGTCATTCCCACAGGCTCTAAAATGACTGAACGTGAGGAAGAGGAGGAACAGGGACTTGGGAGAAGGAGGAGGCCCAACTTCACCCGGGCAGAATCAGATGCCCTGTTTAAGGCCTACCTTGACAGGGAACCACTGCTCAGTGGACAGCGTGGAACACCACAGACCCATGCTGTGGTTGCGCGTGCCATGAACCAACATGGCTGCCACCAGCAGTCCATGTAGGAGTGTAAAAAGAAGGACGGCAGGAACAAGAGGAGGTTTAAGGACAAGGTGGCTGCCATCAGGGCAGCACATGCTGCAACTGGTGGTGGACAGTCAGATGTGCCACGCCTGACACCACAGGAGGAGCGGGTGGCTTTAAGCATGTGGCATTGTGCCATAGAGGGTATTCCAGGTGGTGGCTTCCAGGCGGGCGGCAGTCCGTCACTACATGGTAGGTCCTGTGCTGTCACTATGTGGGAGGTGGAGAGAATGCCACAGGGTAGGGTGGAGACATTAATGCAACTGTGTTCCCTTACAGCTCCTGAGCGTCTACATGGGTCAGTGGTGGTGGGTGTGTCCACCGAGGGTGATGCCCTGGACACAGGGGAGCACCCATCCACCTCCACAGGTGTCCGAGGGTCAGGACCACTGCATACCTGCCTGTCTGTCTGGACTGAAAATGGTGGTGCTGGTGCAGACGAGACCCTGCCTGTGTCCCAGCGTGACCGCAGCCATGGACTCCAGCATGCTGGGACATGGACTGGTGCTGGATCCGGCACCGATAATTGATCACACATCCAGGACAGTGATACTTGTGGGACACAGGATGGTACCACATCAGGAAACGGCATGGGCGTAGCCGTGGGTGGTGCCGCCATGGAGGCCTGCATGACATCACAGTCCCAGCCTGTGCCTGTATGCCCCAGTGGGGCAGCACTGGTGTGCGTCCAGTCTGGTGGGGCTGTTGTGGCACCGGTGAGCCCTGGCGATCGGCGGCTGGTGGGGCAGTGCCAGCAGTCGGCCAATGGTGACAGGGGGACAGTGTCGAGGGGCAGCATTAGTGCACCAAATGTGGATGTGCCCCGGCATGGCTTTGGTGTGCAGTGCCCATCATCAAGAGGTGCTGCCCAGCACGGCCAGGAACACCACAAGGGACAGCATGCTAAACCAGTGGATGACCTCTTTGATGAGCACAGCCGCTCACTCCAGGCTTCAGTGGATCAGCAGTTGCGGCTCATGATGGCAGTGGATGCACTCAGTGCGGTTCTGCACCAGGAAGAGGAGTAGCACAGCAGAGACCACGGTCTGCTCCTGGCAGAGATGGCCCGGCAGCGGGAGAATGTGACCGCTGCCAGTGACAGGCAGACACATGCATTCACACCTGTCATGGCCACATTGGGCACCCAGTTCATTGCCCATGCGCCACAGACACCACGCAGTGTCATGTCCACCTCCATTCCCGGCTTCATGCGACACCTTCCACATCGACACTGGGTTCAGCATTGGGCATACCGAGCACACCTGGCGTGAGCATGTTCGGTGAGCTGCAGACCCCTGCGTGAATGCGGTCATGTTCCCGCAGCGTCACCCCTGGGGGACTGTCGGTGCCACCCCATGAGACCAATGGTCAGCCTGGCACATCTGGCAGGTTTCGGTGGGGCTGTCCACGCATTTGTAGTGCCTGTGGCACTGTGCCACGTGACTGACCTGTCTCCCACCATGTCCACTGTCTGCCGCTGCCCTGTGTGCAGTGTGTTGTGCATCGTGTGATACATGGGTGGGGTACCTGACCCTGAACACAAACAAGGTCCCTGTGCACACCCTCCTGGCTGATGTCCACTGTGGCGTGAACATGATGATGCTTGCATTGTGCTGTCCGCCAGTGTGCAATGGTGCCTAGCTTCGAGATCACGATGTGACCACTGGGCGTGGTCGCATGTGACCTGTGTGTAGGGTTGCAATCGGTTGGCATGCCTTCTACCCTTGTGCATGTCTTGTGGTGTGTGTGTGTGTGTGTGTGTGTGTGTGTGTGTGTGTGTGTGAAGCATGTCATGTTTGGCCCTGCCCATCCCTGATGGCGTGTGCGGTTCCACACTCATTCAGACCCATTCCCTTGCCGCCATCTGCCCCTGGGGCTCGTCCATGCCTGTCTGTGGGTTGTGCCCTTGTCATTGGTGGTTGCGCATGGCCCCGTGACCTACCTGTGTTGGCCAAAGTGCTCCTCTGTGATGTTGTCCCGGTGTAACTGTGACATCCAGATCAGGCAGGGGTCCCTTCACCCAGGGGGTGGCTGCCCATCACTGTCTGGACCGGTGTCCTCATCGTCCCCACTGCTGTCCCCCTCTTTGACCTCTACAGCTATCCCACAGTCATTGGCCATGTTATGCAGGATGTAGCAGGCCAGGAATAGCCTGCAGGCCTTCGAGGAGCTGTACAGCAGGGCACCGCCAGACATGTCCAGACACCGGAAATGTGCCTTCAGCATCCCGAATACCTGCTTGATGACATTCTGTGTTGTGGCATGTGCCTCATTGTACTGTAGCTGTGATGCGGTCATGGGGTGCCAGTATGGTGTGAGCAGCCAGGGACGGAGTGGGTAGCCACTGTCACCTGTGTGTAGAGTGTGGATATTAGTATGGTGGTCTGCATTGCTCTGCCATGGGCCATCAAGGCCGGTACCCATGGCACCTCTGACTATGCACCCCCCCACATCTGCTCACGTTGTCCTGCATGATGTGCATACTCACCCACTAGGTGGCCAGTGGGAATGTCCCCACTTTTGAACCTGTGGCACAGTGTGGACTGGTGCCAGATGAAGGTATCGTGCTCCCCAGGGTGCATGGCACAGACATTGGTTATGCGACCCCTGGCATCGCACACCACCTGGCAGTTGATGCTGGCATACCCCTTCTGGTTAATGTAGGACACACTGTCCAGGCCAGGTGGCATGCAGATGGCCACATGGGTGCAGTCAATGGCCCCGAGCACGCCAGGCATATGTGCTAACCTGTGGAACTCTTGTGTGTGTGCTGTGCGCTCCTCCTGTGTGCTGGGGAAATGGATGTATTCCATAGCATGTGGCAGCAGTGATTTGAGGAATTGTGTGAGTAGACGTGATGCAGCTGACTGGGTTATGCCTGTTGTGTCCCCTGTTGGTTTCTGGAAGGTGCCCGTGGTGAGCAGGCAAATGACAGCTATCACCTTTGTCTCCACTGACAAAGCATGACTTCGTCGTGTGGGTGCCTGCATCTCATCACTGCACTGCTCACAGAGCCACCTCAGGATCGCCCGGTTCAGGCAGTACCGGCCCACAATCTCTGTGCCAGAGTAGTGTTCGAAGGTGATGTGGGCTTGGAACTGCCTGTTGGGGGCATAACACTGATGGGTCCTTCCATGGCTGTGCCCCCCTGCTGCCTGCCTTCTCACACCCCTCATTACCACCTCCATCTGGAAGGTGGCACTGACCATGTTCCTGGCTGGTGTTCCCCCCCCCGGCAGCTGTTATCCCGTTCCCCCTGCTATCCATTTTGTGATGCTCCCCTTGCACCCGGTACACCTCCAGCCTTTGGCTGTCCTGCCTACTGCCACTGCCCTCAGTCCACTATGGCACTTCTCTATCACTCCTGCACAGTAGCACAGGCTCCCCACTCCTTTCCTGCTCCTAGTTGTTTCCAGGTGTGCTCTGTCCTGCTCCTGCCCAGTCCTGCTCACTGCTATCCTCTGTCTTGTTCCTGTCACCTCACTCCCACCTCTGGCTTCCCTGAAGCATTCTTGCACCTGTCTCATTTCCACTATCGAGCAACTTCCACTAGCTCCCCTATTGTGCATGGTGCATGCTGTTGAATATCACACTGCGCCATTTATTCATGATTCCTCCCCATACAGTTGTGCATGCATTCATTACTATTGCACTCTTGCGCATTGCAACTTGTGTGGCACAGCTGCCTCCCGCTGAATATCGCACAATGGTGCATTTTCGTACTTGTGCTGGTGCATCTCCGTTGCGCATGGTGCATCCCTTTTGAATATCTGGGCCCTTATGTTTGTGAAACCTGTAAATATTTAAAATACCATGGCACTTGGTGTTTTGATAGTGGTAAAAAATACTAGGTGACTATTATAGAAATTAAGCTAGCTGTGTTATTTAAAATGCATGCAAATTGTTGTAAACTTAACAAGCCAGAAATGTCATGGTGATTTGCATATATCCCGAGATGCTTTGCATTGTGGAAGTATGTATGATGCATTTCTTTAAAACTTGATTTCTTGCCAATCTCCTTTGGGGTAAACCTTCTTTTGGTGATTCTGCATTTAGGTTCTTTATCTATGGCTTGTTTTGTTTTTTGTCTTTTTGGGCCCTTACTAACCAAGCAAATAGGGCCTGCATGGGGTTATGGCTACAGCTCAACTGTTACATTGAATCAGAGATCAGTGTCAGTAGGTGCTGGCTAAGTGCAGAGAAAGGACATTCGTAGTCTGTTGCTGCAAACTGATGTACTGAAGAAGGAATATGGCATTGCAGAAGCTTATTTCTTGTATTTTGAATAAACATCACACAGAGATTATGTGTTGAACCTGAAGTTCGGTGTCTGGTTCATCTGTTATCCCACAATCCCTCCACACAACCCTCTTCCTCCTTTCCTCGAGGCTATACATCTTAAGTTCCATTATTATTTCTTCGTATGTCTTCTGGTGCAGACCCTTCACCATATTGGTTGCCCTCCTCTGGACAGCCTCCACCATGTCTATGTATTTGCAGAGATGGGATCTCCAGAACTGTACACAGTACTCCAGATGTGGTCTTACCAACTGTCTGTACAGAGGGCCAACAACTTCCTGTTTTCTACTGGTGATGCCTCTCCTTATGCATCCCAGTATCCCCCCAGCCCTCCTTACTGCCTTCTCACATTGCTGGCCCTCCTTTAGGTCATCTGATATGACTACTCCCAAGTCCCTTTCCATTTTTGTTGTTGTTAGTATCTCACCCCCCCCCATTGTGTACTCTTGTCCTGTATTTTTGTTTCCCAGGTGCATTACTTTGCACTTCTTTGCATTGAATCTAAGCTGCCACACATTTGACCATTCCTTCAGCCTTTCCAAGTCCCTTTTCACCCTTTTCACCCTTTCCACCCCACCTTGCATATCAGCCCTGTTGCAGATCTTTGTATCATTTGCAAAGAGACATACTTTCCTTCAGTCCCTCTGCAATGTCCTTGTAAAGACATTAAAATAGGCGGCTGATACTGAACCCTCCGCGGTACCCGCTAATGTATCCTTTTCTTCACTGTGGACTCCATTTACTATTACCCACTGTCTCCTGTTGTCCAACCAGTGTTTTACTCAGACTACCACCCTGGGACCCACTCCCAGGCTGGCTAATTTGTTTATTAATCTTTTGTGTGGGACTGTGTCAAATGCCTTGCTAAAGTCTAGGTAGGCCATGTCCACAGCACCTCCCTGGTCTACTACTTTGGTCACCCAATCAGAGAAATCAATTAGATTTGTCTGACATGAACTTCCCGCTGTGAATCCATGCTGCCTTTGGTCCTGTGCCCCACTGGCCTCTAGGTACTCAACAATTCTTTCCTTCAGAAGTGATTCCATCATTTTTCCTACCACTGCAGTCAAACTGACAGGTCTGTAGTTTCCTGCCTCTGTCTTGCTCCCACTTTTGTGAAGGGGAATCACAGCCACCCTCCTCCAGTCCTCAGGTACCACACCATCCTCCCATGATTTATTAAAAAAGGGTAGTCAGTGGTGTTACTAGTTCTTCCATTAGTTCTTTTAGAATTCTGTGGTGAATCCCATCAGGCCCCATTGCTTTATCCACCTTCAATTTTATTAGTTTCAGAACCCTTTCTTCAGTGAAAGGGCTAATATCAACCTCCCTATCCAGAGTGCTTCTATTGACTGGATTAGGTATTTCCCCCTGCTTTTCCTTTGTGAATACTGAGCAGAAGTATTCATTCAGTATCCCTGCTTTTTCACTGTCGCTCTCTGCCCAACCACCTTCCTCCTTGTTCAGCCTCAGTATCCCTGCCTTAGTCTTTCTTTGCTTCCTAATATACCTATAAAAGGTTTTATTCCCCTTATTAACCGAGTTGGCTATCTTTTCCTCTGTTTGGGCCTTTGCTATTCTGACTGCCTTACCCGCTTCCTTCTGCTTTAACTGGTACAGTTTTCTGCAAACTGATCATCCAGTTTTCTAATGCCTTCCTTTTGCTTGATCCTTTCCTATGTGACTAGCACCACTGCAGACAGAAACAAATGCTTTTTCACAGTTTGTTCTTATTACCATTATTAAACATTTATTTTCCTGTTCTTCCTTAAATAATAATCTTTTCCACCTCGAGTCAGGGTTCCAGATTCAGCATGGTGCCCTGTGGAGCATTGCACTATACCTTTAATATGTAACACTTGTATTTTGCTCTCTCTCTCTCAGATACCTACGTACACATCAAAAGATTCAGAGAGTAACAAAGGTGCACCCGAGGTTCAGCATTCTATAGATGTCATTCACCTCTGCCACATGATGTATTGAATCAGGCAAAGCAGTCACAGACCTGCCCTTCTTCACTGTCATATACATCACACACCCACCCCTTATTGAATCATGCAGGCTAGTGCTTCTCACCCAACCTGTCTATTTGGTGGAACTTAACCAAAGAACAGCCTGCTATCAATCTGTGCTATCAAATAGCACTGTGAAGTGTCAGAACAAGCTGTTTATACTGTGTAAAATTTGACCTCTTTTTGCACAAGCTCTGACATAATTCACTATTTACTTGTTTTAGTCCTCAACAAACTTTTTTTTTCCATATTCTGTTTCTCCCCCTGGCATCTGTTACTCCCTCTAGCTGCCACCTATGACTGTCCACCGCTCCCCCGGCACCACTTAACCCTTAGTACTCCCATGGAATTCCCCCCCCGTGGTGGGACTGGGAAGGAGAGTGCCATCCTCACCCCCACACAGTACATCATTACAGTTAGGGTCTCCTGTGGTCCAGCGTTAGAGTGGGATGCCATTTGGCAGTCAGAGTCATGGAGTCTGCAAACACCATTTTTCATTTTTCTGTGGTACCTCCCCTTCACGGCAGTGAGCGAGTATATGTAGGAACATGCATGCCATGTCACAACATTCTTGTGCCTCTGTAACCCCTTACCCCTGCCTTTTTGCAAATGACAGGTGCTATGTAGTTGAAGCTGACAGCAGTACTAGGTGGGGGACTGGGTTCAGGGAGGATTAGGTTACTCGGCACAAGGGCTAGATTTGGCTACTCTGCACAGGGGCACCAAAGTAAATTCCGAACACAGGAAGGAATACCTGTAATGTCCAATACCAGGAATGGGATTCTAAAGTGTGGCTTTATTCACATCCAAGCAGAACAAAACAAAGCATAGACAGACTCCCACAGGGCTACACTTCTGGTAATGCAGATTAAGAATCAGAACACTTCCTCAACACTTAAGCCCTCAGGCTCTGAACCCACCAGGCACACAGCCTGGGACTTGCATGCTGCTTTGGGTACACAGCACGAACTTGTACACTATTCTGGGATTTCCCTGGCTCGGCTGCCCTTCTGGCCACTCGAACACCTTCCATTTGACATGGAAACATTTTCTGGTGGCTCCCTAAACCACCTAAGAGCCTTCAACTCCATAAGAGAAATTTCCTTTTAATCCCACATCTGGGAACTTTCCTCAGGCACTGGCCAAGTGCCTGAGGGAAAGTAAAAAAGGCCACAGAGCAAATCCGTAGAGGTGAATTTGGTTACTACTGATGGGAGGTCTCCCACCTCTCGCTTCCACAATTCATACCCGGTCATTTATCTGGACATTAAACGTCTCTTTCTGAAAAGCTTGGCAATGTAGATTAAAGGGTAAATGCATAGCACATTTCCTCTACATGTCTTGGCTTTCCCCTTGTACTAGACTTGAACATACTTAAACATCTCTTTCTGAAAAGCTTGGCAGTGTAGATTAAAGGGTAAATGCTTGGCACATTTTCTCTACATGTCTTGGCTTTCCCCTTGTGCTGGACTTGAACATACTTTTACTTGGCTTAGCCTATTCATCAAGGCATCCAACTGATTAAGCAGTCCAATCCCCCACTTTACTTTACTCTTTGTGCTGGACTTGAACATACTTCTACTTGACTTAGCCCATTACTCTAGGCCTCTCACTTAAGCAGTCCAATCCCCACTTTACAACAGTTCAGGTGAAACAATGGCCCGATGTCAGAGCAGACTCACCCTTTGGTTGCAGGTGCCCCACTAGTGATTCCTCACAGGAATTACTTTCGCACAGCTTCTGGTGCCTCAGCACAACTTGAAAAATAAGGCAACTTCTTCCCTAGCCGGAACAAGGAGGGTTGCCCCTGGAATGACAGGCAAACCTTTCCACCCCATCCCCTCAGGGATGGGGCACAGAGACCAGTAATAGCGGTCTCCACCACTTCACAAACAGCTTACTGTGTTCCTCTTTTGGCGGAAACACACCTCTCCCTTACAGTAGCTCTATATCAGAGCTTTAGGCTCCAAGAGCCTGTGCACAGACTGCTGTACTCCTCTCTTCAAGACTGCTCACACATATAACTCCCTTTAAAAACTCCCAACATTCTAACCTAACACTCAACTGCAGATTCCAGTGTGGCTCATGCAGCTGCGAAAGTACTATGGTGATGTCATCCCTTAGTCTCAGCTGAGACTGAGAACAGAGTGAGACAGTGTGAAATCCATTAAACTGGAGTTTCACAAGCTGCCTTCCCCTGCCTACCACTAGGTCTTACTGGGATTCTAGTAACCCCGGGTAACGGGGATTACACCTCCTTACTCCTAGCACTGTCCTCAACCTCCACCAGGAGGCAGTTAAGGAGCAGGAAGACCATCTCTCCCTGGGAGAGGAGAGCAGTTTGTCAGATGCTGAATCTGCTCCCTCCCTTGCTGCATCTCATTAACCCAAGCCTGCTCTTGAGCCCAAGTCATTGTCATGATACGAGGTGTGGCGTTCAACAACTCAACCCTCAGCGCCACTGGGCCAGCTAAATCCTTGACAAACTTAAATAAAATCCTAAACTTCTTAATGTGCTCTCCTTTCCCAGGGAGAGATGGTCTTCCTGCTCCTTGACTGCCTCCTGGTGGAGGTTGGGGGCAGTGCTAGGAGTAAGGAGGTGTAACCCCCCTGTTACCCGGGGTTACTAGAATCCCATTAAGACCTAGTGGTTCACAAATCATACACTCACGTGCGTGCACACACACACACACACACACAAATACAATAAAAAAACAAAAAACTACATAAACATGTGGGGAGTAGTGCAATGTAATGGCTGTGGGGCAGCAGTCTTCCGGGAGTCTTTCTGGAGGCTGAGATGCTGCCCTATTTGCAGACAACAATCTGCCCTGAGGGAAGAAGTTGCCTGTCTTCAGGCTGCACTGGACAGTAGTAAGGAAACCCTCCCCCAGGCCACACTGGACAGTAGGAAGGGAACCTCCCCCATCCAGGAAGCACTAGCGTCACCACCACTACCTCAGAGGTTGCGAAGAAAGCACAGCAATTGGACCACAGTGGGCTCAGGGAGGGTGAGGAGGGTGGAACAGAGGCACACACAGTCAATTGTTCCACTCCACAATCCATGCACCATTCTGAGGGAGCATAGCTCCCCTATGGATGCACCCACAAAGAAGACTGATGATAACTGTCACAAGGGAGGCCCACAGGAAGGAGGCAGAGGACACCACAGGGAAAGGAAGCAGCTCCTGGTGGGGGACTCAATTATTAGGGGTATAGAACTGGGGGGAGCTGGGAAAAATAAAGTAAGGTGCCTGCCTGGTGCTATGGCTTGGTGGGACAGGAAGCACATCCTCAGGATCACGAGAACAGCTGCAAGAGATTCCTAGCTGGATGTAATTGTCCACCTAGGGACAAATGACTTGGCTCATCATGAGATTAGAGCAGTGCAGGAGGACATTGCGGAGTTGGGGAGGGACCTAAGACAAGTAGCACACAAAGTATCCTTCTCAGAGGTGCTGCCTGTCAAAAGCATGGGGGAGGCTAAGGTAATTGGCACCATGCAGTTTAATGAATGGTTGAAAAAATGGTGTGGAGCACAGGGATTTGGCTTCATTGGGGACTGGGGTTCCACCTGGAGGGACACCAGCCTATACTGGCAGGATGGTCTGCATCTGTCCAGGAAGGGAACAAGTCTTTTGAGCAATCGGTTTAAATGCTTCATTGGCAAGCTTTTAAACTAGTCAAAGGGGAGGCACTGACAAGCAGCAGGAAAATCCCAGCCTCCCCCTACAAAACAGGGTACTAAATGAGAAAAAGACTGAGGTAGAACGGTCAGTGGGGGATGCTGCAACAGAAGGTAAAGCCATCAAAAAATGGAGAGCAATGAGTACTAATGCCCGTAGCCTGGGTAACAAGCTTCCTGAATTAGTGGCCTTGTTGGAGGAGGAACATCTGGATATCGTGGCAGTCACAGAAACATGGTACACACAAAACCATGACTGGGACATAAACATACCAGGATACACTGTCTACAGGAGGGGTAGGGAGGGTAAAAGAGGAGGAGGAGGAGTTCTTTACATAAGGGAAGGAATAAAAGCAACAGAATAAAAGGGTAAACAGGGAGGAGAAGAAGCACTGTGGGTAAATTTGGAGACAGGCAATGGCACCACAATACGCACAGGGGTTGTATACAGACCCCCTTCTCAGGGGGAGGAAATGGACAGGGAAATGATAGAAAGTATACTTAGAATGGCAGAAAAAGGGGAGATATTGCTGATGGATGATCTGAATGTGCCAGATGTTAACTGGAGTGCAGTTGCAGCTGCCACTTCGAAGAGTGCCATTATTCTAGATGCCCTACAGGGGGCATGCCTTAGACAACTAGTACTGGAGCCCACTTGAGAGGGAGCAATATTAGACTTGATTCTCTCAAATGGAGATGGAGAGAGGATCACAGATGTAGAAGTGGGTAGCCATCTTGGAACTAGCGACCATAGAACAGTATGGTTCACAATAAACACAGCAATAGAGTCAAGCCATACAAAGACAAAAGTACTGGACTTTAGGAGGGCTGACTTTACCAAAATGGGTGAGTGCCTAAGGAATGCACTAGCAAATGGGCAGGAAGGAGGGGTGGAAGAACAATGGGGGATAATAAAAACTGCCATCACAGAGGTAACGAGCCTTTGTGTGAAGCAAATAAACAAAACAAGATGATGTAAGAAACCACTATGGTTCTCAAAGGAAGTGGCAGTGAAGGTTCAAGAGAAAAGAAAGCATACAGGAAGTACAAGGAATCGCAGAAGGAGCAGGACAGAGAACTGTATCAGTTAAAACAAAAGGAGGCTGGAAGGCAGTCAGAACAGCAAAGGCCCAAACCGAGGAAAAGATAGCCAACTCAGTTAAGAAGGGGATAAAACCTTTATATGTACATCAGGAGCAAAGGAAGACCAAGGGAGGGATAGTGAGGCTTAATAAAAGGAGGGAGGAGGGTGGGCAGAGGGAAACTGTGAAAAGGCAGAGATACTAAACAAATATTGTTGCTCAGTATTTACAAATGAAGAGGGGAGGTACATAAAACAAACAGTAGTAACACTCTGGATACAGAAGTTGATACCAGCCAATTTACAGAAGAAAGGGTTCTGAAAGAACTCTTAAAACTGAAGGTGGACAAAGCAATGGGGCCTGATGGATTCATCCCAGAATTCAAAAGAGCTAAGGGTAGAACTAGTGACACCACTGACTACCCTTTTTAACAAATCATGGGAGGATGGGGTGGTACCCGAGGACTGGAGGAGGGCAGATGTCATTCCCCTTCACAAAAGTAGGAGCAAGGCAGAAGCAGGAAACTACAGACCTGTTAGTTTAACCTCAGTGATAGGAAAAATGATGGAATCACTTCTGAAGGAAAGAATTGTTGAGTATCTAGAGGCCAGAGGGCCACAGAACCCTAGGCAGCATGGATTCACAGCGGAAGGTCATGCCAGACAAATCTGATAGATTTCTTTGACTGGGTGACTAAAGTAGTAGATCAGGGAGGGGCTGTGGACATGGCCTACCTAGACTTTAGCAAGGCATTTGACACAGTCCCACACAAAGATTAATATACAAGTTAGCCAGCCTGGGAGTGGGTCCCAAGATGACAGCCTGGGTAAAGAATTGGCTGGAGAATAGGACACAGAGAGTAATAGTAAATGGAGTCCTCTCAGAAGAAAGGAGGGTTACTAGTGGGGTACCGCAGGGTTCAGTATTAGGACCGATCCTCTTCGATGTCTTTATAAGCAACATTGCAGAAGGACTGGAAGGAAAAGTATGTCTCTTTGCAGATGACACTAAGATCTGCAACAGAGTTGATGCACAGGGTGGGGTGGAAAGGATGAGAAGGGACTTGGCAAGGTTAGAGGAATGGTCAAATGTATGGCAGCTTAGATTCAATGCTAAGAAGTGAAGGTAATGCACCTGGGAAACAAAACCCAGGGAAGAGTACAATGGGGGTGAGATACTAACAACAACAAAATGGACAGGGACCTGGGGGTAGTCATATCAGATGACCTAAAGGTGGGCAAGCAATGTGAGAGGGCAGCAAGGAGGGCTGGGGGGTTACTGGGATGCATAGGGAGAGGCATCACCAGTAGAAAACAGGAAGTTTTATGCCTCTGTACAGACAGCTGGTGAGAACCCATCTGGAGTACTGTGTGCAGTTCTGGAGACCCAATCTCCACAAAGACATAGACAGGATGGAAGCTGTCCAGAGGAGGGCAACTAAAATGGTGCAGGGTCTGCACCAGAAGATATTTGAAGAGACACTAAAGGAGCTTAATATGTATACTCTTGAGGAAAGGAGGGAGAGGGGGGACATGATAGAAACGTTTAAGTACCTCAGTGGAATCAACAAAGTCCAAGAGGGTAGCGTCTTTCAGAAAAAGAGATGTGCAAGAACAAGGGGACACAATTTAAAGATAGAGGGGGGACGGCTCAGGGGCAATGTAAGGAAGTATTTTTTCACAGAGAGGGAGGTGGATGCATGGAACAGCCTTCCTGAGGAGATCGTGGGGTCTAAAACTGTGGGAGAATTCAAGAATGCATGGGACAGACATAAGGCAATTTTTATGGGGAGTAGGAAGAAATAGGCTGTTGGTTAAATAGGATCCGCAGTTTATCATCTATGTAGGGAAATGGGCAGACTAGGTAGGTCAAGCAGTCCTTATCTGCCGTCAATGTTTATGTTTCTAAGTAAACACTTTTGACTCCTTTCTTATCACCTAGTGAGTGCACTACCTTTTTTGTACATGGTGTCAGGAATATGATCAGAGATGTGGAGAGGCTAGACTGTTGGTTGGGTATATGGAAACTCATATGTAATGCAAAACAATGCAAGGTCATGAACATAGGAAGGAAGAATCCAAAAGCAGAGCACTCAATAGATGGGGTAATGGTGCCACAGTTAACAGAGAAGGCACACTTATAGGTTATTCTTAGTGATAACCTAAAATGAAAATCTCAATGAAATAAAGGATATGGAAGGCCAATGGTATGTTGTGATACACAGGGAAGGGCATCATCAGCACAGGGAGTGGTGTTTTTCTACATCTATAGAAATGACTGGAGAGATATCACCCAGATTACAGGGTCCAATTCTGGTCCCACCATCTTAAAAATGACAGAAAACAGTTGTAATCAGGGCATAGGTAAGAGACAAAGATGATCAGCAGTCTTTAGGATACTGCATATGAGAAAATTTAAATATCTTGAACATGTGTTCTCTTGCTACAAGGGGAAGGGGAAATAATAGAAGCATGTATGTTTCTGCACAGGGTAAGCAGGGTAGACACATCAAAGCTTTTTACAAGGAAAGAGACCACAGTAATTAGGGTCAATAACCATTAGTATAATGAGCGTTCACAACCACAGTGTGGAATGATGCTTATACAACATGTTGATAGCCGAAGGCTAAAGGCATAAATGGATTATTTGACTGTCATAAGTAGTTACTTTGGCTATTCACGCTCTTTGTCCACTGAGGGGCTACCACCTGTTGGAGTACTGTGAATGCAAAGTAACCATCAAGAGAAGTGTTCCACCCCTAGAAGTGCAACAGGAATATGATTCCTTTTGGCTAAAGGTATCTTACAATGGAGTCCATGAAGAGAAGTGAGCCAGTGAAGGTGGGGGGTAATCTGTGGGAACAAAGAAATTGAGCTTCTCAAAAAGGCCAGAGGATGCTGGCATATAGCCCAGAAAGGGAATGTGGCTGGTTTATCTTGCCTATCAAACCTTAGTCATTGCCTTTTCATTTAATGGGCATACACAACCACAATGTGGAGTAATGCTTGTGCTTGTGAGTATGATTTGATTGTTTGACTGTCATATGTAGTTATTTGGTCATTCACACTCTGTTTCTTGATGGACTACCACTCTGCTGGGGAATTGTCGATTCATAGGAAACTTCTAGAGAAGGGTTCCACACCTTAAAGTTCCATAGGAATGTGATTCCTTCGGCTAATGGTGCCTTAGAAAGGAGCTAAAAAGGACTGCTAAGTAGAAGCTGCAAACATAGATGAGTAATGTGGTGACAGACAGCAGACAGCTGGTCATGTGATAGCAGACAGAGTCGTGATATTCAGAGGAGCGAGGGAATGTCAGGATTATATAATAAGGTGAGCCACCATCTGACCCCAACTCACATCACACATTCTTCACAATGTTATAATAGAAGCTACATTGTTGTATTTGACAATCAGAAAAGGAAACAAACAATGTGGAGAAAATCTTTTGGGATCCATGGATTTAGCCACCATCCCTCATGGAATGGGTACTCCTATTACGGCTCACTTTGGTAATTTGGAATTCCAATTTGGGGAAAACATTGGAAGGATAATTTTTGCCAAAATCCTTGTACTGGGATAACATTGTGGGTATGCTGTCAGGTGATCTCACAGCTAAAGGAAGAACCACAAAGGAGGCCCACCCCCCAAAAAATAGAAGGAGGAGAGCAGTGACTACTGAAGGGCTAGTTCCCAGCCTCAAAGCTATGAAGAGGCCTATGTATACCTAAAGGAAGGAATAAGAATGAGACTAGGTAGACCTTAAACAGATGCAGGGAGAATAGATTTGGGAGGTATGGCCAATGTGATCTGCACAGCTAAAGGAAGCCATGTGGGCTTAGGGTACCACCCTCTGGTGGCTAAAGTCTTAAATACTACATTGTGAGGTGCCACCAGCTGTGGGTCTGCATGGCTGAAGCTTTTACTGAGCACTGGATGTTTTCACCATCAGGAAGGAGTACCAGGAAGTGCTGCAGGAGACAAGTGGCACAAGATAAACCCCTGCCCATTGAAGGACTCACACTTCAAGATGAAGAAGTGAGCAGGATTGAGAAAATGATAATGGTCAGTAGAAATGTGTTAAGGGAGTCTGATTTCATAATGTAGGAAGGGACAGACTGCATGGTGACTGCAGAAAAAAAGAATGATAGATTGGAGTGGACTTAATGACTAATGAGTACTGCCGAAGAAGAACTAATATGATTCAATGTGTGGTACATAGCGTAGAGCTTGTGTATACTTATGAGCTTGAATGTTACATGCTTGAGGTTATGAACTTAGACTTTTGCCTTTTTCTATATTCCCACCCTCGGTAGAAACTCTGGGTAGCTCTAGGGATAAAGTCCTAGCATCGAGGGTGAGATAAGAGTACCGGAGGAGGAGGAGGCTGGGGAGGATGGTGGCACTTCCAAAACACTCTAAGCTGGGTAGCAAAAGTGCTGTAATTTAAGTAGGGGATGTGGGAGAATCTCATCCTCCACATTGAACATCAGGCTTTATCCTTCCCAGGTGAGACAACACTGAGAGTCCTGTATGCAGGTCCCAGAAAATGAAACTAGGTCTGCCAGTGGAGTTCCAGGGAGCAGAACTGACAGATATGATACATTAGGAAATGGCAGGACAGGTCAATTGCCCAACAGATGGTTGCAGGTGAAGAAATACAAAAAGTCCAGAGTGGGCAAGCTAGGCTTTGCTCGGACAGTGGACTTTCTAGAAAAATGGTAGTCATTAAAGATATGATTATATTGTACATGCTGAGATGGCTGTAGAGCAATACACGTACATGGGATGTTCACCAGGAGGTCATATAGATGGCAGGTAGATATAAGATGCAGGAATTGGCATAGTTCCTGAGACTTCTATAAAGGTGGATACCATTGGTTGCAATGATAGGGAGACACCAAAGAATGACCAAGGGTTGGCAAGCAGATGAGCTCTACACAATGGAGATATCCTGCATAATAAAACTGAACTTGAACTGGAATGGGAAAGAAGTTGGAATGACCTGCCATGAAGTGAGGCCCCCCACAGGGCCAAGCTGGACCAGGGGGAAATCTCTCAAAAGTCACCAGAGTAAAGTGGATAAAGGGACTGAGTAATGAGCTAGGCCCCCACATGGGCTAGCAGGAGCAGCAAGACCCCCACACAGGTCCGTCCGAGGAAGGAGTAGAAGCGAGTGAGCCGAGCTAAGCTCCCATGTAGGAGAGCCATACCAGCAGGACCCCCACATAGGTCTGCATGAGGAAGGAGTAGAATGGAGCAAGTTTAGCTAGAACCCCACATAGGCTAGTTGGACCTGCAGGACACCCATGAAGGCCTGCCTGAAGAAGTAGTAGAATTGAATGAGTTGAGCTAGGCCCCCAAGTGGGCCAAGCTGGACATGGTGAGACCCCCATGCAGGGCAGCCATATGAAAATCTGGAATGTGTGTACCTAGGAAGCTAGGCCCCTATGTGAGACATGGTGGAGCTGGCAAGACCCCCACATAGGTCTGCCATGGGAGAAACTCCAGAATGTTCATGCTGGGAAGTGAAACCCCCACTCAGGGCTATAAGTCTGGGTAGGCTTAAATTATGTTTGGAAGACAAATTCATGCACAACTGGGATAGGATAATTATAGCAGAATAGGTTTGAGCCGGGTACAATGAACAGCTCGCCCCAAAATGAGGAATGCATATCCAATGTGTGAAGTTGCAAGGTAAAGCTCTCAATGTGGTCAGTGAAAGCAACTGCCATTAGATGGCTCCAGTTCCACATAAAACTGAGGAATCCCAGCAGACAGGAGCCCTGAGGTCAGTCACTATGCATACCTCTCAACTGTCCTCAATTGTTGGGTAAGTCCCTGTGATTATCACAAACCTTTCAGCATCCTTTCTAATGTACAGATGTCCATCACTGAAGTGTATGGATTTAAAGCATAACAAAAATGCCAACAGTTAGAGTTTCTGTGTAATTTTCCTCCAGGAATGCTGTTTATGCTAAGACACACAGTATGACTGCTTTGCTGGGCCCGTTATACACTGTTTAAGATAAGTCCCTGAGTTGGGACATTTGTTGACTATATGGGAAACCTTGTCCCTGAAATGCATGGCCAGAAATTGAGAGCTATGCCGCACTGCAATATTCAATTTGTAGAAGCACTCAACATATGCAGGGACACAAACAGAAATGCTAGGGGAGTAGGCCTCCCACGCTGCAGCCTTGCTGTGAATGAAGGTCACCAGTCCCAAAATGGAAATGCAGAGCATCAGCTAGGGAGCTGAAGAAGTAAAACAAGGGCTGCTGGAGCTGAAGAGTGTCCAATCTAAAAGCAGGCAGTATATCGTACAGTGTAGCACTCATGGGGATTACACCTGAATTGGAACAATCCTACAGACTAAAGCCACAAGAAGCAACACTGGCTGTGGGATCCAGATGGATGCTGGGAAGGGTAAAGAGTGTGTAACAAGGGATAAAGAAGTTTGTTCCCATATTGCAGCCTAACCTCATTTTGGTCTGAAATATCATGTGTCTGTGTAACAAATGTTGGCCTATATAATTGGATCATATAAAGCTTGTGAAGCCACTAGACAAACTAAGCCACAAGTTGCAATATTAAAGTGCCTTTTGACATTTGTGCTGACCATGTAAGTAATAGCAAACATTTGGCCTATGTGACTGCAAGCAAGAACACAGGGTAAAGTCCAAGTTCCACTTTTAACTAGCCTGTAGTGCTTGTCCTTATATGAACAGGCCAAAGTGCTTGCTAGTGTAGTTCTGAGTTGATAAACTTCTCTCTTCCTCCTGGACTTTGGTAACTGGTAGTAACAGCTGTTGCTAGCCATATATGATAACAGAATGTACACCATCTATACATGTGCTGACCAAGTATGAGCTCATACATATACCAAAGAAAAAGTATTACCTTATAAGTTGATGTTTGTGCTTGTTTTAAACCAATCATAGAAAACCATATGAAATGATGATTCTGTATTTCACTATATAAGCAAGCCAGCACACACTGTTATTTTGAAGAATGTACCATTCGCAACCTCTCGCTGTGATTATTATTGTAATAATTAAATTCTTCTGCCATCAGTCTTGTCTCCGTTCGTCTCATTTTTAATTTATAATTTAATTAACTATAACACAATGCCTACAGAGTGACACAGAAAGCGAGAGGAGGAAGATAAATACTGGGTACTGGAAGAGGAAAAAAGCCCAAACGGAATGAAAACAACAGAAAGGGAAGCAACAACAACAAAGATGGAGCAGAGGCCACAAGGAGAGCAAGACACAAGAGGGACCACATACTGTATGGAAGCACACAGGACCAATGTGAGGGACAAAGAGGCAGCAGAAGCAAGTAGGTAGGAGCAGACACAGATGATGAACCACAGGTGGCACAGAAACAGAGGGAGCGGGGAGGTGGTGTGAGCACAGAAAGTGGAAGAAGCAAAGGCACAGGGGGAGGAGGAGCAGAAACAAGCCACAAGTGGCAACTAAATTGAGGGACCAAGTCAAACAAGGGCAGAAAGAGGGAGAAACAGAGGTGAAAGGTGAAGGGGGGAACAAATGCAGTCAGTGGCATGGAGGAGGTGTAGAATGAGAACACAGAAGAGGGAGAGAGGAGAAGAAGGGAAGAAAAGGGGGACCAGCCCAAGCAGCCATGCAGGAACCCGGATAGAGATGTTACAAAATACAATTTTGCCGGCGAACTTGCCACTAATTCAGTAATTTTGCCATGTGAAACATTTCACAAAATTCTGCCATTCTGCAGAAGTTTTCACTGGGTGTGAAGTTGAAACATTCCGCATGCAGAATGCTAAATATCACCACAAAATGCACAATTTTGCCCAAAACGGCAACATTTCACCTGTGGAAATTTTTTATAATAACAAAAAAATCCTTGATGGGTGACCAGCACAACACGGTCACCTCCATTGCAACCACCATGTTGTCTGGTTAATCTGAAGTGTAATATACTCCCTCTTCAACTCCCCACCCTGGCAGCACCTATTCCCCACCCTCCTCCTTCAGCCCCTCACATTTGTTATAAAAATAAGTAAAAATCTCTGATGGGTGACTGGCACATCCCACCAGCCTTAATGGACAGCCACCCTCTTGACTGTTTAACCTCATGTATAATGTGCTTTCTCCCCACCCCACCCTTGCAGCCATAGTAAAATCAGCAGATCACGTGATTTGCTGATTTTACTATGCTTGTCCATAGCAGTTTCATTCATCACAAGGCACTCAGCCTTAGAGGAGGAAGGGTTGTGCCAGCACTGGGCTCCTATTATTTTTGGAAGTTAAATTGGGTGCTGGAGGGAAGGGGAGCAGGGTGCTGCCAGGGTGGGAAGGGTGGAGAGGGAGCATATTATGCTTGAGGTTAAACAGACAAGAGGGCAACTGGTCGTGGAGGCAGACAGGTTGTGCCAGTCGCCCATTGGAGATTTTATTTATTTTTTATAACAAAATTTGCCAGTGCTGGGGGGGGGGGTAAGAGTAGGGTGCTGCCAAGGTGGGGTGTGGGGAAGGAGTATATTACACATAAGATTAACCAGGCAAGAGGTAGGCTGGCCATGGAGGCAGGTGGGTTGTGCCAGTCACCCCTCAGGAATTTTTTTTTTTATTACAAGAAATTGCCATGGGTTTTTAGAAGGGAAGGTTGCTGCTAGAGGGTCTTGTGGATTTGGGTTTCATGACTGAACATATTTTTGGGGGGGCTGCAGAGGAGGGTGGGGGTTGTTGATTTTTTTAGGGTTGTGCTGAATATAATATTTGGCATCTGAATACTGAATATTTGGTGGCCAAATACTGAATATTCTGGCTAATATTCCCACTGGTGAAATTTCACATTTCACACCCACAAAATATTTTGTGAAATGTGCAAAGTTTGCGAAATATTTCACATAATGAAATTTTGCAATTTCACATATCTCTAAAAGCAGAAGTAAATTAATTTAAGTAGGGGATGTCGAAGGAGCTATTGCCTTCCATTGAACCTCAGGCTTTAGCCTTCCCATAGAAAATGAATGGAATGACAAGGTGCTGAAAATATGAATGCATATCAAAGGTTACTATCATGGTGAATATCCAATGATGTGCAACAACTGCAGGAAGTTGTAGTACAACCGTGACTGTGGTGAAAATACTGAAACTGACTGACTGACAACTGCATTGAATGAGAAAGACTGGCTATAATGGGGTTCATTTGGTTGCAGTTACTGGCTGGAACGCAAAGCATGCAGTGTTACTGCAGTGAAAAGTTTGCTAGTGCTGCTTTTAAACAACAGGTAAAATAGACTAGGAAAACAGAAATGAAATACAGCAGCATGACAGAGACAGAATATAAAATCGAATCAGCACACTGAAAGAACATTGCAGAAAAGTGCCAGTGTTAAATGAGAACAAGAGAGCAGTAGAAGTGGCAGCCTTAGAAAGAAGCTAGAAGCACAGCTGGAGAAGGCAAAACCTACTAGCCCAAAGAGTTGCTGAAGTCACAGAACAAACAGAAGTCAATGAGAAAAAACAATCAGAAAGTCCCAAAACAACAGAGAGGATGGAGACAACCGTGTGTGCGTGGGGGGGCAGAAATTTTGAATAAGGGTTGGAGGAAGCTGATTTATACAGCCCAGGAAGGAGGGGGGGTGCCTGGTTTCTGCTGCCCATCAAATCGTAGGCTTTGTCTTTGTATTAACAGTGGGTAGATTAAAACAGGCAGATGTGGGTATGTTTTTCTTCTGTGAGAGCATAAGGGCCTGGAAATGTTGTCCTATATTCCAAATTACGTGTTTATTTGTTACAGAAAATAAATATCACATTTTGTGGTGATTTGAATAAAAAAAAGTTCAAATTAGGTCATTTTTTATGCAAATGTGTCTTTTTCTGGAAACAGATGCCTCCAAAATTTGAATGGAGTTACAGTAGATCACTTAATGCATGGCCTAAGATGGTTAGGGAACATGCAGACTTTTAAAACACTAGTGGGTGGGCTACTGCCAAGTGGTGACTCATTTTAAGTGCCACTCCCTCCCCCCATCATTAATGTCAGGGAAAATACAGATAATATTAATCTGCTGGGAAAGTGAATGAAAACATTTATAACAGGGAGTACTTCTCAGTTAATTTAAGGGTTGGCCATGAAGCCAATTGGTATAATGTAGAACCCCATTCACCTACTATTCACTCATGAGAAAGGATGGCAGGAAACACTTGTGGGACTGGGGGAGCTAAGAAGGCAGCATGGGGACAACCACATTGCAAATTTCTTAGTGTGCTATATGTACATGGTGGCAGGTGTTCTGCATGGAGCCCGGGTCATATGGCTCAGGAACTGTGAGTACCCCATTGAATATTTAAACAAAATGAATATGTAGCCAGTCATTTGGGAAGATAACTCTTTGCTGGCCTTATACAACACAAATTTCTTTCAATTGGTCCACTGCATTGTCAGTTTATAGGTTATTGCACTTGTATTCTTGATTTTTTTTCAAGTGCCTAGTTTCCTTTACTACTCAATCAGAATGTGGGTGACAGATCTGTTATACTGTCATTAGGTTCAAATGTTTCTCTCTTTAACAATGAAGCTTACATAATATGTGTTAAAAGTAAGGTTTATTGCAAGGTTAGTGGAGCCATGAGACTTTTCTTTGATTTGAAGGGAGCTGGTTTTGTTAACCTGTCACCTTTTGTTTATTTTACAGCTATTGGACATTAATGCCATGAAAGGTGACATACAAAGGTGATGCACAGATAACAATTATTAGACAATATATGTGTGGTCATTATCCTAAACTGTGTTGCTTAAGAGCTCATCCTATTGAATTTACTTGTAGACTTTATATAACTATCAGACCCCTAACATGTTGTACCACAGGATGATAAGTGACTTTCTCCAACTGTGAAATTATTTTAAATCTCCTGGACTTTGAAACAAGATTTTTTTTTTTTATAAGACCTTGCGTATTCTTGAAAACAGAAGAAAAACAAAATAAAAAAAAAAGACAAGAACATTTTTCTTTTTTAATCTTGCTTAGGTTACTAATTGAGTCCTCCTGATGAAGCATCACATTTCAGACCCAATGTGCCAGGGGTTTTGTGTCAAGCTTTGATTAAATAAACCATGAGTTTCTGCATATTGGGGCCTATACGCAAAGCCTCATCTGCCGATGTTTGGTGTGCAAGTGATGAGCACAATGGTATACAACTGTATACTGTGCATGTTACACCATGGCAGCATTCATGAATGACAGTGCACCCTGCACAGGGAGGGAAGATGCATAGCTATGGGCCACACACAGTACGCGTGCAGCTAGGGGGGGTGGTCATGTAGAGTTGTGCATGTGGCACTGTACACATTTACACAAGGTGCAGTATGTCACCTAGATGCGTGGGCCAGGATGCACAGCAATATGCAGAATGGAGGGCAGCCATAAACTCCAGGTACGTAGCACAGGCACAGAAGGTGCAGAAGGGAATGGCTGCTGTGCACAGCTCCATGGGCTGTGCTCAAGGCAGATGCCACTACAAGAACACCAAACAGTACATAGGATACAGGGCAACACCATACAGGGTTCCCAGTGGTGAATATGACACACGCTGACACCAGGTAATGTGAAGGAACTCCCACACAATAGTATAATAGACAGAAACAGAATATAATACCCACAGTATGGCACACCATGTCCACACAGAGGTACCAGCACCCATGGGAGTGGATGGTCATCCTCCACCCTGCCTATGCTCCGTGAGAGTGCTGTGGAATGTAGTGTAGGGCAGCAGACAGGAAACCATGGATACAAAGTTCCCCCCATCAGGGACACATCCACCAACACAGGTGTGCGGACCATGCACAAATCCAGGACAAAGCCATTGCATGCTGCTACCACACATGATGAGCACCATGAAAAACATGTACACATCCTCTGGCACAGAGGAACACCTCACCATGGGGGTCACCAGTCCACTCCAATGACATGATCATGGCACAGACTAAATGGATGGATGCAGGCATAGTGCACCCTCTGCAGCACACACAGGCACACCCCTCCAGGCATCACCAGGTGCAGCGGGCTGCCAACAGAGATGTGTAATGCAGCCCCAACCTGGATCGTGGACACACACTACCACCCACAATGATAAGGACACCAATGTACGTTAGAAAATATGTCTTTAATAAGACCACATCAGCAACAAAGGGGCACCACAAGTCAAACCCAACACCAATGCAAACAGGCTCCCTAATCCTCAGCATCCTCTGAGTCCCTGCTGGATTCTGGTGGAGGGATTGCAGTGTGGCATCTCACATGTAGCACCAGGCACCTCAGTTGTCCATTATACAACTGGAATAGAGAAGAGAGAGGACAGCCAGGAGTAATGGGGACATGGCAGGATGCAAGTGACAACAGGAGACTTGCTCATGCACCACAGTCAGCAGCACAACATATATTTAAGGGCTCAGCCATGGACAACTCCCCCACCTTATCCTTGTAGTGGACATCTCTCATCCCTACCCACAAGGACAGCTGATAGGGGAGGTATATTAGTACCTTACACCATAACAGTGTCACCATCAGGGACTCAGCCCATTCAGCTGTGCCAGCTTCTCTAGCACAATGATGTCCATGAATCCATGGATGTCCTGCAGAGACACAAGGGGAGAGAAACAGGTTAGCAGCACAGCACACAACACCTTAGACACACATGGACAGCAACAGTAAGAGTACCATGCAGGGTTTCCGATGATGGACAGAAGGAGTACACCGCAGCTGGACATGCAACAAGTAAAAGGTGAACATACCATTTGTACCTCCATATGGCCCAGACCTGTGAAACATGGAAATTCTAGTAGCACATAGTAGGGTAAGAAAACATTCACTTACTTCCCCTGGTTTAGTAACATCTCATATATCCCCCCTTGGGATGATTACAATATGCAGTGGAGGACACCTTGTGCAGTTTGTGGGGGCACTTCACATGCCGCCCAACCTCTGGTGCAGTCCCACTACGGAATGGCCTTGCACTTTCTGCCTCCTTGTTGGGTTGCGGAATGGCATGCTGGGTGGTGGTGCTCACCAGTGTGTGTGACCCCTGGGGGTGTTGGGTCACTGACTACTTAAAGGGTGACTTGCTGCTGTGGCAGCAGCTGCTCAACATGGTACACTGAAACATAGAAGTTGATGACAGATAAGGACCGAAAGGCCTATCTAGTCTGCCCATTTCTTTTTCTACCTTGTAAATGTGCCAGCGGCCTTTGCTCTGTCAATTGCCTATCTATTCCTACTCATCTATATTGCTCCCTTATGCCTAGCCCATGCCTGTTTGAAGTCCTGCACTGCATTCATATCCACCACTTCCTGAGGTAGGCCGCTCCATGCATCCACCACCCTTTCTGTGAAAAACACATTCCTCACATCATCCCTTAATCGGTTTACCTCTAATCTCATGCTGTGTCCTCCTGTCCTGCTATTTTTCTTATATTGAAACATGTTAGACTATTTCACCTTGTTAATGCCCTTAAGGTGTTTGAATGTTTCGATCATATCACCTCTCTCCCTCCTTTGCTGTAGGGTATACATATTGAGCTCCATTAATCTGTCCTCATATGTTTTCAGATGCAGTCCCTGCACCATTTTGGTTCCCATTCTCTGGACTGCCTCAATTTGGTTAATGTCTTTGTGAAGGTGTGGCCTCCAGTACTGTACACAGTACTCCAGATAGGGCCTAACCAGTGTCTTGGAAAGAGGGATTATTACCTCCCTCTTCTGACTTGTGATACCCCTAATAATACACCATAACATCCCCCTAGCCTTACCTACTGCTTTAGTTGTCTACTTGGATGATTTCAGGTCATCAGTGATGATGATGCCCCAGTCTCTTTCTTCGCTTGAGACTGCCAGCATCTCCCCTCCCAGCCTATAGGTGGCTTCAGGGTTTCTCTTCCCTACGTGCATGATCTTGCATTTCTTTGCATTAAACCCCAGTTGCCAAGCTTCTGACCATTTTGCTAGTTTATCCAGATGTCTTCTCATTCTGCCTACCCTATTTGGATCATCTACTCTGTTGCAGGTCTTGGTGTCATCTGCAAGCAGATAAACCTTACCCTTCAGTCCGTCTGCAATGTCACTGATGAAGATATTGAAGAGGACTGGCCCCAGGACTGATCCCTGAGGTACCCCACTTGTAACTTGCATCTGTTCTGACTGTATAGCATTTACTAACACTCTCTGTTTTCTGCCCGTCAACCAGTTTGCCACCCAGTTGACCAACTTCTGACCCACCCCGAGCCTACCCAGCTTATTAATCAATCTTCTATGTGGAACAGTATCGAAGGCTTTGCTGAAGTCAAGGTAGGCAACATCAACTGCTCACCCTTGGTCCACCACTCTGGTTACCCAGTCAAAGAAATCTATGAGATTAGTTTGACAGGACCTTCCTTTTGTAAACCCATGCTTTCTTGGATCCTGTGCTCCTACTGATTCCAGGTGTTGTACTATCCTTTCCTTAGGAGTGCCTCCATAATCTTGCCCACTACTGAGGTAAGGCTGACTGGTCTGTAGTTTCCTGTCTCCTCTCTGCTACCACTCTTGTGGAGCAGGATCACTGCATGGTGTACAGTGAGCAGTAGCTGTCAGAATGATAGGTGTAGTGACAACATGGGTTCTGAAGAATGTGCCCTGGACTACTTATGAATGTTCACCTGTTGGAGGGCAAATGGAAGATGGAAGGAGCTCTGAGGAGATAACACAGGCCCAGGATATTCAGGTCATGTGGCACTGTGGCTCAGCTCCATGATGCACAGTGCATGGAGCGGTTGTGCCCAGACCACAACACGATCTCAGGGCTCTGCCACATGCTCAGGGATCAGCTGTAACCAAAAAACACATAGGTCATATGCTGTGTCTGTAGAAATGAAGAGCCTGTGTGCCCTGTCATACTATGCCAAGGGCTCCTTCCAGAGGGTCGCAGGGGATATCACAGGTGTCAGCCAGTCATCCATGTCGAGGGTCTCCAAAACAAGTGCTGCAAGACCAGAAATCAGGGTGGAGGGCTGCTATCAGGGTGACCAACCCAAGCTCAATACAGTCAAACAGATAGCACACCCAAAGGCACAAAGAAGACAGACTGCCAAAATATGGATACTACTATGCTGTTTATTTGCCACTCCAGTCGAGTACTGTTCCTCAAAAATATTTAAAATCAAGTGCAAAGTACAAAGTGTGCTGCAGTCTATATGTCCTGCCCTCAGAACCAATCCACAGCACTTCAAATCAAAAATAGTCTTTCTTGGGGGGGGGGGTCAAGTGATGATTCCACCCTGAGGAAGACTCTTTTGAGTTGAAGCACTGGGGAATGGCCCTGAGGGCAGCACTTACAGACTGTAGCACACTTTGCACTTGAATTTAAATATTTTGTAGGAACAGTACTCAATTGTAGTGGCAAATAAATGGCGTAATAACCTACATATTTTTGTAGTCTGTCTTCTTTGTGCCTTTGAGTGCGCTGTTTGACTGCACTGATCCCATGTCAAAGGCCCTGCACCAAGTCATGAACACCATACTTCATCATGTACATGACCACATACAGTTTATCATGGCTGACGCTGGCATCCATACCATGAAGGAGGCATTCCAAGCCATGCATGGCATGCCCAATGTATTGAGTACTATAGACTGTACCCAGGTGGCTATCGTGGCACCTACCAAGGATTAGGAGATGTGCAGAAACAGAAAGCATTTCTACAGAATCAACTGCCAGATAGTTTGTGATGCTAATGGTATCATCGCCAATGTGTTTTCCAGGTAGCCTAGGTCAACCCATGATGCCTACACATTTGATGGCTCCTGGCTGAGTGGCCACCTCACGGTATGTGGGGGTGTCAGTGGGTGGCTGCTGGGTGAGTATGGATGTGTAACATACACTTCACAGCTGTGTGCACTGCTGCAGGACACTAACATGTCTGTTCCATACCCAATGCCTAGATGACAGCATATATCCACTCCAACCATACCTGATGCCAATGTTTCTGGTGCAGAATGGTGGGGAGGAAGAGTCATACAATGAGGTGCACAGGAAGACATGTGCCATTGTAGAGAGGACCATCAGGGTGCTGAACATACAGTTCTGTTTCCTGGATCACACCAGTGGCATGATGATGATGATGACCACTGGGAAGGCCTACAGAGTGATCTCTGCATGTGCCATGCTGCATAACATGGTCATGTGCAAATGGCTACCCTTGCCTGATCATCAGGTTGCAGTGCCATAGGACAAAGTGTAGGGGAATGACTTGCAGCACCATTGTTCTGAGACACTGTCTTAATGAGTGGCACACCATGCACTCATTTAAGGTTTATTCAGGAGCTAGGGTGAACACCACAGTGGCACAGTGATGAGGCCTATATGTCCTGAGTGCACATATGGGGAGGCCTGCATATCCTGTCTTATGTGTGCTGCATGTTACTGTCCATGTTGGGGAGTGTGCATTGCATCTTGCTCCAGCTGTTGCAGACTGTGTAGAGTGGATACCTGAGGCAGTAGCCCAGTTCTGATGGCAACAATGGTTGGTGCCCTACCTCCTGGGGGGAATTCATTGGTGTGGCCTCCACCCCACTGAGTGGGGTTCATTGGTGTGGACCCCACTCCAGAGGTAGGGGTCATGGGTGTAGAGATTGATGCTGTAATGGAGATCAGGATGAATGTGTGTGTGTAGTGCTGTGTAGTGGGGCTGTGTCAAGGGTAGTTGCAAGTGTGTAGGTGCCTGTTTGCAGTGTGTTTGATCTGTCTTACTTTCTTCTGTCTGTTTACCCCCCCCAGATGTGTGGAGGAGCATGTACCTCCATGGCATGGCTGCACCTTCGCCTTGCCACCCCACATGGCCTACAGACTCTGGATGTCCCTAGGCCTTGCTGCCCCTGTTTGTCGCCCAGGTTCCACAGTGTGCAGATGGCACTGGACACCTGGAATGCTGTGCCTGCCCCCACTCCCTGTGTACTAGGTGGGCTGCCAGATGCCTCCATGTCAGCTCTGTGCATGAGTATCTTTGGACATATGGGGCTGGCAGATGACTGGCAGTGTGTCATGGTACTCTGTGTCATGGCATCCAGTGCTTATATGAGTGTTTGCAGGGTTGGGGCATGCGGCTGTGCCCCAGACCCTGTGATTCCACCTAGCAGCATCGTGGAACCAACATCCTGGCCAGACGGGGGGCAGGCTGGCTATCTGTGCCATCCCCAGATAGCAGATGGGTCGCTGTCCTCTTGAAGATGTCCCATATTATTTTGTGAACACACCACAGCCCACACACCTCAAGGGTAAAGTCCCTTTGGGCCTCAGTGTTATCCCACTGGGCCTGCAGTCAGTCCCATTCTAGCTGGCACAGTTCCAGATAGTTGGTCTGCATGACAGACCATGATGTCATCCTGCATGCCCCATGGGTTGGGCATACTGAAGGCCCCTCATCCCCACTGTTCCTTGCCCTTGACAGGTGGCACAGTAGCCCCCGTGTCCCTGGTTAGTGTAAGTGAGATGAGTGGTCATCCTGCATGGCAGGACATGTAGGTCTGTGTTGGCTGCTCCTTGGTGCCCAGTACCAAAGCACTGGGCTGCCAGCTGTGTGGTGGCTGTAAGGTTGGTTCATGATGGAGGGCATTTGCTGGCTCCTGATAGGTGTCTGGGCCAGATCCTGCCAGCCTCCAGTGTCTCCAGTACAGTGTCCAAGTAGGAGTCCTCCAGGTGGCCATCTTCACTGCTGTATCCCCTACACTGCACATCTGTGTGAGAGTACATTGTGTGGTTTCATACTGGTGCATTTGCAGGTATTGGCATGCATTCGACTGGCCCCAGTGCTGTCCACATACCTGCACTGTCCTTGTCTCTGTCCCCTTGGGTTTCCTTCTCCACAGAGGTCACCATGGAGTATGGGTGCTAGCCACAGTCTCGTGATCGGCAGGGTGTGAGACTGGAATGTTGGTTATGCTATTCAATCATATATCTCCCACCTTGTGTCCCTGCACTGTGCCACATACCTGGCAAGGTGTCAATGCCCTCCATCTTTCCATGTAAGTCAACCTTGGAGAGGGTATTGGCCACCATCCTCTCGATGGGCAAAAATGTTTGCACTTGTGTGGGTGGTCCCTATCCTGTGTCATGCTTTGCCCATTCCATGTTGGCCAGCTTTCAGTTTAGAACTGACAGGCAGTCATGCCACTTGTGCTTTATTGCCACAAGTGTCTGTGCCTCCAGACTAGCCATGTTGACAGCAGCCTGGATGTCCTGCCATATCCTGGCTTTCACCTCCAAATGGGTTTTCAGGGACTCTGCACTATACAGCACCCCATAGTTATCACAGATGTCCACCACTGTGGCTGTCACCTGGCTGCACATGAAATTGCTGGACTGGGAACTGGTGGTACCATGCGTTGTGTATCTAGCACAGCCCTTGGCCCATCCCCGGCCCATGCATGCAGTCTCTTGCATGGTACATGTGACACTGTTGCAGCACCTCCATCTCTACTTCTTGCTGTTGCACATTCCTCCATCAAGGTATTCACTTCCTTGTGTCCATGCGAGGTGGAGCACATGCCCATATATTGTGGGATCAAGAGGTGGGATCACATATGTTTGGGCTGCCCTGCTGTTCCTGTGCACTGCACTGCACACATCCATTGGCTACACCTCTGCTTCCGCTCCCTCTGCACGTGCCATTGTGATTGCCAAATTTGTTTTCGGCTGGCAGGGTGTGCAGCTGCATGCCCTCATTATGTTAAACTTGCATGCATTTTCCATGCTTTTGTGAATAAGGCACATTGTGAGCCTCATGATTTTTACTGTTTAAACTGACTGAGAGTGTTTTTCTGTGTTGTCCTGTGCTGAGTATATGTGTAGCCAGCACCAACCATCAGCCCTGTGCTTCTGGAGCTCCTGTTTTTCATATGCTACTAAAACCTGCATCTTTCCTATTCTATGAAGTTAACATATACCAGAAAATCTGTATAAGTACTCTACATTGGGGTCCATCCTGTATATTTAACATTTAAGGACTTAGAGATTTTGATTTTGTTTCAGTTTATGTGGTTTGTTTATTTAGATATGAGATAACAAGTATACACAGTGTCTCATCTATGTATAGGGGTATATATATATTATACTTATGTTTCATTTAATAATGTCTTCATAACAAATCATTTGAAAAGAAGAATGAACAAAATGCTTAAAACAATATTTTAAAGCTATGTTTCTAAAATATACCAGCAAAATATTACTTTAAACTTACACTAACCCTTTAAACATTCTATGATAACTAACCTTTTTCAGTCATATACTACAGTTTTATATAGCAAAAATAAAATCTCAAAGCAGTTTACGGCATGCTTTGGTGTAAGTCATGCAACAAAAGTAAAAGGTCAAATAAAAAATATAGGTTACTGACTCAATAAAGAACATGATATGTGTACCAAAAAATGAAAGCAAGTGAAGCATAAGATAGATAAAAGAGCAAGAAACTGGTGAGAATGTGAAAGGGAAAGAGGTAGGCAAGCACTTGCAAGATGAAAGGACTCTTTTTTGAGCCCTGATTTGAAGTGACTTTGGGAGGTGTATCACAGTTCAATGGGAAGGCTGTTCTACAGGATAGAGACAAAGTGGCAAAATGTTATGTGCATGATACTGTATGTCTGAGGTGGAAAATGAGAAATGACATCAAACTAGAGGATCATACAGAGTGAAATGAGACTTTCAAAATAGATGAGGTCAAGGAGGTAGAATGGTGCTTGACTACAGTATGAACAATTCTGCACTTGAAAAGTGAGAAACTGAACTTGTTAACTATAATGAAATGAAGCCTGTTTAGTTCACTGAAGACTGGGGTGCTGTGGTCAGACTTGTGTACCTGTGTATGAAAAGGAATATCAGAGGTTTAGGCTTGCTGGAGTTTAATCGGTGTAATATACAGTACAGCATCAAATACTAGAGAGCTAGGCTTGCAAGGTGGAGGATGACAGCAACACTGATCTATACAGGGAAGCATATAACACCATAGATGTAGACTGATATAATATGCAGTATTTATACATTTGGATGGTGCGGAATATAGAGGTTAACTAAGGATATATATATATATATACTGTATATTCTTTACAAGAAACTGTGTTACATAGATACATAGATACATAGATACATAGACAGTGTCGGCAGATAAGGGCCTATGGCCCACCTAGTCTGCCCATTTGAGCTTGTAAGTTCAGTTTGTTTTCCTAGAAGTCTATTTCCCCTTACCCCTGCCCTCTAGAATTCCTTTATGTCTATCCCATGCATTCTTAAATCCCGTGATTGTTTCAGCCCCCACCACTTCCTCTGGCAGGGTGTTCCACTTGTCCACCACCCGTTCTGTGAAGAAATTCTTTCTCATGTTTCCTCTGAATCGTCCTCCTCCAACTTCATCCCATGCCCTCTAGTCCTGAAACATCTTTTTTCGCTAAAATAGTGTTTTCCTGCACCCTGTTCCTCCCTGTAAGATACTTGTATGTCTCTATCATATCCCCTCTCTCCCTCCTCTCCTCCAGGGAGTACATGTTCAGTTCCTTCAACCTGTCTTCATAGTACTTGTGATGCAACCCATTCACCATCTTTGTTGCCCTCCTCTGAACCTTCTCTACCCTGTCTATGTCCTTACGTAGGTATGGTCTCCAGAACTGTACACTGTACTCCAGGTGGGGCCTCACTAGTGTCTTGTATAGCGGAATTATGACCTCCCTTTTCCTGCTGGTGATGCCCCTGCCTATACATCCCAGCATCCTATTTGCTTTACCTGATGCCTTGTCACACTGTTTCTCTACCTTGAGGTCATCAGAGATGACAACCCCAAGATCCCTTTCCTGCTTGGTGCATGCTATATCCTCACCCCCCAACTGATATATTGTGCCAGGGTTTTGTGCCCCATATGCATTATCTTGCACTTCTTTTGCATTGAATTTCAACTGCCAAACCCTTTGACCATTCTTCAAGTTTCTGCAGGTCCTTCTCATTCTGTCTACACCTCTGGTGTGTCTACTCTGTTACAGAGCTTTGTGTCATCAGCTAACAGTGAAATTCTGCTTCTAGATCCTGTGCAATGTCACTGATGAAGATGTTGGAATAGGACCGGTCCCAGCACTGATCCCTGTGGTACCCCACTGGTTACTCTTCCGTCTGTGGAGTGACAGCCATTTACCACCACCCTCTGTGTCCTGCCACCCAGCCAGTTACCTACCCACCACACTACTGTCCTGCCCACACCCATATTCCCCAGTTTGTGTAATAGTCTTCTATGTGGCACAGTGTCAAAGGCCTTGCTGAAGTCCAGATAGGCCATGTCCACTGCCCTCCCCTGATCCACCTCCCTAGTCACCCAGTCAAAAATTCAATGAGGTTGGTCTGACATGACCTCCCCTGGTGAAACCATGCTGCCTTGGGTCCCTGTAGTCCATTGACAACCAGATGTTCCACCAATCTCTCCTTCAATAGTGCTTCCATGATCTTTCCCACTACCGAGGTGAGGCTGACTGGTCTGTAGTTCCCTGCTTCTTCTTTGTTCCCACTTTTGTATAAGGGGACTACATCTGCTGTCCTCCAGTCTTTGGGTACCTCCCCTGTTTCCAGTGATTGGCTGAACAGGATAGCCAGAGGATCAGCCACCACCTCTCTTAGTTCTTTAAGTACCCTGGGGTGCACCCTATCTGGCCCCATTGCTTTATCAGCTCTTATTACTTCCAGTTCCTTCAGGACCCTTTCTCATGTAAAGGGACTTGTGTCCATTTCTGCACCATTCTCACCCCTTGTATGCCATTCAGACCCATTACCCCCCTCTTCCTTAGTAAAGACTTAGCAGAAATACCTGTTCAATATGTCAGCTTTATTGTTGTCATCCTCCACGCGGCTCCCATCCTCCCCCTTCAGTCTCACTATCCCTCCCTTTGTCTTTCTTTTTTCACTTATGTACCTGTAAAAGGTTTTGTCCCTTTACCCACTGATTTTGCAATGTGTTCTTCTGTCTGAGCTTTGGCTTCCCTAATGACTTCCCTGCCTCCCTTGTTTCTCCTGGTACTTCTCCTATCCCCTTCTGCCTGTGTCTTTTTGTATTGCCTGGAATGAAGTCTTTTGGCTTTCACTTTCTTTTGCTACCTCTTTGGAAAACCATAATGGTCTCCTCTTCCTTTTCCTCTTGCTAACCTGCTTAATGCATAATTCTGTTGTTCTTATAATCCCCATTTTAAATACTGCCCACTGTTCCTCAACCCTGATTCCTGTCCCATTCCTCTTAATGCCTCTTTCAAGTATCTCCCCATTTTCCCAAAGTCTGCCCCCTAAAATCCAGGATACGTGTTTTTGTGTGGTTTGGTTCTGCTCTTTCTGTGATTTCAAACCACAATGACTGGTGGTCACTGTTACCCAGGTGCTCCCCACTGTTACCCCATCACACTATCCCTGTTTGTGAGCACAAGGTCCAGTATTGCTTCTGCCGAGTTGGTTCCATGACCAGTTGCTTGAGGAAGGCACCCTGAAGGGAGTCCAGGATAAATCTGCTCCTAGTTGATGCTGCTGCTGGGATGCTCCAGTCCACGTCTGGTATATTGAAGTCTCCAACCAGTACTACCTCACCTTGTCTGCCATCCTTTGGATGGCTAGCATCAGCTCCTATCTGTTTCTTCCTCCTGGGCTGGTGGTCTATAGACCACACCTGTGCGGATGGCTGGCCCCATTTTTCCTTTCCAGCTTAACCCACAGTATCTCTCCCCATTTTGTTCCTCCTGGATCTGTGTGGCCTTTATGTCATTTTTCACATACAGTGCCACCTCCTCCCTTCCTGCCTGCTCTGTCTCTTCTGAATATGTTGTAGCCAGGTATGGCCATCTCCCAGTCATGGTTATCATTACACCAGGTTTCAGTGATGGCCACAATGTCCAGGTCTGACTGTACCATGACAGCCTCCAGATCTTCCATCTTGTTGCTAAGGCTCCTGGCATTTGCACACATGACTTTCCATGATTTGACCTCCTAGACTGCTTCACTGTTCTACTCCAGCCCCTTCCTTGGTTGTCATTTATCCCTGGTTCTCCTTGCTTTTGCCTTCTGCTGAATTTTGCCCTTTTCTGCTTATCCACCTTTTGGACACTAATCTCCATCTTTTGCACACTGCTTTGCAGAGATAGCCACTCCTCTGGTTCACTGGTTCCACTACTAGCTGTGGGGGGTGAGCAAGTAGGTGCCGTCCTTGCTGGCCTGCCACCCCCCTTTGCTAGTTTAAATGCTTGTCAATGTAGCATTTAAACTTATCATTGAGTGCTTGGATTCCCTCCAGGATGGATGCAGGCCGTCAGGCTTGAACAAACCTCCATCCCTCCAGGTGGGTCCCCAGTCACCAATGAATCCAAACCCTTCCTCACAGCACCAGTTCTTCAACCATGAGTTAAAGTTCCTGGTGATGCACTGCTATGCTCTCCCTTGCCTCTCACAGGTAGTACTCTGAGAAAGTGACAGAAGTAGCTACTTGCTTGAGACCCTCCCAGTTTCCTAAACTCTTCCTGAACTTCCTTTGGCTCCCCATTTGCCAAGTCATTAGTACCTAGGTGGATAATGACATCCAGCTCACCCTCCCGTCTTGCCTTCCCAGTGATCCCCAGTATCTTCCTTCCATCCCTCCATGCCGTGGCACCTGGTAGGCACCTCACCTCCTGTCCTCCCCTCCTGTGTTCCTAGCTGGATCCCTCTTATGATGGAGTCCCCCACCAGGATTTTCTTCTCCTCCTCCTCTTGGGTCCACTGCTTTCCCCACTGAGGTCACCTCCTTGCCTAACCTCCACATCCTTTCCTTCCACTTCCCTGGGTACCTCTATTTGTTTGTCCCTATTTGCCAGTGTGGCATATGAGTTCTTGAGAGGAATAGGATCTGGGATGTGCCTCTGACTGACTGCTCTAACCCCTCCTGAGCCCACTGTCATCCAAGTGCTCCCGTTCTCAGCATCCTTTGAGGCAGCTGCATTGGACTGGGTGGTCCCTGGATAGGGGTGATGGTACTCCTGACCCAGTTTACTTCCACTATGAGTCTGGCTACCTCATCCCGCAGTCCAGAGAGATGCATGCAGATAGGCAGCACCTCAGTGTCCAGAAGGTCTGCCTGAATATGGCTGCCCCACAGACATTGCATTGCACCACTCCCCACATTATACTGCAATTCCACTACTTCTCTGCTACTGAAGCTCTCTTAGTTCTCTTTTTATTTATTTACAGTACTAAAAATCCTGTAACTGATCATCAGATATATATATTTTTTTTTTAAGGAAAAAGAAACCAATAAATAAATAAATGAGTCAAAACACTTGTCGTGCTGAGGGTGGTCTTCTTCCCCCTTATGCCCCTCCTACTTCACACCTCTTACTATACCCTGTGTTTAGCTCCTGTCAATCAGATTTATCAGGGCATATAATTAAGAGTTGGGGAAGGGGTGGAGGGGGGCGAAAATTTGCAGCAATTAAAGACAGCACAGAATTACACCACCACTATGTTTTAAATTTTCAACAGCCCAAAACAATTATAAGTAAAGACAACACAGAAAGAAAGTATAGTGTCACTACAAGCCTACAATCTAAGTTTAAAGAAAAATACCATTACCAGTTACTCTAAAGCACTGAATTGAATATGTTTCCTTCCTTCACCTTCTGGCTTCTTCTGAGAAGATGAACCTCTGTTTGCTGCTTTAATTGTGACTAAGCCCCACCTCCAGTTATCACGTAGCTGAGGTCAGAGGCCAGACAATTAACACCCTTCACCCAGCTACAGGACAGTCAGACAAGCCAAGATAAAATTTGCAGCAATTAAAGACAGCACAGAATTACACCACCACTATGTTTTAAATTTTCAACAGCCCAAAAACAATTATAAGTAAAGACAACACAGAAAGAAAGTATAGTGTCACTACAAGCCTACAATCTAAGTTTAAAAGAAAAATACCAATTACCAGTTACTCTAAAGCACTGAGTTGAATATGTTTCCTTCCTTCACCTTCTGGCTTCTTCTGATGTTAATGAAACAGGGTTTTCTACAGTGACAAAAGTAAGGAAATTTGGCGTTAGGGTTTTCAACTCTGACTCTAACTTCCCCCCACTGCTACGCATACACACACACACTAACTCACACATAGACACACATACACACACACACAACACACAACTGGGGGAACAGTACAAGGTAAGTCAACCAATCACAGACACACACCATAACGCAACAGAAACAACATACAACTTCGTAAACATACCACAACAGGCACCCATCATCATGTTTCATCAACTGTATCACTTCTGCTGCCATCCCAGTCTCTTGGGTGCGTACACCGACAGCCTCTACAAGCATGTGAGATACTCCTACCAATTAGAGATGCAGCGAATTTAAAATCCGCCGGTGAAGTGAACGTGAAGAGGTCACTTCGCGTTGGCACTTCGCTATGCGGAGTGCCCCATAGGAAAGGCTCACTTCACCTTGTTATTATTACTCCACATTGTCATTCCACCTTAAACACGAAATAAGGCAGAATGACAATAATATTGGCAGCACCCCACCCACACAGTCACCAGAATGAATGTGCATCCCCAAAGTGCTACTGTCTTGTGTTCAGTAAACTCCCCAGTGCTGAGGAAATGAAATGAAAGCATAGCAAGAAATGCAAAGTCTCCCAGAATTAATGGCACACACAGTCACGCAGTGGTCACACACAGAGTCACCAGAATTAATGTGCATCCCCAAAATGCTACTGTATTGTGTTTTCATGCCTTGTACCGCCCCCCCAGTTGTGTGTTCTGTGAGTGTGTGTAAGTGTGTGTGTGTATATGTGTGTGTGTCTGTGTGTATCTCTGTGAGTGTGTATGTGTGGCAGTGGGGAGGGGGAGTCGGAGTTAGGGTTGAAAACCCTAACACCGAATTTCCTCACTTTTGTCACTGTAGAAAACCCTAACTGTTGCATTAACACAGTTTTTTGCAAAGAATTTCCTTACTTTTTGAAAATGCATATGTAAGTACATTGTCTCAGAAGTTGGCTGGGCACCGCTCTCCCACCAGCTTCCAAATTTCTGCATAACATCATAATATAAGCAGTGAACCACATGTATTGGTGAGAGGGCCACCATATTGCCCAGCACTACATAACAATATACATCTGTCTTACCTTTTGAGCTGTCCTATACCTTATAATGGGATCTTCCTGTGTACCCAAAATGTGCTCACCATGGTTTTCACAATGCACATATATACTTTCCCATTAACTATAATAAGCACACACCATAATTCAGCAACCATAACTGCCACTGACATGAAAATTGTCAAATCAAAGATCTGTGCTTAATCTTTCTACATTCCAAATGTCAGACAAATCAGACACATGGCTCAAAAGTTATTGAAGTAGAACCAACAAAATTTTCATTCATCAGAGTGGTATAATTCCACACCTGTTTAGGTTTTACACACCAATCCACTGAAAGGCACCTCTGTGGCACTAGGGCTACCTACCGTATAAATTTCAAGCCAATAGCACCATGCATAATCCTATGGGCAAAACGTTAAGTATGTCACTCACTATCTCCACAACAAATTAATTTGCCAACACCTAAACAGCACCAGTCACACCTCTAGGACATACCCACAACACCCTCCAAATTTCAAGTAAAAAGACCAAACCATTTCAGAAATATTTATTTTTAAAGTTTTACCACCTTTGAAAATTCTTTGGTTGTGAGACTCGACCGCGACCACCACAAGATGGCGGTCCTGGAGGCCGAAAATTCTTTGACTGTGAGGGGGAGCAACTTCAAACATTTATAACTCTGGAATGGAATGAGACTTTTATCACCAAACAAAAAGTGGCATGTTCCTTGAACAGGGGGGATTTCTATGACCCAAGTTTCAGACCAATCAACCACACAATGGCTGTGCAGCGACACAGGCAACACAGTGCACAAAAGTAGCAAAAACTGCATTATTTGTCACTTTGCTGCGCAAAAAATAAATTCAGACTAAAATGAAAATTGGTAAATGAAGAGATGTACCATTGCAGAGCATGTATGCAAAATGTTATCTGAATCTGTTAAATGGTTGCATAGCAGCATGGGTGGAAAACTGCGCAGGAGTGCCGAAAAGAATATCTTTGCTGCTTGCTGCACAAGAACCATATGTCCGACAGAAACAAAAATTGGTAAATTAAGAGATGTACCATAGCAGACTATGTGTTCCAAATTTTGTGAATATCCATTCAACAGTTGCACATCCACATGAGCAAACAACTGCAAGGGACTGGTGAAAAGCACATTACTGGCACTTTGTTGCTCAAAAACTCTATGTACAACTGAAACAGAAATTGGTAAATTAAATGAGCTGCCATACCAGACCAAGTATTCCAAATTTCAGATAAAGTTAAAAGTGCACAAAAATGAGACATTTAACATTAAAGTGCCTACTGAACCCTAAAGATGGGGCGCCATTACGCCAAAATGCACATCTGTGGCTCCACAACTTGGCACCCAGGAGATGTATGGGCCCAGCATCACAATGGAATGGTACAACAGAGTCTCAGAGAAAGAGGCACCCTGGATAATCCTTTGTAGACATGTTGCCGCATGAAAAAATCTTTTCACACTGCACATATATATTTTCCCATTGACTATAATGGGAGACAAAAAGTAGCATAACTGTTCAATGGAACAATATTTTTTCACAAAATCTTCAAAGGGCAGCACCACAGCCCAGGACCCATGCAAGCAAACCAGTCAGAACCCACTAAAATGGATTCATGTTGTGCAGAAAAAACAATGTGATCGCATTGTTTTCACAATGCACATATATATTTTCCCATTGACTATAATGGGACATCAAATAATGGCATAACTTGTGAATGGAGCAAGATTTTTTCATGAACTCTTCAAAAGGGGATGCACCGCAGCCCAGCACCCATGTCTACAAAACAATCTGAACCCAGTCAAATACATTCTTGTTGCACCTAAAAAAATTACATTGCCACTGTTTTCACAATGCACATATACATTTTCCCATTGTCTATAATGACAGACCAAAAAATGGCAAAACTGTGGAATGGAGTGAGATTTTTTCATGAAGTCTTCAAAGGGCATCAGCACAGCCCAGCACCCATGCATACAACCCAATCTGAACCCACTCAAATGCATTTTTCACCGCCGGTGGGAGCACAGGGCCTGAACACATTGTCCAACACTGCATTACAGTATACATCTGCCATACCTTATGAGCTGTCCTATACCTTATTGTGGGATCTTGTGATCTTACTGCACACCCAAAAATGTACTCACCATGGTTTTGACAATGCTCATACAGTCAATTCCGCTTGTATGCCACTGCCGTGGACAGCTGAAAAATGGGCATATATCCGAAACAGCATACAAGCAGAAGAACATATTTCAAATACCCTGTAGCTGCTATTATGCATGAGAATCAGCCACACTCTATTTTAATCATTAATTTCATTTATTTATGCAGAAGCTAACCTTGATAGTTGACATGAATAAAAATGGAACTGCAATAATTAAGTACAGTGCAGTAGTGCAGCAGTTAAAGTAATTTTAAAAAAAGATCACAAGTCAATGCAGTTTGTGGATTCTGCAGTGTCATTTTCCACGACAGCGTCTGCTTCTGTGCAATGCTTGAGCCATTTATCTATTGATTGCTGTTTGGCTCCACGACTTGCTAACATTTCAAGGCGTTTTTCAAAAGTGTAAAACCACTCATACTCCTTAATTTCCCTCGCAGCAACATAGTGCCGAATTGCTCGTACCATCTGCCATACCTCTCTCGTTCTGGCAACTGGCTCCTGCTCCCCCTCCTCATCTTCTTCCTCTGCTGTATGTGTGTTTTGTGTTAGGATTTCATTGCAGATTTTCTCATCTGTCACAACACCAGAAGTCAGCTCCTCTGCGTCCATGGTCACGTAATCCACAAAGCCAGACTCCTGCATTCCGGTTGGTGGATCAATTTCATCTGTACCCTGGGTCTCTCCAAGAATGACCCCAGCTTTAATAAAGCAGTTCTGGATAGTTTGGGGTTTAACTTCTTTCCAAGCATAGTGGATAAAGTGTATTGCATCGAGAATTGACATTTTTCGTGCTTTGTCGTTAAACATGTCCATGGATCCATCAATATCATCCAGCAGATGATTAACGATCAATTTTTGGTAATGGACCTTTAGGTTGTGTATCACCCCTTGATCCATAGGTTGGATCAGGACAGTCCAGTTAGAAGGAAGGAAAATTAAATTGAAATGGGACAGGTTAATTGCTTTATGGGCGGGACAGTTGTCAACTAGCATAGCGATTTTTCTTTTTCTAAACCTCATTTTTTTGTTAAGGTCTTTTAGCCATTCATGAAAAATGTCAGCCGTCATCCAGGCATTTGAGTTGGCACGTTAGTGAACTGGTAGTGCCTCTACATTTATGTTTTTAAAACATCTGGGTTTTATAGAGTGTCCGATTACAAGGAGTGGGAGCTTTTCTGTACCAGTGCTGTTTGAACACACCATTATGGACACACAGTCCTTTGCTTTCATATAACCAGCTGGTGTTTGTGTACGGAAGGACAGTGTGCCATCAGGAGTCGCTCTGAAAAATAAGGCTGTCTCATTGCCATTAAAAATGTCAGTAGAGGCGTATTCCTGTAGTAGGGTGGGCAGAACAGTACGGATCCACTCCTCGGCAGCTGCGGTGTCATTCTCAGCCTTTTCGCCGTGGATTCATCTGTAACAGATGTTGTTACGCTCTTTCCACCTGGAGAGCTAGCCTGTAGTTGGCTCAAACTGTACACCCAGTGTTAGTGACATGCTATAGGCTTTTTCCATCAACATTATGCCAGACACAGGAACACCATGGTCATGGGAGGCAGTAAACCACCTGAGGAGTGCCTCTTCCACCTGACGATCCTTGCCATGTCTTTTTCTTTTTCGGTTTGTGTTGCCACTTCGACTCCACTCATGCAGGATCTGATCTCAGGGCAGCATAAAATGACCAACACTGGAAATGTCAACGCCAAATTCGACTGCTAAATTCTTTCTTGTAACACCAGACAATTCAGATTTTTCAAGAAGCTCAGCTTTACACGCAAGAGATAGCACATTTCTTTTGTTCTTCTCCATTGCTGCATGCGGTGCTAGTGATAAGCTAGTGATAAGCTGCTGTATTTAACATGAAACCGCTAATGGCAATTAAATGTAATTACCTAATTAACACATACTCAGGTAACCTGGAGCTTCATTTAGAGCTTCGTTTAGACACAGCTGCAGTACACAAAACAGGCATACAACCGAAATTGACAAGGCATACATATATTGTGGGAATAGGAAGGGGATTTGGACTTTGATAAAACAGGCATATAACCAAAAAAGGCATACAACCGAAAGGCATACAAGTGGAATTGACTGTATATACTTTTCCATTAACTATAATGAGCATGTACCACAATTCACCAGCCATAACTGCCACCGACACGAAAATTGTCACAATTGAAGATCTATGATTAAGCTTTCTACATTTCAAATTTCAGGTAAATCGGACAAACAAACATATCCACAACAAATTCATTTTCCAACACCTAAACAGCATCAGTCACATCTCTATGATATCCCCTCAACACTCTCCAAATTTCAAGTAAAAAGACCAAACCATTTCAGAGATATTTAATTTTAAAGTTTTACCACCTTTAAAAATTCTTTGGTCATGAGAATCGGCCATGACCTCGTGACCTAAGATCATTTTCGTCCATCAGGGGACATCTGGTCATGAAATTTGGGCTATCTGGTCCTTTCCAGGGAGGTCTGGTACTTCAAAATCTGGCCATCTCATCGTGAAGTGGTGAAAAATGCTCACAAACTAAAACAATCTCACAACCAAAGAATTTGCAGGCTCACGATCAAAGATAGTTAGCGAGCTGTGACCAAAGATTTTCAAAGTTTATAACTCAATTTTTTGACACAACAGAATGAAATCACAGGCATGGGTCTATAAAGGGAAGCCCCCTGAGCAAAACCCATCCTTCCTTTACTTCAAAAGTCACCCGTGGGCTGAGATATTTGTTTTTTCCTGACTACAAACTAAAAACAAGATGGCAGCCATCGCGACCGATAAATTTCTCATGACCAAAGATTTTTTGGCCACGAGCCTGCAAATCTTTTGATTGTGAGGATAGACCAGATGGCCAGAAGCCCATTCTTATTTTGCAAATCATACACATAAATTTTCCCATTGACTCATAATGGGAAATTCAAACTTGAATAACTTTTGAATGGATTCATATTTTTTCACCAAACAAAAAGTGACATGTTCCTTGACCCAAGAGCTTTCTACATCTCACATTTTGGACTGGAAGGATGCACAACAGCTACATAGTGCCACTAACAAAAATGCATAAAACGGTCACAAAGAACATTTTTGGGCATTTTGCTGCACAAAAACAGTACATCAGACCAAAATGCAACTTGGCATGTCAAGAGATCTACCATGCCACACTGTGCATACCAAATTTTGTTCAAATCCGTTGAATAGTTGCAAAGTTCTTAATGTGCATAATTTGAGGTTTAACATTAAAGTGCCTATTCAACCCTAACTTATGGGTGCAACCACACCCCTATCATATATATATATATATATATGTATATGCATATATTATAGTGGTGTGGTCGCGCCACTATAGTTAGGGTTCAGTTGTCGCTTACATACGAAAGTCAAAAGTTTGGGCATTAATAACTTTGGACCCATTCAATGGATTTGCCTGAAATTTGGTATGCATGATGGGGCATGTAGATCTCTTGATCTGCCAAATTTTGTTTTGGTCGGACTTACAGTCTTTGCATACAAAAATGCTGAAAAATGCAAAATTATCCATTTTTGGAGGCAGCTTTTAGGATTTTGGATGTGTCCCTGCACAGCCATCGTGTGGTGTGCCACTCTGTGAGATGGCTCATTTGAAAGAGATTTGGTGGCCAAATATGCCGCTTTTCATCTGGTGAAAAAATGTTAGGGCATTCAAAAGTTATGCCACTTTTAAGTTCCCATTCTAAGTCAATGGAAAAATTGATATGTATGTTTTGTGAACAAAGAATGGGGTTCTGGCAATCTCATCCTACTTAGAGATCAAATAATTTGCAACCTCACAGGTCAAGAATCTTTGTCCTTGAGGATTTTTAAAATTCATTGATTGTGAGGTCCACCATCTTGTTTTGCAATTTCTGATCGGAAAAACACAAATATCTTGGCTCAGGGGTCACCTCTGAAGTAAAACTTGGATGGGTTTTACTCAGGGGACTCCGATCTATCGAGCCATGGCTTTGGTTCGATCCAAGATGGTCCAAAAATTATGTTTTGAGCTTTTAAAATCTTAATCTGTGGCTCACTAATTATCTTTGATCGAGAGCCTGCAAATTCAATCATCTCAAGATGCTTTGATCGCGATCATGCATCGCGAGCGAGGGACTAGATGGCCAGATTTCAAAATGCATTTTCTCATCTCAGGGGTGCCCTATGAAGTAAAATGAGGGTACGTTTTGCTCAGAGGGCTTCGTTCTGAGCCATCTGAAAAAAATACATCATGTTTACAATATCCCTGGTAGTCTAGCCCCCCCCCGATCATGATCAAATGCATAATGATCTCTAATTCCCTGGTAGTCTAGTGGCCCCCCAATGTGTATTTCATTAATATAGGCTTTTTATATCCCTGTTAGTTTAGTGGCCTCCTGTTGTGTATAAAATGATCATTGTTGTACATATCCCTGGTAGTCTAGTGGCCCCCCCATCATAATGAAATAGTTAAGGATCTGCAATTTCCTGGTAGACTAGTGGCCCCACCAATGTGTATTTCATTAAATATTGCTTCTTGATATCCCTGGTAGTCTAGTGGCACCCCCGATCTGTATGAAATTACTAGTATTGTTCATATCCCTGGTAGTCGAGCAGCCCCCCTCCATCATAATGAGATAGATAAGGATGTACTATTTCCTGGTAGTCTAGTTGTCCCTCACCCCTCCACCCAGCTGTGCCAGCCCACCCAGCACCCCCTCACCCTTCCCCAGCCAGTGACTGGCACAGCACACCTCTCACCTCCATGGCCAGCCGCCGACTGTGTGTATTAGCAGCGCTAATCCAAAGAGGTGCTCAAAAAATTTCTGAGCACCTCTTTTGCATCTTACTACTAATGCACTGATCGTAACAATATGAAAATAGTGAGCTATGATCTGCTAAGGAAAGGAAGTGAAAATTGACCAAATGAGCTATTAACTAAATAAAACACTACTACCAGAAAATTGTAAATCCTTATATATTCATTATAATGGAGGGTCCACTAGACTGGCAGGGATATGAACAATAATAATAATAATGTTATAGAGATTGGGGTGCCACTAGACTACCAGGAAATTGCAGATCCTTATCTATTTCATTATGATGGAGGGGGGGCCACTAGACTACCATGGATATGAAAAACAATTATAATTTTATACATATCGAGGGGCCACTAGACTACCAAGGATATAAAAAAAAACAATATTTATGAAATACACATGGGGAGGCCACTAGACTACCAGGGAATTAGAGATTGTTATGTATTTGATCATGAATGGGGAGGCCTCTAGACTACCAGGGATATTGAAAATATAATTTTTTTTTCATTCAGATGGGACAGAACAAAGTCCCCTGAGCAAAATCCAGCCTCATTTAACTTTCTAGGGCACCCCTGTGCTCAGAAAATAGATTTTTAAATCTGGCCATCTCGTTCCTCACTCTTTGTTCATGAGCGAGCAATTTCTTTGATCACGAGCCTGCAAATTCTTTGATTGTGAGATTCTTTGATCGTGATCATGCATCGCTAGCGAGGGACAAGATGACCAGATTACAAAATCAATTTTCTCAGCCTAGGGGTGTCCTAGGAAGACAAATAAGGGTGGGTTTTACTCAGGGGGCTTCATTCAGATGAACCATGATGATGGTTTGCTGCAATTCTTAGAATTTTATAAATTTGAACAGTTTTTATTCTTTCGTTGAGACTCTACAAATTCTTTGATCGCGAGATTCTTTGATCGCGATAGTGCATCGCGAACGATGAATGAGATGGCCAGATTAAAAAAATCTATTTTCTCAGCCTGGGGTGCCCTAGGAAGTTAAATGATGGTGGGTTTTGCTCAGTTGGCTTTGTTCTGTAGAACCATGGCAGTGGTTTACTGCAATTACTTACATTTTTTGATTTATATAATTTTTTATTCTTCATTCGTGAGCCTGCAAATTTTTTGATTGTGAGCCTGAAAATTCTTTGATCATGAGACACTTTGATACCCATCTTTGTTCATGAGGGGGGACAAGATGGACAGATTTTTTATAATGGAATAGATAGGGACATTTTACCAATTTTTCAGATTGAATATCTCGGAAACAGTTTGGTCTTTTTACTTGAAATTTGGTGGGTGTTTACGGCATGTCCTGTACATGTCAATTATAGTGATTATGTGTCCAAACCAATTTTTTTTTGTGGAGATATTGTGTGACACACTTTATGTACTGCGGACAGTGTTTTGGATTATGCTAGTGGCTTGAAATTGATAGGGTGCCTAGCCTTAGTGTCACGGATCTAGTTTTCAGTCAGTGTGTGTGTAAAATTTCAACAGGTGTGGAACTGTGCCACTCTGACAAATGAAAATTTCAAATGTTGACATGTTATATCTCAGACATGGTTTATTCTTTTTACTTGAAGTTTGAAGGGTGTTGACGGCATTTCCTGTAGATGTCAATAGCTGTGTTTATGTGTTGAACAGTATATTTTTTGTGGAGATATTGTGTGGCACAGTTTATGTTTTGTGGGCAGCGTTTTCTATTGCTCTAGTATATTAACATTTGTTTGGTGGCTGGCCTTGCTGTTGTCAATGTAATTTTTAGTCTTTGGGTGCATAATGTGACTCAACACTTACAAGTTGTTGGGAGCACGGGGCCCAAAGGGCCTTGCACTCCCACCAACTTGTGCAGCCTTCTACTATTTTATTCTTTCTTAAAAATTAAGGAAATTCTATGCAAAAAACTTTGTTAATGCATCAGTTAGGGTTCTTCTACAGTGAAAAAAGTGAGGAAATTTGACATTTGGGTTCCCACCCCTTATGCCCCACCCCAACCTTCCCCACTAACAGGCATCAGGGTGTGCATTGGGGTTGTCAGTTCTAACTCTCACCCATTTTCCTACAATGCACCACCTCAGCTTGTTTACACATGGGATGGGATGAGAGTTAGGACCGATGACCTCAACACACACCACAATGCCTGTTGGTGGGGGCGGGATGGGGCACAAGGGATGGGAACCCTAATTTCAAATTTCCTCACTTTTTTTGCTGTACAAGAACCCTAACTGATGCATTAACAAATTTTTTTGCATATAATGTATATTTATATATACAGTATATATATATATATATATATATATATATATATATATATATATATGGATCCCAAGGTTACTTACACTTCTTTGAAGGCCACAAATGGTTCTAAATTTCTTAGTGGAGTAAATTGAAGTACATTGGAGTATTTATTCCTTAAACACAAAATGGGTTTCACATTTGGAATGTTCAGGTGAAGAATATTACCTTCCTTCAAATGCATTCAGGTCTTGAGAAGTTATTATTAGTAGTAGTAGAGTTTATTTGGCAGGACACTCTTCCCTGGAGGGTCAGGGTGCATAACAAAGCCAGATAGCTCACATTAAATAATATTAATTCTTTGCAATCCATAACCCTTGCTATACAATAAAACAGAATGACAACATACTGTAACTAAAGTAACTAACAGCAACTTAATTAATGAAAAAACAAAGTAGGGTGTACATCTACTAGAGTACCTACAGTATGTGAAGTACAACTCAGTGAAGAATTTAATTGAAAAACAGATGGGTTGCAACTGATTTGTTTTTCAAAAGAACACTCCTTCAAACTATGGACTATATAAGAAAATATGAAGGTATGAAATAGCCAGCAGAAGAAGGTCTTACAGTCTACAGGGTCTGCTTGATTGAGGTGTCCCTGATCTAGAGATAACAGTACATATGATATATTAAAGTTCACATGCTTGTTTTGTCTTCCATGTTGAAAAGAATGGACTAAGGGACTAGTAAGATCCGAGCAAGATTGAAAAGAAAACTCCATAGTTGATTTAGTCAAGAGTCTTTTCTTTCCCTCCTTTGTAGGTCTGAGCAAGCAGCCACTTCAGCTGCCATCAGTACTGTGAGTCTGGTGGCTGTTTTACTTTAAAACACAAAATGGAGGACTGTGTTTGCTGAAGAGGTAGAAGAGAAGGGGGTTGCATATCATTGTGGGAGCACTATGAAGTAAGGCAGCGACATGCAACATCATTGGGATAGTAGTGCTCATTTGACTGCAGCTGGCCAAAAGCATGGCTATAGCCCAATGTTTAAAACAGGGCTGCATTCCATTTGCAGCACATTGTTCTTTCTTTGCAGGTCTAAGAAACTGGCCACTGAGCTACCATCAACACTGTTAGTCAAGGAGCTTTTAATCTTAAAAACACAAAACAGAGGACTATGTTTGATAAGGAGGGGGAAGATAGGAAGAACATGATCTTGAGGGTGGATGTTGGAGGAAGGCAACCACAAGCAGTCCCACTGTGGAAGGTTTGCTCATTGATTACAACCAGCCAGTAGTGTGCTGTAATCCAGTATTTATTTTCCTAAGGGCTAAGTGAACCCTCATGTGAGCAACTTCCAAAGCAGGAGTGTGGCACCAGATATAGGAGCATCTGGAGGACTGCTGTAGGGCAAGCTCCAAATCCACAGGGAAACCTACCTTAGGAAGAGAGGGGAAGGCCAATAGCATGTACTAGAGGGGCCTAGGTAAGAGCATAGCAGTAGGCACAGGAACTAACTCCTTAGAACCAAGTTAAAGGAATGAAAAGGGCAGATGAGATAGGTGCTAGCAAAAGCCAGTGGTAGCCACAGAAGGTAAGTAACAAGGAGGAGGTCATAAGGCCAAGAAGTAGAGAGAAATACCCATTATGCACTATACCCTATCTATAGTAGGTCTGCATAAGGGAAAATGGAAGGAGCAGCAGTGGGAAGGCAATATTAGACACTACACTCAATCTGAGGTATGCTTTCATAGGGGAAATAAGAGGAGCAGGGGAGGCACCCTTTGGGCACCAAACCATATCTGGGGTAGGCTTGTTCAGGGGTAAACAAGTAGAGGAGCTAGTAGCAATAATGGAGGGTCAGAATGATGGGTGGTTAGCTAGATGCAGGGTCTATGGGTCCAATATCCCCTAACCTATGCTTCTAAGGACTGGTCGCTGTCACAAATGCAGAGGGTTTGAGAAGCTCCATATACAGTTATGGCAGCACAAGGGGAACTACTCTTGCTAAATGGACAAATAAGATGGGCTTCTGTACCACTACCCACTCCCCCTGTCCAAAGAAACCCACTGGAACAGTGGAATGGAAAGTGGTGGGAAGAGAGAAGGGGGAAAGCAGAAAGAAGGGAATGAAGCATATTGCTTCAGTAATGGGAAACAAGGGCATCTAGCAGTCACCACAAATCATTTTGTACCCTTGAAGGAGGTGCATTTAACTAACTTCTCTGGGTGAAGGCTGTAAACCAGCCATTGTGAAAGACTAGGCAAGAACTGAAATATCCATTAGGGTTAAAAGTAAAAGGAAGGAACCAAGCAGGATAAAGGGAGGAAAGAAAGTAAGAAGTATGGTACTTATAGTTGTAGATTGAATGGTGAGGGGTATTGAGAGGGTGGTGTGTGGGAATGGGACTATGAAAGGAGAGGTCAGATTCCTTCCTGGCACATAGATTGTGACTAATGAAGTCAGGAGCTGGAGAATGATAGTGGGAATGAGGGAGATGCCTCACATCCTAGTATACTTTGGTACATATAATTTGATAAACACTGGTCTGGAGGTTGCTAAGTCCAACTTTCAAGAGATAGCAAGGTGGTTAAACGGAAAGGTAGCCTCACTGGCCATTTTAGATGTTATTCTAATGAGGAACAGGGAGGAAGGAGGGGTGGGAAGGGTGAGGAAGGAGGAAACTGGAACAGTCAATACTTGTTGAATGAGTGGTGTGAGGAGGATGGATATGGATTTGTGGGTGACTGTGGAACATTCTGGGAGATAAGGCTATTCAAAGAGTCTGGCATTTATCTCAAGAAGGAGGGGAGAAGTGCACTGCAGCAGCAATTTGACAGAAACTTTGACAGTCGTTTAAGCTATAGGAGGGTGTGTCAGATGATGGAAACCCCTGGAAGGAGGTGAGAGTGGAGTGAACTTCACACAGTATCCCCCATGAATGGAAATAAGTCTAGGGGAAGACAGCAGCAGCATGGGCAGAGTACAGGTAGATGAAGAAAGGGAGTGTGAAGTAACAAACTAGCTTGCAGAGCAGGAATGGACAGGATTGGAATTGTGGTCATGGCACTAAGAGGTGATCAGGAAAGGGAAAAGAGAAAATAAGGTGGGTGTGTGGAGGGTGGTCTGTCTAATTGCCAGAAACCTGTACTATAGCATCATTGAGGGACAGGTGACAGTAGCAGAGACTAAGTTAGGTGTGGTGGACATCACAGAGACATGGGTTAATGGGAACAATAATTAAAAACTGGTGGTTCTGAAGTACACATTGTTTAGGAGATACAGAGGCAGGGGTAAAGAGGGGCATTGTCCTACATACTGGGGAACTTATAAAGGATATAGATGGTAAGACCATCAAAGGGGGGAGTGTAGTCAATCTGAGTGCAGCTTACTTCAGCTATTGGAAAGGCATTTAGGTTAGGATTATCTACAGACTGCCAGGGCAAAAAGAAGAAGCATAGAAACATAGAATTTGATGGCAGATAAGGACCACTTGGCCCACCCAGTCTGCCCATTTCCCTACCTACTGGATAAGCTGCATATCCTAGTTAACCAGCAGCCTACTTCTTCTTACCCCCACCCCCCAGAATTGCCTTATGACTGTCCCATGCATGCTTGAATTCCACCACTGTTTTTGACTCCACAACCTCCTCCGGAAGGCTGTTCCATGCATCCACAACCCTCTCTGTGAAAAACTACCTTAAATTACCTCTGAGCTGCCCCCTCTATCTTCAAATTGTGCCCTCTTGTTCTTGCACACTCTTTTTGAAAGATAATACCCTCTTGGACTTTGTTGATTTCCTTGAGGTACTTGAAAGTTTCTATCATGTCCCCTCTCCTCCTTTCCTCGAGGCTATACATATTAAGCTCCTTAAGTCTCTCTTCATATGTCTTCTGGTGCAGACCCTGCACCATTTTAGTTGCCCTCCTCTGGACAGCTTCCATCCTGTCTATGTCTTTGCGGAGATTGGGTCTCCAGAACTGCACACAGTACTCCAGATGGGGTCTCACCAGCTGTCTGTACAGAGGGATAATAACTTCTTGTTTTCTACTGGTGATGCCTCTCGCTATGCATCCCAGTAACCCCCCAAAGTTAAGTGACTTGCTCATGATCACACAGTATACAAGTGGGGGTTGATGAGATTCAAACCCAGGTCTTCAGGTTTCTTGGTTTGCAGTTCAATGCCTTTAACCACTAAGCTATACTGCCTGCAAGAAGAGGAGGATAAGGAATTGGGGAGGAAATAAGAAGAGGAACAACAAATGGAGGTCTAATGCTAGTGAAAGATTTGAACCTGCCAAATATAGACTGCGATATCCTTGTAACAAAGAATACCTGAAGTCAGGCATTGTTTGAAATATTATAGAACTGCTTAATGGTATATCTTGTTATGGAATATACATGACAGGACACCATTCTTGACTTGGTACTTATCAGTTCTGAAATGGTTGGAGACTGGTAGTCAGGGAATCTTTCGAGTCCAGTGACCACAGTACTGTGTGTTTTGACTGGTGATGGGGAACACTGGTTCACAATCAAAGAAAGTGGTTCAGAACCTCACATGAACAGATCTTGGCCGGATACATAAGCTGATTAGGGAAAGATTAGAGATGGTAGGTCAAATTATGGATGTAGAGGAAAAGTGGGGTTGTATCAATGGGACACTTCTGGAGATGAACAATTCTTGTGTAAGGAAGGTTGCCAAAAGGAACAAGCAGAAAGGTTGATCTGTTTTTTTTAAATGTAGTGAAGCAGGCTGCAAGGGTGAACAAAAGGTCCTTCCCTAGGTACAAGGGAAACAAGGGGCAGAAGAATTGAAGGCTAGACTCTAGAAGCATCTTGAATAAAGGTCTAACTCTCCTAGTCACAAAAAGACAGAAACAGAAACATAGAATTTGCCAGCAGAAAAGGACCACTTGGCCCACCAAGTCTGTCCAGATGGTCCCTGCCTAGTCTGTCTATGCAGACCTTAAAACGTCTCCAGTGACACTCCCTCCACCCTGCCTATTTACTACCATTCCCCTATGTCTATCCCACATATATATATAAAGCCCTCTACTGTTTTTGCCTCCACCACTTCTGCTAAATGTCTGTTCCAGGCATCCACAACTCTTTCAGTGAAGTAGCACTTCCTCAAAACCCTCTTAGTCTTCTCTCTCCAGCTTCATTGCATGCCCTCTGGTCCTGGTGCCTTTTCTTATTTGAAAGAGACCTCCCCCCTACACCCTGTTCATCCCTGTGAAGGACTTGTAAGTTTCTATCACATTTCCTTCTCACTCTCCTCTCTTCCAGAGTGTACATATTGAGATCCCTCAATCTGTCTTCATAGGGATTTTGATGCAACCCTGATCCATTTTAGTTGCCCTCCTCTTGTCTGTCTCCACTCTATGTATGTCCTTTCTAAGGTGTGGCCTCCAGAACTGGACACAATACTGCAGGTGGGGGGAGGTCTCACAAATAAGTAATACAGTGGCAACACCACCTCCCTCCTCCTGCTGGAGATACCTCTCCCTATACATCCTAGCATCACACTGACCCTACCCACTGCTTTGTTACACTGTCCTATCATTTTGATGTCTTCAGATATGATATTTCAAAAGTCCCTTTCCTGATTAGTGACTGTCAGTACCTTCCCCTCCAACCTACTGAGTAAGTAGGTAACTGGCTAAAGGGGAGGCAGTAAAGGGTGGTGATCAACAGGGTCAAATCAGAAAAGAGGATGCCATGAGCAGGGCACCACAGGGATCTGTCCTGGGTCCAGTCCTCTTCAATATGTTGATCAGTGACATTGGTGAGGGATCCAGGGCAGGTTTTGTCTCTTTCTGGATGAAATTAAACTATGTGGGTGGGTGGATAGCAAGAAGGGAATTGGAGAAATACATTGGGACTTACAAAAGCTAAAGGGGTGGTCTAAGGTTTGACAGTTGAAATTCAATGCCTTGAAGTGCATGGTAATGCAACTAGGAAACAATAATCCCAGGACACAGTACTGGATATGTGGGTGAGACTTAGTACTATAGCTGAGGAATAGGACCTTGGAGTTATCATCAGTGGATCCCTCAAACAATTGAGTCAGTGCAGCCAGGCATATACCAAAGCAAGTAGGATACTGGTTTGTATCGGGAGGGATATTGATAGCATAAGGGATGAGGTAATATTTCTCCTATATAGATCTGTAATGAGGCCACACCTTGAATACTGCATCCAGTTGAGGAGCATTCATCTCAGGAAAGTTAGCAATAGGGTGGAAACGATGCAGCAAAGGGTGATGAAAATAATTCAGGGCCAACAGAGCAGGTCTTATGAAGAGCATATCCAGACATTGAACATGTGCTCCCAGGAGTTCAGAAGAGAGATGGGAGATACGATAGAGACCATCAAGAGAACACTTTAATAAAGTAAACTGCAGGGAACTATTTAGCTTTAATATTAGCTTGTAATCACATGGACATGAGTGGGAACTAACAGGAAGGAGGTTTAGGAGGGACATGAGGAAGTATTACTTTACAAAAAGGGTGATGGAGCCATGGAACAGTCTACCTGTTGAAGTGGAAGGTGCAAAAACTGTTGGTTATTTCAAGCATGGTTGAGACAGAATGAAGGATATAGTGGTTGATCAGGGAGGAAGAATCTGGGAGGAGAATGGGGGGGTTGTCGGTGAAGGCTTGGATGCTGGAGGGACAGTAGTTCTCAGGGCTAAATAGTAAACTCAGGCAAACTAGATAGATTATGAATCTTTTTCTGCCATCATTGTCTGTATTTCTCTGTTTATATACTTAGCTACTGGGTTCCTGTGTACATAATTTTGCACTTTTTGGATTTAAACCACAACTAACATGCTCTTGACCACTTCTTGAGTTTCCCAAGCTCCCAATGTATTTGTAGTGTATAGTGGAGCGTTGTTCTGTATAGAATTCCATCACTTTCAAAATTCTGTTCAACCACAGTTCCAAGGTCATGGAATGCTGTTCTACCCTACTGTGGCAGAACAGCATTCTAGAACCTCTAGAGTCTGCATGAGTCAGTTTTATTTTGAAAGCAAAAGAACTCACAAAACACATTTTTCACACAGTACTATACACTATAAAAAATACAGGATGAGCAACTCTATGCACAACCAGTGTTCTTTGCATCTCGGGGTTCTGATTCCCATAGACCTCTCAAGCTTTGCTCTCAAGGCCAGTGAGAACCAGAATCCCTCTGTGGCAGAACACACTGGTTCTGCATAGTTGCCCATCCAGTATTCTCTATGTTCTACCCCTTTCTGAGTTTCCACATTATTACAGATTTTGGTGTTAACTGCAAAAATGCATAGTTTCCCTTCCAGTTCTTCCACAATGTCACACTTAAAGAATTTGAAAAGGACCAGTGCTTAGACCTGTGTCATCCTGCTGGTCACTTTCCTCTTATTAGAGTGAGTGCCATTAACCATCACCCTTTGTCATCTATCCATTAATCAGTTCCTTACCCAAATCATCAGCTTGGGTCCCACTTCTAGGCTGATCGGTTTCTTTAATAGTCTCTGGTGTGGCACATTGTCAAAGGACTTGCTAAAGTTCAGATATGCCGTGCCCACTGCCCTTCCTTATTCCATTTCTTGTGGTCACCCAGTCAAAAAATGGCAATCAGTTTCATCTGGCATGACCTACCCCTGTCAGTCCATGCTGTCTTTGGTCTTGTAGTCAACTGGATTTAAGATACTGTACCAATCTTTCCTTTAACAGAGTTTCCATTAATTTCATTCCCCACCACTGATGTGAGACTAATTGACCTACAGTTGTTAACCTTTAGTTGCTACACAGACTCTTGGTAAAATACCCAGGAACATGGGGTGTGAAAATAGGTTGTTCCCTTTCTTGCCTTGTGCTTTCTGAACTATGTGGACAAAATGAAATAATATACTTATTTAAATCAATAAAGCAATCTACTGTCTTTTTGTGACTCAGAGTGCTGGACCCTTAATTCAGGATGTACCTGTGCCAAAGGTGGTTTGCGAGCACCAGGCCTTTTGAGGCTGCCCATTTTCCACTGCAGATATTGACTCAAAGATGTAATGATGGCAGTAAGGATGACAAAGGCAGAAAAGCAGCTGTGGGTTGCCGATGGTGTAAAAGGAGGAAAAAATAAGTTTTCTAGGTACATTTGGAATAAAAAGAAAACAACACAAAAATTAGATTGTCAGACGAAGAAGTGGGGGAGGGTAGTTAAAGATGGCACTCGGAAGACAAATGTACTGAACACTTACATGTACTCAATAATTACAGTAGAGGTGTGTGGACATCTGCCACAGAGCAGTATCAAGGCTGCCAATGGGGAAGGGGAATGGGCAAGGTAGAGAAAAATGGCTAAACCAGTAAGAAAAGGACTGAAAACCTTTAGGGTAGATAAGGCACCAGTCTGATGGCCAGCACCCATGGGTACTTAGGGAGTTGGCTGCTGAATTGGTGGTGCCCTTGAAACAGTTATTAATGAGTCAATGAAGTTGGGAGTTGTGCCAGCTGGTATGAGGTCCACCTACAAAGTACTGTACCACTCCACATGGGTGGAGGCTAGGGAGGATCTGGGCAAATACAGGCATGTCAGTCATACCTCTCTTAGGCAAGCTGATGGAGACTGTTGTCAAAGAAACTAAGGGGAGAAAGGACTACAGGACAGCAAGCAGCATGGTGCTTCTATCAGGGAGGTCATGTTAACCTAATACTGTTTAAGGCTGGGAAGGACAGGCGGTAAATTTGCCCCATCTCAACTTTAGCAAGGCTTTCAATTTAGTACCACATAGGAGGCTGTTAAAATTGTTTGAGAACATAGGAGTGGAGCGGGGTTTGGTGAAGTGCTACAAAATGTGCTATTGTATGGCAGTACAGGATAGTAGTGAACAATATAAAGTGAAGAGACAGGTCATGAGCACGATGCCACAGGGATCAATCCTGAGACTTGTTTTATTCAATATGTTCATTAGTGACATAGGTAAAGGTGTCCAGGGCATAATGTGTCTCTTCGCTGACAACACAATGCCATACAACAAGACAGACCATGAGCAAGGGGTAAGGGAGCTCAAGTTGGACCTAAAAAATCTGGAGAGGTGGTCTGTAATCCACAAGTTGAGACTCAACACCAAGAAGTACAAGGTTATATACTTAGGGAAATGGATCCCACACACAGATTAATGGATGGGAAGTGTTAGGCTGGGCACTGCAACAAAGGAGAGGGATCTGGAGGCCATCATTAGTGACTCCTTCAAGCAGACAAGTCAATGGAACAAAACATTTTATTTTTATTAATTAATTAATTAATTTATTTATTAAAATATTTCACCAGGAAGGCACACTGAAAAACAAGTTGCTCATCTCCGTGCAACCTGGGAGTGGACAATTGGATGAAGAATTAGACATATAGTTAACCATTTAACATATCTGAGAAATTAAACATTCAATTACATTTGTAACAAGACATACAGTTAAAAAATATCATAAATAAGCATACAATCGCATTTGTGACATAATATACAATTAAATATATCATACCTGTGGAATGTGCATTTAATCACAAGAGAGCAAAGATTCACCTGTACGTTAGGTCGATTGAGTAGGGATGTAAATGCCTTTAATTACAAGTGGTATATCTGAGGAACATAGTACAGAAATTTAACATAGCCCTGGAGCCAACTCCTTGCAGGAATGATACATATGGTAATGTATCAAGGATGCAGGGGTGTATAAGGAGGGGAGTTGATAGTATGGTAGTAAAAGCAGTGATAACTGCCCAAATACAGATTCCTATGGAGGCCTCATCTACAGCATCGTGAACAGTTCTGGAGTCTTCATCTTAGAAAGGGAGGAGAAAGAGTAGATTTGAGGTAGAGAAGGGTCACCAAAATGATCCATGGCTAGCAAGTCAGATCCTATGAGGAATGGCTAATGACCCTAAATAGTACTTACTGCTGGCCAGGTGCAATGGTGGGCATACTAGAAACATATACATTTTTGAAGTACATAAACAGGTTGAGCAGTGAGGACTTGTTTACAGTATTATAAACTTGGATTTTGTCAGAAGAGGGAAAAATCAGCAGTTGATTGGAGCAAGCTCAGCAGAGACATGAAGATATTTTACTTCATGGATAAAGTACTGGAGCCTTAGGAACAGACTGCATGTAGAAGTGTTTGAGGCAAGTACCATAAACAGGCTTAAACATGGATGTGACAGCGTAAGAGGAATCATAGTTTCCAGAAGGGGTACCGGACAGCTGAGGAATGGGGGTGGGTGGAGTAGAGAAAGAGAACAAAGATTCACCAGTACATTAGGTCGATTGAGTGGGGCTGTTAAGTAATGGCAGTCTAGATGGACTGTTAGACTCCACCTGACGTCAGAGTCTATGTTTCTATGTTCTGTTAGCATCGATGTTCATTGCAGCCCAGATTGAACTGACATAAGGTTACAAAAACAAAATAAATGTACTGAGATGAGCAGAGGAAAAATTACTCCATAATAAAATGTTTTTTTATGAACCTTCAATAGATCTTACCAGGGACAAAAAGAAACAGCAACTGAAAGGTTAGGAGAGGTAGAAAGTGAAAGAGAGAGAGAGAGAGAGAGAGGGAGAGAGAGAGAGCAGTACTATCAATATATTCTCAAGGTATTGAACAAAAATATTGTTTTGGAAGATGAAAAAGTAGACTTTAAGTCATGAAGTAATCAATCATTGGGGGTACTGCTGAGCTAATGGCAGCTGGATGTGTTTAGAGAAGCTCCGCTGCATTGGTTAAGTGAAACATACAAAGAATGTGTTGAACTTTCACTTTTGGCTGCAACAACTTAAATCTTCTAGGCAGCATGTGCTTTGTATGGAATTTGCAGATTCTCAAATGGATCAATATGCATCCCCAAAAGTTGCAGGTGCAGATTGGCCAGGGATCGTCAAACCCTTTGCAGTGTCTAGAGTAGGAAGCTCCCTGTCAGCATGCTCAGAAATGAGCATCATGCATAAAAGCACCCTGTCAACCTCATAATCCATTCTGGTGCTATTCACAGATTTCCAGGCAGAGGTCTGGTCCTCCTCTCAAAGAGTGGAGGGCTTGCTTGGAGAAATCACAAAATGCTGTGGTGCAACCGAGGTGAGGTCTGAGGCAATGAAAAAGACTTTAAAAGCCAATGAGGCTGAAATAAAAGCACAGAATGCCTGAACAGTGACTGTTGAAGGTGCTATAAATGCTTTATTATATAAACAATAAACACATGCTGTAAGACTTGAGAGACTTAAATATGTTTTTTTTTAAGAACTGGCAGCTTATTGGCTTTCTTTCTCAATTTCCTGATGTGGCACTAAAAACAGAAATGCAATTGGCTCTTACTGCATTTTTTTCCCTTGATCCCCCTCTATTGCTGGACCCTGTTTATTGCCCTAAAACTACAATTATAGGGTCAGGGGGACTGACTGAAGGCAATGCAGCAGCTGCAGCTTTAGGTGCATGGGATAAAACTAGTGGGTCAAGATATGTCTTCATAACATTTCAGTCCTTATCAGATTGACATAACATTTTGCAGATGGCAAGACAAAAGGAAAAGTTCTCCTATGCAGGTGTGAGGCTACACCTATAGCCTGACTTTTCTGAAATAACCCAGCACGGAAGAAGGATATTTCTTAGTATCTGGGTTGAATTTAAAGAGGCAGGTTGCTTACCTCTGCTTGTGCCAGCCAGGTTGAGAGTTACTTTTCAGGGTAAGGAGGAATTTTTTGAAAATCCCAATCAGGCAAAAGCATTTTAGAAAATAATATATAGCTTCCAATGGAGACAGGTTCTGATTTTGAGAAGGACTCTGATGAGGTGACTGAATACTACCCTGTTAAAACTAATTATTTCCTTGTGACAGCAGCAGCTGCTGCAATATATATACTGGTTGTACTGTATATTGTCCCATTGAAAGGGCCATCATTTATTTCTCAGTCTACTCATGAATAATCTATCAAGTAAAGCTATATACCTGCACTAATCAAACACTGAAACATAGAAGTTGTCGGCAGATGGGGACCTTATGATCCATCAAGTCTGCCCTTGTTTTCCTACTCTACTGCCCTCCCAAAGCATCCCACAACTCCATGATCGAGAATATCTCCACTATCTCCTCACATGCAAGCAATGGTTACCTCATCTTACTTGGAGATTTTAATCTGGACTGGCTTTCTTCCACCACCAAACCCTCTGTCCTCAAAACAGAATAATTAAACCTCTCCCAGATGATCTCTGAGCCTACCTGTCTGAATGCAAGTCCTATAAGCACTCTCTCCTTGACTGGCTGATCACCTCCCATCCTAACCGCATTTCTTTCACTGGAGTACTCCCTGATGCCCTTAGAAACCACTGTATTACATTCTGTGTAAGAAAAGTGTCATCCCCCAACATGGCCCCCAAATATATCTGGTTCTGCCCTTTCCACAACCTGGACTGTAATGCCTTCCTGCAGGATTTATTCCAAGCTGATTGGTTGCCTATGTACTCAGCCCTAAATGTACACACAGCTCTACAGCTGTTCTCCAATACTATAACCCAAATCTGGAACACTCATGCACCTCTAAAAAAGGCTAGGGTAAAGCGGCATCACCTTCCATAGATTACTCCATACCTCCTCCCACTCTGTAAATCACAAGACAAATGTTGGGCAAAATACAAAGCCCCCCACCAACCTTCTGATATCCAGCTCTGTAGATCCTTTAGAAATGCCTGCACCCAGGCCTTCAGAAAGGCTAAATCTAGTTACTTTAAGTCTTAGCTTCAGGCTAGCTCAGGCTGTACAGCCAACTTCTGGCAGACCCTCAGACCCCCTCTCTGCTTTTCTAACCCCACAAATCCTAAAAATCGAGGGTGCACCAAGCTCCAACCCTGCTACCATTGCTGAGGCCTTCAACACATTCTTTACTACCTGTGCCTTCCCTAAGCACCCCACTCCAACCACATCTGACTTATCCCCCCCAGCTGGTTTTGCCTTCCCCCTATCTCCCCCAAAGAGGTTTACTAGGCACTAATGTCTCTAAACCATACAAAATCCAGCCTAAACAGGCTCCACCCAATATTCCTCCATACCTCTGCCCCTGCTATAGCAGCCCCCCTCACTCATCTCCTTAATCTCTCAACCAGCTCTGTCCCCTCATTTTGGAACTTAGCCAAAGTGCTCCCACTTCACAAAGGTGGGGACCCCACCTCACTTGACAACTACAGGACCATATCTCTCCTACCTGCCCTTGCCTAGCTTCAGGAGTCCTATATCTACTCTAGGCTACTGGATCATCTAACCACCACTGACAGTCTTTCTCCCTACCAATCTGGCTTTAGGAAACAGCACTGCACAGTCTCCTCCCGATTCCATGTAACTGACGCAGTCCACTCTGCCATGGACAAAGTCCTTGTCATGGCAGCTACGTTCGTGGACCCAGCTAAGGCCTTTGACTCTGTCTCTCATACACTCCTTGTCCAGAGACTTCACTCCTTCAGGCTAGCTCATGCTGCTGCCAATTGGTTCAGTTCTTATATTGAACATAGGCAGCAATCTGTACTAGTAGGAACCTCCCCCCCAACTCAGTTTTAGCCAGTGTCCCCCAAGGTTCCATACTGGGACCCATTCTTTTTTTAATTTTCATTAACAACATCTCCTCTGTTTGCTTCCCCTCCAAAATCCATATATACATAGGCAACACTGTGTTATTCCTTTCAGGTCCATCTGCCACAGATGTTCCAGCCCCCCTGCAGAGCAACTTCAATAAAGTGCAGACTTAGTCCTCCCAAACCAACTAAATCTAAATTCCAAAAACACAGTTTCAATGTTCTTTGGCCTGAGGAAAAAACTGTCCAAATCTCTAAACCACCCTACCTTTACCACCCTTGACGGTTCTTCCCTCCAGTCTGTCAATTCATTCAAGTACCTTGGAGTCTGGCTGCATTGCAGTCTAAACTTCTCAAACCACATAGATTCCATTTGCTCTAAATTTCACCCCTAACTTTTACCAGCACAAAGATTGCTTACCACTGTCCACTTGGTGTAACTTAGTCACTAAAACCATTTTCCCAGTTACAGACTATGCCAATATTATCTATTGCTCTGCCTCTGCAATGTCACTAGTCAGACAGGATACTCTACTAAACTATTTTTGCCATTTTGCCACCTCCTCCCCCCTCTTGATCACCATTTGCTCCTCTCTCTCCCTTATGCCCCTACCCTCTAGGCACCAGTTGTATAGCCTCTCTTTCATCGGCAAATTCTGGTTTGTGATCCTCCCCTCCTATCTCAGCTCCTATCTCGCTCCAGTAAGCCCCTCTGAGTACTCCCTTCATTCTACAGATGATTGAATGTTCTCCCTTCCATCCCCTGGCTCATGTTCAGGCCAGAAATCATTCTGTTACTGTCTCCCCCAACTCTAGAACCAACTCCAATGGGCCACCCATCATGCCTCTACCTTCTCTGCCCTTAAATCCTGGCTCTGTGCCACCCTCACAGCTCCATGCACTTACCTCTCTTCCCATTCCTTCCATCCCTTCACCCCTTCTAACCCTTACCCCTCACCCCCATAAGGCTCAGCATGCTTCTCCACCTAAGGAGCCCCAGATCCTTTGTACTGATTTCCTTTCCATTTGTTTGAGTTCACTAGTTACAACTGGGCCTCCTCTATCAATGTTATGGTTTTTCATATCATTTCCTTTATTGCTATGTACATATTACAATTCTTTGTAGCTATTGTATTTTGACATTGTAACTATTGTTTTACCTTGTACATATTTTGATGCTCCTGTACTATTTGTTACTGTGTCAACATACTATCCTATACATTTGTAATTAATCTGTTATTATTTTTATTTGACTTTTGTGCTTTCCCTGTATGTGTATCAAACCACTGGGTCACATCTGGAAACTAGCCACGGCTCAGTGTGCCGTTCCTGATTATCAACTTTTACATAAAATAAAATAAATAGAAACTCCAATTTGTAATGTCCAGCATAGGAAACCAGAAGGGAAATACATCTTTTGTTCTTTTATGCCTTTCAATACTGGCAGGGTTAATTTCTGGGGTTTGTTAAAGTCTCACATTTACGTTACATTGGGAGGAATAAGCTTGAAGAACTCAAACATATTCTCCTTCTTTTAGATTTTCTTTAAAGCTCATGAATTTGTCTGTTGTACTCAAGATTCATGAATATCCCCCAAAATGACATAAATGCTTTTTCTCTGTAGTCTATTTAGATAGCAAGAATTACTGCATTATATCATGTCAGAATGATTTTCTTAAGAAATGTTTTTTGTTTTTCATTTTTCTGTGACTACAAATATATCTAAAAAAGGGAGTAATCAATTCATTTAGAATTCATTTTTACAAGAAATTATCCATTAAGTCAAATAACTTGTTTAAAAGGATAACCAGCTACAAAATTACAAAAGTCATAAAACTATTAAATTTATACATTTACAATAAATATGCAAAAAGTTTGCAGACAGTATGGTAGCTTATTCGGTTTTTAAGAGCAAATGCAATAACTAAATAGTAAAGAAAAAAGGGAATTCTGGACACTGCTGAAAATAAAAGGTCACTGAGAACTTCTATAATGGTTGCATGATGGCAGTCTTGATTATATGGCTGGAAGTAGAGCTACTATAGGTTGAAAACAGTAAAGCATGATATTGCTAGAAAAATGGTTGGCTAGCTAAGTGAACACACCTTCCTCAAACAAAATTACTTAGGATTCAATTGTATTTCTTAAGACTGTCTAAACAACAATTTTGAAGCCTTCACCGACCTCAGCAGTGTTCTCTCCCCTGACTTTTTCAATAAGGATGACATTACATCACATGCCACCAGCCCTCCCCCTTCTTCCAAACACCCGCCCTTCTACTTTAAGGCAGTAATGATGCATGAGGTCATCATCTACATCAGTAAAGCTATTGCCAAGACCCAAATAAGTAGGGACTCACTTGACATAAAACTGCTATCCCTCACTCTTGATGAAGTGCTACTCCCACTAAGAAAAATGTTCAACCTCTCCCTCAGCCTCAGTCAGTTCCCTGACAGATGGAAAACTGTAACTATGACCCCAATCCACAAAAGTGTTGATCAGACATTACATATGAACTACCGGCTTATCTTCATTTTGCCTCCCCTCTCAGAGGCCATTGTAAGGATGGTAGCGGACCAGCGTACTGAGTACCTGGAGAAATATGATATCTTGTGTACTCAGCAACACGGGTTCAGAAAGGGCCACAGCACTACGTCAGCCCTACTGGACTATACTGGAGCTATCCGCAGCTCCCTGGATAAAGGTCATCTAACTGGCTCTGTCTACATTGACTTAATCAAGGCTTGTGACACTGTACATCATCGCCTTCTGATAGACCAGCTGCTAAATGCCGGGCTTTCGCCTATGTCCATGACCTGGTTCAAAAGTTGCCTTGAAAACAGATTGCAAAGAGTCAAAATCGGTAAAGTCCTCTTTGATGCCATGTCAGTCAGCTACAGGGATCCATTCTAGGTCCCCTAATTTTCTCTCTCTTTTTGAATAATCTACCACAGTCTTGCCTGGAGCAAATACTTCTCTATGCAGATGACGCCGTAATTCACTCTGCCCACAAGGAACACTACCCCCTTCAATGTAATCTAAAGAGTGGCTTCTCATCAGTCGAAAACTGGTTTTCTATGCACAAGCTAGTCCTCAACTATAAAAAAAACAAAGATAATGCTCTTCTGTGGCACCCACAACAAGTACATGCATCTTCCCTTGACCATCCTAAACTGCAGCAGTGCTGCCCTGGAGCATGTACCCTACTTTAAATATCTTGGAGTCACAATTGACAGTCACCTATCCTGTGACCTACACATCAACAACATTGCTAAAGCTGCTAATAATCACATTGGTCTTCTCCACAGACACAGGCAATGCCTTACTCCTGAAGCCTTAAGGGTCCCAGTTCAGAGCTCTGTGGTCTCACTAATTGATTATGGCCTTATCATATATGGCTCTGCCACTGCCACTGCTCTCCAACGTATAGCTACAGCCCTCAACAAAGCCTGTCGGCTCATTTCTGGAGCCCACCGTCTCACCCATACGTGTGACCTCTAAGCCCAATCTGGCTGGTTACAACTCTCTAACTGCATAAAATATCAAACCTGCTTAATGACCAAGAAGACAACCCTGGGCTATTCCTCTCCTGGCATCCAAGCCATCCTTTCTCCTGCTCATAATTCACACCTGACTAGGGGCTCAGACTCCCAGCTCTTTCAGATCCCTCGCTATCGTACCCTCCAAGGGGCAAAGAGCATTCACCTACAGGGCCCCACTCTGGTTCAATGGTCTCAGTAATGACATCTCCTCACTTCCCAAGCTCAGCCCCTTCAAATCAAGGCTCCTTCTATACCTCTCTGCCTTCAGCACATGCAACTGCTTCCCTTAAACAGCCTTCCAGTACATCAGCTTTTCCCTGCTGCCACTGCCCATTCTTCTCAACACTTACCTTCTCCCAGTCCTACCCCTTCCCCTCCCCCTCCTCCCCTCATGTCTTCCTTCCCCCTCCTCTCCACTGCACTTCCCTAAGTACTGCTGACAATGCCTCTGGCTGCTCTTACCACTGTATCCTTATCTAGTATTGTCTCAGTATTTATGTTGTCATTGACAAAATAAGCTATGCCTACTGTTTCTGTAACCCAATGTTTATCCACAACTTGTACTGAATTGTCCTGTGTTGTACTATTCTCCATTTGGCATGGAACCTTTGTAAAAGGGCCTCAGCTTAAAGGTACTTGTAATCCTAGATTCAAATAAATAAAAAAAAAAAAAACATACCAAATGTACCATTTTATAAAATGGGATTTAAGAAAGTGACCAAACTTCATTGTTCAAAACAAATGCCCTGGCCATTGATTAATTTCCGAGAAACCATACATTTCCTAACCTATCCTAATCTACCTTGCAACAGTATAACAAAAAGGAACCCTTTTTAATCAAAATTAAAACATTTTCAATTCCTTTTGCCTTATTTATCTCTCATTTGCTCACTGGCATCCCAGTTATTCAGACCTCTTAATACCATCTCAGCTAGCTGCCAAACTCATCCATCATTGCTAGCCATGAAGACCATTCCAGACCTGCAGCCATATTTCCTGGGCCAGCTTATGCCTGGCAGGAGTCCACTCCATTCAAATCCATACAACTTCCATTCATTGTGGTGGTGTTCCTACCCCTGGTCTCCCCTCAACCTGCAGAGGGAGTACACTGTTGATCCTGGAAAAGGTGCTCCTGTGCCAGTGTGTCACAGGGGTACAGTGGCAGGGGGGGACTGCAATAATGTCATCTAGTTTACTGGTAGAACATTTCTGTCTTTTCTTCTCCTGCCTTCTCTCTTACTCATGCATATTGTGGCTAGCCTGATATGAGTGTTTGATGGCAAATGTTCACCCATGCCAGAAAAGGCACCACCAACACACCACCAACCGGGTTACTTCAGAATGGTGCAATGAGAGAACTCTCCTAGGAGGAGAACATCCAGAGGATATTATGAATCCTACACAAACTGGGAAAAGGACAGTGCTTCAACAGTTCAGAAATCCAGTGCTGCCTCCTGGGTAGCAACCACAAAACACTCTGCCAAGTCAAGGAGAGGCACACGCAAAACAGATAAGCACAAGTCCTGATGAACATATGGTTTCACAAAGCTTTTATTGTGCAGCAATGCAAATACAAAGTGAAAGGCTGCAATTCATTTACCAAGACTTACACAGTGCACATACGTGAAGGCAAGGGGTGCCCTGTAAGCTGATCAGGTCTCTTTGTCAGGGGATCCGACAAAGAACTACCACTTGAAGCAATGGGGCACCCTTGCCACTGTCTATGTGCACTGTGTGAGTCTCTGGTGGATGAATTATAACTTGTTACTTTGTATTTGCATTTCTGCACAGTAAAAACTTTGGGAAGCCACATCTGCCTTATGACTTGAGTTTAACAGTTTTGAGTGCACCTCTGCCTGGCTTGGATGCTCTGAATCCTGTCTGCTGGCCTCTGTTCTACACATCCCAGGCTTGGAGCAGAAACTGAGGTCACCAGCACGTCAAAGTGATTTCCCATCACTCAGCGCCATGAAGCTGATGTTTTCAAATTATTTAAATGCAAAAAACACAACAGGGAATAAGTTTCTCCAAAATTAATGCGCCATTTAAAGACATCCTGTCTTAATTACCAAACATACATATTTTGCCTAGAAATAACCTACCTGCAGAATTTTTTTTTCATAAAAAAAAAAAAATAATAAAAAAAAAGTTTTCTATTTTATAAGCAAATAACCCATTTTAGGGCATGGGTTTCTTTTTTTTTTTTGTAAAACTTCTTTTATTGAGTTTAAAGTCATAGCAACTATCAATACATCAATATATAGAGAATAATGCCTGCGTAGGTTTGTGTTATAAGGATTTTTCACACACCCGAAGTGTGTGATAATCCATAAACCTTGAAAGCAATGCTCGAATGTGTGATCCTCATAAACCAAACTTTGCACAGGCAACATTTTTTTATAATAACTGGTGCAAGGTTTCAGAGAGAAAACTAAACTGCATTTGTGCGAGTGAGTGTATCGCTGAGCTACTGCCACACTTGTGCAAATACAGTGAAGTGAGAGCACAAGGAGGAAAACATCATAATAACCTGCTATACAGTTATTACAAAATTCAGCAGGTTATTACAGCATTTTATCAGGAATGCATATCCAGGCATTGTAGGGGGTCACCCATTATTATATAGTTATATAGAACTGTTCAAAGAAATACATTCCTAACCGGGGTAATCCTCCTTTTATGTACACTCTAACTGCAGCTGTCCAGATCTTAGTACATGCTACAGTCAATATTTATACTGGCGGCTTTATATGCACATGTAAATAATACCTGTAGCCCATTCAGAGTAGGACAATAATTAGAAAAAGCCACATGTAAGTAGTAGAAGGAAAATGAAAAACATGCACATTCGGGATATGCAACTGCCCAACTGTTCTCTAATTAGATATGAAAAAACAAATGATAAAGAAAAAAAACATGTTCAGGTAAATCAGATACAGTTAAATGAGGATCTCACACCTTCATGCACGTTAAATAGAACAATTTTAGCATTAAGACAATAGTGCATGTTCCAAAATGTAACAACGTGGCGGGGTTCACCACTGATGTGAAGGCAGTCCTACAAATCTATCTATAGGCATTTGATCATGCACAGAGACATAAATCAGCTTATACAATGTTAATGGCTACCCACTCAATCCTAGTTAACTTTCAAATATGACTTATGTTTGTTGTTTAGCATGCATGGAGATCATAACATTGCTATTTTGGTTCTTCCCACTACTGATGGGGGGGTTGGCCTTTTTGTCTGATCTGTAGCCACTCCCCTCTACCCCATTCTCCCTTACTCCATGGGCCCCCTTTCAAGACAGAGGAGCAAGATACAAAAGTCATGGTTCCCAAATCTCCTCATACCTTACCTGTGTCCCTCTGACCTTGTGCAGGACCTATAAATAAGAGGCTGTTCTGCATATCCTCACCAGCTATTCTGCTAACTTGGGTGGGGTTGCTTGGCACCACTTGATAGAGTATGTTGCTTGGTTTCCATTGCTACGTGATATATCAAACACTGGGTGTATAGAGTCCACAGTGTGGGTGGAAACCTTTAATAATCAAAGCCTTGGGCTCTCAGTTACCATACTTTGTGTGACTTCTCTAACCTGTTTGATGATGTCACCCCAGAAGGGCTGTAAAGTGGGACACCACCAAAGTGCATTAGTTATATCCCCAGGTGACTGGTGGCAAATCCAACATGTATTCAGAATCTGAAAGCCTATCTTCACTAATTTCATTAGGGTTCTATGTCACTCACCCATCACTTTTCTGGATCAATTGGCATTTAGGGTCAAGAGAGGCATTATGAGTCCATGTACAACACTGTTTCCACTGATCCATGGAAGTCTTTGCTGAAAGCTCTTGATTTCAATGTATACTCTGGTACTCTCAACTCAGTAAGTGGCACTCCTGCATATTCTTATAAAGGCACTGCCTGGCCCTTTGTTGTTGACTTAGTAGACTACAGATCATATTGCTCCTGTCAGTGTCCTTCCAGGCATAACTATCCACCCAGAATATGCCTCATCTGTTGGAAACACCAGTGATACAAGACCCTGAAATCAACTCTCCCCTGGTATTTGTAAAGGATTACAGTGTCCCAGTGGACACTGATGTTAAATGGTTAAGGATTTTAGTTTCTTTAGTCTGCTACCCCTTCCAGTATATTGATTTCCCACTACTTGGAGTTTAGGATTATGCCATAAAGGCTGTAACTGGCTAAGAGTGTGGTCTTGCCACTTGTATTACCTCATAAATCCTTTTCAGGCCCCCAGGGATTGCCATATCATAAATCCTACTGCCCTTCTTGGAGGGAGTGAGGGAATGTGTTTCTTGACAATTAATGCTCTTCCCACGTGCATTTAAAGGGACTCGGTCTTTGGCCTCATGCCTCCTAACTGACACAGGGTCCCAGATATTCAGATTGGCAAAATTGCCGCAAGCCCTGAGTGTGGCAAATATATAGTGCTTTGGGCATGTAGCAATCTAATGGGACTTTCTGTCCCATGTGGCAGTTGAAGCATGTTAGACCATTTTTTGTGGTCTAGACTGTGACTGTATCGGGGACCATTTCTTACGGAGCTTGTGATCAAGATTTTGCACAAACTGTCATAAAGCATGAAAAATGTCCTAACTGCATCTGAGCTTTTAAAACTGAGTGCAGTTGCAGCACATGGGAATGGCATGGCTGTGGAAACAAAGTCTTGTGGCTCAGGGCTTGACACAAGCCACAGACTTGCATGGAGCACTATCAAATATTTTTTTTATAGTTTTTCTTTTCATATTGGCATAGAGGTTATTTTGGCATGTCAGTACTACAGTACTGTAGCTTGGGTTGAGTAAGTAGTTTTATGTTACACTCATTGTTTCAATTGCTTAAAAAGCTAGTATACTTCCTGAAATTCACAACATTTTTAGATAGTTAACTGTAACTAAAATATCAGTTTCCTTTTGTGTTTTCTATTTTTGAAGATAGTCTGCCTAGCTGTAACTAAAATATCAGTTTCCTTTTGTGTTTTCTATTTTTGAAGATAGTCTGCCTAGCTGTATTAGATGTCATGTGTGGAATAATACTCAGCCTTCAGGCTGATGTATCTAGTTCTGCTTCAGCATGCTTCATTACAATTGTGACCTCACTGATTATAGCAACATGACTGACAATGAGTAGCCACTCCCTTGTTGCCAGATTATTCACTTGTGATACCATGGTCAGTTAAAAAATTACTGTTGTATAAAGAGTAGAGATGGGCAAAACAAAAATGTTGCAAAATTCACGCAATTCGTGAAATATTTCACTGGTGCGAAATGCAAAATTCCACTGCTGAAACACTGAATTTCACCCAAAAACAGTGAAATGTTGCCACTCATGGGTGAAATTCCACCATTTTCAGGTGAAAGTCCGCATTTCACTGGCAAAATTCCTAATTTCCTGGGAGAAATTCCACATTTCGCTCCCATTAAATATTTTGTGGCATACACAAATTTTGCAAAATATTTCAAGCAGTGAAATTCTTGATTTCACAGAATTTCACCAGCTAAATTAAATTTTACTGTATCTCTAATAAAGAAGAACAGAACTTGATGCAGCATGTCTGCTTTCAGGTAAGGCTGTTCTGCACATCTAGGTAAATCTCTCCTAGCATTAATAGGCAGAAAATCATCTAATTAATAAAAGTAACTAGAAAAAATACTTCTCGAGTAAAGTTTACTGGTGGCTACTTTTAAAAATCATTAACATTTTATGTTAGCTGTTGGTGCCAGTGGCTGTTTAAAGTTTGTTTGACCTACAAGGGGAAAGGTATTGGCATATACACCCACTGAGTTGGGATCTACAAACTCTGCAGATATGATAAAAATGGTCTGGAAGGCTTTTTTTTTGTAAGTTCTTACTTATACCCCTTGTAACATTAACTCAGCTCAATCCGCTAAACAGACCCAGACCTTCTCCCAGTTTTGTTGTTTACCCCTCAAAGTCCAACAGCTTACCCCTGCATAGTGGAGCTTGTCCATATCCAGGAAATATTGCCTGTCCACTACTCAGGTCAGGGGCAGGAGATGCCCCTGGTGTGGATGGGGTGATCAATAACAGATGAAAAGTTTTAGCATGCCAAGATCATCTCATGCATATGAAGGTTTTTCCCTTGCATTTCTGTCTGCTTTCTGGGAACTCAGCATGCCATTGGCTACAAGTACCCACACATATTGGATACAGTGTGGAGCCTAGCTAAATGTTCCCACTTTCAGCAATTCTTGTGGTTACCCTGGTGGCAGTAGAACAGTGGAGGCAGTGAACCTCCCTTCCTCCCTCCCTCCCTTCCAAAGCATGGGAGCATCCTCTGGAACATTCAGTGCTCTTCCCTTTATGGGCCATCAGTGACCTGAGTCCATTTCAGAACACATATCGCTGGCATCAGGAGCAGTAGTGCCAACAGTGCACTGATGGGCCAGCTCTGTCAAGAACATTTTAAGCTACAATGGGCCCCATATTTGAATCACTTACAAAGTGGCGTACAGCATGTTTTGTTCTCACATTACATTGTACATGGCACAAAATAGGGTATATATAAAACTGGGGACTCAGGTGAAATGAAGTTCATTAACTCATGAACTTCGCTGAAGATTCATGAATGATTCATCAACATTCATCAGTGCTCAACAGCTGTTCTTTAACTCATTTCATGAACCAAGTTCATGAACTGCTCCTCAACATGAAAAACATGAAGTTGCTGAACATTTGAAGGACCATGATATACTGATATAAAAATCAGTTTAAACAATTGATTTGCATATTGGAATACGCAGTGTGCAACTGTAGAAGTTACTCTAAAACACATCACAAAATCAGAATTATTTTAGTTTAATAGTAGGAAATATGTCTTCTACCTGGCAATTAACTATCTGAACACCCAAAAGGATTAACATTTAAACTCACCACATTTTAAAGATTCTGCTACTGTAAGTAGCAATTGGGCATTTCCATTTTTAATGGGAAGGTGAGCACAGATTTCATTTGATCAAAAAAAAAAACAAGAAAAAACAATTAAGTAGAACTGTGCAGAATGGGAAAATTCTGAATTTGTGGAATGCTGACAGAATCTCATGAAATTCTGTGAAATGTTAGAGAATAATGTCAGAATTTTGAGGGCTTTTTAAATTTAGTAAGTTGGCCATACCTTGGCTGTCCTGTAAGCTAGAGCTCTGCAAGTTGGCATACAAATTCTTCCCATTAAGGGTCAGTTACTTTCTAATCATCATGACATTCAGATGCAAAGTTGCAAAATTATAGGTGCTCAAAATCTGTCATTTTGTTTTTTGTGTGAAATGTCATGACACTTGCTGTCTGCATATACCTCAGCAGTGTATTGGGTCAGCAATTTTAAATTTGGCATGATTCCTTGATGATAGATGTTCTAATAATATGTCAGATTTCATGACAATATGATGTATCATCTCAAAAGTATATGTGCTCAAAATTAGTCATTTTATTTTATGCAGGAAAATTTGTGGAGCAATTTCATCTGCATATAACTCGGGCACCTTTGGTGCTATACATGTGTAAATTAGTAGGAATAACCTTTAATTTTTTTTTTTTGTAATGCTTATAGAATTATCTAAATACAGAGAGAATATGATTACAGTTTTAAGTTACAGGGGTTCAAATATTTACTATGTTGTTTGTAACTTCTATGCTCTTTCAGGCATAGACTTAATATTTGACATCCATACCCATAGTCAGTGTATCCTGGTGTCTAACACAACTGGATAAATTGGTTTAGCAGTTCTAAATTTGCTGTGGAAAAAATATTGCTAACATTTTCTCACATATTTATACTAGCAGATGTTATTTTGTAGAGCTGTGTGAATACCTTTTTCCAAATATTCAGTATTTTGGTCCCAGATATTCATTATTCAGCATTCAGTATTTGGTAATTGGCCAGGAAAGTTGCCTTATTACAAAATTGCTAAATAAGTCATTAAAATTGCTTCAGAAGGAGGAGGAGGAGAAGTCATGGCACTTTGGCTTGAACACTGGCGCCAGAGGTTGTCTTGTGCTGCTGGTGTTGCAGGAGGAAGATGCAGTGGTGACAATCTCTATATGGTCCCAACGCTCCCAAGAGGTACTACAAGAATAACATATGCTGCCCCCTTAAATAATTGTGGCCATTAAAACAAGCATTTGTCAATGCTGAATGTTGTCTCGCTGGAATAGGGTAGTGCGAGAGTTACAGATGCATAATAGGAATGGCAGTGAAGTTTTGAAGTGACATCACCCCCACCCTATAGAGACTGATAGGCATTGGGGTGTGCTCTTGGGTAATGAGTTATAATGCTGGTGCTATAGTACCTCACCCTACCTTGTAGACATTGACAATTGTTGTGGTGTGCTTTGGGGTCTTCGGGCTTTATACTTACCCTATTTCTTAAGGAAATATGCTGAGGTGGGTGCAGTATAGGAGAATGGGGTGAACTTTGTGGCTGAACAGTGCAAGGCACACCATGATGCCTGTTACTGGCTGCAGGGTGGGGTGGGGTGGAATGGTGTGAGCACTACAACCGATGATCCCAAGTCACACCCCTGACACCTGTCAGTCTCTACAGGGTGAGGTGCTACAGTTGGGAACCCTAACACCATACCCATGTGTTGGTATTTTCACTCCAGATTTCCAACATGGGCTTTTTGTGAGCCCACCTCATGAAAAGAGGCACAATCAGTTTGTTAGCTGAAAGGTGGTTTTACATAGCAGCTATGCCATTTGGCATCACAGGAATAAAAACACATTTTGGGCAGAATGTGGAAAATGACAACTGTATTGTTCAGGAGGAGGCATAATAAAATGGCAACATTGAAAATCTGGAGTGAAAATATGAAAAATTTGTGAAGTCATGAGCATGCATAGAAACTGCACAACACCCATCCTTAACCCAATTATTTTGGTGAGTTTGTTAGGCAGTTTGGGACCTCCCCTCATAAACAGTGGCACTGTGATTTTGTTAATCTGTCCCAAAAGTTGATTTCCCACAGTGACCATGCCATTGTGCACCACTGGTGTGAAAACACATTTTGGTCAGGATGTGAAAAATGACAGCTGCACTGTTCATAAGGAGGTGTGAAAAAATGCCAGTGTTGAAAATCGGGCATGGAAATATTGCAAGTTTGCGAAGTTACAAGGGTGTGTGGAAACTGTGCAACGCACGCTTCTAACACAGTCATTTTATGGATGTTCGGCACCATATTTTCAAATAGGCATTTTAGGACGTCTGCTCATGAACAGTATCACTGTCATTTTCTCAAACTGTCCTGAAAAAGGATTTTGCACAGCGACCGCGTTATTCTGCACAGGATTTGTGAAAACACATTGCATCCAGGATATGTAAAATGACAGCTGTACTGTTCTTAAAGAGGTGTGGAAAAATACCAATTTTGAATATCCGGGGTGAAAATATTACAAATTCACAAAGTTACAAGCGTGCATGGAAACAGCATAATGCATACTCATAAAACAACCATTTTTCAGATTTTTTTCACCAAATTTGCAACATAGGCTTTTCGAGAGCTCACCTCATGAACACTGGCACTGTCATTTTGTTAATCAGTCCCAAAAGGTGATTCCATGCAGTGACCATGTGATCACCTTTTGGGGCTGATTAACGCCATGACAGTGCCAGAATTCATGAGGAGGGGTCCCAAAAAACCCATGTTGAAAATGTGGGGCCAAAATTCCAAAAAATGCCTGAGATATCCATCAATGTTGAAAACACCCTATTTATTCCATAATACAGCTTACCGGCATTTCCTCAGTTCGCGGTCAGCTTTGAAGAGTGCAGACATGTTCCCGGTCCACCGAAGATCATCGCACCAGACTCTGGATGTAAGTATGGGGTAAGGAGGGTGTGGGTAGGCAAGGTGCACAGTGCGTGAGTGCGGGTTGTGGGAGAGGTGCAGGGAGATGGCGAGGGACTGTTTTCTTTTTTCACAGGGTTTAAAAAGAAAAAAACAACTCGAGGGACGGTTTTTAATTTTTAGGGCAATTTAGCATGCTGGGATGGGCTCCCAGTGTGCCACCTAAGTGTTTTGGAGAGGGGTGATGCTATAGCCAACGGGGGATTGGGCACCCCCCTCGGCATATAACAAATGGGGGGTGCATTATGCTGATGGGGAGTGGGTTCCCCCGTCGGCACATACATTGGGGCAGGGCATGCTGACAGGAGGATTGGACACCCCCGAAGTTGGTATTATAACTGGCAGTGTGCTGCCATGTTATTGTGTTTTTCTTGCCAGGGAAAGCACATTGGGAGGTCCGCTGCATATGACAAGCTTTGCTTGCATTGCAGCTGACCTTTCCTTTGATGTGCACGTACCATTATGTATACATGGTGTGGCGCTGGCACGCAGGCTGATTGGGGAATGAGGGACACACCTCCTGATGCATGCCCTGCATTCGCCCAACAGTGACCGTGCCTCCAAATCTGCTATTACACTACTATGTTGGCTGCGCATGCTCAAGCCAACATAAAATGCAAGAAATAAAAAATAAATATTCCTTTATGATAACACTGGAACTTCAACAGGCCATAACCCCATCAACATTTGAAGTTAACTAACAGTGTCTATATGGCCACAAAGGACTCAATGGATACTACAAGAATAACATGTCACACCCTTAAATGATTGTGGCCATTAAAAAAGCAAGTATTAAAATATGAGTCCCATAGGATAGCACTGAAACTTCAACAGGACATAACTCTGTCAGCATTTGGAGTTAAGTGACACGCTCTATATGGTCACAAAGGTCTCAAAGGGTACTACAGGAACAACATATACTGCACTCTTAAATAATTCTGGCCATTAAAACAGCAAGTAATAAAATATAACGATTATCATAGAATAACATTGGAACTTCAACAGGCCATAACTCTGTTAATATTTAGAGTTAAGTGACAATCTCTACATGGTCACAAAGGTATCAAAGGGTACTATAAGAAATGATAGTGCTGCAAATGCAGTAGATAGACAGTAGCACTAACACACTGTTCTGACAACAATGAAATAGCAGTCTGCTTATACAAGACAGAGACTTTAAAGGCTGCCCTCCACTCCCTCCTTCCACACCTCGGACAGGACTACTCTTGAGACTTGCACCAGCACCTAGACTTCGCTGCACATATGAATGTCATCCACAAAAAGCTTCACCCCAAGCTGGACACATTGTACCATAATCATGGATGCATCCCACTACCAGCTCACCATGCAATTATGCAGAAAATGATTTTCCCCATTTTCAACTATAGGGACATAGCCTACAGTGCTGCCCCTAAGTCCACTCTTGCCAGACTGAATGAATTCACTCTTCCACTCCTTCTGTCGCTTTGCCCTTGACTGTCCTCCACACACTCATCACTGTGTCCTATATCTGAACCTTGTCCTACCCTCATTGCAGAACCAGCATCATGCTCACTGTGCCAGTCTCATGGCCAAATACTGGACTCAGTCCCCCCATCTCACCTCTGTACTCTTGGTCCCTGTCCTACAGGGCAACACACTGAGGAACAATGACTCATGGCAATTGTCCATTCCATTCATGTCAGCCTCATCAGGCCAGTCAGCATTCACATATCACATGCCTAAACTGTAGAACTCTCTCCCCTTGGACATCTGTCATGCCTCCCACATGCAACACCTTAACTCACTCCTCAAAAAATGCTTCTATCCCACATGCACATGCAACCACATGAACTCATGACTCATCTACAGGGCCACCAAATTAGATCTGAATTCCCTACTACATACTGTTCAGATAAGCAGTACCGTGGCCCTGTAATTAAACCTGCAGCTCTACCATTACTATCTTATGCCTTGGTATGTTGCACTGCACTTTACCTTGTATGATCATCAATTCCCTGCTGTCAGTGGTGCTTCTTACCCAACTGGATCAGCAAATTGCTGCCAGAACAGTGTGCTGGTGCCAATCAATAAGTTTCAAGAAGGGTTTCTGCTATTCTGCAGGCACTTCAATCCACCTCTAATATGGTAGGCATTTGGCTTCAAATGAGCCATTAGAGTCCACACTCCAGTCTCTCTATATATTGAACTCTATGCTACAGAGTGAGGAGATCACATGGTGTTCCTTGCTGTGAGCTTTTAAAACAGCATCCAATTGGCCAACAAAGTTTTGTAAGATTTTTAAATCTAACCCCCTGAATAATATGTCCTGAAGAGTGACCAAACAGGGAACTATTTAGCATGTTCATCTGAATATTCGGCAAGCCTACTATTCCTGGAATTTGGAAATAAAATTTTTAGTCCATGTACAGCCTTATTATTTTTCAGTTTCTGGTGGCAAATAATTAATAAAATTGATGCACACAGTCTGCTTGTAAGCTATAGGAATCTGCCAAATTTCATGGTATTGCATGTTCTAGTTTTAAAGTTTTGGAGGCTTGAATTTGTAGTTTACATTTTTGCAAAATTGTAATTTTTAAATGTGAATGTTTGACTACTTTTAATTCAATCCCATTTAAAGCTGCAAATATTAACTTTTTCACAAATTACCATGTGGTATGGTAGTTTAAATGCTTTAACTCTGGCTAAATTTGGAGCTGTTGTTTTAAAATTAGAGGGAAATAACTGAAATTTTAATTCTGTCAACATTTGGTGGGCTATAACACAGTCCTATTTGAAGCTAAAAATCTGAAACTGTGTACCTATATAAATGTCTTGATAACCTGTATACCTGTTAAATTTTGTAACAACTCAAAGCATACTAACAAATTTATACTAAAATTACAGAACTCTACATTTTGGAAAAATGTTTGGCTACCTATAACTCAGCTCCCATCAAAGCTTGATACTTAAAATGTGAAGTATATACCTTTCTTGGGTGCTTCTCTAAATCCAGGCATTGTAGGGAAATTTTGATAAGAAAGTTTAAAATGATCTGAAAATAACTGAAAAAATTAATTTTGATTAAATGTTTGTCCGCCTATATCTCTGCCACCATTCAACCTACAAATCAGAAATTTAGTTCACATTTGTATATCATGTGGTTTTGTCGATGTTCTACATTTGGTGTTAATTAGGCCTGTACTTTTAAAAGTATGGTGAAATAACTGAAATTTAAAATCTGGCAGAATGGCACAAAATATTCATGGAAATTCCTGAAATTCCATGGAATCAGAATGTTCATTCCATTTGCATTCCACTGGTGAAATTTTATATTCCAAACAGCTCTACAATTAAGTATCAAATATGTTACTAATTCTAAAATGCAGTGTAAGGAAGCCATGTATTAGAAGCTGTTGAGTTTTTTAAACAAATTGAATTGTCTTGGTAAATTGCTTAGGCTGTGTTATAAAACAATTACAGTGTGAAAGGGTCTGCCTTTGGATAGTACAGAGTGAGCAAATCTTTTGAGAATTGGGCTATACTGGGTTGCCTGATAAATTAACCAATGTTATAAAAGCAGGATATTTCTGGTCACCAAAAATATTACTGGATTCTAACCAAAAAAGTTCTGTGGAGAACCTTTATGATTGCTCATTCATCTTTATGAACCTTTATGTTCAAGAATGTTCAAGAACAGTTTTCCCATTTGTTGTCCTTGCACAGTTTATGGGAATTCATGAAAATGATTGCTGAACTTTGATGCAAATTCATGGGCACAGTACATCAACTGTTCATGAATAATCCATGGATGTTCAATAATAGTTCATGATAATTTCATCTGGGCACCAAAACTCTAGGCAGCAGTAAGAGTGACATGTAATGGAAAATGGGTCCACATTCTGCATGTTGGCACAACATGCTTTTTGGAAGCTTGACATAGTGCTGTGCATGTAGATTATTAACATTACCCAAAAATCTTCCAATATCCCAATACACCCAAAATGCAGGACTGTGTCTCTCATAATCAAGCTCTCAGGCACTCTATACGTAGTTATATGCCAACAAAAGTTAGATATGCTATCTCTGCCTCTGAATATGGCACATGCCAAGCCACTGTAACTATCACTCTAGTGTGCGCAGCTCAGGTTGCACAGCACAAACCTTGTTATCAGACCAGTTACTGTTTCAGTAACCTACCTAGATGTGTGTACAGTTACAAACATTTAGATTTGCAATAACTTTGTGAATTTCTGCCATTTCAGGCAGATCTTTGTATATCTTCTGTAAGTTCTACCCAAAATTTGGTGCCATCTACTGCAACAAGGATCACCTTGTATCCCAGTCTACTACAAACTGGTTACCAAAATGGTGCTTCCAGTGTTTGCCTAAGTGGATCATGTCTATGGCATGCCCCTTTGTCTTCCCTTGCTGGACTGGACACCCTATGTGACACCTTTTCCACTTTGTTGCTAATGTGTCTTCTAATACTTATCACTGCTCCATCCACACATCTCTTTCGTTTCCCCCTCTTGCCTCCTGATGCCTTATGTACTGTACAGCCTTCATTTCTAAAGATTGGTTTGGTTCTCTTCTTCCTTATCTGTCCCCTTTTCTCTACCAATTCCCTCTGCCTCTTGTGCTCTTCACTATAGGGGTTCCCTCACCTTCTTCATTCTTCACTGCAACTCAGCTGTTGGACAGTCTGTTTTCTCCTCTAGTCTTCCTTCTATCTGGAGCACTGTCCCTGCTACACTGCACTTTTCTTCTTTCCATGTCCCTCTCAGACATCAACAAAAACCTCTCATTACCATCTCTTGTTCCTTTTCTGGCCTTAGATGATATACGGTCTCCATGGCCCTGCCTCCTCTACTGTCTGCTGCCTGCAATTCTTCCCTAATTTGAGAAATTCTCCCATATTGCTTCCTCTGTTATTGCCCACTGTCTTCTGGGTTTTCACTCTTTAAGGCTGACACCTGTACTCATTATTTCAATAATTACTACTGTAAATTTTCACATTGTTCTTGTTTATTGCCTGTTATAAGCCTTAGTCATTTTCTTACCTGAGCCTTATTATTCAATTACAGCCTGTGCATTGTTTTTGTATGCACATGTTGCACTTTATCATTATGTTTCTTATTGTTTTCAGGTTTCCCCTCCTCCCGGGTCACACCTGGAAATTAGCCTTGTTAGAGTGTCTTTGTAGGTTAAAAAAGTTCAATAAATAAATAATTAAATAAATAAATTTTAGATTCAAAATCAGAGACCAGTGATATGGCATTGTCAGCACTGAGTACCAGTATCTTGGATATCTGAAAATCTAGCCATTAACACCTGTTAGTGATAGTATTAAAGGACCAGTGACTATAAACACACTGAAGTAAGGACTGACCTTCCAGAAAAGATGCTGCAAATTAAAACGCTGTGGGTAAAATCATGGCAAAATGGCCAATTTCAAACTTTCTAAAGTTTTCTGAAGTTTTAGGCATCATGCCATTCTTCGTGACATGCATCTTCACTGGCATTAAAAAAAAGGAAAAAGTTTCAAAACATAAAAATAAATCATTCTTCCCTAACCTCACAGTGCCCCCTTACCTCCTTTCAGCCAGCCACACCAGTAAAATAGAAGAAAATGAATATGTTTCCCCAAGCCGTGTAGTACCCCATTCCACCCTGCTTCCACCTAGCTGCACCAGACATACTAATGAATCAAACAGTAAATCAACCCTTCCCCAACCCATGTAGCACCAGTGCAATATTCCTACCCCATGATAGCATGCTGATGTTTTTAAAAAATCTTTATAATTAAGAGAAGATGGCTTACTCTCTTGTCCCACCACCTGAGCGGTATGATATCTGAATAACTGAAAGAACACTCACTGATGTATTCTCTCAGGTATTCTGTTGGAGGCCAACCAAGATGATATGATCAGGAACTAAGCCAGTTGACATCAGTTTCCTAGGATTTATATTATATGTTTTTAAATCATGCTAACTGTTCAGCCATTGTGGGAAGGAGGGTGGAAAGGCTCAGTCCTGTGAGGGTTGGGGTAAAGGGGGGTTTACCATATGTTTAATTACTACTGCTGGAATAACTGGGTGGTGGAAGAGTGTGCATGGGTTCAATTTGATTTGGAAAGAAGATGGGTTTACTTTTTTTATAACTGGTTATACCAGGGCTTGAAATAAGAGGGTATAGATTGAGTCCAATGAGGGTAGAGGGTTCTATTATCATGGGTTCTATGTGATATTGGCATGAGCAAATCAGCAATGGCAAAACTGTGAAGGGAAAAGACTGAGGCACACAAGAGCTACCATTAAACAATAGTGATCACCAAAATGGCAACAATGCTGCTGCAGTGAGTTTCTTTGGGGGCTTTGCACCATGCACCTCCCCCTTTGTGAAGCTTTGCCCTCACACACCCCCTTTTCTATATATAAACAACTCCAGAGGGGGACACAAGTTGGGGGGAGGGAAGCTGTACAGTGGGTCACTGTTTTGGTGATTGCTGTTTTCCCAGATCGCTCTTTTCCTCTCGCTGTTTTCCAGTCATCATTTTAACACTCTCAATCTTGCACTAGTGGTCTTTACGAGATATCATTATCATGAAGTTCAACACCAAAGTTTCACTTTTCCACTTAATGAAATGCAGCTTTGCATCAGTTCATGCTACGCAAAGTGGTGCAATAATTCCTGAAGGGAAAGATCATCCCGGGGAACTTTCAAAGCAAACTTTTGGTACTTTGCCTATTTCTACCAAGTAGGGATGCAAAAGTCAGATTCACTAAAAAATGAGGTGAGGAGGATCTGACTTCAATAACTATGTAAATGGTGACCATATTACTGCACTCGAATCTAACAATTTGCAGTACCCATAATGCTTCTCTGTTCTACTGTAAAAGGAAAACTCATTGGATTTTTTTTCTTTAAAATGCTTCTATTCATCAGCCTGCAATCCCACTCGCTTGCTCAATGTCACCGCAATGCTGCCATTCTGGTCACTTGCCACTTGTTCCTCAGAGCTTCTCTTTATAAATAGTTTCTTCCTTCCTTCCTTCCTTCCTTCCTTCCTTCCTTCCTTCCTTCCTTCCTTCCTTCCTTCCTTCCTCCTTTCTCCCTCCTCCCTCCCTCCCTTCCTTCTTTTCTTACTTTCTGGAAAAAAAGACCCAAACTGCAACTTGCTGATGTCAATTACTTAGGAAACAGTGCTTCTGCTGGTACTCCTCTGTTCCCACAAATCACAAAGAACTGTACAAAACCTCCCCACTTTGACAAACTCCTATATTTCTTTTACTGAGTATTATGTTCATATGCTTCTATTTTACTCCAATTTTAAAAATAAATTATTGTTGTCAATATTTTAAATGGCTTCCATATGCCAGCCTGCATCTCACTTGCTTGCCATGTGTCAGTGCTGTGCTTTCACTGCTGTTCTCACCTTTGCTCCTGAACATCCTATTTTAAATTATAGGTCACTTTTTATTTTAATACAAAATATAAACATGAACTGCTACTCTCTCACATCAGCTCTAAGGAATGGAGCAAATTCTGGCATTTTCCCTCCCACTCAGTTACAAAGCCCTGCCATCTTTCTTCAAGCTTTGGAAAGTTGGCCATCAATCTCCAAATTAACAATGATGCAGGCACTTTAAAAAGCACTGCATGAATGTCCATGATAGTGTGTGCATAGTGACAGCCATAGCAATGGATCTAGTAATCAGGAAAACCTAAAGCACAATGTAATTTCTCACAAAATAAATCCACATATCAACATTATTTATAAATAAATAAATAAAATAACCTAACACACAAGGTCCGTATATGTGGTATAAATGGAACATGCAATGAGGACCTTGTGGTATAAATGATTTAGTTTCACTCATGCAGTTTGAACATGGGCACATCACTCTTGGTGTATGCCACTTGTGGGGTTGCACAAGGTGAAACTGCTCTTTTGAAGATAAATAATTTATCCCACAGGTCCCTATTGAATAATACACACATGCACACACACACACACACACACACACACACACACATGCACACAAACACATACACACACATATCTCTATACATTCCTGGCAAAGCACTCAGTTTAATGCATCAGTTAGGGTTATTCCACAGTGAAAAAACAAGGAAATTCAGTTTTAGGGTTGCCACCCCTTGCACTGAATTTCCTAGCTGTTGTCGCTGTGGAATAACCCTAACTGATGCATTAAACAGAGATTTTTGCCATGATTTCCCTTATTTTTGAGTATGTGCACTATAAATAGTGAATGGAATGTGGTGGTGGGAGTGTGGGGCCCTTTGAGCTCCACACTCCCACCATGTGATTTTTTTATCACTTTGCTGCACAAAAACTGTATGACCAACTGAAATGAAAATTGATAAATGAAGATGTACCATGGCACACCTTGTATCCAGAATTGTGTGTACATCTATTTAATGGTCAAACAGCACCATGAGCAAATAATGTAACATGCACAAGTCAGCAACCGTAAGTACCAGCAACCCAAAAATTGTCACAGTCAAAGATGTATTATAAGTCTTTGTACATTTGCAAATGCCAGAAATATTGGACACACAGTTCAGAAGTAATTGAAGTGTAATGAACCAAATTTTCATTCGTTGGAGTGGCATAATTCTGCACCTGTTAATGTTTTACATACCAAACCACTGCAAGACACCTCAGTACCACTAGGGCTACCTACACTATACATTTCAAGCCAGTAGCACAGGGCAGAATGCTATGCAAAAAACATTAACTGCATCACTCAGTATCTCCACAGTGAATACTTTTTCCAACATGAAACTGCACTATTCACATCCCCAGGACATCCACTCAACACCCTCCAAATTTCATGTGAAAAGTACAAACCCTCCCAGAGATATACCGTTTTTACATTTCTGCTCCTTTAAGAAGTCTTCCACCACAAAATGGCAGAAATTGCGGTAGAAAATGTGCTAAAATGGTGAACCTGGTAGATGAAAAATCTGTAACTTTGACGGGAGTCCACTTCAAATGTCAATAACTCTGGAATGGCACAACATGTTTTCACCAAACAAAAGCTGGCAATTTCCTTGAAAACAGGTCTTTCTACATGTCAAGTTTCAGATCAATCAATCACACACTGGCTGTGCTATGAAACTGTGCAGGAGTGCAGCAAATAACATTTTTGCCACTTTGCTACACAAGAACCATATATCCAACGAAACCAAAAATTGTTAAAAGAAGACATGTACCATTGCACACCATGTGTCCACAATTGTGTGTACATCCATTCATCGATCGCACAGCACCATGAGCAAACAATGTAACATGCAGAATTCAGCAACCATAAGCACCAGTGACCCACAAATTGCCACAGTAAAATATGAATTATAACTCTTTGCATATTTCAAATGCCAGATAAATCAGAGACACAGTTCTGAAGTTATTGAAGAGTAATGAACCAAATTTTCATTCATCAAAGTGGCATAATTACGCACCGGTTAATGTTTTACATAACAAACCACTGCAGGGCACCTCTGTACCACTAGGTCTACATACACTATAAATTTCATGCCAGTAACGCCATGCAGAATGCCATGCACAAAATGTTAACTGCGTCACACAGTATCTCTGCAATGAATTATTTTTCCAATATGTAATCAGCATTATTCACATCCCAAGTACATCCACTAAACACCCTCTAAATTTCATGTGAAAAGACCAAACTGTTCCAGAGATACTCTCTTTTTATGTTTTTGCACATTTAAGAAGTCTTCGACCACAAAATGCTGGAAATCATGGCTGAAAATGCACTGAAATGGTGGGCCTGGAAGCTGAAAAATCTGTCACTGCAAGGGGGGCCAACTTCAAATGGCAGTAATGCTGGATCAGAACAGCATTTTTTCACCAAACAAAAACTGGCATCTTCCTTGTACATATGTCTTTCTACATGGCAAGCTGCAGATCAATCAACCATACACCAGATGTGCTATGCATTGTGTAAGACAGTGCAGAAAAATAGCAAAAACATAATGTTTTGCACTGCACTGCACAAATGCAAAAACACAAACAGTAACGTTAATGTAAATGGAGATGGCAACAGCGAGGTAAAAGAAAACAGTAACACTAATGGTAATGCAAATGCAAGCGCAAATGGTAACGCACATGGTGACACAAACAAAAACAATAACGCAAATGGTAAGAGAAATGCAGCACAAATGTAAATGAAAACAGAAATGGTAACGCAAACAGTTATGCAAATGGTTACACAAATGCTAATGGCAACAGAAATACAAACAGTAATGAAAATGGTAACAAAAATGAAAACAGTAACAAAAACGCAAACAGAAATGCAAACAGTAATGGCAGTGGTGAAGCAGAAGGAAGCAGTTACGCACTCAACAACAGAAACACTATCGATGATGCAAACGCTAAGGCCAACTGAAATGCAAATGGTAATGAACACGCAAACAGTAATGGTAATGCAATTGGAAATGCAAACAGTTATGGTAACACCAACGATGATGCCAAAGGAAACAGCAATGCAAATGGAAATGCAAATGCAAGCGTGTATGCAAACACAAATGGTAATGCACACGGTAATGCAAAAGTAAATGCAAACCAAAATGGTAATGGAAATGCAAACGGTGACAGTAACGCAAACACAAGCGTAAATGCGAACACAAAGGGTAACACACACAGAAACATAAAAGAAAATACTAACGCAAAGTGTAACGGAAATGCAAACGGAAATGCTAACAGTAACAGTAATACAAATGCACAACCTTTTTTCCCAAAAAGGTGCATTCAGAAGCCCATTGAATACAAAGACTGTATGCATAATAATGGCCCTCGGAGCAGAAAATGAACTCTTGGAAAACTAAATTCTTTATATCTCAGGAAACATAAGACATAGAAAAAAATTCAAAATCTCTTATTATTTATGACTTTCCAGTCTAGTTTTGTACTTAGCCCTGTAGTGGGGGACTAAGCATTCTTCCAACAAAAAGTCCATATCTTGAACCATTTTTGAGATATGGGCCATGAAAGGCATGGCAGACGTTGTAATGTTATCCTATGGGAAAAATCATCAAATTTGGAGTGCCGTAACTTTGCAGCCCTATAATAATTGTTTACTAAACCACCAAAAGGCACATCAGTGGGATCTTGGCTTTCTTCCCTCCAAATTCCAGCCCAAAAGACCAAACTGTTCTTTTGCAGCAGGGTGGCAAAGATTCCCTATTGTTTAGGCCATAGTGTCGCAAAGTACTTTCGCAAATCACAACACTTTTGCAAATGAAATCACAAAAGTATCACATATGCGAAAGTACTTTGAGACACTACTTTTTACAAAAATTTAAAAAACATATTTCTGAGGTGTTTTACCCCCAAAAAAAGACATGGCTAGCATCCTCAGGGCTCGACTAGGTGAACACAACAAGAATTGTGTCCCTAAAGGGTCCCAAATTTAAATGTAAAGCATTTCTGTGACCACCAACTGAAAATAAGATGGCTGATTTGCAACACTACAAGGGTCATTTGCGAAAGTTAAAAGTGCAATTGTGACACTTTTGCATATTTTGTTTACTTTTCCCATCGACTATAATGGGAAACTTATTTTTTTAATAACTTTTGAACCTTTTAAAGTTTTGTTTCACAAAATCTTTGAAAGGCACATTGGGGACCCTGGCTGCATGTTCCCTGAAGGTTTCAGACAGTCGCGCAAACCATGCGGGCTGTAGGCATGAGCAAAGAATGAGCAAAAATGAGTCATTTGTGCATTTTTTGGCGCTCTGTAGCTCCTCAACCATACATCCAGCCATAACGAAACTTGGCAGGTCCAGAAATCTATGACACCAGACTGTGTATTCCAAGTTTCAGGCAAATCTGTCATACAGTGGCAAAGTTATTAAGCTGCAAAATTTCAGATTTAACCTTAAATGGGGTACTCAACCCTAACTATAGTGGCACCACCATGCCACTATTATCTATATATCTATAAATATATATATATATAGAGAGAGAGAGAGAGAGAGAGAGAGAGAGAGAGACAGCACAAGAGAGACTGGAACGTGCAAAAATGGAATTTATTGAAAACAGTTACAAACATGAGTCATGGAACGGGCTTTCAGTGGAAATATATAAAGCACAGAATGGGTAAGGGGGAACATCATATCATGAAGTCAGCTAAATGCTGTGTCTTCTGGAACAGCTATAGAGATGTGCGAAAAAAACTTCCACTAGCTGAATTTCCATGAAAGTCAAACTTTCACTTCTACAAAAGTTTGGAAATCCAACAGCAACCTTCATGGAAATTCCACTTGCACTCTACAGTAAATAATGACATTTAATCCTTGGTGTCTAGTGGCACCCACCCCCCACTGGTTACCGATCACCATCTGATGTAAAATATTGTCCAGTGCCCCTCCATCCAAAATAGAACTTAAATCCCCTGGTGGCTAGCAGTGCCTCCCCCCACACAATCACCAGCAACATATGTAATAAATCCAGTAAATCCCTGGTAGCTAGTGGTCCCCCCAACCCAATCGCCTGCCCCATACATAAACAAATAATTCCCTGATGGCTAGTGGTCCCTCCTCCAAGCAATGACCCACTCCATATATAAAAAAGTAAATCCGGAGTCACGTGATGCAGGAAGTGGAGTAGCAGGGTCTCCATGACTCCGATCAGCCGTCATTATTTTATTATTTTTTTGCGATTACCAGAGGCAGCGAGGGTTTACCGACAGCAATAAAAGCCAAGGAGGATCCGGAGAGGTGAGCGGATGGAGGCAGAGATGCGCAAGCCCCCCAGGCATACACCGCCAGCAACCCCAGAGAAGGCTGCAAAAACGCAAGGCCCCGGAGCTGCAATAGACAAGGGGCAGGCAGTGATCCAAGCGTTGAAGCACCATTAACGCTAGTGTGTTTTCTAGAAGAGATTGGCCCCCTGAAAGATATGATGCTGGGCATGGCTGGAGAGATTAAGGAGCTAAAAGGAGCGATATCAGAAATCAAACTTAAGGCCCTGGATAATGAAGTGCGCATTAAATCCCTGGAGGGTACAAGAGAAAGGACGGAGACAGATATAACTAAATTTACCCAGAGGATACAGAAGTTAGAGGTTAAGATAGAAGACCTTGAGGGTAGGAGCCGACGCAATAACGTGGTGTTCATTGGCCTACCCGAAAAAGCTGAGGCCAGGAGCCTATAAAATTTCTGAGAGAATGACAGAAAAATTGTGGGGCCATCACCCTTTGGATCTAAGTTTATGGTGGAGAGGGCACATCGATCCACGCCTTTACCGCCACCAGACCGCCACAGGCCTTTTACTGTAAGGTTCCTTAATTACCAGGAAAGGCAACTCCTTATCGACAAGTAAGAGAAGAGAAGGATGTTTATTGGGAAGAGTCTGTTAGAGTGGCACAAGATCTGCTCCTTATCTGTTCGCCAAAAAGAGCCATCTTCCATCCCCTGGTGAAACGGCTAATTGCAGCAGAGTTAAAATTCAGGATGGGGTATCCGGCACGTTTGCAGGTTCTTATTAATAAGGAATGGAAAACCTTCGAATCCTTGGATCTGGCTTTGGCAGCCCTAAGAGAGGCATTTGCAGCACTTTTTAAAGAAACATGATCGGGAACAAGTGTTGCATTGTAGGCCCTGCCATGTTGTGGACTTTATTTAGACTATTGATATTATATACTGTTTATTTTACTCCCCTTCCTATATTGGGCATTACTTTATAGTGACTGGTAATTGACCAAAATGAACTACTGTTTTGTTTGTTACAGTTTCATGGAACAGATATCAGATCGGCTGTCTGGAAAAAAGGCTCATGGCAGATATATATTTAATTTTGCATCTTGGACATGTACCAGATAAATGTGAAGGAGAGTTATTCTCACAACAGTGTAGATGTTTGTTTTGGGTTTTCTGTCCTAATGGCCCCCTCTTCGGTGGAGGGAAAGTTCTATCTTTTTTTGGGGGGGGATGTGGTAATTCCTCTGGGGTTTAATATACAATTTATTATGTGGATGTTATCTTGGCTGACTATATATCTGAAGGTGTCAAGACAAGGGATGTGTGCTGTAATACAAGTTGCTTTTCATGCAATAAGAGAGTGAGAGGGGCATGGAGGGAATGTAGGGCATCCTGGTGTCATGGGCCATAAGTGCGTGGGGGTGGGGAGGGTAGGGAAAAGATGGGGGTAATAGGGGAATAGGGGGAGGATGTATTATAGGGGTTAAGAAATCTCAGTGGGGAGGTGAGAAACTGGGGGTTTCTGAATGGGGGGGTGAGAGGGGGGGAGGGCCACAAGGCAGTCTTAGGGTTTCTGATCATGACGGCATGGATCAGAGATATACTTACTATATTTCTATTAGGCTCGATGGGATCGGACATTGACATTAAATTTGGCACTTGGAATGTTAAAGGGGCGCGTCATAAGTTAAAACAGTATACGATCCTGAAACACATTGAGGCTATGAAGATAAAGGTGGTTTTCCTTCAGGAAACCCATTTATTGCAGGATGAGGCGATGAGTATGAGAAGAATGCAGATAGGGAAATATTATCTTCTCAAGTACAACCAATAGTAGAGGGTAATGATTTTAGTCCATAGACAAGTGCCCTTTACTCCTATCAAAGTGGTGCATGACAGTAAAGGCAGATTTGTTCTAGTCAAGGGTAAACTTTAGCCTGAGATTCTATTGGGTTCGAAAATAGGCCCAAATTCCAATAGCCAGGATTTTTTAGCGGTACTGCAAAAGGCACTATTACCATTTGCGCATCTCCCTATCATAATAGGAGGTGATTTTAATCTGGTGCTGGATCCCATGTTAGATAGATCCAAGGGCAACCATATAGTCTTTACTCCAGATGTTTTGGCCTTTAATGATTTGCTAATTCGCCTAGGCCTGGCAGATGTTTGGAGGGTGCTTCACCCTAGAGTAAGGGAATATACTTTTTTCTCTCAGGCTCATGGTTCAAGATCCCGTATAGATTATATGTTAGTCTCCTGGGGGTTCCTTAAGGGGTTGGCAGGGGCAGTGCGATAGCACCTTTCCAACCACTCTATGGTGGAAATGGTTTGTGGCCCTTCCTTCTGCTACCCGAAGAGGTGGCAGGTGGAAGAGTAAACAATCAATTGTTGAGGTGCCCAGAGTTGGTCAAGGATTTGACCTCGAAAATAGATGAATTCACGGAGACAAACACAAGTGAAGAGGTGAGGCCTGATATTCTCTGGGCTGCCTTTAAGGCACATATTAGGGGGTTGCTGATCTGTCAGGCGTCTAGAAAAAAGAAAGAGACCAATTCTAAAATTTTGACCCTGCTGAATCAAATGAAGGTCCTGCAGGATGCTCTGGCTGTTAACCCCTGAGAAGAGACTGAAACTAAATTAACTCAGGTCAGGAACACTTATCTCAAATTGTTGGGTGATCAGGCTGAGTTGGCAATTATTAAAACAAAAGCCAACTACATCGACCAGGGCAATAAGCCGGTGGGTTTCTGGCTAGAAGGCTGGCTCAAATGGAAGCGTCTCGTCTGGTAGAGGATTATGGTCGGAGCAGGACAGGTCCATCAAGACAAACCCGATGATATAATTCAGATTTTCAGAAGTTATTATGAGGATCTTTATGGCCCTATGAGTGTTCCCCCGAGTCAGGAAAAAATCTCTTCCTACCTAGAGGAAATTTTCCTACCGAGGTTAGGGAGAACAGAGCAGGAGATACTGATTGCTCCCATTACTTATGGGGAAATAGAGAAGGTAATTAAAAATTTACCAAACGATAAGACACCTGGCCCTGATGGGTTCTCACCAAATTTTTACAAGGTTTTTTCTCCCTCCTTAGTCCCCATGTTGGCCAGGCTATTTCACCATATTCTTTCTGGAGCGATGGTGGATAAGTATATTTTCGAGGCTCTTATAGTGGTGTTGCTTAAGCCAAATAGGCCTCCAGAGAAGCCTGAAGATAGTTACAGGCCCATTTCTCTTTTAAACTATGACATAAAGATCTTAGCCAAGATACTTGCAGACAGGATGAGGAGAGTGGTCCCTGGGTTGGTAGGGGCAGAGCAAGTTGGCTTCATGCAAGGCAGGTCATCAACAGACCATTTCAGGACTCTTGCTCATGTCTTCTCAGTGTCTGAGGGTCAGCAATACCTCAGGTGTTGGTCTCCTTGGACACCGAGAAGGCATTTGACAGGGTACATTGGGGGTTTTTGTTTCAGGTATTGAGTGCGTTTGGTTTTCCTGAAGCTTTTATTGATTGGATCAGAGCGTTTTATACTGATTCGACGGCCAGAATTGTATGCAATTGGATTATTTCCTCTCCCTTCCGATTACAGGTGGGCACGAGACAGGGATGCCCCTTATCCCCTCTCCTTTTTAACCTTTATCTTGAACCACTGATTAGGCGAATAATTGTCTCGAAGGAGATTAGGGTATCCAAATTAGGGAACACACCATTAAGGTGACAGCGTTTGCTGATGACCTGTTAATCCATGTTTCTAAACCAGCATCTTCGATTTCTGCATTACTAGAAATTATTGGAGAGTTTAGTAGGTTAGCTAATTACAAATTAAATCAAGGCAAGATGGTGTATGCCCTAAATAATAGGGTCCTTAAATCGGATGTGACCAAATTTGGCTTGGAGTGGAGCCTAAGTCTCTGAAATATTTAGGCCTCACCCTAACAACTAACTCCAAAAGATTCCGTACTCTCAATTTAGACAACCTGGTGCGTACTGTAGAGTCAGATTTGAAAAGGTGGGCACATTTACCTCTTTCTCTGTGGGGCAGAATTAATGTGATAAAGATGAACGCATTCCCTAGGTCATTTTACCCTCTGTGCAATCTTAACATATGGATTCCGCTAGCATGGTTTAGGAAGTTGCATGGGCTCTTGGCTGACTTTATTTGGAACCACAAGAGGGCAAGGATGGCCTATACCAAATTGGCGGTTCCACGGACCCAGGGAGGCTTGAGGTTGCCTCAGTTTGCATTGTATTTCTGGGAGGCCCATATGAACAGATATGGTAGATGGATGTTTTCATCGGTCCATGGTTCTGTAGGGGATTATCTCCCACTCTGGGTAAGTTTGGAGATTAGTTTAATTAAGGCTTTGGGATATAATCCGGAGGCTCTATTATATAGTAGCCTAAAATCTCTACACCAACTCAAAAATACGCCTATTGGGGTGTCTCTTAGGGAGCACGACCAAATGTGCAACTTCCTAGGCTACAAGTATACTCTAGATGGTTTCCAACCAATTGTAGGAAACCCCCAGTGGCGTATCGCCAATCGGATGATTACCTCTAGCTGGCTACCTGAGCTGGGCAGGTGTAGATGGGCAGACCTTCTCAATGAAGAGGGTAATCCACATACGGTAGCTAGAATAATGCATGAGTTCAAGTTGTCGGGCAAGGTAGCATTCAAAGTATATCAACTAAGACATCTCCTGGTGCAAAAAATGAAGATGGGGGTCTGGTTGTATCTCATGGGGGCTTTTGGTCGGAACTCAAGCCAACCATAGGTTCCCCTCATGCAATTTCTAAAATGTATAAAGTGTTGTTCCATCAGGGTGTTAAGGATAATATAGCTCCCGCCTCCTATTGGGCTAAGGCCTTTCCAGATGCTACATTTGAATGGGCCAGGATCTGGGGGATTGTTACAAATATTTGCGACAGGACTGTCTTAGATTAACCCAATTTAAGATTTTGCACATATCTATTATCGCTCCAGAAATTAAGCGGACCTGAAGATACTGCAGGAGCCCAAGTACTACAGATGTGGCTCAAGGGAGGCTGATCTGTTGCATATTTTTGGGAATTGCCCAAGTGTTGCCACGTTGTGGACAGAGATAAAAAATAGAGCAGATCCTTTGTTGGGGATTGAGGAACTGTTCATACCGGAGGTTTGTATATTGGGGGACCTGTCCTGCTCCTCGGTTAAACTGAGGAAGTATTATATAGCCATCATCTCTATCACTGTAAAGAGATTAGTTCTCAGGCATTGGAAGGACTCAATTAGCATTGGCTATACAGAATGGTTGAGAGAGTTGTTAATGAACCTTAGGATTGAAAGAACAATAGCAATACTGCAGAACAGACTGCCTCTTTATGACCAGATTTGGTCTCGATTTGAGGTGGCCTACGCTTAGTACTCTGGTGCTGATATCCATGCCATCCAGTTTTTTCTTTTTCTGTTGTGGACTGCCTTGTGGAGGGGGGGGTGGGTGGAATAGTTATTTTCCTCGTTTTCCTTTCTCTGTTGTGTTTTCTCATTTGTGGGGAGGGGTGGGAGCCAGGGGCTCAAGTGTGTAATCTGAATGCTTAAAGGTTCACAATTGTAATTGTCTAGCTGTAACTTGAGGTTGATTGAATTACAACCCCTGTACCTTATACTAGATTGCCTGATGAATAATTACTCTGTATTTTGTTATTTATGGGGGGGTGGGTGGGTGGTTGGGGGGGGTGAGGGCTTGCTGGTTTTCTTTTTTGGGTTTGGTCAAATGTTGGTTGATATGTGGAAATGGCCTGTAGGCTGCTTTACCCCCATTATGGATAAAAGTCAATAAAAAGTTAATGGCAAAAAAAAAATTAAAAAGTAAATCCCTGGTGGCTAGCGGTCTCTCCTCCACCCTATCACCCACCTGACATTGACATTATGCCCTGGCTGGTGTCTAGTGTAGCCCCCTCCATCCAGATCCCCCTTATAGTCAAAATAAGCATTTTCCCTGGTTGCCTACATTCCCCCGCTCCCTAACCCAGATCCCTAGTTTGTGAATAGAATCAGATGTTCCCAGGTGGTCTAGTGCACCCCCTCCACCAAACCCAGCAGGTAGTGTCTCACCACCCAACTCCTTTCCAACCCAAACTTGAAGAGGCAAGTGGCACAGCCTCCTCTCTCCACCATGGCTGGCTTCTCCCAATGCTGTCAATGAATGAGTGCATGCTTGCACAAGGACAAGCTCATTCACTGACAGCTCAATGGGTGGCTGGCCACAGTGGAGAAAGGAGGGCTGTGTGGGTCACCAGCTCAAGTTCAGGATGAGAGGAAGTGGGGTGATGGGTGGGAGGTGCAATAGACTACTGGGAAATATCTGATTCAGTTCACTGACTGGGATCGTAGTTAGGGGTTGGGGGTACTCTGGATCACCAGGGGGAAATGATTGTTTTGACTATGGGGGGATCAGGATGGGGGGTTTACACTGGACAACAGCCAGGGCATCATGTCAGTGTTGGGTGGGTGATCAGATGGGGTGAGGGACCGCTAGCCACCGGGGAATTATTTTTTTTATATATAAGAGTGGGTGATTGGGTGAGATGGGGACCGCTAGTCAACAGGGTTTAGGGAATCATTTTTTTTATGTATGGGGTGGATGATCAGGTGGGGGTAAGGACTGATAGCCACCAAGGAATTCTTTTTTATACATGGGGTGGGTGATCAGGTGGAGGGGGGACTGCTAGTCACCAGGGATTAGGGTAATATTTTTTTATGTATGGGGTGAGTAATTGGGTAGAGAAGGGATGACTGCTGGTCATGAGGGAATTATTCCTTCATATATTGGCCAGGTTATCAAGTGGGGGGAAGGACCACAGGCCACCAGAGAATTATTGTTTTATATGGGTGGGTAATTATGTGGGGGAGGGACTGCTAGTCACCAGAGATTCGGGGATATTTTTTTATATATAGGGAAGGTGATTGGGTGGAGAGGGATCACTAGTCATCAGGGAATTATTTTTTTTATATATGGGCTAGGTGATCAGTTGGGGAATGTACTGATAGTCACCAGCAATTTGGGAATTTTTTTTTTTATATATGGGGTGAGTGATTGGGTGGAGGGTGGGACTGCTTGTCACCAGGGAATCATTTTTGTATATGGGGTGGGTGATCGGGTGGGAAAAGGACTGCTAGTCACCAAGGAATTATTTGTTATATATGGGATGGGTGATCTGGTGGTGGGAAGGACCACTAGCCACCAGGGAATTTTATTTCTATGTCGAGCAGGGCTTTAGGCAGAAGGTGGGGCACTGGACACCAGGAGAAGTTGTTTTTTTTTGTGCACAGTACGTGAGTGGAATAGATTAAAATGTACTCAACGTGTTCAGGAGATTTCTGATCCACCACAGGCAGAAGTTCGGAAACTTCTGTGAAAATTGTGAAATTTTGTGGAATTTCTGCTAAGGCAAAATCAAAATTCTCACCAACATCTAAACAGTTAGCTTGCTGAGTAGGAGAATACTTTCTGCATTCAAGATCACATGGATGTTGCTGCAATATATAATTCTATTCTTAACAGTGTTATGGGATGAAATAAAGACACTAGACTGAAATCTTTCCACTCAATAATGTCCTACCAAAGAGGGACTGGCACAAGATGGTTAGTGCAGGCTGTTGCAATGGCAGGATTTTTTTTTTTACTTTCTCCTGGCCCCTACCCCAAGAAATTAATGCCTCAGGTCTTTTTGGCCAGGGTCCCAACGAAGCTGGACCCCAGTGTTATTCTGCATGGGACCGGGAGATTTTTTGGCTTTGGTTTTTCTGCCAGTCCCCAAACCCCTGAGGGCACTGGCTTGCAGGATGTTCATCCAGACAAATGCCCTCAGCATCCTCCGCACCCCGACTCTGAAGAGCAGCCTGTGCGCCGGATGCCCATGCTTCCACTGTCATTGGTGCATCAGGTGCCATTAAGCACACCAGGAATCCCACCCCAGGAGGACAGCATCTGTTGGGATGCTCAATCCTCCTTCCCCAAACCGACCACTGGTGGCCCGAGTCCATTGCCAACCCCAAGTTGCCAACGTAGCACGAGGTGTTGTGTCCATTGCCTCAATTCTCAGCACCACTGGGATGGCTGGAATGGCAGCATTATTAATGCATAATAAACAACTAGAACTGGGAAAATGTAAGGATTCTGCTTCTGTAACATTTATGTTACATTTCATGAGAAACTATTGCATGGTATCACCTTTGGTAAAATCCATGATTTTCTGTGAACTCCCATGGAATATTTGTGATTTCAGCAGAACAGTCATGTGAATTCTGGAATGTTCAATATAAATTGTGAAATACAGTAAAAAAAAAAATAATAACCATTTCACTGTTAACTACAAAACTCCTCTGCTCTCAAATTCTGTTAAAATAGTCTGCAAGCAATGTGGACATAATAGTCATTAATGAGGAAACAGATGAGTCAAAAAGCAAGGGTAAAGTCCTGCGGGCCTCTTGGTAGCTCCAATCACTTACTTCATTTTGAGAGGGAGCATCGCTCTCATACTTCTTGAAGTCTTCAAAGATGTTGTTTCTGGATACTGTCTTAAATCAGCAACTGAACAGTCTTTGAAGCACCGCTGTAAAGGAACTTTGTTTTATAGCCTCTCTGCTGAGTTGTTTCACAAACCTAATTGAAGCACATCGTGACTTGAGGTCAGGTTTCAACTTGTGGCAGAGGGTCACTGTGCTGCGACAGGCAGACAGACATTGTGATGATTGTCCAATTGAGTAAAACAGGCAGTCTTATTTTTTTAGTAAATCTGTTTGTTTACTAAGTTAAAGTTACTTTCCCTACTAAGGAATATAAATATCCTGTAACCCTCGGTCCAGTTTTTGTATTGGAAATCCAGTGGAAATATTTGGGTGGTTACAACTTATTTACATGTGTAAGGAGTTCATTTGGAAATACAGCTTCATTGATAATAAAGTGACAGTTTTGTGTCTAATGGCTATCTTCTCTCTGGGATTTGCAACATACTGTAAACTCCAATTATGCTGGTGGGTGACGGGGTGAGCTGGGTGGTGAGGCTTTGGTTTAGTTTTCTTCTTTTAGCCAGAGTCTCCTCTATTTAGCACTATAATCAAACATTTAAACAGCAAGATAGAGTAACTATGACATTAAACTGGGTTACACTTGGCTACTGCCTGCCCTATGGTGGTGCCTAATAATGCACTTGTGATAGCGCATTTCCTGGAGTTGAATGCACTGCTCTGCTTTGACTTGTCATATTGTCTCCTACATATCTAATTGTGTGATATTTTTCTATTTGTATTAAATGAAGCATTTGGCTGACGTGGTAATCGTATGTATGTTTTGCTGCACTAACAAGCAGGCATATGTCAGTGCTAAACATGTTTGCTTTCATGCTGTTACAAGTCAAAACAACAGTATATTGAGGCTACAGGCAGGCCTTTCTTACCCCCATGAGCTATTGTTTCATGGACTTTGGTTTCCATTTAGTTAAGGAGTATAGGCCCCTATATTCCGAGCCAGCCATTTGCAGTCTATGGCAATTTGTGCACAGGCTGTCTGGGGGATAATATTCAGTCAAATAGCTCACTGTGACTGGAGCATGCAAACTGTCTAAATATGGGGCCATGTCTGTACAGTGCATAGCAACTATGCACTATGCCAGCACAGGCCCAGATGAAATATGGTTGACAGGATCACAATGGAGGTAGCGTGGATCACATGGGATAGTAGCAAGGCTCCTGTAGGCAATATTTAACCTTAATGTGCTAATGACCTCTTTGGGCACAGAAGGCACTATATCTCATTTTCATGCCCATTATGAGCCCATTAACATGGGTGCATGGCCTCCCCATTCTGTAGCTGTCTTACATATTCCTTGTGGTCTAGTGCCCCCCCCACCCGTTCACCTGTACTGTAGCTGTCTTGAATATTCCTGGTGGAGTAGTGGTTCTTGTATCCCCTGATCAATCATCCTGTAGCTATCTTGAATATTCCTGGTAGTCTAGTGGTCCTACCACCCACTAATCAACTATCCTGTAGCTGTCTCGAATATTCTTGGTGGTGTAGTAGTTCCTGCACACCAATCAACTATCCTGTAGCTGTCTTGAATATTCCTGGTAGTGTAGTGGTCCCTCCACCTCCACAAAGGCATCTGATCCTCTGTTGACCCCCTGCTCAGGACCTTCCTCCCCACTAGCCCCCCTCCAAATCACTCGGGTCACCTAAGCCAAAGTATGGCAATAGTGACAGTGACCTGCATAGCCTTCGCTCACCACCTTGGTTGGCCACCGTCTGACTGTCAGTGAGTGATCATGAGTACAGTAGAAACAGGTGTTTGTAAAATACTTGTGATTGCTCACTGACTGTCAGATGGAAGCCAGTTGAGGTGGTGAGTGGACGGCTATGCAAGTCATCACTATTACTGTAGTTTGATTTATGCAAATCAGGGCTGGTGGAGTGCCTGAGAGGGTGAGTTGGGAGGGAGTCCTGTGCCCTTATGTAGGGACCACTTGACCAACAGGAATACACCAGACAGCTACAAGATGGGTGATCAGGATGCTTTTACAATGTATTTTTCCAGAACAGATTAGCTTAGATGTAACATCTGCTTTTCAGTGGGTTTCTATTGTTTGGTCCTGCTTCTACAGAGTTTTACAACATATTTACACAGGATAGCCCAGCTGAGTTGTGATAACTTGGGTGGGATTCAGAAAACAATCTGAAGGTGCAAAATCTTCCTTAAGTCCCCAAAAGTTCTGTAGCTGCAGAAGAAAGGGGAAGTTGCACTGCTATACACAAAACATCCGCAGTTGCAGAAAAAATGCACCAAGGACTGTGGAAAAAGTGCAGCTACGGAAGTTCCAGAGAAAAAAAAACATTGAAAAGTATAGCACATCCCCTTAGAGGCTATTCACAGCCAGTGTTTTTCCACAGTTGAGGAAAAAATGTTACACACATGCTGCACCACAAAGAATGAGGTATAACTCTCCCTGAGCAAAGTGCAGTGTATCAACAATTGAGATACAATTATAGTGGATGTGCAGGCACAAGTAATAACAAATATATAGTAGCGTCTGTTGTTACAACAAAAATAGCACACATTTTCATTGAAATACAACAAATCACAACCACTTAACCCAGTGCAGCCCATAAAGGAGCCCCACAGGCAAAAGAGATAGAGCTGGTAACAGCCTGCAGTGTGTGCTACTGAAGCAGACAACATAAACACTCCAGGGAGAGACACAACCATCAGTTCCACCATCAATTACAGACAGCCACTGTGATGCATGGCCCTGCTGGCACCAGTGGTGCTAGAATGGTCTCAGTTGAGGGACTGGCTGCTGGTCTGTCTGTGAGTACTTACTGCTGCATCTATGGCAAGACTGTCAAAGTCTGCTATTGCAGTTAATATGGATCACCTGTTGTTCCTGCTGATCTTTTTCTTCAGCTGAGAAAACAATGTTAGGGAGATTTCTACACTTGTGGACTTCCATAACTTGCCTGTTGTATGGATTTTCACAACTGCATACATTTACTTTATAAATATGGTGCAACTAGATTTCCGCAGAACCGCAAGCCATTTTTCCACAGCTACAGACATTTTGGCTCTCTTAGTGAATCCAGCCCCTTGTTTGCAGTGGGGTTCTGTTTGACCCAGATTTTACATGGTATTTACCCAGTATAGTACAGTGGAGATGCAATACCTTGTTTTCAGTGGGGTTCTCCTTTAACCCATTGTTATAACGCATTTACCCAGGATAGCCCAAGTGAGAAGCAATTTCTCATTTTTAGTGGGGTCTGTAATAATCACACGGACAAGTAAGTGGAGAACTCTGGTTAGTTTACTGGGTATCACTGTACAGTATAGCATTGATATAACACTTTCAAAGGTGCAGGCTACTGCCAGCCAAACAAGGGTCTATATAGATAGCTTAACACATGCACAGTAGCACAGCATACGTAACTCATATATACTAATACACATCATTACAGGGTCTAGCTTTTATTATGTATTTTTCCAGGATATAGTGGTATAGGGGACTTATATATTTAATTAACTTATTTAATGTGACAAAGCAGTAGTGCATATTTAACATTCTTCTCTGTGAAGGGTTAGAAACTTAATAACCTTGCAGTGATAACTTTGTTCTCATCTTGAAGTTGGTACTTTTTGTTCAAGTCAAAAATGGATCTGAAATCTGACGGTGTCTTCAGAAATTCTTTAACCTAGTGAGCAGCTAGCTACATCTGCATGACTGAAGGTGCTGCTGGTACTATGCAGAGTGCAGGTGGGGAGCAGCTGATTAGTCATGCCATGTGAGCCTGTAAGGGATTAATTCTCACAAGGGGGGAGTCCAGACTCCGTCAGGACCAGATGAGTTAGATGGTCGGTGTCAGCAAAAAATCTGAATTAATAATCAGACTGGCTTTATTATAAAGTAATTATCTTAGCTGGTCAGCTGATCTACCCCTTTTCTAATATATATATGGTTTTCCTAAATAATACATACATGTGGGGGATCAGTCTGGTTCCAAAACATTAAAACCTACAAGCCCATTAGCATTCTTTCATAATCAATTTAGCATTAAATATATGCGAGTTATTATTCTTTCATAGGTAAGTGCCAGATAATTAGGAGTTAGCTCCTCCCCTACACCCTAGGCTGACAGCTGGCTCTTCCTTAAATAATCCTCTCTTTGGGCCCGCGGTCTCCTAGTAGCCCATTTTACTTCAGTTCAAATCCAGGCAAAAGGAAACTAAAGCAGTGAGATAAGTATGCTGTTTGGTATTAATAATTTTGTTTATGCTGGCCCGGTGGCACTGAGGATACAGGCACTGGACACCACACCTCGTACCACGCCGGCGACCAATGTTCAGGAATGAGCACAGGCTGCCATGGGTTGGCAGGGGAGGGACAGGATTGAGCATCCAGAAGGCAGTTCTCCTCTCCCAGGGAGGGAGGACTGGCACTCCCACCAAATGACTGCCCCCCGGGTTGAGGCTTGGTGGCAGTGTGGGACTATCAGTGCCATGGAAGGAGGGTGCTGCAGGACTTCCACAGATGAGCACACACCTCAACATACGCACATCCTTTGTGTGCTCCAGAGCAATGGGGAACGAGGGAAAAATGGAGGAAAAACACCCCCAGCTACAGGTGATGACCGACTCCTTGCAGGCTCCGCACCCGTAAACTGGGTAGGCTCTGGTAAGTCCTGATGAGACCAGGTTGATGGGGCTGGGGGGGCAGTTACAAGGGGGCAGCTGGGGGCAGAGAAGGAGATGAACACCTATATAAAAAAAAAATAATTTTTCTTGTATTGCATGACCTTATCTGATGGTGAGGTGCTGGGCTGGTCTGCATTCAGTGATATGAGTGATCTCTCTTTACCCCAGCTTACCCTTGCCACCAGCCCCCCCACCACCACTGTGAGCAAGCATGGAACCCATAAAGTGAAGTTTACATGCATCTGAAGGTGGATGGCAATCCTTCAGCATTAAAGTCTGTGCTGCATTCAGATGAGGCATTAGATCATGTGTGTCTTTTGTCTTCAGTATCTGGGATGACTTTGAGTGGGTGTTTTAGGGTGGGATGAGCCTACCACTGGCATTGCCCCTATTCTTTCCATGCAATTGGTCTGTGTAGATGCCATGGGATGTGCTTGGCATTAGGTCATCTCCTGTTACAGTTGGCTGTGCAACCTGCAGGGTGGCTTCCATGTGTGGGCTGTGCTGGAGTGCTTGATGGTGTTCTAGTGCCTGTTTATGACATATTGGGATTTAGAGTTTAGCTGCCATGTGCTGGATATAAATTGGAAACAGCAACCTGCTGAAAAGCAGTGACTAATATGGTAATGTGATTGTCCAATGTGTAACACTGGTTGCAGAACCGTTGCTGTTTGTCTGTGGGTAGGGTAACAGAGGCACCCTACAAATCAAGATTTTGTAAATCACACAAGATTTGTGTGAAGTTTATTTTCTAAAAATAACTTCAGTTTGCAAAATGCACAACAGAAAATGAAACAAAAACAAAAATAAATTAGTCTTAACTCCAGACTTAAAAGAAAAACAAAATAAAGCTCTCCTTGAACTTCAGAACCACTCCCCCTCAGTGGTTCTGCCACATCATAGAATACTTGTATAACAGTACTTTTTACATTCCTCTTTGTTCTTAGTTGAACCTCTCAGGACACTCTCCCAGGTTGATCTGCCTCCGTTAAGCACTGTACCTGCTTTTATACTCAGGTAATTATCTTAGCTGGTCAGATGATCCACCCCTTTTCTAATATATATGGTTTTCCTAAATAATACAACCATGTGGGGGATCAGTCTGGTTCCAAAACATTAAAACATACAAGCCCATTAGCATTCTTTCATAATCCATTTTGCATTAAATATATGCGAGTTATTATTCTTTCATAGGTAAGTGCCAGATAATGAGGAGTTAGCTCCTCCCCTACACCCTAGGCTGACAGCTGGCTCTTCCTTAAATAATCCTCTCTTTGGGCCCGCAGTCTCCTAGTAGCCCATTTTACTTCAGTTCAAATCCAGGCAAAAGGAAACTAAAAATGCAGAGCATCTTTATGAATCTGATGAAGATCAACACAACATGTAGCATTACAGCCTGTAAATACATCATTTCAACACTGTAAGACCCATAGCGCTTTCAGGTATGCTTTAGGTTTTATTTTAAGTTGAGTCCGATGGCTAAAATGTCAAGCCATCGGGAGACAATTTAATTTGGGCCCCTTTTGCTAAAATAAAGTATCCCTTGAAGAAGGAGGGTATTTTACAAGTCTACTGTACACTTTTATGTCTGCACTACAGTAGTATAGCTAAGAGTAACATTTAATGGCTTAGTGTCCACCTTTTATTGTTGTACTCTGCAGCATGCCCACTGTTCTTCTTACATTAATATTTCAAGTCCACAAGCATTTCCATATGCTAGAAACCATGTTATTTGTTATGCAGAGTACCTTTCCCTGCTCTTTTTGACAGGACTGTGTCACAAGGCACCTTGAGGCCACACCCTGCAGCATGCATCTTAACAGTAAAAACGCTACTAATTCGGAGCCTCACTATTTCAGGGCAGCAGTCCCAAAACATACACAAAAATGGCTCCTCTTACTCTTATTATTCTTCAGCCACTACAAACAAAATTACTTCTTTATTCTTCAGACTATTTAGGGATGTCTCTAATTTATGGCACAGGATTAAGGCAGGGACAGAAAAGAAATAACAGACGTTGTAGAATAGCAGGCAAGATACTGTAGTGAGTGGCCTACCCACTAAAGTAGAAAGATGAAATTTAGATATAATAAAGAAAGGATGCACTGCTGCAGTAGACTTAGGGGTATAGAAAGATTTAGAATATGCCTTTTCTGGCCTGACGGGGGAGCTTCTCTACCACAATGTCAAGTCTGTGGGCTGTGATATCACTCTATATGCCCTATATTTCATGCAGCTGTTCCTGCTGAGCATTACCCTCCCTGCTCCAACTGTCTCAGTTCAAGGTACATGCGGATAAAGCTTTCATAACCTGATATACATCCTGTGTCAATGCTGAGCATTGAGGGACCCTCCAGTGGGTCCAGTGTATCAGTTCCATTCTCTGGCATGGATGATCTGCACAAGTGTCTGCTGTGTGACAGACACATGCACCTCCAAGCTGGTGTTTTGTGTGCCCTTCTCGCTGCCTTGTATGAATGACTGTATGGTGCTCTGTTGGGGGATACACAGTCTTCTATTCAGGTTGCAAGATAACAAGTGTAATGTCTGCTGCAGTGATAGCTAACTGTACCCAAGAGAAGTGATATATAGTCAAGTGTTTGAAGGGTGGCTGGAGTGGGATTTTTTATTTTAGTTGTGACAATTTGTTTTTGTTTTTAAGAAAATAAAAGGTAGTTATTTTGATAGTGATATTGGTTGCTTGTTACAAGTCAAAGAAGGCTTTAAAAACAGCCAAATAGTGTCAAAATGACCCTCAAAATGCATCAGAATGCATCTAAAACCTGACAGCTTATGGTGCCTAGGTGGCACGCAGATCCCCCACCTGTGAGGGGCTGGGGAGACTGTTGTTTGCAGAGACCCCACACACTTCTATACTTAGCACTACACCACAATAATTTTCTATAGCATCCTTTGATGCTTCCAGTTCGCACACATATCAATGGAAACAAATGTGTTTTTTCTCACCCCCCCATACACAAACTTACCCACAAAACTACTTAATTACTTCTGTCTGGCCTGTATTCCTACTATTTTCTTGCCATGGTTTTGAATGCTTCCACGCAAACAGACTTTAAGGGGCAAAGACAAAATTAGCAAAAACTTGACACACACCCATGTCAGGCCCTCCTATCGTCCTTTTACATACATACACACACACTGTAGCAGGTATGGCCATGCTGATACAGACAACCCACCAAGTTTATATATAAGTAAAAGTCTGTCACTTGAGTACTAGTGAGCCAGAAGTAAGAGTCTTTAGGAGAAGATGTCCATAGTTCAGAGTGCTAGGGTGTACAAACATCAAATGAACTTAGTTATTTTTTATTTCTATTTTATATGTATGATGGTGAGTTGGAGAATAATGAAGGCCACTGTTCTACTAACAAGGCCCTTGTTAATCGGGCGGTGGCCTTCATTAATCTCGAACTCTCCATCAATAATGTATAAAATAGTAATAAAAAAATATCGCCATTCATTTAAATGGTGCACACCCCTGCAGTCTCCTTTACCCTTTGTCAAAATGTGCCTGAGCATGGGGATGTGACTGTCAGCTTCACGGGGGGGGGGGTATAATCCTGACTATAGTGGGGCTCCAATAGTCTGTGCATACCATATTGCTCAACTGTCCGTGACTGCAAGGGACAGCTCAAGAATGTCTGTAACATCTCTAAAAGATACAGCTTACTTGTTTTGACTGAAAAGTTATATGCAAATCAGGAAAAATTCAAATGTATAAGATTTATCTGTATAAACCCCAGAGCAGTGCATCAGATTTGGGCTTAGACCCATCTAGTTACTAACCAATTGTTGTCCTGGCTGAAGTTTTGTCTCCCCCCAAAAAAACAAAATGTTGTCTGTATTTTTCTCCCCTGTACTATTCTATTCAATACCTATTCCCTATGGGTCATGAAGCCACCCAAAGGTGAAGAAATATAAAAAACATATCAATATTTCACTGCTTCCTTCTTCCCCAATTTCCCTGTAAAAAAAATATTTACTTTTACTTACCCGACCATGTGGCCAGAATCTGCAGCCTGGCACAATGTGCCATCAGTCCAGTTTTCTGTATGCTCCCCTCTCTCTCTCCTTCCACCAGAAGCTGGATGGTAGAAATGACCATCACAGGTCCCCAATGTGGTCCGCAAACAAGTCACCTCACCCAACCTGGGTTGCTTGCTTGTTGCTTGGTTGCCACTGTGAATGCTGCTGCACTGCATTGATCAAGGCCTATGAAGGCCATCCATACCACTGTCATCACTGCTGCTAAGCCTAGCTTGCTGCCATGGGGATCTATGCTTTTTTTTTTGCATTTAGAGCCTAGTGGAGTAAGTAGGTAGACTAGTCTTGAGTTAGCTTCCAGTTCGCACTCTGCCCCCTTCAGCCACCAGGCAGATGGATACTCACTAAGAGTAAACCAACAAAAATATGCTGCCAAAACACTGTTATTGAGAGTGCAGTGCTCACTGACTCCTCCAAGCTGTAGTGTGCAGGCTGTCTGCTCTGTGGTGGGAAAGACAGTGTCACACTTGCAAGAATCATGCGCTCTTTCTTGGCTGGAGCTCATTCACATCACATGTGATTCTGTCACTGCTAACAGGTGGAGAGTGGAAAACACAATACTGACACAGCAAGTCTGGGAGAGTACCAACAGTCTCAGCACACAGGCCAGTAGGACACCTATGCAAAAGATTGAATCCAAATTTAATGCCATTATTGCCACATCATAAGAACAACCTAGACACAAATATGGGGGGGGGGGGGCAACTGCCTCTGCCCTACCTAAATGACACTGCTGCTTAATGGTAGAAATTTATTCTCAGGTGCTATTGCAGTGGTTTCCACTGTATTTTGATATACTGTATCTCCATGTTTCATGATATGTCCTGATCATCATATGGGTTAGTGTACCTCATTGTCCCTCATTTTGAGTGTTCATGTCCCTCACTTCAGTGACAAAATGTATATGGTGCATGCTTCCAAGACCCTACTCAGCACAAAGAGTGCTGAGCATGGCCATAGTATATATGCTCAGTACAGAATGACAAAGGGAAAGTAAGTGAGATGAAACAGTCATGGAGAAATACATTTGTAGCACTAAATATACATAAGGGATCTGCATGATCCAAAACAAAAAGGATAGGTTTCACAACATAGAGGCCTCTCTTCGTACTTCTGGAATGGGGGATGTTGACTGGCCATATCCTAGGCATTTAATGCAATAAGCAAACAATATTAATGGCAATTTAATGATAAAAATCAAAAGCCATTAAACAACTTGCAAAAGGATCTGAATTAATGAGTTTACCTAAAATTTATGGGACTCCAAATAAAAATGTGTTTTAATGACTCTAATTGCTAGCAGTAGTATAAGTAATAGAAAGTGATGTGTTTTTAGATGAGATTTGTACCAGCTTAGCTGCTGCACACATGGCAAGTGTGCAGCATGTGAACCTGATGTGATGTTTAAATGATGTTCACACCAGCTTTTTTTTTCAAAAATATTTTATTAAAAGGATGGTGTTTAGTGAATTACAGAATTGATATTACATCATAACATGGTGTATCAGTACACAATTTACATTTGACATTGGCAATTACATTCAACATTTAATACAATGGCATGTGGATAGAGAGGACATTGAAGATCTTTACATTAAACAACAGATCATAAGGTGCTAACAATGCTTATTATATCTGATGCAGCTCAAGTAGCCCTTTTCTGAAACCAGGCCACCTATCTAGAATATTGCAGTAGGCAAAAGTTGGATGAGAATATTAGTGGATAGGCTCCTTTAATTTTGATGATGGGGTCCCCCTTACTAGGGAACTCACCACATTTGATTGCTTCAATAAGGGTGTGCCAAGTGTCTGAGAAAGCCCTATGGTTTCCCAGCACGTTTAACTGAGCAATCTCTAAGATCATACATAGCTTGAGGTTGTTAACACATTGCTGAATTGTGGGAGGAGGGAGACATCCAAATCTGTGCCACTGTCTTTCATGTATTAACCAAAGCTAGGGACCACAAGGGATTATGAGCCCTTCCTCCAGGGTGTTGTGGATCTGCACCCAGCAGAATTCCAGTGGTGATCTCAAGGGACTATACCCCAGTACTCGGCTCATTATCTGGTGGACTGCATACCGAAAGTGGAGTCACCCTTGTGCATGTCAAGGCCAGGTATAGGAAGTCTCCCTATCTGCCTATACACTTAGGGCATTTGCTGGGTTTCTGAGCATCTATGGTATGTAGCCATTTAGGGGTGATGTAGGCCCTGTACATAAAATTCAGTTGGACTTGTCTCAACTTATTACTCCATGAGCAATTTTGGAGGTGTTGACATACAAGGTCCCAGGTCTTAGTATCAACTGGGGTGAGCAGATCCAGGCTCCATTTAGCCCTGCTCCCTTCAGCTTCCTGACCCTCATGCTCTTGTGTGATGTGATAGTATGTAGTAAGAGGTTTTCTACCCTGCTGGGGTCTGAACAATTCTTCCTCGAAGGGAGAGGAGGAAGCCCAGTTACTCGCTGATGCCAAGGAGATTCCACACTGCTGCCTATGCCTAATTGTGAGCTGTACAAAGAAGTCTCCCAGTTGTATACCCCACTCTGCACATATAGAAGCACACTCTGCACATATAGAAGCAAAACTCTTGATCATTCCACTTTCATAGAGCTGGAACACTGAGGCTAGATCTCTCTGTCTCCACACTAGTAGCCTCTGAATCAGAGGTACAGTGCATAATCCCCAAGCCCGAACTGCTGGTAGCAGTCCAATGCAGGGAAAGGGTCAGCTGGGGTGTCTGATCTGCTTATGAGCTTCAATCCAAACCCTCAGCATGGTGGCAGTGAAAGGATTCGTGACTGCGTTGCTTTTGTAAGGCATTTATTTTTTTAACAGTGTAGGAAATAAGGGATGACATGGGACTTATGGATATGGTGAACTTAGAAAAGTGGGGACCTTGATGAATGCATAGTCTGGTAGTGGTGGTGATTGTTGAAGGTGCTGGCATGGGTGGTTCAGTGCTAGAAATTCCTGCACAGTACAGTCAAAGGTTGTCTGCCAAAGCAAACATTGCCTGTACTAGTTTGATTGGGGGGGTGCACATAGTTAACCAAAAAAAGCTATTATTCAGGCCCAGAATGAACAAGAAGCATGCAAAGCTCTTTTGGATATGGCAGCTCTAATACAGGACTCACATATGCTGCCTACCGGGTCTTGGTGGAAGTAAATCTAAAAATGCCACCAGTACAAACTCAATGCCAGCTGAGACTGATCATGAGGTGGATGCTAGAAATAGATAGATACATAGATAGACAGACAGTCAGACAGATAGATAGATAGATAGATAGATAGATAGATAGATAGATAGATAGATAGACATACAGACATACAGACATACATACAGACATACAGACATACATACATACAGTACAAGTCACATTAAACTGTTCCCTCAACTCAGTAGTGTAACATTGTTCAATGAGTTTCCTAATCTGTGCAGTGTTTAATTCAATGAATTAGTAAAAGTTTAGTATTGGTTTGCAACTAGCTGTTAGGACTATAAGCTTTATTTTCAGCTGAGTACTTATGAGTTTCATTTCAGAAAGCAGACTAAACAACTGTTAAGGAATGCTGTGATATTTATAAACAGTGCTCTTAAGGAATGCTGTGATATTTATAAATGATGCCATGAAAATGCATTGCATAAACACTGCAAAACAGCTACTGCCATATCACTAAACAGGTACAAGTGAGTTGAACAGGCAGTGAAGAATGGTTGGAAAAGAATTAAAAGCTTCAACAATTCAAGTTGCCACTGCAGTAGAATCACACAAAAAATGCTACACCAGTGAATTGATTGAACAGTTTAATGTGACTTGTACTGTACATGCATACCTAGGTAGGTAGATACCCTGTTTAACAAAGTTGTAGTAAGCTTTGGAAGGTTACCAACATACCAAAGTATCACAATCAGTACACAAACAGAACATATGAGTAGCTACATAATTTACCAGAACACCAATACACTCACTCACAAATAAGTAGTTAAGCAAAAAGAGTATCCAAAACACATTCATGCAAAATAGGTGCAAATATCCATCCATACAGTACAAATGTTGGTCTTAAAAAACCAAAACCAAAATTGATACTGTATGGATGGATATGTGTTCCTGTTTTGCATGAATGTGTTTTGGACAGCTGATAACAAGAGTTGTGGTGGAGTTAAGGATAAGGGATCTGAAGATGTGCAAGCAGCCCACACTGTTGCACGTGCTGAGTACAGTAGAGCAGATAGTGTCAGTTAGAGATATGTACAGTTGAGAAAACTTTGCTTTAACAAAACTTTGGGAAGTTGATCAACTTTCTAAAGTTCTGCATGTTGACTTTGCAATGTTATTTGGCAAGGTGAAGTGGCACTTTTTTCCTTGAAATGACCAAACTGCTCACAAAGTTGCAGCATCACAGAAAAAAGTGCCACTTCACCTGAAAACATTGCAAAATCAGCAAAGTCAAAGTTAGTGATGCCAATAGGAACTTCAGGAATCTTTGCAAAGTCGAAGTTTCGCAACTTCACCAATGAAGTGTAACATTGCTGCATCTGTAATGTCAATATACAAAGGTAGTGGTTTCAGATGAGATGGACACTATTGTCAGAGAGAATGTGGAAGAGGCAGTTTATGATGGTTCTATTAGTGGTCCTGCAACAGGACAGTAGAATAAATAGTTTCTTAGGGGCACCCTCAGTAATAGAAAATATATGGACAAGTTTAAATTAAATAAAATCAGCTTTACTTTAGCCAATGCCGCAACATGGCTCTTTCATTCAGCTCAATGATTTTTTCAGGTCAGGCATTTTGCTGCAGCCAGCAGTCTCAGCTATTCAGACCTACTCTGTCTCTTTCTTTCCTTCCTGTTCCCTTTTCATGAGACTCTGGTTTGTTTGGTTAGCACTTCCTTTCTCCCCATGTTGCAGCCAAAAGCCTGTATAAACCTTGTGTCTTAAAGGGCCCACACCAATCAGTCAGGCGGGAGAATTTTAAAAGACTGAAACTCAGAATCCTGACACACAGGATCCTGAGCATGATATCCTGATGCAGCTGTTGCCCGAAGGACCAGTCCCAACAGTGGAACTTGCCATGATGCAGAGTTGATGTTAATATTTTGGGGGAATGCAGGGGGTGGAGCCCCCTCTGGCCCACAAACATGGCATAAGTCAATTGTCGAGCTTTCTGTGTTGTGATGGTGGTCTGTTGGGTAATTGATGCTTCGGGATGTCGGGCTCAGGATTCTGGGTGTCAGGATTGTCAGTGCCAGGAATCCATAAAATATCCAGCCAGACTTTGGTCTGCATTATTACTTGGCCTCCATTAACACATTTATTGGGGGGAACTTGTGGTGTTGGGGACATAGGGAATATGCACAATGTCATACATTCTAGCTAGCATCTTTTCCAGGTTCCTGTAAAAACTGCCACTCTCACTGTCTTGAATCTTCCACTGATTTGATTAAAGAAAGTAAATGGGCTAGGTTCCTGAAGGTAAAATGGGACATCATGGTGGAAATTACCAAGCAATGACCAAGCAGCATAAACAGAAGAATGATGAGCCAGATTATCCCACCTTCATGCATCAGCCTCTAATAAATGGCAAATGGTGGAGACCCGTGTGTAGTATTTGTTTTTGTAGTCAATGAGTTTGATAAGAACATTGCAATTGGTCAAATAAGTCAAAGGCAGTAGGGTTACCCCAGGTTAGCACATAGAAGCAACAAAGATTCATAGCCAACTTCAGAGCAAACACATGATTTCTTGGCAGCAGCCTAAGAAGCAGGCACCTATGTTTTCACAGAGTTTTGTTCTGGCAGAGAATGAAGCAGAGGAGGGGAGGATAGCCTTATTACTATTCTTATTTTTGCATCCCTGCAAGCAGAACAAGTCATAGTTATCCCTCAGCTGCATCCTACTCATCTGCAATTGCTTGTTTTTTGAGTTTCTAGGAATGAGCTTGGTCATCACATTCAGCACATCAAAAATCACTGCTACCAGTGTAGAATAGCCAACTCTTAGACAACCAAACATTATAGAGACCACAAATGAGTTCCAAAAATACCACTGGGATCACCCTGTGACCAAAGAGTTGAATACCTGAACGTGTATGTCATATCAGGGTAGTTAAGCCCAGAAGATACCCTGGGGTGAAGTGGTGCCTGGAATGTGGCTCGACATGTCTAGTCCCCATACCCAAGGGCACCACCTCTTTTGGTGGGCAAGTAGCCGGGGCAATCTTGGAAACCCTCCAACTCGAGTGATGTTATGCAATGCCAGATCTGATAAGAATGAGACTGTAATTATTGCTGATCTTATTGAAACATCTGATCTGGCTTGCATCACCAAGACCTGGCTGGATGAAAATGCTGGCCCCATTTTGGAGGCTGCAGTTCTGGACGGGTTCTCGGTGATACACCACCTGAGATTGGGTCGCAAGGGGGTGGCAGTCTGTTTCAAGACTGAGTTGGGTCTCTTGAGTATACCAGTTAAGGAGGCCAAATCTTTTGAGTATTCTGTGGTAGTAGGTGTAGGCTGCAGGATAGCTCTCGTCTACTATCCACCCAGGGACGAGCGGCAATTCCTGCAGGAAGTAGTGGATTTCACCATTGACATGGCATTTGAGTTGCCAAGACTGATGGTCCTGGGTGACTTTAATGCCTGGATTGATGCCAAACTCTCACAATTTGGACAAAACTTCCTTCAGCTGATGACATTGCTGGGCTTCACACAGATTGCTACCTCTCTACCCATACATATGGTCACTCTCTTGATTTAGTCTTCTTACTGGGGATTGAAGCATCCAATTTGAGGGTGGAACCTGTTGGTTGGTCTGATTATTACACCATGAGGTTCAACTTTTTTGCCCCCTACATAGACCTGCCCCTGTGGAAATGGTCATTTACCACCCTTTTATGGGATTTTTCCCCTGAAGGCCTAGTAGCGGTGATTGACCTCTCAGCATTCCCTGTGACCAGCTCGAGTCCAGAAGTTTTGGTCATGGCCTATAATAAGGCCATTTCTACAGCTCTGGACTTGCTTGCTCCTGTCCATGTTTGTCCTCTCCCCCTTCACCCTCATGCCCTTTGGTTTGATGGGTCCTTGAGGGAGATGTGGCAGCTAGGACGAAGGCGAGAGCAATGCTGGCAGAAATCTGCCCTGGAGGTCGACCACCTTAGATTGGTGGAGCATTATCAGACCTACCAATCAATGATCTCCCTTAAGAAGGCAGAATTCCTATTCGGGGAGATCGCTGCCTCTCAGAATTGACAAGCTCAGCTTTTCCGAACTGTGGACAGGCTGTGCAATCCAGCCTGTCTGCAGTTCTGAAGAGCTTTTTCACAAATGGATTGCAATGAGCTTGCTCAATTCTTTGCAAATAAGGTGGCTGACATCAGGTCAGAGATCCTCTTGACTTATTCTGTGGGGGATGTTGATGATTGGTGCTTGGCTGCCTCACCTTGTGCTTTCTGGTGTACCTTTGACCTGCCGGAGTTCATGGATGCCTTGCAGATTGTCCAGAGTATGCACCCTACATGCTGTAGTTTGGATCCGGGCCCAACTTCCCTGATCATGGGTTGTTGTTATACTATCGGTCTGGTCCTGGTTCAGACAGCCCAGTGCTCCATTGATTCAGGTGAGTTTCCCAGCTCCCTGAAAGAGGCGGTAGTAACACCCATGCTGAAAAAGGCTTCTTTGGACCCAGACTCTCTGGCCAATTACAGACCTATCTCAAACCTCCCCTTTATAGGGAAGGTTATTGAGAAAGTAGTGGCGATGCAGCTGGAGGACCACTTGACAATCCATAACATCTACAAACCTCTCCAGTCCAGTTTTTGAAAGAGGCATAGTACCAAGACTGCTCTGGTTCTGGTGCTAAATGATCTCCTGATGGCAAGAGATGAGAGAAGCCATTCTATCTTGGTGCTTCTTGATCTCTTTTCAGCCTTTGACACTGTAGACCATGGGGTGCTGCTTGGGTGCCTGAGATCCAGTTGTGACCTGTCATGTATGGTGCTTAAATGGTTTACATCTTTCCTCACTGGCAGAATGCAGAGAGTGGCGTCAGGGATTTTTTCCTCTGATCTACTCCATCTGTCATGTGGGGTCCCTCAGAGCCCAGTGTTGTCCCCAGGGTTGTTTGCAGTGTGTATGCTGCCCCTCGGAGACATTGTAAGATGGTATGGACTGAGGTTTCACTGTTATGCTGATGATACCCAGCTCTACCTGTCTTTCTCACCTAATCAGGATAGTGCTTTCTAGATACTTAACAACTGCCTCACTGAAATCCAGGAGTGGATGAATTTGAACTGGTTAAAGATGACTGTGGGAAAGACTGAGGTGATGGTCATGGACCCAGGCCACCAGATAGAGGGGATAAGGGTGGGTCAGCCCTCGGGACTTTTTCGGCGGGGTTGCCCGATCCTTTCCTTTGAACAGGTGTGAGACCTGGGGGTGATGCTTGATGACAGGCTGACTTTACGATCTCAAGTGTTGGTGGTCATCAAGTCCTCCTTTTATCATCTTAGGAACATCACCAGGATCAAGCACCTTGTTCCGTCTAGGGACCTGCCTACATTGGTCCATGCCTTCATGACCTCGTGCCTTGATTACTGTAACTCCCTATATCTAGGCCTTCCGCGGGTTGATATCCACCACCTGCAGCTAGTGCAGAATGCTGCAGCATGTTTGTTGACAGGGACATCTCAAGCCTCTCATATTACACCTGTGCTGCATGAGCTGCACTGGCTGCCAATTCGGTGGCAGATCACCTTTAATGTTGGCATGCTGACTTACAAAGCCCTTTATAGATTTGGCCCTGACTACTTGAAAGAGCTTCTCATTCCTTACTGCCCTGAATGAAAGCTCCGTTCAGCTGACAAGGGGTTGCTAGAGATTCAGAGGGTGTCTTTAAAATCTTCTGTGGCCCGTGCATTTAGCTATGCCGCCCCAGCCCTCTGGAATTCTCTACCCTGTCAGTTTTGGGAGTACGCAACTGTGAGGGGTTTCAAATAGGAATTAAAGACCTTTCTGTGGTGTCAGGCTTTTCCTGGTATAGTATAGTGGGACTTGTCAGTTTGTATTTACTTATTATTATCCTGTGTTGATTTTATTACTGTGATCTGATTTAATTGTGAAGTGCCTTGATTTTTTTTGAAAGGCGCAATATGAAATAAAATGTGTTATTATATTATTATTATTCATCTGCTGCCTCATTAATTTGTGCAAAAAACTGGATTTTTATAGCTAATTTGTTGCAGAAAGCCTTATGCAAAAATAATATCCCCAGTTAGACTTACTTTTCAGTAAACCTACATAATTTGTTTAATGGAGTTCAGGAATATGAGTGGGAGAGTGGCAAGTTATGAGATGAATGTATTTTAAATGAAGCTGCTGACTTTAGAAGTGTGATTCACAACAACACTGCTGATAAAAAACTTTTGACTAAAACAGAATGTTGCTGGGCTAAAATGTTTAGTAATTTGCATAACCAAAAACCAGGAAGACATGCTAGAAAAAACAGTGATATTTTATTATGGTGTGACTTTTAATTTTAAAAAGATGGGATTTGTGTCCAATATTAAATACACTAAACTGACTGTTGTCTTAGATTAGTAGTACTGTAATTTTAGTAGTATTGGTAATTTTGTTTAGTGCCCATTCACTGTGACTCAGAATACATTACATAAAGAATAAAACACAAGCAGCAATGTAACACATGATTAAATAAAATAAATAGCTTAAGTGTAGGGACACACTGGCTGATCCAAAATGCCTTCCTGAACAGATAGGGCTTTAGACCCCTCTTAAAGGCCTCTGTCGAGGGGGCCTTCCTCAAAAATCTTGGGATCAAGTTCCACATGGCTGGGTCGACTACTTTGAAAGCATGATCACCCCATGATTTAAGCCTGGCCCTGGGAACCACTAGGAGGACTGCCTCAGAGGAGCAGAGAGAGAAAGGAGTAAGGTAGGGAGTTAGGTATTCATTCAAATAACCAGGGCCCAGTGTGCATAGAGCTTTAGAGGTTAATAGGTCTGTGGTACAGCTATGGGCACATTGATGCCCCCATCTTATGCCAACCTTTATATGTGTTGCTAGGAGGAGGGAGCCATCTGCTACTCCAGGACCACTCCTACCATCAGGGCATTATCAAATGGGTATGTTATATAGATGACATACTATATGTGCATGGTGGGTCTACCTCAAATCCTTTGTTGAGTACTTCAACAGAAACCAAGTTGGTTTACAATTTACACTGTGCAGTGACTATACAAAAATTAACTTCCTAGATATTACACTCCATGCATAGTTGGGGAAAAGGTCTACACTATTGGTTTGTTTGCTACATACACAAAGGTCACACCCAAGTCATATGATACAGAATATCCCATATAGCCAGCTAGTAAGGCCACAGCATAATTGCACAAGGGAAGGGGACTTTGAACAAAAAGCTCTATAACTCATTAAAAGATGCAGATCAAGAGATTACCAAGAAGGCATATTGCAACAAACCATTGTAGGGCTTGCAATATTGCTAGACCCATTTTCTCTACCAAAAAAATTAAAGACTGATAACCAAACAATTTTGTTACCATGCATAGTTCTTTATCCTTAGATCTGAGATTAGTGATCAAGAAACATTGACACTTGTGTGGATTAGACAGGTATCTGATGGAAATCTAAAATGCAGGGCCTCATGTCTCTTTTCAGAGAGCAAAAAAGATTGCTTGACACTTCAATTAATAGCAGATTCAAACAACCTATCAACCATCTGACTTGGCTTCCATTAAAATCATCTGGGTTTTACCCATGTAAGAATTGCATTACATGCAATTATGGAGCAGAGGTAAAGGAACTTCTAAATCCCTCCCCAGTGTGTATCAGAAAGATTCAAATTTAGCAGTTCATTATTTGCACCACCATGCATGTGGTATCTGACCTGTGGTGCTCCTCTAGCAAAACGTATATCGGATGCACAACCAGTGCCCTTAAAGAGTGCTTCCAGAAGCACTACAGGAAATCCAATAAAAATATTACAGAATGCCCAGTAGCATATTGTCTAGCTACAGTCCCTCATGAGGACACAGCAAAAATACAGGTAGATATATACGCCTTGAAACCTTATTTTCAAACTGCATATTTGTACAGTAGTTAATTTTCTCTCTAACTCTCTCTCTCTCTCTCTCTCTATATATATATATATGGGTTGAAAGCCCCCCTTGACCCCCCAGCCCACTTTCAACCAGCATCGGGGTGTGCGCTGGAGTTGTCGGCCCTCTCACCCCATCAGATGTGTAGACAGGAACGGTGATTCGAATGGTAACAGAAGCACAACTGGAAACACTAGCTGTTACAGTAACAAAAGGGCACACCCTTCTTTTCCCCAAAAACTGCATTGAAAAAACTAATTGAAAATAAAGAATGTATGCATTATAATTGACTTCAGAGCAGAAAAGTACGACTTGGAATACTAAATTGCTTATATCTCAGGAACCGTATGACGTAGAAAAAAAATTAAAATGTTATATGAATTATTACTTTCCTGGCTAGTTTTGGGGGGCTAAGCATTTTTTTGACAAAAAGTCCATATCTTGCACCATTTCTGAAATACGGGCCCTGAAAAATGCAACATATGCCATAATGTTATCCTATGGGACAAATCATCAGCTTCGAAGTGCTGTCACTTTGCCACCCTGTAATATTTTTTCTCCAAATGACCAAAAGGCACATTTGTAGGATGTTGGCTTTCTTCCCTCCAAATTTCAGCTCAAAAGACCAAACCGGTATTTTCCAGCAGAGCGGCAAAGAATTCCTGTATTATGGCGGACACTGTAATGTTATGCTATGGGAAAAAGTGCCAAATTCGCAATGCTGTAACTTTGCCGCCCTGTAATATTTTTGACCAGACCACTAAAAGGCAAATGAAAGATAAAAATTCCAGAATCACAAGGTGGTACTTGGCACTGCAGCCATTTAAATTGAACGTGATTCACAAATCTGGTAAAGAGAATCGCAATGCTGATTTTCTGTGCAGATATGGATCAGGAAATGAGGGTTCTGATGGTTGAAAAACAAATGTATGACTTTAAACTTTACTGTTTGCTGTACTGTTATAGAAAAATGGATAATGCACATATGCTTAATTCTAAAAGTTAGAAGCTAATGTTAGCAGAGAATTAACAGAAAGTTTTGGAAACCTGGTTGATAAAACAGGCCCCCCCTTAAGGTGGGGTGTATGTGACAGGGTTGAATAAGACCCTGTCCCAGTTGTTATGGAGAGTTTGAATGCAGGGATCTGTTCTTTTCTTTCCTGTCTCTTGTCTGTCTGGTTGTGCAACCAAATTTTCCTGTGAGATCAAGGACTTGATCACCCCTACAGTCTTGCAATTCTCACAATTCTCTGCCTCTCACTGTCTCTCAGTCTTCTCTTGCTGTTTCTGTCTTTTCCTCCATTGCATATCTGCTGGTATAAAAATATATGCAAATTATGTGAAAATGTAACTGATATTGGGATCACATTGTGTAGAAATTATATAGTGTTACTGTTGAAATGTATATAATTATAGTTTGAGATGATTGCAGAAAGCTATTGGGAACTAAAGGTGTTAACCTGAGAGCAGCTTTTAAGCTCTTTTTCAAAAGCTGTAGAGAAGGGTTCTCAGTTCTGGGACATTGCGTTCTTGCTGCACCTGCCTGAAACATACAAGAATATTTTGGAAAAAAACAGGATGCTTATTAAGGAGGGGGGTTGCAAGTACTTATAAGAGAGAGCTGCAGTGTTTTGGGTGACACACAGAGATTGTTGGAAAACTCAGATGGCTCTTCTATGTTTATTCTGTCTTTGTAAATAGCTATACTGAACATGTTTCTTTTTTTTATGTTACTGCTAGTACTAATAAACACTTTTTGTGAATTCTACAACTGCTCCTGGTTTTCCATATGCTTCCTGACCTGTGCCACATTGACACCTATGGATTCCAGGTGTTGCACTATCCTTTCCTTAAGGAGTGCCACCATAACCTTGCCCACTACTGAGATAAGACTGACTGGTCTGCAGTTCCCTGCCTCCTCCTTGATTCCACTCTTGTGGAGCGGGATCACATGAGCCCTTCTCCAGTCTGGTGACACATATTTTCAGAATATGGTGGTGATGCAGAGTTTCAGAATGTGGCAGTAAAGCACAGTTCAGAATGTAGTGTAGTCACAAATGTTATGAGGTAATTTGATAATTTTTGTGTCTGTACATCTTTGTATATGTCTCTGTATTTGTGTGGCTGTATGGGTAAGATATTATCTGAAAGGTAATTCTAGCATGGACTGCATTATGATATACATTCCTATATACTAAGGATTGGTATAGTATTGTTCTCATTAGTGTTTTCGTGTGGTACAAACTGAGCCGGTATCACCTTTCTAGATATATATCAGTTGGAAGCATTATTCTTGACATCATAAATAAGCATTACACACATAAAGAGTTCTGTTTTTAAATTTTCTGTTTATGCCCCTTCTCTCTCCGCATTGGTCCCCACTGTTCAGGGATCTCTAGGATGTGGTTCCCTCTAGCTTCTCCCCAGGTAACTCCCTGAGAGCACCAGCAGACTTACCCTCATCCTGCCTCAGTATACCCCCCAAGTGGGGAGGGAAGGGACTCTGGGTTGCCCCCCCCACAGTCCAAGAGTGAGCATTGGGTAATCCTGGCTGACCTTCCTGCAAAACCTGGTCACAAAGTCTGGGGCAGCTGGGTCTCATCTACTGGCAGCCAGTGTGAGGGTTTTCCTGCATTTCTTGGTCCCCTACCCCTGAGGATGCCAGCGCTTGAGGGGATCCAAGGAGGTTGGGCATAAAGAGATATGCTGCCACTCCAGATCCCAGCGAACATCCTCCCCTCCTGTTCTTCTGCAGCCCAGCTGCACCTCCATCCATGATCACCCAGGTGGCAGTAAAGCAGCAGGACTTGTAGCCCACCATGCCTGGAGGAATAGAACAAACCCTCAGGTGCTTGATCCTCCTCCTCCTCCTGGCCAGCCCTTCAGCAAACACACACACATACATAAACAGTTCTGATAATTCTAGATTCTCTCTGAGACAATATAAGTTACAAGTTCCAGTCCAACTAACCCTCTTGGACCCCTTTCTTATGGTTACAGTCTCATATCCATAAACACTCTATCTCTTGATTATACAGAAAGGCATTTTCCTCTGAATAAATAAGTAGTTTCTATATGAAACATTTCTGTCTAACATACATGTATAGTTTTTTTCTTAAATCACAGTATCTGACTTATACAATATTATACTGCTGTAATTCTATCTAAATGGAATACTGTCTCGCAAATATTGTATTACATTAGAAATATATGAGAGTCACTGTAAAAATACTCAGCCAAACTTCTATTGGACTGTGAACAGGATTGGTCAAATCTCTGTCCTTTCTCCTTTTGTCCTGAGTGAAAAATATTCTTGCTCACTCTTGATGTGCATTTTTCATTTTTTTTCTGGTACCTTGTAGATCCGTGTCTTTGATTTCTCTGTCTTTTTCATGCAAAGTTCAGTCAAACAGATTAGTAAACTTGTCAAAAGTTTTGGTTGACTTCTGTCTTGACATGTTCAGGAGAAGTAACCTCTAAAAGTAATTGTCTTTTTGCAAAGTTCATTAGTGAATGTCTTTATTTATTTATTTATTTATTTATTTAGATTTTTGGTAACCGGGTAAACCCCACTGAGACCTGAGGTCCCTTTTTCAGAGGCGGCCTGGAATTAGTTACAGAGAAAACATACATTGGCAATGATTTACAGTAGTTACAACAGGTATATAAATATACATCAGCATCGATATTCAGTGGTTACAGCAGGTTCATATTCAGGTTCATGCATACAGTTCAAAGACATCAGGATACACACAGTTAGTAGGAATTGAGACAGGTATGCAATATATTGACAGCCTTGCTTAGGAGATTCTTCAGGGAAGAAGGCGGGGTAAGGCAGTGGAGGTAGGAGGGAGACCCGGACTGGGGGGCTAGCGGTTACAGCCACAGAGGCTGAGTTTGAGGAGATATGCTTTGAGGCCAGACTTAAACTGGGGAAGGGCAGACTTGTTCAATCAGGCTGGCTGGGAGGGGGTTCCATAGGTAGGAAGCAGACTATTGGAAGGAGCGCTTGCCTAGGTTGGAGCAAATCCGAGGAATGTCTAGGGGGGCATTTTGCAAAGGATTGCAGGGTTCAGCATTGGACTTTGGAGGTGAGGAGTCCTTGAAGGTGGTGAGGAGGGCCAAGGGTAGAGAATTTGAAGGCAAGGCAGGCAGTCGGGTAGGCCAGTTTTTGCTGTAGGGTGGTCCAGTTTAGGTCCACAAGGGCCTCACAGTGGTGCCTCCTAGGGGAGGAGTAAGTAGCAAAGCGAGCCACTTGGTTGTAGAGCATGGTGAGTTTTTTGAATTCTGTCTCCCGAAGGAACTGCAGTAGAAGGGCACCGTATAGGATGGAGGGGAGGAGGTTGCTGTAGGCAATGGCTCGTCATGTCTTACTGGAAAGGGAATTGCCAAAGTGGTACAGGAGGCCAAGCCTTTAATGGATGGCCCAAGTTATAGAGTCAATGTGAAGCTTATAGATCAGCTTTTGATCAAGGTGGACCCCGAGGTATTTGAACTTGTCAATGACCTCAACTCTTTTTCCTTGGGCTGTGTTGAGCTGGAGAAGCTCGCTTCTGTCAGTGCCCAGGTATCTTGTCCCAAACAGGACTGCCTTGGTTTTATCTTCATTGAGCTTTAGGGAGTTGGAGGTGAACCAGGCCTCAAGAGTTAAGAGACTGGTCTGCAGTTTGGCGGAGATGATGCTGGGTTGTGGGTCACTGCAGTAGATGACAGTGTCGTCCACATACAGGATGAGGTTGCTGAGCATGCAATAGCCCTCAATATTGTGAAGGAAGAATGAGAATAGCAGGGGGCCCAGGATAGAGCCCTGGGGTACCCCAGAGACAACAGGTCTTGAGCCAGACTGGGTTCCTCTCCAGCAGAAATTTTGGGTACGGTCAATCAGGTAGCTCTCAAACCAGGAGAGCAAGTGATCATCCAGTCTTAGGTGGTGAAGTTTGGAGAGAAGGAGTTTGTGGTTGACCAGGTCAAAGGCCTTGGAAAGGTCAATGAATAGAGCGCCTGTGGGGGAGCCTTGGTCCATAGCCCTAAGGATGTCAGATGTTAGCCGGATGAGCGCAGTGTCAGTGCCATGGGCTTTCCTGAAGACATGTTACACATCAGCTAGGAGTAGGTGCTGCTCTAGGTAGTTCTGAAGCTGGTTATATACTAGTCTTTCCTGTATTTTTCCTTGAGGGCTGAGAAGGGAGAGTGGTCTGTAGTTTCCCATTTTGTCTCGAGGTTCATTTTTGTGGACGGGGACAATGGTCAATACCTTCCACTTTTTTGGGACTACTCCTTTGAGGAGGGACCTGTTGATGAGGAGGGTGACAGGGAGAGTGATAGCCAGGGTGGCGGCCCTCAGCAGCTGAGGTTCTAGTAGGTCATGTTCCAGGAAGGAGTTAGGGTTTATTTTGAGTAGAAGAGGAAGTACCACAGACTGTTTGACCAGTTTCAGGTGAAATTGGGGCCTTGGAGGCCCCCAGTCCACTCTGGAGTAAGGGGAGGACCTGGGAGGTCAGGAGGGAGGGCCTGTTTGGGTTTGAGAAGGAGGCACAGAAAGCTTCTGCAACTACAGAGGGGACATTGGTCAATGAATCCCCTACTAGGATGGAGTCTGCTTGAGTAGTTGTAGTACCCTTGAGGAGTGAGTTTATATGGCCCCAGAATTTTTTAGGGTCTTGTTGGTGACTTGTTTGGAGGTCTGTTAGGTACTGGGACTTAGCCTGTTTGGAGGTTTTTTTACACTGATTCTTCAGTTCTCTGTACTTCTCCCAGTCAGATGTGTTGCCAGTGGATTTGTAGGTTCCCCATGCCCTGTCACGGAGCAACATGGAATGTTTAAGGCTTGGGCTCAGCCATTTATGGTACTTTCCTGTACCCTGAGCTTCTTTCTTGGGGCATGCATATTAGCCACATACAGGAAGGAATGGGTGAAGTATTCAAGTTCCTTGTTGAGTGAGGGGAGGGAAACGATATGGTCCCAGTCTATTTTCCCCAGGTCAGCACAGTAGTCAGCTGGTACAAGCCTACTATAGTTCCTCGCTTCTATGACCTTAGCGGTAGTTTTTAAAGGCTTGTTGGACCAAGTGCATAAAATAGGTGAGTGGTCACTCAGGGAGTCTGACATGATCCCAGCAGACAGAATATGGTCAGGGCAGGAGACTAGTGCCCAGTCGAGGAGAGAATGGTTACCATACTTAGGATTATGTCTAGTAGGCAGGTCTATGGTTTTGGTAAGTGGGGAGCCAAGTATAGCATTCTTAGTAAAGGAGGACACCAAGGCTGGCCAGTGGAGATTTAAATACCCAGGGAGGATGGTCTCCCCCATGGGGCACTTTTCAAGGGCATTGGTTAGGGATTCAAGGGAGGAAGTGACGGATTAGGGTGGGAGGTAGACACATCCTATGAAGAGGGGCTTGATGTTTCCGAGGAGGATTTTCACAAATAGTGTCTCGCCTAGGGATCTGCAGAGAGAGGGGCGGTTGAACTGCGAGGCTTGCAGGGCAGAGCTGATGTAGATAATAACCCCTCCTCCCTTTTTTCCCAGTCTGTCCTTTCTGAAAGCATGATAGCCCGACAGGTCTACTTCGTGGAGGAGGATCTGTGGCTTGAGCCAGGTTTCAGTCACGACTAGGATGTCGGGTTTATAAAGTGTTGCCCATGCCTCGAGGTCATGGATTTTGCGCCTTAAGCTGCCGAGATTACCGTGAGCAAGCTTGAGTCCTTTGGAGTCTGCCCAGAGGGGGTTAGAGGGACCACTGGGAGTGAGAATGGGGGAGTAGGGACCAGGGTTAGATTCTATATCCCCCCTAGTGCCAGTATGAGCATGACAAGGTAGCCAGTGGATTTGTCGGGGAAGGGTAGGGGCCTCCACTGATCACTCACTCTGGAGTGAGAAGCAGGGATATAGCTCAGGACGTTGGGGATGGGTCCTATCATGATTAGGCTTAAGTGAAACCAGTGGGGAAGGATCATTTTGACCCTGTAAGGGGGAGTCCCATAGGGAAGAAGAAGAGCCATATAGAGCTGACAGCAAGTTGTTGATTCAAGCTGGGAGCACCATTATAGGGAATTGTTTAAGATGAAGGCTGGGCAAGGGGGAGAGAGAGGGAGGAATAAGCAGTAGAACACTTGTTGTTAGAGAAAACTGTCTATGAAATTTGATGAGTTTCAGGATCGATAGGGGATGCCACTAGTGGAGAGTCAGTATAGCTTGCAGAGGGCAAAGTGGGCTTATAGGTTATTACAACTCACGTGTGCAGTTCTGTGCATATAAATTACAGTGACGACCAAGGGTGGTGGTGGGGGTGGCGGGGCAAAACCTACATGCTCAGGAGGAGCAACCAGCATGGCAAGGGAGTGAGCGAGTGGCCTGGAGAATCGCTGGGTATGAGCTAATCTTGTAGCAGACTTTTTTTTTTCCTTTTTAGTCCTGGCAAATTTTTGAGTTTTGTGAAAGCAGCCGTGCATGTAGACCCTAAGAGCCTGCCAGGGAGTACCTTAAATCAGAAAGCACATAATAGTTGGTGCCTCTGTAGTATATGCAAGGTTGAGTAACTTAGCGCATAGCAGAAATAAAGATGGTGTACAATCATTTGTTATTTGGACCCAATTCTTAAGGAAACAAAGTCACATAGAGATTAAAATGGGATCCCTCAATGCTTCAACAGTGGCACATGTCTCTTATTCATTGGATAAGCTCTATATCTAAGCAATTTGTATGGTTTGGTGTATAGTCTTGTTGGATTCTAATTTAGGTTCCAAATAAATGTCTGCCATTTGCACATAATGAAACATTGGTTCAATTTGGTATCTTGTGATGTGAAATGTTGGCTGTCATAGATGGATGCAGTTTGTGGTTGTCAGTATCTCATGGTGTCCTGTCATGCTTAGTAAACTACCTGAGTGCTGAAAATTATCAAAATGTTAACAGAAATATACAATATGCACATTGTAATGTCAGATGTACACCAATCCATTCTCTATGAAATACTGTCTGTTGTAAACTGTGCAAACCTGCAGAATGTCTATCAGTAATGTGTGTACATTTATGAATGTTTTACCTGTTATTAATCATTGGCTGCCCCTGAAAAAGGGACTGTCATTGTCTCAGTGGGTCTACCCGGTTACCAAAATGTAAATAACAATAAAAAAAAAAAAATAAATAAACAAATACATAAATAAATATAAAATGTCTCATAGTTTACTGTAGAATGTTTCCACTGATATTAGGCCATAAAAAACAGATCAAGCACTGTATAAGCAAATCTCCTCAGAATTAACATTTTGCCTCAATATTTGGTGAATTAGGGCACGGAACTGTGCCTACATACCCCCCTCCGTTTTGTGGGCCAGAACCAGCACAATGTTGGTGTAACACAAATGAGCATGGTAAACAGAGTATCTGGTGAAATATGGCAAAAGGATTTGAGAGAATCATAGTTTCAACATTATAAAGACAATATAAACATATGCTTTCTGAACTAAATGGTTAAAAGGTTAAACTGGCATAAACACACCTTTTTTATAAGTAGGTTAATACCAAAACATATCAAAATCATTACTGTGCAGTAGGTAAGTACAGTAGTTGATAATGCACATACTATAACATGGCCTTTAAGCATGCATGCAAGCATGTGCAATTTTAACTAAGTATTTCAAAAGCAATCCTCTCTTGATAAGCCATGCTTTGTGGTTTCCTAAGCTTTTTAAAAGTAATATTTATGGTTAAATATTTGAAAAATATATTGCATAGGCTAAATCTGCCAAAGTAACTTTTATGTATGTCATGGTTCACCTGAATGTAGATCATACAGACCACTAGTGCAAGGTGGTTTCATGAATTGGTTCTATTTCAACACATTCTTCCTCAGTATATACTTCAATCAAGCTTGGAAGAGTTGGTTTCTTATTAAAGGTTCTAGGTGGCTGGACTCGTCTCATCTCAATACCTAGGACATGGTTAAATAAACCTTGAATTCTCACATGGGTGAGCATGGAGTTTAATGCAGATGGAATATGTATCCAAAGGAAAGTAAGAACCAAGGATAGATATGAGAAACAAAGAAATATGATAACATGGGACCATCTCATTGGTGTATGAATTAGTTGTTTTATCACCAGGGCTAAATTGTTTTTCAGAGACGATTATGTTCATTTCAGAAACTTTGATCTCAATTTCATGAGAGACTTTGTTGTTTAAGAGGCAGTCAATGTTATTAGCAAAACTGAAAGCATGATTTTGAAATGCAGAAATGGGAGTAATTTCCATTAGGGTTGTGTAAGGGATGAATATTATTTTATGAATACCACGAATTATTGGCTATCCAAATAGTCAGGACTGAATACTAAATAGCCCACTATACGAGTGGTATTCAGCATTTTGCTGGGGGTGTTAAAAAAAGCATTGTTCCCCCTTCAAGCCACTATCCTAGTCACCATCCTAGCTTTTTTAAGACTAAATCCCTCTTTCCCTGTGTCTGATTAAAAAAAATCTGCATTATTGGTTTTTAAATGGCAGCTCCTCCAGGAGCTGACAGTGACACTGACCAGCCAACATCTTCAAGTTAACTTCAACCTAATTCCCCCACATTAGCTCAAAGACTCACAGTGCTATGAAATGTCCCCTCTCCCCATTTTCAAAAACTGATGAACTGGGGAGGGGGTCTTAGGTCTTGTACTTCTTCAATTCTGGGCTAGCTCAGTCAGACACCCATACTGTAGCATGGAATATTTTCTTGCCAGCGGCAGCTGCCACCTACCACTCACTCCTTAGTGCTATAGCCAGGGTTATATAAAAAAATGAGCAAGAGGTGCACAGTCAAGAGGAAGGGGATTCCCTCCCTCATGATTGTGCACCTACTGCTCATGTTCTTATATCACTGTCTACAGCACTATGTAATCAAAAGAGATCTTTAATTTTGTATCATTTTGAAAATGGTTTAATTTTGTATATGCTTCTGCATTTATGCTAGGCTACAGAAATATGATGAGCATGATTTTATCTTTCTCTACCAGCTCTCTATGAATTGTGTTCATTGGGATACCATAGGGCAGGCAGTTTTGTGCCATAAACCAGAATACAGTGGAAATTGGAAAATGAGATTGCCATGGAGCTTTTCCCTTCATTCTTCATCTCTTTCTTTCTCTCTTGTCCCTCTCCAGTTCATCAGTTTTGAAAAATGGGGAAGAGAGCATTCCATAACACTGTGAGTAACTGGGCTAGGTTGGGGGAATTAGGTGGAATTTAACTTGAAGATGCCAGATGGTCAAAGTCATCTCCTGGCAGAGCTGGCATTAAATAGCCAACAATGCTGGTTTTTAATGTAGACACTGGGGAAGGGGATTTAGTGCTAAAAATAGCTAGGAAGGTGCCCAGGAGGGGAGAAGAGTCTTTTTTAAACAATCCCCTAGCGGAATAATAAATACCGAATTCTTGAATATTTCAACACCGAATAATTAATATTCGTCCAGATATTCGAAAAAAGGTATTCACACAGCCCTAATTTCCATGTCTTAGGAAATTGGATCAAGTGGATACAATGTGACATCTCCAAAACAGATGTTTGCACCTGTGGGAATAGAAATAAGAACTACCTTCCTGGGTAGAGCAAGTTTAATAGTCATACCACATCTGCTGTAAATAATGATAACATCAGTATGGTTAATGCTAACTAACCATTGTGATCCTGCAGTCTCAGCATGTGTCTTTTTAGCTTCACCTGCATGGGTCAAAGTAACCTTACATTTTTCTGAGGCACCAGTGTTAATAAGTCCACAAAGGACTTCAGTGATATACTTCAGAACATGTTTATTGGGGCACAACCAATGTTGCTTTTCCATTGTTTGACACATTTGTAGATTTGAAACAAAGTATGGACCAGGGTTATGATCATGGTATACCACTATGTGTGAAGTTTTAATTTTTACATAGGTATCTCCTTGCCAGGTACCTACGTTACGAATGTATTTTACTCTTTTGTTATTCTACTAAGGGAACATCAGCATGAAAGCAATGGTCATTTAATCTATAGCTACATGAACTGGAATTTAACTTCCAAGACTGTAAGCAATATTCATGTGGAGTGGTTCTATTTTCTCTTTATTAGCTGCACTCAGAATTGCTGTCATTATTTCTGGAGGAACTAGAAAATGGGGAATTCTTCTTGCCATTAAATCTCCTTTTCCACTATTTACTTCTCTCAACATTTTCTGCATGATTGCTCTTGTTTTCTGAGTGGTGGCGAGGTCTTCACCTACAGTTTGAGTGAAGTTATGGAGTTTTTGCATTGTATTATTAAGAACAGTGGTGTGGAGCTTAACCATAACTACGGTCTCTCCTATAGTTTTTCCTATGTCTGACAGAATTTTTTGTTGGTTGGAGAGTTGTGTCTTAATGTTATCCATATATTTTCAAAATTCCTTGACTGTATTCTTTAGTTCAGAAATTTTAACAGAATTTATTTTATCCATTCCGACTCCAAAAACTGTTCCTTCTCTCAGACTGGTAAAGATTAAGGGTGGAGATCTTTTTATTCTAGTAGGTTGGTCAAGGGAATCAGGAAATGCATTAACAGTTTTAACCTGCGGTAGGATAATTTTCATGTCTCTTCTAATAAAAAAAATTATGTATTCCTAAAACCATATTTCGACCTTTGCAGATAACCACATTGACTTCGCGTGCTTAAAGCAACAGTGCAACAATCTGGTGACAATTTTAACCTATACTCTTTTAGCTATGTTAGATTTCCACTTACCTCCTGACTTGTATGACACCCATCTTTTCACAGTTTGTGTCTGCTTTAGTAGTTTTCCTCATGCCTTAAATAATAAAAGGAGCACTCCTTTTAATATGGCTCGGACCAGGTTTGCATCAGTATTTGCAGCTGTTTTTGAACAAATATTATTCTGTGAGGTCAGAGAATACTGCCTGCTGCATAATTGTTAATTTTAGTAATAACAGAAGTGACATATATATATACATATCAGATGTACAAAACCAGCTGAAAATACTGATGAAGACCTGGTCTGCACCACATTAAAAGGAGCACTCCTTTTATTATTTCACACATGAAAAAAAGTACTAAAGCAGACTCAAATAATGGAAAGAATGGTATCATACAAGTCAGGAGGTAAGTGGCAATGTAAAATAGCATAAAAAAGTATAGGTAAATATTTTTACCAGATTGTTGCACTGCTGCTTTAAACATCACATATTGAGGATTAAGGCAATTGTAAATAATTTTTGTCACTATTCTACATTCAGTGACCAGGAGTCCCATTTCATCTGGAAACATAATGCCTGATGATGGGCCAGGTATGACCATTACTGCATACAGTAAGTATCTCAGGCATAACAGCAGAGCGGTGACCTTAGTTGTTGTTCGGAGTCTCATCTGCAAGAGATAGAACAAAAATGTTTTTAGTCATCTGTTATAAAATCTACTTGTTATAAGTGTATATATACTATGTGTATCTTAATTATTCCTCTATTTGTGCTATTAGCTGTTTACATTGTAACCAACTATATATCTTATGGGTTTTAACGGTTTAGGCTTGTGTGTCTGGGGACCATGCTCTCTCAGGATTGCCTACAGTTTCCTGGTAGGGGCAATATACTCTCAAATGATTAATGTGAATAAATGTGTAGATCAGTTTCCAGTACACTGTATGAATGTTGAGTTGATGAACAACTGGTAAGAGTTTCCCAGTAATTTCATGAGTGGCTGTCCAGTTGAGTACAAATTTCTTGGTTTGCAATCTCCTTTGAGCATAGTTGAAGTAGAAAACTCTGTCTCATGTCTGATATTCTTATGGGATAGTTTTCTGATACCAATATACCTTTCTTCCTTCTGCACTTTTCTCCAGATTCTCTTGAGCAAATGCAAAGACTGAATGTAAATGTTGTCTCAGATTGGTCATATGTGTGTGTGTCACCATGGTGTCAACTAAATTGTTGTCACCAATTTGATAGAGTAGATGTAATAGGAAGACCATTTTTCTACCTGTTATCATCTCAAATGGGGTGACACCTGTGGAACAGCTTGGTGTCACACAGATGGCATAAGTACAAGGGGAAGTTTAACATTCCAATCTCAGCCAAAGGTGGAGAGGTACTCCTGAAGAATGTCCACAATGCTCCAATTTGCTCTTTCTACTTGTCCTGATGATTGGGGATGGTATGATATGTGGAGTTTTCTTTGTACTCCTAATTATTCCTGCTCTTTTGCCATCACTTGTGCAGTGAAGTGTGTTCCTCTATCAGATTCCACTGTCATAGGAAGACCCCATGTAGTGAACATTTGATTTACCAAGAGGAAGGCAACTGTTTCCATGGTGTCATTTGGTGTGAGGAAACACTAAATCCATTTGGTAAACAAACATGTAACAGTGAGAAGGTATTTGTTACCTCTGGCAGACTTTGTCTCAGGTCCTATCCAGTCTATTTGTAAGTCTGACCAAGGCATGATGAGACCTTTGGTTCTGAGAAGCACTCTATATCTGGGTTCAGAGGGTTGAAACACACAACATTTCAAACATCCTTTAGTGCAGTTGTCAATGTCTTGGCATATATGTGGCCAATAAGCTACTTCATTGAGTGATTCATACATAGGTTTACTTCCTCGGTGCATGCTATGGGGCACATCATGTGCATCTTGCATTGACATGCCTCAGTGGTTTTTAGTGACCACCCAATGAGTTGTATCATTGTGGTCATGAGTGTAAATTTAAATATTTTTGTGTAACTTGAACCTCTGGTTCTGTTTATACATAGTTTTAAGTTCTGGGTCAACTTTGAAGTTATCTGATAAAATGTGGTTAACTTCAGGGTTCAGTATATATTGGTAAAGTTTATTTACAGTTTGGTCTCTGACTTGTGCTTGTACTAAATGACAATCTTGACTTCTCAAAGCTAAAGTCTGGTTTGGTGCTTCAGTCTGTTGGACTGTCATCTGGGCTGCCTTTTGGGCCTGGCATCAAGTGACTGCAGCTATGTTGGCTGTAGTGTCAGGTGTGAATTCCTGAGGGTCAGATTGCCAGTGGACATTGCAACCAGCACCTTTCTTAGCTAATCTATCAGCCAAGTCATTTCTATCTTTGTCTGGGCCACTCACTTTTAATGTTCTTTGAAATTTTTTCCAATAAATTGTCATGTCAAGTTCCTCTATATTGTGATCAATGGTTAGGATCAAATCTACATTTTTGACATCTTTTTCTTTTGCATTATTCATGCTCTGTATTTTCCAACAAGGAAGATGGGGAGGAATGTCTGTCTCATATAATCTGAATCAGTGCAAATGATCAAAACAACAATTTGGTATTTAATTGCCATTTCAACATACCAGCATGTGATTGGGCCTAGGGCATATCCCATAGGTGTTATGAGGTAATCTGCTTCTCATACAATGGCAGCACCTGAGTACAGAGTGTTATCCTTGTGGTATGCTCAACCATCCACATAGACTTTTGAAAGTCCTCTGCAGATGTCAGCATCACAGTATCAGTGCCTAGTTGGCATCTCAGGAAGTGGTTCTATGTCCCATCTGTGACTTGGATCTTCACAGTCTTTGGCTGTACAATCATGAGCTTCAGCAAGTCCTTAAGCCAAAGTATTGTTTTTACTCATAGCATAGCAGACCTCCAAAAGAAAGTCCATGGAGTGCCGTGGTCCAAGAAACATTCTTGCTTCCAGAAACATGTCCCTCTTTTATCTTCTGGTGCCCTAGAAAGGCAAGAGGTTAATGTTGTTTCCAAGATAATCCCCCCCTCCATGTAGTGTCTAAAGCATTGAATGGCTGAAACCACTGCAAATAAGTTTTTCTCACAACTGGAAAACTTCTTTTGTATGTCAGCCAAAGTTTTACTGGCATAGACAATAATTTGTCTGTCAGTGTCATTCATTTGGGAGAGGGAAGCGCTCAAGGTGCTATTTGTGTGAACAGCATCTAAAAAAAAGCTCTTCCTCTTTGGAAGTATGCTAAGCAAGGGACTTTGCTTAAAATCTCATTCAACTCCTGAATGACTTCTTCCTGCCTGGGTTTCTACATCCAGGGAATGTCCTTTATTAACAATTCAAATAAGGGCTATGCAATTTCTGCATAGTCTTTGATAAACTGTCTTGAGTAGTTGCAAACTCCTAAGAAACTACGTAGTTCAGTTAGGTTAGTGGGGGACTTGAAGGTGTGGATAGCTTGAACCCTGTCCTTTTGTGGATGATAGCCTTGGGGTCCTACAATATATCCTACATCGTCTACTTGAGAGTGACACCATTGTCATTTGGTTAAGGACAGCTTGCCACTGGCTTCTTGTAGTTGGCCTAGGACATGCCTAAGGTCTCCTAAGTGTTCTAGCCATGTGGCTGATTTCACAAGTATAAAATAAAGAAATAAGTTCCCCAACTAGCGCTTATGGATACTGACATTGTATAGTATAACAAGACTCATTTTGAGTCTTACCATAATGGTAAGATTTAAATTTACAATTTAACAGGTACTAGATGCATATTAACAGTTGTTCCTTTATTCTTGAAAATATGTTTCTTTTTAGGATAAAGTTACATTTGGGAACAACTGTGTTGTACCTATCCTAAACAGAAGAATTTAAAGTAAAGGTACACTACTAAATTATTATTTAATAGTGTGTACATTATTAGACTAGCTACAAATTGGCTAATGTATGTTTTGTTTCTCTCCCCTGTTTAGATAACATAAAATATGGAACCTCAGACTAGAGGAATTTTCTTTGATACCCCCCTTCCCACAGGCTACCATGTAAGAAGCAGGTTAGTTCCACCTGCATTGTTTATCCTAATGCTTTATACATTTATTCAATTAAAATGAGAAAATTATGTATTTTTTTATTTATATTTTCTATTTTCAGAATAAGCTCCACAGTCTGATGAAGGAATTTGATTTCCGAAACGTTACTGATATTGCTAGGGAGCATATGAGATAGTTTTTTTTTGAAATTATATAAAGATAATAAAACATTCTAAAACATATTGTTTTGGGCTGAGACAAGTTTTTTACATGTATTATTCTGATTTCACAAGTATGTCATGAATATAAATCAGGGTTCCATATGCTGACACATCAGGCCTTGTGTAAAAATATGTTGATTTCTTCAGGGGAGTTACCGTATGCAAATGGAGATCAGTTCCAAGTGTATTGGGTATTATCAAAAGTAGATGCCAGCTTGTACTGGCAATCGGGGTGTACCTTTAGAGCCCAGAATCCATTGGCTACATCAAGTGAGGTGAAATACTTGTTTACCTAAATCTTGGCCAGGCTCTGGTCCAGGTAAGTCATAGGCCATCTTGAAAGGGTACCTGTTCATTTCATTTTCAGTAGTCTACAGTAAGTCATAACTTACCAGTAGGCTTAAGCACAGGCCAAATTGAACTACTGTGATTTGAATTTGTCTTCCTGATAATTCCTCACTCTAAGAGGGTATCCAAGGTTTCCTGGATAGACTCATAAGCTGCTAAGGGAATCTGGTACTGCTAGATGTATACAGGTTTTGAACCTGGGACAGTAGCAGTCCTTACCATGTGAATATCAGTGACACCACATGATAAAGAGTCAATCGTAAACATCTTTCAATACTTATGAAAGATTAAACTTAACTGTTCCTTGGCTAGCTTGACTGTTAAGGCAGATAAGTCTATCATTTCTCCCACTGTTTTAGCAAAATCAGGGAGTTCTTGAACTGGGCCCACTTCTATGCTTTCTTCCACGGATTCATTAACATCTCTTGTTATTGAATGCACTACGAGAAGAGTCTCAGGTTTTGTGGTATCAGTATCCTCAAGGAAGGATAATACCAAGTTGGTGCCTTCCCACAGGGATTGATACCTTGTGTTTCCATTCTCATTAATGATAGACTGTATAGCAATCAGTCCATGGGGATAGGTGTGATATCGTGGGTCAGGTTCTCCCCCAACATAGGTTAGGGGGTAGTGAACCAATGATGGAATGACGTGCTCAAACCCATAAAGGAAACATCCTACAAGGAATCCAAGTAGTGTGTGGGATGGTAGGGCAATATCCCTCAAGATAGTGTTGGATGCCAGTACATAAGTAGATTGTCCAATAATCTCCAGCCAAGACTCATCATGGATCAATAAGCCTAAAACTTGAAGTGGAGTTGAGGGCCTGAAAAAGGCTCTGTCATTAGGCATTATTTGTCCCCAGTGGATATTCAGTCTGACTGGGATAGGATATGCACTTCCAGGTATAGTTACAGAAGTTTCCCTGACAGTTTGGCAAATCTGGAGCATGGTCTGTCCAGACCTCTTGTTTTCAGGTTGACCAAAGAGGGGAATGGGATCCTTTCCTACTCTAGATCACAAGACAGGTGTAGGAGGCAGTATAGTGCACTGATTTAAGGCTCTGAGCTGCAAACCTGGAGACCTGAGTTTGAATCCCAAAGCCCCCACTTGCATACTGTGTGACCCTGAGCAAGACACTTAACTTCCTTGTGCTCCCAAGTTGCACCTGTAAGCAAGCTTTGGCTTAATGTGCTTCTCTTAGTTAAAAAAAAAAAAACTGTGGGTACTGAATCAACAGCAACATCTAAGCGAACAAGAAAGTCTGCACCTAAATACACATGGGGATTCAAACTGGGAACTACAGACACATAATGTGGGACTTCTTTATTCCCAGTTCGAATGGGAATATGAGCTATTTCTATGCTTTTCATGGTACCATCACAAAAGGACAAGCCCTTGTGTCTGGTGCTTTTATCTATCAGCATCTGTGGATCATTTTCTCTGAAACTGTGAAATAAATCCTCAATAACTAGTTTATTATCTTGTTTGAAAGAATCGTAGTATCATAGAAATTTGAAGGCAGAAATGGACCATTTCAGCCCATCTAGTCTGCCAAACCCTCCCGTTTCACATACCCCCTCTCCACCTGCCCCATCCTCCCACCGATACTCAGTCCCATATGCCTGTCCCATTCCCTCTTAAATTCCTCCACTGTCTCAGCCCCCCACTACTCCATCCAACAGTCTGTTCCAGGGCTCCACCACCCTCTCTGTGAAGAAGCGTCCTCTCATATTGGCCCTCAATCTATTTCTTTGCGATCTAGGGCTGTGCCCTCTAGTTCTGACTCCCTCTTTCCTCCTCAGCCAACCCCTTCACCTACTTTATTGAGCCCCCCTTTACATATTTAAAGGTTTCAATCATGTCCCCCCTTTCCCTTCTTGTTTTCAGCATGTACAGATTCAACTCCTTACACCTCTGCTTGTATGTCTTCACCTGGATACCCTGCACCATCTGCACCATCTGTGTTGCCCTTCTCTGAATCCTCTCCAATGCATCTATATCCTTGCAGAAGTGTGGTCTCCAAAATGTAACCCCGTACCCTAACTGTGGCATCACCATAGCTTTGTAGAGGAGCATTTTAACCTCCCTCCTTCTGCTAGTAATGACCCTGCCAATACATGCCAGCATTCCATTTGCCCTTCCCTCTGCCTCACTACATTGGAAACCTATCATAAGGTCTGAGGTGTGATACCTAGATTCCTTTTCTGTTCTGATTCTTTGATCCCCACACCCCCCAGCGTGTACTCTGCTTTCATGTTTTTCCTCCCTAGGTGCATCACAGTACACTTCATGGCATTAAATCTCAGCTGAAATTTCCTGGCCCACTCCTCAAGCATCTTGAGGTCCCTCCTCATGTCTTACACCCCTTCTGGGGTGCCCACTGTATTACAGATTTTTGTATCATTGGCAAATAGGCACACCCTCCCTCTCAAACCCTCTGCAATATCACTGATGTAGATGTTGAAGAGGAGCAAACCCAAAACTGACCCCTGTGGTACTCCACTCCTCACCCTTGCCATCTCAGATTGCACCCAGTTAAGCAGTACCCTCTGAATTCTCCCTACTAGCCAGGCCTCCACCCAGCCAGCTATTTTTACACCCAACCCCATGCTTTCCATCTTGCTCACCAACCTCCTATGAGGGAACGGTGTTGAAAGCCTTGCTGAAGTCCAGAAAGGTCATGTCCACCACCCCTTCCTGGTTGATAACCTGAGACACCCAATCAAAGAACTCAATTAGATTGGTCTGGCATGATTTGCCATTGGTGAAGCCATCCTCTCTGATGTCCTGTGAGCCACAATCCTCCAAGTAATTCACCATCCTCTCCTTGATAAATGCCTCCATTACTTTCCCCACCACAGATGTGAGGCTGACTGGGCCATAGTTCTCTTTCAGCTCCCTGCTACCTTCCTTGTACAAGGGCACTATGGCAGCCCTCCTCCAGTCCTACAGCACCCTTCTCTTATCCAGGGACAGGTTGAAGAACCTTATCAAGGGTGCGGCCAACTCCTCCATCAATTCCTTGATCACTCTGGGGTGCAACCCATCAGACCCCATTGTCATGTCCACCCTTAGTCTATCCAGCTCAGCCCTGACCCTATCCACAGTGACTGAACTCTCATCCAACCCATTTGACCTCCTTCCCCTTAGGTGCTTGCATCGTACCCCTGCCTTCCACCTCCTCCATGAACACCAAGCTAAAATACTCATTTAGTGCCTCTGCCTTTTTGTAGTCCTTCTCCAAGTTTATCCCTCTTTCCCTCCTCAGTCTAGCAATCCTCTGCCCTGCTATTTCCCTCTCCACCATATATCTAAAAAATGTTGTATCTCCCCTCCTGGCCCTTTTGGCTATTTTCTCCTCAGTGGCTGCTTTTTCTGTTCTGATCTCCCTCCCTGCCAGACTTCTCTTCTCCCTTTACTCCTCCCTATCCTTCTCTCTAAGTGTCATCTTAAATTTTCTGAAAGCGCTCCTCCTTTCCCTGACTGCCCCACCACCTTCCTAGTGAACCTAAGCTGTCTCCTCCCCCTCTTGCTTGTCCTGACCTTCTATATGCACATTTCTGCTGCTTCCTGAATGTCTCCCCTGATAGCTTCCCAGAGTTCCTCCACTGCTCCTATATTCTCCGTACCCTCCATTTTTTCCCTATCTTTCTCATCTTATTAAAGTCTGTGTATCTGAAGTCCATGACTGCCATATTAGTCTTGCTTGTCTCCCTTCCTGCCCTGACCCTGAACTGTACCATGCTGTGGTCACTGGTGCCCAAGGCTTCTCCCACTCGCAGCTCCTCCATACTCTCCCCATTAGTCAGGACCACATCCAACAAGTTGCTTCCCCTCATTGGTTCCATGACCAGCTCTTGAAGGAATACCCCCTGCAGTTCAACTAATACCTCCCTGCTTCTTGCCAATACTGCATCTGGGATTTCCCAGTCAATATCTGTGAGGTTCAGATCATCAACCATTAGCAGTTCACCTTTCTGTGCCAGCCTTGTGATTGCCTGAGTTAACCATCTATTGTCTTCCTCTCCTTGTGCAGGGGGCCTGTATACCACTCCCAGCAGTAGGGATTCACCCATCTTCCTACCTAGTGTTACCCACAGCAGCTCAGTCTCCCCTTCCTCCTCCTCCTGCCCTTTAGTAACACTGATGCCCTCCCTGACATATAAAGCAGCCCCTCCCCTTCTTGCCTTCCCTGTCCCTTCTGAACATTCTATAACCTGGTATGGTTGTTTCCCAGGTGTGATGCTGTGTCTACCAGGTCTCATTTATTGTGACTAAATCTAATCCCTTGTCCCTCATGATGGCCTCAGTTCCATTATCTTATTTCCTAAACACCTGGCATTTGCTGACAATCCCCTCTACCAATCTCCCCTTTCTTTCCCCTCATACCTGTCACCCTCTTGCCCAGCCATGTAGTGCTATCCTGGGGGAAGGGGGCTGGTAGACCCCACCAAGCTTTCCTCTTTGTGGAGCAGATTTGTCCCCACCACCCCCCAACCTAGTTTAAATTGTAGGTATCCACTAGGCATTCTGTAGCTTGCATTTCAGTACTGCTACCCCCTCCCTATTCAGGTGCAGTCTGTCTGGTACAAATAGGCTCTCGCCCTCCCATGTAGATCCCCAGTCCTCTACCAAGCCATATCTAACTTTCTCACACTACACCATCAGCCACTCATTGAACTCCCTAATCCTTGACTTCCTATTAGTGCTTGCCCTCAGTACTGGTAGCACAACTGAGACTGTCACTGATTTAAACCCCAGACTGCTACAGTATCCAGCTAGAGCTCTGAGCCCAGCCTGCACCTCCATTAGGCTACTTCCTGCCAGGTCTTTCATTTCCAGGTGTAATAGTAGGTGCATTTTCTTGTTCTGCTGCCTCCCTCTTGAGGGAATATAAAGTATGACCTTCGCTGCTGTCATGCCTGGTAGACACTCCTCCCACACTGCGCTGTTTTTGTCTCCCCTTCCCCCTCCTAATCCCTCTTATTATAGAGTCCTCAACCAGTAGGACCTTGCTCTCCATCTCCTTCTGATCATATCTCCCTACCATCCTTCCTTCAACCCCCTGCATCCTATTTCCTACCTTATTTTCAATACCCCCTTTGCCCATTTCTCTTCCTGAAGCACTATCTTCCCTCTGTGCTCCCCCAGCTTCTTTGCTGTTCACCCCCCAGCTTTTGCACCCCCCAGGCTCTATCTGTCAGGCTGCCCACCTCTGCCCCTCCATTTACTAACTTTTCACCTCCATGTTTAACTGTTTCTGCCTGTGTCCTGCTTGATTTTCCCTGGAGACTTTTCTCCCTTCCAATACATCCAGGTTTTGCTCCTCTGAACCCAAACTCACTATCTCCCCCTCCTTCTGGGCTTTTCTGTTGTTCTTACCTGAAATGCCTCCCCCTTTTCCAGTTGTTCTTTGCCTTCCTTCATGCCTGCTCATTCTTCCCCTGTGTGCTCCCTATTCCTGATCTTTCACCCATTTAGCACATCTAGTGGTGCAAATCTATTCTTCTGTTCGAATCCACTGCCTGCACCCCTATGGTCAATAGTCCACCCCTTGCTCCCTCCTCCCTTGTCCTCTGTGCAGGCTTTGTACCTTTGTATTGTATCACCTGCCATTTCCCCAGGATTCTCTTGTGCCCATTGCTGCCCTTATCCAGGATTCCTGTATCTCCTCTAGTGCTTTTCCCTGCCTCCTTGTATTCATGCTCCTCAACTTTCCTCCAATCCCCATCCTATCTGCCCCTTCCTGCAGCTGGGTTTGCTCCTTGTTCCCTGGCTGCTCCACGTTTGACAGTGCCTTGTCCCTCCACAGTCCCCCCACTTACTGCTATAGTTCCTAGTTGGGACCCCTCATGTCCCCCCATCTACTTCTCTCCCTTTCCCAGCTTAGTACCCATCTCAGCCATCCCACCTCCTCCCTTACCTGTGCAATCTGCCTGCATACCATACACCCCCCCCCATTTTCCAGGCTATATTCAGTACCATGGCTGACCCACAACCAGTACAGCCTACCATCCTCCCAAAGATGCCCCCAGCTCTTGAAGCATTGGGATTCTGCCCTGAATCTGCCTTAACCTTGCTCCATTTGCCCTCCAATGTGGTTTCACCCCATATTCTCCTCTTGCCTGTGTAAAGATTTTAGTTTAGACTCAAGGATGAGATGCTCCCTGTTTAAAAGCTATGTGTTTCCATGCCTTGTGGCTTTCATATTACTGGCCAGGGAATGAAATGTGCCACACCTGGCAGTCTTGTCCACCAATAATAGGGTAGCTCCTCCCTTATAAATGTAAAGTACCCTGGGGTGGGAGGTATGGGGGAGGGTAAGTTTTGAGCCCTACCCCGACTCTCATTAGAGTCCATCAGCCCTGACCCTTTCCCTACTGAGAACTCTCAATCCCCACACAAAGACAGAAGGCCAAACTTCAGCTTCTTGTGTGACCTCAACACCTGAGTTAATCACACCAGTAACAGCTCCAAAAATTCAAACAGCACAGATTAAATATCACAGCCAAGAATTTCACCCAGTAACAGTTGTAACACACAGTACTGATTTAAATCCCCACCAACTTATCCACTCACAGCACAAACAATTAAAATATCAAAATAAATAGAAAAAAGGAAAAACAAAGCACTTCCTTGAACTGCACTCATGCTCCTGCTGCTCCCTAGTGTTTCTGTCCATGGGTATCAAACTTAAGTTGTTCAAATTACATGACTCAAGAGTCCATCCAGGATTTTAACCCAGGACCGCCTCACACCCTAAATGAGAATCATACCCCTAGACCAGTGAGCCATAAAATCCAAGACCTTTTCTCCACCTAAATGTCAAGTTTTAAGAGCAGAATACTGCAGAACATCCATAACGGTCATGTCCTGGTGCGTATTTCTATCTTCCTATAGTCACTAAATCAGTGTGCCCTAATATAAAGGGCAACTTGAGGGGGCACCCAGATTCGAACTGGGGACCTCTTGATCTGCAGTCAAATGCTCCACCACTGAGCTATTGCTCCATAAGCACAGCATCGGGAATAATAATATTGTCCACAGTGACAATGGTAACTTATATATCATTTTTGTCACAGTAAATGTCTTCCAAATATGCAAGACTATCAGTTAAACTGTCAGACTCTGCAGCTTTTAAAAGTAGAGATTTGTCATATAAGTTTTTCTGACAGTTTAAGTTCCATGATAAAAGTGCACTGACATTAGCAGTCACATACTGTATGTTTGTTTCCTGACTGGCAAGAGAATTCAAATGAGTAAATGAGTTGTTCAGTGTAGTTAAGTGGTTTGCAGTTTCAGTTTTCTCATTTTGTGGCACTATACCATTCAGAGTATTAAAACAATGGTTTAAATTTAACTTATCACCAACAATGAGTAAACAAGGTTGAATGGTAAATAAAAAATAAATCTTAGCGCTTTGTCATCAGGACCTAAGATACATGTTTCAACTTGCAATTTACTTTCTCGTTTTACCCACTGTTCAGGAAGAGGTTTTCTGAGCTGTGCGTACAACTCATAATTGTGGAAATCCATCAGTGGTGCAAATCGCATGTGCAAAAATGCTCCCACTAGTAAATCTTCATATGGGAAGTCTGTGACATACCCAAGGTGGAATATGGCTAAGGTTCCAAAATTCAGTTTTAATCTGACCAAATCTAGTACTGTGGCAGTGTTCTCCGTGTAACTGGAGAACTTCATAGCACTATCAAATAACTTTAACTGTCTCCTTTTTATGTTTGCTTGCATGCATGTGCAAGAAACATAGTGCCACGAACGGAGATTTCGGAGGTGTGTCACCTCCTCCTCCAATTCAGGCACTGTGCCTGCAGGCGCAGCCCCTGTAAGCCAATGCATTTTGGAGCTGTCTATGACACGCTCCAAAATGCAGTGGCATACAGTTGAAAGGGGGAGCTATGCTTCAGTGAGCAGCGATAAGAAGCTGCTCATGCAGCTCCCCAGCCGCAGGCGTCGCGCCCCGCTGCGGCGTATAGCCGACAGGAGCCCAATCCCGTCAGCGGAACTTTTGTCTCCCTCCCTCCCAATAGTTGCTGCCACACTGGAACCCACCCCAGCATGGCAATCCATTATGTTGCCGGCGGGGTGCCCAATCCCCTGTCAGCTGAGCACGCCCCCTCCCCAAAGTCATTGTGCCCACTGAGGCCACCCCAGCGTGGCAAAGCATTCCTGCATTTTTTTTCTTTTTTTTTTTTTGCAAGGCAGGGTGCCCAATCCCCCATCAGCTGAACGCCCCAAAGTCCTTGTGCCACGCTGGGAGCCCACCCAGCGTGGCAAGCGGTCCCGCAATGTCTTTTTGTTTTTACCTGTAAAACAAAAACTGTCCCACGCGGCGTCTCTCAAACCCCCTCCCACAACCCGCACCCAACCACTGCACACCCAGCCTCCCCACACCCCCCCCACCCCATACTTACCTCCGGACTCTGGCGCGACGATCTTCGGTGGACCGGGAACACGTCTGCACTCTTCAAAGCCGACCGCGAACTGAGGAAATACCGGTAAGCTGTATAATGGGCTAGATAGGAGGGTTCAACTTTATTGCATATCTCGGGCATTTTTGGGAAGTTTTGCACCAAATTTTCAACATGGGGTTTTGGGACCCTTCTCGCGAATGATGTCACTGTCGTGGCGTTATTTGGACTCGAAGGGTGATTTCGCACAGTGACTGCGAAATCACCCTTCAGGACTGAATACCACCATGACAGTGACATCATTCATGAGAAGGGGGCCCAAAACCCCCATGTTGAAAATTTGGTGCCAAAATTCCAAAAAATGACTGTTTAACGAGCATGTGTTGTGCAGTTCCTACGCAAGCTCGTAAGTTCACAAAATTTCAATATTTTCACTCCAGATTTTCAACATTGCCATTTCACCACACTGTCTTATGAGTAGTACAGCTGTCATTTTTCACATCTCACCCAAAATGTTTCCACCCTTAGCGCAGAATGGCGTGATCGGTATGTAAATCAATGTATGGGACAAATTAAGAAAATCACAGTGACACTGTTCATGAGCAGAGGTCTTGAAATGGCTATGTTGAAAATTTGGTGAAAAATTCCTAAAAATGACTGTTTTACGGCGTCGTTGCGCAGTTCCTACGCCGCTCATAGGTTTGCAATTTTCAATATTTCCACTCCAGATTTTCAACATTGCCATTTTTCCACACCTTCTTATAGGTAGTACAGCTGTCATTTTCACATCTCACCCAAAATGTGTTTCCGCCCATATGGCGCTACAATAGGCGCTGCTGTGCGAACTCAGTGTATGGGACATATTAAGAAAATCACAGTGTCACTGTTCATGAGCAGAGATCTTAAATGGCAATGTTGAAAATTTGATGACAGAATTCTAAAATGACTGTTTTACAAGTGTGGTTGCACAGTTCCATGCTCTTTCAGGGTTTGCGAATTTTCAATATTTCCACTCCAGATTTTCAACATTGCCATTTTCCCACACCTCATATGAGCAGTACAGCTGTCATTTTTTACATCCTGCCCAAAAGCGTGTTTCCGCTATATAGTGCACAATGGCGCAGTCGGTGTGCAACTTCAATGTATGGGACACATTAACAAAACCACAGTGACACTGTTCATGAGCAGAGGTCTTAAAATGGCTATGTTGAAAACTTGGTGAAAAATGCCTAAAATGACTTTTTACGTAGCGTGCTGCACAGTTCCTATGCATGCTCGTTAGTTTGCAAATTTAATATTTTCATTCTAGATTTTCAACATGTCCATTTTATTAAACTTCCTTATGAACAGTACAGCTGCAATTTTCACATGTCACCCAAAATGTGTTATCGCACATGTAGCGCAAATAGTGCTGTTGGTGTCGAAAGCAATGTTTAGGACAGATTAAGAAAATCACAGTTACACTGTTCATGAGCAGAGGTCTTAAAATGGCTATGTTGAAAATTTGGTGACAAAGTCCATAAAATGACTGTGTTACGAGTGAGCATTGTGCAGTTTCCACGCATCCTCGTTAGTTCATGACTTTGTAATATTTCCAGTCCAGATTTTCACTAGTGGCATTTTTCAACACTTCCTTATGAACAGTACAGCTGCCATTTTCACAACATGGCCAAAGTGTGTTTTCACACTTCAGTGCAGAGATGCGTGGTCGTTATGAAATCATTGTTCGGCACAGATAAAGAAAATCACAGTGACACTGTTCATGATCGGAGGCACCAAAATGCCTGAGTTGACAATCTGCTATAAAATATCCCCAACCTACTTATATAGCGGTTTGATGCGTTGCACAGTTTCTATGTACGCTTGTGACTTCACCATTTTTTAAATATTTTACTACACATTTGCAACATAGCCATTTTACGCCTCCCCATGAAAGAGTACAGCTGCCATTTTTACAGCCTGTTCGAATATGTTTGCATCTGTGGTGCTAAATCCGTAGTCACTGTGCATAAGCAGCTTTGCTACCACACTGATATTCCCCTGTTCGTGAGGTGGGGTCACAAAACAAACATGTTAAAGATTTGGAGTTAAAATACCAATGAATGCCTGAGGTATTAGACTTTTCAACTAAATTGCCCAACCCTATATAGAATGACAGGAATCAGGGGTGTGACTTGGGATTCTTGCCTGTGATGCTCATACCATTCCACACCCTGCAGTCACTGAGAGGCATCGAGGTATGCCTTGGACTCTTCATCCCCAAACTTCACCCCATTCTCCTATATCGCACCCATCTCACCATATTTCCTAATGAAATGAGAGTGCGCAGGAGCCAAGACCCCAAGGAACACGTGACACTTGTCAGTCTCTGCAGGTGGGGTGTGGTGAAATGGCGTGGCCGTTATGCCTGACGACCCAAATGCACGCCCCAATGCCTGTCACTCTCTGCAGGGTGGTGGTGGGGTTAGCTTCAGTTCAATACTTCACTGCTATTCCTATTACGCAGCTCTGTAACTTCTACACTACCACTGCCAATGCCAGTAAGCAAACATTCGGCATTGACAAATGCTTGTTTGTTTTGCAAGAATCTGTACAGTTTCAAATATCTCCTGTGTTATAATGGTTATTTTTGAGCCTAGATCTAACAAAGCTTCTTATTGTAACACACCATGAACTATAATTTTAAAGTATGGCCATTGTGACTCTCCTTTCAAGGACAACTTCCCTAAAAATGTTTCGCCTTTTATGGTATAAATGTTCTTTTCAAACACAGTTTGCTGATCTGACTGTGTCACCATTTTTCCTGTTGTTGGGGCACTGGTGACATGTACTGCACTGACCTGACCTAGAATCCCCACAAGGCATGTTGAGAGAAGTGGGGATTTGCTCTTGGACTAGTCAAATGGGTCTGTGGGGAGTGTTTGGATGTGCCAGGGTTTGAACACTGAAAGTAGTTCCTGTGGCACCCCTAGTAGTGAAAGAATATGGATTGGGGTTTGGAGATTGGTTTCTGGGTGGAGTGATGACAGTGGATCTACAAAGTTCTTCTCTCAGTTGTCTTGTCTTTTTAACTGATCAACTGCATAATTGTCTGTATCCCCATGTCTTCTGGGTTGTTGTTGGTCAGCCCACCTTACAAGTGATATACCTCTGGACCCCTTTTGTTTTGGTCATGGGGACTACTGGGTCAGTGGTTCGGGGAGGGACTACTGTCTCTTCCTAGATCTAAGAATCTCCTGTTATCCCTTGAAATGCGGGTGGCAGGTATTCTGTCTTCTCTTGGGGAGTTCTTTTCCTTCCATTTGAAGGGAATCTCAGTTTGTTTTGAGAGCAAACAGTTTCTTTTGAGGGTCAGTGACAAGTGTTTTAGGTGCATCTGGGTTGAACACTCAAAAATATTTATTGGGCATACTCATTAATGTCATTCATGGGGGAGTTTGTTTCTACCCAAGGTTGAACCAAGGGTTTGACAAAGGAGTGAAGTCCTTTCATGAATGCCTCTTTCAAATGAGGAAATAAGTCTGAATCACCCTCTTCTCCATCTGAGAAAAACATTCTGCTCAAGATTTTGTAAAAGTCTTTTGGGATCTAGTCCTTCCTACAAGTCTCAATAAAAAGCAGCTATCTGACTAGTGTAATGTGTCTACTCTTTGATAAGGGCTGAACACATCCTATCAAAGTCTGTTCTTACCTAAGACTTCTGGCTTTCTATCCTTGCTCGTACATCAGCACAAACAGAAAATTTCAATAGCCATAGTTTGTCTTCCTGTCTGTCAATACCAAAATATTCTAATTGTGCTCTCACATCCACAACATGATCTTCGATTTTGACTGTCTGTTTTGCATCAAACCAGGCTCTCATTACCTTTAGAATTCAGTTTAACTATTTTAGGTGTGGTTTATAAGGGATAATTAGATTGGAGGAGCTAGCACCTTGGGGTTGAGTTCTACCTGAAGGCTGCTATTCTGGTTATAAGATGGCTGTGCCTTTGGAGATGGCAGCCTCCCACCTTCCTGAGATCTTGAATTTCTTTAGCCAATTCTTGGGCTCTTGCCATGAGTTTCTCAACTACTGTTTTGGGGGGCGTTATTGGAAAAGGATGTGGCAGAGGGTCTGCTAGTTGGAGAGCTCCTAACTGTTTATTTATATTAGAGTTTTACCAGGAAAGACAGTTTGAGTGGAATACCACTCGATTCCAGATGTATCCTGAGGACAATACAAAATACATTGTGAAACATACAATACAACAAAGTGAGATGATAGGTACAGGCAAGTTAACAGCAGGCTACAACGCAGTACATGGTATAACATGGTGCAGGAATATATAATAACATTGTAAAGCAAACGATATGACAAGGTGAGATAATAGGTACAGGCAAATTAACAGCAGGTTATGACTTAATAACATGGTATACCACGGTGCAGGAATACAAGTGCCTTTAATATGTGAGTAAAACAGTTGAAAGGCTTGGTTAATCCTATTTATTTTTTTATTAGCTTATAAATTATTCTGAGCCTCTTCTAACTGTCCCTCTGTCCTTTGGGAGATTTTGTATGCCACTTTTATGTGTTTCAAATCTTCTTCAAGTTTGTCATTGTTTACACCCCTTTCTCATTGGATCCTTGTCATTTCTTTTGTCATGCATTTAATTTCTTCTTGCAGATCCCTAACCTCATTAGTCCTTGGAGAAATCTATTGCTTTAAATCACTGTTTCTTCCTTTAACTTATAATTTTTTCCCTTAAATCCTTCATATCAGACACACTCAATTTCCAGGTTGCATTACATTTAGCTTTATCCAGTACCATGCCACTTTCAAGGACTTCTAATTTTGTCAACTTGTCTTTCACAATTGAAATCATCTATCACATGAAATCTACCCTAAGCATCTGGGTGGCATATCCTATGTTGCAAATGTTGTGCATAACCCACCAAAATGAGATCCAATTGCTTTTTTTCTAGGACCTAGTCTTTACACTTTCAAATAGTTTGCTTAAATAGTCATCTAGATCTGTACATTAGAGTTTGTTAGATGGCAGACAGTCTATTGAGAGTTTTTTTTTTCAGAAACTGACCCCTCATAAAAATGCAAGAATTTCATCCTGAATTGGTGGTAGTGGAAGAATTGTATGTTCAATAGAACTCTCTAATATAGGAGGGTCCTCCGACTCAGGGTAACTTGTTCGAGAAAGGTGTGAGGGTGCACTATCTTTATCACCTGGGACTATTCCAATGAATTTTTTTTTGTTTCAGCTGTGGGGCCAAAGAAGCAAAAAACTCTGCTACTTAAAGTAATTTATTTATTTCTGTCTCTCTCTCTCTCTCGGTTCATTTGAAAATAAAAAAAAAATGCTTTCCATTTTCTCTGTCTCTCAGCTGTGAGATGAGAAGAGTGGAAGTATCTCTTGGTGCTGATACAGGCAAAAAAGGTGAAGTATGTTTTCTTGCTGACTGTCTTAATTTTCAATAATGAAATGTTTTTACACATTAACAAAAATACAGTTTTAACTTCCAGTGCAGTTTGTATCAGATTAGTTTTATGTAGCTTGATAGCGTGAACCTTAGCCCAGATCAGGGTGATGCCAAATAATGTAGTCGCAAATGCTATTAGGTAATTTGGTAATTTTTGTCTCTTTATATCTTTGCATATGTCTGTGTCTTTTTGTGGCTGTATGGGTAAGATATTGTCTCATAGGTAATTCTAGCAAGGACTACACTATGATATACATACTTATGCTAAGGATTACTATAAAATTGTTCTCATTAGTGGTATTGTGTGATACAAACTGAGCTGGGATCACCTTTCTAGGTACAAATCAGATTGGAAGCTTTGTTTCTGACATCATACACGAGCATCACATACATATAGAGTTCTGATAATTCTAGAATCTGAGACAATATAAGTCACACATTTCAGTCCAACTAACCCACTTTGACTTTTTTCTTATGGTTACAGTTTCATATACATAAACACTCTATCTTCTTTATAATGGATGCCGACTGTGACGAAGACAACCCATTCTGAGTGCTGCATCATATTTTTTTTATATAGAATGTATTAATGACTGTCTCTGCTGAAAAATCAAATGCTCTAGGAATGACCTCACTCATCCCCACCCCCAATTTCAGCTGACAGATGCAGGCCACACTCAGTTTTTAGAGACAATGACCCAGATATTCAAAAGGGTTGCACATGGCGCAACAGTGTTGCACCATGTGCAACCCACTGATGCACCCTGGCACGATATTCAAAAGGGAAAAGTGCGCCACACAAATGTATGCAAGCAAAGGTGGGGGGGCATGCCCATGCACAGCCTGCACAGCCCAATATTCAGCCCGGGATGTGCGGAGTCATCCATTCACAACCCCTACCTGTGTCTGCACAAAGTTAAGCCAAAAAAAAAAGGAACAACTGATAGCCACCCACAGGTGAGCTGCCGCATTGCAGGGTGCAACACAGCAGCTGCCACCTGTGGGTGGCTACCTGAGTTCCTGCCGCAACTGGTAAGCGCCCACCCCATACCCACTCGCAGGCATCCATGTCCTTAAATCCCCTGTCCAATATCCCTGGTGTGGTCCAGTGGACCGCACTCAGCCAATTGCAGGCATCTGTAATGAATCCCCAAGTCCAATATCCCTGGTGGTCCAGTGGACTGATCGCTGCCTGATCACGGGCATCTGTAACTCATCAACTACTCCTACTACCCTGGTGGTCTAGTGTATCCTCCACCCCACCCACCCACTGAGCCCCTCCACCCACTCTCCCCCGTCAGCCAGCAGGCAACAGCACCCCACCCACCTGCCGCCCTGCCACCTGCTGACTGACAGCTTGGTAAGGCTGCATGCCCATTGGTTCACAGCATGAGCCAATGGGTGTACCTTCATACCATACTACTCAGTCAGATATGGAATGGTCATTCACATATCTGAACTAGTAACTATAGCTGTAATGCTGCATGCCCATTGGCTCACACTGTGAACCAATGGGCATGCAGCCCTACCGAGCTGTTAGTCAGAAGGGTGGGGTGGTGGGGTAGCAGGTGGGTGAGGTGCTGCCGCCCACCGGCTGATGGGGGGAGCGGGGTGGAGGGGCTCAGTGGGCTGGTGGGGTGGGGGGTACACTAGACAACCAGGGTAGTAGGGGTAGTTGATGAGTTACAGATGCCCATAATTGGGCAGCGATTGGTCCACTGGAGCACCAGGGATATTGGACTAGGGGAGTTCTATTACAGATGCCCGTGATAGGGCTGAGTGCGGTCCACTGGACCACCAGGGATATTGGACTTGGGGGGCTGAATCTTCAGGACACATGCCCGCGACTGGGCACATAGAGGTCCACTGGACCACCAGGGATATAGGACAGGGTTTATTTATTTTACATCAATGGCCGCGATCGGGCTGCAGGGGGTGTCGGTCCCTGACGGCTGGTGCCTGGTAGGGCGCCAGGCACAAGTCCTCTGGGATCAGCGCACCTCATGCTAATGGCATGCAAATGGGGCCATGATGAGATGCAAATGTCTCCCTGTGTGCCTTGCATAAATTATGGCCCCATTTGCATGTCCCCCTTTTGAATATCGCAGGTGCTGTGCATGGCACTATGGCACTTGCGCTAGCGTATCTCCATGCTCCACTCTGGCCACTTGCGCTGGTGCAGTGCCACTGCACCATGCACAGTGGGGGTGGCCATGGTGTGATATTCAAAGCTGCTATGCCATAGCGCAGCTTCATTGACTATCCCCCAGGCCACACCCCTGCGCAACAAAGTTGAGCTGCGCCCAGGCTTGTGCCACAGCCTGGCGCAGTTTGAATATCCAGGCCAATGTGTTACATGGAAGACTTTAATCAAGGATCCTGTTTCTCTGAGTTAATTACAGAGTTGTTTAAGTTAACTTTGTTAAGAGGGAAATCATAAAAAAGATTTATGACGTTGAAGAGAAAACACAGGTTATTACACAGAGGTGAGATGTTGTAAATGCTCACATGAAGCCTGTGTGTGAGGAGGATGCAGCATGAATCAAAAGAGGTGTCATAGAAACTGAGTTATACTAATGTTGCAGAATTAATACTTTGAAATTACATCCTGTGGTTGTATAGAAAATATATATTTTTAGATATTTTGACAGGGAGGACCTAGATGACTTCATGCAAAAGAGGTGGGCAGAACCAGTTTTTAAAGATTATTCTTTTTCATTACAGACAAACTTTTATCTGACACTGACCAAGAAAACATCTGAGCACTGAAACAGGTATTTAGAAAGCTAGACAAAGCTAAATATTGTTGTAGGAATTGCACTGTTTTAATCCTTGTTTTGTTTAAAGATATGTATGTCTTGTGATGTAAGAGTTCTGTATTGTATGTTTGACGTATTATTATATATTTTAGTAAAAACTCTAATTTTAGAGCATACCTGGTCTGTCTTTGAATTTCGTTCTTTTGCTAAGAAATATTTATAGTTATAGCAGGCAGCAGACATAAGCTTGTATGGTGGTACCAAACTGGAAAGTGAAGTGTTTTAAATAGGTCTTTATTAAAGTTTTAAGGGTTCATCTCTGAATACCTGGTCAGGTGCCCATAGGCAAAGATATCTGGCCCCCAGAAGAGAGATATATCTGAGCCTGTGCATTGGGTATGCTAGCAAGAGGTTAACAGTTTGAATCTCTCCAGAACATGAGACCAAAGGTTGCTCCAAACTCACAAAAACAGACGAGAGGGTTACATTGTCTGTTACACTGTTCTCAAGACTGCACTCAGAGGTTGCACTTTGGGAGTAGAGAACCTGACCTGCTGAGTGAATCTGTAACAACGACCACCTTAGATTGATGGACCATTATCGAGCCAATCAATCTGCCATCACTCATAAGAAAGAAGAGTTCCTGTCCCGGGAGATTGTGGCCACTTAGAATCGACCAGCTCAGCTTTTTTGAACTGTGGACAGACTGTGCAACCCAGCCTGTCTACAAGTTTGAAAAGCCTTTTCACAAGTAGAGTGCAACAAATTTGCTTGATTCTTTGTGACTAAGGTGGCTGACATCAGGAGGGTGCGCCAACCAGCACACACTTTGGGCATTGCTTTGGATCAGTGCTCAGCCACTGCCCCTCAGATTTCCTGGAGTACCTTTGACTGACCAGAGTTCATGGATGTCATGTGGATTGTCCAGGATGCATGCCCTACATGCTGTAGTTTGGATCCAGGACCAACTGCCCTGATTGTGGGTTGTATTGATACCATCGGTCCAGTCCTAGCACGGATAGTCTGGTGCTACTTGGAAACAGGTGAGTTTCCTAGCTTCTTGAAGGAGGCAGTGGTAACATACCTCCTGAAGAAAGTTTCTTTGGACCCAGACTGCCATGTGAACTACATACCAATCTCAGACCTTCCCTTTTTATGGAAGGTCACTGAGAAAGTAGTGGTGGTACATCGGGAGAACCATCTGGCCATCCATGACATCTATGAACCTCTCCAGTCCAGTTTTCAAAAGAGGCAGTGCTGGTTTGGGTGCTCAATGATCTCCATCTTGGTTCTTCTAGATCTCTCATCAGCATTTGACACTGTGCACCATGGGGTCCTGATCAGTTGCCTGAGGTTCATCTGTGACCTGTTAGTTGCAGTCCTCAGGTGGTTTACATCTTTCCTCACAGGAAGAACTCAGAGGGTGGTGTTGGGGGTTTATTCCTCAGACCCAGTCCCCCTGTCATGTGGGGTTCCTCACAGATTGGTGTTGTCCCCCATGCTGTTCTCAGTGTACCTACTGCCCCTCGGAGACATTGTAAGAAGGTATGGGCTGAGGCTTCACTGCTATGCTGATGATACCCAGATCTACCTTTCTTTTGCACCTGACCAGGATGGAGCTTTCTCTCAGTCTTTAACAACTGCCTCACAGAAATCCAGGATTGGATGGATTTGAGCTGGTTGAAGTTGAACTCAGAAAAGACTGAGTTGCTGGTTGTCAACCCGGGGCACCAGATAGGGGGATCGGGTCAGATTCACCCTTAGGGCTTTTGGTTGGGAGCTTATCACTCCCGACCTCTGAATGGGTGCGAAACTTGGGGGTAATTTTTGACTAAGGGCTGACACTATGTTCACAAGTGTCAGCCGTTGTCAAGTCCTCTCTCTAGCATCTGAGGAATATCTCCAGGGTTAAGCATCTTGTTCTGTCTGGCGATCATCCCATGCTGGTTCACGCCTTTGTATCCTCATGCCTGGATTATTGCAAATACCTATACCTAGGGCTGTCTGGGGTGGCTATCTGCTGCTTGAAGCTGGTGCAGAATGCAGTGGCCTGACGTTTGATCAGAACCTTATGGTCCTGTCATATTTCTCTGGTGCTGCATGGACTGCACTGGCTGCCGGTACAGTGGCAGATCACCTTTAAAGTCAATCTTCTGACTTATAAAGCCCTACATGGACAGGGCCGAGACTACCTGAAAGATCTTCAGGTACCTTACTACCCTGGGCAATTGCTCCACTCAGCTGACGAGAGGTTGTTAGAGATTTCAAGGGTGTGTTTAAAATCTTCTGGGGCCCGGGCATTCATGCATGTGGCCCCTTCCTTTTGGAATTCTCTACTCTGTCAGTTGTGGAAATGTGTGACCATGGAGGGATTTAAATAGGTCCTAAAACCACATTGGTGGTACCAAGCATTTGGTGACTGATCAAGATCTTTTTAGTTGTATTATCTGTTGTTATATTATTTATGATACTGAAGTCTGATATTTTATTTTAGATGTTTGTTAGGCTCATTGGTTTCTGGAAGGTGCCACATAAAGAATACTATTATTATTATTATTATTATTATTATTATTATTATTATAATTGTATTATTATCATTATAAGCATAGGCTTTTTCTCAGAGAAATAAGCAGTTCTATATGAAACATTTCTAACATGCATGTATATTTTTTTTTCCTAAATCTCAGTATCTGACTTATACAATATTATACTGCAGTAATTCTGTCTATCTACATATATGAAACACTGATTCTCACAGATATTTTATTAAATTAGAAATATATGAGAGACTATATAAAAATACTCAGTCAAACTGGTATTAGACTGTGGACAGGATTAGTCAAGTCTCTGTCTTTCCTTCTTTCATTCTAAGGTCCTTGCTGATTCCTGATGTGCATTGTTCCTTTTTCTTCTGGTACCTTGTAAATCTTTGTCTTTGTCTTCGCTGTCTTTCTTTGTACAAAATTAACATACTAACATACTATTTGCCAGCAGATTAGGCCTTACAGTCTATCGAGTCTGCTCGAACCTAGATCCTTAGTTGGGTGCCGAGACCCTCCCATCCCCTGTGCTCCAGAAACTCCTATCATCCATCCCCACCCCCCTGGGACAGGCCATCATCTGATACATCCACTTTCTGTGTCTGTCCCACCCTCTCTTGAAGCCCTCCACTGTGGATCTCTGAACTAGCTCACCAGGCAGTGCATTCCAAGGGTCCACCACCCTCTCAGTGAAAAACCTCCTCCTTTTTTCCCCCCTCATCCTTCCACCTTCCAACTTCCAACCATGCCCTCTGGTGATACCTCCCTGCTTTAGTCTAAAGATCCCCTCCATGTTTACCCTTTTTCAAATTCAATCAAACAAATGATTAAACTTGTCAAAAGTTTTGGGTGACTTCCCTCTTGCAAATTCTGGAGAAGTAACCTCTGAAAGAATAATCTTTTTGCAAAGGTCATAAGCAAAAGTTCTGAAATCAGAAAGCACTTAGTGGCTGGAGTCTCTGTGCCATATTTGAAGTCAAGTAACTTAGAGCATAGCAGAAATAAAGATGCTATACAATTACTTGTTATTTGGACCCAATTCCTATAAAAAGAAAGTCACATAGAGAATAATATTGGGTCCCTCAAAGGTGAAGCAGTGGTACTTGTCACTTACTCATTGGGCAAGCTCTGTATCCAAGCAATTTGCATGGATTGGTGGGATAGTTTCATGTGTTTCTTATTTTGGTTCCAAATGAATAGCTGCCATTTGCACATAGTGGAACATAGGCGAACTTTGATACTTTAGGGCATGAAATATCAGATGTCATAAATGGATGCAGTTTGTGGTTGTCAGTGTCTCATGAGGTCCTGTCATGCTTAGAAAAGCACACCCCCCACACACACACACACATATATATATACATACAAAGTCTCTTAGTTTGTTGTAGAATGTTTCCATTGATATTAGGCCATATAAACAGGTCTAGCACTATGTAGGCCAATCTCCATAGAACTAACATTTTGCCTCAATACTTGGTGAATTAGGCCACAGAATTGTGACTAGAGTGGCACTGATGTACACTTTCAGAATGCAGAGGTGAAGCACAGTTTAGGGATGTGACGGTGAGGCACAATTTCAGAATGGGGGAGAGATGCACAGTTTTGGAATGTGGTGGCACACAATTTTGAAATGTGGCAGTGACACGGAGTTTCAGAATGTGGCAGTGATGCACAATATCAGAATGTGGCAGTGGCACACAGTTTTGGAATGTGGTGTTGACACACTGTTACAGAATGTGATGGTGACATATTGTTTTTGAATCTGGCAGTGATGCAGAGTTTCAGAATGCAGTGGTGATGCACAATTTTGGAATGTTGGGGTGTTGCACAATTTCAGAATCTGGCAGTGACACACAATTTCAGAACGTGTTGGTGATGCATTGTTTCTGAATGTGGTGGTGATGAACAATTTGAGAATGTGGTAGTGACACACAGTTTTTGAATGTAGTGATGAAGTACAGTTTCAAAATGTGGCAGTGATGCACAGTTTTGGAATGTGTCAGTGATGCACAGTCTCAGAATGTGGAGGTGATGCATCGTTTTGGAATGTGCTAGTGATGCACAATTTCAGAATGTGTCGATGACACACAGTTTCAGAATGGGGCAACAACACACAATTTCAGAATGTGGTGGTGACACACAGTTTCAGAATGTGGTAGTGACTCAGAGTTTTGGAATGTGCCAGTGATGCACAATTTCAGAATGTGTTGATGACACACAGTTTCAGAATGGGGCAACAACACACAATTTCAGAATGTGGTGATGACACAGTTTAGAATGTGGCAGTGATGTACAGTTTTGGAATGTGGCATTGACACACAATTTTGGAAATGTGATGGTGATGTACAATTTGGGAATATGGCGGTGATGCACAATTTCAGAATGTGGCAGTCGTGCATGATTTTGGTATGTGCCAGTGATGCACAGTTTTGGAATGTGGCAGTGACACACAATTTCAGAATGTGGTGGTGATGCACAATTTCACAATGCGGTAGTGAAGCACAGTTTTGGAATAAGGCAGTAACCCACAATTTTGGAATGTGTTGTGGTACACAATTTTGGAATGTGGAGGTGATGCACCATTTTGGAATGTGGCTGTGATGCACAATTTCAGAATGTTGCAGTGACACAAGTTTGGAATATGGTGGCGACATAATTTCAGAATGAGGGATTGAAACATCAACTTCAGTATGTGGTGGGGATGTGCAATTTTAGAAAGTGGCTGGGATGCACAATTTCAGAATGTGATGAGATGTGATGCAAAATATTGAAATGTAGTTGGTGTATACAATTTTTTGAATGTGGCAGGGATAAGCAATTTCAGAATAAAACGCTATATCCTGTCACATTCTGACAGTGTGTATCCCCACTATATTTTCTGAAATTGCCAGTACACACCAATGTCCTCAATGTGTGTGTCCTTGTCGCATTTTGAGATTGAGCATCCCGCCACATTTCGAGATGGTGCATCTCTGCCACATTTTGAGATTGCATGACCCCATGACATTCTAAAATTGTGCACCACCTTGAAATTCTATACCTTGGTATGGCACTACATTTCAAAACTACCCCTGACACATTCTATAGTACAGTACCATGCATTTGAACATTCTGAAATGCAAGCACTGCAGCCAGATATATGCCAGCTTTGTTTTCTTTAATGACTGCTGCAACTGCTGTTTTTTTTGTAATTGGGAGAAATAGGTTCAGTAATGTTGCTGAAAGGGAGGTCTAGCACGTGGGTTCTGGTTATGACATCATCAATGGCTCTTCACTGAAATTTGCTTTTTTTAAACAGTGAGTGAAATCAGGGTTACAAAAATAGTTCATAACTTTAAAATGAAGTAACATAGAGACCTAATTTTTGGTATGGAATTTATTGGGGGTATGCTGATACTAATTCTGCAATGTAATACATTTGACTGGATAGCTCTTTAATGTTGGTTCTGGTCCAGAAATAGTTCCTACCAGTATTAATCTGTTAATTATCAGTGTACTGGTTATTCAGAAATCTATATTTGAAATCTCTCTCTCTCTCTCTCTCTCATGTGTGTGTGTGTATATATATATATATATATATATATATATATATATATATATATATATATAGGCACATTTTCACCCCTATAGTTAGGATTCAGTAGGCAGTTCGATGTTAAACTCCAACTTTTGCACTTTAGTAACTTAGCACCCGTTCAATGGATTTGCAAGCAAATTGTCATGCACCATCACCCAGGGTAGTTCTCTGAATCTGACAATTTACGTTCTGGTTGGAAATGTTGTTTCTGAGTTCCAGAGAGGTGAAAAAAAGCATTTTTTTTTGCTCATCAACTTTGCTGGGATTTTTCTTTGAACTTGACTACAGCCCAGATGGTTTGGAATTTAGGTCTGACATTTTCAAGGCAGAAAAGGACTAGCCCAGAGATGTACCTTTTGCTAGTCTGGTAAAAACATAATAAGCTGTTTGTAAGTTAATGCATTTTAAAAACTGGAAAAAAATAATTTCTGAGCATGCTCAGTAAGCACTAAAAGATAGCTGTACGAAATGAAAAAGGAATCCTGTTTCATATGACAAAATTCCTTTTTCATTTGCCACCATCTTGTTTCTGTTTTTTCTTTAAAAAAAAATAAATGCCACAAAAATGACATCCTGGAGAGAGACCACTGTACCTAGCTGGCTGAACCGGACCCCATTAGGTGCAATCTGCAGTTCATTGAAAGAGAAATGCCCTAGAAATGTATTTCATTTTCTGTTATGAATCCTTTTTCATGACTGAGAATCCTGGCCTGTCTTTTGTATTGCCTTCTCCGGTACGCTCATGTTTTTCCCTGGTGCCTACAGGCACCGCCCCCACCCTCCAATAGTGGTACCCATTCATTTCCCTGGTGTCTAGTGGAACCCTACACCCTCTGGTCTGTATTTTAATAGTTTGTTTACATTCCCTGATATCTGGTGGCACCCCCCCACCCACCGATCATGGTCCCTGAGATATTTCTCTGGTGTCTGGCAGCACCATCCCCACCCGATGATTGTGGTCCACAAATATTTTCCTTGTGTCCAGTGGCATCCCTCACCCACTGATCATGGTCCCTGATATATTTCCCTGTTGTCTACTGGAACCCACCCACCAGCTGATCATGGTCACTGATATATTTGAAAAAGTGGGAGGAAGGCTCACACTCCTAGCTTATGTTTGAAAGATACCAACACAAGCCAAATGTGCAAAAACAGAAAAATGCTTTAATTCCTTTGACACAGATATTACAAGGCAACATATAAGGTGACCTGCAGCCTGAAAAAACAGACAGACACCTTATACTGTATGCTGCCTTGTGATATCTCTGTGTAAGTAGAATTAAAGCATTTTTCTATTTTTGCACATCTGGCTTGTGTTGGTATTTTTCAAATGTAGGCTAGTAGTGTAAGCCTTTCCCCCACTTTTTCATTGTTATACTTATTGGCTCGTGCACCCTGCATTCTCAGTCGACCCTTCTTTTGTTTTGCTTCCCTGATATATTTCCCATATGTCTATTGGCACCACCCACCTCCTGATTGTGGTGCATTATATATTTCCCTGGTCTCTAGTGGCACCCCCCACCCACCAATCCCTGTCCCCCTTCAGTATATTTAGAGAAAACTGAACCTGAAATAAAGAAAATCATCCTCTATGGGTTTTTTTGGGTGAGCATAAATGGTCCTTTGCCGATCAGCCCCCCACCACACACTCAGCACCCACCCCCACAGTACACCCCCACACACCATCACTCACCCTCACAGGTCCCAGGTTCGAGATCCACTCTCCAACCAAAGACATATCTTGCTGCTGGAACTAACAACTGCAATATGAGAAACTAAGGTAAATGCGGTTCAATGTACTTCAGTGGGGGGGGGGGCAACTTTTATTCAAACGCAATCATTTTTTTACATTTTGACCCCAAATTTTTAACATAGCCTTTTGGGGATCCCATTTCACGAGCAATATGATTGTCATTATGCAACTCCCACCAGAAAGGTGATTTTGTGGTCACTTGATAAATTCACCTTTCAGGCAGGATTTGGGAAATGACAGTCATATTGCTCATGAGGTGGGGTCATAAGAATGCTATGTTGAAAATTTGGTGTCAAAATAAACTAAAAATGGCAAAGTTAAGAGCATTTGTTACAATTTTACTAGGCACACTAGTAACTTTAAAGATTTGAAAGAATTTTACCCTAAATTTTCAACATAGTCTTCTTATTGCCCCACCTCATGTATGTCACAGCTGTCATTTTTCAAATCTTGGCTAAAATGTGTTTTCACATCTGTGGTGTAGAACAGCATTGTAGTTGTGTGGAATTACATTCTGGTGGGGATTTGAAAATGTTCTGTACCAGGTACGTGAGGTGGGGTAATAAGATGGCTATGCTGGCAATTTAGTCACTGTTGTCCTATGAATGGAAGCGCAGGGCCCTTCCATGGTAGCATACATATGTATGTATCTATAGAAGAATGGGAGCTCAGGGCTCAGAGGGCACTGCACCCCACAGACAAATAAGGATACAGTGACTCTATATCAAAAACTATAGATGGGTGGGAGAAGAGGGCCCAGAGGGCTCTGAGCTCCTACAGACAAATAAGGCTACAAATACACTATTTCAAAAAGTAAGGAAAGTCTTTGTAAAAAACTACATTAATGCATCAGTTAGGGATGATATCAAACTGTTTAAAGGTGAGAAATATGGCATGGGGTGGGGGACCAGACATCATTGCTGGCTAAGCAAGGGCTATATTCCTAATTTACTGTAGAAGGCCATCCATTCTCCCCATGATATCACATGTTGTCTGCCACACTCACATCAGCCTGTGGGGAAAATTCAATGTCACATTGTTCTCTATAATAGCAAATCTCCTTATGATCCACAGGAGTTACTGAAGGCAAAGTGACCTCAATCTTTCCCTCCCTGGGGATTGTGCATTCTGCCTTTATAGCATGCCCAGATCCATGAGACCCCCGAGATTGTGAGATGAGATCAAGATAATATTGCAGATCTCTCCCCACATGGCAGTGTAGACCACTATTAGCCAGTGCCACTGGCAGGGAGAGTCAGATGCTTTTTGAAAGATATTTTGAAATAACAATTGCATTTGCTAAAATATGTATTAGACAAATAACAGGAGAAAACTGAAGAACAGAAAGAGGTAAAGCTAAATGTAACTGTTGTAAATACAATAGTTGCATGACTTTCACTGTAGTACTTGGGACTTGGCAACTGGGAACAAACGATTTAGAAAGGAACAGTGAACTGGAGATACAGACAAGACTCAAGGAATTGGCCAGGGTTTGTCACTATATGGGATGCTCAATCTCTTTTTCTGAGATACTGCCAGCACCAAGGGCAAGCGCGAAAAATAAGCAAAAAACTTAGTGGGGTGAACCAGTAGCTCAGGGAGTGGTGCAAGTCAGAATGGTGTGCCTTGATGGGTGACTGGGGTGATACCTGGGAAGACAAGGGGCTATATGCCAGGGATAGGCTGCATCTCAACCTGGAGGGGAGGGAGATCCTTAAACTAAAACTTTTTGGATTCATTGGTGATAGGTGGGGTTTAAACTTGTAAAGGGAGGAGAGATAGAAAGACTGGAAGCTCCAGTGAGGAAGCTTGACGGTTCAGGACTAGATCATGCAAAGCGGGCTGCGGGTAGCACTAAAAGACCAGGGGAACTGGGGGGAGGGAAGAGACAGGGGATTCCGCTGAGCTGAGAAGATTGGAGAGGGTGGAGGGTGGAGGGTAAAGGACAGTCCTGATCAATGCCAGGAGCATGGGCAATAAAATGCCGGAGCTCCAGGCAATGCTAGTTGAGGATGCAGCGGCAATTACTGAGATATGGGCCACCCAGAGGCATGATTGGAACCTAAATTTTGAGGGATACACAATGTTTAGGAATGATAGGGGGGTGGCACTGATAGTCAAAAATTACATAGTAGTTGGTGGAATCAAGGAGGCAGAAGGAGATGGGGAAGCAATTTGGGTAACCCTACAAACAAGGAAGGGTAAAAGATTAAATATAGGGGTGGTGTACAGACCCCCCTGCAACGGAAGCGGAACTGGAGGATGATCTGGCTGAGAACATCGGGGTCACTGTGGCCTCAGAAAGGGCAGAGTGGTGCTCATGGGTGACCTGAGAATGCCAGCGGCAGACTGGGGCACTATGACATCCTCGGTGGCCAGGGAGCAGAGGTTGATGGATGTCTTACAGGATGCCTTCCTAGTCGAGCATGTGGGGGAGCCTACTAGGCAGGATCAGATCATGGACATTGTCCTAGCAGATAGTGACCAGATAAGGGGCCTGGAGGTGAGAAGCCCATTGGCAGGCAGTGGCCATGCCATGGTCTGGTTTCTTATGTTCCTAGGGGACAGGAAATTTGCACTAACACTGAAGTAATAGATTTCAGGGGGGCAGACTTTGAGGACATGGGAAGGATTCTTAAAGGGTGCTTGGATGAGATAAGGCCAAACATGGATGCTAGTAGCTTGTGGAAGACCATTAAGAAGGGGTGCAGGAGGCTTTGAGGGCCTGCACAAAGGTAAGGTGCAAGCAATGTAGGGCCAGTAAGCCATGTTGGTGGACCCGGGAGGTGCAGGATGCGGTGATGGAGAAAAAGACTGTCTATGCACACTTAATGCACTCAAGGGGGGCTAGGGAGAGAGGAAGAGTATGATTTCCTGGCTAAGAGGGTCACTAGGGTGGTAAGGGGGGCCAAGGCTGAAGAAGGAGCTTAACCTGTCCAGGGATATCTGCAGGGGAGAAAGGGGTTTTATAGATACATAGGGGAGAAAAGAAAAGTGAGGGCACAGATCAGCAGGATTAGAACAGGAGGAATGGGCACAGGAAGCTGGGGAACAAGCAGAGGTGCTAAATGTGTACTTTGCCTCTGTCTTTACTGAGGGAGGTGGTGATCTTTCCAACCAGATGGGAGGGTAGAGGAGCCCACTGAACCAGGAGGTCAGTTGGAGACGAAAGGACTGGTTGAGACTAGGGCAGGTGATGGGTCATATCTAGAAGGGGAGGAGAGGATGCACGAGGAGGGGGCATGGGAGGGTGAAATCACAGTGGATAGGGTGTGAGAGGCCCCCTGGTCACTAAAGACTGAAAAGGTGCTGGGGCCAGATGGGCTGCATCCAAAGGTGCTGAAGGAACTGGCAGATGTGCTGGCAGCTCCACTGGCCTCACTCTTCAACATTGTCCTGATGACAGGGTGGGTGCCTCAAGATTGGAAAGTGGCACATGTGGTGCCTATCCACAAGGGGAGTGGTCCAGAGAGGAGATGGGGAATTATAGGCCCATTAGCCTAACATCTGTGGTAGGTGAGGTTATGGAGGGCATTATCAAGGAGTGGCTGGGGGGGCAGGTGGAAAGGTTGGGGCACCTGGATGACAGGCAGTATGGTTTTGTTCTGGGAGGTTTAGCCAGACTAACCTGGTGGAGTTTTAGGACTGGTGATGGGTGCCCTGGACCAACATAGGCCAGTGGACATCTTCTATCTGGATCTCAGTAAGGCATTCAATTCGGTTCCCCACAATGGCCTACTAACAAAGCTGGGGTGGATAGGAGTGGGGGGTAGTTGCTCAGGTGGGTGGAAAACTGGCTTATGGGATGAATACAATGAGTGGTGGTTGGAGAGATAGTCTTCTCCCCCAGGAGGGTCATCAGTGGGGTCCCCCAGGGTTTGGTCCTGGGGCCACTCCTGTTCAATTCCTATATCTCAGACATAGGGTGAGGTGTTAGGAGTAAATTGAGTCTCTCTGCGGATGACTCAAAACTGGGAGCACTGGCAGATGGGCAGGAGGGGAGAGAGGCCCTGCAGGGGGATCTGGATACCCTGGGGGTGGGTAAGGAAGTGGCGGTTGAAGTTCAATGCAGGGAAATATAGGGTGCTGCATCTGAGGGTCAGAAACCCAGGACATGCATACACCCTGGGGGGACCACACTGCAAGTCTCATCAGGTGAGAAGGACTTAGAGATAGTGGTGGACAGCAAAATGAATAACACAGAGAATTGTCAAAGAGCTGAAGCAAAAGCAAACAGGACACTGGGCTGCATAACCAGGGGGACTACCTCCAGGAGGAGGAATGTGACTCTCCCTCTGTATAATGCCCTGGTTAGGCCTCATCTTGAGTACTGTGTGCAGTTCTGGAGACCCCGTCTTAAGAGGGACATAGCGCTGCTGTAGAGGGTCCAGAGGATGGTGACCAGGATGATTCAGGGCATGGAGGGTAGGACCTATGAGGAGAGACTGGATGAACTCAATCTGTATGCATTGGAGGAGAGGAGGGAGAGAGAGGACATGATAGAGACTTTCAGATATGTAAAGTGGATAAATAAGGGCGGAGCCAGGCAAGTGTTCTGGCTTAAGAAGGGGGGAAACTATCAGGGGGCATGAGTGGAAGCTGGAAGGGGGAAGTACAGGGGGAGCACAGGAGCTACTTCTTCACAGAGAGGATGGTAGAACCATGGAACGCATAGCCCAGGACTCTGGTAGAAGAGTTCACAGTGGAAGGATCCAAGAAGGGTTGGGACAGGTACAGGGAAAAGCTGAGGCCAGAGAGTGCCACCTCTAGGGCTGGGGAGAGTGGAAGAGTGATCTCCCAGTAGGGGGCTAGCTTCTGAGCAGACATGATAAACCATGGGGCCTATTCTGCTGGCTTTTACTATGATACTATGATACTTTAGTTGCCTTGCCATTAACATAAGGAGGCTGGTATCAACATGTGTTTTACAAAAAGCCACTGTTCAATAATGTTTGCCTTTTATTTACATGAGTGTGGCAGCTTGTGTGCTTGTAGCTGTTTAAGAATGCTGCCTTTCATAGAAAAGATTTTCTGATAAATTACAGGTAAATCAGACATTCTCGTAAATTACCAGCAAAAATGAAAGCAAATATACTGTAGTAGATATGCTATCATTAAGGAGGCAGTATAGCACAGTGATTTAGGGCTCTGAGCTGCAAACCTGGAGGCCTGGGTTTGAATCCCACAGCCCTGACTTGCATACTGCGTGACCATGAGCAAGCCATTTAACTTCCTTGTGCACCCAGGTTGTACCTGGAAACAAGCTTTGGCTTGGTGTGCCATTCATGGTTAAACAATTTCCCCTTTCCCTTTCCATCATTGTTTTAATAGGGCTAAGGTCAGAGTTTTCCTTCTGAGACTTTAGTGAAAAAAAATCTATTTGTAATGTTTCATGCAGGTTATAACAAGAATACTGATGAGCTGTGTTTTTCTTGTGTGTGTTTTCTTTTGGAGGGATCTCAGTTGCTACAGTTGAGCAGTAAATCTATTTAAAATTATAACAATAGTAGCACCTAACTGTAGTGTTTTTAATGGCCATGATACAATGATACAATGTATATAACAGAATGAACCTCAAAATATGTAAAAAGTAGATACGACTCAGATTGTTTTGAACTCTGCGTAGTATCATTGTAAGGTACAATACCCATTAATAAAATGTGAACTTGAATACAGTCTCTCAGAAAGTAGAGTTAATACCTATTAGAGGTGCAATGTGCCACCACCCAAGAAACACACACACACACACACTTCATTTTAATTTCTTTTGACTAAATTTAGTGACATCCACTGATCAGATTTTTTACTTATGGGGTTGGATATTCAGAGCGGATGCGCCATGCGCAACAGGGATGCGCCAGCACAAGTGCGGAAATGTGCCATGGTGCGATATTCAGTGGGAGCAGCAGCGCAGCACAACAAGCAATGCACCATAGTGCAACAGTAATGAATGCATGCACAACTGCAGGGGTCAGAACCAGGAATAACATGCACATTGTGATATTCATCTGCTTGCGACATGCACAGTAGCGGAGCAAGTAGAAGTTGCGTGACAGCGGAAATGAGCCAAAATAAAAGGGAGCAAGAGAGGGGAGAAAGAATGCACCACAGGGGAGCCATAGGTGGGAGCCCGGAGACAGAGTGGCAGGGAGGCAAGACAGGAAGCAAGGGGCAGGTGTGGCTAGGTGTTGGACACGGCCCACTGGAGGTGTGCCTGAGTGAGAGTAGGTGTGGGTGTGCACCTGCCAGTGTGTGCGAGAGGGCCTGAGAGTGCCACAGTGGACAGAGGGCAGTGGCAAGAGGCAGGACAGCCAGAGGAGAACAGCTGGAGGTGAACCCGGTGCAGGGGCAGCACCAGCAACACATAGATACATAGATATATAGACAATGTCTGCAGATAAGGGCGTATGGTCCATCCAGTCTGCCCATTTGAGCTTGTAAGTTCAGTTTATTGTAACCCCCCTGCAAATGGGGGTTCCCAAAAGACTTCCAGGAGCTTGCTTGAATGCTCCAAGCCTGAATGGTGTTTGGCATTTAAGCCATTTATCAGTGAGTGTTTTTAGAGCCTCTGGTACTGTCTCTTTAAGAGCTGTCTGCTTGCAGACATAATTAGTTTGTATGGGGGGACTGTGTGCTTCTCTGAGTACCACTCGAGCTGCTGCCAATTCACTTCATTTTTGCAGTCACTAGGAGTGCAAAGGGAACCTATCTGAAAGATGTAACTGTTTGCCAGAAATTATTTAGAGTAATAATGAAATTACAGTTTGTCTAACCTGCTTTTGCAGTCAGAACTGTGTCTGCTAGTTCCCATTCTAGTTTTGAACTGCTGAACTGGACCAATCAGTGTGGGGTAAGCTAGCTCTAAAATGTTGCTTGGACGAATCAGAACTTGGACTCATAATCTGAGCCAGCCACAAGAGGATTGTATGGGCAGTGACTCTGGGAGATGTAGTTTAGACTTCAGTGCCTTTTTGGACCAACAGCAGCAGTCTATTGTGAGTGACAGCCAATCCAGTCAAGAACTGGGAGGAACTCAAAGGAAGTGCCCGGTTTTGTCGGGTTGGAGTTTCAGTTGAGCTTTGGCAGTGAAGAAGGAAGGAGCCCTGTGCTTTTTCAGTGTGCAGTTTTAGTCAAAAAACATGTGTAAGGCCCAGAGTTCCGGTCTGCAGCTTGTGTAACAGCTTGTTAGGACTGAATCCGTCCTGTGAAAAGAATCAAAGGATCTCTGAAGAGTAGAAACCAGGCTCACCCTGTAGAAGACTGGAGGAATTGCTGAAAATTGCACTCGGTCTGTCAGGAACTGAATCTGCTGTGTGTTCTCTCGGGTATTGTGCAGTAATTACGATCGGGATACAGATGTAGCCTGCCTGGTATAGTGCTTTCTTTATATGGATGTGGAAGAGGTTTGTGTACCTCAAGTGAGCCCTGCTGACATTGAAGGACCCTATCTTATTTGGAGGTCGTGAGTACTTATTCAGGGTCGCTCCTGTTGAATTGCCACATTAAATCCAAATGGAATTTCTGTACTGCTGACTGTTTAATTCTCCTTTTTCTGTGTGAAAGGGCCCCTACCAGCTGCCACAGTTTGGACTAGCCACTAGGGCTTGGGTACCCAGGGACAGTAACTGATAGGGATAGGCCTGTGCACAGAGCCATAGGTAGATTATTAGAGTGATAAGCTAATTAACCTGATTTCCCCTGTCCTTGTTATATCCCCCCATAAATCAGAGCTGCTTGTTTCAGCAAAGTTATACTGCCTGAGGTATTTGTCTATGTTAAAGTACTGTACTGTGATTGTTGCACTGTATCTCATTTCACAGGAGGTCCCAGTGCCGGAACCAGACCTGGGGGTAAGTGTATACTGTGAAGGTAATTCTGATATATTGTGTGGGCCACTAGTGGGAAGAAAGGGGGGTTGCAGTGTACCAGAGGGCTGTGACCAAGTTAGTTTAACTATTGCAAACCCTGACCTCTGGGTGGAGGCATCCGCCATTGGATCCAGGCCCCTCAACCTGTTAGTGGCAAATCAGGCAGGGGTAGTAGCCCCTGGGATAGCGCCATCTAGGGGTTACATCTTGGAGGCTCACCGCTGGGATTGTGTGTCCTCTAGTGGCCATATTTACGAACCACTGTTAAGAAAAAATGGGTACCCCGACAGAAGTGGCTGTGCACCGGCTGGTGGAGTGGTGTACTGGGGAGGAGATCGACCCCCAAAATGCTATGCTTATCCTGGACATCCCCCTGGGTATCAATACGGACACTGTGCAGGAGTACTTTCCAAGGTGGAAGGTTTACAAAACCTTGTGGTGGTGGGTCGGCATGCTGATCTGCTCACCCACACTTTCCTGGCCCTAGTAGAGTTTAAGGATCCCATAGATAGCTCCAAAGTGCCACAGACCATTACCCCAGAGGGAGCCCTCACTGCTTGGAGAGTGATAACTAAGGACAGTAAAGACCCGGGGGGAAATGAGCCCTCACCACTATCTGAAACTTTTGAGGAGAAATTTGCTAAATGGTTGCTGGGGGAAGGGAAAACTTTGGAGGACTTGAAGAAACTATTCTTGCCACCTGGGGGTGTTCCTCCCCCAACACCTTCTCCCGCTCCAGTGCCCGTAATGGTGGCTGAACCAATGCAGACTCCAATTTCTGCACCTGCCATTAGTCACGACTCTTACCGAAGGTTGAGGATCTTCTCTGGCACCCTCCCCACCCCACAAGGGGAGGATGACTGGGAGACCTGGATAGACTATGTTGCCCCCCAAATGCTAGAATGGCAATGCTCGGAAGCTGAAAAGTGAAAGAGGGTTAGTGAGAGCCTCCGAGGTCCTGCCCTGGCTACCATCCGTGCTAAACGGGCCAGTAACCCTGAAGTGACTGCACAGGCCTATCTTGAGGCCCTGGAGAATGTGTATGGGAGCCCAGATTCTGATGAGGACCTATGGTGGAGAGTAAGAGATGCACAACAGCACCAAGGGGAGTTGTTGTCTGTGTATGTATCTCGCTGGAAAAATTTGCAAGAATGCCTCAGAAAAGGTAGTTTGCCAGCGATTGAACTGGACCAAACCAGGCTGGACAGGATCCTAAGTCTGCCCCTTCTCAGAACTGCTGTTGCTTCAGTTACGCCTGGCAGATCGACTGGAATCCCACCCTCCTCATGATGAGTTAATGAGAGAAATTCGAGGAGTTGAGAAAAAGACGACCTGAGGGACCTGCACCAATAGCTGCGGCTATGACCCGAGTGACTGAGGATGACCCATCAAGTGAAGTTCAGGGGCAGAGGTTGGCAGTCAATGAGTGCTCTGACAAGGAAAAGATATGCCACAATGGGGCTTAACTGTTGAGAGAGATCCGAATTCAAAACAGTCCTTTATGAAGGCCACGCCTGCAAGTACGGGCCCTGACCTATATCCGACTGCATTCGTATGGGGTGGGGGTACCCACCTATGTATCTCCTGCTGATAACAGCTCCAAACTCAATTCCTTGACCATGGAAGTGGAGAAACTGACGAGATGTCTCCAAATGCTTATCACCCGCAGACAGAGATGTCACCCAGGTTTCCAGTTAGTAATACCCCACCCTGGCTCCCAGTGTGGGCTCGGCCAGCTCAAACTCCAGAAAGTATGTTTTGCTATAATTGTGGGAAAGATGGGCACATGAAAAGGGAATGCCAGTCCCCAAAAGACACTGACAAAGTTGCATATAGGCTACAAGGAGAGCTTCGGAGAACAAATCAGTGGTTAAGAGGTGCACAAAATGATCCCAGTGAGGGCACCAAAAATGCTAACTCACGTCCTTTTGTGGCAAGATCAGTTGCCCAGGCCCCCACTATCGCCTCTCCAGACTGGTCCAGAATAGTGGGTCCCTCCATGGCGACCACTGTAAAGGTGAATGGAGTGTCTACAAGAGCTGTATTAGACAGTGGCTCCCAAGTGACAATTATGTTCCAAGATTGGTATCAGAAGCATTTGTCAGATGTACCTTCTACAACCATTAGAAGGACTGCATGTATGGGGGTTAAGGAGAAGGCCTACCCCTATTCCGGGTATATCCGAATTTGGCTGTCTTTCCCCACCTCCGTGGCTGGAGTGGCTTAACAAGTAGAGACCTTAGCCTTAGTGTGTCCCCCACTGGACTGTATGATGGTGTCCCTTTGTTGATTGGAACAAATGCTCATATGTTCGGAAGGCTGGCACAGTTGTGTTATGAAAACAGGGGTCAAAGACTAGTAGAGCTTTAAGAGTTCCGCTTTAATTAAGAAGGCCTATGAGGCACAGAGATGCTGAAAAAATAGAACCAGAGGATCCGGTCGGAATTGTATGGAAGAAGGATCCTGAGTCTCTGATCCTGGCGCCAAATGCCCAGTGTACCTTACAGGAGAGGTCCGATCAGAAAGGATGTTAAGAATAAAATATTAATGTTGGATGCACCAGGCGATGGAAAATTGCCAGAGGGACTGCTGGTCAAGCCTAGTATTTTGCCCGCTAGAGCCCATGCTTATGTCAGAAGGGTAATGGTCCAAGTTCATAATGTGTCTGAAAGAGACATTCGAGTAAATAGAGGTTGAATCCTGGCTAATGTGCATTGTGCAGACACTGCAGTGCTACCCAGCAGCAAGAGTTCAAGGAAGAATGACAGAGTAACGCCTGACTTGTTTGATTTCGGTGACCCCTGCTGCCAGCTGAATGTAAAGTGAGGATCAGTGAGAAGCTTGCCCAGAGAGACCAGGTGTTTTCTTTAAAGGAATGGGATGTAGGATGCATGCAAGGAGCTGAGCACAATATCCGCTGCATGACGAAGACCATTTCGTGAGAGGTCTCGACGCCTGGCACCTGCTGACATAGATGATGTGAGACGGCATCTGCAAGAGATGTTAGCTGCTGGTGTAATACAAGAATCCAGAAGCCCTTATGCTTCCCCATTGTGGTAGTGAGGAAAAAGAATGGAACAGTAAGGATGTGTGTGGATTATCGCACCTTAAACCGGGCGGACTATCCTGATCAGTACACAATGCCCCGATTCAGGATGCTTTGGACTGCCTAAACGGGAGCAAGTGGTTCTCTGTGCTGGATCTCCGCAGTGGGTACTATCAGATCCCGATGGCCCCAGAGGACCGTGAAAAGACAGCCTTTATCTGTCCGCTTGGCTTCTATTAATTCATGAGGATGCCTCAAGGGATTTCAGGTGCCCCAGCCACTTTTCAACGATTGATGGAGCGTGCAGTGGGGACATGAACTTACTAGAGTGCCTGGTATACCTAGATGATGTTATTGTGTTTGCAGCTCACTGGAGGAACATGAGAGCAGATTATTTAAGGTATTGGACCGACTGAGGACTTTGGCCTTAAACTGTCCATTGATAAGTGTCAATTCTTTCAAACATCAGTAAAGTATGTGGGACAATAGTATCCACCGAGGGAATAGAGACCACCCAAGTAAAGTTGAGGCCTTGACCACCTGGTCGCAGCCCAAAAATCTAAAAGAACTGCAAAGATTCCTGGGATTCTGTGGTTATTATCGATGTTCATCAAGGACTATTCAAGAGTGATCCGCCTTTACTTAACCTTACTCAAGGGTATCCCCCAACCCACAAAAGATACCAAAAGTCAGCGCCCTCAAGACTGAAAGAGTGTATTTTCATCCGAGTGAAGTATTTGGGTCGCTGACCCTGATTGTGAGACTGCTTTTCATGAGATCATTTATCAACTTACCCATGCTCCAGTGCTGGCCTATGCCGATCCAAGAAAACCTTATGTCCTGCACACTGATGCTAGCTTGCAAGGGTTGGGGCTGTGTTGTACCAAGAGCACGAGAATGGCCTGAGACCAGTGGCCTTGCCAGTAGAAGTCTGACCCCATCTGAAAAGAACTATCCTGTACATAAGTTAGAGTTTCTAGCTTTGAAGTGGGCTATTGTTGACCAATTCCATGAGTACTTGTATGGGGCTAAATACTAGTAAAACTGACAATAATCCTTTAACCTATGTGCAGACCTCAGCTAAGTTGGATGCCACTGGCCATAGGTGGCTTTCTGCATTATCTACATACGACTATGCTCGAATACTGAGCAGGTCTGAACCACATAGATGCTGATGTTTCTCCAGGAGGCCTGTTCCCAGAATGATTGGGTCCGATTGGCAGAACCTGACATTCGGGCACTATGCCGAAGTTTGACAGGGAGGAACAAATGTCCACGGACGAGTGGACTGCATGGTGGATTGCTTGGGACCCTCTGAGAATTGCATACCTGCCGCTTATTGCCACTTTTCTGCAATAGACATTGGTGCACTGCCTCAGCTGGACAATGACAGTATTCGCGGGCTCAATCTCGCCGATCCCATGATCAAAGCAGCTTTAGAAGCCTCTATGCAGGGAAAAGATGTGTCCAAATTACGCCCACTGATTTGAGAACTGCACTGTTATACAAAGAAGATCCTAAATTGAAACTGATCAATAAACTGTTATACAGAGAAACAGTAGACAGAGGGGACAAGTAGACAAACAACAACTAGTGCTGCCCACTGCCTTCGAGACTCAGTATTGAGGTCCTTGCACAACCACATGGGGCACCTTGGTATAGACAGAACACTTGACTTGGTGAGATCCAGATTCTATTGGCCTAAGATGGGGCTGATGTGGAGCAACACATTCAAACTTTGTAGTCGCTGCTACAGAGGAAAGCTTTTGCCTCAGAGGGCTGCCCCTTGTTAACATAACCACCAGTGCACCCATGGAGCTGGTCTGTATTGATTTTCTAAGTTTGGAGTCAGATCAAAGAAATATCAGTAATGTGCTGGTGGTCACTGACCATTTCACGAGATAGCCCAAGCTTTCCCACCAAAGACCAGAAAGCATCCACTGTAGCCAAAGTACTTGTAGAAAACTTTTTTGTTCACTATGGGGCTCCACAAAGAATCCATTCTGATCAAGGGAGAGACTTTGAGAGTCATCTGATCAAAGAGATGCTTTCTCTGTGGGAGTGCGAAGTCCAGAACCACTCTTACCACCCCAGGGGGACCCACAGCCTGAACGTTTCAACCGCACTTTGCTAGATATGCTAGGCACTGCACCCAAAGGACAAGCTCTAGATGGAGCCAACAAATTAGCACCTGGTACATGCTTATAACTGCACCAAAAGTGATGCCACTAGATTCTCCCTACCACCTGATGTTTGGAAGAGAAGCTCGACTACCAGTAGATGTGTGTTTGGGGTCTCTCCTGATGGGTTCAAGCTGACAACTATTTACAGTATGTGCAAAAGTTAAGGCCCAGCTAACTCATGCGTACTCAACTGGCTCAAACCATGGCTGCCAAAAGAAATCTGGCCAACAAAGAAAGGTATGATAAAAGGTGAAAGCACAGGAACTCCAGGAGGGAGATCGGTATTGCTAAGAAATCTGGGACTGTATGGCAAGCACAAGATTGCTGACAGATGGCACCATCTCCTCACATTGTAGTGGCAAACTAGATGATCTGCCAGTGTGCAAAGTAAGGCCTGAGAATAATTCAAAATATGTAAAAACAATGCATAGAAATCATTTACTGCCCATTGGACAAATCTTAATTGAGTCTGAGCCCCAGAAGATGCCCCTCTGACCAGTGACTAGAGCTGCTGCTAAGAAAAGATCAAGAAAGTCTGCACCTACAGAAGCAAAGTTAAAGTGTTCCCTCCACAAGTCCCAGTTGAGCATGACTGTCAGTCCATATCGGAAGAAAGTGAGAGTGACTTTGAATACTATCCTTCTTCTTAACTGAGTCAATTGTTTCGGGGCAATCCCCTAGTCAATACTGGAGACAAAGCTGGGCCTTCTGGACTGTCTAAGCCCCAGCTTCATCCCTGGAGCCAATGCTCCCAGAAAGTGAAGTGTAAAGCATCAGATCAGATGAAATGGAATCATTGTGCATGGTTGAACTGTTTGAGCTTCAGGAGGAAAATGATGGATTGGGTCAGACTGGTGATACACCAGAACAAGAAGAGTATTTGAGTGCCCTGACAGTCCACTGCCGTGTGTCTGAAAGCTCTCCTGCGAGAGCCAAATGTTGTGGACTCAGAAACTGTAACTCCTGGAGCTGAAAGTGCCCCAAGTTCTAGCCTCTCACCCCATGGAGACTCCCTGACAAGTGAGGACAATGCTGAAAATGAGGCTCAGAGTGCAGAGACTATAACAGTTCCCCCTAGAAAGACTGGTCGAGCTGTAAAGCCTGTGGTGCACCTCAGTTATGATTCCCTTGGGAGGCCTGTGGATTTGCTCTCAATGTTGTCCATAAAGGAGTGTATGTGTCCTCGAGCTCATTGCCCAAACTGAGCGTCAGTGCTAACTCCAAGTTACTTGTGTTGTCTCTCTATATGGTGCCTTGCCCATCCAGCCCCAGGTAACTGATAGGAAGGGCCCCTCTTCAGGTTTCATGTACAAGAGGGTAACTTGAGTTATGGTACAATGTGTATGTAATACTGTGTAAAGAGTGACGTACTGCAATGTTTCAGAAATGTGTTCTTGGTAAAATGATATATTGACTGATGATTACATGTGTGAGCCTAATGCAAATGTATATGGTTGCAGTTGAAACTTATGGGGGTACTTGCTTGACGCGGATGTCAAGCTTTCTGTGTCAGGAAGGGTGTAACCTCTGCAAATGGGGGGTTCTAAAAGACTTCCAGGAGCTTGTTTGAATGCTCCAAGCCTGAATGGTGTTTGGCATTTAAGCCATTTATCAGTGAGTGTTTTAGAGCCTCTGGTACTGTCTCTTTAAGAGCTGTCTGCTTGCAGACATAATTAGTTTGTATGGAGGGACTGTGTGCTTCTCTGAGTACCACTCGAGCTGCTGCCAATTCTCTTCTATTTTGCAGTCACTAGGAGTGCAAAGGAACCTCATCTGAAAGATGTAACTGTTTGCCAGAAATTATTTAGAGTAATAATGAAATTACAGTTTGTCTAACCTGCTTTCTTTGCAGTCAGAACTGTGTCTGCTAGTTCCCATTCTAGTTTTGAACTGCTGAACTGGACCAATCAGTGTGGGTAAGCTAGCTCTAAAATGGTGCCTTTGACTAATCAGAACTTGGACTCATAATCTGAGCCAGCCACAAGAGGATTGTATGGGCAGTGACTCTGGGAGATGTAGTTTAGACTTCAGTGCCTTTTGGACCAACAGCAGCAGTCTATTGTGAGTGACAGCCAATCCAGTCAAGAACTGGGAGTAACTCAAAGGAAGTGCCCGGTTTTGTCGTTGGAGTTTCGGTTGAGCTTTGGCAGTGAAGAAGGAAGGAGCCCTGTGCTTTTCAGTGCGTTTTAGTCAAAAACATGTGTAAGGCCCAGAGTTCCGGTCTGCAGCTTAGTGTAACAACTTGTTAGGACTGAATCCGTCCTGTGAAAAGAATCAAAGGATCTCTGAAGAGTAGAAACCAGGCTCACCCTGTAGAAGACTGGAGGAATTGCTGAAAATTGCACCGGTCTGTCAGGAACTGAATCTGCTGTGTGTTCTCCCCGGTATTGTGCAGTAATTGCGATCGATACAGATGTACTCGCCTGGTATAGTGCTTTTTATATGGATGTGTGAAGAGGTTTGTGTACCTCAAGTGAGCCCTGCTTGACATTGAAGGACCTTATCTTATTTGGAGGTCGTGAGTACTTATTCAGGGTCGCTCCTGTTGAATTGCCACATTAAATCCAAATGGAATTTCTGTACTGCTGACTGTTTAATTCTCCTTTCTCTGTGTGAAAGGGCCCCTACCAGCTGCCACAGTTTGACTAGCTACTGGGCTTGGGTACCCAGGGACAGTAACTGATAGGGATAGCTCCGTGCAATGGTTTAGGGTAGATTATTAGAGTGATAAGCTAATTAACCTGATTTCCCTGTCCTTGTTATATCCCCAATAAATCAGAGCTGCTTGTTTCAGCAAAGTTATACTGCCTGAGGTATTTGTCTATGTTAAAGTACTGTACTGTGACTGTTGCACTGTATCTCATTTCACAGGAGGTCCCAGTGCCGGAACCAGACCTGGGGGTAAGTGTACTGTGAAGGTGAATTCTGATATATTGTGTGGGCCACTGGTGGGGAGAGAAGGGGGGTTGCAGTGTACCCAGAGTGGCTGTGATCTTTTCGTTAGTTTTAACTCTTGCAAACCCTGACCTCTGGGTGGAGGCATCCGCCATTGGATCCAGGCCCTCAACCTGTTAGTGGCAAATCAGGCAGGGGTAGTAGCCCTGGGATAGCGCCATCTAGGGTTATATCTTGAGGCTCACCGCTGGGATTGTGTGTCCTCTAGTGGCCATATTTACGAACCACTGTTATTAAGAAAAATGGGCACCGCGGCAGAAGTGTGTGCACCGGCTGGTGGAGTGGTGTACTGGGAGAGATCAATTTCAAAATGCTGTGCTTATCCTGGACATCCCCTGCATCAACACGGACACTGTGCAGGAGTATTTCCCAAGGTGAAAGGTTTAAAACCTTGTGGTGGTGGTCGGCATGCTGATCTGCTCACCCACACTTTCCTGGCCCTAGTAGAGTTTAAGGATCCCATAGATAGCTCCAAAGTGCGTACAGACCATTACCCCAGAGGGAGCCCTCACTGCTTGGAGAGTGATAACTAAGGACAGTAAAACCCGGGGGGAATGAGCCTCACCACTATCTGAAACTTTTGAGGAGAATTTGCTAAATGGTTAAGTGGGGGAAGGGAAAACTGTGGAGGACTTGAAGAAACTATTTTTGCCACCTGGGGCAAATTCCCTCCTCCCAACACCTTCTCCCGCCTCCAGTGCCCGTAATGGTGCTGAACCAATGTAGACTCCACCCTGCACCTGCGCATTAGTCACGACTCTTACCAAGGTTGAGGATCTTCTGGCACTCCTCCCCACCCCAAGGGAGTGGGGATGACTGGGAGACCTGGATGAACTATGTTGCCCCCAAGTGCTAGAATATGGCAATGCTCTAGGAGCTGAAAAGCGAAGAGGGTTAGTGAGCCTCGAGGTCCTGCCCTGACTGCCATTCGTGCTAAACATTCAGTAGCCCTAGTGACTGCACAGGCTCTATCTTGAGGCCCTGGGAGTATGTATGGGAGCCCCAGATTCTGATGAGGACCTATGGTGGAGAGTAAGATGCTACAACAGTACCAAGGGAGTTGTTGTCTGTGTATGTATCTCGCTGGAAAAATTGTTGCAAGAATGCCTCCAGAAAAGGTAGTTTGCCGAGCGATTGAACTGACCAAATCAGGCTGGACAGGATCCTTAAGTCTGCCCCTTCTCAGAACTGCTGTTGCTTCAGTTACGCCTGGCAGATCGACTGGAATCCCCACCCTCCTGGTGATGAGTTAATGAGAGAAATTCGAGGAGTTGAGAAAAAGACGACCTGGAGGGACCTGTACCAATAGCTGCTAGCTATGACCCGAAAGTGACTGAGGATGACCCATCAATGAAGTTCAGGGGCAGAGGTTGGCAGTCAATGAGTGCTCTGACAAGGAAAAGATAGTCTCAATGGGGCGAACTGTTGAGAGAGATCCGGAATTCAAAACAGTCCCTTTATGAAGGCCACGCCTGCAAGTACGGGCCCTGACCTATATCCGACTGCATCTGCTATGGGGTGGGGTACCCACCTATGTATCTCCTGCTGATAACGCTCAAACTCCATTCCTTGATCATGGAGAGTGGAGAAACTGACGAGATGTCTCCAAATGCTTATCATCATCACGTAGACAGAGATGTCACCCAGGTTTCCAGTTAGTAATACCCCCACCCTGGCTCCTGGTGTGGCGCCTCGGCCAGCTCAAACTCCAGAAAGTATGTTTTGCTATAATTGTGGGAAAGATGGGCATATGAAAAGGGAATGCCAGTCCCCAAAAGACACTGACAAAGTTGCATATAGGCTACAAGGAGAGCTTGGAGAACAAATCAGGTGTTAAGAGGTACAAAATGATCCCAGTGAGGGCACCAAAATGCTAACTCACGTCCTTTTGTGGCAAGATCAGCTGCCCAGGCCCCTACTATCGCCTCTCCAGACTGGTCCAGAATAGTGGGTCCCTCCATGGCGACCACTGTAAAGGTGAATGGAGTGTCTACAAGAGCTGTATTAGACAGTGGCTCTCAAGTGACAATTATGTTCCAAGATTGGTATCAGAAGCATTTGTCAGATGTACCTTACAACCATTAGAAGGACTGCATGTATGGGGGTTAGGCGGAGAAGGCTCACCCTATTCGGTATATATCGAATTTGGCTGTCTTTCCCACCTCCTGTGGCTGGAGTGGTCGAACATGTAGAGACCTTAGCCTTAGTGTGTCCCCCACTGGACTGTATGATGGTGTCCCTTTGTTGATTGGAACAAATGCTCATATGTTGGAAGGCTGGTACAGTTGTGTTATGAAAAACAGGGGTCAAAGTCTAGTAGAGCTTTAAGAGTTCCGCTTTAATTAAGAAGGCCTATGAGGCACAGAGATGCTGAAAAATAGAACCAGAGGATCCGTCCGAATTGTGTGGAAGAAGGATCCTGAGTCTCTGATCCTGGCGCCAAATGCCCAGTGTACCTTACAGGGAGAGGTCCGTATCAGAAAGGATGTTAAGAATAAAATATTAATGTTGGATGCACCAGGCGATGAAAATTGCTAGAGGACTGCTGTCAAGCCTAGTATTTTGCCACGCTAGAGCCCATGCTTATGTCAGAGGGTAATGGTCCAAGTTCATAATGTGTCTGAAAGAGACATTCGAGTAAATAGAGGTTGCATCCTGGCTAATGTGCATTGTGCAGACACGCAGTGCTACCGCAGCAAGAGTTCAAGGAAGAATGACAGAGTAACGTCTGACTTGTTTGATTTCGTTGACTCTGCTGCCAGCTGAATGGAAAGTGAGGATCAGTGAGAAGCTTGCCCAGAGAGACTAGGTGTTTTCTTTAAAGGAATGGGATGTAGGATGCATGCAAGGAGCTGAGCACAATATCGGTTGCATAATGAAAGACCATTTCGTGAGAGGTCTGTTGCTTCCTGGCACCTGCTGAGCATAGATGATGAGGCAGCATCTGCAAGAGATGTTATGCTAATTGTAATACAAGAATCCAGAAGCTCTTATGCTTCCCCATTGTGGTAGTGAGGAAAAGAATGGAATAGTAAGGATGTGTGGATTATCGCACCTTAAACTGGCGGACTATCCTGATCAGTACACAATACCCCGCATTCAGGATGCTTTGGACTTACACTAAGGGGTAAGAGTGGTTCTCTGTCTTGGATCTCCATGATGGGTACTATCAGATCCGATATTTAGAGGACGTGAAAAGACAGCCTTTATCTGTCCGGCTTGCTTCCTATTAATTCATGGGGGATGCCTCAAGAGTTTCAGGTGCCCCAACCCTTTTCAGCGATTGATGGAGTGCAGTGGGGACATGAACTTACTAGAGTGCCTGGTATACTCTAGATGATGTTATTGTGTTTTGGCAGCTCACTGGAGGAACATGAGAGGATTTGAAGGTATTGGACCTGACTGGAGGACTTTGTCTTTAAACTGTCCATTGATAAGTGTCAATTCTTTCAAACATCAGTAAAGTATGGGACACATAGTATCCACCGAGGGAATAGAGACCGACCTAAGTAAAGTTGAGGCTTTGACCACCTGGCCGAGCCCAAAAATCTAAAAGAACTGCAAAGATTCCTGGGATTCTGTGGTTATTATCGGCGCTTCATCAAGGACTATTCAAGAGTGATCCGCCTTTATTAACCTTCTCAAGGGTATCCCCAACCCGCAAAAAGATACCAAAGTCAGCGTCCCTCAAGACTGAAGAGTGTATTATTTTCATCCGGTGAAGTATTTGGGCCCGCTGGACTCCTGATTAAGTTTCTTTTCATGAGGATCGTTTATCAACTTACCCATGCTCCAGTGCTGGCCTATTCGATCCAAGAAATCCTTATGTCCTGCACACTGATGCTAGCTTGCAAGGGTTGGGGGCTGGAATAACAAGAGCACGAGAATGGCCTGAGACCAGTGGCCTTTTGCCAGTAGAAGTCTGACCCCATCTGAAAAGAACTATCCTGTACATAAGTTAGAGTTTCTAGCTTTGAGAGGCTGTTGACCCAATTCCATGAGTACTTGTATGGGGCTAAAATACTAGTAAAACTGACAATAATCCTTTAACCTATGTGCAGACCTCAGCTGAATTTGAGTTACTGGCTATAGGTGGCTACAAGCGTATCTACATCTGACTGTGCTCTGAATGCTGAGCAGGTCTGAACCACATAGATGCTGATGCCCTTCTCCAGGAGGCCTGTTGTTCCCCAGAATGATTAGTCCGATTGGCAGAACCTGACATTCGCACTCTGCCGAAGTTTGACAGGAAGGAACAAATGTCCACTACCCAGTGGACTGTATGGTGGATTGCTTGGGACCCTCAAGGTGCATACCTGCGCTTGTACCGCACTGCAATAGACATTGGTGCACTGCCTCAGCTGGACAGTATTGGCCGGGCTCAATCCCACGATCCCATGACTAAAGCAGCTTTAGAAGCCTCCTATGGGAAAGATGTGTCCAAATTCCGCTCACTGGTTTGAGAACTGCACTGTTATACAAAGATCCTACAATTGAAACTGATCAATAAACTGTTATACAGAGAAACAGTAGACAGAGGGGGACAAGTAGACAAACAACAACTAGTGCTGCCCCAGTACTGCTCGAGACTCAGTATTGAGGTCCTTGCACAACCACATGGGGCACCTTGGCATAGACAGAACACTTGACTTGGTGAGATCCAGATTCTATTGGCCTAAGATGGGGCTGATATGGGCAACACATTCAAACTTGTAATTAAGCAACACAGAGGAAGCTTTTGTTGCCCCCTTATTAACATAACCACCCAGAGTGCACCCATGGAGCTGGGTCTGTATTGATTTTCTAAGTTTGGAGTCAGATCAAGAACATCAGTAATGCTGGTGGTCACTGACCATTTCACGAGATATGCCCGATTTTTCACCAAAGACCAGAAAGCATCCACTGTAGCCAAAGTACTGTAGAAAACTTTTTGTTCACTATGGGCTCCACAAAGAATCCATTCTGATCAAGGGAGACTTGAGAGTCATCTGATCAAAGAGATGCTTTCTGTGGGAGTCGAAAGTCCAGAACCACTCCTTACTACCCCAGGGGACCCACAGCCTGAACGTTTTCAACGCACTTTGCTAGATATGCTAGGCACTCCTGCACCAAAGGACAAGCCTAGATGGAGCTAACAAATTAGCACCTGGTACATGCTTATAACTGCACCAAAGTGATGCCTCACCACCTGATGTTTGGAAGAGAAGCTCGACTACCATAGATGTGTGTTTTGGGGTCTCTCCTGATGGGTTCAAGCTGACACTATTTACAGTATTCAAAGTTAAAGGCCCAGCTAACTCATGTAGCAACTGGCTCAATCATGTCTGCTAAAAGAAATCTGGCCAACAAGAAGGTATGATAAAAGGTGAGTATTGGAACTCCAGGAGGAGATCGGCAATTACCATTTTCCTCCCTCTGTTTTCTTTTTTCAATTACCATTTCACTCTCTCTGTATTCCTTTCACTATCATTTCACTCCCTCTGTATGCTTTTTCAATTCCATTTTCAGTCCCTCTGTATACCTTTCAATTTTCATTTCACTCCCTCTGTATGCTTTTCAATTTTCATTTCACACTCCCTGTATACCGTTCAGTACCATTTTCACTCTCTCTGTATACTTTTTCAGTATCATTTTCACTCCCTCTGTATTCTTTTTCAGTACCATTTTCACTCCCTCTGTGTTCCTTTTCAGTACTATTTTCACTCTCACTGTATGACCTTTCAATTGTCATTTTCACTCCCTCTATATACCTTTCAATTGAGGATTTTTCAGATCCCTCTGTGTTCTTTTTCAATTTTCATTTCACTCTTTCTGTATTCCTTTCAATTTCATTTCACTCCCTCTGTATGCTTTTCAATTTTCATTTTCACTCCCTCTGTATACTTTTCAATTTCCATTTACTCCCTCTGTATACCTTTCAGTACCATTTTCACTCCCTCTGTATACTTTTTCAGTACCATTTTCACTCCCTCTGTATACCTTTCAGTACCATTTTCACTCCCTCTGTCTACTATTTCTGTACCATTTTCACTCCCTCTGTATACCTTTCAGTACCATATTCACTCCCTCTGTATACTTTTTCAGTACCATTTTCACGCTCCCTGTATACCTTTCAGAACCATTTTCACTCTCTCTGTATACTTTTTAAGTACCATTTCACTCCCTCTGTGTTCTTTTTCAGTACTATTTTCACTCTCTCTGTATGCCTTTCAGAACCATTTTCACTCTCTCTGTATACCTTTCAGTACCATTTTTCACTCCCTCTGTGTTCTTTTTCAGTACCATTTTCACTCTCTCTGTATTCCTTTCAGTACCATTTTCACTCCCTCTGTATACTTTTTCAGTACCATTTTCACTCCCTCTGTATACCTTTCAGTACCATTTTCACTCCCTCTGTGTTTCTTTTTCAATTTCCATTTCACTCTCTTGTATTCCTTCAATTACCATTTCACTCCCTCTGTATGCTTTTCAATTACCATTTTCACTCCCTCTGTATACCTTTCAATTCCATTTTCACTCTCTCTCTGTATACCTTTCAATTTTCATTTCACTCTCTATATTCCTTTCAATTTTCATTTCACTCCCTCTGTTTTCTTTTTCAATTACCATTTCACTCCCTCTGTATACATTTCAATTACCAGTTTCACTCTCTCTTTATCGTTTCAATTACCATTTTTACTCCCTCTGTGTTCTTTTTCAGTACCATTTTCACTCCCTCTGTATACCTTTCAGTACCATTTTCACTCCCTCTGTGTTCCTTTCAATTACCATTTCACTCCCTCTGTATACTTTTTCAGTACCATTTTCACTTTCTCTGTGTTCTTTTTTCAGTTCTATTTTCCTCTCTCTGTATGCCTTTCATTACCATTTTCTCTCTCTGTATGCCTTTCAATTTTCCATATTTCACTCCCTCTGTGTTCTTTTTCAGTACCATTTTCACTCTCTCATTATTCCTTTCAGTACCATTTTCACTCCCTCTGTATACTTTTTCAGTACCATTCTCACTCCCTCTGTATACCTTTCAGTACCATTTTCACTCCCTCTGTATACTTTTTCAGTACCATTTTCACGCTCCCTGTATACCTTTCAGTACCATTTTCACGCTCCCTGTATACCTTTCAGAACCATTTTCACTCTCTCTGTATACTTTTTAAGTACCATTTCACTCCCTCTGTGTTCTTTTTCAGTACTATTTTCACTCTCTCTGTATGCCTTTCAGAACCATTTTCACTCTCTCTGTATACCTTTCAGTACCATTTTTCCCTCCCTCTGTGTTCTTTTTCAGTACCATTTTCACTCTCTCTGTATTCCCTTCAGTACCATTTTCACTCCCTCTGTATACTTTTTCAGTACCATTTTCACTCCCTCTGTATACCTTTCAGTACCATTTTCACTCCCTCTGTGTTCTTTTCAATTACCATTTTCACTCTCTGTATTCCTTCAGTGCATTTTCACTCCCTCTGTATGCTTTTCAATTACCATTTCACTCCCTCTGTGTTTCTTTTCAATTTTCATTTTCACTCTCTCTGTATACCTTTCAATTTTCATTTCACTCTCTCTATATTCCTTTCAGTACCATTTCACTCCCTCTGTTTTCTTTTTCAGTACCATTTTCACTCCCTCTGTATACATTTCAGTACCAGTTTCACTCTCTCTTTATACGTTTCAGTACCATTTTTTACTCCCTCTGTGTTCTTTTTCAGTACCATTTTCACTCCCTCTGTATACCTTTCAGTACCATTTTCACTCCCTCTGTGTTCCTTTCAGTACCATTTTCACTCCCTCTGTATACTTTTTCAGTACCATTTTCACTTTCTCTGTGTTCTTTTTCAGTTCTATTTTCACTCTCTCTGTATACCTTTCATTACCATTTTTCACTCTCTCTGTATACCTTTCAGTACCATATTTCACTCCCTCTGTGTTCTTTTTCAGTACCATTTTCACTCTCTCATTATTCCTTTCAGTACCATTTTCACTCCCTCTGTATACTTTTTCAGTACCATTCTCACTCCCTCTGTATACCTTTCAGTACCATTTTCACTCCCTCTGTATACTTTTTCAGTACCATTTTCACGCTCCCTGTATACCTTTCAGTACCATTTTCACACTCTCTGTATACTTTTCCAATTTTCATTTTCACGCTCCCTGTATACCTTTCAATTTCCATTTCCACTCCCTCTGTATAGCTTTTCAATTGCCATTTCCTCCCTCTGTATACCTTTCAATTGCCATTTTCACTCCCTCTGTATGCTTTTTCAGTTACCATTTTCAAGCTCCTGTATACCTTTCAATTTCATTTTCACTCTCTCTCTATGCTTTTCATTTCCATTTCACTCCTGTGTGTTCTTTTTCAATTACCATTTTCACTCTCTCTGTATGCTTTTCAATTTCATTTTCACTCCCTCTGTATGCTTTTTCAATTACCATTTCACTCCCTGTGTGTTCTTTTTCAATGCTATTTTTCACTCTCAGTGTATGGCTTTCAGTGCCATTTTCACTCCCTCTATTTACCTTTCAATTTTCATTTTCACTCCCTCTGTTTTTTTTTTCAATTCTCATTTCACTCTCTGTATTCCTTTCACTATCATTTCACTCCCTCTGTATGCTTTTTCAATTTTCCATTTTCAGTCCCTCTGTATACCTTTCAATTTTCATTTTCACTCCCTCTGTATGCTTTTCAATTTCATTTCACACTCCTGTATACCGTTCAATTACCATTTCATCTCTCTGTATGCTTTTTCAAGTATCATTTTCACTCCCTCTGTGTTCTTTTTCATTTCCATTTTCACTCCCTCTGTGTTCCTTTTCAATTACTATTTTCCTCTCACTGTATACCTTTCAATTATCATTTTCACTCCCTCTATATACCTTTCATAGGATTTTTAGATCCCTCTGTGTTCTTTTCAATTTCATTTCACTCTTTCTGTATTCCTTTCAATTTCCATTTCACTCCCTCTGTATGCTTTTCAATACCATTTCACTCCCTCTGTATGCTTTTCAATTCCATTTTCACTCCCTCTGTATACCTTTCAATTACCATTTCACTCCCTCTGTATGCTTTTTCAATTTTCATTTTCACTCCCTCTGTATACCTTTCAGTACCATTTTCACTCCCTCTGTATACTTTTTCAGTACCATTTTCACTCCCTCTGTATACCTTTCAGTACCATTTTCACTCCCTCTGTATACTTTTTCAGTACCATTTTCACGCTCCCTGTATACCTTTCAGTACCATTTTCACTCTCTCTGTATACTTTTTCAGTACCATTTTCACTCCCTCTGTGTTCTTTTTCATTACTATTTCCTCTCTCTGTATGCCTTTCAGAACCATTTTCACTCTCTCTGTATACCTTTCAGTACCATTTTTCACTCCCTCTGTGTTCTTTTTCAGTACCATTTTCACTCTCTCTGTATTCCTTTCAGTACCATTTTCACTCCCTCTGTATACTTTTTCAGTACCATTTTCACTCCCTCTGTATACCTTTCAGTACCATTTTCACTCCCTCTGTGTTCTTTTTCAGTACCATTTTCACTCTCTCTGTATTCCTTCAATTACCATTTCCTCCCTCTGTATGCTTTTCAATTTCCATTTCACTCCCTCTGTATACCTTTCAGTACCATTTTCACTCCCTCTGTATACTTTTTCAGTACCATTTTCACGCTCCCTGTATACCTTTCAGGACCATTTTCACTCTCTCTGTATACTTTTTCAGTACCATTTTCACTCCCTCTGTGTTCTTTTTCAGTACCATTTTCACTCTCTCTGTATACTTTTTCAGTACCATTTTCACTCCCTCTGTATACTTTTTCAGAACCATTTTCACTCCCTCTGTGTTCTTTTTCAGTACTATTTTCACTCTCACTGTATACCTTTCAGTACCATTTTCCTCCCTCTATATACCTTTCAGTACCATTTTCACTCCCTCTGTGTTCTTTTTCAGTACCATTTTCACTCTCTCTGCATTCCTTTCAGTACCATTTTCACTCCCTCTGTATACTTTTTCAGTACCATTTCCTCCCTCTGTATGCTTTTTCAATTCCATTTTCATCTTCCTGTATGGCTTTCAATGCCATTTTCACTCTCTCTGTATGCTTTTCAATTACCATTTTCACTCCCTCTGTGTTCTTTTTCAGTACCATTTTCACTCTCTCTGTATACCTTTTCAGTACCATTTTCACTCTCTCTATATTCCTTTCAATTACCATTTTCACTCCCTCTGTGTTCTTTTTCAGTACCATTTTCACTCTCTCTGTATTCCTTTCAGTACCATTTTCACTCCCTCAGTATACTTTTTCAGTACCATTTTCCTCCTCTGTATACCTTTCAATTTCCATTTCACTCCCTCTGTATGCTTTTTCAAGTACACATTTTCACGCTCCTGTATGCCTTTCAATTTCCATTTTCACTCTCTCTGTATGCTTTTGCAATTCCATTTCACTCTCTCTGTGTTTCTTTTTCAATTACCATTTTCACTCTCTCTGTAAGCTTTTTCAGCTTTCCATTTCACTCCCTCTGTATGCTTTTTCAATTTCATTTCATCTCTCTGTATTCCTTTCACTCGTTTTTTACTCCCTCTGTATACTTTTCAGTACCATTTCACTCCTCTGTATGCCTTTCAATTACATTTTCACTCCCTCTGTATACTTTTCCAGTACCATTTTCACTCCCTCTGTGTTCTTTTTCAGTACCATTTTCACTCTCTCTGTATTCCTTTCACTACCATTTTCACTCCCTCTGTATACTTTTTAGTACCATTTTCACTCCCTCTGTATACCTTTCAGTACCATTTTCACTCCCTCTGTATACTTTTTCAGTACCATTTTCACGCTCCCTGTATACCTTTCAGTACCATTTTCACTCTCTCTGTATACTTTTTCAGTACCATTTTCACTCCCTCTGTGTTCTTTTTCAGTACCATTTTCACTCTCTCTGTATACTTTTTCAGTACCATTTTCACTCCCTCTGTGTTCTTTTTCAATTACTATTTTCCTCTCACTGTATGCCTTTCAATTACCATTTTCACTCCCTCTATATACCTTTCAATTTTCATTTTCACTCCCTCTGTTTTCTTTTTCAATTTTCATTTCACTCTCTCTGCATTCCTTTCAATTACCATTTCCTCCCTCTGTATACTTTTTCAGTACCATTTTCACTCCCTCTGTATACCTTTCAGTACTATTTTCACTCCCTCTGTATACTTTTTCAGTACCATTTTCACTCCCTCTGTATACCTTTCAGTACCATTTTCACTCCCTCTGTATACTATTTCTGTACCATTTTCACTCCCTCTGTATACCTTTCAGTACCATATTCACTCCCTCTGTATACTTTTTCAGTACCATTTTCACGCTCCCTGTATACCTTTCAGAACCATTTTCACTCTCTCTGTATACTTTTTAAGTACCATTTCACTCCCTCTGTGTTCTTTTTCAGTACCATTTTCACTCTCTCTGTGTACTTTTTCAGTACCATTTTCACTCCCTCTGTGTTCTTTTTCAGTACTATTTTCACTCTCTCTGTATGCCTTTCAGAACCATTTTCACTCTCTCTGTATACCTTTCAGTACCATTTTTCACTCCCTCTGTGTTCTTTTTCAGTACCATTTCACTCTCTCTGTGTGCTTTTTCAATGTACCATTTCACTCCCTCGTTGTTTTTTCAAGTACCATTTTCACTCTCTCTGCATTCCTTTCAGAACATTTTCACTCCCTCTGTATACTTTTTCAGTACCATTTTCACTCCCTCTGTATACTTTTTCAGTACCATTTTCATGCTTCCTGTATAGCTTTCAGTACCATTTTCACTCTCTCTGTATACTTTTTCAGTACCATTTTCACTCCCTCTGTGTTCTTTTTCAGTACCATTTTCACTCTCTCTCTGTATACCTTTCAGTACCATTTTCACTCTCTCTATATTCCTTTCAGTACCATTTTCACTCCCTCTGTGTTCTTTTTCAGTACCATTTTCACTCCCTCTGTATACATTTCAGTACCATTTTTACTCCCTCTGTATGCTTTTTCAATTTTCATTTCACTCCTCCTGTATGCCTTTCAATTCCATTTCACTCTCTCTGTATGCTTTTCAATTACCATTTTCACGCTCCTGTATGCCTTTCAGTACCATTTCACTCTCTCTGTATGCTTTTTCAATTTTCATTTCACTCCCTCTGTATGCTTTTTAATTACCATTTCACTCCCTCTGTATGCTTTTTTAGGTACCATTTCACTCCCTCTGTGTTCTTTTCAATTACTATTTTCACTCTCTGTATGCCTTTCAATTTCCATTTTCACTCCCTCTATATACCTTTCAATTACCATTTCACTCCCTCTAGTTTCTTTTCAATTACCATTTTCACTCTCTGCATTCCTTTCAGACCATTTTCACTCCCTCTGTATGCTTTTCAATTACCATTTCACTCCCTCTGTATGCTTTTTCAATTACCATTTCATGCTTCCTGTATGGCTTTCAATTACCATTTCCTCTCTCTGTATGCTTTTCAGTACCATTTCCTCCCTCTGTGTTCTTTTTCAATTACCATTTCACTCTCTCTCTGTATACCTTTCAATTTTCATTTCACTCTCTCTATATTCCTTTCAATTACCATTTCACTCCCTCTGTTTTCTTTTTCATTTTCATTTCACTCCCTCTGTATACATTTCAGTACCAGTTTCACTCTCTCTTTATACGTTTCAGTACCATTTTTTACTCCCTCTGTGTTCTTTTTCAGTACCATTTTCACTCCCTCTGTATACCTTTCAGTACCATTTTCACTCCCTCTGTGTTCCTTTCAGTACCATTTTCACTCCCTCTGTATACTTTTTCAGTACCATTTTCACTTCCTCTGTGTTCTTTTTCAGTACTATTTTCACTCTCTCTGTATACCTTTCATTACCATTTTTCACTCTCTCTGTATACCTTTCAGTACCATTTTTCACTCCCTCTGTGTTCTTTTTCAGTACCATTTTCACACTCTCATTATTCCTTTCAGTACCATTTTCACTCCCTCTGTATACTTTTTCAGTACCATTTCTCACTCCTCTTTATGCCTTTCAATTTCCATTTTCACTCCCTCTGTATACTTTTCAATTACCATTTCAGCTCCCTGTATACCTTTCAATTACCATTTCCACACTCTCTGTATGCTTTTCCAGTACCATTTTCACGCTCCTGTATACCTTTCAATTGCCATTTCACTCCTCTGTATGCTTTTTCAATTACCATTTCACTCCCTCTGTATACCTTTCAATTACCATTTCACTCCCTCTGTATGCTTTTTCAATTCCATTTCACGCTCCCTGTATGCACCTTTCAGTCCATTTCACTCTCTCTCTATGCTTTTCAATTACCATTTCACTCCCTGTGTGTTCTTTTTCAATTTTCCATTTTCACTCTCTGTATGCTTTTCAATTTCCATTTTCACTCCCTCTGTATGCTTTTTCAATTACCATTTTCACTCCCTCTGTGTTCTTTTCAATTACTATTTTCACTCTAGGTGTATGGCTTTCAATTGCCATTTTCACTCCCTCTATTTACCTTTCAATTCCATTTTCACTCCCTCTGTTTTCTTTTCATTTTCCATTTCACTCTCTGTATTCCTTTCACTATCATTTCACTCCCTCTGTATGCTTTTCAATTTCCATTTTCAGTCCCTCTGTATACCTTTCAATTTACATTTCCTCCCTCTGTATGCTTTTCAATTACCATTTCACACTCCCTGTATACCGTTCAATTTCCATTTCCTCTCTCTGTATACTTTTTCAGTATCATTTTCACTCCCTCTGTATTCTTTTTCAGTACCATTTTCACTCCCTCTGTGTTCCTTTTCAGTACTATTTTCACTCTCACTGTATACCTTTCAGTATCATTTTTCACTCCCTCTATATACCTTTCAGTAGGATTTTTCGATCCCTCTGTGTTCTTTTTCAGTACCATTTTCACTCTTTCTGTATTCCTTTCAGTACCATTTTCACTCCCTCTGTATACTTTTTCAATTACCATTTCACTCCCTCTGTATGCTTTTTCAATTTCATTTCCACTCCTCTGTATGCCTTTCAATTTTCCATTTCACTCCCTCTGTATACTTTTTCAGTACCATTTTCACTCCCTCTGTATACCTTTCAGTACCATTTTCACTCCCTCTGTCTACTATTTCTGTACCATTTTCACTCCCTCTGTATACCTTTCAGTACCATATTCACTCCCTCTGTATACTTTTTCAGTACCATTTTCACGCTCCCTGTATACCTTTCAGAACCATTTTCACTCTCTCTGTATACTTTTTAAGTACCATTTCACTCCCTCTGTGTTCTTTTTCAGTACTATTTTCACTCTCTCTGTATGCCTTTCAGAACCATTTTCACTCTCTCTGTATACCTTTCAGTACCCATTTTCACTCCCTCTGTGTTCTTTTTCAGTACCATTTTCCCTCTCTCTGTATTCCTTCAGTACCATTTTCACTCCCTCTGTATACTTTTTCAGTACCATTTTCACTCCCTCTGTATACCTTTCAGTACCATTTTCACTCCCTCTGTGTTCTTTTTCAGTACCATTTTCACTCTCTGTATTCCCTTCAGTACCATTTTCACTCCCTCTGTATACTTTTTCAGTACCATTTTCACTCCCTCTGTATACCTTTCAGTACCATTTTCACTCTCTCTCTGTATACCTTTCAGTACCATTTTCACTCTCTCTATATTCCTTTCAGTACCATTTTCACTCCCTCTGTTTTCTTTTTCAGTACCATTTTCACTCCCTCTGTATACATTTCAGTACCAGTTTCACTCTCTCTTTATACGTTTCAGTACCATTTTTTACTCCCTCTGTGTTCTTTTTCAGTACCATTTTCCCTCCCTCTGTATACCTTTCAGTACCATTTTCACTCCCTCTGTGTTCCTTTCAGTACCATTTTCACTCCCTCTGTATGCTTAAAAGCTGGATCAGGAAGTAAAGTATGTGACATTACAAATAGATATGTAGTCTAAAGGGAACTCTGAGAAAAGGTTAAGTGACAAGACAGTTAATTAAAGAGATTAAAAACAAGGAATAAGACATGCCAAAGGCATTCAGCATTATAAATCAGGGCATGCTGATAGGCATATGGTCTATGGTTCATTTTGAAATAATTATTTTTAATTGTTTAGTTAATTTTGACATAATATCATAATGAGAAATGTCCTTCCTTCTCAATTTCAGTGAATTATAAAATGTGTCCCTTAAGTCTCCTTTGGGGTGAGGGCCTTTATGGTTCTGTTTGTATGCAAATAATAGTCCACATTTGATTAATAATTTAATTAGCAATTTATTGTTATTTCAATTTGCCCTTACCAAAGCAGAGCTCTAACTGACACAACCTCAACAGCCAATCATCTTTCAAACAATCTGTCTACCCATGGTTAGGAGAGAGACATTCAATAACAGCCTGAGTGTGTAGAAGAACCCACAGTACCATGTGTGCATCATCCACTTAGCAGAATACTCCCTATTTTGCAATGCAGGAATGCTGGTGTTAGCAAGCCTGGCCCAATATTCAATCTATGTGCCTTCCTGTTTCCCCTGGGAACCTAACCTGTTTTACCACCTGTGGTAATCCAGTTGGCAATAATACAACTGGGATTGCAACCTTGCCCCATGAGGAAGAGAATGCATTCTCTAAAGTTTGATCCACCTTTGGTTTTATCCTAAAATGTTCAGTGCCCAAAACATCAACTAGAATGCCACCTTATCCAGTGGTATTGATAACTGCCACCTAACTGGGCCAACAGATGAACAGAGATGACATTCTCTCACAGAAATACACAACATTGTTAGACCATTTGAATGACACTTTAATAAAACACTGTTCTTGTGGCACAAACCATTGGGTCTCTCCGTTGGATTACATTAGTCAAGTACATCTGATCGTTTGCTATTGAAGGTAATATAGGTATTTTATTTTTATCAGCAACCACTTAGATTTTATCTAACAGTAGTCAAGAGGACTATGGCTTTTGTTTCACTATGACTGTTTCCTGAACTAATTGCATCTTGAGTCTAGTGTTGGCAGTCATTGCATATTTCCCTACACATTTATATATTGTAGACAGGACTATCATGATCAAATACAACTTTTTTTTTTGCTTATCCTCTTTAGAGAAAATGAGAGGTAGGCTACCTGATTGTTTCCTGAACTAATCACCTATAGAGTCCAGTGTTAGTGGTCATTGTATGTTTCCATACACATTTGCATATTGTAGAGAGGACTGTCTTGATCAAATACAACTTTTCTTTTCAGCTTAGTAAAGAAAATAAGAGGTGGGCTACCTTATGTCTACACTTTTCAGAAAATGAAAGGTAGGGTATCTGATGTCTAGAGGTGTCTCCAGTGCTGCTGTATAAGCAACCATGACAAATGCAGAAAGAGGAAGTAGAGTACACTCACATTAAAAAAAATATATTTCTCACCCCAGAAATTCTTCAGTATACTTGACAGTTGCAGTATGCCAGTTGGGATCAGTTGCCCTGAAGGAAGAGTTTATGCTAATAATATTTTGGCAAAAGCCAATCAGAGAGCAGAGAGAGTACTGCCTGAGCTGGAGTGGGAGTCGGTCAAATTAATTTCTCTGCCAACTGGTCAACACTGAGTTCTCGCTCTCACACTTCACTTGAAGAGGTTCTTTTCTTCTTGAAGTTGGTAAAAGTCTTTTATTTGTGCTGCTTCAGTAAATTTTTCACATTTTTTACTAGTGCTGCATTTTTTTTCATTTCATGGATCCTTCAGACCCAGGAACCACAAATTACTTTCCTCAGATTCTATTCCATGGTTTCTGCTCTTTCTCTGAGGTAGATTTTTGTTGCTTCTGACTAAACTTTTTCATGGCTGGCAGTATAGCTTAGAGGTCAGAGTAATGAGCTGTGAATGAGCTTGGCACATCCAGCAGACAGACCTGGGATTGATTCCCACAACCTTCAATTGCATACTGTGTGACTCTTAGCAAGTCACTTAACCACCCCTGAAAACAGACACCTGTATCTAGTGGGCCTTACCCAGTTACCAAAGAATAAAATAAAAATGTATTTTCACAGTTCCCTATTTTTATCAGTAGCAGATTATTGACTTTACATTTTAAATTCATTGCTTTGTGGAACTGTACTTCAAGGTGCAACAGCACATAGGAACTATTTCTTATGTGGGGGTATTTCCTGAGGGCTCCATAAAAATTTCATGTCAGATAAACGTTTTTAGGCAGCTGGTTTTACTAAAAAGGCAAAAAAACACTGTAAAGTGTGCTTGTGTCTAGCTCTAATCTGCTCAGAAACAGTGTATAAACAGCCACAGCACTGGATATTATGGCTTCTTAGTATGTTTCCCCCTCTAACACAAATCCTGAGGTGGGATCTTCCTCAAGCAGAATTAAGGGAAAGTTACAGAAAGACTCTATCCGGAATACAACAGATACAAATAATTCTGACAAAAAGAGACATAATGAACAGGTTACTGATGAATTGCCTACTAAAAAGAAACAAACGGAGAAACACATCACTGCCCTTCCTGTTGAGAAGCAAATGGAGATGAGATATCAGTGACACAGAAAATTATGTCCTCTGATGAAGAGTTGGCTAAAGCTTGGCATTTATATCAAATGGTGCAGGCTATGGCCAATATATTTAATGACCTCTCTACCCTTCATACATCAAACTGGTCATACCTAGGGTTTTCATTATATGGGTGATGATGGTGATGCACTGGGTGATGGACCCTTAGATCTTGATGCTTCCCCGTGACACAGAGTTTGTAGTCCTATTAATGGGCAGGAGGACTTTTCTTCTCACTTTACTTTTATTCAACGTATGGTGGAAACCCTGGATCTCACTATACAAGAAACTATGAATCAATAGGTGGAGGAAGACTTTTTAGAGATCATGTGTCTCCCTCCTTCAAAGAAGTTACTTTTGTGCATACATAAGTCACTACACAGGGCAACTTTTAAAGTACTTGAATACCCCACTTCCAGTCCAGCAGTGGACAAGAAAATTGAGAAAAAGTATCAACTGGAAAAACTTAATGCAGAGTTCCTGTATACTCACCCTAATCATGAAGGGGTTGTACAGGCTGTTACTTGCAACAGGACTAAAGTACCCCTTTCTTTACATCCTCCAGAAAAAGAGTCTAAAAGGCTTGATTTTATTGGAAAAAGTCATATACTACAGCCTCTCTGCTGCTTCCCTTATCAACTTACAGTACATTGCTTATGCAGCCCAGTATCAAAAGCTCTCTGGAACTGAATGTTAACTATAAGCCAATAGACTCCAGACAAAGTTGCTCAATATCTGTCAGAAACTGTCAAAATGGCCTTGGAAGCCAGTAAATATCAGTTTCACATGGCAGTGGGCACTAATGACACTGCCTCCAGAGTCATGGCCCAGGCAATCTCACTTAGATTTCATGTCTGACTAAGGGCAACCAGTCTTTCACAGGATGCTCAGAATAAAGCTATGGATTTTTCCTGCAAGAAAAACACATTATTAGGGGATAAGACTGAAGCTTATATGATAAAGGTGGAAGAATACAAATCCACCTTCCAAAGTAATACAGCTAAAGAGAAAGCTATCACTTCACAGAGGCCTCAGAGTAGGGAAAGCAGAGGTAGAGGCTACTACTTCAGGGACGTCTACCCTATGCCAATGACCTTGACCTTAGACTTCTCTCAGGTGAGGGGTTACCTCAGGGGAAGAGGTAGGAGAGGTCGGAGATGGTCTGGCTCCTTTCCTCCCTCTAACACTCAGTCCAAACAAATCTCCTCACTATAAAAGTCAGGTTGCTTCTCCTCTCCAAGTAGGAGGAAGGCTGTCCTACTACTTACCCCACTGGCATCTCATTACCATAGACAAGTGGATGCTAGAGGTACTGTAGTGAGTTGAGATCTTACCCTGCAGTAAAAATGTTTCCCCCTCAACAGGGTCACAGATCTCTAAAACCACTAAGTCCTACAGAAAATCTGCTGCTGGAGCTAGAGGTGAAGTCCCTTCTGTCTGCAAAAGCAGTGGAGACAGTTACCCCTTCCCAATGGGGAAAGGGTCTTTACTCCACATACTTCCTATCTCAAAATAAAAGGGGGATAGGTGACACATTTTGGACCTCAGGTACCTAAACAAACATATCATTAATCCCAGATTCAAGATGGTTACCCTCACTGTGGTGATTCCATCCCTGGAAAAGGGAGACTGACTAGCCTACCTAGATCTTAAGGATGCCTATTTCCACATTCTTATCATGCAGTCCCACAGACAAAGTTTCAGGTTCAGATTGCCTTCAGGTCATTGCCAGTTTACAGCAATACCCTTCAGCCTTTCTTCTGCATCAAGGGTGTTCACAAAGTGCCTGGCAGTCATAGCAGCTTATCTCTAAATATAACAGGTGTCCATCTTCCCTTACTTGGATAACTGGTAAATAGTGGGCAACTCTCTACAAGCCGTCAGAGACTCTCTCAGACTAACTCAGAATACCCTGAAATCCTAGGCATCCTAATCAATACTCAGAAGTCTCACTTTCAACTAGTCCAGTTTCTGGAATTCATTGGGGGCAGAACTGGATGTGCAAAAGCAGAAGGCATGCCCCCACAACAGGGCACAAAACCTTTAGAACCTAGCAAACTCTTTCATCATGGACCAGCAAAGACCAGCCAGACACTTACTAAGGCTTCTTGACCACATGGCGTCTACCACAACTGTGGTACCAGGCACCAGATGTCAAATGAGGGACATTCAGTATCACCTCTGATCTCACTGGTCCCAGAAAAGGGTTTCTATGTCAAAATTCATTCCAGTCACAAAGACTTTGCTCCAAGCACTGGACTGGTGGAATTCTTACAGAATCTCAGGGAAGGAGTTCCCTTCCAGCAAAGGGAACTCCCCATAATACTTACTAGAGATGCCTCACTTCTGGGCTGGGTAGCACATCTGGCAGACCATTCCATATGCAGGAAATGGTCCCCCAAGGAGTCTACTTACCATATAAACCTCCTCAAACTCAGAGCTGTTTACTTGGCAGTAAAAGCATTTGCTCCCATCCTAAAAGGCCAGTCTGTTCAGATCAGAATAGACAACACCACAGCCGTGTTTTATATCAAAAGGGGGGGCACCAGATCCACAAAGCTCTGCACAGAGGCAATGAAACTTTAGTCTCTGGCATATTCTCTGGATATTCAGCTCTTGGCCATTCAACTGCTAGCTAAGAACAATGTGCATATGCTCTGAGCAACACAAGTCAAGGCCACCATGAGTGGACCTCAACAAACAGGTACTTGCCACAGTTTTCAGAAGGTGGAGCACTCCAGAGATAGATCTATTAGCCTCCAGCCTCAGTCATCAACTACCCTGTACTGTTGCAGCAGGCAAAGTACCAGTGGATGCTCTAAACTTTTGATTGGACAGGGACTATTTTTTATGTTTTCACTTTTTTCTACTGACTTCTCAGAGTTCTTCTAGTTTAGATCAGCTTTTTGCTTATATTTAGTGGTACTAAATTGCTAGACAATTCTTGTGGTTTCTCTTTCCTGGGTTTTGACAGCTAGACAACCATCTGATTGCTATTGAGCTACAGTCTTTTGACTTTTACTTCTGACAGGGATAACATACCTCAACATAGAATCTCTTCAACTCAAAGCCTGGTACTTGAAGAGTTAGAGTACCCAGACTCTCAGTACTAAGAGCAGGCCCTAAGGATTCTTCACCTGGCTAAGAAACCTAGTACTAAAAAAAAAACTACAATATGCCTTGACATGGAAACTATTTTCTCTCTGTGATGTAAGAAGAGGTTTATATACCCACTAAAAGCTTCCTTCTCTTCAGTGCTTGACTGCTTGATATGGTTTCAGGCTTCAGACCTATGTGCATCATTCTTGAAAGTCCATCTAGCAGCTATGTCTTCTTATATTTCAGCTGGGAAGGAGACATCCCTAATCCACTATCCCATCTTTAAAAAAGTTTTTCAAGGGCCTGTTATGCTTTCAGCCCCCTCTGAGGGAATCTTTCCTCCCTGGGACATGAACCTCTGAATAGCCCAGCTCATGGAGCCTCCATTTGAGCCCATGGCCACAGCAGAGCTAAAGTACTTCCACTTGGAAAACTGTCTTTTTCATGACAATCACCTCAGCTAAAAGGATTTCAGATCTGCAGGCACTCTGCTCTAAACTTAACTACATTATCTTCCACAAGAAAAAGGTAGTTCTTAGGACAAATAGGAAATTCCTTCTTATGGTGGTATCATAATTCTATGTGAACCAAACCATAACACTTCTGTCTTCTTCACAGACAATGTATCTCTTGGTGTGTGAAGGCTCCATAGTTTAGATGTGAGAAGGGCAGTGACCTGCTACCTGGAGCACAAAAAGCAGTTCAGGGCTTTGCATACCCAGTTTTTCCTTACCTATGGTGGCATAGGAAATGGCAGGCCTGCCTCTAAAAGAACTATCTCTCACTGGTTAGTCCCTTGCATTCAGTTCTGTTACAGAAGGGTAAGGCTGGCAAATAGCCTCTTTAAGGCCTCAGGGCCCATTCCAATGGGGGCACTGCAGCCTCTGTGGCAGCTGCAAGGGACATACCCTTGCTGGACATCTGCAAAGTAGCTTCCTAGAAGACTGTACACACTCACAAAACACTGCTGTTTGGATAAACAGTTGAGATCAAATCCCAGATTTGGCACAGCAGTCCTATATAACCTCTTTCCAAAGCAGATTCAGTACCCACCTCCCAGCTGTACTGCTTTGCAGTCTGCAACTGTTAAGCATACTGAAGAATTCCTGGTGTGAGAAGGAAAAATTACTTACCATAGTAATATTGTTTCTTCCAAGGTATTCTTTAGTATGCTTGAGCTCCCACCCATACTCCTCTACATAAACTAACTGAACAGTTCTGCAGTCCTTTGTTGGCCATATTTCACTGTTTAAAGGTTATAATTAGAGATTCTATAGTTATGGGTGGTTTTATAATTGTTATGTATTGTTCTGGTGATTTGATGGTTTGGATGAGTATTTTGGGACCTTTTGCCCTTCAGGTTTGAAATGAATCTGACTGACCGCCATAGTAGCTCAGGCAGCGCACACCCTCTCTCTCTCTCTCTCTCTCTCTCTCTCTCTCTGCTCTCAGATTGACTCTTGCCAAAACATCATTAGCATAAACTCCTCCTCCAGGACAGCTGAACCCAACTGGCACACTGCAACTGTCAAGCATACTGAAGAATACCTTGGAATAAACAATATTACTATGGTGCATAATTTTTCATAGTTACTATTTACTAAAATGTAATATTGTCAAAATGAAGGTGCTTCTGTGTAAATAATTAGATAGCAAAGGGCACAAGATCCTAGCAGCACAGACAGAACAAGTACCTATGAAATGAAGCACACTGCCTTTTCCTCAGAGATCTGCCTAGGACATTTACCACCTTCTTATTTCCTCCTCAAGTTAAAGACACATGCACTCCATTTTCAAAATCATTAAAGCTTATATTGTAAGATGAATATATCATCCCCACCCCAAATATTTAATGTTGTCTTATTTTTCTAAAACTTATAATACATTAATACTTGTTCAAAGGAAGTGAACCAAGGATGCCATTCTAAATGATTCAGTTCAGTTCAGTTTATGTAGTTATCAAAATATGTATAAAAACAGTTTATCATTTGCAGAATAAAATACATTTAATAATCATAAATCACTCCTTGCTAGACATAATAATTCCATCTAATTAAAAAAAAAACATTTTCAGGCAAAATTAGCTAGAGCATACTGAATTGTAATATTTTGATTATACACAATTTCTGCTACTTTTAAAGGATCCTTTTCTGCATGCATATTATTAATTGCAGGTGTAATCCATTTATGTCTCTCTTGCAAATAGCAGGTATTCCAGAATCAAATATGCAATTGTAAACTGAGTGTTTCTTTACAAAGGCAACAGTCCACTTATCGGACATGGACCAAAAGTTCCATTTATTATCTTTTTTATTAATCAAACTCTAATCATAACCGGACAAGTGCCTTCTTTGGGATATCATTTCATAAAATAAGAGGTATATATCTGGTTCCCTGATGGTCTTATTGTTTGCATAACTCTTTAGATTAGTATGTCCACTATTTTATTGACATCCATATAGCAATAGCTTAACCTAATCCTTTGTTTAGCATCAAATACATACTTTCTTACATTGGTCAGAGTGTATATAGACTACATAGAGTCAATTACATTATGGTGTAACTTATTGTTTAAACCCTGAAACCAACACTCCACCTTTGTGTCTCATAGGTACTCCTCCCAATACAATTTTGAAGTCCTTTCCTCTTTCATTGTCATGATTGTTTCCCAATATGACATTGCTCTTATTGTAACCTCAACTTGCAATAAAAGCATTTCTGCCTCCTTTCTCAAAAGAGTTGTTGGGGTATCTCTTGGGAGTCCTAACATATATCTTGCACAGAAATGTTGCATCATCTCCATATCTTTTAACATTAATGTCATTTTCCCAAACCTTCACCTTGTATGAAATTTGGGCATTTACTTTAGCATCAAAGGTTCTTCTCATGGTGGTAAATGGATCTGATGTATTGTTTTCCCCGCATTGTATAATACCTTTAGCTGTTGCTTTGATTTCCTGTTTCAGTTAGTTGATGTACATTCCCCAGATTGTGGTTTTATCTAAAAATACACAAGGTATTTATAGTGCTCAGACACATCAACAGACATACTGCATTATCCACCCTTATTTTTAGGATTTTAGTTTTTGTTAATGTTATGTTTTCTCATTACCATTCATTTTTAATGTCAGTTTTTTTCATTACCATTAATTTGGTCATTTGACTATTTATTTCAAGATCTAAGCTGGCTAGTGTTGCTGTAACAACTTTCATCAGCATAACTAGGACTGCCACCTCACCATTATCCAGAGGTACTGGTCACTGCCACACTACTGGGCCAACAGATGTACGCAGATGAAATGTTCCACAGAAATACACAATTTGGACCATTTAAATGGCACTTTCCTTGTGACACAAACCATTGGTTCTCTGTGGGATTATATTACTTGAGTGTATCTGTTTATTTGCTGTTGAAGAGAAACATTTATTAGCAACTACTTAGATTTCCAAATCATTTAAGCTTATATTGTAAGATGAATATATAAATCCCCAAATATTTAATGTTGTGATATTTTTCTGTAAATTAATACTTTACAAAGGAAGGGCAGCAAGGGTGCATGCCATTCTAGATGGAAACAACAGTAACAGTGACACTTAATTGCACAAACCAGTGCAAAGTACAAAACAGCTAGAGGAAGTAACATTAGTACATTTTCACATTTATCTGAAAACCACACATTAAGGACCAGATATTCAAAACTTTGCCCAGGACTAAATTAACACTGCCCGGTGGGCAAACTTAGACGAGCACAAAACAACTATATTCAAAATGAATAGCCCGGGCAAACAGCTTCTGAATACAGCATGGGAATGAGGCCAGGCAAACTGGGCTGGGATTGCAGAGCAAATTTAGCCCTGGAATAAGACAGCTCTGAATATAGCAACCAGGAAGTGCAAACCACAACAGCAACACAGTGCACAGTGATGTGAAGGTAGGTAGAGGTGAACTATGTGGTCACTGTGTGTGCCAGCAAATGTGTGGACCCAGTACAGCTGCAGGCAGCAACACATGTGAAAGTACAGTGTTCAAAATCGTATAATATTCCCAGAACTGTTTGCTCAGCACTAACACATTTACATGGGTTTAGTGCAGAACTAAACTGTTATCCTGGAGCAAACACGTTTGCCCGGTGTTAAACTTTGCCATACTCAAAAGTGACATGCAAATGAGCCTACATAGGTAGTCTCTGGGCAAACATCCAGATTAGCATCTCATTATGCCCTGATTTGCATGCAGTTTGCCTAGGAGTACTGCAGGGTCACACAGCTCCATCTGTAGGTCAGTCTGGAAGTATAGGGGCTGGCCAGGTCCAACTGCAGCTCCACTTGTAGGTCAGTCTGGCAGTGCATGATGATAGCTGTAGATGACATGTAAACAGTACAGAATAGCATAGAACATTGTACACCAGGGGACAACACAGCATAGGCACAGATGGTGGTGGTGCTGCATGCAACTGTTAAATGTAGGTCATGCTACAGTACACAGCAGACACTTTAGTAGCATGGGGACCAGTAGTCTGTGGACACAGCACTGCTTATGGTGCGTAGGACAGTGCTGATGAATGCACTATACACAGTGAAAGGCCCAACATACAGGTGTTTACTGACAGTGGACATTATGCTGTTGTGTGACCCACAGATGCTGCACCTCTGGCATGGGATGCTCACAATGACATATACATGTCCGGCTTTGTGTGCAGTGGCAGTTGTACAGCTCAATGTGGTATGTGGCCGGGGGCATATATTATCAGAAAGGCACACTGGTGTTGGGGTATTCCCAATACTGGCCCATGTGCACTGCATTATGTTTCCCCAGCCTTGTGGCCACACCTGATCTGGGCTACAGCCTGGCCACCCGCATACCCTCCCCCAACATCCTCCATACCTACAGTGCTGCACGTGTGCTGGCATCTGTTGTGTCCACAGAAGAGTGGTCCACAGGCGCAGTGCTGTATGGCCACTCTCCCATGCTGTCCACTGGTGGCAGGGTCGCCACTTACTGCCTGGCAAGGCTGGGACTGGTGGCAGGTGATGGCATCATTGTGATGCTATGAGTGAGCAGCATGTTTCCTCTATGTCTGTCTTTGTCTATGTGTCATATTTATTTGCTAGAGTCTTGCAAAGCCACACAAATACTATGCAAAGCCAAAATGTCATGCAAAGCTGATTGCCCAGGGTTAAGACTACCTTTCCTGGGTGGTAATGTGCACCATGCTGAGTGTCGGCAAATTGCACAAAGCCACTTTGTGTGGCGCTAATCACTGAATATAACATTGCGCCTGTATTCATGTACACACACCCTCAGTTTGCCCTTGCATATATTATGATTTTGCTTGGCACAATGCAGCTTGTGCACACTATTTGGCCTTTTGAATATAGCAAACCCGCGCTAAACCTGCACAAACGGTTTGCGCTCAGCACTAAGTTTTGAATATCTGCCCTAACAATTTAAAAATCTTATTAGATATCATTTTATATTACAACAACCATTGCTAGTTAAATCCTCAAATGCTGCTTAAAAAGCTAACCTCTAACATAAAATAATAACAATGAGTACCAAATTGAAATGAGTGCTTAAAATCAGAGGATGGATCAATAATTCCTATAACAACAAACACTTCATAATAGAGTCTCCACAGTGCACTGATGACATTTCTAATAAGGACATACTGTACACAGTGTCATGGTTAAACCTTGGACTGTCAGCACAGAACATTATTGAATTATGGACTGATGTATTAGTCTGTGGCACAGCAAAGGTTAATAACACAGAATGGAGGGGCTGAAGTACAATATAGCATAGGAAAAGGAGGAAAAATAAAAACAATTGTCTGATTAATGATTGACAGGTCCAACCCATTACAGAACTAAACTAATATTATTTGATTTCACTTTCAGTCATTACAACAGATTTGTCTAGAATATGCTAAAGAAAATCTAATAATTCACTCATTCTCTATTGTACTGAAAAGTGATGTCTGTATTACTTCATCATTTTTCTTGGTAAGCAGTGTATACCCTATTACTGATATTGTAATTAAGAATAATGAGACTATTAATTTTGTCTAATGTTATATATTCTTTCCTAAGACTGATTATCCCATTATTGTGCATCAATGGAAACTTCAATCACAATTGTTTGTATCTGACATACTATGTATTCTTGGAATTTACAACAATGCAAAGTGAAATTATGTATTGCCTGGTGGTGTTTGTACAATATGAACTGCTGTGCATATTAAAGTGATTTTAACATTTTGTATTATTTTTGTACTTTGAAATGGCATTTAGTCAATCAATAAAATTGAACTGAACTGCAAAACCAAAAAAGAATGGAAATTAACTGAAATCCAAAATGTCAAGTAGGCAATTTGGTTACATTATATTGAGGTGGCAAATCCACCATCTCTCCCTCTGCAAAAGTAAAGGGTGGTATGCACCTCCTCTGTCCTTTGGACAAATTCATTCTAAACCCACATGTTTAAAAGAGGCAAGATCACAATTATGTATGCCCACAAGATGGGGTGCCAGGGCATTGTTGAGCTGCCAATTGTTTTATTGCCTATGATGTTCTTGTGTTCTTACACTGATCTGTCTGGTGGTTCTACTTCAATTCATCTTGGCATAGGTGTACCAGACAGCATGCATCACATGATCACTACAGCAGTTGATGAACTCAAACTAGAACGGGTTGTACATTTTTGGGAATGTGAAGAACTTTGCCAGTTTGTGTATACTGTGTCTCAATAAACCCCAATGCTTACAGCTATAAAAACAAAAAACACTGGTTTCCTTTGTCACCACATTGTTGACTGTACCCTAGTAAGCGACTGTGAACCCACTTTATCTCCTATATTAGGCCCCCTGATAAATGTAATTCCTTGATGGTTGCCAACCAAATTCACAAATGCAGGATCACTGGCAACAATGCCACAATGTTTCTTAAGAAGGCTTTTGAGAGCTGGAGCCTTATAAGTACTGTACACTGCATTGTAAACATTGCAGGATTCTTTTCCACTATGTACAGTAATGTATCTCTGTTTTGTCCTTTGGTGTAAGCAATTTCTTCCTTGCAGTTTACTTTGATTGCAGGTACCCTTCATTATTCTAGCTAAAAAGCCTCTTTGTCAAAGCACTGCAATTAAGACCGATGCTCTTATCTCAAATTACTGGTTCATGAGCAATTTCTTGTAAGCCAAATAAGCTTGCCCAAGGTAATATTTGAGGTGGGCTCTATCAGACCTGAGGAGTGAATTTCTTGCTGTTGGTTTTCTCAGTAATTCTGTTTGTACACAGTGCTTAAATAGAGGTTAGCACATAACCTGAGTTCCAATAATTCTGCTATGTGACCATTGACAATTGCTGCTCACCTGGGCCAGTTGACCCGTAACTGCACCTGACCGGGCACCATTGAGCTTTTACCTTCCTTGCATTAACTGTTGACATCAACTTTGAAGGCAAATTAATTTGAAAGATGCATGCCTGTATTTATGTGGGGAGCTCCTCCCCACACCTACTAAAATTATCAGGCTACCGCCCGCTCTGCTTAGAGTGAGTTGCACTCACCGTGCTCACTCTGTGCTGCGTGCTGGGGCTGGCTCTTTTCCTCTCTGTTCTGCCCCCACTTCTCTCTTTCTTCTGCCTGCATTTCTGCCTCTCATTCGTTCCCCTACCTCCCTCCCCATTTGTTTTTTCCCTTTCTTGGGACTTTCTGCCTTATCCAGCTGCAGCATTGCAGTTTGTGCCACTGCTTCATTTGCTTCGCTCCTGTGGATCTCCTTTGCTCATGGCGTGTTGCAGTCCTCCTCCTTGCTGCTAATCCTGCCCTTTTCCTAATACTGGTACCACAGCAGGCCTTCAACAATCCTAGCCTGCTGGAATTCTATGTGTTGCATAATCTGGCATCTGGACCGGACGGCATGCCTGACTGATGGCAGTTTTCCACTGCGTCATTGTATGCTGCCATTTCAGAATGCGCAGCAGGGTAGCAACTTCCCAATATACCTTCTGCATGTTGCCCTGTGCTGTGCTAGCTATTGGATTTCAGGAGCTCCACAACAGGAGTTCTCTTTGTTACTTTCAGACCATACATAACTGTCATTGAAACACTGCATTTCAGGAACTGAAATGTGCTAGTTATTACTCCAATATGTAGCTCGATTGTTCTACTCCAGTTTTATGCAGATCTCATATACTGCTGTCCTTACAAACTGTATCTCCAGTATGCTGTTGTATACCTGAATGTACTGTCTATTTCCTGAGCTGACATTTATTTTATAATGGTGCCCTCATGTTCATTATTTGCCCTGGATTGAAGCCTTATCCCTGATTTTTTAAAGGCAATACTGAGCGACATTAGACTGACCTACTCTTTACCTCCCGGATTGTGCTTTCTATTTATTTTTAACATCTCAGTGAAACACTGTTATTAACACAGTGATCAGCATGTTCTGCAAGGTACAGTAAGTTTGTTTACAGCTTAATATACCACCACCCAAAATGACTACATGTATTCAGTATCATGCAGTTGTGGACTCCACTGCAAACTTTATCTGCCAGCTGGTTAGGGAAGACCTCCTTGCAACTGCTGTTGTGAACGACAGGTGATGCAGATATTCTTTAAATCAGAGCCTTTATACCCCAGAACATGGATACATGTATTTTGTGGATTAGTGTGAGCACCTTTATGCTAATGCTCTACGTGCATCTTCAACTTGTCCTCTCTGCTGGCTATGGGCCTCACTCATCTTTCCTGGTATCAGTACTGCAGCACATCTACACCATTTCCTTTGTCTGTAGCCCTTCTCCTCCCCGTACAACCTGTAGGGATCTGGCTTCTTGTTCCCTTTTGCTAACCTATGTGGGGTCTGGTATTTTCTGCTGGCAATGTGGGGGCCAGCCTGCGGGATGTTGCTGACCTTGCAGCACTACGTGTGGGTTCGCGGTTTGCTTGCCTTCATGGGGTCTAGCTTGCCACTCTCTACACATTCCTCAGCTGACCTACGTGTGGTCCAGCTGCTCATCTCCCCCATGTCAGAGGCCTAGCTGGCCACTTTGTCCAGGATACCTGCAATGCACTGGCTGCCTTCCATCATGGTGTTTAGCGCCCTGCTCATCTGACCTCCGTTTGCTAGAAGCCTTCATTCCATGTCTTCACTTGTCTCTCACTTCCATCAGGATTGGACATTGCCAGGATGTCTTGTCTTCACTTGTCCATCTTGAGCCTGGCTGCTGCCACCCTCACATCTCCTACTCATACTTATTCCACTTGTACAAAATAACCTTCACTTTTCTGTGGACTTCTATCTTGCCTACGTCTCAGGATATTCAAAATCCATTCCCTATGATCCTTCTTGCCTCTACTGCTTCAGTTCATTTGCATTACTATGACTACCATTTCTTGCCAGGATTCTCAGCCAAGCTATTATGCAATCCTATCTCATGGCTTAGCCCTCAGACATTAACTTGCACCAGTGCCCAGATAATTACTAAAGCTAGTTGAGCTGCTGGCTCATCTGACTAAGTTCTACAGCATTCTGCTGCCATCTTTGCTCATCAGGAACACAACACCTACATGACTTCATATTGCTCTCATAGGTTTGCCCTTGCCTTTGCTTCTGCCTTGCAAATTCTGGGCATGGCAATTTTAATATTATTGCTACTCTATTATACAGACCTAAATGCGGATCCACTTATTCTTACTCCATTAACTGACCTATGTAAAGGTCCACACTTGCTTCCTACGTCGTTGCTTCAATTGCTGCTGTGATTTGTCACTATGCTATTACCATCCTCGGCTCCACCTCAGGGTTCTGCCACACTCAATACTGCATTTGCCTTCCAGGATGGCACCATGCAAAGCTCACTCAGTTCTCACTCAAGTGTTCATTCAGTTGCTCACCTGTTTTAGTCACTACACTTGCCTCGCCCAGCATTTGGGCCTAAAAGGTTCAACTTCTCTGCCTTACACCTGTCTTGCCTCGGAGTTCGACTATTTTTTACTCTATATCCTGACTAGATGAGTTTGCAACATGAGTTTCTGTTTCTTACCATGTAACCTACTTCATCGAATTGATTGGAGATTTGGAGCCATCAACTATTGTCCACTTCAGCCTACTGTCCAATAATTGCTTCACCCACTCAGGACCAGAAATTCATTTACTTCACTTTCTTCAGCTTCTCAACACATCCAGCTTTACACTCACCTTCGACCCCAATAGCTATAACTCATATATCAGACTCAGACCACTACTACAAGATGGACCTACACGCTACAGGATTCTTATGACCTTCTATTGACAGTTGCTCTGGACACTGATGGCTCAGAATGAGAATTGCTCAGAAGATGCTACCATCTAAAGTACCATATGCAATCCATTCTTTTCTCCTTCACTACTCTTCTGCATTGCATGCAGGTTCATCAATTACTACTACTGCTCTGACACCATGGGTCTATCTTGCTATATGATCGCTATATACCAAATCCTCAGCTTTGGCCTCAGGGATGACTGCTGCACTATCTACCACTGCTCTGCAATCTGCCTTGCCCCAACAGGCTGGAGGTGGTACTGCATAGCATTTGAATAGCTTCTATGCCACCACGGGGCTAAGATTGAACTTCTATTACTAATAATGTACCTGCTTCACTTCACAGCCTGGAGGTTTTCAAGAGTATCTCACCTGCTTATAAGACCTGCTTCATGTTCAGGCCTGGAGGTCTTCAGACTCTCCATCTACTAATATGTGAACTCTAGTGCAATCTCACCTATCTGCAGCCTCATCAGGAGCCAGGACTTTCAACCCTCTCGCCCAGACTCATCAGCAGCACTAGCTTTCTTATTTCACCATGGTCCTTATCCATGCATAACCATCAAATCCAGGACTCACAGATCCTCCTAATTCTGCATCATAGAGTCATTCCTTCAAGCTCAAATCTTCAGAAAGAATTCCTCACCTGCTGGATTGTTTTGACCAGTACAACTCGACCCTTTAAGATTGATTATGCTCACCTGTGGATTTGAACTTACTCAAATCAGATTCTTGCCTTGGACATAGATATCTATTGGACTCGGAATTCACTAGAAGTATGTGCTGCCATCTCTCGAAGGACTCTCATCATCAGGGCTCCGATTCCAGCTTCCTCATTATTGGATTCAGGATTTACAATTTATTGGACTTCGGATTAGCCGACAACCTATTCTATTCTATTTTGTCCTAATATGTTTAATTTGGATTACTCTCCTTTAGTTTGCCCAGAAGGACAGGCAGGTCAGTAGCCATGGGTCCTCAGAGGTTTCACCCAAAGGTTCTTTTCCTCTCCTGCCTGCTACTGGTCACATTCTCCAAATTGGAGGAGATAATTGTACTGATAATTATTATTTCTTTTGGTGCATCTCATTCTATTCACTAAGCATCCTTCCTATGGTGGGATACAGAGAAGGACCAAAACATCAAGTCATAACAAGTTACTCATCAGTTTAAGCATCTAAGCACCTTGCATACACTATCCAGTTCACATGTTCTATAATCACTGACTTGCTCATGTCTATGCTGAAATATCTAAGCACTAACAATTTGATACAACTAATATCTTGTAAGCGTCATCATACTTACTGGTATGGCCTCTGTATCCAAGCACAACCTACATTATTCAGCTACAGTACAGAGCACAAGCACTGAGCTATGAACAACACATAATTGAAAGGCACATGCCTGTAGTTATGTGGGGGAAGAGCTCCTCCCCCACATCCTACTTAAAACTATCAGGCTACAATTGCTCTACTTAGAGTGAGTTGCACTCATCCTCCATCCTCCCCTTACACCTCCTCCTTCTCTGGCACTCTTATTTCACCAGGGGGTCTCATCCTACTTGACTAAGCATCCTTCCTATGGTGGGATACAGAGAAAGGCCAAAACATCAAGTCACAACAAGTTACTCATCAGTTTAAGCATCTAAGCACCTTGCATATAATATACAGTTCATACTGGGTCATAATGTCATCCGTTTAATAGTGTACAACATTATGGCAAAAACTGCTTATGCCACAGGTAGTGCTTATGCCTCAGCTCGTGCTTATGCTACAGCTCGTACTTATGCTACAGCTCGTGCTTGCACTACAGCTTAGTCTGGCACTAAACCTAATGCTTCAGCTTTTGCAACAGCTTATGCTAATGCTGCAGCTCATGCTAATTATAATGAATCAGTAGCTAGCATACTCACCTCTGAGGCCGGGAAATCAGAGGGTTTTGGGTTCAGTTCCCACTTCTGGAACTTTGGATAAGACCCCAGTACTGACACTGTAATGCAGCGTGAGAGGGGTGCTGCATTTCTGAGGTGCCATCTTTCAGATGAGACGTTAGACGAGGTCCCATCTGCCTGGATTGGTGATAGTTCAGGTGGATGTTAAAGATCACGCGCATCATCGAAAGGTTGAAATTTCACGGTGTCCTGGCAAAATTTCCTCATTCACTAAAAATACCACAACAACAGCAATCTGGTTCCTAGGTCGAACGGCATTTTGTCTGTAACCCCTCCTGGGTCGTGATACCTGAAATAGGCAGGATTTGTCTAATGCACTTACCCGGTCCACAAAAGCTAAATAAATAATAAATAAATAATTGTACAGCTAAGAATACAGCTAATGCTACAGCATTCACTGACGTTACAGCTTACACTGGTGCTACAGCTAAGTCACAGTAGTGCTACAGCTAAGCTAATGCTAATGCCAGTGCTACAGCAAAGCTAATGCTACAGCTGTTCTTTTTGACACAGATATGCAGAGGCTACAACAAAGCTTACCTTACAGCTAATGCTAGTGCTTATGCTTACTTTAAAACTGTTTATGGTACAGTTTGTACTTATGCTACAGCTCAAGCTTATTCTATAGCTCGTGCCTATGCTACAGCTCGTGCTTATGCTTCAGCTCGTACTAATGCTGCAGCTAATGCTTATGCTACCAGTTATGCTTGTACTAAACCTAATGCTTCGGCTTACTGCAACAACGCCAATGCTACGGCTAATGCTAATACTGCTGCTTCGTTACAGCTAATGATATGGCATTCACTAACGATTACAGCTTATGCTGGTGCTGCACGCTGAAGTCACGGTAGTGCTACAGCTAAGCTAGTACCAATGCTACAGCTAATACCGGTGCTGCAGCAAAGCTAATGCTACAGCTGCGCACTTGCCCACTGCTATGCGAGGCTGCAACAAAGCTAACACTACGGCTAATGCTGGTGCTTGTGCACATTAAAACTGTTTATATTGCAGCTCATGCTTATGCAGCAGTTCATGCTTATACTACAGCTCATGCTTATGCTCGGCTCGTGCTTATGCTACATATTTCGTGCTAATGCTACGGCTTTCGCTTACCCTACGGCCCATGCTTTTTGCTGGAAATTTAATGCTTCAAACTTATACTGCAACTACGCAACATGTTACAGCTAATGCTAATGCAACTGCTAACTTTACAGCTAATGCTGCAGCATTCACTTACGCTAATGCTACAGCTTATGCTAATGCTGCAGCTATGTCCACAGTAGTGCTACAGTTAAGCTAATGCTAATGCCAATGCTTCAGCTAATGCCAATGCTTCAGCTAATGCCAATGCTACAGCTAAGCTAATGCCACAGCTAAGCTAATGCCACTGCTAAGCTAATGCTACAGCTATACTTTTACCAAAGCTATGCTGAGCCTACAACAATGCTACCACTACAGCTAATGCTGGTGCTTGTACTTACATTTAATCTGCTTATAGTACAGCTCATTGCTTATGCTGCAGCTCGTTAGCATGTCTACAGCTCATGAACATGCCACAGCTCATGCTTATGCCGCAGCTCATACTTATGCTGGCTGTTCTTATGCTACAGCTTACTCTTGCCCTAAGCGTAAGGTTTCGGCAATGCTCCAGCTTACTCTAATGCGCTTATGCTAATGCTACAGCTAATGTACAGCTAAAAGCTGCAGCGCTGACTAGCGCTACTGCGCACGCTGGTGCTACAGCTAAGTCACAATGGTGCTGCTGCTAAGCTAATGCAATGCAGCAAATACCAGTCCTACAGCTTAGCAAATGCTACAGCTATGGTTTTGCCACAGTTATGCTTTTACCAAAACTGTACTGAAGCTACAGCAAAGCTAACACTACAGCTCATGCTGGTGCTTATGCTTACCTTAAAACTGCATGCCACAGCTGGGTGTATGCCACAGCTCGTGCTTATCACGGCCTCGGCTTACACCACAGCTGCGTGCTTATGCTGCAGCTGGTGCTTATGCTTCAACTCGTGCTAATGCTACAGATTACACTGCGGCCTGTAGCACACTAAACCCTAATAAGCCCGGCAGACATGCACCACAACTACGTTAACGCAGCTACTGCTAATGCTAATGCTACTGCTAACGTTACAGCTAATGCTACGGCATTCTCTTACGTAATGCTACAGCTTGTGCTAATGCTACAGCTAAGTGCGACAGTAGTGCTGCAGCTGGCTAATGCTAATGCCAATGCTTCCAGCTAATGACAATGCTGCAACTAAGCTAATGCTACGGCTGTGCTTTTTACCACTGCTTTGCAGGCCAAACAAAACATAACACTACAGGTAATGCCGGTGTAGGCTTACATTAAAACTGTTTATAGTACGGTTTGTACTTATGCCACAACTCGTAGCATGCAACTTAGCTCATGCTTATGCTACAGCTCATGCTTATGCTATACCTCATGCTTATGCTACAGGTCGTACGTATGGTTCAGCTGGGTGCTAATGCTGAAAGCTTTCCGCTTTAGCTTTCGCCATAGCCTGTGCTTGCACTAAACCTAATGCTTCAGCATGCCACAACTGCACGCTAATCCTAAAGCTAATGCTAATGCTACTGCTAACGTTACGGTGAATGCTGCAGCATTCATTTGCGTAATGCTAAAGCATGCTAATGCTACAGCTAAGTCACAGTAGTGCTACAGCTAAGCTAATGCCTCTGCCAATGCTTCAGCTAATGCCAATGCTGGCTATGATGATGCTGCAGCTAAGCTAATGCTACAGCTAATGCCAGTGCTGCAGAAAGCTAATGCTACAGCTGTGCTTTTGCCACTGCCATAGCAGGTCTACAACAAACCACACACTACAACTAATGCTAGTTCTTATGCTTACATTAAAACTGTTTATAGTACAGTTTGTACTTATGCAACAGCTCATGCTTATGCTACAGCTCATGCTTACGCGACAGCTGGTGTATGCTGCAGCTCGTGCTTATGCTTCCCTTTCGTGCTAATGCTACAGCTTTAGTTTACGCTGCAGCCTATGCTTGCACTAAACCTAATGCTTCAGCAAATGCTACAACTTACGCCAACGCTACAGCTAATGCTAATGCTACTGCTAACGTTACAGCTAATGGTACAGCATTCACTTATGCTAATGCTGCAGCTTAGTCCACAGTAGTGCTGCAGCTAAGCTAATGCTAATGCCAATGCTTCAGCTAATGCCAATGTTACAGCTAATGCCAAAGCTATAGCTAAGCTAATGCCACAGCTAAGCTAATGCTACAGCTATTCTTTTGCCACAGCTATGCTGAGCAGCAACAATACTAACACTACAGCTAAGTGCTGGTGCTTGTGCTTACATTTAAACAGTTTATAGTACACCTCACGTACACATGCTGCAAAGCTTATGCCACAGCTCGTGCTTATACCACAGCTCGATGCTTATGCTTATGCAACAGCTTACTCTTACTAAACATAAGGTTTCAGCAATGCCACAACTTATTCTAATGCTACCTCTTATGCTAAAGCTGCAGCTAATGTACAGCTAATGCTGCTGCATTCACTAATGACACTGCTCATGCTGCTGCTAAGCTAATGCTAATCCTACAGCAAATTCCAATCTAACAAAACAGCTATTGCTTCAGCTGTACTTTTGCCACAGTTGTGCTTTGACAAAACTATACTGAGCTACAGCAGAAGCTATCACTATAGCTCATGCTGGTGCTTATGCACAAGTAAAACTGCTTACGCCACAGCTCGGCCGTACGCCTTACAGCTTACCTTGCACTAAACCTAATGCTTCAGCTTATGCAATAGCTTCACGCCACGCCAACGCTACAGCTAATCTAATGCTACTGCTAACGTACAGCTAATGCTGTTGCATCACCTTGCCTAATGCTGCAGCTAGGTCCACGGTAGTGCTACAGCCAAGGTAATGCTAATGCCTAGGCTTCGGCTAATGCCAATGCTACAGCTAAGCTAATGCTACAGCTATTCTATTGCCACAGCTATGCTGAGGCTAACACAATGAACGGTACAGCTAATGCTGGTGCTTATGCTTACATTAAAACTGCTAATGCCACAGGTGGGTGCTTATGCCACAGCTCGTTGCTTATGCAGCAGCTCGTATTATGCTACAGCTCGTGGCTTCGCACCAGCCTAGTCTGGCACTAAACCCAATGCATCAGTTCATGCAACAGCCTACGCCAACGCTACAGCTAATGCTAATGCTATTGCTAACATTACAGCTAATGCTGCATCATTCACTTACACTAATGCAACAGCTTATGCTAATTCTGCAGCTAAGTCCACAGTAGTGCTACAGCTAAGCTAATGCTAATGCCAATGCTTCAGCTAATGCCAATGCTACAGCTAAGCTAATGCCACAGCGAAGCAAATGCTACAGTTATACCTTTGCCAAAGCTATGCTGAGGCTACAACAATGCTACCACTACAGCTAATGCTAGTGTTTATGCTTACATTTAAACTGCTTATAGTACAGCTCATGCTTATGCTACAGCTCGTGCTTATTCCAGAGCTCGTGCTTATGCTACAGCTTATGCTTATGCTACAGCTTACTCTTGCCCTAAACGTAAGGTTTCAGCTTATGCTACAACTTACACTAATGCTACCGCTTATGCTAATGCTACAGCTAATGTTACAGCTAATGCTACAGCATTGACTAACGATACTGCTTACGCTAGTACTACAGCTAAGTCACAGTAGTGCTACTGCTAAGCTAATGCCAATGCTACAGCAATGCCAATGCTACAGCAAATGCCAGTGCTACAGCTTAGCTAATGCTACAGCTATACTTTTGCCACGGTTAGCGCTCACGCAAAGTATACTGAACTGCAAAAACTAACACTACAGCTCATGCTGGTGCTTATGCTTACATTAAAACTGCTTATGCCACAGCTACGTGCTTGTCACGACAGCTCATTGTATGCAACAGACTCGCGCTACGCTACAGCTCGTGCTATAGCTCGTGCTTATACTACAGCTCGTGTATGCTTCGGCTCGTTATGATGCTAAACTTTCACTTGCTCTGCCGCTGTCGCATAAAACCTAATGCTTCAGCTCATGCTACAACGCCGTAGCGCTACAGCTAATGCTAATGGTACTGCTAACATTACGGCTAATGGTACAGCATTCACTTACGCTAATGCTACAGCTTATGCTAATGCTACAGCTAAGTCCACAGTAGTGCTGCAGCTAAGCTAATGCTAATGCCAATGCCTCAGCTAATGCCAATGTTACAGCTAATGCCAATGCTACAGCTAAGCTAATGCCACAGCTAAGCTAATGCTACAGCTATACTTTTGCCACAGCTATGCTGAGGCTACAGCAATGCTATCACTACAGCTAATGCTAGTGCTTATGCTTACATTTAAACTGTTTATAGCACAGCTCGTGCTTATGCTACAGCTCGTGCTTATGCCACAGCTTGTGCTTATACCACAGCTCGTGCTTATGCTACAGCTTATGCTTATGCTACAGCTTACTCTTGCACTAAACATAAGGTTTCAGCTTATGCTACAACTTACTCTAATGCTACCGCTTATGCTAATGCTATAGCTAATGTTACAGCTAATGCTACAGCATTCACTAATGCTGCTGCTTACGCTAGTACTACAGCTAAGTCACAGCAGTGCTACTGCTAAGCTAATGCTAATGCTTCAGCTAATGCCAATGCTACAGCAAATGCCTGTGCTGCAGCTTAGCTATTGCTACAGCTATACTTTTGCCTCAGTTATCCTTTCACCAAAACTATACTGAAGCTACAGCAAAGCTAACACTATAGCTCATGCTATTGCATATGCTTACATTAAAACTGCTTATTCCACAGCTCGTGGTTATGCTACAGCTCATGCTTACGCTACAGCTTACTCTTGCACTAAACCTAATGCTTCAGCTTATGTAACAGCTTATGCTAACACTACAGCTAATGCAAATGCTACTGCTAACGTTACGGCTAATGCTATAGCATTCACTTACGCTAATGCTACAGCTAAGTCCACAGTAGTGCTACAGCTCAGCTAATGCTAATGCCAATGCTTCAGCTAATGCCAATGCTACAGCTAATCTAATGCTACAGCTATACTATTGCCACAGCTATGCTGAGGCTATAACAATGCTAACACTACAGCTAATGGTCGTGCTTATGCTTACATTAAAACTGCTTATGCCACAGCTTGTGCTTATGCTGCAGCTCATGCTTGCGCTACAGCTTACTCTTGCACTAAACCTAATGCTTCAGCTTATGCAACAGCTTACGCTAATGCTACAGCTGATGCTAATTATAATGAATCAGTAGCTAGCACACTCACCTCTGAGGTCGGGAGATCAGAAGGCTGTGGGTTCAGTTCCCACTTCTGGCACTTGGGATAATACCCCAGTACTGATACTTCAATGCAGCGTGAGAGGGGTGCTGCATTTCTGAGGTGCCGTCTTTTGGATGAGACGTTAAACCAAGGTCCCATCTGCCTGGATTGGTGATAGTTCAAGTGGATGTTAAAGATCCCATGGCACTTATCGAAAAGAGTTAAGGAATTTCACCGGTGTCCTGGCCAAATTTCCCTCATTCACTAAAAATACCACCAACAGTTTAATCTGGCTCAAGGACACTTGGCATTCGTCTGTATCCCCCTCCCCCGGGTCGTGCCTGAAAATAGGCAGGATTTGTCTAGTGCACTTACCCGGTCAACAAAAGCTAAATAAATAATTGTACAGCTAAGAATACAGCTAATGCTACAGCATTCACTGACGTTACAGCTTACACTAGTGCTACAGCTAAGTCACAGTAGTGCTACAGCTAACCTAATGCTAATGCTACAGCTAATGCCAGTGCTACAGCAAAGCTAATGCTACAGCTGTACTTTTGCCACAGATATGCAGAGGCTACAACAAAGCTAACATTACAGCTAATGCTAGTGCTTATGCTTACATTAAAACTGATTATAGTACAGTTTGTACTTATGCTTCAGCTCGTTCTAATGCAACAGCTTATGCTTATGCTACAGCTTATGATTGTACTAAACCTAATGCTTCAGCTTATGCTACAACTTATGCCAACGCTACAGCTAATGCTAATACTACTGCTTACGTTACAGCTAATGATATAGAATTCAGTAACGTTACAGCTTATGCTAGTGCTGCAGCTAAGCTAATGCTAATGCTACAGCTAATGCCAGTGCTACAGCAAAGCTAATGCTACAGCTGTACTTTTGCCAGTGCTATGCAGAGGCTACAACAAAGCTAACACTACAGCTAATGCTAGTGCTTATGCTTACATTAAAACTTTATAGTACAGTTTGTACTTATGCAACAGCTCATGCTTATGCAACACCTCATGCTTTTATGCTACAGCTCGTGCTTATGCTTCAGCTCGCGCTAATGCTACAGCTTTTGCTTACCCTACAGCCTATGCTTGCACTAAACCTAATGCTTCAGCTTATGCTGCAACTTACACCAATGCTTCAGCTAATGCTAATGCTACTGCTAACGTTACAGCTAATGCTGCATCATTCACTTACGCTAATGCTACAGCTTATGTAATGCTACAGCTAAGTCCACAGTAGTGCTACATGCTAATGCTATTGCCAATGCTTCAGCTAATGCCAATGCTTCAGCTAATGCCAATGCTACAGCTAAGCTAATGCTACAGCTAAGTTAATGCTACAGCTATACTTTTGCCACAGCTATGCTGAGGCTACAACAATGCTAGCACTACAGCTAATGCTAGTGCTTATGCTTACATTTAAACTGCTTATAGTACAGCTCATGCTTATGCTATAGCTCGTGCTTATGCCACAGCTCATGCTTATGCCTCAGCTCGTGCTTATGCTACAGCTTATGCTTATGCTACAGCTTACTCTAGCCCTAAATGTAAGCTTTCAGATTATGCTACAACTTACTCTAATGCTACCACTTATGCTAAAGCTACAGCTAATGCTACAGCATTCACTAACTCTACTGCTTACACTAGTGCTACAGCTAGGTCACAATAGTGCTACTGCTAAGCTAATGCCCAAAGCTACAGCTAATGCCAATGCTACAGCAAATGCCAGTGCTACAGCTTAGCTAATGCTACAGCTATTCTTTTGCCACAGTTATGCTTTCACCAAAACTATACTGAAGCTACAGCAAAGCTAACACTACAGCTCATGCTAGTACTTATGCTTACATTAAAACTGCTTATGCCACAGCTCGTGCTTATGCTACAGCTCATGCTTAAGCTTCAACTCGTGCTAATGCTACAGATTACGCTACCACCTATGCTTGCACTAAACCTAATGCTTCCGCTATTGCTACAACTTACGTTAACGCTACAGCTAATGCTAATACTACTGCTAACATTACAGCTAATGCTACAGCATTCACTTACTCTAATGCTACAGCTTATGCTAATGCTACAGCTAAGTCCACAGGAGTGCTACAGCTAAGCTAATGCTAATACCAATGCTTCAGCTAATGCCAATGCTACAGCTAAGCTAATGCTACAGCTGTACTTTTGCCATTGCTATGCAGAGGCTACAACAAAGGAAACACTACAGCTAATGCTAGTGCTTATGCTTACATTAAAACTGTTTATAGTACAGTTTGTACTTATGATACAGCTCATGCTTATGCTACAGCTCATGCTTATGCTACAGCTCGTGCTTATGCTTCAGCTCGTGCTAATGCTACAGCTTATGCTTATGCTACAGCTTATGCTTGCACTAAACCTAATGCTTCAGCTTATGCTACAACTTACGCTAACGCTACAGCTAATGCTAATGCTACTGCTAACGTTACAGCTAATGCTATAGCATTCACTAATGTTACAGCTTATGCTAGTGCTACAGCTAAGTCACAGTAGTGCTACAGCTAACCTAATTCTAATGCTACAGCTAATGCCAGTGCTACAGCAATGCTAATGCTACAGCTGTACTTTTGCCACTGCTATGCAGAGGCTACAACAAAGCTAACAGTACAGCTAATGCTAGTGCTTATGCTTACATTAAAACTGTTTATAGTACAGTTTGTACTTATGATACAGCTCATGCTTATGCTACAGCTCATGCTTATGCTACAGCTCGTGCTTATGCTTCAGCTCGTGCTAATGCTACAGCTTATGCTTATGCTACAGCTTATGCTTGCACTAAACCTAATGCTTCAGCTTATGCTACAACTTACGCTAACGCTACAGCTAATGCTAATGCTACTGCTAACGTTACAGCTAATGCTATAGCATTCACTAATGTTACAGCTTATGCTAGTGCTACAGCTAAGTCACAGTAGTGCTACAGCTAACCTAATTCTAATGCTACAGCTAATGCCAGTGCTACAGCAATGCTAATGCTACAGCTGTACTTTTGCCACTGCTATGCAGAGGCTACAACAAAGCTAACAGTACAGCTAATGCTAGTGCTTATGCTTACATTAAAACTGCTTATGCTACAGCTCGTGCTTATGCTACAGCTCGTGCTTATGCTTCAACTCGTGCTAATGCTACAGATTATGCTACAGCCTATGCTTGTACTAAACCTAATGCTTCAGCTTATGCTACAACTTACGCTAACACTATAGCTAATACTAATTCTACTGCTAACATTACAGCTAATGCTACAGCATTCATTTACGCTAATGCTACAGCTTATGCTAATGCTACAGCTAAGTCCACAGTAGTGCTACAGCTAACCTAATGCTAATGCTACAGCTAATGCCAGTGCTACAGCAAAGATAATACTACAGCTGTTCTTTTGCCACAGATATGCAGAGGCTACAACAAAGCTAACACTACAGCTAATGCTAGTGCTTATGCTTACATTAAAACTGTTTATAGTACTGTTTGTACTCATGTTACAGCTCATGCTTATGCAACAGCTCATGCTTATGCTACAGCTCATGCTTATGCTACAGCTCGTGCTTATGCTTCAGCTCATGCTAATGCTACAGCTTTCGCTTACGCTACAGCCTATGCTTGCATTAAACCTAATGCTTCAGCTTATGCTACAACTTACGCCAAGGCTACAGCTAATGCTAATGCTACTGCTAACATTACAGCTAATGCTGCTGCATTCACTTACGCTACTGCTACAGCTTATGCTAATGCTACAGCTAAGTCCACAGTAGTGCTACAGCTAAGCTAATGCTAATGCCAATGCTACAGCTAATGCCAATGCTACAGCTAATGCCAGTGCTACAGCTAAGCTAATGCTACAGCTAATGCCAATGCTACAGCTAAGATAATGCCACAGCTAAGCTAATGCTACAGCTATACTTTTGCCACAGCTATGCTGAGGCTACAACAATGCTAACACTTCAGCTAATGCTAGTGCTTCTGCTTACATTTAAACTGTTTATAGTACAGCTCATTCTTATGCTACAGCTCATGCTTATACAACAGCTCATGCTTATGCTACAGCTCATGTTTATGCTATAGCTCATGCTTATGCTTCAGCTCATGCTAATGCTACAGCTTTCGCTTACCCTACAGCCTATCCTTGCACTAAACCTAATGCTTCAGCTTATGCTACATCTTACGCCAATGCTACAGCTAATGCTAATGCTACTGCTAACGTTACAGCTAATGCTGCAGCATTCACTTACAATAATGTTACAACTTATGCTAATGCTACAGCTAAGTCCACAGTAGTGCTACAGCTAAGCTAATGCTAATGCTAATGCTTCAGCTTATGCCAATGCTTCAGCTAATGCCAATGCTACAGCTGAGCTAATGCTACAGCTAAGCTAATGCTACAGCTATACTTTTGCCACAGCTGTGCTGAGGCTACAACAATGCTAACACTACAGCTAATGTTAGTGCTTATGCTTACATTTAAACTGCTTATAGTACAGCTCGTCCTTATGCTACAGCTCGTGCTGATGCCACAGCTCATGCTTATTGCACAGCTCGTGCTGATGCCACAGCTCGTGCTTATGCTACAGCTTAATCTTGCCCTAAACATAAGGTTTCAGCTTATGCTACAACTTACTCTAATGCTACCGCTTATGCTAATGCTAATGCTAATGTTACAGCTAGTGCTACAGTATTCACTAACGCTACTGCTTACGCTAGTGCTTCAGCTAAGTCACAGTAGTGCTACTGCTAAGCTAATGCTAATGCTACAGCTAATGCCAATGCTACAGTAAATGCCAGTGCTTCCAGCTTAGCTAATGCTGCTATACTTTTCCCACAGTTATGCTTTCACCACAACTATATAGAAGCTACAGCTAAGCTAACACTAGAGCTCATGCTAGTGCTTATGCTTACATTAAAACTGCTTATGCCACAGCTCGTGCTTATGCTACAGCTCATGCTTGCGCTAAAGCTTACTCTTGCACTAAACCTAATGCTTCAGCTTATGCAACAGTTTACGCTAACTCTACAGCTAATGCTAATGCTACTGCTAACGTTACAGCTAATGCTGCAGCATTCACTTACGCTAATGCTACAGCTTATGCTAATGCTACAGCTAAGTCCACAGTAGTGCTACAGCTAAGGTATTGCTAATGCCAATGCTTCAGCTAATGCCAATGCTACAGCTAATGCCAATGCTACTGCTAAGCTAATGCTACAGCTAAGCTAATGCTACAGCAAATGCCAGTGCTACAGCAAAGCTAATGCTACAGCTGTACTTTTGCCACTGCTATGCAGAGGCTACAACAAAGCTTACACTGTAGATAATGCAAGTCCTTATGCTTACATTAAAACTGTTTATTGTACAGTTTGTACTTATGCAACAGCTCATGCTTATGCAACAGCTCGTGCTTATGCTTCCACTCGTGCTAATGCTACAGGTTTCGTTTACGCTACAGCCTATGCCTGCACTAAACCTAATGCTTCTGCTCATGCTACAACTTACGCCAACTCTACAGCTAATGGTAATTCTACTGCTAACGGTACAGCTAATGCTACAGCATTCACTTACGCTAATGCTATAGCTTATGCTAATACTACATCTAAGTCCACAGTAGTGATTTAGCTAATGCCAATGCTATAGCTAATGCCAAATTACAGCTAAGCTAATTGCACAGCTAAGCCAATGCTACAGCTATACTTTTGCCACAGCTATGCTGAGGCTACATCAGTGCTAACACTACAGCTAATGCTAGTGCTTGTGCTTACATTTAAACTGTTTATAGTACAGCTCATGCTTATGCTACAGCTTGTGCTTATGCCACAGCTCGTGCTTATGCTACAGCTTATGCTTATGCTGCAGCTTACTCTTGCACTAAACGTAAGGTTTCAGCTTTTGCTACAACTTACTCTAATGCTACCGCTTATGCTAATGCTACAGCTAATGTTACAGCAAATGCTACAGCATTCACTAACGCTACTGCTTATGCTAGTGCTACAGCTAAGTCACAGTAGGGCTACTGCTAACCTAATGCAAATGCTACAGCAAATGCCAGTGCTACAGCTTTGCTAATGCTACAGCTATACTTTTGCCACAGTTATGCTTTCACCAAAACTATACTGAAGCTACAGCAAAGCTAACACCACAGCTCATGCCAGTGCTTATGCTTACATTAAAACTGCTTATGCCACAGCTCATGCTTATGCTACAGCTCGTGCTTATGCTACAGCTTACTCTTGCACTAAACCTAATGCTTCAGCTTATGCAACAGCTTACGCTAGCGCAACAGCTAATCCTAATGCTACTGCTAACGTTACAGCTAATGCTACAGCATTCACTTACGCTAATGCTACAGCTTATGCTAATTCTACTGCTAAGTTCACAGTAGTGCTACAGCTAAGCTAATGCTAATGCCAGTGCTTCAGCAAATGCCAGTGTTACAGCTAAGCTAATGCTACAGCTATACTATTGCCACAGCTATGCTGAGTCTATAACAATGCTAACACTACAGCTAATGCTAGTGCTTATGCTTACATTAAAACTGCTTATGCCACAGCTCGTGCTTATGCTAGCAGCTCGTGCTTATGCTACAGCTCGTGCTTGCACTACAGCTTACTCTTGCACTAAACCTAATTCTTCAGAATATGCAACAGCTTACGCTAATGCTACAGCTCATGCTAATTATAATGAATCAATAACTGCACACTCACCTCTGAGGCGGAGATCAGAGGCTGTGGGTTCAATTCCGACTTCTGGCACATGGGTTAATACCCCAGTACTGACACTGTAATGCAGTGTGAGAGGGGTGGTGTATTTCTGAGGTGCCGTCTTTCGGACGAGATGTTAAACTGAGGTCCCATCTGCCTGGATTGGTGAGAGTTCTGGTGGATGTTAAAGATCCCATGGCACTTATCGAAAAGAGTTGGGGAATTTCCCTGGTGTCCTGGCCAAATTTCCCTCATTCACTAAAAATACCACCAACAGCTTAATCTGGTTCAAGGTCAGTTGGCATTCGTCTGTATCCCCTTCCCCCGGGTCGTGCCTGAAAATAGGCATGATTTGTCTAGTGCACTTACCCGGTTAACAAAAGCTAAATAAATAATAAATAATAAATAAGTAATTCTACAGCTAAGATTACAGCTAATGCTACAGCATTCACAGACGTTACAGCTTACACTAGTGCTACAGCTAAGTCACAGTAGTGCTACAGCTAACCTAATGGTAATGCTACAGCTAATGCCAGTGCTACAGCAAAGCTAATGCTACAGCTGTACTTTTGCCACAGATATGCAGAGTCTACAACAAAGCTAACACTACAGCTAATGCTAGTGCTTATGCTTACATTAAAACTGTTTATAGTACAGTTTGTACTTATGCTACAGCTCATGCTTATGCAACAACTCATGCTTATTCTATAGCTTGTGCTTATGCTACAGCTCGTGCTTATGCTTCAGCTTGTGCTAATGCTACAGCTTATGCTTACGCTACTGCTCATGCTTGCACTAAACCTAATGCTTCAGCTTATACTACAACTTACGCCAACGCTACAGATAATGCTACTGCTAACGTTACAGCTAATGATATAGCATTCACTAACGTTACAGCTTAAGCTAGTACTACAGCTAAGTCACAGAAGTGCTACAGCTAAGCTAATGATAATGCTACAGCTAATGCCAGTGCTACTGCAAAGCTAATGCTACAGCTGTACTTTTGCCACTGCTATGCAGAGGCTACAACAAAGCTAACACTACAGCTAATGCTCATGCTTATGCTTACATTAAAACTGTTTATAGTACAGATGGTACTTATGCTACAGCTCATGCTTATGCAACAGCTCATGCTTATGCTATAGCTCGTGCTTATGCTACAGCTCATGCTTATGCTTCAGCTCCTGCTAATGCTACAGCTTTCGCTTACCCTACAGCCTATGCTTTCTAAACCTAATGCTTCATCATGCTGCAACTTACGCCAATGCGGCAGCTGGTGCTAATGCTGCTGCTAGCGTTACAGCTAATGCTGCAGCATTCACTTACGTTAATGCTACAGCTTATGCTAATGCTACAGCTAAGTCCACAGTAGTGCTACAGCTAAGCTAATGCTAATGCCAATGCTTCAGCAAATGACAATTCTTCAGCTAATGCCAGTGCTACAGCTAAGCAAATGCTACAGCTATACCTTTGCCACAGCTATACTGAGGCTTCAATAATGCTAACACTACAGCTAATGCTAGTGCTTATGCTTACATTTAAACTGCTTATAGTACAGCTCGTGCTTATGCTACAGCTCGTGCTTATGCCACAGCTCGTGCTTATGCCACAGCTCGTACTTATGCTACAGCTTATGCTTAAGCTACAGCTCACTCTTGCCCTAAATGTAAGGTTTCAGCTTATGCTATAACTTACTCTAATGCTACCGCTTATGCTAATGCTACAGCTAATGCTACAGCATTCACTAACGCTACTGCTTACGCTAGTGCTACAGCTAAGTCACAGTAGTACTACTGCTAAGCTAATGCTAATGCTACAGGTAATGCCAACGCTACAGCAAATGCCAGTGCTACAGCTTAGCTAATGCTACAGCTATACTTTTGCCACAGTTATGCTTTCACCAAAACTATACTGAAGCTACAGCAAAGCTAACACTACAGCTCATGCTAGTGCTTATGCTTACATTAAAACTGCTTATGCCACAGGTCGTGCTTATGCTACAGCTCGTGCTTATGCTTCAACTCGCGCTAATGCTACAGATTACGCTACAGCCTATGCTTGCACTAAACCTAATGCTTCAGTTTATGCTACAACTTACGCTAACACTACAGATAATGCTACTGCTAACTTTACAGCTAATGCTACAGCATTCACTTATGCTTATGGTACAGCTTATGCTAATGCTACAGCTATGTCCACAGTAGTGCTACAGCTAAGCTAATGCAAATGCCAATACTTCAGCTAATGCCAATGCTACAGCTAAGCTAATGCTACAGTTGTACTTTTGCCACTGCTATGCAGAGGCTACAGCAAAGCTAACACTAGAGCTAATGCTAGTGCTTATGCTTACATTAAAACTGTTTATAGTGCAGTTTGTACTTATGCTACAGCTCATGCTTATGCAACAGCTCATGCTTATGCTATAGCTTGTGCTTATGCTACAGCTCGTGCTTATGCTTCAGCTTGTGCTAATGCTACAGCTTTCACTTACGCTAAAGCCTATGCTTGCACTAAACCTAATGCTTCAGCTTATGCTACAACTTACTCCAACACTACAGCTAATGCTCCTGCTAACGTTACAGCTAATGCTGCGGCATTCACTTACGCTAATGCTACAGGTTATGCTAATGCTACAGCTAAGTCCACAGTAGTTCTACAGCTAAGCTAATTTTAATGCCAATGCTTCAGCTAATGCCAATGCTACAGCTAATGCCAATGGTACAGCTAAGCTAATGCTACAGCTAATGCCAGTGCTACAGCAAAGCTAATGCTACAGCTGTACTTTTGCCACTGCTATGCAGAGGATGCAACAATGCTAAGACTACAGCTAATGCTAGTGCTTATGCTTACATTAATACTGTTTATAGTACAGTTTGTACTTATGCTACAGCTCATGCTTATGCTACAGCTCATGCTTATGCTATAGCTCGTCCTTAAGCTACAGCTCGTGCTTATGCTTCACCTCGTGCTAATGCTACAGCTTTCACTTACCCACAGCCTATGCTTGCACTAAACCTAATGCTTCAGCTTATGGTACAACTTACGCGGGCGCTACAGCTAATGCTAATGCTACTGCTTACGTTACAGCTAATGCTGCAGCATTCACTTACGCTAATGCTACAGCTAAGTCCACAGTAGTGCTACAGCTAAGCTAATGCTAATGCCAATGGTTCAGCTAATGCCAATGCTACAGCTAAGCTAATGCTACAGCTGTACTTTTGCCACTGCTTTGCAGAGGCTACAGCAAAGCTAACACTACAGCTAATGCTTGTGCTTATGCTTACATTAAAACTGTTTATAGTACAGTTTGTACTTATGCTGCAGCTCATGCTTATGCAACAGCTCATGCTTATGCTACAGGTCATGCTTATGCTATAGCTCGTGCTTATGCTACAGCTCGTGCTAATGCTGCAGCTTTCACTTATGCTAAAGCCTATGCTTGCACTAAACCTAATGCTTCAGCTTATGTTACAACTGACGTCAATGCTACAACTAATGCTAATGCTACTGCTAACGTTACAGCTAATGCTGCAGCATTCACATACGCTAATGCTACAGGTTATGGTAATGCTACAGCTAAGTCCACAGTAGTACTACAGCTAAGCTAATTCTAATGCCAATACTTCAGCTAATGGGAATGCTACAGCTAATGCCAATGGTACAGCTAAGCTAATGCTACAGCTAATGCTACAGCTGTACTTTTGCCACAGTTATGCTTTCACCAAAACTATACAGAAGCTACAGCAAAGCTAACACTACAGCTCATGCTAGTGCTTATGCTTACATTGGAACTGCTTATGCCACAGCTTGGTCTTATGCTGCAGCTCGTGCTTACTCTACAGCTTACTCTTGCACTAAATCTAATGCTTCAGCTTATGCAACAGCTTACTCTAACGCTTCAGCTAATGCTAATGCTACTGCTAACGTTACAGCTAATGCTACAGCATTCACTTAGGCTAATGCTGCAGCTTATGCTAATGCTACAGCTAAGTCCACAGTAGTGCTACAGTTAAGCTAATGCTAATGCCAATGCTTAAGCTGATGCCAATGCTACAGCTAAGCTAATGCTACAGCTATACTATTGCCACAGCTATGCTGAGGCTATAACAATGCTAACACTACAGCTAATGCTACTGCTTATACTTACATTAAATCTGCTTATGCCACAGCTCGTGCTTATGCTACAACTCATGCTTATGCTACAGCTCGTGCTTGCGCTACAGCTTATTCTTGCACTAAACGTAATGCTTCAGCTTATGCAACAGCTTACGCTAATGCTACTGCTCATGCCAATTATAATTAATCAGTAGCTAGCACACTCACCTCTGAGGCCGGGAGATCAGAGGGCTGTGGGTTCAGTTCTCACTTCTGGCACTTGGGTTAATATCCCAGTACTGACACTGTAATGCGGTGTGAGAGGGGTACTGCATGTCTGAGGTGCCGTCTTTCGGATGAGACGTTAAACCGAGGTCCCATCTGCCTGGATTGGTGATAGTTCAGGTGGATGTTAAAGATCCCATGGCACTTATCGAAAAGAGTTGGGGAATTTCCCCGGTGTCCTGGCCAAATTTTCCTCATTCACTAAAAATACCACCAACAGCTTAATCTGGTTCAAGGTCAGTTGGCATTCGTCTGTATCCCCTTCCCCCGGGTCGTGCCTGAAAATGGGCAGGATTTTTACCCTGTCAACAAAAGCTAAATAAATAATAAAGAATAAATAAATAATTCTACAGCTAAGATTACAGCTAATGCTACAGCATTCACTGACGTTACAGCTTACACTACTGCTACAGCTACGTCACAGTAGTGCTACAGCTAACCTAATGCTTATGCAACAGCTAATGCCAGTGCTACAGCAAAGCTAATACTACAGCTGTACTTTTGGCACAAATATGCAGAGGCTACAACAAAGCTAACACTACAGCTAATGCTAGTGCTTATGCTTACATTAAAACTGTTTATAGTACAGTTTGTACTTATGCAACGGCTCATGCTTCGGCAACTGCTCATGCTTATTCTACAGCTCATGCTTATACTATAGCTCGTGCTTATGCTACAACTCGTGCTTATGCTTCAGCTTGTGCTAATGACAGAGCTTTCAATTACGCTACAGCCTATGCTTGCACTAAACCTAATGCTTCAGCTTATGCTACAACTTACGTCAACGCTACAGCTAATGCTAATGCTACTGCTAACGTTACAGCTAATGCTGCAGCATTCACTTACGCTAATACTACAGCTTTTGCTAATGTGACAGCTAAGTCCACAGTAGTGCTACAGCTAAGCTAATGCTACAGCTAATGCCAGTGCTACTGCAAAGCTAATGCTACAGCTGTACTTTTGTCATTGCTATGCAGAGGCTACAACAAAGCTAACACTACATCTAATGCTAGTGCTTATGCTTACATTAAAACTGTTTATAGTACAGTTTGTACTTATGCTACAGCTCATGCTTATGCTGCTGCTCATGCGTATGCTACAGCTCATGCTTATGCTTCCACTCGTGCTAAGGCTACAGCTTTCGTTTACGCTACAGCCTATGCTTGCACTAAACGTAATGCATCAGCTTATGCTACAACTTACACCAACGCTACAGCTTATGCTAATGCTACAGCTAAGTCCACAGTAGTGCTACTGCTAAGCTAATACTAATGCCAATGCTACAGCTAAGCTAATGCTACAGCTAAGCTAATGCTACAGCTATACTTTTGCCACAGGTATGCTGAGGCTACAACAATGCTAACACTACAGCTAATGCTAGTGCTTATGCTTACATTTAAACTGCTTATAGTACAGCTCGTGCTTTTGCTACAGCTCGTGCTTATGTCACACCTCGTGCTTATACCACAGCTCGTGTTTATGCTACAGCTTATGCTACAGCTTACTCTTGCCCTAAATGTAAGGTTTTAGCTTATGCTACAACTTACTCTAATGCTACCGCTTATGCTAATGCTAAAGCTAATGTTACAGCTAATGCTACAGCATTCACTAACGCTACTGCTTATGCTAGTGCGGGGGTTCTCAAATGGTGAGGCCAGCCTCCCTCGGGAGGCCACAACCTGTTTCAGGGGAGGCTCCATCAACTCTGAAAAAGTATTATATTTCAATTTTGAGTTTTATGTATTTTGTGTGAAGAGATGAAGCAAACTGAAAGAGGACAATAGTAGGTGGATTGTATGTATGCATTTACTAATAGGTGACAAGGGAAGGTGAATGAGCCAAGGCTCATTTCAGGTGTACCCGGGGAAGGGTAGGTAGTGAACACATTTCAAAAGGTAACTGCAAAACAATCAAGAAATGCACAATGAACAATAGTGCAAACAAATATGAACAATAAACTAATAATGAGTGCTGGTAACTGATCAATTTGTAGACTGATGGCAGAACAGCCCAAATACAAGGGTTGAGTATATAAGTGCTAAGAGCAATAGCAGGAAGGAGCAAAGTAATCCCAGAGAAGTTGCTTAGGAGGGGGCGACGCAAAGATTGTAGGAAGGTTATTTCATATAGAGAGGAAACAGAGAAAATAGTCTGACTCATGAAGGTACTGCAACAAGGGGTAACAATTGTTCAAGAATGAAAATAGCGGAGCAAGTAGGCTGGTCTGTGGGTGGGGGGGGTTACCATAAGCTGAATAATATTTGTTTATTTTATTTATTATTCAGATAGCACTTTTGAGCACAGGAGCTCTTTTTCAAAGGTTCCACCTCAGGATAAGACAAACAACTGAATGAAAGAACTGAACATGAGACAAGTACTCAAAGAGGTTTCAATTTATTCATGGTGTACTGCACAAAGTACAGTATGTTATTTTTCTTCGGGGAGGCCCAAGATTATTTCAGTTTTTGGGGGAGGCTCAAAATCTTTTCCATGGATTTGGGGAGGCTCACTGTGACAAAGTCTAAGAACTATTGTGCTAGTGCTACAGCTAAGTCACAGTAGTGCTACTGATAAGCTATTGCCAATCCTTCAGCAAATGCCAGTGCTACAGCTTAGCTAATGCTACAGCTATACTTTTGCCTCAGTTATGCTTTCACCAAAACTATACTGAAGCTACAGCAAAGCTAACACTTCAGCTCATGCTTGTGCTTATGCTTATATTAAAAATGCTTATGCCACAGCTCGTGCTTTTGCTACAGCTCATGCTTATGCTTCAACTCGCGCTAATGCTACAGATTACGCTACAGAATATGCTTGCACTAAACCTAATGCTTCAGCTTATGCTACAACTTACACTAACGCTACAGCTAATGCTACTGCTAATGTTACAGCTAATGCTACAGCATTCACTTATGCTAATGCTACAGCTTATGCTAATGCTACAGCTAAGTCCACAGTAGTGCTACAGCTAAGCTAATGCCAATGCCAATGCTTCAGCTAATGCCAATGCTACAGCTAATGCCAATGCTACAGCTAAGCTAAAGCTACAGCTATGCTAATGCTACAGCTAATGCCAGTGCTACAGCAAAGCTAATGCTACAGCTGTACTTTTGCCACTGCTATGCAGAGGCTACAACAAAGCTAACACTACAGCTAATGCTAGTGCTTATGCTTACATTAAAACTGTTTATAGTACAGTTTGTACTTATGGTACAGCTCATGCTTATGCAACAGCTGATGCTTATGCTACAGCTCATGCTTATGCTACAGCTCGTGCTTATGCTACAGCTCATGCTTATGCTTCCACTAGTGCTAATGCTACAGCTGTTGTTTACGCTACAGCCTATGCTTGCACTAAAAATAATGCTTCAGCTCATGCAACAACTTACGCCAATGCTACAGCTAATGCTAATGCTACTGCTAACGTTACAGCTAATTCTACAGCATTCACTTATGGTAATGCTACAGCTTATGCTAATGCTACAGCTAAGTCCACAGTAGTGCTACAGCAAAGCTAATGCTAATACCAATGCTTCAGCGAATGCCAATGCGTCAGCTAATGCCAATGCTACAGCTAATGCCAGTGCTACAGCAATGCTAATGCTACAGCTGTACTTTTGCCACTGCTATGCAGAGGCTACAACAAAGCTAACACTACAGCTAATGCTAGTGCTTATGCTTACATTAAAACTGCTTATGCTACAGCTCGTGCTTATGCTACAGCTCGTGCTTATGCTTCAACTCGTGCTAATGCTACAGATTATGCTACAGCCTGTGCTTGTACTAAACCTAATGCTTCAGCTTATGCTACAACTTACGCTAACACTATAGCTAATGCTAATTCTACTGCTAACATTACAGCTAATGCTACAGCATTCATTTGCTTATGCTACAGCTTATGCTAATGCTACAGCTAAGTCCACAGTAGTGCTACAGCTAACCTAATGCTAATGCTGCAGCTAATGCCAGTGATACAGCAAAGATAATACTACAGCTGTTCTTTGCCACAGATATACAGGCTACAACAAAGCTAACACTACAGCTAATGCTAGTGCTTATGCTTACATTAAAACTGTTTATAGTACTGTTTGTACTTATGTTACAGCTCATGCTTATGCAACAGCTCATGCTTATGCTACAGCTCATGCTTATGCTACAGCTCGTGTTATGCTTCAGCTCATGCTAATGCTACAGCTTTAAGCTACACTTCAGCCTATGCTTGCATTAAACCTAATACTTCAGCTTATGCTACAACCATAGCCAAGGCTACAGCTAATGCTAATGCTACTGCTAACATTACAGCTAATGCTGCTGCATTCACTTACGCCATTGCCACAGCTTATGCTAATGCTACAGCTAAGTCCACAGTAGTGCTACAGCTAAGCTAATGCTAATGCCAATGCTACAGCTAATGCCAATGCTAGCTAATGCCAGTGCTACAGCTAAGCTAATGCTACAGCTAATGCCAATGCTACAGCTAAGCTAATGCCACAGCTAAGCTAATGCTACAGCTATACTTTTGCCACAGCTATGCTGCGGCTACAACAATGCTAACACTTCAGCTAATGCTAGTGCTTCTGCTTACATTTAAACTGTTTATAGTACAGCTCATTCTTATACTACAGCTCATGCTTATGCAACAGCTCATGCTTATGCTACAGCTCATGCTTATGCTATAGCTCATGCTTATGCTTCAGCTCATGCTAATGCTACAGCTTTTGCTTACCCTACAGCCTATGCTTGCACTAAACCTAATGCTTCAGCTTATGCTACATCTTACGCCAATGCTACAGCTAATGCTAATGCTACTGCTAACGTTACAGCTAATGCTGCAGCATTCACTGACGATAATGCTACAACTTATGCTAATGCTACAGCTAAGTCCACAGTAGTGCTACAGCTAAGCTAATGCTAATGCCAATGCTTCAGCTAATGCCAATGCTACAGCTGAGCTAATGCTATAGCTAAGCTAATGCTACAGCTATACTTTTGCCACAGCAATGCTAACACTACAGCTAATGTTAGTGCTTATGCTTACATTTAAACTGCTTATAGTACAGCTCGTCCTTATGCTACAGCTCGTGCTTATGCCACAGCTCATGCTTATTGCACAGCTCATGCTGATGCCACAGCTCGTGCTTATGCTACAGCTTAATCTTGCCCTAAACATAAGGTTTCAGCTTATGCTACAACTTACTCTAATGCTACCGCTTATGCTAATGCTAATGCTAATGTTACAGCTAGTGCTACAGCATTCACTAATGCTACTGCTTACGCTAGTGCTACAGCTAAGTCACAGTAGTGCTACTGCTAAGCTAATGCTAATGCTACAGCTAATGCCAATGCTACAGTAAATGCCAGTGCTTCAGCTTAGCTAATGCTACAGCTATACTTTTGCCACAGTTATGCTTTCACCACAACTATATAGAAGCTACAGCTAAGCTAACACTACAGCTCATGCTAGTGCTTATGCTTACATTAAAACTGCTTATGCCACAGCTCGTGCTTATGCTACAGCTCATGCTTGCGCTACAGCTTACTCTTGCACTAAACCTAATGCTTCAGCTTATGCAACAGCTTACGCTAACTCTACAGCTAATGCTAATGCTACTGCTAACGTTACAGCTAATGCTACAGCATTCACTTACGCTAATGCTGCAGTTTATGCTAATGTTACAGCTAAGTCCACAGTAGTGCTACAGCTAAGCTAATGCTGATGTCAATGCTTCAGCTAATGCCAATGCTACAGCTAAGCTAATGCTACAGCTATATTATTGCCACAGTTATGCTGAGGCTATAACAATGCTAACACTTTAGCTAATGCTATTGCTTACGCTCACATTAAAACTGCTTATGCTACAGCTCCTGCTCATGCTAAAGCTCATGCTTACGCTACAGCTCGTGCTTAGGCTACAGCTCATGCTTATGCTTCCACTCATGCTAATGCCACAGCTTTCATTTACGCTACAGCCAATGCTTGCACAAAACCTAATGCTTCAGCTCATGCTACAACTTACGCCAATGCTACAGCTAATGCTAATGTTCAAGAAAATACAAAATCACACATGCTCCCACAATGCAAAGCATAATGGGTTGCATATGCAAATCACCATAGAATGTTATGCTGGTCCAACTTTAAGCAGAATTGCATGGTGCCGAAAGGCCTCTCACACAGTTTGCAAAGGGTGCTAACAGAAGACATAGACACGTGTTTCGTCCTACCAGGACTCATCAGTATGCCTCGTCTGTTTGACACCCCAGTGGAATGGACCAGCTACCCTAGAGGCAGTGTGCCATGGATATATTGTGGTGAACCCATTAAAACAAAAAACTATCTAAAGACAAAAGAACCTCTGTGCGCAAACACTGAGGCAAGGGTTACCCAAAGGGCATTTGGCTGGGAAGCCAAGTTTCAAAAAATACAAAATCACACATGCTCCCACAATGCAAAGCATCATGGGCTGCATGCAAATCACCACAGAATGTTATGCTGGTCCAACTTTAAGCAGAATTGCATGATGCCGAAGGCCTCTCACATACAGTTTGCAAGGGTGCTAACAGAAGACATAGACACGTGTTTCGGTCTCTACCAGGACTCATCAGTATGCCTCATCTGTTTGACACCCCAGTGGAATGGACCAGCTACCCTAGAGGCAGTGTGCCATGGATATATTGTGGTGAACCCATTAAAACAAAAACTATCTAAAGACAAAGAACCTCTAGCGCAAACACTGAGGCAAGGGTTACCCTAAAGGGCATTTGGCTGGGAAGCCAAGTTTCAAGAAAATACAAAATCACATGCTCCCACAATGCAAAGCATCATGGGCTGCATATGCAAATCATCACAGAATGTTATGCTGGTCCAACTTTAAGCAGAATTGCATGGTGCCGAAAGGCCTCACACAGTTTGCAAAGGGTGCTAACAGAAGACATAGACACGTGTTTCGTCCTACCAGGACTCATCAGTATGCCTCGTCTGTTTGACACCCCAGTGGAATGGACCAGCTACCCTAGAGGCAGTGTGCCATGGATATATTGTGGTGAACCCATTAAAACAAAAAACTATCTAAAAGATAAAGAACCTCTGTGCGCAAACACTGAGGCAAGGGTTATCCCAAAGGGCATTTGGCTGGGAAGCCAAGTTTCAGAAAATACAAAATCACACATGCTCCCACAATGCAAAGCATCATGGGCTGCATATGCAAATCACCACAGAATGTTATGCTGGTCCAACTTTAAGCAGAATTGCATGGTGCCGAAGGCCTCTCACACAGTTTGCAAAGGGTGCTAACAGAAGACATAGACACGTGTTTCGTCCTACCAGGACTCATCAGTATGCCTCATCTGTTTGACACCCCAGTGGAATGGACCAGCTACCCTAGAGGCAGTGTGCCATGGATATATTGTGGTGAACCCATTAAAACAAAAAACTATCTAAAAGACAAAGAACCTCTGTACGCAAACACTGAGGCAAGAGTTACCCCAAAGGGCATTTGGCTGGGAAGCCAAGTTTCAAGAAAATACAAAATCACACATGCTCCCACAATGCAAAGCATCATGGGCTGCATATGCAAATCACCACAGAATGTTATGCTGGTCCAACTTTAAGCAGAACTGCATGGTGCGGAAAGGCCTCTCACACAGTTTGCAAATGCTACAGCATTCACTAACATTACAGCTTATGCTAGTGCTTCAGCTAAGTCACAATAGTCCTACAGCTAAGCTAATGCTAATGCTACAGCTAATGCCAGTGCTACAGCAAAGCTAATGCTACAGCTGTACTTTTGCCACTGCTATGCAGAGGTTACAACAAAGCTAACACTACAGCTAATGCTAGAGCTTATGCTTACATTAAAACTGTTTATAGTACACTTTGTACTTATGCTACAGCTCATGCTTATGCTACAGCTCATGCTTAGGCTATAGCTCGTGCTTATGCTACAGCTCGTGCTTATGCTTCAGCTCGTGCTAATGCTACAGCTTTCGCCTATGCTACAGCCTATGCTTGCACTAAACCTAATGCTTCAGCTTATGCTACAACTTACGCCAAAGCTACAGCTAATGCTAATGCTACTGCTAACGTTACAGCTAATGCTGCATCATTCACTTATGCTAATGCTACAGCTTATGAGAATGCTACAGCTAAGTCCACAGTAGTGCTACAGCTAAGCTAATGCTAATCCCAATGCTTCAGCTAATGCCAATGCTACAGCTAATGCCAATGCTACAGCTAAGCTAATGCTACAGCTATACTTTTGCCACAGCTATGCTGAGGCTACAACAATGCTAACACTACAGCTAATGCTAGTGCTTATGCTTACATTTAAACTGTTTATGGTACAGCTCATGCTTATGCTACAGCTTGTGCTCATGCCACAGCTCATGCTTATACCACAGCTCGTGCTTATGCTGCAGCTTATGCTTATGCTACAGCTTACTCTTGCACTAAACGTAAGGTTTCAGCTTATGCTACAACTTACTCTAATGCTGCCGCTTATGCTAATGCTACAGCATTCACTAACGCTACTGCTTACGCAAGTGCTACAGCTAAGTCACAGTAGTGCTACTGCTAAGTTAATGCTAATGCTACAGCTAATGCCAATGCTACAGCAAATGCAGTGCTACAGCTTAGCTAATGCTACAGCTATACTTTTTGCCACAGTTATGCTTTCACCAAAACTATACTGAAGCTACAGTAAAGCTAACACAACAGCTCAAGCTAGTGCTTATGCTTACATTAAAACTGCTTATGCCACAGCTCGTGCTTTTGCTACAACTCGTGCTAATGATACAGCTTACGCTACATCTTATGCTTGCACTAAACCTAATGCTTCAGCTTATGATACAACTTACGCTAACGCTACAGCTAATGCTAATGCTACTGCTAATGTTACAGCATTCACTTACGCTAATGCTTCAGCTTATGCTAATGCTATAGCTAAGTCCACAGTTGTGCTGCAGCTAAGCTAATGCTAATGCTACAGCTAAGCTAATGCTACAGCTGTACTATTTCCACAGCTATGCTGACACTACAACAATGCTAACACTACAGCTAATGCTTGTGCTTATGGTTACATTATAACTGCTTATGCCACAGCTCGTGCTTATGCTACAGCTCGTGCTTATGCTACAGCTCGTGCTTGCACTACAGGTTACTCTTCCACTAAACCTAATGCTTCAGCTTATGCAACAGCTTACGCTAATGCTACAGCTGATGCTGGTATAATGAATAAGTAGCTAGCACCGCACCTCTGAGGCGGGAGATCAGAGGGCTGTGGGTTCATTCCACTTCTGGCACTGGAGGTTATGCCAGTACTGACACTGTAATGCAGTGTGAGAGGGTGCTGCATTTCTGAGGTACCATTTTTCGGATGAGACGGTAAACCGAGGTCCCATCTGCCCGGATTGGTGATAGTTCAGGTGGATGTTAAAGATCCCATGGCACTTGTCGAAAAGAGTTGGGGATTTCTCCCGGTGTCCTGGCCAAATTTCCTTATTCACTAAAAATACCACCAAGAGCTTAATCTGGTTCAAGGTCAGTTGGCATTAGTCTGTATCCCCTCCCCGGGTGCGTGCCTGAAAATAGACAGGATTTGTCTAGTGCACATACCCGGTCAACAAAAGCTAAATAAATAATAAATAAATAATTCTACAGCTAAGATTACAGCTAATGCTACAGCATTCACTGACGTTATAGCTTACACTAGTGCTACAATTAAGTCACAGTAGTGCTACAGCTAACCTAATGCTAATGCTACTGCTAATGCCAGTGCTACAGCAAAGCTAATGCTACAGCTAATTCTAGTGCTTATGCTTACATTAAAACTGTTTATAGTACAGTTTGTACTTATGCTACAGTTCATGCTTACTCTATAACTCGTGCTTATGCTACAGCTCGTGCTTATGCTTCAGCTCGTGCTAATGCTACAGCTTATGCTGCGCTACAGCTTTTGCTTGCACTAAACCTAATGCTTCAACTATGCTACAACTTACAACCAATGCTACAGGTAATGCTAATGCTGCTGCTGGCGTTACAGCTAATGCTATAAGCATTCACTAATGTTACAGCTTATGCTAGTGCTCAGCTAAGTCACAGTAGTGCTACAGCTAAGATAATGCTAATGGTACAGCTAATGTCAGTGCTCCAGCAAAGCTAATGCTACAGCTGTACTTTTGCCACTGCTATGCAGAGGCTACAACAAAGCTAACACTACAGCTAATGCAAGTGCTTATGCTTACATTAAAACTGTTTATAGTACAGTTTGTACTTATGCTACAGCTCATGCTTATGCTACAGCTCATGCTTATGCTACTGCTCGTGCTTATGGTTCAGCTCGTGCTAATGCTACAGCTTTCGCTTACGCTACGGCCTATGCTTGCACTAAACGTAATGCTTCCGCTTATGCTGCAACTTACGCCAACACTACAGCTAATGCTAATGCTACTGCTAACATTACAGCTATTGCTGCAGCATTCACTTACACTAATGCTACAGCTTATGCTAATGCTACAGCTAAGTCCACAGTAGTGCTACAGCTAAGCTAATGCTAATGCCAATGCTTCAGCTAATGCCAATGCTACAGCTAAGCTTATGCTACAGCTATACTTTTCCCGCAGCTATGCTGAGGCTACAACAATGCTAACACTACTGCTAATGCTAGTGCTTATGCTTTCATTTAAACTGCTTATAGTACAGGTCGTGCTTATGCTACAGCTCGTGCTTATGCCACAGCTTATGCTTATGCTACAGCTTACTCTTGCACTAAATGTAAGGTTTCAGCTTATGCTACAACTTACTCTAATGCTACCGCTTATGCTAAAGCTATAGCTAATATTACAGCAAATGCTGCACATTCCCTAATGCTACTGCTTACGCTAGTGCTACAGCTAAGTCACAGTAGTGCTACTGCTAAGCTAATGCCAATGCTACAGCAAATGCCAGTGCTACAGCTTAGCTATTGCTACAGCTATACTTTTGCCACAGTTATGCTTTCACCAATACTATACTGAAGCTACAGCAAAGCTAACACTACAGCTCAAGCTGGTGCTTATGCTTACTTTAAAACTGCTTATGCCACAGCTCGTGCTTATGCTTCAACTCCTGCTAATGCTACAGATTACGCTACATCCTATGCTTGTACTAAATCTAATGCTTCAGCTTATGCTACAACTTATGCTAATGCTACAGCTAATGCTAATGCTACTGCTATTGTTACAGCTAATGCTGCAGCATTCACTTACGCTAATGGTACAGCTCATGCTAATGCTACAGCTAAGTCCACAGTAGTGCTACAGCTAAGCTAATGCTAATGCCAATGCTTCAGCTAATGCCAATGCTACAGCTAATGACAATGCTATTGCTAAGCTAATGCTACAGCTAACCTAGTGCTACAGCTATACCCTTGCCACAGCTATGCTGAGGCTACAACAATGCTAACACTATAGCTAATGCTAGTGCTTATGCTTACATTTAAACTGCTTATTGTACAGCTCATGCTTATGCTACAGCTTGTGCTTATGCCACAGCTCGTGCTTATACCACAGTTCGTTCTTATGCTACAGCTTATGCTTATGCTACAGCTTACTCTTGCACTATTTGTAAGGTTTCAGCTTATGCTATAACTTACTCTAATGCTAAGACTTATGCTAATGCTACAGCTAATGCTACAGCATTCACTAATGCTACTGCTTCCGCTAGTGCTACAGCTAAGTCACAGCAGTGCTACTGCTAAAGCTAATGCTACAGCTAATGCCAATACTTCAGCAAATGCCAGTGCTACAGTTTAGCTAATGCTACAGCTATACTTTTGCCACAGTTATGCTTTCACCAAAACTATACTGAAGCTACAGCAAAGCTAACACTACAGCTCATTCTAGTGCTTATGCTTACATTAAAACTGCTTATGCCACAGCTCGTGCTTATGCTTCAACTCGTGCTAATGCTACAGATTACGCTACAGCCTATGCTTGCACTTAACCTAATGCTTCAGCTTATGCTACAACTTACGTTAACGCTACAGCTAATGCTAATGCTAACGTTACAGCTAATGCTACAGCATTCACTTACGTAATGCTACAGCTTATGCTAATGCAACAGCTAAGTCCACAGTAGTGCTACAGCTAAGCTAATGCTAATGCCAATACTTCAGCTAATGCCAATGCTTCAGCTAATGCCAATGCTACAGCGAATGCCAGTGCTACAGCTAAGCTAATGCTACAGCTATACTTTTGCCACAGTTATGCTGAGGCTACAACAATGCTAACACTACAGCTAATGCTAGTGCTTATGCTTACATTTAAACTGTTTATAGTACAGCTCGTGTTTATGCCACAGCTCGTGCTTATGCCACAGCTCATGCTTATGCTACAGCCTATGCTTATGCTACAGCTTACTCTTGCACTAAACGTAAGGTTTCAGCTTATGCTACAACTTACTCTAATGCTGCCGCTTATGCTAATGCTACAACATTCACTAACGCTACAGCTTACGCAAGTGCTACAGCTAAGTCACAGTAGTGCTACTGCTAAGTTAATGCTAATGCTACAGCTAATGCCAATGCTACAGCAAATGCAGTGCTACAGCTTAGCTAATGCTACAGCTATACTTTTGCCACAGTTATGCTTTCACCAAAACTATACTGAAGCTACAGTAAGCTAACACAACAGCTCAAGCTAATGTGCTTATGCTTACATTAAAACTGCTTATGCCACAGCTCGTGCTTTACTGCAACTCGTGCTAATGATGCAACACGGCACCATCTCTTGTGCGCACAAACTAATGCTTCAGCTTATGATACAACTTGCTAACGCTACAGCTAATGCTAATGCTACTGCTAATGTTACAGCATTCACTTACGCTAATGCTTCAGCTTATGCTAATGCTATAGCTAAGTCCACAGTTGTGCTGCAGCTAAGCTAATGCTAATGCTACAGCTAAGCTAATGCTACAGCTGTACTATTTCCACAGCTATGCTGACACTACAACAATGCTAACACTACAGCTAATGCTTGTACTTATGGTTACATTATAACTGCTTATGCCACAGCTCGTGCTTATGCTACAGCTCGTGCTTATGCTACAGCTCGTGCTTGCACTACAGGTTACTCTTCCACTAAACCTAATGCTTCAGCTTATGCAACAGCTTACGCTAATGCTACAGCTGATGCTAATTATAATGAATAAGTAGCTAGCACACGCACCTCTGAGGCCGGGAGATCAGAGGGCTGTGGGTTCATTTCCCACTTCTGGCACTTGGGTTAATACCCGAGTACTGACACTGTAATGCAGTGTGAGAGGGGTGCTGCATTTCTGAGGTACCATTTTTCGGATGAGACGTTAAACCGAGGTCCCATCTGCCCGGATTGGTGATAGTTCAGGTGGATGTTAAAGATCCCATGGCACTTATCGAAAAGAGTTGGGGATTTCTCCCGGTGTCCTGGCCAAATTTCCCTTATTCACTAAAAATACCACAGAGCTTAATCTGGTTCAAGGTCAGTTGGCATTCGTCTGTATCCCCCTCCCCCGGGTCGTGCCTGAAAATAGACAGGATTTGTCTAGTGCACTTACCCGGTCAACAAAAGCTAAATAAATAATAAATAAATAATTCTACAGCTAAGATTACAGCTAATGCTACAGCATTCACTGACGTTATAGCTTACACTAGTGCTACAATTAAGTCACAGTAGTGCTACAGCTAACCTAATGCTAATGCTACTGCTAATGCCAGTGCTACAGCAAAGCTAATGCTACAGCTAATTCTAGTGCTTATCCTTACATTAAAACTGTTTATAGTACAGTTTGTACTTATGCTACAGTTCATGCTTACTCTATAGCTCGTGCTTATGCTACAGCTCGTGCTTATGCTTCAGCTCGTGCTAATGCTACAGCTTATGCTTACGCTACAGCTTTTGCTTGCACTAAACCTAATGCTTCAGCTTATGCTACAACTTACGCCAATGCTACAGGTAATGCTAATGCTACTGCTAGCGTTACAGCTAATGCTATAGCATTCACTAATGTTACAGCTTATGCTAGTGCTACAGCTAAGTCACAGTAGTGCTACAGCTAAGATAATGCTAATGGTACAGCTAATGTCAGTGCTCCAGCAAAGCTAATGCTACAGCTGTACTTTTGCCACTGCTATGCAGAGGCTACAACAAAGCTAACACTACAGCTAATGCAAGTGCTTATGCTTACATTAAAACTGTTTATAGTACAGTTTGTACTTATGCTACAGCTCATGCTTATGCTACAGCTCATGCTTATGCTACTGCTCGTGCTTATGGTTCAGCTCGTGCTAATGCTACAGCTTTCGCCTACGCTACGGCCTATGCTTGCACTAAACGTAATGCTTCCGCTTATGCTGCAACTTACGCCAACACTACAGCTAATGCTAATGCTACTGCTAACATTACAGCTATTGCTGCAGCATTCACTTACACTAATGCTACAGCTTATGCTAATGCTACAGCTAAGTCCACAGTAGTGCTACAGCTAAGCTAATGCTAATGCCAATGCTTCAGCTAATGCCAATGCTACAGCTAAGCTTATGCTACAGCTATACTTTTCCCGCAGCTATGCTGAGGCTACAACAATGCTAACACTACTGCTAATGCTAGTGCTTATGCTTTCATTTAAACTGCTTATAGTACAGGTCGTGCTTATGCTACAGCTCGTGCTTATGCTACAGCTCGTGCTTGCACTACAGGTTACTCTTCCACTAAACCTAATGCTTCAGCTTATGCAACAGCTTACGCTAATGCTACAGCTGATGCTAATTATAATGAATAAGTAGCTACCTCACACCTCTGAGGCCGGGAGATCAGAGGCTGTGGGGTTCATTCCCACTTCTGGCACTTGGGTTAATACCCGAGTACTGACACTGTAATGCAGTGTGAGAGGGGTGCTGCATTTCTGAGGTACCATTTTTCGGATGAGACGTTAAACCGAGGTCCCATCTGCCCGGATTGGTGATAGTTCAGGTGGATGTTAAAGATCCCATGGCACTTATCGAAAAGAGTTGGGGATTTCTCCCGGTGTCCTGGCCAAATTTCCCTTATTCACTAAAAATACCACCAAGAGCTTAATCTGGTTCAAGGTCAGTTGGCATTCGTCTGTATCCCCCTCCCCCGGGTCGTGCCTGAAAATAGACAGGATTTGTCTAGTGCACTTACCCGGTCAACAAAAGCTAAATAAATAATAAATAAATAATTCTACAGCTAAGATTACAGCTAATGCTACAGCATTCACTGACGTTATAGCTTACACTAGTGCTACAATTAAGTCACAGTAGTGCTACAGCTAACCTAATGCTAATGCTACTGCTAATGCCAGTGCTACAGCAAAGCTAATGCTACAGCTAATTCTAGTGCTTATGCTTACATTAAAACTGTTTATAGTACAGTTTGGTACTTATGCTACAGTTCATGCTTACTCTATAGTTATCGTAAGCTTGCCTGTTTAGGTTCCAGAAATCGAGGGTTCTGTGTCCTGCTCAAGGCATGCTGGATCCTGTGGGGTACAGAGGATTTCTGAAAAACTCTTTAGGTTCCAGAAACAGCGGGATCCATGGCCTGGTCAAGGCACGCTGGATCCCTTGCAGTACAAAGGATTTCTGAAGAACTGTTTAGGTTATTGAAATCACAAGATCTGTGGCCTGGTCAAGGCACGCTGGATGCCTAGCAGTTAAGCTGATGTCTGAAGAACTGTTTAGGTTGCAGAAATCGCAGGGTCCGAGGTCTAGTCAAGGCATACTTGATCCCTTGCAGTAAAGACAATTTCTGAAGAACAGTTTAGGATCCAGAAACTGCGGTGTGCATGGTCTGGTTAAGGCAGGCTGGATGCCTTGCAGTACAGAGGTTTTCTGATGAACTACTTAGGTTGCAGAAACCACGGGGTCCATGGCTTGTTCAAGGGTTCTGGATCCATTGCAGTACAGAAGATTTCTGAAGAACTGTTTAGGTTCCAGAAATCGTGGGGTCCGAGGCCTGGTCAAGGCACACTTGATCCCATGCAGTACAGAGGATTTCAGAAGAACTGTTTAGGTTCCAGAAACTGTGGGGTCTGTGCTCTGATGAAGGCACACAGGATCCCTTGCAATAGAGAGGATTTCTGAAAAACTGTTTAGGTTCCACAAATTGAGGGGTCTATTGCCTGGTCTAGGCATGGTGGATCCCTTGCTGTACAGAGGATTTCTCAAAAGCTATTTAGGTTTCAGAAATCGGGGAGTCTGTGACCTGGTCAAGGCACACTGGATCAATTGCAGTACAGAGGATTTCTGAAGAACTGTTTAGGTTCAAGAAACCGTGGGGTCCATGGCCTAATCTAGATGTTCTTAATCCCTTGTAGTATAGTGGATTTCTGAAGAACTGTTTAGGTTTCAGAAACCATGGGGTCTGTGCTCTGGTGAAGGCATGCTGGATCCCTTGCAGTAGAGAGGATTTCTGAAAAACTGTTTAGGTTCCAGAAATTGAGGGGTCCGTTGCCTGGTCTAGGCAGGTGGATCCCTTGCTGACAGAGGATTTCAAAAGCTATTTAGGGTTTCAGAAATTGGGAGTCCGTGGCCTGGTCAAGGCACGCTGGATCAATTGCAGTACAGAGGATTTCTGAAGAACTGCTTAGGTTCAAGAAACCATGGGGTCCATTGCCTTGTCAAGATGTTCTGAATCCCTTGTAGTACAGTGGATTTCTGAAGAACTGTTTAGGTTTGAGAAACCATGGGGTCTGTGCTCTGGTGAAGGCATGCTGGATCCTTTGCAGTAGAGAGGATTTCTGAAAAACTGTTTAGGTTCCAGAAATTGAAAGGTCCATGGCCTGGTCAAGGCACAGTGGATCCCTTGCAGTACAAAGCATTTCTCAAAAGCTGTTTAGATTTCAGAAATCGGGGGAGTATGTGGTCTGGTCAAGGCATGCTGGATCCCTTGCAGTACAGAGGATTTCTGAAGAACTGTTTATGTTCCAGAAATCACGGGGTCCGAGGCCTGGTCAAGGCACACTTGATCCGTTGTAGTACAGAGGATTTCTGAAGAACTGTTTAGATTTTAGAAAACATGGGATCTGTGCCCTGGTGAAGATAATCTGGATACCTTGCAGAACAGAGGATTTCTGAAGAACTGTTTAGGTTTAAGATACCACTGGGTCCATGGCCAGGTCAAGGCATGCTGGATCCCTTGCAGTACACAGGACTTCTGAAAAACTGTTTAGGTTCCAGAAACCATGGGGGTCTGTGCTCTGGTGAAGGCACACTGGATCCCTTGCAGTAGAAAGTATTTCTGAAAAATTGTTTAGGTTCTAGAAATCGATGGGTCCATGGCCTGCTCAAGGATTGCTGGATCCTGTGCAGTACAGAGGATTTCTGAAAACCTTTTTAGGTTCCAGAAACAGTGGGGTCCATGGCCTGGTCAAGGCACACTGGATCCATTGCAGTACCGAGGATTTCTGAAGAACTATTTAGGTTCCTGAAACCACGGGGTCCATGGCCTGGTCTAGGCATGCTGGATTACTTGCTGTACAGAGGATTTCTGAAGAACTGTTTAGGTTAGAGAAATCATGGGGTGTGTGTTGCCTGGTCAAGGCACACTGGATCCCTTGCAGTACATAGAGGATTTCTGAAGAACTGTTTAAGTTCCAGAAATTGCAGCATCCATGTCCTGGTCTAGAGTACACTGATCCTATGAAGTACAGAAGATTTCTGAAAACTGTTTGGGTTCCAGAAATCAAATGGTCCGTAACTTGGTCAAGGCATGCTGGATCCCTTGCAGTACAGAGGATTTCTGAAAAGCACATTCCAGAAATCAAGGGTCCTTGGCCTGGTCAAGGCACACTAGATATTTTGCAGTAAAGAGGATTTCTGTAAAGCTGCAAAGGTTCCAGACATCTAGGGATCTGAGCCTGGTCAATGCATGCTGGATCCTTTACAGTTCAGGGGATTTCTGAAAAGCTGTTTAAGTTAATTAAATTGTGTGGTGCATGGCCTGGTCAAGGAACTCTACATACCTTGCAGTACAGAGGATTTCTGAAAAGCTGTTTAGGTTCCAGAAATCACGGGGTCTGAGGTCTGGTCAGGGCACACTTGATCCGTTGTAGTACAGAGGATTTCTGAAGAACTGTTTAGGTTTCAGAAACCATGGGGTCTGTGTCCTGGTGAAGATAATCTGGATCCCTTGCAGTACAGAGGATTTCTGATGAACTGTTTAGGTTCCAGAAACCGCGGTGTCCAAGGCCTGTGAAGGCAAGCTGGATGCCTGCAGTACAGAGGATTTGATGTACTGTTTAGGTTCCAGAAAACCATGAGGTCCATGGACTGGTCAAGTCATTCTGGATCCCTTGTAGTACACAAGTTTCTCAAGAACTGTTTAGGTTCCAGAAACAGTGGGGTCTGTGCTCTGGTGAGGCACACTGCATCCATTGTAGTGAGTAGATTTCTGAAAAACTGTTTAGGTTCCAGAAATCGAGGGTTCTGTGTCCTGCTCAAGGCATGCTGGATCCTGTGGGGTACAGAGGATTTCTGAAAAACTCTTTAGGTTCCAGAAACAGCGGGATCCATGGCCTGGTCAAGGCACGCTGGATCCCTTGCAGTACAAAGGATTTCTGAAGAACTGTTTATGTTCCAGAAATCAGGGTGTCCGGGGACTGGTGAATGCACACTGGATCCCTTGCAGTACGAAGGATTTCTGAAGAACTGTTTAGGTTATTGAAATCACAAGATCAGTGGCCTGGTCAGGCACGCTGGATGCCTGTAGTTAAGCTGATGTCTGAAGAACTGTTGGGTTGCAGAAATACAGGGTCCGAGGTCTCAGTCAAGGCATACACTGATCCTTGCAGTAAAGACAATTTCTGAAGAACAGTTTAGGATCCAGAACCAGGTGTGCATGGTCTGGTTAAGGCAGGCTGGATGCCTTGCTAGTACAGAGCACTTACGATGAACACTTAGTTCCAGAAACCACAGGGTCCATGGCTTGTTCAAGGTGTTCTGGATCCATTGCAGTACAGAAGATTTCTGAAGAACTGTTTATGTTCCAGAAATCGTGGGGTCCGAGGCATGGTCAAGGCACACTTGATCCCACATGCAGTACAGAGGATTTCAGAAGAACTGTTTAGGTTCCAGAAACCATGGGGTCTTTACTGTCTGATGAAGGCAATACAGGATCCCTTGCAAAGAGAGGATTCTGAAAACTGTTTAGGTTCCACAAATTGAGGGGTCCATTGCCTGGTCTAGGCATGGTGGATCCCTTGCTGTACAGAGGATTTCTCAAAAGCTATTTAGGTTTCAGAAATTGGGGAGTCCGTGGCCTGGTCAAGGCACGCTGGATCAATTGCAGTACAGAGGATTTCTGAAGAACTGCTTAGGTTCAAGAAACCGTGGGGTCCATTGCCTGGTCAAGATTTTCTGAATCCCTTGTAGTACAGTGGATTTCTGAAGAACTGTTTAGGTTTGAGAAACCATGGGGTCTGTGCTCTGGTGAAGGCATGCTGGATCCTTTGCAGTAGAGAGTATTTCTGAAAAACTGTTTAGGTTCCAGAAATTGAAAGGTCCATGGCCTGGTCAAGGCACAGTGGATCCCTTGTAGTACAAAGCATTTCTCAAAAGCTGTTTAGATTTCAGAAATTGGGAGTATGTGGTCTGGTCAAGGCATGCTGGATCCCTTGCAGTACAGAGGATTTCTGAAGAACTGTTTATGTTCCAGAAATCAGAGGGTCCGAGGCCTGGTCTAAAGCACACTTGATCCATTGTAGTACAGAGGATTTCTGAAGAACTTGTTTAGGTTTCAGAAACCATGGGATCTGTGCCTTGGTGAAGATAATCATGGATACCTTGCAGGACAGAGGATTTCTGAATAACTGTTTAGAGTTTAAGATACCACGGGGTCCATGGCCTGGTCAGAGGCTAGCTGGATCCCTTGCAGTGCCAAGGACTTCTGAAAAACTGTTTAGGTTCCAGAAACCATGGTGTCTGTGCCTGTGGAAGGCACACTGGATCCCTTGCAGTAGAAAGTATTTCTGAAAAATTGTTTAGGTTCTAGAAATCGATGGGTCCATGGCCTGCTCAAGGATTGCTGGATCCTGTGTGGTACAGAGGATTTCTGAAAAACTTTTTAGGTTCCAGAAACAGTGGGGTCCATGACCTGGTCAAGGCACGCTGGATCCCTTGCAGGACAACGGATTTCTGAAGAATTGTTTAGGTTCCATATATAGTGAGGTCCATGGCCTGGTCAAGGCATGCTGGATCCCTTAGAACAGAGGATTTCTGAAGACTGTTAAGGTTCCATAAACTGCATGGTCCATGCCCTGGTGAAGGCACACTGGATACCTTGCTGTACAGAGGTTTTCTGATGAACTCTTTAGGTTCCAGAAACTGCAGTGTCCAAGGCATGGTGAAGGCACACTGGTTGCCTTGCAGTACAGAGGATTCCTGATGAACTGTTAAGGTTCCAGAAACCATGGGGTCCATAGACTGGTCAAGACATTATTTTTCCCTTGTAGTACAGAGGATTTCTGAAGAACTGTTTAGGTTCCACAAACTGTGGGGTCTGTGCTCTGGTGAAGGCATGCTGGATCTCTTGCAGTAGAGTAGATTTCTGAAAAACGGTTTAGGTTCCAGAAATTGAGGGGTCTGTGGCCTTCTCAAGGCATGCTGGATCCCAAGCAGAACAGAGGATTTCTGAAAAACTGTTGAGGTTCCAGAAATCTAGGGGTCCTTGGCCTGTTCAAGTCATACCGGATCCCTTTCATTACAGCATATTTCTGAAAAACTGTTTAGGTTCCAGAAATTGAGGGGTCTGTGGCCTGCTCAAGGCATGCTGGACCCCTTGCGGTACAGAGGATTTCTGAAATCTGTTTAGGGTTCAGAAATTGAGGGGTCTGTGGCCTGTTCAAGGCATGCTGGATCACTTGCAGAACAGAGGATTTCTGAAATCTGTTTAGGGTTCAGAAATGAGGGGCACATGGCCTGGTCAAGGCACATTGGATCCCTTGCAATACAGAGTATTTCTGAAAAACTGTTTAGGTTCAAGAAACCATGGGTCTGTGCCTGGTGAAGGCATGCTGGAGCCCTAGAAGTACAGAGGAATTCTGAAGAGCTGTTTAGGTTCAGGAAACCGTATGCTCTGTGGCATGATCAAGACAAACCAGATCCCTTGCAGTACAGAGGATTCATGAAAAACTGTTTAGGTTCCAGAAATCAAGGCATCCATGGCCTGGTCAAGGCACACTGGATCCATTACAGTAAAGAGGACTTCTGAAGAACTGTTTAGGTTCCTGAAACCACGGGGTCCATGGCCTGGTTTAGGCATGCTGGATCCCTTGCTGTACAGAGGATTTCTGAAGAACTGTTTAGGGTTCCAGTTATCTGTGGTGTGTGCATTGCCTGGTCAAGGCACACTGGATCCCTTGCAGTACAGAGGATTTCTGAAGAACTGTTTAAGTTCCAGAAATTGCAGCATCTGTGTCCTGGTCTAGGTGCACTGGATCCCTTGCAGTACAGAAGATTTCTGAAAAACTGTTTGGGTTCCAGAAATCGAATGGTCCATAACCTGGTCAAGGCATGCTGGATCCCTTGCAGTACAGAGAATTTCTGAAAAGCTTACATTCCAGAAATAAGGGGACCATGGCCAGGTCAAGGCACACTAGATCATTTGCAGTAAAGAGGATTCTGTAAAGCTGCAAAGGTTCCAGACATCTAGGGATCTGAGCCTGGTCAATGCATGCTGGATCCTTTACAGTTCAGGGGATTTCTGAAAAGCTGTTTAAGTTAATTAAATTGTGTGGTGCATGGCCTGGTCAAGGAACTCTACATACCTTGCAGTACAGAGGATTTCTGAAAAGCTGTTTAGGTTCCAGAAATCACGGGGTCTGAGGTCTGGTCAGGGCACACTTGATCCGTTGTAGTACAGAGGATTTCTGAAGAACTGTTTAGGTTTCAGAAACCATGGGGTCTGTGTCCTGGTGAAGATAATCTGGATCCCTTGCAGTACAGAGGATTTCTGATGAACTGTTTAGGTTCCAGAAACCCATGGTGTCCAAGGCCTAGTGAAGAGCAAGCTGGATGCCTTACAGTACAGAGAGTTTCTGATGTACTGTTTAGGTTCCAGAAACACGGGGTCCATGGACTGGCAAGTCATTCTGGATCCTTGTAGTACAGGATTTCTGAAGAACTGTTTAGGTTCCAGAAACCGTGGGTCTGTGCTCTGGTGAGGGCACTGCATCCATTACAGGTAGAGTGATTTCGAAAAACTGTTTAGGTTCCAGAAATCAGGGGGTTCTGTGTCCTGCTCAAGGCATGCTGATCCTGTGGGTGCAGAGGATTTGAAAAACTCTTTAGGGTTCCAGAAACAAACGGATCCATGGCCTGGTCAAGGCACGCTGGATCCCTTGTAGTACAAAGGATTTCTGAAAGAACTGTTTACGTTCCAGAAAATCAAGGTGTCCAGGGACGGAGAATGCACACTGGATCCCTTGCAGTACAAAGGATTTCTGAAGAACTGTTTGGGTTATTGAAATCACAAGATCTGCAGCCTGGGTCAAGACAGCTGGATCACCCTAGCAGTTAAGCTGATGTCTGAAGAACTGTTATTTAGGGTTGCAGAAACACGGAGGGTCCGAGGCAGTCTAGTGGCATACTTGATCCTTGCAGCAAAGACAATTTCTGAAGAACAGTTTAGGATCCAGAAACTGCTGGTGTGCATGGTCTGGTTAGGCCAGCTGGATACCCTTGCAGTAGAGATTCTGATATGAACTACTTGGGTTCCAAGAAAACCACAGGGTCATGGCTACATTCAAAGGTGTTCTGGATCCATTGCAGTACAGAAGATTTCTGAAGAACTGTTTATGTTCCAAATAATGGGAGTCAAAGGCATGGTCAGGCACACTTGATCCCATGCAGTAACAGAGGATTTCAGAAGAACTGTTTAGGTTCCAGAAACCAGGGGGTCTTTGCTCTGGATGAAGGCACAGGATCCCTTGCAATAGAGAGGATCTCAAAAAACTGTTTCAGTTCCACAAATTGGGGGTCCATTCCTGGTCTAGACATGGTGGATCCTTAACAGGCAAAGAAGATTTCAAAAAGCTATTTAGGTTTCGAGAGGTGGGAGTCCGTGGCCTGGTCAGGAGGCGCTGGATCAGTATGCAGTACAGAGGATTTCTGAAGAACTGCTAGCAGGTTCAAGAAACCGTGGGTCCATTGCCTGATCAAAGATTTTCCTGATCCCTATGTACTACAGTAGATTTCTAGAAGAACTGTTTAGGTTTGAGAAACCATAGGGTCTGTCTCTGGTGAAGGCATGCTGGATCCTTTGCAGTAGAGTATTTCGAAAAACTGTTTAGGTTCCAGAAATTGAAAGGTCCATGGCCTGGTCAAGGCACAGAGGATCCCTTGTGAGTACAAGCATTTCTCAAAAGCTGTTTAGATTTCAGAAATGGGGAGTATGTGGTCTGAGATCAAGGCATGCTGGATCCCTTACCAGTACAGAGTTTCTGAAGAACTGTTTATGTCCAGAAATCAAGGTCCGAGCCTGGTCAAGGCACACTTGATCCGTTAGAATACAGAGATTTCTGAAGAACTGTTTAGGTTTCAGAAACCATGGATCTGTGCCTTAGTGAAGATAATCTGGATACCTTGCGGGACAGGTTTCAATAACTGTTTAGAGTTTAAGATACCACAGGGGTCCATAGCACTGGTCAAGGCTTGCTGGGATCCCTTGCAGTACAGGACTTTGAAAAACTGTTTAGGTTCCAGAAACCATGGTGTCTGTGCTCTGGCGATGAACACTTGGATCCCGCAGTAGAAAGCATTTCTGAAAAAATTGTTGTGGTTCTAGAAATCGATGGGTCCATGGCCTGCTCAAGGACGCTGATCCTGTGGTGCAGAGGATTTCTGAAAAACTTTTAAGGTTCCAGAAACAGTAGGGTCCAAGACCTGGTCAAGGCACGCTGGGATCCCTTGCAGGACAAACAGATTTCTGAAGAACTGTTTAGGTTCCATATAGTGAGGTCCATGGCCTGGTCAAGGCATGCTGGATCCCCTGCAGAACAGAGGATTTCTGAAAGACGGTAAAGGTTCCATAAACTGCATGAACCAAGCCCTGGTGAAGGCACACTGGATACACACTGTACAGAGGTTTTCTGATGAACTCTTTGCGGTTAGAAACTGCAGTGTCAAGGCATGGTGAAGGCACACTGGTTGCCTTACAAGTAGAGATTCCTCAAGATGAAACTGTTAAGGTTCCAGAAACCATAGGGTCCATAGACTGGTCAAGACATTATTTTCCCATGTAGTACAAGAGGTTTCTGAAGAACAATTTAGGTTCTACAAACTGTGGGGTCTGTGCTCTAAGTGAAGGCATGCTGGATCCCTTTGCAGTAGAGTAGATTTCTGAAAACGGTTTAGGTTCCAGAAATGAGGGGTCTGGCCTTCTCAAGCATGCTGGATCCAAAGCAGAACAGAGGATTTCGAAAACTGTTGAGGTTCCAGAAATCTAGGGTCTTAGCCTGTTCAAGTCATACCGATCCCTTTCATTACAGCATATTTCTGAAAACTGTTTAGGTTCCAGAATGGAGTCGATTAAAGGCCTGCTCAAGGCATGTGGACCCTTGCGTGCAGAAGGATTTCAGAAATCTGTTTGGGGTTGAAATTGAGGGTCATGGCCTATTCAGAGGCATGCTGGATCACTTGAAAACAGAGATTTCTGAAATCTGTTTAAGGGTTCAGAAATTGAGGGGTCCATAAGCCTGGTCCAGGCACATTGGATCCTTGCAATACAAAGTATTCTGAAAACTGTTTAGGTTCAAAACCATGGGGTCTGTGCCTGGTGAGGCATGCTGGAGCCCTAGAAGCACACTGAAAGTTCTGAAAGAGCTGTTTAGGTTCAGGAAACACTGTCGCACCTGTGGCATGATCAAGACAAACAGATCCCTTGCAGTACAGAGGATTCATGAAAAACTGTTTAGGTTCCCAGAAATCAAGAGCATCCATGGCCTGGTCAAGGGCACACGGGATCCATTACAGTAAAGAGGACTTCTGAAGAACTGTTTGAGTTACCTGAAACCACGGGGTCCATGGCCTGGTTTGAGGCATGCTGGATCCCTTGCTGTATGAAGGATTTCTGAAGAACTGATTTAGGTTCCAGTTATCATGAGGTGTGTGTTGCCTGGTCAAGGCACACTGGATCCTCTGCATACAGAGGATTTCTGAAGAACTGTTTAAGTTCAAGAAATTGCAGCATCTGAAACCTGGTCTAAAGTGCACTGGATCCCTTGATACAGAAGATTTCTGAAAAACTCGTTTGGGTTCCAGAAATCAAATAGTCCATTAACCTGATCAAGGCATGCTGGATCCTTGCAGTACAGAGAATTTCAGAAAAGCTTACATTCCAGAAATAAGGGGAACATGGCCAGGTCAAGGCACACTAGATCATTTGCAGAAAGAGGATTCTGCAAAGCTGCAGAGGTTCCAGACATCTAGGATCTGAGCCTAATAATGCATGGATCCTTTACAGTTCAGGGGATTTCTGAAAAGCTGTTTAAGTTAATTAAATTGTGTGTGGTGCATGGCCCGGTCAAGGAACTCTACATACCTTGTAGTACAGAGGTTTCAAAAGCTGTTTAGGTTCCAGAAATCCACAGAGGTCTGAGGTCTGGTCAAGACACCGCCAATCCGTTGTAGTACAGAGGATTCCTGAAGAACTGTTTAGGTTTCAGAAACCATGGGGTCTGTGTCCTGGGAGAGATAATCTGGATCCTTGCAGTACAGAGGTTTCTGATGAACTGTTTGGGTTCCAGGAACAATGATGTCAAAAAGGCTGTGAAAGGCAAGCTGGATGCCTTGCAGCACAGAGGATTTCTGATGTACTGTTTAGGTTCCGAAACATGGGATCCCATGGACTGGTCAAGTCATTCTGGATCCTTGTAGTACACAGGATTCTGAAAGAACTGTTTGGTTCCAGAAACCGTGGGTCTGCTACTCTGGTGAGGGCACACTGTATCCATTACAGTGAGTAGATTTCTGAAAAACTGTTTAGGTTCCAGAAATCGAGGGGTTCATGTCCTACTCAGGGCATGCTGGATCCTGTGGTGTTGAGGTTTCTGAAACTCTTTGGGTTCCAAAACAGCGGATCATGGCCTGGTCAAGGCACGCATGACCCCTGCAGTACAAAGGATTTCTGAAAGAACTGTTTATGTTCCAGAAATCAGGGTGTCAAGGACAGGTGAGAATGCACACTGGATCCCTTGCAGTACAAAGGTTTCTGAAGAACTGTTTAGGTTATTGATCACAAGATCTGTGCCTGGTCAAAGGCACGCTGGATGCCTAGCAGTTAAGCTGATGTCTGAAGAACTGTTTAGGTTGCAGAAATCGCTTGGAGTCGAGGTCTAGTCAAGGCATGCTTGATCCCTTGCAGTAAAGACAATTTCTGAAGAACAGTTTAGGATCCAGAAACTTCACCGGTGTGCATGGTCTAGTTCAAGGCAGGCTGGATGCCTTTGCAGGCTGAAGATTTTCTGATGAACTACTTAGGTTCCAGAAACACGGGGTCCATGGCATTGTTCAGAGTGTTCTGGATCCATTGCAGTACAGAAGATTTCTGAAGAACTGTTTATGTTCCAGAAATCGTGAGGTCCGAGCATGGTCAAGAGCACACTTGATCCCATGCAGTACAGAGGATTTAAGAACTGTTTAGGTTCCAAAACCATGGTCTTTTGCTCTGATGAAGGCACACCAAGGATCCCACTAACAGAGAGGATTTCAGAAAAACTGTTTAGGTTCCACAGGTTGAGGGTCCATTGCCTGGTCTGGGCATGGTGGATCCTTGCTGTGACAGAGAAGTTTCTCAAAAGCTATTTAGGTTCAGAATTGGGAGTCCATTGGCCTGGTCAAGGAGCCGCATGGATCAATGCAATTACAGAGGTTCTGAAGGAACATGGGTTCAAAAGAAAGCCCGTGGGGTCCATTGCCTGAATCAAGATTTTCTGCGAGATCCCTTTGTAGTACAGTGGATTTCACAGAAGAACTGTTTAGGGTTTGAGAAACCATGGGGTCTGTGCTCGGTGAAGGCATGCTGGATCCTTTGCAGTAGAGAGTATTTCTGAAAAACTGTTTAGGTTCAAGAAATTGAAAGGTCCATAGGCCTGGTCAAGGCACAGTGGATCCCCTTGTACCAAAAGCATTTCTCCAAAAGCTGTTTAGATTTCAGGAAATTAGGGAGTATGTGGTGCAGTCAAGGAACATGCTGGATCCCTCACAGTACAGAGGATTTCTGAAGAACTGTTTTATGTTCCAGAAATCGGCAGGGTCCGAGGCCTGGCTGGCGCACACTTGATCTGGGTTGTAGTACAGAGGATTGAAGAATTGGTTAGGCTCTAGAAACCATGGGATCTGTGCCTTGGTGAAGATAATCTGGATACCTTGCAGGACAGAGGATTTCTGAATAACTGTTTAGGTTTAAGATACCACGGGGTCCATGGCCTGGTCAAGGCTTGCTGGATCCCTTGCAGTACACAGGACTTCTGAAAAACTGTTTAGGTTCCAGAAACCATGGTGTCTGTGCTCTGGTGAAGGCACACTGGATCCCTTGCAGTAGAAAGTATTTCTGAAAAATTGTTTAGGTTCTAGAAATCGATGGGTCCATGACACACTCTAAGGATTGCTGGATCCTGAATTGGTACAGAGAATTTCTGAAAAACCTTTTAGGTTCCAGAAACAGTAGGGTCCATGACCTGGTCAAAGACACGCTGGATCCCTTGCAGGACAACAGTTTCTGAAGAATTGTTTAGGTTCCATATATGAGTGAGGGTCCATGGACAGGTCAAGGCATGCTGGATCCCTTGCAGAAACAGAGGATTTCTGAAGACTGTTGAAGGTTCCATAAGCTGCATGGTCCATGCCTGGTGAAGGCACTGGATGCCTTACTGTACAGGGTTTCTGATGAACTCTTTGGGTTCCAGAACTGCAGTGTCCAAAGGCATGGTGAAGACACACTGGTTGCCTTGCAGTACAAAAGGATTCTGATGAACTGTTAAGGTTCCAGAAACCATGGGATCCATAGACTGAATCAAGACATTAGTTTTCCTTGTAGTACAGAGGATTTCTGAAAGAACTGTTTAGGTTCCACAAACTGTGGGTCTGTGCTCTGGTGAAGGCATGCTGGATCTCTTGCAGTAGAGTAGATTTCTGAAAAACCGGTTTAGGTTCCGAAACTGAGGGTCTGTGGCCTTCTCAAGGCATGCTGGATCCCAAACAGAACAGGGATTTCAAAAAACTGTTGAGGTTCCAGAAATCTGGGGTCCTTAGTCTGTTGCAAGTCATACCAGATCCCTTTCATTACAGCATATTTCTGAAGAAAAACTGTTTAGGTTCCAGAAATAGAGGGGTCTGTGGCCTGCTCAAGGCATGCTGGACCTTAGCGAAAAAGAGGATTTCTGAAATCTGTTTAGGGTTCTAGAAATTGAGGGAGTCTGGCCTGTTCAAGGCATGCTGGATCACCTTGCAGGAACAGAGTTTCTGAAATCTGTTTAGGGTTCAGAAATTGAGGGGTCCATGGCCTAGTCAAGGCACATTGGATCCCTTACCAGTCAGAAGTACTTCTGAAAACTGTTTAGAGTTCAAGAAACCATAGGGTCTGTGCCTGGTGAAGGCATGCTGGAGCCTAGAAGTACAGAGGAATTCCAGAAGAGCTGTTTAGGTTCAGAAACAGTGTAACTCTGTGGCATGATCAAGACAAACCAGATCCCTTGCAAGTATAGAGATCCATGAAAAACTGTTTAGGGTTCAGAAATCAAAGCATCCATGGCCTGGTCAAGCAACACTGGATCCATTATGCAAAGAAGGACTTCAAAAAGAACTGTTTAGGTTCCTGAAACCACGGGGGTCCATGGCCTGGTTTAGGCATGCTGGATCCTTGCTGTGAAAGGATTTCTGAGAAGAACTGTTTAGGTTCCAGTTATCCATTGGGAGTGTGTTGCCTGGTCAAGGCACACTAGGATCCCTGCAGTACAGAAGATTCCTGAAGAACTGTTCAGTTACAGAAATTGCAGCATCTGTGTCCTAGTCTAGGTGCACTGGATCCCTTGCAGTACAGAAGATTTCTGAAAAACTGTTTGAGTTCCAGAAATCAGATAGATCCACTAACCTGGTCAAGGCATGCTGGATCCTTCACAGTACAGAAATTTCTGAAAAGCTTACATTCCAGAAATAGGGACCATGGCCAGGTCAAGGCACACTAGATCCTTTGCAGTAAAGAGATTTCTGTAAATGCAAATGGTTCCAGACATCTAAGGATCAAGGATGGTACATTGGCACTGGATCCTTTACAGTTCAGAATTTCTGAAAAAGCTGTTTAAGTTACTAATTGTGGGATGCATGGACTGGTCCAGGAACTCTACATCCTTCTAGTACAGAAGTTTCTGAAAAGCTGTTGTAGGTTCCAGAAACACGCGGGGTCCATGGATTGGTCAAGGCGCTGGATCCCTCACAGTACAGAGGATTTCTGTAAAGGTATTTAGGTTCAAGAAATAGTGAGGTCCGTGGCCTGGTCAAGGCATGCTGGATCCCTTGTGGTACAGAGGATTTCTGAAAAACTGTTTAGGTTCTAGAAATCACTGGGTCCATGGCCTGGTCAAGGCATGCTGGATACCTTGCAATACAGAGGATTTCTAAGGAACTGCTTAGGTTCCAGAAATCATAGGGTGTGTGGACTGGATCCCTTGCAGTAGAGAGGATTTCTGAAAAGCTGTTTAGGATCAAGAAATTGTGGGGTCCATGGCTTGGTTATGGCATGCTTGATCCGTTGCAGTACAGAGGATTTCTGAGAAACTGTTTAGGTTCCAGAAACCGTGGGTTGTGTGGTCTGGTCAAGGCATGCTGGATCCCTTGCAGTACAGAGGATTTCTGAAGAACTGTTTAGTTTCCAGAAATAGAGCAGTCTGTGGCCTGGTCAAGGCATGCAGGATCCCCTGCGGTACATAAGATTTCTGAAATACAGTTTAGGTTCCAGAAATCGAGGGGTCCGTTGCTAGTTCAAGGCATGCTGGATCCTTGAAGGAACAGAGGATTTCTGAAAAACTGTTTTGGTTCCAGAAATTGAGGCATCCATGGCTTGGTCTAGACAAGCTGGATCCCATGCAGTACAGAGGATTTCTGAAGAACTGTTTAGGTTCCCAAAATCGCAGGGTGTGTGGCCTTGTCAAGGATCGCTGGATCCCTTGCAGTACAGAGGATTTCTAAAGAGATGTTTAAGTTCCAGACATCATGGCATCTGTGTCCTGGTCAAGGCACGGGATCCCTTGCAGTGAGGGATTTCCTGAAAACTGGTGGGTTCAAGTAGAGGTCTGTAACCCAGTCAAGGCATGCTGGATCCCTTGTAGTACAGAGGATTTCTGAAAAGCTGTTAACGTTCCAGATATCGAGGGGAACGTGGTCTGATCAAGGCACGCTGGATCCTCGGCAGTACAGAGGATTTCTGAAAAGCTGCTTAGGTTCCAGAAATCTAGGGGTACAAGGCCCGGTCAAGGCACGCAGGATCTCTTGCAGTACAGAGGATTTCTGAAAAGCTGTTTATTGTTCCAGAAATTGCAGGGTCCATGGCCTGGACAAGGAACACTGAAATTTTTGCAGTACAGAGGATTTCAGAAAAGCTGTTTAGGTTCCAGAAATCATGGGGTCCAAGGCCTGGTGAAGGAATGCAGGATGCCTTGCAGTTCAGTGGTTATCTGAAAAGCTATTTAGGTTCCAGAAATCGCGGGGTCCATGGCCTGGTCAAGGCATGCTGGATCCCTTGTGGTACAGAGGATTTCTGAAAAACTGTTTAGGTTCCAGAAATCTAGGGGTCCTTGGCCTCTTCAAGGCATGCTGGATCCCTTGTGGTACAGTGGATTTCTAAAAAACAGTTTGAGGTTCCATTAATTGAGGAGGTCCGTGGTTTGGTCAAGGCATGCTGGATCCCTTACAGTACAGCAGATATCTAAAAACTTTTTAGGCTCCAGAAATCATGGGGTGTGTGGAATGATCAGGGTACACTGGATCATTTAGCGGTACAGAGAACTCCGAAAAAGAACTTTTAAGATTCCAAATCATGGGTCCTTGGCCTGGTCAAGGGAACATCGGATCCTTGCAGTACAGAGGATTTCTGAAGAACTGTTTGGGTTCCAGAAATAAATGGGTCCATGGCCTAGTCAAGGCACCCTAGATGCCTTGTAGTTCACAGGATACCTGAAGAACTGTATAGGTTCCAGAAATCATGGGATGAGTGGAATGTTCAAGGTACACTGGATCCCTTGCAATGCAGAGGATTTCTGAAGAATTGTTTAGGTTCCAGGAACTGCAGGGTCTGTGATCTGGAGAAGGTATGTTGGATCCTTTGCAGTAAAGAGGATTTCTGAAAAGCTGTTTAGGTTCCATAAATCACGGGGTCTGTGGCCTGGTCAAGTCTCGCTGGATCACTTGCAGTACAGCAGATTTTCAAAAAACTGTTTAGGTTCCAAAAATTGAAGGGTCCGTAGCTTGATTAATTCTTGCTGGATCCCTTGCAGTGTGGTAGATTTCTGAAGAACTGTTCAGGTTCCAGAAATTATGGGGTCCGTGTCCTGGTCTAGGTACACTGGATCCCTTGCAGTACAGAAGATTTCTGAAAAACTGCTTGGATCCATAAATCAATAGTCAGTAACCTGGTCAAGGCATGCTGGATCCCTTGCGGTACAGAGGATTTCTGGCTGTTACATTCAGAAATGAGGGGGTCGTGGCTAGTCAAGCATGCTGGATCCTTTACAGTAAAGAGGATCTGTAAATCACAAAGGTTCACGAACATCTGGGTCCGGCCTAGTCAATACATGCTGGATCACTTACAGTACAGTTTCTGAAAACTGTTGGGTTCCAGAAATTGCGGGGTCGTGGCTGGTCAAGACTCCATCCTTGCAGTACAGAGTTTCTAAAAAGCTGTTTGGGTTCAGAATGCGGGGTCCATGACACGGTCAAGAATGCTGGATCCTACTTGGTGAAGAGGATTTCTGTAAAGCTATTTAGGTTCAGAAATGCGTGACATCCGTGGTCTGGTCAAGGCATGCTGGATCCCTTGTGGAACAGAGGTATTTCTAAAAAGAACTGTTTGGGTTCCAGAAATCATAGGGTGTAAATGGATAGTCAGGGCATGCTGGACCCTTGCAGTACAGAGAATTTCTAAAGAGCTGTTTGGGTTCAAGAAATAAAGGGTCCGTGATCTGGACAAGACAAAGCTAGATCACTACAGTAGGGAAGTATTTCAAAAGCTGTTTAGGTTCCAGAAATTGAGCAGTCGATGGTCTGGTCAAGGCATGCAGGATCCTCACAGTACAGAGGATTTCTGAAAAGCTATTTGGGTTCCAGAAATCATGACGTCCATGGCCTGGGCAAGGCATGCTGGATCCCTTGCAGTACAGAAATTTTCTGAAGAACTGTTTAGGTTCCAGAAATTGAGGGGTCCGTGGAGTGGTCAAGGCTCACTGGATCCCTTGCAGTACAGAGGATTTCTGAAAAACTGCTTAGGTTCCAGAAATCAAGGGGTCCGTGGCCTGTTCAAGGCATGCCAAATCCCTTGCAGTATGGAGGATTTCTGAAATCTGTTTAGGGTTCAGAAATCGAGGGGTCCATGGCCTGGTCAAGGCACATTGGATCCCTTGCTATATAGGGGATTTCTGAAAAACAGTTTATGTTCAAGAAACCATGGGGTCTGTGCCTGGTGAAGGCATGCTGGAGCCCTTGAAGTACAGAGGAATTCTGAAGAACTGTTTAGGTTCAGGAAAACCGCATGCTCTGTGGCATGATCAAGCACTCTGGATACATTGTAGTACAGAGGATTCATGAAAAGCTGTTTAGGTTCCAGAAATTGAGGCATCCATGGCCTGGTCAAGGTACGCTGGATCCCTTGCAGTACAGAGGATTCCTGAAGAATTGTTTAAGTTCCAGAAATTGCGGCATCCGTGTCTTGGTCTAGCTACACTGGATCATTTGCAGTACAGAAGATTTTTGAAAAACTGTTTGGGTTCCTGAAATCGAATGGTCAGTAACCTGGTCAAGGCATGCTAGATCCCTTGCAGTACAGAGCATTTCTGAAAGGTTTACATTCAGAAATCAAGGGGTCCATGGCCTTGTCAAGGCATGCTGGATCTTTGCAGTAAAGGATTTCTGAAAAGATTGCTAAGGTTCAGAAATCAAGGGTCCATGGCTGGTCAAAAGACGCATGGATCCCTTGAAAGTACAGAGATTGAAGAACTTTAAGGTTCAGAAATTATGTGGTCCTTGTCTGGTCAATGCACACTGGATCCCTTGCAGTAAAGAGGATTTCTAAAAAAACTGTTTGGGTTCCAGAAATCAATGGATCATGCCTAGTCAAAGAATGCTGGATCACTTGTAGTTAACGCGGTGTAGTAGGAATGGTCAAAACCACTGGATCCCTTGCACTATAAAGGATTTTCTAAAAGCTCTTTGGTTCCAAAAATCTGAGGGGTCCATGGCCTGGACAAGGCACTGTATCCCTTGCAGTACAGAGGATTTCTGAAAGCAACTTAGGTTCCAGAAATCTAGGGGTCCGTGGCCCTAATCCAAGGCAAATTCAGATCCCTGCAGTACCAGAGGATTTCTGAAAAGCTGTTTAGGGTCCAGAAATTGTGGGGTCGAGGGCCTTGGTCAGGAACACTGGATCACTGCAGCACAAGAGTTCTGAAAAGCTGTATGGGGCCCAGAAATTGTGGGGTCTGTGGCATGGTCAAGGAACTCTGGATCCCTTACAGTACAAGAGGATTTCTGAAAGCTGTTGGGGTCCAAAAATGGTGCGGTCCGTGGCCTGGTCAGGGAACACTGGATCCCTTGCAGTACAAAGGATTTATGAAAAGCTGTTTAAGTTCCTGAATTCACAGGGTCCATGGCCTGGTCAAGGAACACTGGATCCCTTCCAGTACAGTCGATTTCTGAAAAGCTATTTAGGTTCCAGAAATTGCGGGGTCCATGGCCTGGTTAAGGCACACTGGATCCCTTGCAGTACAGAGGATTTCTGAAAAACTGTTACGGATCAAGAAATCAAGGGGTCCATGGCCTGTTCAAGGCATGTTGGATCCCTTGCAGTACAGCATATTTCTGAAAAAAATGTTTAGGTTCCATTAATTGAGGGGTCCATGGTTTGGTCAAGGCATGCTGGATCCCTTTCAGTACAGCAGATTTCTAAAGAACTGTTTGGGTTCCAAAAATCAAAGGGTCTGTGGTCTGGTCAAGAAACTCCACATCCCTTGCAGTACAGAGGATTTCTAAAAAGCTGTTGAGGTTCCAGAAATTGCGGGGTCCATGGCTTGGTCAAGGAATGCTGGATCCCTCGCAGTACAGAGGATTTCTGTAAAGCTATTTAGGTTCCAGAAATCGTGACATCCGTGGTCTGGTCAAGGCATGCTGGATCCCTTGTGGTACAGAGGTATTTCTAAAGAACTGTTTAGGTTCCAGAAATCATAGGGTGTGTGGACTGGTCAGGGCATGCTGGATCCCTTGCAGTACAGAGAATTTCTAAAGAGCTGTTTGGGTTCCAGAAATCAAGGGGTCCGTGGTCTGGACAAGACACGCTGGATCACTTACAGTAGAGAGGATTTCTGAAAAGCTGTTTAGGTTCCAGAAATTGAGCAGTCAGTGGTCTGGTCAAGGCATGCAGGATCCCTCACAGTACAGAGGATTTCTGAAAAGCTATTTAGGTTCCAGAAATCATGACGTCCATGGCCTGGGCAAGGCATGCTGGATCCCTTGCAGTACAGAAATTTTCTGAAGAACTGTTTGGGTTCCAGAAATTGAGGGGTCCGTGGAGTGGTCAAGGCTCACTGGATCCCTTGCAGTACAGAGCATTTCTGAAAAGCTGTTTACATTCCAGAAATCAAGGGGTCCATGGCCTTGTCAAGGCATGCTGGATCTTTTGCAGTAAAGAGGATTTCTGAAAAGTTGCTAAGGTTCCAGAAATCAAGGGGTCCATGGCCTGGTCAAGGCACACTGGATCCCTTGCAGTACAGAGGATTTCTGAAGAACTTTTTAGGTTCCAGAAATTACGTGGTCCTTGTCCTGGTCAATGCACACTGGATCCCTTGCAGTACAGAGGATTTCTAAAGAACTGTTCGGGTTCCAGAAATCAATGGATCCATGCCTAGTCAAAGAATGCTGGATCACTTGTAGTTCACGGGGTGTGTGGAATGGTCAAGCCACACTGGATCCCTTGCACTATAAAGGATTTCTAAAAAGCTCTTTAGGTTCCAAAAATCAAGGGGTCCATGGCCTGGACAAGGCACACTGTATCCCTTGCAGTACAGAGGATTTCTGAAAAGCAGCTTAGGTTCCAGAAATCTAGGGGTCCGTGGCCTAGTCAAGGCACGTTAGATCCCTTGCAGTACAGAGGATTTCTGAAAAGCTGTTTAGGGTCCAGAAATTGTGGGGTCCGAGGCCTGGTCAAGGAACTCTGGATCCCTTGCAGTACAGAGGATTTCTTAAAAGCTGTTTGGGGTCCAAAAATGGTGCGGTCCGTGGCCTGGTCAGGGAACACTGGATCCCTTGCAGTACAGAGGATTTATGAAAAGCTGTTTAAGTTCCTGAATTCACAGGGTCCATGGCCTGGTCAAGGAACACTGGATCCCTTGCAGTACAGTCGATTTCTGAAAAGCTATTTAGGTTCCAGAGATTGCGGGGTCCATGGCCTGGTTAAGGCACGCTGGATCCCTTGCAGTACAGAGGATTTCTGAAAAACTGTTACGGATCAAGAAATCAAGGGGTCCATGGCCTGTTCAAGGCATGTTGGATCCCTTGCAGTACAGCATATTTCTGAAAAAACTGTTTAGGTTCCATTAATTGAGGGGTCCATGGTTTGGTCAAGGCATGCTGGATCCCTTTCAGTACAGCAGATTTCTAAAGAACTGTTTGGGTTCCAAAAATCAAAGGGTCTGTGGTCTGGTCAAGGCATGCTGGATCCCTTGCTGTACAGAGGATTTTTGAAAAGCTGTTTAGGTTCCAGAAATTGTGGGTTCTATGGCCTGGACAAGGCATGCTTGATCTCTTGCAGTACAGAATATTTCTGAAGAACTGTTTAGGTTCCAGAATCCATGGTGTCCATGGCCTGGTGAAGGCATGCTGGATCCCTTGCAGTACAGAGGATTTCTGAAGAACTGTTTAGGTTCCTGAAACCACAGGGTCCTTGTCTTGGTCAAGGCACACTGGATCCCTTGCAGTACAGAGGATTTCTGAAGAACTGTTTAGGTTCCAGAAACTGCAGAGTCCACGGCCTGGTCAAGGAACGCTGGATCCCTTGCAGTACAGCAGATTTTTAAAGAACTGTTTAGGTTCCAGAAATCACGGCATGTGTGGCCTGGTCAAGGCACACTGGATCCCTTGTAGTACAGAGGATTTCTGAGAAACTGTTTAGGTTCCAGAGACCACAAGGTGTGTGTCCTGGTCAAGGCATGCTGGATCCCTTGTAGTACAAAGGTTTCCTGCAAAACTGTTTTGGTTCCAGAAATCAACAGGTCCATGGTGTGGTGAAGGCATGCCTGATCCCTTGCAGTACAGAGAGTTTCTGAAGAACTGTTTATGTTCCAGAAACTGTGGGGTCTGTGCCCTGGTGAAGGCACGCTGGATCCCTTGCAATACAGTGTATTTCTGAAGAACTGTTTAGGTTCCTGAAATCGTGGGGTCCAAGGCCTGGTCAAGGCACACTGGATGCCTAGCAGTACAGAGGATTTCTGAAGAACTGTTGAGGTTCCAGAAATCATGGGGTGTGTGGCCAGGTCAAGGAACGCCAGATCCCCTGTAGTAAAGAGGATTTCTGAAGAACTGTTTCGGTTCCAGAAACCGCAGAGTCCATGGCCTGGTCAAGGAACACTGGATCCCTTGCAGTACAGTGGATTTCTGAAAAGCTATTTAGGTTCCAGAAACTGCATGGTCCATGGCCTGGTCAAGGTGCTCTGGATCCCTTGCAGTTCAGATGATTTCTGAAAAACTGTTCAGGTTCCAGAAATCAAGGGGTCCATGGCCTGTTCAAGGCACTCTGGATCCCTTGCAGTACAGCGGATTTCTGAATAAACTGTTTGCATTCCATTAATCGAGGGGTCCATGGCATGGTCAAGGCATGTTGGATCCCTTGCAGTACAGTAGATTTCTAAAGAACTGTTTAGGTTCCAGAAATCACGGCGTGTGTGGCCTGGTCAAAGCACACTGGATCCCTTGTAGTACAAAGGATTCCTGCAAAACTGTTTTGGTTCCAGAAATCAAGGGGTCCATGGCGTGATAAAGGCATGCCTGATCCCTTGCAGTACAGAGAATTTATGAAGAACTGTTTATGTTCCAGAAACTATGGGGTCCGTGGCCTGGTCAAGGCACACTGGATGCCTAGCAGTACAGCGGATTTCTGAAGAACTGTTGAGGTTCCAGAAATCACGGGGTGTGTGGCTAGGTCAAGGAGTGCCAGATCCCTTGCAGTACAGAGGATTTCTGAAGAACTGTTTGTGTTCCTGAAATCAAGGGGTCCATGGCCAGGTCAAGGCACGCCGGAACCCTTGCAATACAGTGGATTTCTGAAGAACTGTTTAGGTTCCAGAAGTTGTGGGGTTCATGGTCTGGTCAAGGCACGCTGGATCCCTTGCAGTACAGGGGATGTCTAAAAAGCTGTTTAGGTTCCAGAAATTGCCTGGTCTATGGCCTGGTCAAGACATGCTGGATCCCTAGCAGTACAGAGGATTTCTGAAAAACTGTTTAGGTTCCAGAATAGAGGGGTCCGTGGCCTGATCAAGGCATGCTGGATCTGTGGATCATGATCTCTCAGACATTGCAGCTTGGACCATTCCTTCAAGCTCTGAGGACCACCCTTTTCCAGAACAGGTCCAAACTGGTTTTGTGGATTAAAACCTTGTCATTTTGTTGTCCTGACTACCTAGACCTGCAGGAAATCATATCAATCTATCTTAACCCTGTTTACATTCAAAGCATGTTTTTGTTTTAATAAAAGGGGCTCAATCCTTTGAAGTTTAACAGAAAATAGCTTTCTACTCAACAGAAAAAAGATTGCTTACACAAAGGTCTCCCTAGCTGAGTGCACCTGTGCCTCAGACTGCAATATGAGGAATTTTCAATTCAACCCCATAAATCCCACAACTAAAATATTTTTCAGGCAACATAACCTGTAAGATAAAGAAAAATGTCCTGGGTGAGGGGGGTGCTATGGACCACGATCATGACAGACATCTGAAATCGCCACACCTCACAGACTACTGCCATATCTAGTATTTAAAATATAATTTTAAATGCCATCACAGTATTACATATTTTTTTCAGCTTATCCGGAACTAATAGAGAACAATGATGGGCAATCCAAAGAAGGATAAGGGGTCTCAAGAAGCAGCAAAAAGCCAAAGTGCTTCAGGATTACCTCCTCTGAGGTCTGTGCAAGGCTGTGCTGATCTAGAAGATGCCACAAGTGAAGAAGAAATACCACACTCTCTGTGCATCAGAATAAATCTTTTGATCTTCACTGTGTTTGGACTCAGATAAATTCAACTCTTTTAACAAACACAGTTACCACTTTAGAGTCAGATGTCACAGTAATGAAAAATAGAGGTCTCAAAGTCAACAAAGTTCAGAAACGATACTGGGTACTGCAATGACATTAGTTAAAGAGAACACTCACACTGAGGTCCAGGCTTGAAGCCCTGGAAAAAGCAGACCAGGACAGCTAATTTCTGCATTGTGGACATACCTGAAAGAGTGGGGGAAATCTGCTTATCCTATTTTTACTGGACTGGTTGGAGGAACAGTTGAAGGCCAGCATTTAAAGATAAAAGGGCATTACTATTCAAAAAGGCCTATGGGGTCACTTATAACATGTTATCAAGCTAATCCAGACACCCTTATAGCCATAGTTGCCTTCCTTGATGTTATTGGCTCTTGAGATTTCGTCCTGGCATTGGCAAACTGAAGAACCTCACTGCAGGATGACTCCCAGAGTTCAACTTTTATCCAGATTTAGGTTATGCCACCAGGCAAAAAAGAGATTCGATGGGGTTAGAGACATTCTACAAGAGGCAGAGGTACCACACAATATGCTTTTCCCAGTGTGTCTGAGGATTCAATGAAGGCATAATCTATATTTTACTGTCCCAGCCAAGGCCTTTGAGAGTAAGACAAAAACAGGCTCCACCACCAAGACACAGAGCCATTTTTGATCAATCGGATCAGGATAAATCTGAAGAAGATGATACCTTAAAATAATGCAGTAATGAAAGGAATCCAGCTGAATTTTGCCAAAATTGATCCTACAGAAATTGTTTTATGGACATAATGGAGGGACATTTTGTTATTTAATTAAAGGAGTTTGATCTATGGGGATTTATTAAATCAGTAAGACTTCAATAGAAATGTCTTAAGATACCCATTTTAATTTATGCTCAAGTCTGGGTGCAGAATCAGTCTTTCCATGCTGTTGATGGGGTTTAAGAGTGCCTTATTGCCTATGAAAAGATTTTTATAACCATTTCAGTTTGTAGCATGTCAAAGATGCCAGAGAGTCAGGTATTAGTACAGAAGAGGAGGTTGATTAGACATTTATGGTGTTTACGTACCTATAAGGTACCTCAATTGTTTCTACATGTTTTTTGCCTTTCTCTCAGGAGGGAGAAGATGTTTGTGAGCCATATGGACTTCTAAATCATCCCACTATATCATGCAGCTTATGGGCTTAAACAAAAGCAATATCTACAATGGACTATTTTTGATTAAGTTGTTTTTACAAATAGCTTCCTAAAGCTGCATCTAATTGAAACAGTACAAAGTATTAATTTTAAATTGTGTGTATTAAGAGTGGTGGCACCTTCCTGTGGAATTTCCTTTATGTTTTATCCTTATGTACAGTCTCCGGACACTTTTATGACTGTATGTCTACTGTAAGCTAATAAAGTTTAAAAAAATGTCCTGGGTGCTACATCTGTTAGTGTAGTTGTAGCGTTAGCACAGCTGTAGTGTTAGCTTTGTTGTAGCCTCAGCATAGCTGTGGCAAAAGTATAGCTGTAGCATTAGCTTAGCTGTAGCATTGGCATTAACTGTAGCGTTAGCATTAGCATTAGCTTAACTGTAGCACTACTGTGACTTAGCTGTTGCATTAGCATAAGCTGTAGCATTAGCGTAAGATGTAGCGTTAGTGAATGCTGTAGCATTAGCTGTAGCATTAGCATAAACTGTAGCGCAGCGTAAGTTGTAGCATTAGCTGCAGCATTAGGTTTAGTGCAAGCGTAAGCTGTAGCATAAGCATAAGCTATAGCATAAGCACAAACTGCAGCATAATTATGAGCTGCAGCATAAGTACAAACTGTACTATAAGCATTAGTTTTAATGTAAGCATAAGTTCTAGCATTAGCTTGTAGTGTTAGTATAACAGATATAACAACCCAGGAATTTTATTTTATCTTACTAATTATTGAGATGGAATCTGAGCTGGAGGATTGTATGCTGGTTGTCGTCAATGCCCACATTCCTCTGCAGAGGACCTCAGAGGAGCAAGTGGCGCAGGGCCACTGAATGTTTTCCTCTACCCAATAAAATGTATGCCATTGTTGCCATACTAGGAAAGAGGGTCCAGCATTCTTTTGTCTTATTTCTTCCTCTTTGTGCTGACAACCTGTGCTCCTTCATGCTCTATCATGCTCCCCAAACATCCAAACATTGTTAAATTTTACCTGGTCTATGAAATGAGGTGGTGAGACTGCACACCAGACAGTTTTAAATCTTGAAGCCATGAAGCCCAGAAGCTATGAAGCTTGAAGCCTTGTGCAGCAAGCCAGAGCAATCTTGCTCCATTGTAAGCTCTGGTATGAGCCTGGTGACTGTCAAGCCTTGGCGGCTAATTTAAGTTTTTTAAAAAAAAGGCCCGTCTTTTAATCCACAGACTTGTTCATGATCTAAACACAGATGAAATGGACAAAATGAGGGGTATTTTGTTATTAATAAAGTCTTTATTCTATAGGGATTTATTAAGCCATTAAGGCTTCTTTTAGAAATGTCTTAAGATTCCTGTTTTGATTTATGCTCAAGTCTGGGTACAGAAAAGTTTTCTTACCATGTTGTTGATGAAGTTTAAAGGGGTAATTATAGCCTCTGAACAATATATTTATAGCCATTTCAGTTTGTACCCTGTCAAAGTTGCCAGAGAGTCAGATATTAGTGCAGAAGAGGGGGGGGTTGTTTAGACATGTATGGTGGTTGTTACGTATAAGGTACCTCAATTGTTTCTACATGTTTTTTGTCTTTCTCTCAGGAGGCAGAAGGTGTCTGTAAGCCATATGGACTTCTAAATCATCCCACTATATCGTGCAGCTCATGAGCTTAAACAACAGCAATATATACAAGGGACTATTTTTGATTAAGTTGTTTTTACTGATAGCCTTGAAAAGCTGTATCTTATTGAAACAGTACAAAGCATTTATTTTAAATTGTGTATATTAAGAGGGGTGGCACCTTCCTGTGGTATTTAATTTATGTTTTATCCTTATGCACAGTCTCCGGACATTTTTATGACTGTATGTCTATTGTAAACTAATAAAGTTTAAAAAAAATGTCCTGGGTGTTACATCTGTTAGTGTAGGTGTAGCATTAGCACAGCTGTAGTGTTAGCTTTGTTGTAGCCTCAGCATAGCTGTAGCATTAGAACAGCTGTGGCAAAAGTATAGCTGTAGCATTAGCTTATCTGTATCATTGTCATTAGCTGTAGTACTACTGTAACTTAGCTGTAGCATTAGCGTAAGATGTAGCGTTAGTGAATGATGTAGCATTACCTGTAACATTAGCTGTAGCATTAGCATAATCTGTAACATTAGCGTAAGTTGTAGCATAAGCTGAAGCATTAGGATCAGTGCAAGCGTAAGCAGTAGCGTAAGCGTAAGCTGTAGCATAAGCGCAAACTGTACTATAAACATTAGTTTTAATGTAAGCATAAGCTCTAGCATTAGCTGTAGTGTTAGTGTAACAGATGTAACACCCAGGAAATGTTTTCATTATCTTACTAATTATTGAGATGGAATGTGGAGCTGGATTATTGCATGCTGGTTGTCATCAATGCCCACATTCTACTGCAGAAGACCTCAGAGCAGCAAGTGGTACAGGGTCACTAAAACGCTTTCCTCTACCCAATAAAATGTATGTCATTGTTGCCGTACTAGAGGAGAGAGTTCAGCATCCTTGTGTCTTATTTCTTCCTCTTTGTGCTGACAACCTGCACTCCTTCATGCTGTTTTATGCTTGTTTTTCTTTTCTTTATTTTGTGTTGACCGGGTAAATGCACCAGACAAATCCTGCCTATTTTCAGGTAAGACCCAGGGGAGGGGGATACCGATTAATGCCAACTGTCCTTAAACCAGATTAAGCTGTTGGTGGTATTTTTAGTGATTGAGAGAAATTTGGCCAGGACACCAGGGAAATTCCCCTACTATTTTCGATAAGTGCCATGGGATCTTTAACATCCACCTGAACTACCACCAATCCAGGCAGATGGGACCTCAGTTTAATGTCTCATCCGAAAGATGAAGAAACATTGTTAAATTTTACCTGGTCTATGAAATGAGGTGGTAAGACTGCACACCAGGCAATTTTAAGTCTTGAAGCCCAGCAGCTATGAAGCTTCAAGCCTTGTGCAGCTAGTCAATGCAATCTTGCTCCAATGTAGGCTCCAGTATGAGCCTGGTGACTGTCGATCCTTGGCAGTTAAAGTTTTTTTTTAAAAAGGCCCATTGTTTAATCCACAGTTCAAGACACACTGGATCCCTTGCAGTACAACAGATTTCTGAAGAATTGTTTAGGTTCTAGAAATTGCAGGGTCCATTGCCTGGTCAAGGCATGCTGGATCCCTTGCAGTACAGAGGATTTCTGAAAAACTGTTTGGGTTCCAGAAATTGAGGGGTCCATGGCCTGGTCAAGGCACACTGGATCCCTTGCAGTACAGAGGATTTCTGAAAAGCTGTTTAGGTTCCAGAAATTGAGGGGTCCATGGTCTGGTCAAGGTTCGCTGGATCTCTTGCAGTACAGAGAATTTATATAAAGATGTTTAGGGTCCAGAAATCTAGGGGTCCATGGTCTGGTCAAGGCACGCTGGATCCCTTGCAGTATAGACTATTTATGAAAAGCTGTTTAGGTTCCAGAAATCTAGGGTTCCATGGCCTGGTCAACACACAATGGATCTCTTGTGGTACAGAGGTTTCCTGAAAAGTTGTTTAGGTTCCAAATATCTAGGGTCCATGGCCTGGTCAAGGCACACTGGATCCCTTGTGGTACAGAGGATTTCTGAAAAGCTGTTTAGATTCCAGAAATCACAAGGTCCATGGCCTGGTCAAGGCACGCTGGATCCCTTTGCAGTACAGAAGATTTCTGAAAAGCTGCTTAGGTTCCAGAAATTGTGAGGTCCATGGCCTGGTCAAGGCATGCTGGATCCCTTGCAGTACAGTGGTTTTCTGAAAAGCTGTTTAGGTTCCTGAAATCACAAGGTCCATGGCCAGGTCAAGGCACGTTGGATACCTTGAAGTACAGCTGACATGTGAAGAGCTGTTTAGGTTTCAGAAATTGCTGGGTCCATGGCCTGGTCAAGGCACACTGGATCCCTTCCAGTACAGAGGATTTCTAAGAACTGGTTAGGTTTCAAAAACTGCAGAGTCCATAGCCAGGTCCAGGCATGCTGGATCCCTTGCAGTACAGAGGATTTATGAAGAACTGGTTAGGTTCCAGAAACCACGGGGTCCATGGCCTAGTGAAGGCACGCTGGATCCCCTGCAGTACAGAGGATTTCTGAAGAACTGTTTAGGTTCCAGAAACCACAGGATTCATGGCTTGGTTGAGGTGTTCAGGGTCCCTTGTAGTACAGTGGATTTCTGAAGAATTGTTTAGATTCCAGAAACTGAAGGGTCTGTGCTCTGGTGAAGGCATGCTGTATCCCTTGCAGTAGAAAGGATTTCTGAAAAACTGTTACGGTTCCAGAAATTGAGGGGTCTGTTGCCTGGTCTTGGCATGGTGGATCCCATGCTGTACAGAGAATTTGTCAAAAGCTGCTTAAGTTTCAGAAATCAGGGAGTCTGTGGCCTGGCCAAGGCATGCTGGATCCCTTGCAGTACAGAGGATTTCTGTTGAACTGTTTATGTTCCAGAAATCACAGGGTCCGAGGCCTGGTCAAGGCACACTTGATCTCTTGCAGTACAGAAGATTTCTGAAGAACTGTTTAGGTTCCAGAAACCATGATGTCCGTGACTTTTTCATGGTGTTCTAGAGCCCTTGCAGTACAGAGGATTTCTGAAGAACTGTTTAGGTTCCAGAAACCACGGGGTCTGTGCCCTGGTAAAGACACTCTGGATCCCTTGCAGAGCAGAGGATTTCTGAAGAACTGTTTAGGTTCCAGAAACCATGGGGTCCATGGCCTGGTCAAGGTGTTCTGGATCCCTTGTAGTACAGTGGATTTCTGAAGAACTGTTTAGGTTCCAGAAACCGTGAGGTCTGTGCTCTGGTGAAGGCATGCTAGATCCCTTGCAGTAGAGAGGATTTTGGAAAAACTGTTAAGATTACAGAAATAGAGGGGTCCTTGGCCAGGTCAAGGCATGCAGGATCCCTTGCAGTACAGAGGATTTCTGAAGAACTGTATATGTTCCAGAAATTGCAGAGTTCGAGGCCTGGTCAAGGCACACTTGATCCCTTGCAGTACAAAGGATTTATGAAGAACTGTTTAGGCTCCAGAAACTGCAGGGTCTGTGCCCTGGTGAAGACACTATGGATCCCTTGCAGAACAGTGGATTTCTGAACAACTGTTTAGGTTCAAGAAATCGCAGGGTCCATGGCCTGGTCAGGGCATGCAGGATCCCATGCAGTACACAGGATTTCTGAAGAACTGTTTATGTTCCAGAAACTGAGGGGTCTGTGCTCTGGTGAAGGCATGCTGGATCCCTTGCAGTAGAAAGGATTTCTGAAAAACTGTTCAGGTTCCAGAAACAGTGGGATCCATGGCCTGGTCAAGGCACGCTGGATCCCTTGCAGTACAGAAGATTTCTGAAGAACTGTTTATGTTCCAAGAAGTACATGAGTGTCTGTGGCCTAGTGAAGGCACGAGGGATCCCTTCAAGTAGGAGGATTTCTTGAAGACACTGTTGGAGTTACAGGAAACCATAGAGATCTCTTGACTGGTTAAAGGCACACTGGACCCTAACAGTAAAGCTGATGTATAGAGAAGGACAGTTTAGGTTCCAAATAGCATGAGGATTCGAGGTGTAGACAAAACACATATGATCCTTGCAGTAAAAACCATTTCAGAAGAACTGTTTGGCTTTCAGAAACCGCAGTGTCCATGGGCTGGTGAATGCACTCTGGATCCTTGCCGGTAGAGAGGATTTCTGAAAAAACTGCTTAAGTTCCAGAAACCACCGAGGTCAATGTCATGGTCAAGGTGTATTGGATCCCTTGTAGTACAGTGGATTTCTGAAGAACTGTTTAGGTTCCAGAAACAATGGAATCTGTGCTCTGGTGAAGGCACGCTGGATTCCTTGCAATAGAGAGGATTTCTGAAAACTGTTTAGGTTCCAGAAACTGGGGGTGCGTTGCCTGGTCCAGGCGCGATGGATCACTGCAGTGCAGGATTTCTCAAAAGCTGTTCAGGTTTCAGAAATCTTGGAGTCCTTGGCCTGGTCAAGGCACACTGGATCCCTTGCAGTATAGAGGATTTCTGAAGAACTGTTTATGTTCCAGAAATCGTAGGGTCCGAGGGTGGGTCATGGCACACATGACCCCTTGCAGTACAGAGGATTTCTGAAGAACTGTATAGGTTCCAGAAATTGAGGGGTCTGTGCCCTGGTGAAGACACTCTAGATCTCTTGCAGTACAGAGAATTTCTGAAGAACTGTTTCGGTTCCAGAAATTGAGGCTTCCATGGCCTGGTCAGGGCACCCTGGATCCCTTGCAGGACAGAGAGATTTCTGAAGAACTGTTTGGTTCAAGAAACCACTGGGTGCAAGGCCGGTCATAACTTTTCGGATCCTTGCAGAACACAGGTTTCTGAACAACTGTTAGGTTCCAGAAATCAGAGTCTGTGTCCTGCTCAAGGCATGTTGAATCCCGTATGGTGCTGAGGATTTCTGAAAACTCTCTAGGTTCCAGAAACAGCAGGGTCCATGGCCTGGTGAAAGCATTCTGGATCCTTGTAGTACAGAAGAATTCTGAAGAACTGTTTAGGTTCCAGAAACCGTAGGGTCTGTGCTCAGTGAAGGAAACGCTGCATCCCTTGCAGTAGAGTAGATTTCTGAAAAACTGTTTTGGATTCCATAAATCGAGGGTTGTGTAGCCTGCACAAGGCATGCTGGATACCGTGTGGAATAAGGACTTGAAAAACTCTTTGGTTCCTGGGCAGCGGGATCCATTGCCTGAGTCAAGGCATGCTGGATTCCTTGCAGTACAGTGGATTTCTGAAGAACTGTTTATGTTCCAGAAATCACATGTCTGTAATCTGGTGAAGGCACACTGGATCCCTTTACAGTACAGATGATTTCTGAAGAACTGTTTACGTTACAGAAATGCTAGAGATCTGTGGCCTGGTCAAAACGCGCTGGATCCTAGCACTAAAAGCTGATGTCTGAAGATCTGTTTAGGTTCCAGAAGTCACGGGGTCTGAGGACTAGTCAAGGCACACTTGATCCCTTGCAGTAAAGATGATTTCTCAAGAATTGTTTAGGTTCCAGAAACCGCGGTGTTGCATGGTCTGGTGAAAGTATGCTGGATGCCTTGCTGTACAGAGAATATCTGATGAACTGCTTAAGTTCCAGATACCACGGGGTCTGTGGCTTGTTCAAGGTGTTCTGGATCTCTTGCAGTACAGAGGATTTCTGAAGAACTGTTTATGTTCCAGAAATCGTGGGGTATGAGGCCAGGTCAAGGCACACTTTGTCCCATGCACTACTGAGGATTTCTGAAGAACTGTTTAGGTTCCAGAAACCCTGGGGTCTATGCCCTGGTAAAGACACTCTGGATCCCTTGCAGTACAGAGGATTTGTAAAGAACTGCTTAGATTCCAGAAACCACGGTGTCCATGGCTTGGTCAAGGCATTCTGGATCCCTTGCAGGAGAGAGGATTTCTGAAGAAATGTTTATGTTCCAGAAATTGCGGGATCCAATGCCTGGTCAAGGCACACTTGATCCCTTACAGTACAGATGATTTCTGAAGAATTGTTTAGGTTCCAGAAACTGAGGTGTCCATGGCCTGGTCAAGGCACACTGGATCTTTTGTAGGACAGAGGATTTCTGAAGAACTGTTTAGGTTCCAGAAACCGTGAGGTCCATGGCCTGGTCGCGGCACGCAGGATCCCTTGCAGTACATAAGATTTCTGAAATCTGTTTAGGTTCCAGAAATGATGGGGTCTGTGCCCAAGTGAAGGCACAGTGGATCCCTTGTAGTGCAGTGGATTTCTGAAAAGCTGTTGAGGTTTCAGAAATCGAGGGGTCCATGGCCTGGTCAAGGCAAGCTGGATCCCGTGCATTACATAGGATTTCTGAAAAGCTGTTTAGGTTCCAGTATTCTAGGGTTCCATATCCTTGTCAGGGCATGCTGCATTTCCTTGCTGTAGAAATAATTTCTGAATGCTGTATTAGGTTCAGAAATTGCAGGGTCTGTAGCTTAATCAAGAGCATTCATCTCTTGCAGTACACCAGATCTCTGAAGAACTGTTTAGGTTCCAGAAAATGTGGGGTCTGTGCTACACAGTGAGAAACACAGTGCATTCCTTGCAGTAGAAACTTTCTGAAAAACTGTTGAGGTTCCAGAAATCAAGGGGTCTGGGGGCCTGCTCAGGAAAGCTGGATCCCTTGAGTACAGAGGATTTCTGAAAGAACTGTTTATGTTCCAGAAATCACGGAGACTGTGCCCTCATAAAGACACTCTGTAAACCCTGCGGCACAGAGGATTTCTGAAGAACTGCTTGGGTTCCAGAAACTGAGAGCATCTATAGCCTGGTTAAGGCATGCTGGATCCTTGCAGGACAGAGGATTTCTGAAGAACTTGTTTAGGTTTCAGAAACGATAGGGGTCCATGGCCTGGTGAAGGTGTTCTGGATCCTTGTGGTACAAAGACTTCTGAAGAACTGTTTGGGTTCCAGAACCATGGGGTCCATCCTCTGGTGAAGGCATGCTGGATCCCTTGCAGTAGAGAGATATGAAAAACTGATAGGTTCCAGAGTGAGAGGTCCGTTCCCGGTCCAGGCATGGAGGATCACTTAACTGTACCAGAGGATTTCTCAAAAAGCTGTGTTGGGTTTCAGAAATCAGGAGTCAAGTAGCCTGGTCAGGCATGGATCAATACTACAGAGGATTTCTGAAGAACTGTTTATGTTCAGATACTGCGGGTCTGTGCACAGGAAGACCTCTGGATCCTTGCAGTACAGAGGATTTCTTAAGAACTGTTTAAGGTTCAGAAACTGAGGCTTCCATGGCCTGGTCAAGGCAGTCTGGATCCCTTGCAGGAAAGAATTTCTGAAGAATTCGTTTAGGTTCAAACATCATGGGGTCCATGGCCTGGTCCAAGGCATGCAGGATCCCATGCAGTACAGGATTTCTGAAGAACTGTTTATGTTCCAGAAACTGAGGGTCTATGCTCTGAATGAAGGCATGCTGGATCCCTTGCAGTAGAAAGATTTCTGTAAAACTGGCAGGTTCAAGAAATCGAGGGTCCATGGCCTGCTCAAGGCATGCTGGATCCATCCATGTACCGAGGATTTCTGAAACACTCTTTAGAAGTCCAGAAACTGTGGGGTTCATGGCCTGGTCAAAGCAAGCTAGATCACTTACAGAACTGAGGATTTCTGAAGAACTGTTAAGTTCATCAAACTGAGGGTCTGTGCCCTGAGTGAAAACAACACTGGATCCCTGCAGTACAGAGTAGTTATGATGAACTGTTAACTTCCAGAAACCACAGTGTGCATGGCAGGTGAAAGCAAACTGGATGCCTTAAGTACAGGGATTTCTGATGTACTATTTTGGTTCAGAAAGCCACAGGTCCATCAACCTAGTCAATACATTCTGGATTCCTTATAGTACAAGAGGTTTCAGAAGAACTGTTAAGATTCCATAACCGCAGGGTCTTTGCCATAGTGAAGGCACACTGGATCCCTTGCAGTACAGAGGATATCTGATGAACTGCTTAGCTTTCAGAAACTGCAGTGCCCATGGCCTGGCGTAGACAAGCTGGATGCCTTGCAGCACAAAGGATTTCTGATGCACTGTTTAGATTCCAGAAACCATGGAGCCCATGGCCTGGTCAAGGCATTCTGGATCCTATGCAGATTAGAGCATTTCTAAAGAACTGTTAAGGTTCCATAAACTGAGGGTGAGAGCTGGGTGAAGCACACTGGATCCTTGCAGTACAGAGTATTTCACGATGAACTGTTTAGGTTCCAGAAACTGCAGTGTGCATGGCATGGTGGAAGCAACTGGATGCCTTACAGTACAGAGGATTTCTGATGTACTGTTAGATTCCAAACACGGAGTCCATAGCTGGTCAAGGCAATTCTGGATCCCTTATACTGCAGAGGATTTCTGAAGAATTGTCAGGTTCCGAAACTGTGGGATCTATGATGTGGTGAAGCAGCTGCATCCCTTGAAGTAAGAGTAGATTTCTGAAAAACTATTTAGGTTCCAGAAATCAGGGCATCTAATAATACTGCTCAAGGCATGCTGGATCCCGTCGGTGCAGAGGATTTCTGAAAAAACTCTTTAGGTCCCAAACAGCGGGATCCATGGCCTGGTCAAGCATACTGGACCCTTGCAGTACAGAGATTTCTGAAGAACTGTTTATGTTCCAGAAATCGTGGTATCTGTGGCCTGGTGAGGCACTGGATCCTTTGCAGATAAAGGGGATTTCTGAAGAACTATTTAGGTTACAGAAATCATAAGTAGATCTGCCTGGTCAGGAGGCACTGAATCTCAGCAGTAAAGCTGAATGTCTAAAGAACTGCCCAGGTTCCAGAAATCACAGGAGTCTGAGGGTCTGGTCAAACTGCTTGATCCTTGCAGTAAGACCAATTCTGCAGAACTGTTTAGGTTACAGAAGTGCGGTGTCCATGGTCTGGTGAAGTCACGCTGGATGCATTGCAGTACAGAGGATTTCTAAAGAAATGTAGATTCCCAGAAACCACAGTGTCCATGGCTTGGTCAAGGCATTCCTGGATCCCTTGCAGAGAAGTGGTTCTGAAGAAATGTTTATGTTCAGAAATTGTGGGATCCAATGCCTGGTCAAGGCACACTGATCCCTTCACACACAGATGATTTCTAAGAACTGTTTCAGGTTCAAGAAACTGCGGGGTCAGTGCCCTGGTGAATACACTCTGGATCCCTTGCAGTACAAGAGAGTTTCTGAAGAATTGTTTAGGGTTCCAGAAACTGAGGTGTCCACACAGCTGGTCAAGGCACACTGGATCTTTTGCAGGACAGAGGTTTCTGAAGAACTGTTAGGTTCTGTGCTCTGGTGAAAACCAAGCACAGTCCTTGCAGTAGGAAAAACTCTGAAAACTGTTAAGGTTCCAGAAATCCAAGGGTCTGGGGCCTGCTCAAGGCAACTGGATCCCGACACGGTACAGAGGTTCTAGAAAAACTCACGGTTCCGAGCAGCGGGATCATTTCTGGTCAGGCATGCGGATCCTGCAGTTCAAGTTCTGAAGAACTATTAATCTTCTAGAAATTAGGTGTCCGTGGCTGTTGAGGCACTGGATCACTACAGTATGGAGGATTCGGAAGAACTGTTTGGTTCCATAAACTAGGGGTCTGAGCCAGGTGAAGGCACACTGGATCCTCCAAGTACAAGTATTTCGATGAACTATTTGGGTTAGAAACTACAACTAATGCATGGTAGCAAACTGGATGCACTTACAGTACAGAATTTATGATGTACTGTTAGATTCCGAACATGGAGTCCATAGCTGGTCAGGTGTTCTGGATCACTTGAGTGCAGAGAGGATTTCTGAAGAATTACTTGGGTTCCAGGCACCATGGGATCTGTGCTGTAGTGAAGGTTTTTGCTGCATCACGAGTGAGTAGATTTCTGAAAACGCTGGGTCCAGAAACAGTGGATCCATGGCTCGTCAAGGCATACTGGATCCTGCCCTACAGAAGATTTCTGAAAACTCTTTAGGTCCCAGAAATCATGGTATCCATGGCCTGGTGAAACTGGATCCTTTGCAGTAAGAAGGATTTCGAAGAACTTTAGGTTACAGAAATCACGGAATGTGGCTGGTCAAACACGTCCCCTAGCAGTAAATGATGTCTAAAGAACTGCTCAGGTTCCAGAAACCACTCCACAAGTCGGGTCAGGACACTTGATCCTGCAGTAAGACCAATTCACCAGACTGTTTAGGTTAAGAAATGCGGTGTCTGGTCTGGTGAAGTCTGGATGCGTTGCAGTACAGAGGTTCTAAGAACTGCTTAGATTCAGAAACCACAGTGCTCATGAAGCGTAAGGCATTCTGGATCCTGCAGGAGAGAGTTCTGAAGAACTGTTGTGTACCAGATTACAGGATCAATGCCTGGTCAACACACTTGATCCCCACAGTACAGAGGATTTCTGAAGAACTGTTTAGTTCAAACTACAGTCAGTACCCTGGTGAATACCTCTGGATCCTTGCAGTAGAAGTTCTGAAAAGTGTTAGGTTCAGAAACTGAGGTGTCATGGCCTGTAAGGCACCTGGATCTTTGCAGGACAGAGGATTTCTGAAGAACATTTTAGGTTCCAGAAGCCGGGGTCCATAACCTGGTCAGGCACACTGGATCCCCACAAGTACACAGTATTTCTGAAGACTGTTTATCTTCCAAAATAAGTGTCCATGACCTGGTCATGGCACAGGATCCTTTCAGTACATAGATTTCTAAATCTATTTGGTTCCGAGAAATGATGGGGTCTATGACCAAGTGAAGGCACAGTGGATCCCTTTGCAGTGCAGAGGATTTCTAAAAGCTGTTTAGGTTTCAGAAATCGGGGGTCCATGGCTAGTCAGGGCAAGCTGGATCCCGTGCATTACACAGGATTTGAAAACTATTAGGTTCAGTATTCTAGGGTTCCATATCCTTGTCAGGGCATGCCATTCCTCTTGAAAAAGTCAGGAAGCGCTTCTTAAGCCCTGCAGTAGCCAACTCCACATCCTCATAGGTCACCCAGGAGCCATTCAGGAAAACTTGAAGCCTTGCTGGAAAGCCCATTCAAAACTTGATTCCTGTGGCGATCAGCTTGAGGACCAATTTGTGAAACATGGCTCATTTCTGGCTCACAGATAAAGGCAGATCTTGTACCACCCTCAGCTTTTACCTTCCCATTGCAAATCTTGTGTTTCCTTAGCTTTATATAAGAAATGCTGTTGCTCCTGAAAATTTAAAAAGCGAAATATGAATGACCTGGGGGGGGCTCCAACTGGGGGAAGGGGGTGTAGTGCTCGATGAGCTCTCTTTATAATATAGCTTGCTCCAAAGGGGGAAGGGCCTGCCACCTTCTCCATGAACTTCTTAATAAACTTAATGGGGTCTGAGCCCTCTTCTCCTTTGGGCAGACCTATAATTACCTCATTATTGCGGCGACTACGACCCTCCAGATCTTCCACTTTATTCTCCATCTTCACTAACCTTTGCCTCATGGCTACCAAATCCAGCTCAGCTTTGTCCTGTTTCCTCTCGACAGAGCGTATGCGCGCTTCATTATCAGCTGTTTTCTTAGAAAGCTCCTCCAAGGTACTCGAGATACCTTTTATTTCTCCTGCCATGTTCTGCATTTCAGCCTTAAAAGGCCGAAACTCCTCTAAAAACTTTGAGAGGGTAAGAGGGTCCAAATCAGGGCTCTCATTAGTGGCAGACAGTGAGGACTGCAAAGAGGAGGCCCTGGCTTTTTTAGAGGCCTTCTCCGGTGTAGCAGGAGGCGTATGCTTAGTAGCACTTTTCCGCATCTCCTCATCCATCAACTGCTTATATAGGAAGCACGATGGTTTAGGAGGCTGGAAATTGAGCAATCTGCGGTAAATTATGCCACAAAATGGGGTTTATTAACAAATTTAGCAGGCGGAAGGTCAGAGCAAACAAAGAGGTGTCCTACACAGCGCACCTCATCACGTGACTCCTTGGCTTAACATGTTTTCTCATATCAGAGTCACTGGTTCCAGCAGCAAGTGGTCTTTGCTATTGGAGAGTGGAACTACACCGTGGGACACTTTGAGGTGAGTACGGGGGTGTGGGGTCGTGGGTCCTGAGTGGGGGTAAGAGGTATTCAGATTAGTGAGGGACCATTTTCTTTAAAATAATAAAAACAAAAGATTAATGAGGGGTGGTTTTCTTTTTTTATAGGAGACCTAGCCAATACTGGGATTGGGCAACCAATGTCAGAATACTCTTCGGTGGCACTGGGATGGTCACACTGGTGCCACCACCTATATGAAGCAAGGGTGGAAGACCTGGAGGTGAAGCAGGGGTAGAAGACCTGGAGGTGAGGGTGGTAGAAAAAGCCCATGGTCCACTTTAATATTATTTATTTTTTTATAATTTATACATTGGGAGGGGGACATGCGATCTCAAGGGGAGGGGATAGAACGTAGCAATACAGTGGTGGGCACTCCTGGTCTGCTTAAGATAGACAGATAGGGTAGGTAGACAGGTAGATAGAAAAACAAACCGCAGACAAGACAGACAGACATATAAACTGATCGATCTGAAGTGGGACAGAGCACCAGCTCATTAGACTGCTGATTCACTGCTCCCAATGAAGATGGAAGCACAATTTCCAGTTGCAGCTACACAAAATCAGATAAGTCCCACTGTTCATGCACAGAGCGTGTGGGTGAATGGCTCCTCCTGCTTTGCTGGGCACCCAAGATTTCTGAGTGCTCAGAATCCTTATATCCAGGCCCATTTTTAAAAATCTAACACCAGAATCTAGCTAAATGGGTCCCATTTACCTAGACTCAGATGTTTGTTTTTTGAAAAGACATCATTTTTTAATTTATTTTTCAATGTTTTTAGTTTTAAAAAAAGCAAGATGGAGACCATCATAACCAATATTTTTTTCTCACAATTGGTAATTTGCAGTAGATAAACTCTCACAAATGATGTTTTTTTAATCACTTGCATCAGAGGCTTTCCCAAAAACCCTAGTAAGCATGCTCAGGAAAAAACTTAAAATCTTTATAACTCTGGAACCACTTAATATTTCTTCACAAAACCTTCAAATGTCCCTACCATGACATAGGCTGCTTCTATACTAAAAGTGTTATGAAAAAATTCCCTACTGTCTAGGCTGTGCATGAGAGCAAATAAAATGCATATTAAGTATAGAGGAATAACAAAAACACTTCATTTTTTATTTTATTTTAGTCTTTGGTATCCGGGTAAGGCTCACTAGGTACAAGTGCCTGTTTTCAGGGGCAACCTGGGAGCACTGGGCGGTTAAATGACTTGCTTAGAGGCACACAGTATGCAAGTGGAGGTTGTGATAATCAAACTCAGGTCTGGTCTGCTGGATGTACCAAGTTTGTTCATGCCTCATTCCTCTAACCTCTAAGCTATACTGCCAGCCATTAAAAACTGACATTCCGTATCTCAGAAACTCTGCAAGATTCCATCTCAAAAGTTTTCATATCTTAACTCCCTGTCAGCCAGACCACACATACAAAAGTTTTGCCTATTTCATTAAATGCAGCCAAAGTAACTAAGGTGTAAAACTAGGAGTTTAAAACAGCAGTGCAATGAAAATGGACTAAAATTTGACCCCACCTTTTTTCCTTCCTAATCAGTGCCAGATGTCTTCCAGTTTATTTTAGTAGTAAAATTTCCAGTTTTCATCATCATTTAAGAATTTTATGAAAGTTTAAAAAAATTATTTATAAAAAAAAAAAAAAAAAATGATGGCCGCCTCATTTTTGCACAGAAATAATATTGAGGACCTGAGGAGGGTAAGAATTCAGACAAAAATGCACATGTACAATTCAAAGCATAGGAAGCATCTGGAAACCCCAATTCAACAGTTCTGCTTTTATTTTTCATAACCATAGCAGAAAATTAGCTATTTGGAATAACCTTTTTCATTGCACTGCTGCTTTAACATTAAACACCTTACTTAACCCTAACTGGTGATACCACACCAGTATAATATATACATATATACATATGTTTAAATATTTACGTATGTTTACCCTTGACAAACTCCTGCATATTTACCACTGTTCTTTTTCTACCTCCCCTCTCTGGATGCCAGGCACCTTACCCACTGTGCCTCATTTATTGCTAAATTCTGGTTTGGCTCCCTCTCCTTATATCTTGCTTCTGTACTCTCTCCCCCCAAACCCCCACACTTAACTCTTACTCCCTTTGCAATGCTTGCATCTGCTCCCTTGCTCTCCCAGCAATGAAATCTACTGCTGTTCAAGCTGCCTTCTCATTCTGCTTCCCTAAACTTTGGGTCTCTCTCCTCCTTTCTATTCTCTCTGCTCCTTCCCTTCTCACTCTGAAATCTCTCTTCCATAACTTCTCAATTCACTCCTGCAGTTGCTTCTGATAGTGGGGTGGACTTGTGTCAGCTGCCTGCCACCCCACACTGATCCTACACAACCTCTTTTCCCCAGCTTATCAATCACTCTCCCTACTCCTCTTATTATTGTTTTGTTGCTCACTATTACTTTTCATTTATTTTAACAGGAAGAAACACCATTGAGCAAGGCTCATTTGCAAGGAGGTACTGGGTAGGTCAGAAATACAAATAGCATACAGAGATATTATAAGTATTGAACTTAGTGTCAACTGGAAGTGAATATTACATAGGAATTGTACGTGAGCATAGGTAGAAAGGCAATTGTACATGAGCACAGAAAGCGAAAGGCATACAATTGAAGACAACTAGATTCTAGGCACTATAACAAATAATGAGCATATTCCATACTATAATTATACTTGGAGCTAACAGACAGCTAACAACAAGGTGCATAGAAAGGAGTAATGAGACTGTGATATATACAGTGTACAGACATGGACATAAATATTGCAACATACGGCAAATCCACAACTAAGAGCAAAATATAAAGGAGAGATGGCCACAAGGAGAATTGAGTGTGGGTAGAGTATTAGTGGCATACACATTTATCTGTGCAATATTTAAGAAGGACTTGGAAAGGCTGAGGACAGACCAGTGTAGGGAGCTTATTTTCTGAAGGGCATTCCAAGTTTTGGGGTGGCCCAGCTGAAAGCCATCCTCCCATATTTTGAGCAGTGCCTAGTATCATCAAGCAAGATAATATTATGCATTCTTAACATGTAAGGGCCATGGGACCTACTGAGAAGTGAAGAAATATATGTGGGTTTGGAGTTACAAAGAGCTTTAAGAGACCAGAGATTTAGGTGTTGCAATCTTCTAATATTAAACATTGGCCATCCTATTTCCTCATAGAGAATGCAGTGATGCGTGAGAGTAGGTAACTCACAGATGAAGTGTAATGCTCTGTGGTATAATACATCAAACAGACTCAATTGTGAGGCTGTAGTGCTTCTGTTGATAATGTCGCCATAATTCAACAGGGGAAGGAATGTAGCCTGAACCAGCATTTTTTTGTCTTCACAATGCCACTAATACTCCATCTATACTCAACACTCCTTGTTTCCATCTCTCCTTTATTTAATGCTCTTTTGCCTGTTCTGCAGTTTACTGTAAGGTGTTTAACATATGTCAATTTATTTCTTGAAGATTTTCTTGTTGGTGTGGTCTGGTTACCCCCAAGATCCCCCCGCCATGGTGGGGCCACGATAGGGAGGACTGTTAACCTCCCTTGACTCTCAACCACTTTAGTAGTCCGACACCCTGTTGGTGTTGCAGGGCAGGGTGTATGACAGCTGGTGGCTTCATCCTGCCCAGGTGATAAATGAACAGAGCAACATGCCTCCCCAAGAAAGTAATGTGGTTCCAGGGTCACTGAATCCTGTCTATCTCCCCATGCTGACCTTTGTAAGCAACCCAGGTCCATTCCTGAACCTGAGTCACTGTCATGGTAATGGTATTTCCTCTCCTGACCAACCCACTTTAAACAAACAAAAAAACAACAACTCTGTAAGCCATTCCCACCTAAAATCACCTGATATGTTTTTTTTTTATTACTCATACTAACCCAATTTTATCTTTATGTCTTTGGGTCTGATGGAACAACAACATGCTGTGGCTGGACACTGACCATGGTGATGTATGACACTGACCATGTGCATCACATTAGTATTTTTTTATATTTCTTCTACCTTGTGTGTCCTAGTTAGATATTAAAGAACAGCAGATCTTTTGTGCCCCCATATATATTCTTCTTTTCCATGTATAGCTGAATGTTCCCTCAAGACCTCCAGTTTCCAGATCCCTAGAACTCAGGTAAGATATCTCTTAGTTATAATCTATGGTAAGATGGTACGGTGTAACTGTGCAACTCCAAGTATTAAGACACTTGTCTTTCACTTTTGCAGTGGTTGATGATGTAGGGCTTGACATATCTGCACTATTCTGTGTATTGCATTTCGTTCGGGTCCTGAAGGATACCATTATGCAATCAGAAAAAGAAGGGAAATTGATGGCAAAATATTGCGTTAATTCAGATATTAGGGTGGAAAAACACAAATTGCACAAAGTAAAGATATGCAAAACATTAAGGTTTTGAATCTCAGGAGTACCAGTGGATCAGTGGTATAGTGTTCTATGATATTGTCAGCCCTAATGCCTACCCACTCCCCTGAGCAAACAAGGTTCTACATGATCTCTTGCTTCAGGCGGGACCCACTGGGACCTGCATGAAGAAAGCTATGACTGATTATGTTGGCCACATGTGGGGAGCCTTGCTTCTCTACCTCAGTGAGAATGTGTGCCTGCGGGCACTGGCCCAGAAACTATACCTTGTGCTTTGGACAGAGGCTATGGGCGAGAGGGGGCAGTAGGGTTGAAACCACTAAGGAACACTACACCAAAGAGCCATCAGAACCCCTAAGACTCAAAACCCTACTATTTTTAATTTCCTTAATTTGTGATTTGCATTATTTAGCCCTAATGTCTTCATTAAAATCGTTTTTTGCAATTAAGATATACCTGTACATATATATGTTATAGTGGCATGGTGCATAGGTGTGCAAAGGTGTAGTATGGGTTAGAGGGACAAGCCCTTATAGAACTTGTTTGCCTATTGGCAAAAGGTGTATTTCCTTTTTCCCATATATTCATCCAATTTATTTTTAAAGTCTTCCAGACTATTACAAGATACAACCTCTGAAGGTAAGGAGTTTCCATATTGCAGGAATACACTGAGTAAAATAATTATTCCTTTTGGATGTTTTATTTGTATTCATTTTTAACCTTAGTTTATGTGCTCTTGTTTCTAAAACAACAGCATGTTATTCAAGACAAATAGCCTCACATAGGGCAGGGTCTTTCAATGCTTTATAAACTAGACACAGGTCATCTTAAAGATCTGTATTCTAATGAAAACAATCCTAGAGTTTGTAACCTATTTTTATAGTCTCTATTTTTGAAGCCAACAATCTTCTTTGTAAATCTTTTTGGCACTCTTTCTATGGAAGTTTCACACCCCAAAGAAGTAGGTGCACAAAATGAAGCACAATAATCAACATGGGACCTAACTAAACTTGTGTATAGGGGGATTAAGACTTCTGGCTCCGTACTCTTAATACGTTTTAATACACAAGACAGTATGCCATTACATTTCCTGGTTATGTTATTAATATGGGTTGTAAACTTTAAGTCATTAGTGATGGTAATACCCAGATCTTTTTCAATTTTAATATTATCTAAAATGTTGTTATTCATACTATAAATAACTTGCCTGTTATTCCTACCTAAGTGCATTACTTTGCACTTCGCTGTATTAAAGAACATTTTATTCCTTACTGACCATTTGACAAGCTTATCCAGGTCTGACTGCAGATTTTTTGCTGATTCCAAATTATTAACAATATGTGTGTGTGTGTGTGTGTGTGTATGTATATGCATGACATCCTAATTTACAGTCGTCAGCATATTTATGTAAACAAATACCGTTAGTTGCTTGTATACCACTTATTATTATATTAAATAGTAAGGGGTCCAAAACAGAGCCCTGAAGACTCTGCTGCTAACTTCACACCAATCTGACAAGTAATCCTTTATGCGTACTCTCTGCTGCCTATTACTCAGCCATGAGTTTACCCATTTGATTATATTGCCATGAAAACCATTCTCTATCAATTCCTCAATTAGAAACCCATGTGGTATGAAATCCAAAGCTTTCTCAAAATCTAAGAAAATAACACCCACAGGAAGACCCCGGTCCAGTGCATCACTAACTGGTTCAAAAATGTTTATCAAGTTTTGTTGACATGATCTTCCCTTGATAAAACCATATTGTGAAATATATATGATATTCTTTTCCTGAAGGTGAGTAATACTTTTTTGTTGTAAAACCCTTTCCATCACCTTGCCTAGACATGAAGTAAGGCTAATAGGCCTATAGCTCGTCACAAGATGTTTACTACCTCCTTTATGGATAGGCACCACTGTAGCTAGTCTCTACTCGGAGATGACAGTACCTTCATGTAATGAAACATTAAATAAACACGTAAGGATGTCTAGTAACTCTGTTGCTTATTCTTTAATATTCAAATACAGATATCAGATACAGATTGATCAATACCAGCAGGGACATCTGCCAGAACTAGACACATGGTGGATTCCCTGCAGGGGAGGGCCTCAAATAACTGGTACAATAACCCACAAGAGACAGGGCTATCCCAGATCTAGTACTGACCAACAGGGAAAGGATCACAGATCTCCAGGTAGAAGGTCACCTAGGTGCCAGTGACCAACACACAGTATGGTTCAACTTGGCCACTAGAACAAAATCATCCCATTCTAAGACAAAAATATGGGACTTCAGAGGAGCTGACTTTGATAAGATGGCCCAAAGAGTTAAGCTAGCCCTGGCAAAAAGAAATACAGGTGAGAGGGTACAGGCAAAGTGGGCAAGCATTAAAGATGCAATACTTGAAGCAACATCCCATTGTGTTAGTGAGAAAAGGAAGAGCAAAAGAAGAAGGAAACCTCTTTGGTTCTCAAACACAGTAGCAGAAAAGGTCAGAGCCAAAAGGCTGGCCTTCAGGAAATACAAGGGAACACAGCAGGATGAAGACAGAGAGGCATACCAAACTTCCCTAAGGGAAGCAGGGAAGGAAGTAAGGCAGGCAAAGGCCCAAACCAAGGAAACACTAGCACAAACAGTAAAAGAAGGTGACAAGACTTTCTATAGATACATTAGTGAAAGGAGAAAGTCTAGAGGGGGTATTGCTAAGATCCAAGGGGATAAGGTGTGTGTGAGGAGGAGGACCATGTAAAAGCATCTATCCTAAATAGAGTGTGATGGCTGATAAGGACCGCTTGGCCCACCTGGTCTGACCATTTTCCTACCTAACAGATAAGCTGCAGATCCTAGTTAACCAACAGCTTACTTCCTCCTACCCCTCACTAGGACTGCCTTATATCTGTCCCATGCATTCTTGAATTTCCCCACTGTTTTTGACTCCACGACCTCCTCAGGGAGGCTGTTCCATGCATCCACAACCCTCTCTGTGAAAAAATACTTCCTCACATTACCTCTGAGCCATCCCCCCTCTATATTCAAATTGTGCCCCCTTGTTCTTGCACATCTCTTTTTCTGAAAGATGCTACCCTCTTGGACTTTGTTGATTCCCTTGAGGTACTTGAAAGTTTCTGTCATGTCCCTCTTTCCTTCTTTCCTCAAGTGTATACATATTAAGCTCCTTTAGTCTTTCTTCATATGTCTTCTGGTGCAGACTCTGCACCATTTTGTTCCCTCCTCTGGACAGCCTCCACTCTGTCTATGTCTTTCTGCGGAGATGGGGTCTCCAGAACTGCACACAGTACTCCAGATGGGGTCTCACCAACTGTTTGTACAGAGGGATAACAACTTCCTGTTTTCTACTATTGATGCCTCTCTATGCATCCCAGTATCCCCCAGCCTTCCTTACTGCCTTCTCACATTGCTTGCCCACCTTTAGGTCATCTGATATAATTACCCCCAGGTCCTTTCCATTTTACTGTCATCAATATCTCACCCCCATTGTGTACTCTTCCCCTGGGTTTTGTTTCCCAGGTGCATTACTTTGCACTTCCTTGCATTGAATCTGAGCTGCCACACATCTGCCATTCCTCCAGCCTTGCCAAGTCCCTTCTCATCCTTTCCACTCCACCTTGTGTATCAACCCTGTTGCAGATCTTTGTGTCGTCTGCAAAGAGACATACTTTTCCTTCCAGTTCCTCTGCAATATCACTAATGAAGACATTAAAAAGGACCGGTCCTAGTACTGAACCCTGCAGTACCCCACTAGTAACCCTCCTTTCTTCACTGTGGACTCCATTTACTACTACCCTTTGCATCCTGTTGTCTAGCCAATTTTTTATCCAGGCTACCACCTTGGGACCCACTCCAAGGCTGGCTAACTTGTGTATTAATCTTTTGTGTGGGACTGTATCAAATGCCTTGCTAAAATCTAGGTAGGCCATGTCCACAGCCCCTCCCTGGTCTACTACTTTGGTCACCCAGTCAAGAAATCTATTAGATTCATCTGACATGACCTTCCATTGTGATTCCATACTGCCTTGGGTCCTGTGCCCCACTGGCATCTAGGTACTCAACAATTATTTCCTTCAGAAGTGATTCCATCATTTTCCCTACCACTGAGGTCAAACTAACTGGTCTGTAGTTTCCTGCCTCTGTCCTGCTCCCACTTTTGTGAAGAGGAATCATATCCACCCTTCTCCAGTCCTCAGGTACCACACCATCCTCCCATGATTTGTTAAAGAGAGTAGTCAGTGGTATCACTAGTTCTACCCTTAGTTCCTTTAGAATTCTTGGGTGAATCCCATCAAGCCCCATTGCTTTGTCCGCCTTCAATTTTATTAGTTCTTTCAGAACCCTTTCTTCTGTAAATGGACTGGTATTGACCCCTATCTTCAGAGTGTTTCTCTTGTTTGGTTTAGGTACCTCCCCTCTTCCTTTGTTAATACTGAGCAGAAATATTTGTTCAGTATCCCTGCTTTTTCACTGTCACCCTCAACCCACATTCCCTGCCCTTTATTAAGCCTCAGTATCCCTCTTTTGTTCTTTCTTTGCTCCCTAATGTACCCATAAAAGGTCTTATCCCTCTTCTTAACAGAGTTGGCTATCCTTTCCTCGGTTTGGGCCTTTGCTATTCTGACTGCCTTCCCAGCCTCTTTCTGCTTTAACTGATCAAGTTATCTGTCCTGCTCCTTCTGTGTTTCCTTATATTTCCTGAATGCTATCCTTTTCTCCTTAACCTTCCCTGCCACCTCTTTTGAGAACCATAATGTTTTTTTCCTTTGGTGTGTTTTGTTGATTTGCTTTACACAAAGGCTTGTTGCCTCTATGATGGCTGTTTTGATTACTCCCGATTGTTCTTCCACCCCTCTTTCTTGCCTGTTTGCTAGTGCTCTTCTGAGGCACTTTCTCATTTTCCCAAAGTCAGCCCTCCTAAAGTCCAATACTCTTGCTTTTGTATGGCTTGATTGTATGGCTGTGTTTATCGTGAACCACACCGTTTGGTGGTCACTTGTTCCCAGATGGCTACCCACTTCTAAATCTAAGATTCTTTCTCCATCTCCATTTGAGAGTACCAGATCTAAGATTACTCCCTCCCGAGTGGGTTCCAATACTTGCTGTCTGAGGCATGCCCCCTGTAGGGCATCAAGAATGACCACGCTCTTGGATGTGCCTGCAGCAAAGGTGCTCCAGTTAACATCTGGCATATTCAGGTCCCCATCAATATCTCCCCTTTTCTGCCATTCTAAAGAAGCCTTCTATCATTTCCTTGTCCATTCCCTCCCCCTGAGATGGGGGTCTGTATGCAACCCCCATGTGGATTGTGGTGCAATTTCCTGTCTCCAGGGTGACCCAGAGTGCCTCATCTGCTCCCTGTTTACTCTTTAGTTCTGTTGCTTTGATCCCTTCCTTAACATAGAGAGCTACTCCTCCTCCTCTTTTACCCTCCCTGTCCCTCCTGTAGATTGTGTATCCTGGTATGTTGACAACAACTTCATGGTCCTCTGTGTACCATGTTTCTGTGACTGCCACAATATTCAGGCAACCCTCTTCCATTAAGGCCACTAGCTCAGGGAGCTTGTTACACAGACTATGGGCATTGGTACTCGTCAACCTCCACTTTTTGATGGCCTTACCCCTTTTAGCCCCGTTCCTGTCCTTGCTGCCTTTGCCTTTTTTTACATTTACCTCTGTTCTTCTCCCTAATGACTTCTCTACCTTGGTGTTTACCTCACTTATTTATAGTATTTTTGTAGGGGAGGCTGGAATTTCCCTGCTCCTTTTCATTGCCTCCTCCCTTGGCTAGTTTAAATGCTTGCCAATGAAGCATTTAAACCTCTCACCTAGGATCCTGGTTCCCCCACCGGACAGATGCAGACCATTGCACCAGTATAGGTCTGCATCCCTCCAGGTGGCTCCCCAGTCCCCAATGAAGCCAAAACCCTGAGCTCCACACCAGTTTTTCAACCATTTATTGAATTCCCTGGTGAGGAGTAACCTAGCATCACCCTTGCCATAGACAGGCAGCACCTCCGAGAAAGTTACCATATGCACTAGTTGTCTAAGGTCCCTCCCCAACTCTACAAACTCCTCTTGCACCTGCTCTGATCCCATTCCTAGCCAGGTCATTTGTCTCTAGGTGGACAATGACATCCAGCTCCCTCTCTCGTGCAGCTGTTCCCACGATCCTGAGGATTTGCTTCCTGCCCCACCAAGCCATGGTGCCAGGCAGGCACCTTACTTCCCTCTCATCTTCTGCCCCCATTTCTAACCCCCAATGATTGAGTCCCTCACCAGGAGTTGTTTCCTTCCCCTGTGGGGTCCCATGCCACCCTCCTGTGGGTCTCCTTTGTGAAGGTTCCCAGCATCCTCCTTGGTCTCCACTGTAGGTGCCTCCATAGAGGAACCACTATCCACCAGAAGAGTGAATGAATTGTGGAGAGGTACAGCTAGAGGGATGCAACTCTGTTCCACCACCCTCTCTCTCCCTTAGCCCACCCTGGTACAGCCTCTCCTCTTTCATGGCAACCTCTGAGGTAGTGGCATTGGCCCTGGTGATCCCTGGGTGGGGGAGGAGGTTTCACCAATCCTAGCCAGGTCAGCCTGGAGACGGGCAACCTCCTCTCTCAGACCAGAGAGGTGCCTGCAAATAGGGCAGCATCGCAGCCTCCAGAATGTCTCCCGGAACACTGCTGCACCACGGCCATTGCACTGCGCCACTCCTTTCATGTCTTATTTTGTGTCCCCTCTCCTGTTTCTCTGTATGCTTACTCTCTCCTCTCTTTACAACTCTTACCCTTCCTGTTCTGGGACAGCAACTTCCTATATTCTTTAGTAGCCTCCTTCTTCCTTGCTCTGTGTCAGACTACCACCAACTGGGGCGAGAGTGAGTTACTTTTTTCCTTTAGGGTTGACAAAACCAATGTTTCTCTATGATCCTTCCTTCCTACTGCCAAACAGGAAGTTCCTGTTGACAGTCAAATCCAGTGGCTATAAAAGTAGAACTGGCTAAGGGTGGGTGGGTGGAGGGGTGGGATGGAGGGCAATTAGTAAGAAAAAAGGCTAGCAACAGGAAGTTGTAATTTGAGTCGCCTGCTTTTATAGTCTCTAAGCCACACCCCCAATTAAACTCTCTCTCCTCCTACTGGTTTAGCAAAGTAAGTTGATACATTACCCTTTCCAGCACAGAACACACACTGAATTTCTTTCTTTTCTTTTTTTAACCCTTAATAAGACCCCTTCTACTTCTATTAAAGTATCTGTCTGCTTAATCTCAACAGACACTGACTCCTGCTGAGATATCAGTGTTAAATTAATAAGAAAATGTAGCTTCTTTTAGTTAGCTGATTTCTGCTCTACTAGCAAGGCTAGCAACAGGCTAAACAGATACTTCTGCTCAGTATTTACTGAAGAGAAGGTAGGGCAGGGCACACAGCTCAGCACCATGGACACAGCGGGGGAAGGAGGTGTGCACTAGTCCCTTCACAAAAGAAAGAGTCCTACAAGAGCTCGATAAGCTCAGCATGGACAAGACAATGGGACCTGATGGCATACATCCCAGGGTACTAAAGGAGCTAACAGTGGAACTAGCAGAGCCATCATCAAAACTGTTTAGTCAGTCTCTGAGCATAGGAGAGGTCCCAGAAGACTGGAGAAGGGCTCATGTGATCCAGTTCCACAAGAGTGGTAGCAGGGAGGAGGCAGAGAACTACAGACCAGTCAGTCTTACCTCAGTAGTGGGCAAGATTATGGAGACCCTCCTTAAGGAAAGGATAGTGCAACACCTGGAATCCATAGGAGCACAGGATCCAAGACAGCATGGGTTTACAAAAGGAAGGTCCTGTCAAACTAATCTCATAGATTTCTTTGACTGGGTAACCAGAGTGGTGGACCAAGGGGGAGCAGTTAATGTTGCCTACCTTTTCTTCAGCAAAACTTTCAATACTGTTCCACACAGAAGATTGATTAATAAACTGGGTAGTCTCGGGGTTGGTCAGAAGTTGGTCAGCTCGGTTGCAAACTGGTTGATGGGCAGAAAACAGAGAGTGGTGGTAAATGGTATCCAGTCAGAAGAGATGCAAGTCACAAGTGGGGTACCTCAGGGGTGAGTCCTGGGGCCAGTATTCCTCAATATCTTCATCAGTGACATTGCAAGTGGACTGGAGGGTAAAGTTTGTCTGTTTGCAGATGACACCAAGATCTGCAATACAGTAGATGATACAGATGGGGTGGGCAGAATGAGAAGAGATCTGGATAAACTAGCAAAATGGTCAGAAGAGTGGCAACTGGGGTTTAACACAAAGAAGTGCAAGATGATGCACATAGGGAAGAGAAACCCTGAAGCCACCTATAGGCTGGGAGAGGAGTTGCTGGCAGTCACTAGGGAAGAAAGAGACTTGGGAGTCATCATCACAGATGACCTGAAATCATCCAAGCAGACCACTAAAGCAGTAGATAAGGCTAGATGGATGTTGGGGTGTATTAATAAGGGTATCACAAGTCGGAAGAGGAAGGTAATTATCCCTCTTTTCAAGACACTGGTTAGGCCCCATCTGGAGTACTCTATGCAGTATTGGAGGCCACACCTTCACAAGGACATTAACCAAATTGAGGCAGTCCAGAGAAGGGCAACCAAAATGGTGCAGGGACTGCATCAGAAAACATATGAGGACAGATTAACTGAGCTCAGTATGTATACCCTAGACCAAAGGAGGGCGAGAGATGTTATGATTGAAACATTCAAACACCTAAAGGGCATTAACAAGGTGAAAGAGTCTAACATGTTTCAATATAAGCAAAATAGCAGGACAAGAGGACACAGCATGAGATTAGAGGGAGGCCGATTAAGGTGTAATGTGAGGAAGTTCTTTTTCACAGAAAGGGTGGTGGATGCACAGAACGGCCTACCTCAGGAAGTGGTAGATATGAATACAGTGCAGGGATTCAAACAGGCATGGGATAGACATAAGGGAGCAATACAGATGAGTATGACTAGATAGGCCTTTGACAGAGCAAAGGCCAATGGCACATTCATAAGGTAGAAAAAGAAATTGGCAGACTGGACAGGCCTTGCGGTCCTTATCTGCTGTCAACTTCTATGTTTCTATGTTTCATAAATTTTCAAGGAAAACCATCAAGACCTGCAGAGGAATTAATTTTTTGTGGTTTGTATGGCTTGCTTAACTTCTTCAGAAATAATTATTGGGTATGGGAATTTAGATGTTAAACTTTCCAAGGATGCAACGTCTTTTGTTTTATATATATTAAAAAAATAAGCATTACATTCATTTGCCTTATCTGCCTCATTGATCATAGTCACATTGGGCCTGATTCTAGAAAGAAATATGCCAGACACAAGAAACGCTGTTGCGTAAGATATGCAATAGCAACTGCAACATGCGAGATACATGCGATTCTAGAACCTGCGAGAATACGCCAAATGCAACTACGTAAGTTGCAACATGCAAGATACACCATATAAAAATGCACAACATGCAATAGCGGCCCAACATACACCAGCAGATATGCCACAGCAATTGCACAAGCTGCAGCAGAATGGCAGAGAAGGAAGAGGAACTTTCGCCTTGAAGAGGTTAACACCCTGGTGGAGTAGATAGATCACCACCATGCACACCTCATGGGCCATGGAGGGGATGCCAAGAAGAGGAGGAGGAAACAGAAGAGGGCATGGGACAGGGTGGCACGCAGGGTCCATGCCATCTCTGCACAGTGCAGGATAGTCAGAGATGTGCAGAAGAAATGGAACGACCTGAAGCACCTGGTGAAGCGCAAGGTGCCAGAGAATAGGCACAATGCACAGGGCACAGGGGGGCGGACCCACCCAGAAGGAGCCACTCAGCGCCATTGAGAGGAGGATAGTGGCACACCTCAGCCAGCAAAGCATTGCCAGTGTCATACAGCTGGGCACATACAGACAGTGGAGAGCCACAGGTAGGGACAAACAACCAGCAATGTACAGGACAGGCCGGACGGGGCAACAGCACCCAAGCCAATGGCAAAGATGGGGGAGTGGGGTGGCATTGTGTAGGCAGTTGCAATGGTGGGGAGGCATGCCAAAGATTTGCCACATGGCCACAGCTGGCCCCAGAGTGTGCCAAGGGAACCAGAAAATGGTGAGGGGCAGGCTAGGAACAGGTATGTGCAGCTGACATGTGCAGCAGTGCAAAGGAACGACCCATGGGCAACTGTGGAGGGGCTGGCACAGGCCCAAGAATCTGTAAGGGGGGCATGTTGAGGGATTGGCTGGGCTGCACTGTGCTGTTTCCTGCACTGTGAACTGTTGGGGGCATGCTGAGGATGGGCTGGGCTGCACTGTGTGTTGCTGTGTCCTACTCTGTGAACTGTTGGGGGCATACTGAAGGATGGGCTGGGCTGTACTGTGTGTTTCTGTGTCCTGCACAGTGAACTGTTGGGGGCATGCTGAGGGATGGGCTGGGCTGCACTGGGTGTCGCTCTGTCCTGCACTGTGAACTGCTGGGGGGCATGCTGAGGGATGGGCTGGGCTGCACTAGGTGTTGCTGTGTCTTGCTCTGTGAACTGTTGAGGGGGGGCATGCTGAGGGATGATCTGGGCTGCATGAGGGGATGCTGTGACTTGCAGCGTGTGCTTGGGGGGGCCATGCACAGGCATGTGCTGGGCAGTAGGGAGGGGCATGGGTCACTGTCCCACTGCCTGCTGAGTGCAGGTGAGGGCCGCAGGGACTGTGCATGGCTGGCATGGAAACCGTAGGCACCCAGGGGTGCAGGCCCCTGCAGCACAGTGAGGCCCCATGGGCATGCCTGTGCATGGTGCCACTTTGCAGTGGGGAGCTGTACGGGGCAGCCATGGGAAAGCCAGAGTTGCTGTACCAGAATGGACAGCACAGCAAGGGCAGCAATGGTGAGGGTCCATGCCATCGGTGCAGGATGCATGTACAGTGGAGGCATACACTAGGTGGGACAGCACAGAGGTGAGGTGGGTGCAATACCAGAGCGCCACGTAAAGCAGACCTGTGAGGGAAACACAGATCAGGCAGGTGAGGACACACTGTGATGCGGGGACACACTAACACGTTTCCCACCCAACAAGTGCAGTAGCAGCTGACACAGGTGGCCCCAGCGGAGCCGGAGGGCGGGAGCAGCAGGGCAGGGCCGGGAAGGTGCCAGCATGGCCCAGGCCACCGGCATGATGCTGGATGATGACAGCAGCCCAACGGACGCTGGAGGCAGCCCTGCCACCTGCACACCTGTGACAGGAACACCGGGAGCCGATGTCTGAGTCTGAGGAGAGAAGAGGCAGTGGACAGCAGTGAGGAGGACGCAGCTGGACCACCACGGGAACAGCAGGGGACAGCTGAGGACACCACCAGCAGTGCTACCACATCCTTGGAGGTGGTGCAGATGCCCGTGGTCGAGCGGGAGGTGTCAGTCCCAGACCAGCTGGCAGCTGAGGACACTGGCATAGGGCTGCTCAGCCCACTGAGCACACATGGACTTGAGGTCAAGTTGGATGAGGCTGTCTGGGTGCTGCAGGACCAGCTGTCCCCACCAGCCTACATTGGGGGCTACTGCCAGTCGGTCATGGCTGGCCAGGGGGACTGCAGGCAGGAGCTGGCAAACATATGTGGCAGGGCATGCAGGAGCACCACACCTGCATGGAGCTGCAGCTAACCAGCATCACCGGCACCCTACAGACGTTCACGATAGACACAGCAGCATGCAGGGCTGGCCTGGGGGATGCCATACAGGGCATCTGGCACTTTGCTGAATGTCAGATGGTCATCATGGACAGCCTCAGCATAGGCCTGGAGAACATGCTGGCACACCAGCAGTGCCAGGATACAGCCATGGCTGTGGTCATGCATGCCATAGTGCATGCACTGCTGCCGCTGCACCACCTGCAAGGCCAGGCCCAGCGGATGGCACCCCTGGCCACCACTCAGTCCAGCACACAGACACAGGCACCAGAGCTAGTGGAGCCCCCCTTCCCCACCCCTGACCCAGGCGACAGTACCCACCTACCTGTCAGTCATGCTGTCGGAGTTGCACGCCCAGCCGGGCACCACCACACTGACCTGGGCACAGGACAGCGCCAGGTTGCGACAATGGTGGTGCACACAGGTGTGCCGGCAACACAGGAACAGGCCAGGCCAAGCACCATACACATTTCCACAGGTACAGGGTCAATCACAGGGCACAGATGGGGGGGCGAGCACAAAGAAGAGGGTGCCCCAGAGGCTGCACAGGGCCCTAGGTGCTCAGTACGGGACTGGAGAACACACTGTGCAGCCCCGGCATGGCAGCTGCCACACATGGCACAGAGGCAAGTAGGCTTGAGTGGGTGGAGGCATAGCAGCCTATCTGCTAGGGCCTTACTGGGACCATGTTGGGTAGGGTGTGACCACCAGGTGCAACATTGCTCTTTGTGTGCCACAGCCAGTGGGCATCTGCCTTCCACGGCCCCCTCTTGGGTACACAGACACAGACACACACACACATACACACACAGGGTGCGATACCAGGGGAGGTCCACCAGGGCACTGCACAGCCCGCCAGACTGTCAGGGTTCCCCACAGCCCAGAACCCGGCACCGGAGGGGTCGGTGCGAGGACAGGGTACACGTGGCAGATGGCTGTGAATCGCCCAGGTAACCTGTGCAGTAGGGGAACTGTTGGGTGGGGCTGCAATGGGGGTGTGAGGACATATGCATGGCAGGGGGCACATGTCCATGGGGGGCACTGTGCAGTCACATGGGTGGGTGTGTGTGTGTATGTGTATATATGCATGACTGTGTGCATGGGTGAGTGTGGAGCACGTGTGTTGGGTGGAACTGGGGTGCACTGTGCAATGGGCACATGTGTGTATTGAGCACCATGTAATTAAACATGTTTGCACCTCAACCCTATGGTGTGTTGTCAATTTGTCATTACATTGCTAGAGTCTTACTGGGACCATGTTGGGAAGGGTGTGATCCCCAGGTGCAACATTGCTCTTTGTGTTCCACAGCTAGTGGGCATCTGTCTACCATGCCCCCCCTCGGGTACACACACACACACACACACACACACACGGGCCCTGCAGGCACAGGTGCTACACATGCAGGCCCACCCACACCCATTCCGCAACTGCATTGCATCCGCAGGGAGCACATGCATATGCATGACAACAGGCAGGCTGCATCCACACGTCGTAGATGCCATGCTGCACAGCGGTAGTGCAAATCGCCCAATTGCCATCATGCATGCCGCATATGTGCATCTGCGCAATGCGCACATCGATACACATGCCAAATCATGCTGGGGAATGAGAACGGCCTAGGGCTCTGTGGTGGTACAGGGATTGCAGACCTGGGAGTTGGAGACAGTTGCATATGAACGGTGCCTGCAAGACCAGGACAGGGTCAGAACCTCAGCAGACTGGTGAGTACTGGGCCAAAGCAGGGCCCCCCCTTACATACCCCTACTACTTCTGTTACTGCCATGAGGGACTGTGACAGACAGGCATGCATACCTCTGAGCCATTTGTTACCCATTTTTTGTACAGTGCCTGTCACACTGGAACCCATGGCCTGCATGTGGAGAACTGCAACAAACAACACCTAGAGGCACAGACCACTGTTGTTCTGTAGCAGTCATGTACAAGTGTGTAGGCAGGCATACGCACTGTACACATTTGTGTACAGACATGTGGAGTGCCTGTCATGTTCCATATGCTGCTCACGTTGCATTAGCACTCTGATCTGTAGTATATGTGTTACTGTAGGCCACTGATGGGTGTCACTGTAAATACATCTGTTGTGTAGGAGGGGGTCACATGTATAAACACTGTAGGGTTCAGAGGAGACATCGGGCATCAGTCATACATGTTTGGAAGGGGGAGAGCATTTGGAGAGGATGTGTACTATTAATGATGGGGCGGGGGACTTAGTGTTTGCTTGTACAGTACGGAAATGTCTGGCCACAACCCTGTTCATGTTCTGCATGCCTGTCTTGGGGTGACTGTCATAGTGACAGGCAGCATGTCCAATGGAGTGATGCCCCTATAGGCCAGCAAGGAATGTGGCACAGGTCTCTGCAGCATGGCACAGAGAGCCTCCGTGTGGTGCAATGGGGAACAGTCTCTGTACTGTGGTATGGCTGAGTGGTGTGCAGGCATGGCCCTTCCAAAGGTGGACAGTCAGGGATCCGATCGTTATGTACAATGACTGTGGCCAGTACCAGGGGCTGTGCTGTGGGAGGTGGGCAGGGATATGGAGGGCATGTTACGCCACACACCATTGTGTGGAGGGTGGTGTACTGGACTTGGCACATGTGTGTGTAACATGTTGCCTGTTTGGTCTATCACTCACCCATGCAGTTAGGCCAGGCAGGCCCTCACCCATGCCTGCAGTGGGGGCAGACATCCTATGGCTATGTCCTCTACAGGATGGGACACATAGGCCCCTCCCACCCCTGAGGACGTTGTGAGACAGGGGACACTGCCTCATGCAGTGAGGCACATGGCCAGACTGCTGTGGCACCCATGATGGTGAGACACACACCATGTACTGCGGTGATGGGTGTGTTGTGGACGTGGCAACTGACCAGCAGCATGCAGGCACTGCACAGTGGCTGTGTGAGCGGCACACTGCCCATCTGGGGTGGCTGTGGGCCAGGGCTCTGGGGCGGGGCATGGGATGGGATTTCCCCTGTGCTGAGGGGCATCTGGGGGTAAGCCCCTATTCCTCTGAGCCCCTTAGCGGTACTGCCCATGACACATGCCTGCATGTCTGTGCAGCACAGGCCATGGCCACACCCCTCATTGGCCTCTGCGGTACAGGGCTGTGCCTGCTGCAGTCAGGACCACCCAGGCAGCCTACATGTGGTACGCACAGCTGCCATGGCTGGATGGGGTTGGGACACACACTGCCATGCATGCATTGGGTGGGCCATGTAGGCCACAACAGGGTACTGCAGTGCACACCCAGTGGCATGGTGTATGCAGGCCCTGGCACAGTTGACACCGGTCTGGTGGCTGGGTGCCTAGTGTTGGCTGCCCTGGACCTGGGATGTGCATTGGAAGGGTGAGGGGTTTGGGCCTGTCAGTGTGGCATGACGCCACTGTGCATGGTATATTGTCCACCATGGGTGAGCCCCTCACTGTGGGCACTCAGGGAGGGTTGTAACTGCACAGACTGGTATTGTGTTTGCAGTGGACACTAGTGCCTGCCATGGAAGGTGTAGTGCAGGTATCCCGTCACTCCTCTGGTGTGTGAGCATGGGTTGCAGGCAGGGTGCATCATCGACCAGAGGGAAGGCAGTGCCCAGCACCGCACACACCCTGTTGGACATTGCTACCACACCACAGTGGCATGCTGTACTACAGGGTCACATAGGTATGTCACAGACTGTCCGGTATGCGAGGTTCTGTAGTCCTGTGTTGTAGGTGTAGATGCATGGACAGTGTGCCAGTGGGCACACCATGGGTGCACAGTGCATCTGGTACCGGTCACGGGTATCACGGCTGGGTCGCCAACATGGTACCTGTATCGGCCCACACAGGCGGTGCCATGGCCCAGTCACAGTGTTGCTGTGTTGGTGCAACAGGGAGGCATATCTGTTTGGTGAGGGTGTGTCACTGCAGTGGTGGACTGGCCCACCCACAGGCTTGTGTGCAGTGTCCAGTCATGCTTCACCATCCAACCCTGTAGAGCCATCCATGCCCATGGACCATGTCCTGGCCATCCCGCATTGAAGAGGCCAGGTGCCATCCATGGCCCAGACCATGTGAGGAGAGCCTACACAGGACATTGCCTGTGCCATTCATACAGGTGCACTGCCACCTGGCCAGTTGGCTGTGTGGCACTGTCCCTGTACCACCCCCCCATGTTACACCCATCGGGTCCTCACATGACCACATCCACCCTGTGCATGGTCGGTCATGGCAGGGTGTCCTGGGAGCTGTCCAGGGCCATGTGCAGGTACATGCATGTGGGATGGAGTCAGTGGGGGGGTAGCAGCACCCAGGGGCTGCTGGCCATGGGGGCACTTCCGGATGTGTACTAACCCATGTCTATTCCCTCTCTAGCTCCACGGCGGACACATATGTGACTTTGGTGAGTATATGACATTGATCAATGCGCACATTCCCAATGCCTGTTCAGCACTGTGTACCTGACAATGTTGCTGTCTGTCCCCTGTGTAGGATTCAGCACCACTGCACAGGTCCAGGTAGGTACACACTGCCACACCGCAGCAGTTCCGGAGTCCCTGACTGTGCCACAGGCTTATGTTGCCCTGCTCTTTCCCCACGTGTTCTCCAGACCAGTCAGCACAACCCACTCTGGACTCCAAAGTGCACATCACAGGTAAATAACTGTCAGTCCCCATGCTGGCTCTCACAGTTAGCATTGTGTCAGCCCCTTGTCCACCTGGTGGGTGTGGCAGCATGCAGTTCCACATGGGGGTGCTGGTGCGGACGTTTGGCAGGGCTGCATGTGGTGCTCCATGCCCACACTGTGCAGGGTCAGACCGTGATATGCCTCTGCAGTGGATGGCGCCACTGTGGTCACTGTGTGCAGCACTGTGTGCCTGGCCCCTGCATGGCACAGCTTGCCATATACATACCTCGTGCTGTGCATGGCATTGGTGCAGGGGTGCCACATAGGGTGGTGGGCCATGGTTACAGGCCTGTGGCCCGGTACCAACCCATTTCCCATGGCCAGTGCCCAGTGTTGCATATGGTGGGTGGGGGTGGTCTGCACGGCCACGGTGGATGTCTGTAATGATGCGTTTGCCATTCCTTCCCCTGTTACAGGTACCACTTGGAAGACAAACCGTGATGTCCTCTGGCTCATCCCTTAGCCTCAGTGGGCATGCGCCTAATTTTACACCCCACGAGATGGTGCTTCCTGTAAATTACATGCAGCAATGGGGCTGGACGCAGCTGCCACCTGGGTGTTGCAGGAGCAGTGCTGCAGACCATGAGTGGGCTTGGACAGCCATCTCCACCCACATGGTGGCAGCGACAGGGATACAATGCACCATCTGCCAGCTTACCCACCACTGGCAGGACCTGCCATGCAGGGAGGCTGGAGTCCTGTAGCGTTTAATAAGCATAGCCCACAGCAGGGACATGGAGTTGCGGTTAGAGCAGGACCCCGGTGTTGGTATGTATCCCTATAGCTGTTTGTCTATTGCTGCAATGCTGGTGTGATGGCCATGGCACATGGTGCCTCCAACACACTCACCTGTCCCTTCACCCCACAGGTTCCTCTGGTGCATCGCACACCATGCAGTATCGATGCCTCGCCAGCCTTAGGCAAGAGGCGCATCAGTGGAGGTCTGGTAAGTACATTCCATGGACCTCTTGGGCCGGGGCCTTGGCTGGCTGACACTTTGTGGCCCATGCTGCACCCTCACATTGCTTGCATATTTGTGTGTGCCCTTCTCTCTAGGCCCAGCACTGACCGCATCCTTTACATCCCTACAGGTGTCCATAGAAGGCTGCCACAGTGGCAGAGGGCCCTGCTGTGGGTGATGGCAGCCGTCAAGGCCAATGACGTGGAGGAATACCAGATGTGCACCCAGCATAGGCAGCGGAGGGCCAGGGTGCTGCCACCATCTTTTTTCTCCACCTCCTCCACAGTGGCAGCTGATGAAGGGGACCAGGCACCGATGGAAGCACAGCCGGGCCAGTGGGACCCCACTGATGGTGGGCAACAGGGGATGGATGACTCACAGCCACTCAGCCTGGACAGGGTGTGCAGTGTCACAGTGGATGGGGATGGGGCCTTGGCTGCACCACGGACTGGGCCTGCAGCTGTGGCCATTATGGCAGGGGCAGCCGTGGATGCCCCACCAACAGCCACTGTGCCATGTGCTGCTGTCCCTGCAGCTGGGGACTCTGGACCGTGGCAGGAGGTGGCCATGCCGGTATTGCAGTGGGAGGAGCCATTGCCCATGGTGGATGAGGGACCCGCTGCCGAACACATGCATGGTGGGGGCCTGGACTGGGACCACCTAGTCATTCTGGTAACTGCCATCCTACAGGACACTGGGCGCCTACATGGGTCAGTGGTCACCCTCCTTGGAGAACTCTGGCACACATAGTTGCCATGTCCACCACTGCCGGTCGTGGATTGGCTTATCTGTGTGGGCATGTATATAGGGGTGGTTGTTTTTTCTGGGTCTGCTTGTGTGGGTGTTGTGGGTGGACATTGGGTGGGTGGGTTTGCTTGTTGCTGTTTGTGGGTGGGAATGTTGTTCGGTTGGTGGGCCTGTGTTGGGGTGTACGTGGGTGTGGGTTGGTGTTTGGGGATGTTGTGGGTGGCTGTTTTATTTTTGGGTTTACTGTGCTGTTTAAGTTTGTTGATGTTGCCTATTTTTCATCCCCATCCCCCTCCAATTGTTACCCTGTATCCCTGTCCCATTTTGATCATTAAGTCATTTGCCATACACACTGTCTCTGTGTCTGTTACTGGTGTGCTTGGCTGTGTGTGTGTGTGTGTGTCTGTTCACTATGCACAGGGGTGCACACTGGTGTTGGTGCCTGCTGCCTCTAGTGTTCCCTCCCTGTGCATCAGGTTGGTGTGCCATTTGTACTGCTCACAGCACAGGCCACTGTCCCCAGGCCACATCTGCATGGTGTCCTATGTGCTACAGGTCACCTTGCATGCTATGGTGTCCTTACCACCTCACATTGTACCTCCCAGCTTTGTGGTGGCACAGTGCCTGTGCTGTGCCTTTCCACCTCAGGGTGCCATTGTTCCCGGTAGGCGGCACCACTGGCATGAACGCTGGTGTGTCTCACCACCAACTGGTCCACTGGTCTGTGCCATCCAGTGCTGTGTTCCTGTTGTGGTTGCACTGTTTACATGTATCAGTGGCTATGGCAGGTGTGTTGTGCCTGGTGGCATCATTGTCCCTGCATTGTGCCTGTGGCCTCTGTGCTCCCTTTGTACCCTGTGCCACACTGCCCCTGTATGCCTGCCTTCCTCGGACACTCTATCCTATCTCATATGTGTGTTGCTGTGTGTCTGGCCTGTCTGGCCCTGCTCCTTTCTTTGCTGTGTATGTTACACCTGCTCCCACCTGGTTTATGTTGCGCCATCTGGTATTGGTGTATGTTGTGGCACTGCTGCTTCTAGAATCCCACCCTGGCATTTCTCTGCTGTTTCCTTGGCATATGTTCAGTTGAGCATTTGCGTACCTGCGGGTTTGTCGCAACTGCGGCATAAGTCGCCATTGGCATACTGCATTGCGTCAATGTGCATCTTGCAATGTAGAATTGTGTTTGGCATATTTGCTGGACTTATTTGTGGCTTACGCCATTTCTGTTGGTGCATCTGCGTTATGCATTGGTGTATACTTTCTAGAATTGGGCCCATTGTCTTTTAATAATGATCCAATTGATGGTACATTCCCTTTTAATGTTCCTATATAATTAAAACATTGTTTTTTTATTATTTTTTGTTAAGGTGGCGAGTTTTAACTCCAAATTCTTTTTTGCTATTCTAATAGCTGATTTACACTTTTTGGCCTTAATTTTGAATTTTTCCCACATCTCAGCTGTTTTGTTCTTGTTACATTTATTAAATGCCTTTTTTTCTTTCTAATCAGTTCTTTTATTTTACCATTAAACCAAGGAGGAATCCTTTTATCTTTATTATATTTCCTATTTTCAGGGACCCAGGTGTTTATACAATGATCTATTTTGTGTCTTAAGGCATGCCATATTTCTTCAGATCCCAGATTGTTTAATTCAATTTCCCAATTCCTTGTATTGAGATATGTTTTATTGCTTCATAATTGGCTATCTAGAAATTTTTATTCCTCGTTGTACCTGAATTAGCTATAGAAAAATATTTAATATTCCAGGATACCATATTATGATCACTGTCCCGAAGTGGTTGAATAACTTTAGAATAGTCCTCAATATTTTTATTATTTGTTAAAATAAGGACCAAAATATTATCTTTCCTTGTTGGTTCTATTACTAACTGTTCTAAATTATTCTGTAATGTATATGTTATAAATCTTCTATTCAATTGTGAATTCCTTGTCAGAGTTTGCCAATTAATAGTTGGTAAATTAAAATTCCCCATCAAGATTAAATCACCATGTAATTCAAACTGTTCCAAAATATGCATAACGAGATCATTATTGGTTTTGTCTAAGTTTGGAGATCAATAACACAGGTAGTGCCACTATAGTTAGGGTTGAGCAGGCGGTATAATGTTAAACCCCTAACTTTGCACTTTAAAAGCTTCACTATTGTTCAACAGATTTGCATGAACGTTTGAGTGTGGGGTTTTGGGAGCAAGGTCCCTGGACTTGTTAAGTTTTGTTGCCATCAGATGTGCAGATTCCGAGATCCAGATAGCAAAAAAAGTGAAAAAAGTGAGGGTTTTTTGCTGTTTTTATTTTCATCATCTGGCGCACAGACAGTTTGGAATTGTACTCTGAAATTTTCAGGGCTGAAAGGGCTTGGGACAGAGTTGTGCTTTCACTAGTTTGGAGCAAAAATATTAATCCATTCCAGAGTTATAATGATTTTAAATTTTGGTTCTGAGCATGCTCAGTACAATCTTTTGAATAGCTGACTATTGGCTGTTCAGAGCTGACAGGCAGACTAGGGGTGGTGGGGTAACCATTTATGTCAAGGACAAATATATGGTCACTACCATTGACTCCTTCTCTATCACAAATGGCTTCAAATGTCTGTCCCTTAAGGTTGAAACATCCCACTCAATGGCTATCAGGGTTATAGGGTGTTACAGGCCTCCATCTGCTTGGTCCCAACTCCTGTATCACCTATCAACTATTATGGGAAATGAGACCCTCAGAACTATTATTCTAGGGGATCTCAATTACGATTGGTTATCCAAGGCTTTCTTACCCCTCAAATCCTTCTGTGACTCTCTTGGGCTCACACAACTCACTGAAGAACCTTCGCATCCTAACAAGAAAAACCCCAGGAATAGCACCCTATTGGATGTCTTTCTTACAAGCAAGCCACAGTCCTTTTCCTATGCTGGAATATTTTTCTCGGATGTCAGCGATCACGGCTTCATCGCCGGTGTAAAGATCTGACTCCAACCCCCCATCCACATCTAAGTTCTCCACCAGAAGGTCCAGACACAACTTTGACCCATTTGCCTACATCGATGAGCTAAAATTGTCCATTCACAGGCAGAACTTTTACCTAGCCAAATCGGTCAGTAAGGCATATGACATTTTTCATGAAATAGTGTCTTGAGCCATAAATAATCATGTTCCCTTTGTAAAAGTTTGTATAAAGACCAGAACTTGCCATTGGTTCTCTGCTGAACTCAAAGCTGCATTACTAGCGAGAGATAAACTCTGGAAAAAAGCCAGCAAATCAAAAACTGCCAGGGATTGATGCCACTTCAGGAAGGCTAGGGACTCCTGCACCAAATTGGTTAGAGAGGCTAAGGCTAACTTCTGCCGTTCTGAGCTTGACTCTGCCTCAAGGTGCCAAGCTAAATTTTGGTCCACAATCAAAGAGCTGTCTAGTCATACAGCTGGAAATGTACTTGCCTTGAAAATCATCTCTGACAATGTTACTATCAACGATAGCAAGGAGATTCTCCAGGCCTTCAACAACTGCTTTGCTACAGCAGGCCTAGCATTTGACAATTCACTAGCGTCCGTGTTATGTTCTCAGGTTAGTGCACAGATTCCTGAACCTAGCACCACTAATGTGGTCTTCTCATTCCTTCCTGCTTTGTTGAAAGAGTCCGAAGACCTCCTTCTACAGTTGGACACCAAGAAAAGCGCTGGTGCTGACTCTTAATTCTCTACTTCTTAAAAATTGCATACCACGTCCTAGCTGTACCAATCACATACCTATTTAACTTGTCCTCGTCCCAGGGGACTCTTCCACACCTATGGAAATTGCCCATGTCATCCCTCTGTTTAAATCAGGGGATCCCTGTGACCTAAATAATTACAGGCCAATATCTCTCCTACCAATATTGTCTAAACTGCTGGAAGAAATTGTGAATGCTCAGTTGAGAACCTACCTAGATAACAAAAACCTTCTAAACCCTATGCAGCCTGATTTCAGAGCCAAGCACAGTATCATTATGACTGTGGCCAAAGTGATTGATGACTGGCAAAGAGAGCTGGAAAACAAAAAAATTGTATGTGCCATGTTCCTGGACCTTAGCAAGGCCTTCAACACTGTCGACCACTGTCTGCTTCTTTCCACCCTAAAAGTGATAGGTCTGGACCTGACCACTCTGTGCTGGTTCAATAATGACCTTACAGATAGGCTTCAGCAGGTCAAGGCCGAAGGGGAGCCCTCTCCACTCAAACCACTAAAAAGAGGTATTCCACAGGAATCCATTCTGGGGCCTCTATTGTTTACCATTTATATAAACAGTATTGATGTTGGCATCAAGGAGGACAATATTCACCTTTTTGCTGATGATACGGTGTCGTACCTAAGCCACCCAACTCTGGAAGCCTCCTGTGGAGATTTACAAACAGAATTCAACTTGCTGCAGAATCAGCTCCTGAATAGAAATCTCTTACTCAATGCCAAAAAACAAAACAAAAGCTATGCTGTTCCCTCCAGCTGCTTATTTGGTGAACCCTGCTATCTCTGGCTCCTTACCTCCCATAAACACTTTACTAGGAGAGAGATTGCAATTTGTTATGAAATTCAAGTACCTTGGGGTGTGGCTAGACCATAGACTCTCCTTCGTGGAGCATGTAGAGGATCTGCTGAAAAAGTTGAGGCAGAGACTTGGTCTCTTCTTTAAAATAAACCACCTCCTGACCAAAGATGCCAAGATGTAATTAGTTCAATCCATGTTTCTATCCTTAATTGATTATGCCAATTTCATTTATAGTCAGTGTAATGCCTCCTGTCTTACTAAACTGGACACCTAATACCACAGAGCCTTGAGATTCATAACTAGCCTACATATCACCACCCACCACTACTCCTTATATGCAGCTGTGGGGTGGACCTCAGTTCAGTACAGAAGGAATAGAAATGCGGCTCTCTGGACTTACAGAGCTATTACCAACAAATTACCCCAATACATTTCCGACTGTTTGCTGATATACATGGTAGGCAATTATGCACTGAGAAGCTATTCTCTGCTTCTACTGAAGGTACCTAGGGCTAATACACGCTTTGGAAGAGCTGCCATAGGCTTTGTGTTGCCCTCACTCTGGAACAAACTACAGAAATCTATGAAACTGAGTCTCCCTGTTAGTCTTGCCACCTTCAAGACCTTGTATGCCAAGGCTGTTAAGGAGCTATGCAGCTGTTTTCAGCACCCTTAGTGTGCTAGGGTGCCTACTGCTTACCTGCCCACTACATCTCCACCCAACTCGGCCCCTTGATTGTCTCCACCTATAACTCCCCTTTTTGTCTGCTAATCCACTACCTTTCTTACCCTCAGACTCCAAACATATACTGTATGTCCCCAGCCCATCTACCATAGCACCCCTCCTAGAACAGCTGCAGTCCTGCACCCCTCCCCTCCATATTTGCCCCTTAAGTTTGTATATGTCCTGACCAATTATATGCTGTGCTGTTTGAAAATGTTTTAATATGCTGGCTGTTTCAGAATGTTTTAATTCCCCTTCTCATACCATTCTCCCTAACCTTGTTAACCCAATACCTGAAATACTTGTTTTTGCTCTGTGAATTTTTTTTCTATTTCTGTATAATTATGTCTATTTATTATCTGTACATAAAAGTGTTATTCTTGACCATGTGTAATGCAGGTCCACCTTGTAAATGAGCCTGCTCAATGGTGTTTGCCTGGATAAATAAAGACTTGATTGATTGATTGATAGAATGTTGCCCATACAAAAAAAGATTCTGTTTCTTATGGGGGTGATTTTTTTTTGTGAGAAAAAATCATTTTTTCATGTGGCTGCCATCTTGTTTCTGTTTAAAAAAAATGTACATTGAAAACCCATAAAAATGATATCCTGAAGCGACACCAACACATGTATCTTGCTAATCAGGCCCCTGTTAGGTGGATTCTGCAGTTAAGTTTTGGAAAAATCACCCAGAAATGTGTTTTTAACACATTTTAAAATCATTTTTCATGACCTGAATTTCTTTTTTCATATGGCCATATGAAAAAGAATAAAGCCACACAAAAAAAGATTCCTTTCATGTAAATAAGAATTTGGACATTCATTTTTCATATGACGGAATCTTTTTTCGTATAAATGACACAACCTCACAAAAAAGATCCCTTCATATGAAAAAAAAATTGGACTTCGTTTCCTTTCACATTCTTTTTTCTTATGAAGGAACCTTTTTTCATATGAATGACACAACCTCATGAAAAATATACCTTCATACACAAAAATAATTTGGACCTAGGTTTTTTCCCCACATTTCAACTTTAATAAGTCATAACTCCATCAATATTTGGAGTTAATGGGCAATCTATATATCAGATGAGTACTACACTACTAATACCCCCTGAAACAAATTTAGGGACTATATAAAAAAGCAATAAAAATAAACAATTACAATTCCCATAGGATAAAATTGCAACTTTAACAAGCTGTAACTCTGTCAATCTTTGGAGTTAACAGACAATGTATATATCAGTACAACGGTCTTAATGACTACAACAACAGTAGACCCCTAATAAATAAGAACTGAAAAGTGTCCGTCGCTACAAAATAAATGTTAAGGAAGCACATAAATTGCTTTTCTGGTACAACTGGGCCCTGCACTTCCACACCCACATACCCCTGTGGATATATGGAGGCACAGAAGCACTGGGCCAAGATGGCACTGCACTTCCATGACCACATGGATGTGTTCATGCAGGTGCCAAAGTGACCTGCGTAAATGATAATATGATTCTGCTATCTCAAAACATAAGGACATTTATTGCAAAAAAAAGTCATTAATGCACCAATTAGGGTTAAACTGACAAAACTAGGAGAATGTATTGTTAGGGTTTCACGACCCTAACACCGCCACCACCCTGCAAGCAGCAAAAGAAAAATCATTACAGTACTGGCTTGCCAGAGTCTTGGTAAATCAGGCCAGTGTCCTCCTTGGGGTTATCAACCCTAACACTCACCCCATTCTCACATTGTCTGCGCATCTGAGCTTACTTTCTGATGGACTGTGGGGAGCATTAGGGTTGTTGAACCCAGGCAGACTGAAGACCTGATTTACCAAGACTCAGGACAGCCAATACCATCATGTTTTTTTCCACTTGCTGCTTGCAGGGTGGGGGTGGGATGTTAAGGTTGGAAACCCTAACACCACATTTCCCTAGTTGTGTTGGTTTAATCCTAACTGGTGCATTAATGAAGTTTTTTGCAATGAATATATATCTGTCTGTCTATCTATCTATGGGCTATGCAATGGGCTGGCTCAAACTATGCAATTTAATTTATCTTCTTGTTTTATACTTCATTATTGCATCCAATTCTGCAAATATACAGTAATGTATCACAATACTGTGTATGAATAAAGTTTGGATATGCTAGAGAATGAATAAACAGTACATGAAAAAGTGAACACAACAATTAACCAAACAGTAGTCAGCATCTGTGGTGCCAATATAAGACAGTCTCTAATGGAAGGTGAAAAGCTTCAAGAAAAGATACTCAGATATGCAAATGTGCATACAAAGTACTTTACCCTGGTTGAGTCCCATAGATAAGTTAGAAACAGTACATTATAATGAAGCACAAGCTTCTACATGAATCCCCTATGTTTAAAATACCTAATAGGGTAACAAAGTATATATAACAACTCACAGTGGGCTAAATGCTCTTGCATGTCATCCGTTACTCTGGGTCTGCCATTTTAAAGTCTGCTGTATACATCTCTCAGCAGACCCAGCAGTTAGTATATGCTGGGAGTCTCTGTTTTACCAGGAAGGTCATCCTTTACATTTGTTGTATCTGATCAATCATCTTAACCCACTCCCCAATAGTTGGGGAGTCTGGCTGCAACCATCTTTTGGTAACTGCCTTAGCTGTCACAGCTACCATGATATAGCAAAGGTATAGGCCTTCAGCACCTATTAGTGAGGAGGGAATAGTCCCTAACAACAGGTGTACACTAGTAAGGGCTAAGGTGATGTTAAGATTCTGAGATATGGCTCCCCTCACTTCCATCCAAAGCTGTTGTACTGTACCTTGGGGAAGAACAAATTATGTGTATGGGTTGCCCTGGAGGCCCTTCAGCCAATCCAGCACTGTGAAGATCCACCCCCTTCCCATTTATATTTGAGTTGGGGAACTAGAAAACATCTTCCCCTAACCTTCCAGGTGAATTAACAGAGGCACTTCTAAAGGAAAGACTGGTGAACTACCTGGAAGGGAAGGGGTTGGTTGACCACAGGCAACATGGATTTGCCAGAGGGAGATCCTGTCAGATGAACTTGGTGGGTTTCTTTGACTAGGTGATGGGGTGGTGGACAAGAGAGGAGCAGTGGACGTGGCCTATCTGGATTTCAGGAAGTCTTTTAACACTGTTACTCACAAAAGATTACTAAACAAGATGGATGGCCTAGGTGTGGGGCTGTCCATAACAAAGTGGGTGGGAAACTGACTCTCAGGTAGAGTTGAGCCAGAAGGGGTGTCATTGAGTTCTCCCCCAAGTCTATATGTTTCCAATGGGCCTTATATTGTGGGTTATCCCACAGCAGTGCTAACCATATTTGGATGCTGTCCAGTAAACGGAGAGCAATGGTACCACCCAACCCTCTCCCTCTTCAGGAGGTACAATGTCAAGCTGCTAATTTGAGGCCTAGCACCCTACTAGATAAAACATAGATGCTGGCATTGCCACTGAACAAGAACTTTTAACAGAACTGTAAAAGGAACACACTGAAAAAGATATAAATACCACAGTAGGACATTAATCTTAATCATCTAGACAAATTCTAGACAAATAGGGAAAGGGCAAAAGTGTCCCTCTCTTCAGGTCAGTGGTAAGTTCTTTAATAAGGGGAAGATAATTGACCTCAAGAAAGGAAGCAGGAAGACAGCGTTATGTGAATGCCATGATACTTCAGCTTTGTCAAGTCCCACCACATCAGGTAGACACTTCATAAGTGGAGAGAGATCTGGTGGAATAAAGAAGAACCTCAGTCTTATCCTGTTTAGAGTATACCCAGAGAGTCTTGAATAGGTTGTGATTTATATCATCATCTGTGAGAAAGAAATCTCGGGATGCTCTAAATATAAAAGGATATAGTACCAGCTTGTGCTCAGTTCCTCCAAAATGTATTCCCCTGATATCTTGGCTCAATTTAATACTCTGTGTTGGAGCTCTATGTACAGTATAAGAGCTATATATATATATATATATATATATATATATATATATATATATATGTATGTAGTGTGTCAAGCTCCAATGAACAATAGAGGGCACTGATCGGTACAGCAAACACATACAGTCACCTGCCAAATCGGTCCCACTTCCCCTCTCATACTAATACCTACTGTAAACTCAACAGTACCACAGCATAGCATAAATATATGGCACAGGATATCAACAAATAGTAAACTTCAGCCATACAATAAGAATAAGTCCAGAAAAAGTCCTTTATGCTCCCCCCCCCAATCTTCGTGGAGGGAGACATGAAGTAAATCAAAAATCACACATGAGGCAAATTTAGGATACAAAGAACACTGGAATAACTTCAAATGACAGCCCCATAGCAAGGTCATAGCAGGCCACCCCCGTGCCAGGCAGAAGGGATACACAGATAAGGAGCATGTGCAGACAGACCAAAGAAGATGAAGAGCAGGAGGGGCCCTCCACTGGCCTGAGAGTCTCAAGCCTCAGGGAGGCCCCTACCAACCTCAACACCCCCATCTCCCAGCCCCAGATGGACACTCAGAAGCAGCCATCCAGACCTCCCAGCCCCCTCCACCAAGAGTACATTTACCCTTATACAGAAAACCTCATTTAACTCATTTAAAGTGACAGTGGATACATTTAAACCAAGTCCTCATTTATGTAAAATAAATATACATATTGTCACTTTAAATGCTTCTTTTATTAAACCCCTTTTGTAATTCCCTATCCCGTCCCCCTGATGATGCAGTAGTTACGAAACTGGTAGGGGTTTCATTCAACAACCTGTTCTGCAGGTGGTATCTCTTTTAAATACTTTTTGTGAAATTAAAGTTTTTGTATGCAAATGAGTGGTGCCAGTATTTGCTTTATTGTGGTGGTGTTTCTGGGAGGACTTGCTGTGTGCTTAGCACCTTTCCAAACAGCCACTGGGGCACCAAGTGAACATTCTGCACATTAATTAAAGGAACTGATAGCTGGCTTCACCAAGTGGAAGCTGCCCTTGCCTCGAGAATGTGTTGGAAGGCAGAAACAGATGGAGAGTCTGGAGTTAGCCCTTGAGGAGAGAGGAGGATTAATGCCAGGGTAAGACCATACTAGCAAAGCCCACCTGGGCTTATACAGCCACCAGCCGAGTGAGACTTTGGAAGGTTTCCACAATCTTTACATTTACTGAGCATGAACAGTGAGCCTGTTTGCCTGAATATTCAGACTTCTACTGATCTGAGAGACTGTGACATGCCTTCAGCCAAGGAGGTATCTTCATGCCACAGCTGAAAGCCTGTGGGCACCAGAGAGACTTTGTGCCAGCCTGCTCTGACAAAATGCAAACACCTGCAACATCCAGCAAACAGTCTGGGAGACAGCTGATTGGTACCACAGCCACGTACTAGCTATCACCCACACTATGGTTGGAAGCCAGGACATGGGTGTGGCGCATGTGGCTGCTGCTCCCTGGACTAGTCTGAGTTCCTGAGAGAGAGCCAGCATCTACAGCCAATCAAGCCTTCATCCTGAGAGCCCACATCTACAACCAATACAAGCCTTTTATCCTGAGAGAGCCAGCATCTACAACAGGGGAGGAAAAGGAGCATGGAAACAGGAAAGTGGTACAGCAGGACAATAGGTACTCTCAGGGCTTGCCCCGTAACTTTGGAATACCTGTATAAAGTTAGCACCCACTACAGTTTTGGCCATCAGGCTAGGAAGTACAAATACTTCACTAGGATGTCTGGCCATTTTAAGCAATTGCATGGCCTGTGGGGTTTTATGTTAAATGCTTCATGTTGTTTGCTTTTAAAGTGCACCATCACTGACCAACCAGCTGCAATGACATCGGGTCTGCAACGTTTCAATGGCTGGGTACCCAGTGAAGTCTGAGGAGCTCCCTTAGACTGTAGGGGTAAACTGGTACCAGGGGGCAATATCCCCCATGTGGGTCCGGGGAAACTACCCTTAGCTTTAACCTATGTTGCCTGGTGGGCAGTGGGCCATGTTTGTGGTTTATTACATTTTCAAGACAGCATTTAGCTGATTTCAAAATCCTGTCATGTCATTATAGCACTTGCTCCACTGCAGAAATATTCTTTGCACTGCTTTCCCCTATCTTCTGTGAAGGTCCCCCAATAAATGTTTTATTGGTATTTTTATAATCTGTCTCATGAACATATTATTAGCTACAGCCAAAAATTGCATGTATTGTTTGATTCAAGGCTGCACTGTGGTTTTACTGGTGAGGGGTCATACTGTAGGGAGGTACTACATTCTGGGCGGTTGTACCACTCTGAGATCAGGCTCATTTAACTTTACTCTGGGTGGAGGCACTGTGCTAATTTTTAAAGATCTGGAAATGACCCCCCATCAGAAAGATCAAAACCCAGGCCCCTCAACCTTGTCTGAGCCCAAAAGGCAGGGGTAGTAACTGAAACATTCACGGCAGCCCAGTTACATATACACTTTTTGTGAAGGGTTGCTATCTGCTGCAAAAGAGTCTCCACTTGTCCAAGTTGTATTATGCCATCTTCAACCAAGTAAACCCACTGCTCAGCCACCTCAACTCTCTTCTCCACCTTTGTAAGCTGTTGATGTAAGCGTTTAAACACAGATTTAATTTCTTTCCCAGAAGCTTTAATATCATGTAAGAGCCTCTCAGACTAGCTTCTTGTCAAATTTTCAGCCTCATGGTTCATATCATAACTGCGACCATGTTGGCTGGCTGGGGAAGACCTCCGGCTCCTCTCCTGACATGGCAAGGGCAATTTATCTGCATCTTGTGGTGTTGCCTTTAATTTCATATGTGAGCAGGTGTACCAATTGTCCATCTGTCTCCCTCCTGCTGTTGTCGATGTATGTGGATCAAAAAAGCTACTTGTTAGGGGCTTTTGGTGAAGGAGTTAGTGGGAGCTTCTTGCTCAGCAGCCACACTGGTCCGTAACATCACTAGAATCCCAACTGGAATTTATCTTCAAATGTAAGGGCAGGACTAGACTTTTGAGTGACAGAGTTATGAATGTCCTACCCACTCACAAGTGGTGATAAATTGTCTGTTGTGAGTCAGGCTATTGTATAAGTGACATATACAACAGTAGTTTACATTTATAGCTTTTGAATCTGTAGTTGGTTTGAAGTTTTTTCTGTTTTTCTTTGATTTTAACAGTTGGCTTCAGTGCTGCACTAGGCATTATGATGTCATTAGCATTGTGAAAGCTGTTGTCTGATTGGTTCAGTATTTCACTGTGATGGCACTGCCCTTAAAAATACCCACTGTGACAATAGTAACAACAATATTTTTTATATATTGCTGTTACTGATGTCATTAGCCAAGATATCTTTTTCATTTCATTATTTTTACCCTTTCAAGTTAGCGTCACAAAAGTAGGGAAACGTGTTCTTAGGGTTTCCAGCCCAAACTCCCACCCCCCGCACAAAATGAAAAAAACATTAGGGTTTGGCGTCTCCAGAGTGTTTGCAAATCAGTGGTGAGGTCTTCCTTGTCATGTTCATGAAGTGGCGCTAAAAATGGCTATGTTGAAAATTTGTTGTCAAAATACTGAAAATTACCAACGTTATGAGTGAGTGTAGAAAAAGTTCAGTGTAAGCTCTTAACTTTGTTTTTGGTTTTTAATATTTCACCCAAATTTTCAACATAGCCTTCTTATGACCCCACTTACATTCCCTGAATTCAAAAACTGAGCAGCTAAAGACTCATCAATTTCATCATCTGAACCATCGTCATCACTATCTTCATCATCTTCTTCTCTAACTCTTCCATACCCTCTAACTACAAGATATATTTCAATGGCTTGCACCAAAGCCAAGGGGTCAATCTTCACAGGGCCAATATTCCACTGTTTCACATTAGTATAATCCAGATGTCTCTGCAGTTGGCATTTTAACTGATGAGTGTTGAAAAACTTCAGAGCCTGGGACCCTCTGCTACCAGTTCCATTGCCACTAGGAAAATCATGAACCTTCACTGGGAACTGCTCCATCTGACTGAGGCACTTCATGAACAAGGGTGGTAAACATTTTAAAATCCTGACCCCCGACTCAATAACGTCCACTGGACAGCCATTCCCTCTCCACAGACCCACCTCTCCCACCCTTCCAAGGTTTATACAGTGAGGTAACCTGCTGTCTCTTCTGAGGACCTGCTACATCCATGATTGTTACATGCAATATGCAACAATATGTAACCTAAGTGTATCTATGTTAAATGTTTCTTTCTACTGCACTTGTAATGTTGTCCATTGTTGTAACCTGCACTATGTCTTATTGTCTGCCCTCCCTTCGATGAGCTGCATTTGTAAATCTGACTTGTACAAATAAATAAAAAAAAATAAAAAGGTGATTTTGCATAGTGACCACAAAATCATCTTTTGGAGGTAGTGTCCCAAAAAAGGTCATGCTAAAAATGTGGTGTAAAAATATTACAAAATGCTAACGTTATGAATACAAATTCAAACCCCACTGAAATACATTAAACCAGACTTACCTTATTTCACCATATTGCTGTTACTGGTTACAGCAGTGAGATAGCTCTTCGATCAGAGAAGCGATCTACATTGCGGGATATGTACAGCTGAGTGAGGGTGTGTCGGAAGGTGTGGGGTGGGGGGTGCTGAGTGGGAGATTGTGGTGTGTGTGAGGACATCAGATTGGAGAGGGACCATTTTCTATTTAACAGGTTAAAAAAATCAATGAGGGATAGTTTTCTTTATTTGACAGGGAAGCTAACAGTGGGAACTGAACACCCCAGTGTGAGGATGATTCCCTGGTGCCACCACCTACATTTTTGGGGGAGGAAGGGGACAATCTGTATGGAGGGGTTGAAACAAGTGGTACCAGGGGTGTGCACTCTGGTCCACTAGCATATTTGTATATTGACAAAGGGGGAGTGGGTGACCTGGAGGGGAGGGATAGAGAGTAGTAGTAATGGAGTGGGCACCCTGGTGTGCTGGTATACCATTAGGTGGGCAACACAATTAGGGCACCACAATTAGGGTAATGGGAAAAGATTGTGAGTGACAGGGGCATGCTGGATTTCACAGTGCCCTGCACTCACAACGTTTTTGCTGTTGACACTGTTCTCTTCCAGTCCACTGATGCCTGGAGCTGGAGAAGATTATATTTAGTGTTGGGGGGTATGGGGAGCAAAGTCTACCACAAAAACTTACTCTTCTCCCCTGCTGTCCCTTGTCACCTACCTGGGTTGCAGTGGAATGTGGGGCTGTGATCATTGCGGGTGACACGTTTCTGGTGCCCTAATTTATGACGATCAGATTCATGTCACCGCACAGTGGGTGAACTAGTCTGCATAACATAGATAGATAGATAGATAGATAGATAGATAGATAGACAGACAGACAGACAGACAGACAGACAGTCAGATGGATAGATAGACTGATACACAGACAGACAGACAGCAATGAGAGAGAAGGTGAGATAAAGATCAAGGGATCACCAACTCACTGCTCCAATTGAAGCTCAAGAATTCAAAAAAGTCATACTATTCTCATACTGAGAACATGGGTGAAAGGCTCCTGTCACTAAACTGAGCACCAAGGATTTTTGAGTGTTCAGAAATGGTATTTCCAGGACAATTTTCAAAAAACAAACACCATAATCTAGTTAAACAGGTCCCATTTACCTAGGTTCAGGTGTTTGTTTTTTGGAAATACATAATTTTTATGTATTTTTAGTGGTTTTGAGTTTTTAAAAAACAAGATGGAGGCCACCCTGATGATTTTTTTTCTCATGACAGTAAATAATTTCCTACGACAAATAAATCATGAAAATAAGTGCTCACGATCAGTATTTTTTTAACCAGTCAAGATTGATGGATATCCCAAAAAATCCTTATAGCTCTGGAACTGTATAGTATTTTTTCATGAAACCTTCAAAAGGCACATCCTTAGCACATGCCCAATCAACCCTGAAAATTTAATGAAAAAAATTCCTTACTGTTTAGGATGCGAGTGAGAGCAAAACAACCTACATTATTTTCTGTTTTTTTGGGCATTCCATATCTCAAAAAACAATTAAGAAGCCATCACAAAACTTTTCATGTCTTGAGACTATGTTTGCCTGTCCATACATGCCAACTTTTGGGCTTTTCTGTCAAATGCTTCTGAAGTTATTAAGGTGCAAAAATTAGAGTTTAACATTAAACAGCCTACTAACCCTAACTATAGGAGTGCTACTGAGCCCCATAATGTATGGGATACATCATGGCAATAATGAAAATATCACTGATATTGTTCCAGAGTGCAGTTTGACCTTATGACATCACAGGCAGTGAAACCACACGAGAGAAAATATCAGATATTTTCATTAGGGTCATGGCATATCAGATTTAGGCCATGCCTTTTATTATACAATGCAAGAAAAAAAATCCTGCATTCTGATTGTTCAGTGGCCATCTTCGGCCAGCACAACATTGCTGTATGAAATCAATGGCACTGTGTACCTCCATTGCTGCTATGGACCTAGTGTGTGTATAAATGGAACTAGAGTGAGAATATTATTGCTATTCTCACAATAGGTCCACAGTGGCAAAAACAAAAACCAAAATCACTGCTATTTGCCACTTTTTATCCTCACAGGTATGACATAAATATATCTATGCAACAGTGTGGACAAAATATCCGTTACATAAATCCTGATATTTGAGCTACTGTGCACATAAATTTCATTTAGGCACATAGAAGGTACATCATCAGGATTTATGTACATAGTAGACATGTTATAATGCATTTATGCATGTAGTAGACACATTATGATGCATTTATGTACATAGACCCAGATAGTCAGACTGCGCCAGGCTGTGGCACAAGCCTGGGTGCAGCGCAACTTAGCTGTGCAGGGGTGTTGACAGGGGTGATATTCAGCGGGCTGTGCATGGCACAGCGCTCCGCTGAATATCGCATCCTAACCACCACGCGGTCGCCTATGGCACAGTGGCACTACACCAGGGCAAGTGGCCAGAGTGGAGCAGGGGGATGCGCAAGTGCAAGTTCCATTGTGCTAGGTGCAACAACCACGAAATTCAAAAGTGCACATGCAAATGGGGCCATAAAACATGCAAGGCACAAATGGGGCCATTTGCATGTCATTATGGCTCCATTTGCATGCAGGTGCGCCGATCACCGGCGACTTGCGCCTGACGCCCTACCAGGCTGCAGCTGTGGGAGACCGATGCCCCCTGCACATCACAGCAAAGTGTCCCACTGCCCAATCGTGGGCATATATAGAAGAAAATAAATGTCCAATATCCCTGGTGGTCCAGTGGACCGCTAGAAGCCCGATCGCAGGCGTCAGTAGAAAATAATGCCATACCAAAACAACCCTGGTGGACTAGCGATATCCCCCTCCCCATCCTGACCACTGAGTCCACGCCTGCTCTCCCCAGTCAGCGGTGGTGGCATCCACCACTTGCTGCCCGCCCGCCCGATTGACACCGTGTCTGGTGGGCTGCGCCATTGGTCCACAGCGTAAGCCAATGGGCATGCAGCCCGTACCTTACTACAGTCCAGATATAATATCTGGACTGTGTAGTACTATACAAGGCTGCACACCATTGGCTCACGCTGTGGACCAATGGGCATACAGCCCAATGTATGGTGTCAGTCGGCAGGCGGGCGGGGCGGCAGCAGGTGGAGAGCCGCCCGTCACTGATTGGGGGGACCGTGGTGGGGCTCAGTGGGCGGGTTGGGAGAGGGCACTGCTAGTCCACCAGGGTTGTTTTGGTGGTATTATTTTCTACTGACACCCACTGATCGGCTGTGAGTGGTCCACTGGACCACCAGGGATATTGGACATTTATTTGCTACTACATATGCCCGTGATCGGGCTACAAGCAGTCCACTGGACCACCAGGGATATTGGATGCTTATGTTCTTCTACAGATGCCCGCGATTGGGCGTGGGGGGCTCTGCCATGAAGGTGCAGCCAGAGCATAGGTAGCCACCCACAGGTGGCAGCAGCTGTGTTGCGCCCTGCAACATGGCAGCTCACCTGTGTGTGGCCAGCTGTTGTTCCTTTTTTTTTGGCTCACCTGTGTGCAGCACAGGTAGGGGTTGCACATGCATGGGCTCAGCACATCCCGGGCTGAATATCGAGATGTGCGGAGTATGCATGGGCACGCCCCACCTACCTGCGCCGCATACATTACTGATGTGCTCCGGCACATCGGGTTTTGTGCCAGGCTCAATCCCCATTTGAATATTGTGCCGGGGTGCATCAGTGGGTTGTGCATGGTGAAACAGTGTTGCGCCATGCACAACCCTTCTGACTATCCAGGCGACAGTACATATGTCATCTTGACATGGTTGCAACCTCCCTCCGACCAGCACTTATTGTTAACAGTAGTGTGCTTTCATTTTCTTTTTTTTTTTTAAACTTGAATTTTTATTGACACTATAATACACCACTTACAAACAATTATGCCATATACCAAGCAGGTACATTAAGAAATTATATTATTTTCCTAGTGTTAATCACCACCAGTATTTTCCATTTCCTGGGGAAATGAGTTACAATGGTTTAACTATTTGGTAAAGCCAAATTATTACCAAAGTCATCACCTTTAGAAACATTATCACATACATAATGACCAATGTGTTGGACAGCATATCAACATGGCATGTGAAAGGGAACAATGCAGTTCTAATGCTTTACCCTACATTAAATCAACAGTGCAATTTCTTTCAGCACCATATAAGACTGTGCATGAGATTACTCTCCAAGGGTACTCAGAGCTCTAGTCATCTATACCGCCTCATACATGATAACCCCCTAATGGGGATGTGTTTTATAACTCGGCATATAAGGAAATTGTTAGAGCAGCTGCTCAGGGGTAGGAGTTCCCTCTGTTTCCTTTTTGTAATCAAAGTATGGAAGCCACCTGGTATTGTATTTATCCTTACGTAGTCTTAAGAGGGCTGTAATAGTTTCCATTCTGCACGTAGAGTGTATGTTCTAGTGCCATTGGGCAACAGATGGGGGTGCAGGATTCATCCAGCATTCAGTAATTGCCCCAAATGCTACTGCTATCAAGATGAAAAATAAGTACTTTTTGCTGCTCTATGCACCCCGGGGGGGGGGGAGTCACAGAACCAGTTGGGCCATAGTGAGGGATAGGGATAATTCTAGAATTTGGGTTATCTGTTGAGAGACAGCACTCAAAATGGCTTTAATATAGGGCACTCCCAGAAAATATGTGTGTGGGTACCCATTTCACCACATAGCCTCCAGCACAAATTAGTCAGTAATAATTGCCAAAATGGTGGGATCGCTCTGAGGTGATAAAAAGAGCAGTTATTTTCCATCAAAATTCTCTCCAAGTACCAGATGCTGTGGTTTTGTGAATGTTACCCCAGATAGTGGACCACTGTATTGTAGTAATGGTTAAGTTGGCTTCACTGGTCCATCTCCCTTGAATTCTTGGAATACTTTGTTCCCTTCCTTCCTCTTTAGATTCTGCTGTAACTTAGAAATAAAGGATTTATATGTACCAAGTTGTGCTTGTGTCTCTATAAATATTATACCTGTAGTAGAGGCTACTGCCAGATCTTGGACTCCTGGGCCTCTAATAATAAAATCTCTACCTTGTAAATATCAGAACATGTCTGAGGCAGGCAAACCAAACTCCATTTGCAATTGTGTAAAACTCTTGAGTGTGTTTTGGTCTAATAAGAACTGGGAGAAAAACAGGAGCCACAACCTATGCCATCTAACATATGCTCCATCCAACCATGCCAGGACAAAATCTGGGGTCCATAAGATAGGAAGCCGGTTCCATATTACCCTGACCTGGCCCCATGTTGATCTCACTTGCTGCCAAACATTAAGAGAGGTCTGGCCCATTGATTGGAGATGTGTCTCATAGCTAAATTCTCCCTGTCCATGGGAGATAACTTAACGGAATATTATGTGTGTGCCTGTGTTCAAGAGGAGTCCACCCATTATTCAGGAAATCTATAATGATGCCTAGCAGGGTCCGAAGTTGTGCTGCTTCATAATATGTTTTGAACTATGGAATATGTTTCCCACCCTTTGGAATAAGCTTCAGAAAACCTTGAAACTGGCTATCCCAACTAAACTAACCACATTCAAAACGTTACGTGCACAATCCTTCAGTTAGATGCATAATCGTTGTACCTGAGGTTGAACATGTTTTCTGCTTCCTTATCTTCTCCCTCTGGTCCTCTGCCAACATTCCTTCCCCTGTGTGTATAAGCTCCTTTCCCTTCCTTTCCTCTCCCCCCATGTTTCCCTGTATATACCGCCTATTTATTTTTGTGGTGATTACTATGCTGTTTATATTGTATATAATGTGTTAATTGGGGACAGCTGTACTGTACCCTCACCTTACTGGAAATATTTTATCATTACTTTGTACCCTTTTATACTGCTGTACTAAACATGTAGACACAGGCAGAAGGGGATAAGGAGAAGTACCAGGAGAAGCAAAGGGAGGCAGGGAGGTCAGTAAGGGAAGCCAAAGCTCAGACAGAAGAACACATTGCAAAATCAGTGGGTAGAGGGGACAAAACCTTTTACAGGTACATAAGTGAAAAAAGAAAGACAAAGGGATGGATAGTGAGACTGAAGGGGGAGGATGGGGGCCGCGTGGAGGGTGACAACAGTAAAGCTGACATATTGAACAGGTATTTCTGCTCAGTCTTTACTGAGGAAGAGGAGGGTAATGGGTCTGAAGGAGTACAAGGGTGAGAATGGTGCAGAAATGGACACAAGTCCCTTTACACGAAAGGGTCCTGAAGGAACTGGAAGTAATAAGAGTTAATAAAGCAATGGGGCCAGATGGGGTGCACCCCAGGGTCCTTAAAGAACTAAGAGAGGTGGTGGCTGAACCTCTGGCTATCCTGTTTAGCCGATCACTGGAAACAGGTGAGGTACCCAAAGACTAGAGGACAGCAGATGTAGTCCCCTTATACAAAAGTAGGAACAAAGAGGAAGCAGGGAACTACAGACCAGTCAGCCTCACCTCGGTAGTGGGGAAGATCATGGAAGCACTACCGAAGGAGAGATTGGTGGAACATCTGGTTGTCAATGGACTACAGGACCCAAGGCAGCATGGTTTCACCAGGGGGAGGTCATGTCAGACCAACCTCGTTGAATTTTTTGACTGACTAGGGAGGTGGATCGGGGAGGGCAGTGGACATGGCCTATCTGGACTTCAGCAAGGCCTTTGACACTGTGCCACATAGAAGACTATTACACAAACTGGGGAATATGGGTGTGGGCAGGACAGTAGTGTGGTGGGTAGGTAACTGGCTGGGTGGCAGGACACAGAGGGTGGTGGTAAATGGCTGTCACTCCACAGAGGGAAGAGTGACCAGAGGAGTACCACAGGATCAGTGCTGGGACCGGTCCTATTCAACATCTTCATCAGTGACATTGCGCAGGACCTAGAAGGCAGAATTTCACTGTTCGCTGATGACACAAAGCTCTGTAATAGAGTAGACACACCCAGAGGGTAGACAGAATGAGAAGCACCTGCAGAAACTTGAAGAATGGTCAGGGTTTGGCAGTTGAAATTCAATGCAAAGAAGTGCAAGATAATGCATATGGGGCACAAAACCCTGGCACAATATATCAGTTGGGGGTGAGGATATAGCATGCCAAGAGAAAGGATCTTGGGGTTGTCATCTCTGATGACCTCAAGGTAGGGAAACAGTGTGACAAGGCAGCAGGTAAAGCAAATAGGATGCTGGGATGTATAGAGGGCATCACCAGCAGGAAAAGGGAGGTCATAATTCGTTATACAAGATACTAGTGAGGGGCCCCACCTGGAGTACAGTGTACAGTTCTGGAGACCATACCTACGTAAGGACATAGACAGGGTAGAGAAGGTTCAGAGGAGGGCAACAAAGATGGTGCATGGATTGCATCACAAGTCCTATGAAGACAGGTTGAAGGAACTGAACATGTACTCCCTGGAGAAGAGGAGGAGAGGGATATGATAGAGACATACAAGTATCTTACAGGGAGGAACAGGTGCAGGAAAACACTATTTTTGAGCGAAAAGATGTTCCAGGACTAGAGGGCATGGGATGAAGTTGGAGGAGGACGATTCAGAGGAAACATGAGAAAGAATTTCTTCACAGAACGGGTGGTGGACAAGTGGAACACCCTGCCAGAGGAAGTGGTGGGGGCTGAAACAATCACGGGATTTAAGAATGCATGGGATAGACATAAAGGAATTCTGGAGGTTAGGGGTAAGGGCAACAGACTTCTAGGAAAACTAACTGAACTACAAGCTCAAATGGGCAGACTGGGTGGGCCATAGGCCCTTATCTGCCGACACTGTCTATGTATCTATGTATCTATGTATTTGCCCAGGTCCATCTTATAAATGAGCGTGCTCAAAGGTGTTTCGCCTGGTAAAATAAAGATTGATTGATCGATGTTTTAAACATGGAGACCCATACCCCTTCAGCTTTAGGTTATGTAAGAACTGACCAGCAGATTCTGGGCCTCCTGTCCCCATCTGAATTTAGCCAAATGTCTGCTAAGTTCTTTACAGTCCCAATAGGGATTGGAATGGGTAGGTTGAGTACAGAAAAGAAAATGTGGTAAGATATTCATTTTATGGTTTCTAGTTTAGCACTAAAAGCTAATTATAAGATTGCCAGTATATGCAGTAGGTCCTCAAAGACCTGCTGTTTTAGAGGTAGATAATTAGCAGTCTGTATATCGTTAAGGTTAGTAAGAATTTTCCCTTCAAAATATCGTACCTTCTCATGCACCCATTTAAAAGGGAGGGTGGCTTACAACAATGCTGGAAGTGTGCCAGATATGATCATCCCTTCAGTTTTGTCAGGGTTCATTTTAAATCCAGACACTTTGCCAAAAGTTTGCATTATATCCATCAAAGGTGGTAGTTAAAGTTGAGAATTCTGAAAGGATAACAGCGTATCATCCATGTTTAAGAACATATGGTTGTCAACCACATCTATGACAATGCCCTGTATATTTGGGTCCTGCCGAACTGCTGCCACAGAGGCTCCATACTGAGTGTAAACAAAAGCTATGACATGGTGCAGCCCGGTCTGGGGCCCCTATGGATACTAAAGGAGTCTGAAAGGGTGCCATTTACCCTGACTCTGGCAGTACAGCAGTCAAATAACATCCAAATCCATGACAGGAATTGCTCAACAAAGCCCATTACTTTCATACTTTCCTGTAAAAATGTTCAGTTCAGGCAGTCAAATGACTTTACTATGTAGATAAAGAGTGCCATCCAAGTTATGTGCTCTGGGCCTGGATGAGATTTGATATTAAGGAGTATCTGTATATTATTAGTTAAATGTCTCTCTGTTATGAAACCAGTTTGATCCAGATGAATTATAGAACCTATTACTTTTTGTAATCTTTTAGCTAGGACTTTGGTAAAACATTTTTAAATCTTGATTTGAAAGTGAGATAGGCCGATATAGACACAGTGGGTTTAACCTTTCCAGGTTTGGTAATACAGAAACTAGAGCTTCATGCCATGAATCTGGAAACTACTACAGTATCTTCCATAAATGCATGAAATACCTTCTGCAGGATCATTCCATATCTTGAAAAGTTAAAAAGTTGCCATCACAAAACTTTTCACGTCTTGAGACTCTGCTAGCCTGAGATTTGGGCTTTTCCATCAAACACCGCCAAAGTTACTAAGGTGCAGAAATCAGGGTTTAACATTAAACAGCCTACTAACGCTAACTATAGGGGTGCTACTGCACCCCCATAAGGTGTGGAATATATCATGGCAATAATGAAAGTATCACTGATATTGTTCCAGAGTGCAGTTTGACCTTATGACAGCAAAGGCAGTGAAACTACATGAGAGAAAATATCTGATAGACACTAGAGGTTCTTTAAAAGTTGTATAAAAATCTGCGTTCAAACCATCCAGTCCCGGTGCTTTGTTTGTAGGGTAGCTATCTTTGTCTTGCTGTATTTCCATCTGCTTAGTAGGATTATCAAGCATAGTTTTAGCTTCTTCTGAGAAAACTGGTAATTTCAGAGGGGCCTAAAAACTAACCATGTGTACTTTTATCTGAGCCGGGTCTCTGGATTCATCACACAGATCTGAATAGAATTTCTGAAAACTATTCACAGTCCCTTCTGAGGTAACCTACAATATGTCTGGATTATGGGGGTCTTGGGGTTTCGCAACAGTTCTGTCAGCTTCCATCATTCTGAGTCTACAGGCTAATAATTTAGTAGCTTTCCCTCCTACCTCATAGTATTTATGATTGGAAAAACGTAAGAAACCTTTCAGTTCACGGTCCATTTTTTCATTAAGCTCTTTTCTGACCTATTCTAACTCTTTAAGAGCTCTGTTCAGTTTGGGAGCAACTTTTTAGAGAACTTCTAATTCCATTATTTTATTATCACTTTAGACTGCTTGTGCTGAGGCAATCCCTATAACGTGGCCCCAAATACCAGCCTTCAGGATGTCCCAGAGTGGGGATTCTGACACCTAGCTAGATGCGTTTAAGTTATAGGTTTGTCGAATATGTTTAGTAATTCTTTCTTTAAAACCTGTATCATTTTTAAAGTGAAGAATTCATCCATCTTAGTGATCTTTAAGAGAGGAGCCAAACGGAACACAAGCAGCAGAGGGGCATGGTCTGATTGTGTAATAGGAAGGATATCACACCAAGTTACTTTATATAAGTAATTTTTTTAAGTAACAGATCAATACACAAATATACAAGATGATCTGCAGAAAAAAAAAGTATGATCTCTCTCATTAATATGTAAACCTCCAGATGTCTTCTAAACCCAGAGCTGCAATGTATTGCTTAACTGTTATAGCAATTGCAACATTGGTGGCTAAATCATTATTGATCTATCAATGTGGGTTGCAATACACAGTTAAAGCCTCCCCAATAAATTGCCCTGTGATAATTGAGCTATCTTTTCAAAACTTTTTGAAGAAGCCACTTGCCCTGTATTTGGGGCATATAAATTAACAACATGGCATACCTCACCCTGTATAGAGCCTGATAGGATAACTAGTCTCCCTTCCAAACCAGATGCTTAAGATGTTATAGTAAAAGATAACCCCTTCTTGAGAAGTATACAAACCCCTGCCCGTTTAACTGTGCTTGCAGAGGCACCTACCGCCTTTCCCACCCATGAACGACACAGCTTAATGTGTTCCAGGTTTGATAGGTTGGTCTCCTGCAGATAAGTTATGTCACAATTATTGTGCTTTAATTCAGCCAATATCTTCATTCACTTGACAAGTGAATTAATCCCTTTTACATTATATGTAACTAGTCATAGGGAACCCACCTGTTCTGATAATGAAAATAGGATTAATAATAGCCCAATATAGCTGAGGATTAAATCATAGGTGTCGGTTTCCGATGTTGTCCAACAAATATGGTGATGCAAATAACCAGTATTAAAACAAAACAACACAGTGAACAGTCTTTCCAACCAGTTTAAAAAGAACTGTAAACCACTAAACTGTGTATTCTAAATAGGAAGAAAAGTTAATAGAACTATAATCAGAGCAAACAGTAGCACTTCCTAGGTATACTGCTCAAAACAATAGAAAGGAGCTGCAAAGCCCAAAACCTCCAATTGCTGTAACCCCCAGCCTAAGAATGGAGAGCTGGGCCTAACCTGTGTCCTTTTCTAAACAAGTAACTACAAGGTGCTACTTCCATCACCACACTTGGGACTACTTTGGGATTGAGTGCTGACAATGTCTAGGGAAGGAAAGGATCCCATCTTGAATCCCTCCCCAGCAGACTCATTGAAAAAGAAAGTCTAGGCTATTATCATAAACTGCAGTGAATAAACTACAGAAAACTTCCCAACTACTAGGGAATGGCAGGCTCCAAACCCTTGGCATGATTATCTGTAAAGGGAGGAGACGAGGAGAGGGTGGATGAAAAGACACAACCCCCAGGAAGAAGCAAGGACAGCCAGGTGGCCATTCCAAATTATGTGTTGCATCTTAATGAAAGGCAGAGCTGGTCTGATGCCCTGGAGGTCATACTGTATGTCAAACAATTAATTAAACCTAACCAGGCTATAAAAGCAGTCGGGGTGTCTGATCGTAATGCATTCACTCTACCTGTTTTTGAAACTAGACCATACAACCTATGTCCCCTTCACCAACAGTGACCTGGAGAGGAAGGAAAGGTACCAGGGGCTCAAAAGGTCTGGCTAATGGAGTCTCTATGGCCCTGATACCTGACTGATCACCTGGGGACACCCACTGCCAAATCAGGTCCCAGCCTCCATCCACCCATCTCAATGAGCCATGCACTCATGGAGCAGATTTACAGGTCAACAGTGGCATACTTGAGCACCACAGGTAAGATGGAGTACAGGTGAGGGGCTGTCCACCCGGCTGACCCTGAGATAAATCCCAGGCCTCCTGGGCAGACTTCCCCAATGCTGCAGAAAAATTCAAAGGCTTTGTTTCAGTGTTCCTAAAATGAATGGCACATTTTTGAAGGACTCTGATAACTCCAGTGAAGAGGGCATCCTACCAGGCAACTGATCCGCACTCAACTTCAATGTCCAAGAAATCGTGGCACTGCCTCCATCCCCAGGAGCACAATGCCCCACTCTTGTGACAGTCCCCCACCCTCCAGCACTGCACAGTTGAAAGCTGATGAAAAACAGAGCCTTCCACTTACCTCAGCCCCCACCCACAGCCCAGCCACCCCCACAGCAGCCATCAGCCAGCACCCCCAGAACCCCTCAGCTGAATGGCCTGGGAGCCTATCAAAGACTGCCAAACTCCCTTCAGCTGTGGTTACTGCGCATGTAAGGTAGTTGTTAGCAATCCACCCTGACATTGCAGAAAATGATAATAGCTGTGCCTCTTGTGCTTCCATTTTTATGCATAAAAGTACAGTCTATCAAAAGCTCATCATCACTATGCATATTCTTCTCACATTGAAAAGCTCCCTGTTACTGAGTGCTCAAATCCAAGCCAAAACAAAGCTCGTATTTTTTGTTTCCACTCTGTTCAACTGAAACAGCATGAAACTTCTTTCCTCACCCCCGGTCCACTTGTTTTCTTGCTAACCTGCCTGCCAGCCCACCCACTTGCATCACCACAGTCATAGGACACTGCCTAATTTCACATATAAAAGGAATCCTTTTTTTATCCTTTTTTTTAACTGTTTAAATATCTGTAAGCCCTGTGACTTTCCTTCCTGCCATGTAGTCTCTAGTCATTCACACCACTTGCAGGATCTCATACAGCTCCTCCTCCCTAGACTGCCAGCTGCTCTTCTGCACCACTCCTATTCACACAAACTGAGGCAATTAAAAAAATTGGGTTGGAGCCAATACAGCTGCTCAGAGCAATGAAACTGAGTGAAAGAATACTCTGAGCTCTTGCCATGCCAGAGCATGCTGTACCCAAGATGGATACCATACCAGAACTGCGCATGTGTGATACTCACAAGTGGGCAGCTTGAGGTGGCAGCCATCTTGGGCATGACAGATGTCACTTCCGCAATTGTGGGAGAAAAAAGTATTGCCCCATGAAGTGGATGTATTGATGTGTCCTTAGGAGGGAAAGGGCTGTTACAATACAACCCACTGGAACTGTGCCAGAGCACTGTGGAAGCATGCCAGAGTGCTGTCTGGTCATTTGCTTCTACAGTACTCTTTCCCAGAATGACAGCAATATGTCTCACGGAGTTCCATCCACACAGCTGTAAAATTAAAATAATAAATTAATGCTGGTGATGAAGTGAAACTGAAGGTGTCTCACTGGCTCCAACCAACTCCGCTCACTTGCTTGCTAAACAGAGCCACCATTTTTGTTTTAAATTCTCCAAGCAGGCTGTTCCACCACCAGTCCTCACAAACATTGTCCTGTCACTGCTAGCATCATGATGCAGCATCCATGACAATGGATGTAGCAACAACACTGCTCACGGTTGGAGGAGCACTACTTCACAAAAACCCACACAACGTTTAAATTGTAAAAAAAAAAACAGTCCTTTTAAAAACATAACAACAGGTCCTGCCTATTGCATAGTAAGTATAACAAGGACCTTGTGATTTCATAAGGTCCTTGTTATGTATTTCATTTATGCAATAGGCAGGGACCTTGATTTATTTTCACTCATGCTGTTTGATATTGGGCACATCACTCATAGCTTATGCCACTCATGGGGTTACCTAAGGTCAAACAGCACTAGTGAAAATAAATTATGTATTCCACAGGTCCCTGCTGTGTATCCTTTATTTATGCCTAATCTGTGAGGCTAAAAAGTGACAACTATCTCTGATAGCTTTGTCACTATAGGATCTAGGGTAAGAATAACACTTATTCTCACTCTAGGTCCATATAGTAGTAGTGTAGTAAATTATTTTATAAGGCAGCCATCCCTGGATGCTCAGGGCACCGTACAAGCAAAGACAGGCAAATGAAGACAAAATAATAAGTAACTAAATAAATAACTCAACAACTTAGAATAAATAACATAAATAAAATTCCAGTCATTACAATTAAAACAGTTTAAACAGCAGCTACAGTACATCATGAATAATACCTGGGGACTAAATTAAGTCCCCAAAAGCCTGTCTAAACAGGTAAGCTTTCAATCCCCTTTTAAAGGCCTCCACTGAGGGGGCTTTCCTGTATTCCCTAGGCAAAGTGTTCCACAACCAAGGGCTGAAAACCTCAAAACGTACAATCTTCAGAGGACGGGAAATCATTTCTAACTGGCAACTGTTTATATAGATCTTATTTTCAGAAATGATATTACTCACCCCAAATTATCCATATCAAACTGTATCTGAATAAAAAGTGATATGGAAAACTGTTTTGCATTGTTTTGTTTTTTATGGGCAGCATTTTGTTACAGTTTTCTTCATGGAACCTGTGCTCTGGAGTTTAATTACTGTATGTCATGGTTTGTGCACAGAACTCTGAGCAAGGTTCTCATAGGTCAACAGCTCATATAGCATTATGTATGCAAACTGTGACATACAGTAGTAAAAACTCCAAACTACTGATTCCATGAAAAGAGCTGTGCAGCATGCTGTCCATAAGAAAGAAAACAACTGAACACACTGTTTTTCATGTCAGAGTTTATTTAGGTACAGTTAAATATGGATCCGATCATTTGGAAGTGTGAATTTCATTGCTGTAAGCAATAACATTACTCACTGCTGCTAAGTAGCACACATTTCCTGCCCCCTTCAATATGGGCCCTTGAGAACTACAGGAGACTCTTGGAGGAGGAGCAAAGAGGGCGTGAGGACTGGAAAGGATTCAGAAAATTTGACAGGGCCCTACCCATGTAGGGCTTTACAGGTTAGTAAACCAACCTTGAAGGTAGCATGGTTCTTCACAGGCAGCCAGTGCAAATTGTGCAAGCCCTGGGTCATGTGACTAAACCTTGAATGGCCAGTCAGCAACCTGGCTGCTGCATTCTGCACCAGCTGCAAACATTGTAAGACACTTCCACTAACCCCAAGGTAGACCACAATACAGTAGTCCAGCCTAGATGTCACAAACGCATGCAACAGTGTCGCAGATCTTCAGGAGGGATAAGGGACTTAATCCAGTTGATGTTCTTAAGATGGTAAAAGTCACTCAGGACAGCCATGGGCACTGGAGCCTCCAGTGTCAGCTGATCATCAAAAATGACTCCTGGATGTTTCACCTTTGCAGAAGCCCATAGCCTGGATGATTCGAGCCAAAGCCATGTCTCTCCCATGACTACTTTTGCTCCCCCCCGACCTGCTCAATCACTATTTCCTCAGTCTTGTCTGGGTTAAGTCTCAGCCAACTTGATTCCATCTATTTTTGAATCTCAGGCAGACACAAATTTAGCATCTCAACAGTGCCAGGCATCCCAGGTGCAAAAGACAAATACAACTAGGCATTGTCTGCATAGCAGTGGAAACCCAGTTTGTGTTGTTTAATGATTCTGCCCAGTGTCAACATTTACGGTGTACAGCATAGGTGAGAAGACTGAACATTGGGGCATGCCACAGATAAGGGGCATTGGGGATAATGAGAAAATTCCCATTACCACCTTCTGCATCCTATCCCTAAGGTAGGACTCAAACCAATGAATGATAGTACCAGTGAGTCCACCATACTCCCTCGGACAATCCCACAGCAGTCCATGGTCCACAGTGTCAAATGCTGAAGAGAGAACAAGGAGAATGAGAACTGACCATTTACCCCTATCTCTAGCCCTAAGGAGGTCATTATACACTCTGACCAATTCCGTCTCAGTGCTATGCCTAGATCTAAAACCAGATTGAAGGGGCTCATAGCTGTCATGATCTATGAGGTGTACTTCAAGCTGTAGTGCCACAACCTTCTCAAAAAACTTACCTAAGAAAGGTAGGTTAGAGACAGGATGGCAATTCACTGGAATATCCATGTCTAAACAAGCCTTTTTTTCAGAAGGGACCAAACCACTGCATTCTTCAATGCCATTAGGATGACCCCCTTTGAAAAGGAGCACCAAACTATTCCAACGAACACTGACTCCAAAACCACAAAACTCACTAGTAGATGCATGGGGCATGGGTCCAATTCACAAAAAGTGGGCCACAGCTCTGAGATCTTTTCACAGACTTCTTCCATCATGATCATCAGAAACTCTCCCCAAGACACCTGAGTGCATCCATGAAGTGCAGGCCAAGCTCCACTAGGTTGTAACAGCCCACTTTGAGAGATCCTGGCCTGAATAGGTGACATTCTGTTTGAGAAGACTCAAGCAAACTCCTCACACTTAGTGGATGAACCTGCTCATACTAGCTGAAGACAGGTTGTGTTTAATAACCTGTCTATAGTACAGAAGAGCTGAACTGGTCAGTTCCTCTCAGCTGCAATCTCCTGGACAGGAATGCTGTCTTCTTATGAGAGATTGTCCTTTGATATTCACTGTAGTGAATTATCAAAGCCAGTTTGTCCACCTGGGCCCTGAACCTTCTACAACAGCACTCTAACTTCTAACCCTTTGTTTTCAGCTCCCTAAGGTCCCCATCACACCATGGAGAATTTAAGCGTGAGTCCCAAGGTTGTACATGGGTGAGTGCTATGGGTACTATAGGTCACTACAGCATTCTCTAATCCCATCTTGCATGCTGCCAGCATCTCCAAGATATCCAGTACCACCTGCAGTTCTTCTGGTCTAAGCCTTCTTAAAGTGTAGAACTGAACCATCTCCAAAGGGTGGAGGCTACAGGGGGGACCCTGAAGGAGAACTTCACCGTGCAATGATCTAACCAACTGATAAATTTTGAGGTTACTATCTTCAAGCCCTAGGGAAAAACCAAGTTCAAGGTGTGTCCATGTGGTGAATCACAGAAGTAACAACGTGTGAGGCCCAATGATTCCATCAACTGGAGGAAATCCTTTCCAAAGTGTAAGAATTCATCATTGACCCAGGCATTGACATCTCCCAGAACAATACATCTGGACAACTCCAAGAACCTGTCAGTGATGAAGTCCATGGTTTCCTGCACAAAATCCTCCACATGCCCCGAAGACCAGTACACCAGGAGGATCCTGCATCCTGCACCTGGACCCCCACGTACAGACACACTTTCAAACAATGTGGTGGCCCCCATTGGGTTCACAGTGAAGTTCAACTCAGATGTAAAACAGAAAGCCACTCCCCACAATCCCTCCACAGCAGTGTACAATTGAACTCAAACTGAGACTGCTGCTTCCAAAACTGGACTGGCATCATCACTCAATCAAGTCTCAAGCCAGATCAACTGAGGAACCCATAATTAAATCTGCCTTAATGGCAGTCTTGTTCATATCAGATGACCTAAAGGTGGGTAAGCAATGTGAGAAATCAGTAAAGAGAGCCAGGGGAATACTGGGATGCATAGGGAGGGGCATCAAAGCAGAAAAAAGGAAGTGGTTATCCCTCTATACAGACAGTTGGTGAGACCCCATCTGGAGTACTCGTGCAGTTTTGGAGACCTCATCTATGCAAGGACATAGACAGGATAGAAGCAGTCCAGAGAGGGCAACTAAAATGGTGCAGGGTCTACATCAGAAACCATATGAAGAAAGACTGAGAGAGCTTAATATGTATACCTTTGATGAAAGGAGGGACAGGGGGGACATGATAGAAACTTTTAAGTACCTCAAGGGAATCAACAAAGTACAGGAAGGTAGCATCTTTCAGAAAAAGAGATGTGCAAGAACAAGGGGCACAATTTAAAGTTAGAGGGGGGACAGCTCAGGGGTAATGTGAGGAAATTCTTTTTCACAGAGAGAGTGGTGGACACATGGAACCGCCTTCCTGGAGAGGCTGTGGGATCTAAAACAGTGGGGGAATTCAAACATGCATGGGACAGACATAAGGCAATTATAGTGCGGGGTTGCAGGAAGTAGGCTGTTGGTTAACTAGAATCTGCAGCTTATCCAATAGGTAGGGAAATGGGCATACTGGGTGGGCCAAGTGGTCCTTATCTGCTGTCAAAGTCTATGTTTCTATGTTCCTCTTCAGCCTTGCATTGCAAAACATCACCCAATAGGGGATGGAGTGAAGCGGCTAGCCTAAGGCTACCTGCCCACTCGGTCCGGTGGGTTCCCTAGGTGTGGAAACTAAAAATGTCTCACCTCTCTGCAGGTCCCATTTCACCCCAGGGTGTCTCTTGGTCCTAACCATACCAATAATGCCTCCCTCAATATCACCCCTCACACCCAGCTGCTGATCACATTGCTTCCTCTCGATCCCCACTTCCCTGCACCTATGAGAGGCAATTTTAGGTAGAAGGGGTCCTGAAAGTGGCACAGATCATGCAGTTGGGAAGAGGAGTATGCATTTATTTTATTTATTTATTTATTAAAAAGTTTCACCAGGAAAGGCACACTGAGCAAATGCGAGGAGAGTCAGATTGACCTGCAGTGTTTATGGACCTGTTTTGTTGAGTTCACAGTTCCTGGAGGCCAGTTGCTGATCTTTTCTGGGGCCCTGTCATCTCAACTGGGATGCAGTGATCCAGCCTGGGGTGTCCTGGGTGCAGCAGAGGGGATATCTGCCAGAGGGCTGGTGCTCCTGTCTGCTGTGGGGGCCCAACAAGTGGGGGTCATTGGAAGATGATTTTACTTCTGGGGGCCCTGGTCTTCGGGTGGCCTGAAGGGAGCCTTTCAACCTGGTTCCGGACTTGGGGGAGCCAGACTTGATGAGGTGCTGAGGTCCTTGAAAGAGCTCTGTGGGGACTATTTGAAGTGGACTGCCATAACTGTCTCATTTCTGGGCCACAGTGCTGGATTGGGGGTGGTGCTCTGGGGTGGGCAACCTCTTGGACTGGCATTGAGGAATGCTGACTGGAGGGTGGTGTGTCCTGCGATAGCCTGGAGGTGTCTTCGGGAAAGCTGCTGGACGGCCTATGTTTCTGGGGGCCCTAATTCCAGGGATTGGTCTGCCTTGGGCTGACCATTCTTTAGGGGCAGCATATTTGCGGCTGTGTGAGACTGGGAGTTGTTGGATCATTTATCACTGACGGTGACCACAGCTAAGAACTTCTTGGAACTGCCCAGACATTATTGTGGCTTGAACAGTTGAAGGTTTTAGCTGTTGAACTGGGGAGGTGGTAAGAGAACCTCCAAACTGAACGCTTCATTTTTATGGATAATTCTGCTTTGAATGCTGTCGTGTGAGTGCAGCAGAGAGGACACAAATTCTTCATTGGCTGGGTGGGGGTGAGACACCCATCTCTTCCTATTTCTAACTTGGAGCTCTGGCATGTTTCATTTATTCTGTATAGTGACTCCAATGGTTCATTGAACCTGGACCTTACTTTGTTCCAAGTGACTATTTCCTTCTGGAGGGGGGTTGTGGTATTGTCTGTTATATTTGTGTATGGGGATTAGTTTATTTATTGTATTGTTTTGTGATTACTGTTTGTTTGCTACATTAGGCTTGTGTAGTTATGTGCTTGCAGAGATCTCTCCTGACCAGGCAGTACTCTTCCTCTGAGCTCTGGGGCCTCCATCCCTGCAACTGTCCACCATTGTCCACTGAGGTATATGGTCAGTGTCAGGCTCTGGGGATAGTGGAGAGGAGGCATGGAGGAGGAGGGCCCTGGACCTGGAGGGAGAGTGGAGCTGGGTGCACAGATTGGGGTCGTGAGGACTAAAAGACCTAGGGCCAAATGGGTCCTGGAGATGGGTCCTCCCTTTTTAGTTCCCATACCCAAGGGCTCCACCATGAGTGGGCAGATGACACGGCCGGCCTCGGTGTCCCATCCTACCCTGGCAGTGTTATGCAATACCAGGTCTATTAAAAACAAAACAGCAGTGATTGCTGACCTTGTTGGGTCATCTGACCTAGCTTGCATCACTGAAACCTGGCTGGATGAAAATGCTGGCCTAGTTCTTGAAGCAGCTATTCTGGCTGTGTTCTCGGTGATACACTGCCTGGGGTTGGATCGAGGTGGAGGGGTGTAGCCATGTGTTTTAGATTGAAATTGGGCCTTGTTGATGTGCAGTTGGGGAGACCAGATTCTTCAAGTGCATTGTGGGTGAGGGGTGCAGGATTTTTCTGCGTCTACACGTCCACCCAGGGAGAAAGCAATTCCTGCAGGAAGTCTTGGACTTCATCATCAAGCTGGTATTGGAGTCCCCAGATGGGTGGTTCTGGGGACTTCAGTACCTGGGTTGCTGATGAACTCTCATAATCTGGACAGGACTTCCTCCAACTTATGAAGTCAGAGCTTCACAGGTGAAAACCTCTGCGACCCATAATCATGGTCACTTCGTTGGACCTGGTCTTTCTATTGGGCATAGAGACCTCTGATTTGGTGATGGAACCGGTCAGATGGACTGACCACCACACTATAAGGTTCAATTTCCAGGCTCCCCCCTATAGGCCTGCCCCTATGGAGATGGCCCAGTACTGCCCTTCAAGGGGTTTAACCCTAGATGGCCTGGCGGCAATGCTGGACCTATTGGATTTTCCAAGTGCAAGTTTGGATCCAGACAAACAGTTACAGGTGTATAATAGGGCTGTGACTGAGGCTCTGGATTCCATAGCTCCTGTCTGAGTTCGCCCCTCACCCTTTGCCCTCTGTCCCTCTAGTTTGATGGGACCTTGAGGGAGTTGAGGACAGTGGGATGAAGGATGGAGCAGTGCTGGTGAAAATCGGGCTTTGATGCTGACTGACTTAGATTGATGGCCCATTATAAGGACTATCAATCAGCTGTCTCCCGTAAGAAGGCAGAGTTCCTACCCAGGGAGATTGCTGCTGCTCAGAATCGACCAGCCCAGCACTTCTGAACTATAAACACACTGTGCAGTCCACCCTGTCTGCAGTCTCAGAGAGCGTTGTCACAGGATAAGTGTGATGAGTTTGCTCAGTTCCTTGCAGATAAGGTTACTGACACCAGGTCTGAGATTGGTGCAGCTCGCTCCAATGGGTGTGGTGGTGGTCAGTGGGAGGTTACAGCTCCTTATTTTGTCTGGTCTAATTTTAACCTGGTGGCAGTCATGTATGTCATGAGGATTATCCAGAGTGTGCGGCTGACTTGCTGTGGTTTGGACCCGGGCCCAACTCAGCTCCTTGTGGGGAGTGTTAAGGTCATCGGCCCAGTGTTAGCGGAGGTAGTCTGGTGTTCATTGGAAACAGGTGTGTTACCAGACTCCTTGAAGGAGGTGGTGGTGACACCTCTCCTTAAGAAACCTACTCTGAACCCAGGCTGTCTCGCCAACTACAGACCTGTCTCTAACCTGCCTTTTGTCGGCAAGGTTATTGAGAAGGCGGTCACACTGCAGCTGGAGGATCACCTTATGATCCACAACATCTATGACCCTCTACAATCTGGATTTCTGAAGAGGCACAGTACTGAGACAGCTCTAGTTTGGGTACTTAATGATTTCCTGATAGCGAGAGATTGGAAGACCCATTCCATCTTGGTCCCCCTTGACCTCCCTGCAGCATTTGACAATGCGGACCATGGTGTGTTAATAGAGTCTTCAGCTGATCTGTGGACTGTCTGGTACAGTCCTCAGATGTTTCATTCTTTCCTCACTGGCAGGTTTCAGAGAGTGGTGTTGGGCATTTATTCCTCTGACCTATTCTCCATGTTGTGTAGGGTGCCGCAGGCTCCGTTTGTCACCCATGCTGTTCAGCATATATGCTGCTGTTAGGAGATATTGTGAGGCAGTATGAGCTGAGTTTTCACTGCAATGCAGATGATACTCAGCTATACATGTCCTTTGTTCCTGAGCATGATGGAACAGTATCAGACTTCAATAACTGCCTCACTGAGATCCAACATTGGATGACTGCTAACTGGTTAAAGTTGAATCTGGGCAAGACTGAGGTTTAGGTTGTGTACCCAGGTCATTGGGTAGAGGGGCTTTCAGCTGGGCAGTCTTCCTGAATTTGGCTTGGTGGCAGCCAGCTAATCGTCTTTAAATGGGTGCAAAATCTGGGCGATATTTTTGATGAGAGACTGATGCTTAGATCTCAGGTGTCATCCATCATCAAGACCTAATTTTACCATCTGAGGAATAACGCCCAGATTAAACACCTAGTTCTGCCTGATGACCTTCCAACATTGGTTCATGCCTTTGTGACCTCCCGCCTTGACTATTGCAACTCCCTGTACCTAGATTTCCAGGAGTTGATATCCACTGCTTCCAACTGGTGCAGAATGCTGTGGCCAGGTTGTTGACTGGGCTTCCTCAATCTTGCCATGTTACACCTGTGCTGCAGGGCCTGCACTGGCTGCCTATCTAGTTGCGGATCACCTTCAAGGTTGGTTTGCTGGTCTATAAAGCCCTACACAGACAGGGACCGTGCTGCTTGCAAGTGCTTCTGTGCCCTTACCGCCACCTCTGCCCACTCTGCTTCTGCAGAGATTGCTAGAGATTCCCAGGGTGCTTGAAACTTCTGGGGCCCAGGCATCTGTGATTCGTGGCCCCTACCCTGTGGAATTCTCTACCTCATCAGATAAGGGGGTACCTGACTGTGGAGAGCTTCAAATCTGCACTGAAAACTTATCATTTTAACCTTGCTTTCTCTGAATTTGTATGAATGGTTGTTGTTGACTTGTCTTAATTATCTATGGATATTTTAGTTTATATTTTATGAACATATTACAAGCGCTCTGATCACTTGCAAATAGCACTTTGTAAACATAAAGTTTTGATTGATTGATTGAATTGCTCATCTCCTGGTGCAGCCTGGGGGAAGGGAGGTACAGGAAGAACAACAACAAACCAGTGCATAGCAGTGCAATACAACAATTACAATATGAAATTATACAACAACATATGGATATGAGTGCAATGACAAAAGTATGGAAAAAAATTAAAAGAATAATATACAATGTAGAAAGTGCTGGCAAATATGAAGTGCTAGACCAGAGAAGGATACACAGCCAAGACAGATAATGAGGTAGTGGAGCATGGTGGGGCCAGTAGCACCAAAGGTAAACTGGAACAAGAGGAACTGATGGATAGAACATGCTAGAAGCAGTAGCAGTTGTGAGCGAGGAAGTTGTGCAGAGAAGAAGAGAGGGAGTGGGGGCTGGAGGAGTGTCTAATTTGAGGAGGCAGTTGGTTCCAGAGTTTAGGGAATCGACACAAAAATGCAGATTGGACTGCTGAAGTTTAGTGGTGTAGGACGGCCAGGGTATGAGTGTCCTGAGATCTGAGGGAGAGGGTGGGGGGATGTTAATAGAGAATGAGAGATAGGGTGGGAGAGAGCTTAACCAATGTTTGAAAATAAATTTAGCGCAGTGTGAGAGGCACCAGTTGACCAGAAAGGGAAAGGCTAGAGAATGATATAAGGCACAGTGATGAGTGTGGAGGGGAGAGTCCAGGGCAAAGCAACAGAAAGAGTTAAAGAGGGTGTCCAGTCTGGTTAGGGAGGTCTTGGGAGTGGCACTGTAGACCACGTCAAAGTAGTCAAAAATAGGGTGAATCATTTCCTGCACAAGTTCATGCCTTACCGGTAGGGATAGACAACTACAGTTTCTGTACAAGGCACCTAGATTGGGGCACAGTTTTTTCAGGATGGCATGCACATGAACAGAAAAATTAAGGTGCTGGTCAAGCCACACACCAAGATATCACAGAGAGGAGGTGTCCTGTATTGTAGTCCCATCAAGGGTGTGGAAGCGGGGTAAGGAGGGGAGCCTTGAGAGTCTCTGCCTAGTGCCAAAGGTCATGGAGACAAACTTCTTGGCATTTAGAAGGACCTGATGTGAGCTAAGCCAGTGCTGAACATTATCAAAGTCAACTTGAAGTCTGGTAGTTACATCAATGGGAGACTGTCCTCAAGTAAACAGGACAGTGTTGTCAGCGTATGTATGGATAGAGGATGAGGTGCATACCATAGGAAGGTCATTTAGGAAGAAAGAAAAAAGCATGGAGCCTAACACTGATCCTTGGTGTACACCAGTTTTGATTGGGAGAGGTGGGGAAATAGTCAAGAATTTTAACTGACAGACCTTCCAGCAAGGTAAGCAGTGAAACAATTTACAGCCGAGTCCAATAGGCCTGCAGCAGTTAAGTTATATAGAAGGAAAGAGTGAGAGACAGTGTCAAAAGCCTTTGCAAGGTCGACAAAGATGGCATAAGTAATTAGGCCACTATCCATCCCTGAGAAGACGTAATCAGTGAGCCCAAGCAGGGAGATGGTGGTGAAGTGATCCTTCTGGAACCCAGATTGGAAAGGTGTGAAGAAGGAGGATTCTGAGAGAAAGGCAGTGGGTTGAGAGAGGACCAAGTGCTCCTGTAGCTTGGCAAGAATAAGAATGAGAGAAATTGGACAATAGTTGCCAGGTGAAGTGGGGTCACCACCCTTAGGTAGTGGGAGGACAATTGCGTACTTCCAGGCAGTTGGTACAGTAGCAGAGAAGAAGGATAGATTTAGTAGCTCTGCTAGCGGTGAGAAGATAGCTGGAGCAGATAAGAATAATAGTTTAGGATTAAGTCCATCTGGTGAACTACCTTTAGCGGGGTTGATCACTAGGAGGGCTGCTAGGGTTTCTGCAGGAGAGACTAGTGAGGAGAAGGAGTCATGCTTAGGGGTTGTGCTATGGGAGGAGGGGAGGAGGGAGGAGGGAGGAGGAATGGGTGAAAGAGGGACAGCAGATAGAAGGGCAAAAGTGCAGGAAGTGAAGTAGGCATTAAATTCAGTGGCTACAGGCTGGGGGTCCAATATAAAAGAGCCATTTGACTTACGGAGTGGAATAGATGGAGAGGAAGGGGGGGGACAAGGAATGGACTACTTTCCAGAATTTTGAGTGTTTGTTTGTATTTGTCTGGAAAATAGAGTGGAAGTATTTGGCTTTTGCCAGCCTAATGGCCTTGGTGTAGGAGTTACAAAGTGTGAGGTATCAGTGGAAATCACTTGGCAACTAAGAAGCTTTGTAGGTTTTCCAGGCCTTATCATGGGCATGCTGGCAGGCCAGCAGTTCAGGAGAGACCCAAGGAAAGTGGTTACCACATAGCCTGGAGCGTCTGATAGGGGCATGATTGTTCCAGATGTGAAGGAAGCTGTTGCTGAAACATACCAGAGCATCATCCACTGAATTAGCTGAAGAGATAGGAGACCAATCAGCGTGCATAAGGTCATATAGGAGGGGGGATAAGTCTAGAGATTTAAATGATCTGGTTTGCAATATTTTGTGCGAGGCCTTAGGTCTGTGAATTTTATGGACCAGATAGATCATGTGATGATTGTTTAATGTATCTGGAAGAAGGCCTGATTGAATGACCCTATGGGAGTGTGAGGTGAGGGCCCAGTCAATAAGTGAATGGTTTGGGGTTTTATGATTTAACTGGGTCGGCTCCTGTATCAATTGTAAGAGATTCAGTGCAGCTATATCATTTCAGGTTTTGCTAAGAGAGGAGGACAGCCAGTTGAGATTGAAGTCCTCATGACATAGAGTTCACCTGATGAGGTGAATGAGACAACAACTTTTAGGATCCATGACAGTAGCAGTGCTGAGGCCAGGGCAGCAGTAAACCCCAGCCACCAAGATGTGTACAGAAGGGGTGAGAGTCTTATAATAAGCATCTCATAAGCCAAAGAGAGATGTCGATAGAACAGTAATATATTGGATAGATGAAGAAATGTATACATTGCACACTTCCTCCTCCTCTACCAGCATGGTCATGTCTAAAGAAAACAAACCAGGTATAGCAATGGAGGAGTCAGGAATTTTAGCATTGAACCAGGACTCAGGAAGTATTAACATGTCAGGGGCAAGAGATGCTGTGAGTGGTAGCAGCAAGTCAATTTTAGGGAGCAGGCTTCTAACATGCTGTGCAGATTTTAAGACCACGGTGGAAAGAGTAAGGAGGGGGCCAGGGTTGGGATTTATATCACTAGAGGCTAGAATTAGAAAAGTGATAACACGGTGGAGAAACTTAGTGTCTTGTACCATGGACAAACTGATAGGGAGCGTGATTTTGAAGAGTGAGAGCAAGGGGAGAAAAAATACGCTTTGAGTAGTCGGCATAGTACTGGAACTAGGTAATAGGGGTGAGAAAGGGAGCAGGTAAGAGTGAAAAATGGCACCAAGATAGATGTAGGGAATGGAAGTGATGACTAAGTGAGTAAGGGCAGAAGCCTTTGTTTTTGCTTTAAAAGTATTATTGAATTTTCAGATATAAACAATACATATTCAACAAATCACATTCAGCATGAACAAGTCATAAAAAACAATCTATTAAATACATTCCATCAGACTATATCAAAGTGTAGCAATAAATACATAAGTAAACATTTAAACAAATTAAAATTGTTCTGTCATAGCTTAAAATCAATTCATTAGGCACTACCTTAAAGGAGTCAGAAGGAAAATTGGAAACTGTTAGACTGAGACTAACAACAAGTTCCTTATACCACTTAGAGAAATTATCCCCAATTGTGGAGAACTCATTGTTTTTTTAAATAATGAAGAAAAGGGAGCCATATCATACCAAACAATTCACTTTTACCCAAAGCATGGAATGCCAGTCTCTCATCATTAATTACCTCTACCAACTTATTGGCCCATTCCTTATAATCAGGTGAAGAGGATTTCCAGTGAGAGAGCAAGATCATGTAAGCATTAAAGCAGCAGACCACACAACTGAATTCTGATATTTAGACAATTGACAACATGTGCTTTTATCCCCAAAATGAGATAGTTAGGTGTAAAAGGAATTTTCAGAAGCTAGACTCTTCACAAACTTTATGGACCTTTTCCAGATTTCACTAATATGGGGGCAGGACTAAAGCATACAAAGGAGGCTTGCATTTTCTTCCTGACATCTCCAGCAGTTCCTATCTAGCCAAAGACCCATGGATGCCAATCTATCAGGGGAATAGTAATAATAATGTAAAATCTTGTACTAAATTGCCCTACCCTGCACTTCTTTACTGCTTAAATAAGCATTGTTCCACGCAGAGGCCTATTCAAGTTCTGAGATACGTTCTCGGATCTCTCCCTCCCATTTTGATTTAGCTTTGGCTGTCAGAAGTGAAGGATCCTGAGTATTCTTTAGAAGTTTATAAGTCAAACTTACCCTGTCCTCATTTTAGTGACCTTTAAAATGAGATCCCATTCGGACTCTTCTTTCAGACACAAATCCAGACCCAAAACTGAGTCAAGAAGAAGAAGAAGAAGGAGAAGGAGAAGAATCAGTATTTATAGAGCGCTTTTCATGCACAGTGTATCCCAAAGCACTTTACAAGCAATGCTAGACTGGTAGTGAAGTGACTGAATGTGTAGTGGTGGCCATATTGCACATCATCACCACACACAGCCTGGATAATTGCATGAACCAGTTTATGGAAGGGGAATGTTGGCCAGGACACCGGAATGTCCCTACTTTGCTTAAGAGTGCCCTGGGTTCTTTTACTTCCACCTGGACACCCACCAGGACAACACCAGGATGGTTAGAAGGGACCTTGGTTTAACATCTCATCCAAAGGATGGCACGGCCCAGCAGTACAACACCCCACTAATACTGCACTTGGATGCCAGCGATTTTTTAGGTGCAAGCCCAATCCCAATGTGGGACGAGAACCCACGAGTCTGACTTTCTGGTTCAGAGGCGGATGTGCTACCAACTGAGCCACACTGACAGAGCATTTCTTAACTGGAGGTAATTTACAAAATGGAATTTAGGGATTTTGCGTCTAGATCTAAGGAGTTCAAAAGATAACATCTCCTCCTGCTCCCCCAAAAAGTCCTGCAAATTAATGATTCCTGAACTGCTCTGACCAAAATCTGACACTGGGTTATGGTTGTACTGCTGATTAGAATTGCTCCAAACAATTGTCAGATAACTGGGAAGTTCTTCAAACAGAAGTAATTGCAGCATTCTTTTAATAATCCAAATGGTAGAGTTAATACAAACGTTATCTTGGAATATCAGGAGTAACTTTGCAAAAAGGTAATCAGACAACTTGAAGGGTAACACTATCTGCTTCTCAACTCTAGTCCACAGTGGGAGAGATTTTCTTCTGTCCCTGGATTTAAACACCAACAGCTTTGCTTAAAACAAAAGGCCAAATAGTACTTTTCCTAGTCTGGGAGACCAAATCCTCCTTCTAATCTGTGCACCCTAAACTTTGGAAGTAGAGTCTGGGAGGGACAAATTCACAAAAACATCTAGTCAGTTTATTTAGTAAATCAAAAGTCTTTTACCTAAAAAGATACAATAATTTGGGAGCTACTATCATTTTTAATGAATTTATTTTACCTCAAATAGATAAACTGAGGCTCTGCCACTTTTGTAAGTCTACTTCAATTTCTTTTATAAATGGGAGTAAATTAATGTCCCCTAAGCTAGAAAATCACTTGGACATTTTATTCCTAGATAGGTCAGTTATTCTGAGCACTTAAGTTCTGACTGCATCACCCCAAACTATTACCAGGTTTCATATAGGGATTCAAAGACAGAATCTGGTGTTAACTCCAGTTTAAGTTGAGACCAGAAAAGGAAGCAAATACATCAAAAATAAATTCTAACTTCCTTATTAATTCCCTTAGATTGGAGACAGTGACCAATATATTGTTAGGATAAGCAAATACTTTATTACTAATTTTACCTGTTTTAATTCATCTAACCTCCTGACAATCCAAAATCTGTCTTATTAAAGGCTTAATAGCCAGTATAAAGAGGTAAGGGGATAAGGGACAGCCTTGCCTAGAACCTTTGTTCAACAGGAATTGGTCTGAAATTACACCATTAGAGATTACTCTGGCTTTTAGGGTTTTGTATAACCTTCTTAACCAGGAAATTAAGTTCTTCCCTAATTGAAATTTGGAAAGTGCCTCAAACAAATAGTCCCCTCAATAGAATCAAAGGCCTTATGAAAATCAAAGGCCAATGCTACACATGAATCTTTGCATCTTCTTTGCCTTCCACATTATATTTAGCAATCTATGAGATTATCAGCCCCATTCCTGACCGCATAAAGCCCACCTGCTCTTCTCCCAACAGTTTGTGTATAGAGATGCAGTGAATTTAAATTCCACGGCAAAATGAAAGTGAAGTGGGCACTTCATGTTATCACGCTAAGTGGAGAAGCAGTATAAAAAGGCCCATCACTTTGTAATTATTACTTCACCTTGTCATTTCGCTTCTTTTAACATGAAGTAAGATGAAGTTACAACAATATTGGCAGCCCCTCACACACACAGTCACCAGAATTAATGTGCATCCCTAAAATGCTACTGTCTTGTGTCCAGAAAATTCTCCAGTGCTCATGAAGTGAAATAAGAGTGTAACAAGTAATGCCAAGTCTCCTAGAATTAATGACGCACTCAGTCATGCATGCAGTGGTCACACACAGTCACCAGAATTCATGTGCATCACCAAATTGCTACTGTCTTGTGTCAGAAAATTTCCCAGTGCTGATGAAGTGAAATGAGAAGGTAACAAAAAATGCAAAGTCTCCCAGAATTAATGGTGCACTCCATCATGCATGCTGTGGTCACACACAGTGACCAAAATTAATGTGCATCCACAAAATGCTACTGTTTTATGTCCAGAAAACTCCCAATTGCTGATGAAGTGAAATGAAGGCACAACAAGAAATACAAAGTCTCACAGAATTAATAGCACACTCAGTCATGCATGCAGTAGTCACACACAGTCACCAGAATTAATTTGCATCCCCAAAATGCTACTGCCCTGTGTCCATAAAATTCCCCAGTGCTGGCAAAGTGAAATGAGAGGGTAACAAAACATGCAAAGTCTCCCAGAATTAATGGTGCACTCCATCATGCACGCAGTGGTCACACACAGTCAACAGAATTAATGTGCATCCACAAAAATGCTACTGTCTTGTGTCCAGAAAATCCCCCAGTGCTGACAAAGTGAAATGAGAGTGTAACAAGTAAAGCAAAGTCTCCCAGAATTAATGGCACCCTCAGTCATGTGCGCAGTGGTCACACACAGTCACCAGAATTAATCTGCATCCCCAAAATGCTACTCTGTTGTGTCCAGAAAATTCCCCAGTGCTGATGAAGTGAAATGAGAGGGTAACAAAAAAATGCAAAGTCTGCCAGAATTAATGGTGTCCTGCAAATGCACAGACAGATTAAGATTGTGCTGCCCAATCAAATAATACAGACACAAAGGCACAACAACACCTAACCAGTGCTCACAAGTCACAAATCCACATCTGAATACCTTTTGCCAGTTGTGGGGGTAGTGCACGGCAGTAACAGTCCACTACCAGTAAAGATACCACAAAGCAGTATAAAACATTCCTGCAGGTGTGGTGGATAGCAGGTTCACACTGCTGTAATTACTCTGTGGCACAATAAAAGGTGTCTGATTTAATGGCACGCATCGCACACACACTCACACACACACTACAAGTAATGCGCAGCAAATTGAAAACCTTTAGTAATATAACCAAATGTTTTAAACAAGCTGAAATTATACACTGCTACACCACAACAATCAGCAAAAAAATGTCAAGAATTACTGAAAATATTACATTGTGTACATTAGCACAGTTATACAAGAAAAATATAACCAAAACAGAAAGACTGCCTTTTTCTCCTAGTTAATCTACATACACCACCAAAACGGCCCTCCCCGAAAGCACACTTCACAGTACACAGACTGCCTGTTCTAAATTAACATCCAAAATCCACACACAAACAACAAACACTCAATGATATGAGCACAGGAGGGTTTCCTACAATCGATGTAAAAACGTTTGAGAAAACAAATGGCTCAAAAAGGCTTTTTTAACAGCTTTTAGAGGATTTGAATTGCAGAGCTCTGAGAAGAAACTGTCTCCATCTTCCACTACACACACACTACACAGAACTAAGGCTGTGCAGAACACTTTAGATTCCATGTGACTTGTAATCCTGAAGCACTGCAAAATACTCCTTGGAACTCAATAACAAAGGTGAAGTGATGCAAAGTACTGTACATTGATTTCAATGCACTTCACTTTAAAATTGGTGGAGAAGTGGTTTGGGAAAGGCGGAATAATGCAAAGTCATTGGTTTCAAAGGACTTTGTGTTCCTCATTATGATGCTGAGTACCCCTTCTCAGATTATGGAGCACTGTGGATCTTCATACATTCGCGAATCACTTCATGGAGCGAATTTCTCGCAACTTCACACACCACTATTTGTGTAGATATAATTTAAGCCAGTAGCTAAAAGCTGAGAAAGAATCTTATAATCTATATTAAGAAGTGAGGTTGCTCTATAACCCTTACATTGCAGTGGATCTTTTTATCTTTTAAGATCAGAGGATTATACGCATGGTACATGGTATCAGGTAGATTACCTGCATAAAGTGAACCAGAGATGGTTCTGAAAAGAAAATCCTTACTTTTGGGGCCTAAAATTTTGAAGAACTCTCCTGGGAGCCATCTAGGCCTAGAATTTCATTTGGTAGCAGATTTTAATAAAACACTGTCAAATTCAGACCTGGAAATAGGTGAGTTCAAACTTTTATGTCATCACTAAGAGTAGGCACAATTACTGAGTCTAAGAAATTTTGTGACTCCTGAAATTTGAGTCTTCGGATTAGCATACAATACCCTAAAAAATTTCTAATTCAAGATTTATCTTCTTGTTTGAGACTTCCATAACACCTGCCCTGTTAGATATACCAGCAACCAGGTTTAGACCAGCTTTCTTTTGAGTCTATGGGCTAAAGGCTTGCCTGCTTTCTCACCTTCCTCCCAGTGTGATTGCTTTGTCCTATAAATTGAATATTCTGCCTTGGCTGAATATATTTTATTTATTTCATACTTAAGATTAGTTATGAAAGTCAGGAGGTTTCTTATCTTGCCATTATGTTTATATTCATTTTCTAATTTAAGCAGTTCTGACTCCTTTTCTAACAGCTCCTTGTCCTTTCTTTTTTCTTAGTTGATGAGACACTAATGATCCTTCCCCTTATGAAGGCCTTAAAAGTATCCCATATGCAATTATCAGACACTTCCCTATTGTTATTTAATTCAAAAAATTATTCCACCTCCCGATTAACCCAAGCAATTAAATTAGGGTCCTGTAACAGAGATACAGTCAGCCTCCAATGGAAACATTCATTTTTAAAGCCACCATGTTGAATGTATACCTGAATGAATGCGTGATCTGACAGGACTATTTCTTTAATGTTTGCTGTGATTAGACTTGAAGAAAGTTGTTTGGAGATAAAAATCATATCTAACCTACTAAAGGTTGCATGTCTTGCTGAGTAATAAGAATAATCTCTAACTGTAGTATTAAGAAGACGCCAAACATCCACCAAATCCAAATGTTAGCAAGTTTGTGAATAGCATGCTGAGCCAGAGAGACCTTCAAAGAATGTGGGGTAGAACTCCTATCAGTCAAATTGTCCCATACATCATTGAAATCACCTCCTAAAATTACATTTTGGATATTGCATGTACTACATCCTAAATTCAGCTCTTTAAAGAAAGTAGCTTGATCTGAGTTGGGAACATACACATTATAAATTGTAATGTCTCTGCCATCTAATGTTCCCTCCAGAATCTGAAATCTACCCTCCGGATCAGCATAATGGGATCTCTTCACAAAGTGTATCTCTTTCCTAATCAGAATTGCTGTACCTCTTTGTTTAGAGTTATAAAAGGGAAATTCTACGTGGTTAACCATGAGCGGTCCCAATTTTTTGCCTCCTCTTTTCTAAATGTGTTTCTTGCAGAAAGGCATTATCAAGTTGTTTTATTTAAATAAGTGAGGATGTTCTTCCTCTTTATTAGGAACTCAGGCCCTTAACATTTCAAGTGCCTATATTGAAATTAGACATGTCTCACAAATTGAACAAAGGTAAAACAGATAAAGGTAATGAAAAAGGGCAGCTAACACTTTGGTGAGAATAAAATTAAAACACTCTCAACTAGGAAAGAAATGTAAGAACTTGGGGGTTACTTACCTAAAACTCAAATATTATAAAAATATTACACAGGGTACTAATATAAATATAAAATATGGGCTTTAGATACAGTCTACACTTACGTACCAATTGCAGACAGTTAACAGAAAAAAAAAAATAGCCCTAAGGCTAAACACGGAGCGCAGAGCTACAGTATCTAGTGAAAAGAGAAATAAAACCAAACTACAATAACTCCAATGTGTTTATTTTCCTGAGCACAGTCGTAAATCACCAGCAAGAAAAAACAGTAACTCTAGATGCCATAAAATTTGACTGATATCTTAGTTGTAAATTATTCCGGTTCATCCAGTATACTTAATCCTACTTACAACAGTAATAAATAACGAGTGCATTTCAATATGTTTAAATAGAGCTATCAACCTAACTATAAAAGGCAATTGCAATACCTATAATATTTAATTGTCTTGCTAACAAAAGATACCGAAGTCCCTGTACATCAGGGAAGGTACGGCCTCACTGTCCTAACATCCAGCCATAGATAAATCTGAAACAGGGGGATGATAGATCATAGTATCCCTCTCCTTCCAGCCAATAAATATTCTAAGTTGTCTCTATAGAAAAGCCATTACATATTAAACAAGTCAAAGTGTGAAGTAGTATTTATATAATGATTTATCCCTTCGCCAATTACATTTAGCAATTGCAGGGCACAGAGCGCAGAGAGTTAAAGAAGCAAAAGAAAGGAAAAATAAATACTTCAAGAACAATATTCTGCAGAATATCCCTTCCCAACCCCCAGTTTACACCAAAAGGGGCAAAAACCACACCACTGGGTTTTGTCTTAACGTCGCTTTATTTGATCAAATATCTCACACATGCATGTGGGACTTTCTACAAAGGAGATCGTCCTTGATTAAAGTTTACAGCAGCTTTTATAAGCTAGATTTTGCACGTCTTATCTTGAAAATACTAACATTTCAGTATGAGCCAATCATAAAACAGCATAACAAGTTTTCAGCAATGTAACAGAAAAAGAAAAACATGTTGATTTGTATGAGGTACTTTTCCACTGCAATTCATTTCTTTCCCATTACTGCTTGATACATATGCCTGGGTCAAGTTGACCTGAGAGAGACAATGAGTTTCACTCACACCATAGCAACGTACAGCTTATCTTCAATGCCACTACGTGCTGTTATTATTATATTTTGCCCAGGCATGTTCCTATCTCTATATTTTGTCCAAGTCTGCTATTTAGGCTGGTACAACCAGTTCTGCTCAGTTTTATCTAGTTTTCTGTTTTCCCAAATGTACCTCAAGTAACCTCAGTACAAATTCTATAACCCTTAAAAAAGAAAACATGAACTCAGAAATTTCTACTACATTCATTATTACTTTGTTACAGCATGGCTTTTAAAGCAAGCATAACTTCAAGGCATATTATAGCAAATATAGCTTTAGGATATAAAAAGAAGCATATATAAAAATTCCCTCACAACCCCAAATAGCAGAAGACACTCCCGGGATCATAATCTTAACAGTAGCTCAGAATCTGTTCCCAGTGTGGTTGGATGAGACGAAATACTTTTATAGATTCTGGAACATTGGAAAAGGCAAGTCAACAGGAACATATTCATCATGTGGGAAATACCTAAATATAAAAGAAAAACATGAAACTTTTAATAAACAGAATGTTTACATCAAGAGACCACTAGGTGGCATCAGAGGATTATATGAGTTACTTTATAGAAAGCCAGCTAGTTCATATATACATGAAAAATAAATCAGTCCAGAATAAACTGACCATTAGCTAATCAGAGATACCAATCTTCTTTTCCCCTTAGATCTTGCTCCAAGAATATTACAAACATTTATATTATCTGATTAATTTAGGCAGCTTCTCAATTGTTCATACATTTAGCACAGTCATAATGTTTTCCTAAAGTGAACTATGTCTTTTAGACAGAACAGTCCCTCTGTCTGGAAGTGAGTTGACACGGATTTCCAGTAGTCCTTATTTGTGTGTCTTCATACATTAGAATAGAAGTCATGTTGGAAGAGAGTTGCAGGCCTTACAATCCATGCAAAGCCATGCTACAAATTACCTCAGAATCAGTAGAGAAATAAATTACTCTGGGAGGTAAGAGTTTCAGGTTGATGCATTTCTTAAAAGCTTTGCAGCATGTGGGCAGAGTTGGGTGATGCCTGATATTTTTTAGCAATATCCAAGGCAGACAGATCCTCTCTAGGATTCACCTCAAGATTAAAGCTTTTTGGCACCACTTCTAGCGCAAAAATTTGTTTTTTGAGATAGTAATAGTTTTCCTATAGGCTTTACCTGACCATGCTAAGTATTTTGACACAGGTTTTAAATGCAGAGATTGCGGTTTGGCTATGTTCTTGTTGGTCATTGTGGTTGCTTTTTCTACTGGTGACTGATTCTTCTGAGCATGAGTGACTTGGACAGAGTTTGGTTCCATAACAGGGCACCTCAAATCATGACAGCGAAGGCTGACAGTTGATAATATTTGTTTTTGGTGACAACATTTGATTCAAAGCAGCAAGCCAGGTTTGTAAATAAAATCCTAGGCTTCTTCTACAGATTGCAGAGCATGACCCCCCCTCCTTTTGGATCAGCAAAACCACAGGGTATTTAATAAAGTATTTAACATTTAGGCTCTGCAGTACTGATCTAACTGGGGTGAACATGTTCCCTTTTTCAACAATCTCTGAGGAAAAGTCCTGAAAGATAAAAAATACATTCTCTTTCCTAACTCAAAGCATTCCTCTCTCTCTCTCTTGCCACTCTGAGAATTTCTTCATTCACAGAGCAGTGGAGAAAATATGCTATTATAGGTCTTGGTCTTTGCCCGGGTTTTGGTTTAGTAGACAGATCCCTGTGGTCACGTTCAATTTCAAGAGTCCAGTTCCCAATGGTAATTTAAAATAGTAGGAATAAATCCTTGAAGAAAACTAATATTATCTTCCCCTTCAAGCTCCTCTGGGACACCAACTGGCCTCAAATTATTCCTACGTCTTCTGTTCTCTAAATCATCTAGTTGTTCTGACACTCGGCCCAGTTGTCTTGCCTCACCCTCCACAAAATCCTCAAGTTTAGTTAAGGACTCCTCCATAAATGATAATCTGTCTTCTACGGAGTTCATCCATGTTGAAACTTCAGATAACTTTTTGTCAGTTGCTGGCTTTCTTAATTTTAAGTCTGCAATGTCCTCTTTAATTGACATCAGCATGTCTTTAATAAAAGCGATGTATTTTTTCTGCTTCATAAGGTTTACCTGAACCAGTATGCTTATCCATTGTAGGCACAGCAGCAGAAGTAGAACTCTTCTACGCTTAAGTGACCGTTGTGTCCTGAGTTAGATGTGCCATTGCCAGTTGCTGAATCTGAGCTGTGCCACTGCATTTTGTGAAGCCATTTAAATACAGAGAACTTTCAGCAAACAGCCAGATTTTGCACTCCCTGAGACTGGAATTGATGTAACTATAAAATAAAAATAGCCAAAGTATGAAATTTAAATTTTATCAAAATTATTTCTGTCAGGATTTTTCTTTGGCATCAGAGACCCGAATTCAAGCTGGCATCTTGTCTGCTATACAAGCGCCTGGACGCAGTAAGTCTGAAGAAGTATGAAGGGGTAGGAGGTGTTTGATTGACTGGAGGGGCAGGAGGAGGGAGGAGGGAGGAGTGCTAATAGAAGGTATGAATAACAGGAGAGTGCAAGATAGGGTTAGCAACATGATGGGATGGAATGATCAGAATCTAAGGGTGATTAAAGGTGGTTAAGTAGGTAGAGTGAGAGATTACTAAAGAAGGGGCTAAAGGAGAGGCAAACAGAGTCAACTGTATATAAAAGTTGTATAAACAGGAGGGCATACAGAGATATAATGTATCCTAGTAGGTAGAGAGAGGGAGCAATTGCTAAGTAAAGTATACGATTACCCAAGCTTAAGGATTGTAGCTCTGAGACAGTGAGAGAGAGAGAGAGAGAGAGAGAGAATTGGTAAGGCAAATAATTTACTGTTAACAGTAGACAAGTGGGACAGAGGGAGATACTGATGGCAAACAGAGAAGAGGAGAGAGAGAGAGAGAGAGAGAGAGAGAGAGATTGCAAGGTGAAACAAGTAATGATATGAGGTACAGTACAACCTTGATTATCTGAACCCTGATTATCCAGATCTCCCTATTATCTGAACTCTGACACTGCCCCCCAGATCTAATTTGCCTAATGTTATGGACCCCCAATTATCCGAACTCTTGATTATCCAAACACATATGATGTCCCCCAGAGCATTCGGATAATCGAGGTTGTACTGTATTCAGATGAGGTAGAGACTGCTAGGGAGGGCATGAGAAGCTATCTGATGTTGAGAGTAACTAAATCTAAGGGGTCCCAGGCCATACTTGATACAAATACCTACAGCTGCTGACTTAAAACAAATGCCCAAAAATCCTCACAAGACACATCTACCCACAACCACCCTACAAACAAATTAACTACCCTCCCACACCACTGTCTAATGCCACACTATAATCACTCACAGTACACACCCAAACCCCCACCCATATACAATATAGATCACTAAACCCTATACACACAAATACTACAACACATGTACCCCAGTACAATAAATACAAAATATTACCTGTGTACTCTCACCACTACCACTTACAGAAATTTGTGCCAGAAACAATAAAAAAAGGTTTTGAGCCAGTAGGCTCTCTCACTGTTGGCTGGCCCACTCATTCTGGAATCCAAAATCTTCTGGTAGTTTGAACAACCCTGCCACAGTCTCAGCAGGGGAAAGGCAAAATTGATCAACTCCAGCTAATGGATGATTACCAGCTACTGACTTCCCCTGGAGCGAGGCACTGGGGTTGGTCACTGGCCATGGGATGTAGTGTAAGGAGCATGCAGATTGTTTCTGAAAACAGGAATTGTATTAAGCTGCTGCTGCTCATAGATATCTTCATTAGAATTGTCACTTTAAATCTGCACTGAATACTTTGAAGTTTTATCTTGCAATGTGGGGAAGATTCTGAATAAAATGATGAACTGAAAATGTCTGCTTATTGCATTTTGTGTTCTACAAACAACTGGTATAATTGATATCATGGTGCAGTGGAAGATTTAACTGTGCTACAATTTTTTTTGGGGGGGGACCTCTATGCAAACTCATTTTAACTTCTTGCGTCTTACTTACAGGCAAGCTTCATACTCCTATCCTGTTGTGCACTCCAGCTGCCAGTATGACAGTGGTACTGGCTACAGGTCAACCCTGGTCTGCTTCAAGTCACTGACCTGCCACCCAGAACGTTCCTGTGGCTAGGTCACATATATCCCATAGTGGCAGTGGGGGTTTACTAAGTTCATTCATTGTTGAAGATGACCAGTGAACAGTTAGCATCACTGTTGAAGGTGACCACTAGACAATCAGGATGCAGGATTTTTTCTTGCCATAGTATAATAAAACACATGGCATAAACCAAATATGCCATGGCCCTAGTGAAACTATGACTAAAACACTGACCTGCCAGTGCAGCAGTAGTTCTACCAGTTGCTACGCTAAAGACCTGAGTTCAGGAGTGAACTCGGGATGTCAGAGGGTCAACCAGGGGAGGAGGATTGAGTGCCTGGAAGACTGTTTTCTTTGGGGGAGAGAGTGACATGGGGCCAGGCATTAAACTGGCCCCTACTGGTTGTTAGGGGGTAGGGCACAGGGATTGCAAGATTGCAGTGGCAGAGCAGCAAGCATCTGATGCATCATGTATGGAAGTGTGTATGATGCCATAATTGTCACCACTGCATACACACACAGTTGCACTAATGGGAAGGGAGAAAGAAAAATAATGAAACTCCACAGCTGACAGACTAACTTCTGGCCACCCCGCAGGTCCTGTTCACAGCTCACCAGCACATGATCTCAGAGCACTACCTGATGGGATAAAGGCTGGTACTACACACAACGTTTCTTAATAATTGTTATTATTTTCTTAATTTTAACTCCACATTTTCAAGATAGTTGTTTTATGACCCCCTTCTAAACATGACATGTAGCATTTACAGAACATTGGCCAAAATGTAATTTTGCACCACATGTAAAACACATCTCATTCAGGATTTGAAAAACCACACTTGTCACTTTATGAGGTGGTGTGAAGAAACAGTTTTGCTGAAAGTTTGGAATCAAAATATTGGAAAATTAGCGAAGTTATGAATGAATGTTAAAATATTTCAACATTCACTCATAACCTGGTCATTGACAGTATTTTTACCAAATTTTCAACATAGTCTTCTTATGGCCTCCTCATGAACCAGTAGGAAAATTTTCAACTCACCAGTAATATGATTTTATAGAGTGACTGCAAAATCACCCTTTGGGACAGATTTGAAAATTGTCACCTGCCTTGTTCATGAGGTGGGGTCCCAAAAAGGACATGTTGAAAGTTTGGTGGAAAAACATTAAAAATGAGTGAAGTTATGATTGAACGTTAAAATAGTTCAATGTTCAATTATAACACTGACATTTTAACATATTTTCAAACCAGATTTTCAAAAAAGCTTTCTTATGACCCCATCTCATGAACCCGGTAGGTGAAAATGTTTAAATCATGCTCAAAAGGTGATTGTGCACAGTGACCATGAAATCACTTTTTGGGCCTAATTTGAAAAATTACATCTCCCTTGTTCATGAGGTGGGGTCCCAAAAAGGCCATGTTGAAAATCTGGTGTGAAAATATTAATAAATGAGAACATTATGAGTACATGGGGGTAGCAGTATTGGTTAGAGTAACAAGCTGTGAATGAGCTTGGTACATCTAGCAGACCTGGGTTTGATTCCCACAACTTCCACTTGCACACTGTGTCACCCTGAGCTAGTCACTTAACCTCCCCAGTGCTCCAGGGTCACCACTGAAAACAGGCCTTCGGTCTAGTGGGCCTTACTTGGTTACCAAAAGAATTTAAAAAAAAGTCTAACCCCATTGAAATACATTAAACTGGACTTACCTTATTATCTCCTATCGTAGTTGCCAGTTCCAGTAACAAGACATATTTTTGATCAGAGAGTGGATCTACATCCTGGGTATGTTCTGGTGAGTGAAAGTGTGTGGGTCGGGTGGTGGATGCTGAGTGGGGGGGTTGGTGTGGATGGGGTATGTGTGTGTAGGGTCAGATCAGTGAGGGATTGTTTTTACAGGTTCAAGTAAAAAAAGACATTGAGGGATTGTTTTCTTTTTTACAAGGCTACTGTATTAGATCTGACACTGTGTACTGGGTATCCAACTGTCAGCATAACTCTATGGTGGCACCAGGAATGTGCACCTCGGTGTCTGCACCTATTCATTGGGGGGGGTAGGCAACTTGGAGGGAAGGAGGTTGGAAAGCCATACCAGGGGTGGGTACCCCAATCCACTTTTGTAAACCAGATACTATCAAGAAACATGAAGTTGGATTGGCTAAGCTGGGAGGTGGAGGAAACTTAAAATTAAAAGATAGCTAGATAAATGACAGATAGATGAATTGAGTGAGTGAGTGACAGAGGGAGTGTGATACAGAGAGAAATTGATTGCCAGCTTACCACTTGCAAACAAGCCAGCAGCATGTCTCCATCTGCAGCTGCAGATGTCAAGAAACTCCCACTCGTTAAGCTGGGCATCCTGGATTTTGGGGTTCCCAGAAAAGATATTTCTGGCCGTAATTTAAAAAAAACACACCAGAATTTAGCTAAACAGGTAAATTTTATCTAGGTTCAGGGGTTTGTCTTTTTAAAACACATATTTTTTATTTTCCAGGTATTTTAGTTAAAAAGAAAACCAAGATGGCAGCCGTTGCGAACCGAAAATTTTTTTTTAGATTTGTGAGAACCATTTTGGTTCATGACAACTTAGTGATGGGAGTGGAAAATGCTCTCACAAACCAAACATTTTTGGTTTATAACAGAGGGTTATCCAAAAACCCTACTGAGCGTGTTTAGAACAGCTAAAAAAAACCCTTAAAATCCTTATAACTCTGGAACCATTTAATATTTCTTCACGTAATCTATGAAAGACACTGCCTCAGCACAGGTTGTTTCTACCCTGAAAGGTCTGTGGAAAAATTCCATATTATCTAGGCTATAGATGAGAGCAAAAACATTTATATTAAATGTAGGAAAACGTGTTCTTTTTCAAAATAAGGTGTATCCTGATCTTGGAAATCACACAAGGTGCCATCATGAAACTTTTCACATCTTGTGACTGCCAGCCTGACCATGAATGCAAATGTTTGGGCTATTCTGTTGAATGCCACCAAAGTCATTAAGGTACAAAATCTGTGGTTAACATTGACTACTCCAATCAACCCTAACTATACTGGCACTACCATACCAGATAATATATACAACTGCAAAAAATTACGTTAATGCAGACATTAGGGTTGAAGAACACAAAGTGCACAAAGTAGGGAAATGAAAAACATTCATGTTTTGACTCTCTGGAGTATTGGTGAATCAGTGGTGGGGTCTTCCCTGGGGTTGTTAACCCTAATGCCCACCCTGTTCCCTGAGCAAAAAAGGTCAGCCTATGACCCCTTTCTTCATGCAGGGCCCTATGTGAAGAAAGCAACAGCAGGTGGAATCTTCCTTGGGGTTGTCAACCCTGATGCCTGCCCTGTTCCCTCAGCAAACAATGTCAGACATTTTGGGTCCCTTTGAAGAAAGCTACAACAGATTTTGTTGGCAACATATAGCGAACCATACTTCTCTGCCTTTGAAGGTGTATCACTATGATGCACTGGCTTGAGCTGTACCTTGTGCTTTGGACTGTAGGCTATGGTAGGAGGGTGAGGGGTGGGCATTAGGGTTGACAACTCCAACAAAGATACCACCACTGATTCGCCAGTACTCTAAAGACACAAAACTCTAGTGTTTTTGATTTCTTTACTTTGTGTGCTTTGCGTTCATCAACCCTAGTGTATGCATTAACTAATTTTTTTGCAATAAATTTCCCTTCTTTTTCTGATTGTGAAATTGTATCCTCATTTTTGCAGGTATTCCTAACCCTGTGAATGGGCCCTTCAGGCCACAACAGACATGTCAACACCTTGTGAGGGAAGGTTCCCACGGTCCACTACAAGGTGTCATGTGCCACAGAACACTGCTCTGTTCCTCCCCAGGCTGGGGCTGGTGCTGCATGGAGCAGCACCTTTCCCACCTGCTTTTGCCCATTAAGCTGGTTCACTGAGCTCACACCCGAACACAGGCCACCTGCATGGGATGGCAACCTTTTTCACACTGGGCGGTGGAGGTCCCTGCAAAAACCATTACTTCATCATTTTTTGTGATATTTTTTACCTCAAAATTTCAATATAATCTTTTTATGACCCCTCCTTCTGAAGATGACAGGTGTCATGTAATGATTCAACCACAATAAAACGGATCCACTCTCTAATGTGCCTGATCTCAAGACAAAAGCCAGAGAGAAAAAAGACTGGCACTGATACCCGTAGCAAGCAGAATCAACAATTTTAATAGAAATTCAAAATTTCAGCAAAAACTCACATATCCAGCATTGGGAAAACAGGTAACCTGCACCAGGATGCTCCGACAGCATTTGCATATGGTTTCCCTCTGGAAGCGCACATGTGTGAAACCAGTAGGGGCATCCAGGTGTAGGTTACCTGTCTTCCTAACACTGGATATGGGATTTGATTTGTGAAATTTTGAATTTCTTTTAAAAAAGTTGATTCTACTTGCTATAAGTCCAGTGCTGGTCTTCTCTCGACAGTATTATTAATAACATACTGGACAAAACATAATTTCACACCAGATGAAATCACATGTTGGCCAGGATTTGAAAAACAGCAGCTGTCATAGTCATGAGGTGGTGTGAAAAAATGGCAATCTTGGACAGTTGGTGTTTAAATATTGAAAATTACCAAACTTATGAGTGTGTAGAAAGATTGCAACATACTGTACCTTCATAACTTTGTTGTTTTTAATATTTTGACCCCAAATTTTCAACATAGTATTCTTATGTAACCAGCCAGTCCCTGGGGTTACTAGAATCCCATCAGTGCTAGTCTTAGGCAAGTAGTAAAGGCAGCTGGTGGAGAGCTCATTAGGGTTTTCTACATACTGACATCATTAGGTCTTCACACCACCACCTGCTGCACTGGCCACTTTCAAATCATTCAAACAGATTTTAACAAATCACTGGAGAGCCGCATTCACATGGCACCAGTGTTTTCAGTGCCCTTTTGCTTTCCGGAGATTTAGGTGTTGTTCTGGTCACTGTTGAGTTGGTGTGGACTTGTAGTGATGCAAGTGGTTTGCCTGTTCAGACAACACAGAAAACCACCTACTGTACACCACTCCACAAACCCAAAAAAAGAGGGATCGTGGCAGCAATGCCATGCAATGGAAACCTGCCAAAACGGGAAGGTTCACGCATCTGCAGGAGCACCAATCTGGCTGTTGTGAGCCAGTGACAATGGCTCACAGCTAGACTGAGCTAAGGATTTTTATGTCATTTAGAACTCTCACAGCAGCATATCCATTTTGGTGTAGGCTGCTCAGGGGGAGCTTAGGATGTTCAGCAGTTAGTTCAGCAGTGGCAATTGGAGTGGCGGGAGGTCTGCCAGTGGGGCTCTGTCGAAGGGGCCCTGATATTTCTCATCTTAGTTTGGTAAAATTCATCAGTTTGCCAGTGAAGTGGTGGAAACCATTCACCTGCAGGACTCTGTGGTTTTGCTCCAGGGGAGTGAGAGGGATTGCAAGTTTTGCAGATCCAAGGAGAAATCCCTGAAGGTCCTGGAAGATGTAGCTGCCTAAAAGGAGGAAAATGTGTGATGATTTGACAAACTACCAAAAAGGAAAAAGGAGCCTTTCTGTTCTTTCCATGCCTGACTAGAAGGAGCAACAAATTTGCGAGTATGTTAGTTTGAGACTGTTCTCTTAGGGAGCCGTCTGAGATGTGTGTGCCCCTGGATATGACTAGATCACACTGGTCAGGACTCCTTTCACTACAGCTGTGCTGAATGTGAATTTAAAGTTGAGAGTCTAGCAATTCATTGGGAATTGGAGGCTCATTTGGTGTAACTCTGAAGGAACGGTAGAGGCTGGTTGGGCAAAGGGTGGGAGAACTGCCATCTGGAGTTTCAGGCAGGGCTAACTGGTTCATGGATGGGCACCAGGTTTTCTTGGGCAACGTTAGCACCAGGAGGATTTTAAGTGCTTGGAACATCTCACAGATATACACTTAGGAAATGGAAATGTATTTTGAAATGTTTAAAGTTGTGGCAAATCCCACAGACATACAATTTGGAAATGGAAATGTGTTTGTAAATGGTTAAAGTGTGTGCACATCCCACAAAAATACACTTAGAGGAAAGGAGATGTTTCTGTGCAAAACAGTACTGCCTAGCAAAGTGTTTCTGTAAAGAGAGTGTACCTGTGTTGCAATGACAAAGCTTTGGGGAACCACCTTACTTTAACTAATATCCATGAATAAAGCCATACTGCACAATCCCAGTTACTGCTGTGGACATTCAAAATATTGCTTCTGTGGTCAATGGTTATTGGGGCCCTCTAAGAAGAACTTCTAGCATATGCCTAGCAACCTCTTCCCTGGACTTGGTTTTAAATACAAAGGTTCATTTTAGTATGTTCCCCACCCCATCCTCTAGATAGTGAGCTTGGTATACACTCCAATGTTAGGGGTAGCATTTGTGTAATTCTGCCAAGAACAAATTGCACACCATGAATTGGGCAGTGGTTCTTTTTTTTGGGGGGGTGCCAGCTGAGAAAAGTGTCATGGGGGTTATAAAAAATGGGGACTCATCTGGGATTTTGGGTGAGAGGAAAATGCTGAGGGTATGTCTAGGATTTTTCTGTCTGGTGACGGTGCATCATAACAGAAAGTGTTGCCAGAAAACTAAAGTCTGTGCCAAGAAAAATACCATCTGAAAAGTATATGCTGCCTGTGTTTCCTGTGAGAGAAAGTGGGAAAATTGTGCTGTTTGTGTGCTTAAACTGTGCTTCAATTGGATTGTAGAACTAAGCAATGAGTGCCCTTGCCATGCAAAAAGTGCTTAACGAACTGTTAAAAGTTACAAGTTTCAAGTAAAAAGTGTTTGTGGACTTTAAAAACAGTAATATCTAAGTACCCCAAAAGTTTCAAGAGCTTACAGTAAAGATTGGGAGAGTCCCTATAAGAAATGTGCAAAAAATTGTACTGAAATGCCCAAAAGCGCTTTGCCCTACTGAAATTGCCAGCAGAGGAAAAAAGTGGCAGTTTGCAGTTTAAGTATGCCTGCTTGACAATTGTCATGAAGGAGTGCATGAGAGAGAGAGAGAGAGAGAGAGAGAGAGAGCTGATTTGCATGGCATCATGTGATTGGTCCAACCAGCCAAGTCCTGCCCTTTGTCCTGAGTCTCTGTGCCAGAGGAGTGTTTGAGGAGGAGAGCAAGCAGTGTGAGAGCAGTGCAGCAGCAGGAGAAATCATCAAAAAGGAAAGAATGCTTCAAAACTTTACTTTCTGGACTTTAAAGTGTAAAACTGAGTTTTGATGCGGTGACTTGGATAGAGGTTGGAGCGTTGTTGGTGAAAGTCCGCTCTTGATGCCAACCGCCTTAGATTGATGAACCATTATCATGTATATCAGTCCGAAATCTCCTGTAAGAAGGCAGAATTCCTGTCCAGGGAGATTGCGGTTGCTCAAAATTGACTGGCTCAGCTGTTCCGAACTGTGGACAGACTGTGCAACCCAGCCTATCTACAAGTCCGGAAAGCTTTTTGCAAGAAGAGTGCGATGACCTTGCTCAATTGGTTGCAAATAAGGTGGCCGACATCAGGGCGGTTTTCCAGCCAACACACTCTATGGGTGTTGCGGTTGATCAGCGTGGGTCTGCATATCTTGGTCCTTCTTGGAGTACCTTTGGTCGGCTGGCTTTCATAGATGTCATGGATTGTCCAGAGTGTGCACCTATATGCTGTAGTTTGGACCCGGATCTACTTCCCTAATTTTAGGCTGTAGTGATGCCATTGGCCTGGTCCTAGCTTGAATAGTCTGGTGCTCCTTGGAGACAGGTGAGTTTCCAAGCTCCCTGAAAGAGGCGGTTGTAACAACACTCTTGAAGAAAGCTTCTCTGGACCCAGACTGTCCGGCTAACTACAGACCAATCTCTAACCTTCCTTTTGTAGGGAAGTTGATTGAGTAAGTAGTGGCCACACAGCTGGAGAACCATTTGACCATCCATGCCATCTATGAACCTCTCCAGTCCGGTTTTCGAAAGAAGCATACTACTGAGACACTGCTGGTTCAGGGTCTCAATGATCTCCTGATGGCTAGAGATGGGCGGAACCTTTCTATCTTGGTTCTCCTTGATCTCTGATCAGCTTTTGACACTGTGGACCATGGGGTACTGCTTGATCATTTGAGGTTTATTTATGGACTGTCTGGTATGGTCCTCAGGTGGTTCCATCGTTCCTCACGGGAAGATCTCAGAGGGTGGTGTCCGGGGTTTTTTCCTCGGTGCTAGTCCCTTTATCATGTGGAGTTCCTCAGGAATCGGTGCTGTCCCCCATGCTGTTCACAGTGTATATGCTGCCTCTCAGAGGCATTGTAAGAAGGTATGGGCTGAGGTTTCACTGCTATGCAGATGATACCCAGCTCTACCTTTCTTTTGTCCCTGACCAGGATAGCACTGTCTCAGTTTTCAACAACTGCCTTATAGAAATCCAGGAGTGGATGGATACCAGCTGGTTAAAGTTGAACTCTGATAAGTCCGAGGTATTGGTTGTGGATCCAGGCCACTGGATAGAGAGGTTGAGTGGGGCTCACCCTCTGGTATATCTAGGGAGTGAATCTCTCCCTGCCTCTGGACAGGTGTGGAACCTGGGGGTAATTTTTGACGATGGGCTGACCCTGCATTCTCAAGTGTCAGCAGTCGTCAAATCCTCATTTTACCATCTGAGGAATATCGCCAGGATAAAATACCTTGTTCCATCCGTCGACCTTCTAACTTTGATCCATGCCTTTGTGACCTCACATCTAGACTACTGCAGCTCCCTTTACCTAGGGCTATCTGGGGTAGAAATCCGCCACTTGCAACTGGTGCAGAATGCAGTGGCATGGCTATTGACGGGTACCTCGCGGTCCTGTCATATTTCACTAGTGCTGCACGGACTGCACTGGCTGCCTGTTCAGTAGCAGATCACCTTTAAGATCAGTATTCTGACTTTTAAAGCCCTACATGGACTTGGTCCCAACTACCTGAAAGAGCTACTGGGCCCTCACCGCCCTGGGCGATCACTCCGCTGAGCCAACGAGCGGTTGCTAGAGATTCCAAGGGTACACTTGAAATCCTCTGGGGCTAGGGCATTTGTGTATGCTGCCCCTACCCTCTGGAATTCTCTATCCCATTGGTTAAGTGAGTACATGACCGTGGAGGGTTTTAAACAAGCGCTTAAAACTTGGTTATGGAGTCACGCATATGGTACTTGATGGAAACAGTTTGTAATTGTGGGAATGTTTTAAGATGTTATGATTATTCATTTTAAAAATGTTTTGCTGATCTTGAACTGGTGAAATTTTATGTTTATGTGATTTTACCTTTGTTAGGTGCCTTGGTTTGGAAAGACACTACAAAAATAAAGATTATTATTATTAAAATTGGGCTCAACCTGTTTTCCAACCATCTAAGTAGTGATTGCAGTGAGTGCACAACCGATCCACGGGCCACCAGCCTGACCGACCAGAAAGGCCCATCAAAACTGGCAGCAGGCTGCATACCATCCATAGAGGCAACCAGCTACTGTCTGAGTGAGAACAAAATCCCAGTAAAATGAACTGCATGCAATGCTAAGAATTTAAACCAGTGTAGTAAAGTCTGAGCAAAAAGAGAGATACTTTGGGGGTTTAAAATGGACTGAGTGCAGTGACTATGGCTGGTAGCAAAGCAATCAAGCTCGAGGAGTCTACTCAAGGGCAGTACTGACTGAAAGTCTAAACAAGCTGCAAAAAAGTATGAATGTGATGACATTTCAGCTAAAAGTGAAATTGCTATGGTGCACAGTGTAAAATAGTAAAATGCAAGGTCAGAAAGTGAATTTCCAGCAAGTAAAGTGTGTGTATGATGCAGAAAAGTTACAGCAGCCATGATGGGGCATAGTCAGTAATGTAAATAAAGCATCATGTGCCATGTTGAGCAAAGCGTTCCAGCAGCAGCAAAGCATTTAATCAAAATGTGCAAATAAATTGTGAAACTGAATGCAAAGTCAGGCAACATGTTCAGCAGCATAGTAAAAGCAGCTGAAATTGTGCAGTGTGTTTTCAATGCCAAACCCAGCTCTAAGTACAGGACAGTAATGTGGGACTTGTGTGTTTGTTTGCAGAAAATGGCATCCAATACACCTAGGTACCTCCTCCATGCCAGAGCATGGATATCCCAGCAAGAGAAATAACTTAGTCAGTTTGAGAAACTGTACAACCGTGAAGCAGCACCCATTGATGTAGCCCTACCAAATTTCACAGTAAATGTGCACATCTGTTTAAAGCCAGGAAGGGACGTTCTGTTAATCCCACTCTGTAAGGACTGCAGAAGGCAGTATGGGATGTGTGAAGCAGGTGGCACAGTAAATGCAAAAGCCCAAACCATTTGCTTAGCCTCTATGTAGACACTGACAGAGGAACATGTTAGTTCGGGAGCAGCAAAAGGCTGGTGCAACCTGGGAGATTCTAATGAATTTGTCAGAGTTTTTCGAGAGAATCTTTGAGGATACCTTGCAAGGGCAGGAAGAAATTATCTTTTCCACACCAGAAAAGGTGGAAGTAGACACTGCAGAAACTGAATTTGTAGATCCGTGGGTAGAAGGCCCAAGTCCAAGCCTCATATGAGAGGATGAATTAGATGAGGCTCTGTGTTGGGATTCAGCTGCCTCCGTGTGTAGTGAAGAATGGACAGTTTCAGGAACTGAAGCAATTGTCAGCTCCTGGGCAGAGCTTGTGGAACAAGTGGAAATGGAAGAAGCTGGAGAAGCAATTGGTGGTCACCAAGAGTTGCTACTAGTCTTGGCTTCAGTGAAGCCTTCAGAGACAGAGGAGGGCTCAAGCAACATGTAACAAAGTACAGAGTTGGACTGCTTTTTCTCTACATTGAGTTTTTGAAGCTGGCTTAACCAGGACTGGCCACCCCTAAGCCATGCCACTGGATTAACCCTGCCATAAAGCAACAAAGAAGAACATTTGAGTAGACATAGGGCTGAGGCTGAATATGGACAGACTTATCCATTCTTTCCAAGACAAATTTGGGAAGAGATTGAAAGAAATTGGCATGCCTGGTTGTGAGAAGAAGTTAGTGCCAGCCTTCATCCTAACGTAAACAAGTTTGTGAGAATTAAAGTATGTCATGAGAGACTACAGTTTTGGAAGCCTGGCAGGACTCTGTTTATTGACTTTGTAAGAATAGTGGACAAGGCTGGCAAAGAGACAATCTACAATGTCAGAATGATTTGTTCAGATGGAGAAACAGTTCTTGCTCCACATCCTGAGTAGTACTACCCATAAAAGTGCCATTAAGCAGCAACCATGCCAGTAATGCCAAGCAAAGACTGTAGTGCCAGTGCAGCAACCAGCAACCGAAGTGACAGCAACCGAAGAGGGTGCAGGTCCACTGGTGATCCAGGTTCAACTCCATCAGGATCCAGGTTTGATTCCAGAAACATCCAGGTTCATCTGCAGCCGAATCAAGGCTCATCAGCCCAGCAGAGGGAGAAGATTTCCCAGTCCAGGTCCAGCAGGAGATATGGAAGAGTCTGATCCAAAGATTTCATCAGCTCAGAAGGAGGAAGAATCTGGCCCAAATCCAGAGAGGTACCCAAATATTCAGCCTGTACCTAGAGTCTGATAAGGGGTGTTTTTTCCTTTGACTTTTATGTTTATTAACTGTGACACCCTAGTGAAGATGGCCATGAAACTGTTGGTCCTAAAAGAGAAACTTCTGGATCTGGACTACAGTTATGCCAGCCTTGTGTCTGTGCAAGCTCAGTTTTCAACAGGCTTCGGCCTAGGAGAGACTCTTCTTGTTTAAAGTGCCATGTGCCCTCAGGACATTCTCTCCCTTAGAGTCCGAACATTGTAGGGGACTCCCCCAACACACAAATTATTGTGAATGTGTTTTTTTTTTATTTTATACTGTTTTATAGAAAACCTTTTCTAAAAAATACCTTTGAGGATTGTGTAGTATCTGTGATGGGAGGTTTAATCACTGTGTGTTTTGCAGGTTGCATTTTTTGGTTTTGCAGGATGTATTTTACAATGTTTTCTTTTACAGGTGATCCTGAAGAAGAAAAGAAGACAAGAAGAGGATTTCTAGGGCTCTTTGGAGTCCTCTTTTTAAAGTTGCTAGGCTTTGTGTAACTGTGTAGTACAATGCAAACCATTTTTCTGCATTGCAGGTGCAGAGTTTGTAGTTCTTAGATTTAGGAAATGTAATGCCAAGTGCATGTTTCTAAATTGGGCTACAGTTCTAAAGATGTAGAATAGTTTTGGGTATTGGCACCTGGTAGATAGCATAGGTCAGATAGCTTTTTCCTAGAGGGCTAAGGGGGAAGGCAGGTTGGTGGTTCTGAATCTGGATAGGGTCACCAATGCTGTCAATCAGGACATGCTTGGGGCAATCTCTTGGAGTCATTGAAAATCCATAGATAGTTGTAGAGTAGGAGCTGAAGTCATTTCAGTAGGCCTCAGTTCTTCTGGTGCAACCTGCCTGTGCTTTGGCATGGGTAGGGGTGAGCCTGACAACCTCACCCTGTAGGCACACAGAGGATGGATGGCCTGTTTTCCAGATCATAGCCTTGCTGAGGACAGCAAGGGCATCTGGTTGGCAGTGTGTGTGTAACCAGCCAGTCCCTGGGGTTACTAGAATCCCATCAGTGCTAGTCTTAGGCAGGTAGTAAAAGGCAGCTGATGGAGAGCTCATTAGGGGTTTTCTACATACTGACATCATTGTTTACTCAGCTAGACTGAGCTAAGGATGATTATGTCATTTAGAACTCTCACAGCAGCATAACCATTTTGAAGTAGGCTGCTCAGGGGGAGCTTGGAGTGTCCAGTAGTTAGTTCAGCAGTGGCAGTCGGAGTGGTAGGAGGTCTGCCAGTGGGGCTCTGTCAAAGGGACCCTGGTATTTCTCACCTTAGTTTGATAAAATTCATTGGTTTGCTAGTGAAGTGGTGGAAACCGTTCACCTGCAGGACTCTGTGGTTTCATTCCAGGGGCAGTGAGAGGGACTGCAAATTTTGCAGATCCAAGGGGCAATCCCTTAAAGGTCCTGAAGGTATAGCTGCCTAAAGGGAGGAAAATGTGTGATGATTTGACAAACTACCAAAAAGGGAAAAGGTGCCTTTCTGTTCTTTCCATGCCTGGGAGGAAGGAGCAACAAATCTGTGAGTACAGTAGTTTGAGACTGTTCTCTTAGGGAGTCGTCTAAGGTGAGTGTGCCCTGGATATGGTTAGATCACACTGACCAGGAGCCCTTTCACCACAACTATGCTGAATTTGAATTTGAAGCTGGGAGTCTGTAGCAATTCATTGGGGATTGGAGGCTCATTTGGTATAATCCTAAAGGAATGGCAGAGGCTGGTTGGGCAATGGGTGGCGGACTGCCATCTGGAGTTTCAGGCAGGGCTATCTGGTTCATGGATGGGCACCATGTTTCCTGGCAAGGTTAGACCAAGGAGGATTTTAAGTGTGTGGAACATACCACAGATATACACTTTGGTAATGGAAAAGTGTTTGGAAATGTTTAAAGTGTGTGGCACATCCCACAGATATACACTTTGGAAATGGAAATGTGTTTGGAAATGGTTAAAGCGTGTGGCACATCCCACAAAAATACACTTAGAGGGAAAGGAGATGTTTCTATGGAAAATTGTACTGCCTAGCAAAGTGTTTCTACAAAACAGAGTGTGCCTGTGTTGCAATGACAAACCTTTGAGGACCACCTTTACTTTAAGTAACATCTGTAAATAAAGCCATACTGCACAATCTCAGTTACTGCTGTGAACATTCAAATTATTGCTTCTGTGGTCAATGGTTATTGGGGCCCCCTCAGAAGTATGTCTAGCATATGCCTAGGAACCTCTCCCCTGGACCTGGTTTTAAATACAAAGGTTCATTTTAGTATGTACCCCCACCCCCATCCTCTAGATAGTAAGCCTGGTGTACACTACAATGTCAGGAGTGGTACCATTTGCATAATTCTGCCAAGAGCAAATTGCATGCCATGAATTGGGCACTGGTTCTTTTTTTTTGGGGGTGCCAGCTGAGAAAAGTGGTGTAGGGGTTAAACTTATGACCCCACCTCATGAATCCGATAAGGGAAAATTTTCAAATCCTCACTTATATGTCATTTCATACCACAAGTGTGAAAACATGTTTCAGCCAGGATTTGAAAAATGACAGCTGTAACATTCATGAAGTGGTATGAAAAAATTGCTATGCTGAAAATAGTTGTCAGAGTTATGCAACGTTATGAGCAAGCATAGAAATATTTCAATGTACGCTCATGACTTGTTCATTTTTACATACATGTTTTGCCCAAATTTTCAACATGGCCTTTTTGGGACCCCACCTCTTGAACAAGGGCCGTGAAATTATTGAACTCCAACCTGAAAGGTGATTTCACACAGCGACCGTAAAATTGCCTTTTGGACTGGATTTACATAATCTCTTTGCATTTGTTTATGAGATGGGGTCCCAAAAAGGCCATGTTAAAAATTTGGGGAAAAAATTATATAAAAATGACCAAGTTATGCAGAAAATTTCAAAATACATTAAAATACATTCTATAGCACTTACCTGTTTTCCTCAGTTCCTGTCTGGCATTCAAGAGTGAAGATATGTTTCCCGTCAAGAGAAGATTACGGTGATGGATCTTGACTTTGTAAGTATGGGGTAAGGGGAGTGTTGGCTGCTGAGTGGTGGGGGTCAGGGTGGGAATAAGCAGGTGGCAATGGTGGCTGACAATGAGGGACTGTTTTCTTTATTTCAGAAATAAAAAAGCACACAATGTTATGGGACCGTTTTCTTTTTACAGTAGTTCCGACACTGGGGACAGGGCACCCCAGTATTGGCATGACATTTGGGGGCACCAGGGGTGGACACCCCAGTGTCCCAGACTGCTGTGTCAGGGAGAGGGAGGTTGTCTACTTCAACACAGGGGACCAGGCACCCCAGTGTCAGAAATGATAAATTATGGGAACTGGGGGGACATAAGGAGGTGGAGGGGGAAATGAACCAGCACTGGGGGTGGGAACCTCAGTGCCAGAATACATTATTAATAATTAAACAAAAAGCAAGGTCTCAGCATTCACTCCAATGATAGCACAAATATTCCTTCATGAAAGTTCGAAATTTATTGTGGTAAGGTAGTTCAGAAAGTGCCCACCATCCCCAGCACTTCAGCCTAACACAGGGCATTCCTCAGGGGTGGTAATTAAACTGGCACTGGGAATTGGGTACCCTGGTGTCCAGTTCAAATAAATAAAGTCACTTATGTGGCTAATGGCAGACACATGGGGAAAAAACACATAAGCACAGCATACTCAGCAGGGGCAGGGCTACACTCTAACATATACAGTGGCGTGAAAAAGTATTTGCCCCCTTCCTGATTTTCTCTATTATTGCATATTTGTCACACTGGATGTTTTCAGGTCTTTAGACAAAATATAATATTAGATAAAGGGAACCTGAGTGGACAAATAACACTTTTTTATTTTTACTTATTTCATTTATTTAATGAAAAAAGTTAACCAACACCAACTGGCACTGTGTGAAAAAGTAATTGCCCCCTAGTTAAATCAACCCAATTAAAGGGATAATTAGAGTCAGCTGATTGAACACAGCCAGGCTTGATTACAGCCAGCCCTGCTCAATATAAACCTCACTTATTTTGGCCCTACCATCAGAGTCACATTGCCAGCACAAAGATTCAACAAGCACATTATGCCATGATCAAAGGAAGTTCTTGAAAAGATCAGAAAAACATTTGTTGCCCTCTATCAGTCTGGAAAGGGTTACAAAGCTATTTCTAAGGCTCTGGGACTCCATCGAACCACAGTGAGAACCATAATCTCAAATAGAGAACACTTGGAACAGTAGTGACCCTTCCATGAGTGGGCGGCCTGCCAAAATTACTCCAAGGCGCAGTGTAAAATCATCCAAGAAGTCTCAAAGGATCCTAAAACAACATCCAAAGAACTGCAGGCTTCTCTTGCCTCAGCTAAGGTCAGTGGTCATGACTCCACAATCAGAAAGAGACTGGGCAAAAATGGGCTTCATGTAGAGTAGGCGGAAACCACTGCTAACCAAGAAGAACATAAATGCTAGTCTCTCATTTGCCAAGAAGCACCTGGATGATCCACAAGCCTTTTGGGAAAATGTTCTATGGACAGATGAGTCCAAAGTGGAACTTTTGGACAACATGAATCCCATAATGTCTAGCATAAAAGCCAACACAGCATTCCACAGTAAGAACACCATACCAACAGTCAAACATGGTGGTGGTAGTGTGATGGTTGGGGATGCTTGCTGCCTAAGGACCTGGATGACTTGCCATAATTAAAGGAACCATGAATTCTGCTCTGTACCAGAAAATTCTTAAGGAGAATGTCCAGTCATCCTTCCGTCAGCTGAAGCTGAAGCGTAGTTGGGTCATGCAGCAAGACAATGATCCAAAACACAAAAGCAAGTCCACATCAGAATGGCTAAAAAGAAGTAAAATTAATGTTTTAGAGTGGCCTAGTCAAAGTCCAGACTTAAACCCAATAGAGATGCTGTGGCAGGACCTGAAACGAGCAGTTCATGCTCGAAAACCTACCAAATGTTACTGAATTAAAGCAGTTCTGCGAGGAAGAGTGGGTTAAAATTCCTCCACAGCGATGTGAAAGACTGATATTGAATTATAGGAAGTGTTTGGTTGCAGTCATTGCAGCTAAATGTGGCGTAACCAGTTATTAAGTGTAAGGGGGCAATTACTTTTTCACACAGTGCCAATTGGTGTTAGTTAACTTTTTTTCATTAAATAAGTGAAATAAAAAAAAAAAACAAGTGTTATTTGTTCACTCAGGTTCCCTTTATCTAATATTACATTTTGTCTAAAGACCTGAAAACATCCAGTGTGACAAATATGCAATAATAGAGAAAATCAGGAAGGGGGCAAATACTTTTTCACGCCACTGTAACCCCATCCCTGCTGAATGAAAGCAGCAGGAATGTATATACAGAGAGTGAACTGGACATGCCACCTGATAAACGAGAGCATTTTCATAATACGGCCGCATACCTTCATGTGGTTTTAAAAATTAATTTTAGAATGCTGATTTTTTTTAACTGCGCATGCTCAGAAATGGGACTGTTTTTCTTAAATATTTTAAGAAAATACTAAACTTTGGGAGACAAAAAACACAAAAGCATATACCATGAGACAAACCTTATAAAACCTGCAAGTTTCAGGTTTCAAATCTTCCTAGCTTTTTAGTTATTCTTGAGCTAAAAAAAAGTCTTAATTTTAGTGATTTTTTTTTTTGCCCCACTATAACTTTGCCTCTGGTGAACCGATTACCCTGAAATTTTCAGGATATAGAGATCCTGACAAGATCCTGGCACCCTCTCTGTGTGTTCAAAATTTCAAGTGTGTCGATTAGTCAACCCTAATATACAGGCACTACTTCACCTGTATAATGTGCTTACTGCAAAAAACTGTGTTAATGCACCAGTTAGGGTTCAACTTAATGCAACAAAAGTAGGGAAATGTGGCATTAGGGTTTCCAGCCCTAACACCCCACCCCCAAAAAGCAGCAAAAGAGCAAAACCCACAAGCAACCACAGACAGCCATCATCAGGAAAGACAAACAACATACAACTGTTTCCAGATTACACCATGCAGTAGCAATGATGTGCTACCTTTGTAGATTTGTATCTGTAAGATGCACACCGCAAGACATACACAGACTTGTCACTGCAGATACAAATCCACCATATTCAAATCACAGCACTGTTTCTGTATGCAGAATCATAGGCCCTTGCAGCCACAGATACAAATCCACGATACCCAAATTACAAGAGTTTTTTTGTCTGCAGAAGCACATGCCCCTATGGGAGCAGAGCTTTTGTAGCCTCCAGTACTTATGCACACTGTAGACATACACACACTTGATGGGTCTGCAAGTCTGCAACCACAGGTGTAAGACATACGCATTGACCTCTGGCTGCAGAAGCACAGGCACCACAAAATCCATGATACCAAAATTGCAACAATACTTCTAGCTTCAGAAGGGCAGGCCCCTGTGGGGCCTGCAGTTATGCAAATGAAAGTACTGTCACAATGTGGTTATAATGGTTTCAGCAGAGGATCTAGAAATTGTTCAAGAGGTAGAAGTGTTTCAGTTATGCTGATGCATCCAGAAAACCATGCACTAAGGGATCATGCTATCTGGCTAGGTACCTCATATAGCATGCATGAGTACAACAGAGCCAGTCATGATGCAATGCAGTAACTTGCAGTAAATTACATGTCACAAAATACTGCATTAAAAAGGTCTTAATTGTCACTGAATTACACTGTTCCCTGTAGCATACTGCTACATTTTTGTGATATATAGCAGCATTACTGTGTTGCATCCTGGCTGGTACCACTGTACCTATGATTGTAGAGGGGCCTTTTGTCTACAGAAGGGCAGGCATCCATCAGGCCTGTGCTTATGCAGCCACACATACTCATGCACAAGTATGACATACACACATAAGAACAGGACCTATGGGTTCTGTGCTTATGTGGCTACAGATACAAATCCATGAATGTAGCACATCAGTGGTACTGCATTTGTGTCATCTGGAAACAGTTGTATGCTGTTTGTCTTATCTGATGATTGTTCTCAGTGGTTGCTCGTGTGGCATTGTCCTTTGCTGCTTTCAGGGTGTAGGGAGTTGGGGCTGGAAACCCTAACACCACATTTTCCTACTTTTGTTGCATTGTTGAACCCTAACTGGTGCATTAATGCAGTGTATTGCAAAAGAATTTCATTTATTTTGAGATAGTGGAACCATATCCTCATTCATACAGGTCCTGAAGGGACCTGCATGTCAGATGCAGACATGCAGGGCCATCTGTGCCCAGTGCCGAGGAAGACTCCATCTGCCTATGAGGAAGTGCAGGGCCTTGCTGGTCCTGCGCTTCCATGCAACAACAGGATGTCAGAATTCATGGGGCTGTCTATGGGCTATGAGCACAGAGCCTATGGGCCCTGGACTTCCATGTGACTGGAGATACAAAAGCACAAAGTAAGAGTCAATCTCTCAGACAATGCACAGACCCCTCTGCTACCCACAAGTGCATAGGTTCAGGGCCCTATGCTAAGAGAAGAGTTGTATTCACTATATGGTACCTGGGCCCATGTGGGCAACCCTGGACTTTTTCTTTCCTGGCTCTGGGGGGGTTATATAAGAGAGCAATCCCCCCGCCCTTTCCCCATCCAGCTGTCTGACTAAGCTCACTCCTGAACTCAGCTCACCTATGTGGGATCTCAAAGCACTACCCGGTGGAGTAAAGTCTGGCACTACACACAACGTTTTTTAATAATTATTATTGTTTTTATTTTGACCCCACATTTTCAAGATAGTTATTTTATGACTTCCCTTATAAACATGACATGTGGCATTTATTGAGTAGTGGCCAAAACATGACTTCACACCACAAGTGCGAAAACATGTCTCTTCCAGGATTTAAAAAAATGACACCTGTCCAGTTTAAAACATGGTGTTAAAAAATTACTATATTGAAAGTCAGAAAAATATAAACAACTGGTGAAGTTATGAATGAATGCTGAAATATCTCAATGTTCACTCACAACTTGGTCATTTCACCATATTTTACATCAAGATTTTCAACATATCCTTCCCATTTACCCTACCTCATGGACCCAATGGGGGATAATGTTCAAATCCACACCAAAACTTCATTTTGTGCCACAGATGCATAAATGTATTTTGGTCAGGATTTGAAAAATGACAGCTGTCACATTCAAGAAGTGGTGTGAAAAATGGCTATGCTGAAAATTTGGGATCAAATCATTGAAAATTACCAAAGTTATGAGTAGGCATAGAAAATTGCCAATGTACACTCATAACGTTGTTGTTTTTGACCCCCAAATTTTCAACATAGCCTTCTTATGACTCCACCTCATGAATCTGGTAGGTGAACATTTTTTAAATCCTACCCAAATGATGATTTTGCACAGTGACCACGAAATCATTTTTTGGAACAGATTTGTAAAATTACAACCCTCTTGTTCCTGAGGTAGGGTCCCAAAAAGGCCATGTTTTTTTTTTAGTGCTAAATTTTTAAAAATGAGAAAATTATGAATAAAAGTTCAAACCTCATTGGAATACATTAAACCAGACTTACCCTATTTTCTCATATTGCAGCAGTCATTGGTTCCATCAGCAAAACATATCTTTGATCAGAGTGGGTCTACATTGTGGGATACGCTCAGGTGAGTGAGTGTGGGTGCTGAGTTGGAGATTGAGGTAGGGTGGTGGGATTCGGGGTAAACTGAGCGGACCATTTTCCTTTTTACAGATTAATTTAAAAACATTAAAGACATAAAGGCACTGTTTTCTTTTTTGCAGGTTTAAAATGCAATAGCGTATAGGATTCAACATTGGGGAAGTGGGAACCCCAGTGTTGGATTAACTGCACAGGGAGTGGGCACCCCGGTGTCATCACCTATACATTGGAAAGGTAGGCAACATGGAGAGGAAGGGGGTTGGCAAGTGGTACCTGGTGTGGGCATCCCGATCCACTTTTTTTACTTGCCCTGGGCTCTCGGCCCTCTGGGGGTGCTTCATACCCCCTCCGGCTCCTCCACCAGATCCTGTCATACAGGGATCCTGGCATCATAGTGCATGATGCCCATGGATTTTGTTGCATTTTTCCCCTGTTATGCAGATCCCAACACCTGAGGGTGCTGGTGCAAAGGACTTTGATGTCCAGACTGACAGCATGCTGATGCATGCCACAGTCAAGTGCCCAGCAGCGCCTTTCCCTTCCTGATTCCAAAGAGCCATGCACCCTACTGCCTGTGCTTCCAACAGCAGTAGTGCTACAGGCATGTCTGCTGCCTGGTAACCCACCCCAATCTGGAGTAGGAGAGCATCCTTTATGACACTCAATCCTCCTCCCCCCCCAGCCGACCCCCAATGGCCCGAGCTTGTTCCCAAACCCAGATCACCAGCATAGCGCAAGGTGTGGTATCCAGTGCCTCAACTCTCAGCACCACCAGGCCAGTGTCCACTTTTCTTTTTGATATTTATTTGTCACATAAACATGAGGGAGGTCAGGCTAAGCTAGGAGAGGGAAGAAATGAAAAAAATAGATAAGAGAGAGAGAGAGTGAGCGAGAGATAGAGAGAGAAAGAAAGAAAGAATTAAGAAAGAAAGAAAGGGACAGACAGATAGATAGATAGATAGATAGATAGATAGATAGATAGATAGAGAGATAGATAGACAGACAGACAGACAAACTGAAAGACAGACAGAGAAAAGAGAGAGATTGTGATCAAGATCACTGGCTCACTGCTCAAACTGAAGTCAGATGCATGACAACTTCACAAGTCAAGAAAGCCCCACTGTTCTGATGCGGAGAACACAGGTGAATGGCTCCTGTCACAAAGCTAGGCACCTTGGAGTTTGCAGTACTCAGAAACTTTTCTGGATTTTTTTTTTCAAAAACAAACACCAGAATCTAGCTAAATGAGTCTTGTTTAGCTAGGGTCCAGGTGTTTGTTTCTAAGAAGTACACAATTTTCTGTCCATTTTCCATGTTTTTTAGTTTGGGGAAAAAACAAAATGGTGGCCATCATGACACAAAAACACTCTTGTTCCTGAGGTGGGGTCCCAAAAAGGCCATGCTGAAAATTTGGTGCTAACTTTTATAAAATGAGAAAATTATGAATAAAAGTTCAAACCCCTTTGGAATACATTAAACCAGACTTACCCTATTTTCTCATATTGCAGCAGTCATTGGTTCCAGCAGCAAAATGTATCTTCGATCAGAGTGGGTCTACATTGTGGGATATGCTCAGGTGAGTGAGTGTGGGTGCTGAGTGGGGGATTGGGGTAGGGTGGGTGGGATTCAGTGGGTAAACTGGAGCGGGACCATTTTCTTTTTTACAGATTAATTTAAAAAATGAAAGACATCAAGGGACTGTTTTCTTTTTGCAGGTTTTAAATGCAGTAGCGTATAGGATTTGACACTGGGGAAGTGGGCACCCCAGTGTTGGATTAACTGCACAGGGAGTGGGCACCGGTGTTATCACCTATACATTGGAAAGGTAGACAACATGGAGAGGAGGGTAATTGGCAAGTGGTACCAGGTGTGGGCATCCCGGTCCACTTTTTTTTTATTTACCCTGGGCCCTCGGCCCTCTGGGGTGGGCTTCATACCCCCCTCCTGCTCCTCCACCAGATCCTGTCATACAAGGATCCTGGCATAATAGTGCATGATGCTCATGGATTTTGTTGCAGTTTTCCCCTGTTATGCAGATCCCAACACCTGAGGGTGCTGGTGCAAAGAACTTTGGTGTCCAGACTGACAGCATGCTGATGCATGCCATAGTCAAGTGCCCAGCAGTGCCTTCCCCTTCCTGACTCCAAAGAGCCATGCACCCTACTACCTGTGCTTTCAACAGCAGTAGTGCTACAGGTGTGTCTGCTGCCTGGTAACCCACCCCACTCTGGAGGAGGAGAGCATCCTTTATGACACTCAATCCTCCTCCCCCCAGCTGACCCCCAATGGCCTGAGCTCATTCCCGAACCCAGGCCAACGGTGTAGCACAAGGTGTGGTGTCCAGTGCCTCAACTCTCAGACCCACCAGGCCAGTATCCACTTTTCTGTTTGATAATTATTTGTCCAGAAACACGAGGGAGGCAGGCTGAGCTAGGAGAGGGAAGAATGAAAAATAGATAGAAAGAGAGCTAGAGAGAGAGAGAGAGTGTGAGAGATAGAGAGAGAGAGAAGGAAGGAAGAAAGAAAGAAAGAAAGAAAAAAAGAAAGAAAGAAAGAAAGAAAGACAGACAGAGAAAAGAGAGAGAGATTGCGATCAAGATCACCGGCTCACTGCTCAAACTGAAGTCAGCTGCATGTCTCCAGTGACAACTTCACAAGTTAAGAAAGCCCCACTGTTCTGATGCAAAGAACACAGGTGAATGGCTCCTGTCACAAAGCTAGGCACCTTGGAGTTTGCAGTGCCCAGAAACATTTTTTTTTTTCAAAAACAAACACCAGAATCTAGCTAAATGGGACTTGTTTAGCTAGGGGTCCAGGTGTTTGTTTCTAAAAAGCACATAATTTTCTGTCCATTTTCCAGGTATTTTAGTTTGGGGAAAAAAAATGGCAGCCATCATGATACGAAAATGTTTGTGTATGTGTGTGTGTGTGTGTGTGTGTGTGTGAGAAGCAAGTGGTGAGAAGACAAAAATAGTCTGGCGACATGGAATTTTTTTGTGTTGAATCAAAGGGTTATCCAAAAATGTTTTCTCAGCATGCTCAGAATGTCTGAAAAAACACATTTTAAATCATCATAACTCTGGAACCGTTTAAAGAGCTAGTGTACTACCTAAAACTAATATTAGATTTTAAAAGCAACCAACCATTACCTTTTATATCTGAGGTACTTTTTCATTCCCCTTTGTTTAATTAGAAGATTGTTTACCTGATGTTAGCAGGTGTGATGTGTGGAACAGCTCATAGCCTGGCAGCTGACATGTCTTGCTCTACTGCCCCACACTCCATCATGAGGATTGTGACCTCACTGTCTGTGACATCACTGCTACTTAGAACAGTATGTGAATGACTGCCAGGTCATTTAACTGTGATGTCACTGTCAGTGAGACACAATGCTGATGATGTAGTGTGAGCAGTAGAGTTAGATATGTCGGTTGCCAGGATAAGAGCTGTTCCACACATCCAGCACAATATTAGCACATAGAAGACTTTCTGATGAGTAAAAAGAAAAAGAAAATGCTTCAGAAATAAAAAGTTACAACTGACTACTACTTAAAATGTGTATTATTTTCCTGTGTGCCTGTTTTGGCTCCATTAGCTCTTCAATATTTTTTTCACAAATCCTTCAGAAAGCACAACCTTGGCACAGGCTGCTTCTACCCTGAAAATTGTGGGAAAATTTACTCCACCTAGGCTGTAGGTGAAAGTAAAAAAAAACATGTAAAGAATTGGAAAAAAAATTAGACCTCTAACAGAAAACCACACATGTGGCTCTCAGAAACCGCACATGCTGCCATCATGAAACTATTCACATATTTAGACTTTGCCTCCTAGACAATGCATGCCAAATTTCAGGCAATTTTAATGAATTATGCCAAAGTTATTAAGGTGCAACATTAGAGGTTTAACATAGAACCTGTCGAGCAACCTCAAAACTATACTGGCGCTACTGCACCAGTATAATATATATATATATATGTATATATACAGCAGGGATTTTTCTGCTTTCTGAATGGGTGAAAGGGCTCAGAATCCAGTGACATAAGGAGTGAAAACCACTGGACTGGGAACCCTTTTGCAAACAATATGCACTGCACCAAGGTATCAAAGCTTGTTGAGTTCCAAAGAAGAATGTCAGTCAAAGATTTTTGTAAAGTAAATACTTAAAAACAAAAGTGCCATAAGTCATAAAATGACATAAAAACATACATTTATAGCATAAAAAATTACCAGTCCACAAACAGCACAAAATTCATATGTTATCCTGGTAGAATTCTCAGTACTGACCTTTTTTAATTAGTCCTCATAGTTTATAAATTCTAGGCCACAGATCCAGGTCATAGTAGTAAGTGTAGCCACAGTAGAATGTCCCTTGTCATGGCAGATCACCAACGGACTGTCTGCCCTCTCTCCCAGCAATAACTAAATGGTGGGCAGCCATGGTAATTGTGGAGTCCTATAACTCCAACAGTTGGCAAAAACAAATGTAAATATTCTAACCTGTTGCTAGCCTTGCTTGTAGAGCAGAAAGCAGCTAACTAGAAGAAGCAACATTTTCTTATTAATTTAAAACTTATATCTCAGCAGGAGTCAGTGTCTGTTGAAATTAAGTAGACAGATGCTTTATTAGAAGTACAAGGGGTCTTATTAAGGGTTAAAAAAGAAAGAAAAGAAAGAAAGTCAGTGTGTGTTCTGTGTTGGGAAGGGTACTGTATCAGCTGACTTTGCTAAACCAGTAGGAGGAGAGAGAGCGCACTGGGGTGTGGCTTAGACACTATAAAAGTAGGTGACTCAAATTACAACTTCCTGTTGCTAGCCTTTTTCTTACTAATTGCCCTCCATCCCACCCCTTCACCCACCACCCTAAGCCAGTTCTACTTTTATAGCTACTAGATTTGACTGTCAACAGAAACTTCCTGTTTGGCATTAGGAAGGAAGGATCATAGAGAAACATTGGTTTTGTCAACTCTAAAGGAAAAGTAGCTCACTCTCCCCTAGCTGCTGGTGGTCTGACATTGAGCAAGGAAGAAGGAGGCTACTGAAGAAGATAGAAAGTTGCTGTCCCAGAACAGGAAGGGTGGGAGTTGTAAGGAGAGGAGAGAGAAAGCATACAGAGAAACAGGAGTGGGGACACAAAATAAGACAAGTTAGGAGTGGTGCAGTGCAATGGCTGTGGGGTGGCAGTGTTCTGGGAGACATTCTGGAGGCTGCGATGCTGCCCTATTTGCAGGCACCTCTCTGGTCTGAGAGATGAGGTTGCCCGTCTCCAGGCTGACCTGGCTAGGATTTGTTAAACCTCCTTCCCTACCCAGGGACCACCAGTGCCAATGCCACTACCACAGGTTGCCAAGAAAGAAGAGGCTGGACCAGGGTGGGCCAGGGAGGGAGAGGGTGGTGGAACAGAGTTGCATCCCTCCAGCTGTACCTCCACAATTCATTCACTCTTCTGGTGGATAGTGGTTCTCTATGGAGGCACCTGCAGTGGAGACCAAGGAGGATGCTGGGAACCTACACAAAGAAGACCCACAGGAGGGAGGCATGGGACCCCACAGAGGAAGGAAACAACTCCTGGTGGGGGACTCAGTCATTAGGGGGGTAGAAATGAGGGAGGAAGGGTAGAGGGAGGTAAGGTGCCTGCCTGGTACCACGACTTGGAGGGACAGGAAGTGAATCCTCAGGATCGTGGGAGCAGCTGCACAAGGGAGGGAGGGAGTGGGATGTCATTGTCCATGTAGAGACAAATGACCTGGCTAGGAATGGGATCAGAGCAGTGCAAGAGGAGTTTGCAGAGTTGGGGAGGGGCCTTAGACAAGTAGCGCATATGGTAACCATCTCAGAGGTGATGCCTGTCTATGGCAAGGGTGATGCTAGGGCACTCCTCACCAGGGAATTCAATGAGTGGTTGAAAATCTGGTATGGAGCTCAGGGTTTTGGCTTCATTGGGGACTGGGGAACCACCTGGAGAGATGCAGACCTGTACTGGTGCAATGGTCTGCATCTGTCTGGGGAACCAGGATCCTAGGTGAGAGGTTTAAATGCTTCATTGTCAAGCATTTAAACTAGCCAAGGGGGGAGGCACTTAAAAGGAGTAGGGAAATCCCAGCCTCCCCCAACAAAACATGGTAATTAGTGAAGTAAACACCAAGGTAGAGAAGTTATTAGGGAGTAGGACAGAGGTAAATGTAAAAAAAGGCAAAGGCAGTAAGGACAGAAATGGGGATAAAAGGGGTAAGGCTATCAAAAAGTGGAGGGTGATGAGTACCAATGCCCATAGTCTGTGTAACAAGCTCCCTGAACTAGTGGCCTTGATGGAAGAGGGTTGCCTGGATATTGTGGCAGTCACAGAAACATGGTACACAGAGAACCATGACTGGGATGTCAACATACCAGGATACACAATCTACAGGAGGGACAGGGAGGTTAAAAGAGGAGGAGGAGTAGCTCTCTTTGTAAAGGAAGGGATCAAAGCAACAGAACTAAAGAGTAAACAGGGAGCAGACGAGGTGATCTAGGTCACCCTGGAAACAGGAAATAGCACCACAATCTGCATGGGGTTGTATACAGACCCCCATTTCAGGGGAGGGAATAGACAAGAAAATGATAGAAGGCTTCATTAGAATGGCAGAAAAAGGGGAGATATTATTGATGGGGGTCTAAATATGCCAGATGTTAAGTGGAGCACCTTTGCTGCAGGCACATCCAAGAGCAGGGTCATTCTTGATGCCCTACAGGGGGCATGCCTCAGACAGCTAGTATTGGAAACCACTCGGGAGGGAGAAATCTTAGACCTGGTACTCTCAAATGGGGATAGAGAAAGAATCTCAGATTTAGAAGTGGGTAGCCATCTGTGAACAAGCGATCACCAAACAGTGTGGTCCACGATAAACACAGCCATACAATCAAGCCACACAAAAGCAAGAGTATTGGACTTTATAAGGGCTGACTTTGGGAAAATGAGAGAGTGCCTCAAAAAAGCACTAGCAAACAGGCAAGAAGGAGGGGTGGAGGAACAGTGGGGAGTAATCAAAACAGCCATCACAGAGGCAACAAGCCTTGTGTAAAGCAAATCAATAAAACACAATGAAGGAAAAACCGCTATGGTTCTCAAAAGAGGTGGCAGGAAGGTTAAGGAGAAAGGATAGCATTCAGGAAATATAAGGAAACACAGAAGGACAGGACAGAGAACTTTATCAGTTAAAGCAGAAAAGAGGCTGGGAAGGTGGACAGAATAGCAAAGGCCCAAACCAAGGAAAGAATAGCCAATTCTGTTAAGAAGGGGATAAGACCTTTATAGGTACATTAGGAGTGAAGAAAGACCAAAGGAGGGATACTGAGGCTTAATAAAGGGGAGGAAATGTGGGTAGAGGGTGACAGTGAAAAAGCAGGGATACTGAACGAATATTTCTGCTCAGTATTCACAAAGGAAGAGGAGAGGGAGGTACCTAAACCAAACAAGAGAAACACTCTGAAAATGGGGGTCGATACCAGTCCATTTACAGAAGAAAGGGTTCTGAAAGAACTAATAAAATTGAAGGTGGACAAAGCAATGGGGCCTGATGGGATTCACCCAAGAATTCTAAAAGAACTAAGGGTAGAACTAGTGACACCACTGACTACTCTCTTTAACAAATCAGTGGGAGGATGGGTGGTACCTGAGGACTGGAGGAGGGCAGATGTGATTCCTCTTCACAAAACTGGGAGCAGGACAGAGGCAGGAAACTACAGACCAGCTAGTTTGACCTCAGTGGTAGGAAAATGATGGAATCACTTTGAAGGAAAGAATTGTTGAGTACCTTGAGGCCAGTGGGGCACAGGACCCAAGGCAGCATGGATTCATGATGGAAAGGTCATGTCAGATGAATCTAATAAATTTCTTTGACTGGGTGACCAAGTAGTAGACTAGGGAGGGGCTGTGGACATGGCCTACCTACATTTTTGCAAGGCATTTGATAGAGTCCCACACAAAAGATTAATACACAAGTTAGCCAGCCTTGGAGTGGTTCCCAAGGTGATAGCCTGGATAAAAAATTGGCTAGACAACAGGATGCAAAGGGTAGTAGTAAATGGAGTACACAGTGAAGAAGGGAGGGTTACTAGCGGGGTACAGCAAGGTTCAGTACTGGGACCGGTCCTTTTTAATGACTTTATAAGTGACATTGCAGAGGAACTGGAAGGAAAAGTATGTCTCTTTGCAGATGGCACAAAGATCTGCAACAGGGTTGATACACAAGATGGAGTGGAAAGGATGAGAAGGGACTTGGCAAGGTTGAAGGAATGGTCAAATGTATGGCAGCTCAGATTCAATGCAAAGAAGTGCAAGGTATTGCACATGGGAAACAAAAACCCAGGGGAAGAGTACACAATTTGTGGTGAGATACTGACAACAGTAAAATGGAAAGGGACCTGGGAGTAATTATATCAGATGTCCTAAAGGTGGGCAAGCAATGTGAGAAGGCAGTAAGGAAGGCTGGGGGATACTGGGATGCATAGAAAGAGGTATCAATAGTAGAAAACAGGAAGTTGTTATCCCTCTGTACAGACAGTTGGTGAGACCCCATCTGGAGTACTGTGTGCAGTTCTGGAGACCTCATCTCCGCAAAGACATAAACAGAGTGGAGGCTGTCCAGAGGAGGGCAACCAAAATGGTGCAGGGTCTGCACCAGAAGACATACGAAGAAAGACTTAAGCAGCTTAATATGTATACCCTTGAGGAAAGAAGGGAGAGAGGGGACATGATAGAAACTTTCAAGTACCTCAAGAGAATCAACAAAGTCCAAGAGGGGTAGCATCTTTCAGAAAAAGAGATGTGCAAGAACAAGGGGGCGCAATTTGAAGATAGAGGGGGGATGGCTCAGAGGTAATGTGAGGAAGTATTTTTTCACAGAGAGGGTTGTGGATGCATGGAACAGCCTTCCTGAGGAGGTTGTGGAGTCAAGAACAGTGGGGAAATTCAAGAATGCATGGGACAGACATAAAGCAGTCCTAGTGGGGGGGTAGGAGGAAGTAAGCTGTTGGTTAGGATCTGCAGCTTATCTGTTAGGTAGGAAAATGGGCAGACTAGGTGGGCCAAGCGGTCCTTATCTGCCATCAAATTCTATGTTTCTATGTTTCTATGTTACCAAAGGCAATCCGCTGACTTTTCCTGACGGCCCTTAACAGCAGAGCTTCACTAAAAGATACACACTGGGAGAAGCCTTTTGTGGACAAGGAAAAGGCAGGTCAGTGAGTGTGGTGCATCTTGGTAAGCAGGCCGACAAACAAAAGCAGAGCTTGCTTGCCAGGGAGGAGAAGAAATGCTAGGCATAACCACAGGTACTGTTTTGTTTGCAGTTGTTCTGCATTAAGTTTGTATACCTGCTGCAAATATTTAGCTTTTTCCTCAGCCATTAGTAAAAGTAACAAAATCCACGTTGGACCTGTATCCAAAAAGTAGCTTCAGGAATGTCAGAGCAGGCCATGGCAACTCCTGCACAACTGGGCAATGGTCTCCACAGAATCTTGAAAGTCTCGAAGCTTGTCACCTCATGCATTCATGCAGCTACCTCCACAGATGTGCGAGCTGACACTGCAATGATCGCCGCATGATCATGAAGCTGTTGTAGATTTTCAGCTTGCACACAAGTGTGCATTGTGGGTGATTAAAAAGCCTGTGTGAATGTGATTTTTTGGGGGGCATCGTTAGTCAGTGATACTGCAAGGATTACAATTCAGTAAACATGAATAAGCATTTGTTGATAAAATGGTAATTTCTATTACTGTTATAGGTATTACAATCTTAGCACAGTGTTACAGGGTAGGACACTGTATCGTGCTGAGTCAGGACAGTGACTCAGAATGTACTTTCAGTTTTATTCAGTTGGTGAATCATTGCACACAGAAAGCCTTTTTGACACCACAGCCTATATTACTGACAGACAACCTACAAAAGTTTGTTTATCTATAAAGATCTAAAGCCATGTTTTACCTGCCAGAAGTGGATTTTTCATTATTAAACCATCCCAGAATTCAGGAAATTCTAAATCAAAACAGTTAAGTTAGGAACTATTTTTTCTCCTTATTTAAAGAAATTTTCTATTCTTTAGTTAAATAAATGTAAAAAAAAATTAAAAATTCAAACATTGTCTGTGTAAATTTTCCATAGTTATAACCCATTTTATAAGTGCAATAAGACACTCCAGGGTATTGGTTGGTATGTGATACTGCCGCCTAGGTGCAGAAGGACACTTGTCCTGTGGCCTCATTACTTATCACACACCTAGGTGTGGTTATCACATAACAACCAACACCCTGCCATACCTTATTGCTTATATACATAGTTGGGCCCTTGCCCCATAGAAAAAGCCATCATATATTTTCCATATATGATGGTAGCCAATTATGTATTATGATATCAGCTAGCTACTTACAGTGTATTAATGTGTTAATAACACCTACAACGCATTATTACAGAACAAAAATTACATACATATATATCTATATATATATATATATATATATATATATATATATATATATATATATATATATATATATATATATATATATATATATATATATATATATATATTCTGTGCAAAAATTTGCTAATGCATCAGTTAGGGTTCTTCTACAGTGACAAAAAGTGAAGAAATGTGATTTTAGGGTTCCCACCCCTCACCTCACACCCAACCAAACAGGCATTAGGGGTGTGCATTAGGAGTCATCGGCTAATTCTCACCCCATCCCATTTTTAAACAAGCTGAGGTGGTGCAGTGTAGGAGAATGGGGGTGAGGGTTAGGCTGGATGACTCCAATGCACACCCGGATGCCTGTTGGTGGGGGCAGGTGGGAACCCAAAATCAAATTTCCTCACTTTTGTTGCTGTAGAAGAACCTTAACTGATGCTTTAACAAAGTTTTTGCATAGAATATAAATTATATATATATATATATATATAAGAGAGAGAGAGAGAGAGAGAGAGGCCCCGATCATCATAAAATAAATTATGATCACCAATTCCCTGGTAGTCTAGTGGTCCCCACCCATCCCACCCACCTCTAACCTCCATAGCCAGCCGCTACTCTGTGCGTAGCAGTGCTACTGCAAAGCGGTGTTCAGAAATTAATTTCTGAGTGCCTCTTTGCAGTAGCGCTGCTAATTTTGAGTTTAACATAGAATGGGAGTCTGAGCTGGACGTCATTGTCCACCTAGGGACAGATGACTTGGCTCATCATGAGATTAGAGCAGTGCAGAAGGACTTTGTAGAACTGGGGAGGGGCCTAAGACAAGTAGCACACAAGGTATCCTTCTCTGAGGTGCTGCCTGTCAATGGCATGAGTGAGGCGAGGGTACTTTGCACCATGCAGTTTAATGAATGGTTGAAAAAATGGTGTGGAGCACAGGGGTTTGGCTTCATTGGGGACTGGGGTTCCACCTGGAGGGACACCAGCCTATACTGGCAGGATGTTCTGCATCTGTCCAGAAAGGGAACAAGTCTTTTGAGCAATCGGTTTAAATGCTTCATTGGCAAGCTTTTAAACTAGTCAAGGGGGGAGGCACTGATAAGCTGCAGGAAAATCCCAGCCTCTCCCTACAAAACAGGGTACTAAATGAGAAAAAGACCGAGGTAGAAAGGTTAGTGGGGGATGCTGCAAAAGAAGGTAAAGCCATAAAAAAATGGAGAGCAATGAGTACCAATGCCTGTAGTCTGAGTAACATGCTTCCTGAATTAGTGGCCTTGATGGAGGAGGAACATCTCGACATCGGGGCAGTCGCAGAAACATGGTACACACAAAACCATGACTGGGACGTAAACATACCAGGATACACTATCTACAGGAGGGACAGGGAGGGTAAAAAAGGAGGAGGAGTAGCTCTTTACATAGGGAAGGAATCAAGCAACAGAACAAAAGGGAAAACAGGAGGAGAAGAAGCACTGTGGGTAAATTTGGAGACCGGCAATGGCATCACAATCCGCACAGGGGTTGTATACAGACCCCCTTCTCAGGGGGAGAAAATGGACAAGGAAATGATGGAAAGTATACTTAGAATGGCAGAAAAAGGGGAGATATTGCTGATGGGTGATCTGAATATGCCAGATGTTAACTGGAGTGCAGTTGCAGCAGCCACTTTGAAGAGTGGGGTTATTCTAGATGCCCTACAGGGGGCATGCATTAGACAACTAGTATTGGAGCCCACTCAAGAGGGTGCAATCTTAGACCTGGTTCTCTCAAATGGAGATGAAGAGGATCACAGATGTGAAGTGGGTAGCCATCTGGGAAATAGCGACCATCGAACAGTATGGTTCACAATAAACACAGCAGTAGAGTCTTGCCATACAAAGGCAAAAGTACTGGGACTTTAGGAGGGATGACTTTGCCAAAATGGGTGAGTGCCTAAGGAATGCACTAGCAAATGGGCAGGAAGGAGGGCGGAAGAACAATGGGAATAATAAAACTGCAATCACAGAGGTAACAAGCCTTTGTGTGAAGCAATAAACAAAATGAACGATGTAAAAAACTATGGTTCTCAAAGGAAGTGGCAGTGAAGGTTCAAGAGAAAAGAAAGCATTCAGGAAGCAAGGAATCACAGAAGGAGCAGGACAGAGAACTGTATCAGTTAAAGCAAAAGAAAGCTGGAAGGCAGTCAGAACAGCAAAGGCCCAAACCGAGGAAAGATAGCCAACTCAGTTAGAAGGGATAAAACCTTTATAGGTACATCAGAGAAAAGGAAGACCGAGGGAGGGATAATGAGGCTTAATAGACGGGAGGGAGGGTGGGCAGAGGGTGACTGTGAAAAGGCAGAGATACTAAACAAGTATTTTTGCTCAGTATTTACAAAGGAAGAGGGGGAGGTACCTAAAACAAACAGTAGAAACACTCTGGATACAGAAGTTGATACCAGCCCATTTACAGAAGAAAGGGTTCTGAAAGAACTCTTAAAACTGAAGGTGGACAAAGCAATGGGGCCTGATGGGATTAATCCCAGAATTCTAAAAGAACTAAGGGTAGAACTAGTGACACCACTGACTACCCTCTTTAACAAATCATGGGAGGATGGGATGGTACCCAAGGACTGGAGGAGGGCAGATGTGATTCCCCTTCACAAAAGTGGGAGCAAGGCAGAAGCAGGAAACTACAGACCTGTTAGTTTAACCTCAGTGATAGGAAAATGATGGAATCACTTCTGAAAAAAGAATTGTCAGTATCTAGAGGCCAGAGGGCACAGGATCCAAGGCAGCATGGATTCACAGTGGGAAGGTCATGCCAGACAAATCTGATAGATTTCTTTGACTGGGTGACCAAAGTAGTAGATCAGGGAGGGGCTGTGTGGACATGGCCTACCTAGACTTTAGAAAAGGCATTTGACACAGTCCCACATAAAAGATTAATATACAAGTTAGCCAGTCTGGGAGTGGGTCCCAAGTTGACAGCCTGGGTAAAATTGGCTGGAGAATAGGACACAGAGGTAATAGTAATAGGTCCACTCTGAAGAAGGAGGGTTACTAGTGGGGTACCGCAGGGTTCAGTATTAGGACCGGTCCTCTTCAATGTCTTTATAAGCGACATTGCAGAGGGACTGGAAGGAAAAGTATGTCTCTTTGCAGATGACACAAAGATCTGCAACAGAGTTGATGCACATGGTGGGGTGGAAAGGATGAGAAGGGACTTGGCAAGGTTAGAGGAATGGTCAAATGTATGGCAGCTTAGATTCAATGCTAAGAAGTGCAAGGTAATGCACCTGGGAAACAAAAACCCAGGGGAAGAGTACACAATGGGGGGTGAGATACTAACAACAACAAAATGGAAAGGGACCTGGGTAGTCATATCAGATGACCTAAAGGTGGGCAAGCAATGTGAGAAGGCAGCAAGGAGGGCTGGGGGATACTGAGATGCACAGGGAGGCATCACCAGTAGAAAACAGGAAGTTATTATCCTCTGTACAGACAGCTGGTGAGACCCCATCTGGAGTACTACGTGCAGTTCTGGAGACCAATCTCCATAAGAGACATAGACAGGATGGAAGCTGTCCAGAGGAGGGCAACTAAAATGGTGCAGGGTCTGCACTGGAAGACATATGAAGAGACTTAGGAGCTTAATATGTATAGCCTCGAGGAAAGGAGGGAGGGGGACATGATAGAAACTTTCAAGTATCTCAAGGGAATCAACAAAGTCCAAGAGGGTAGCATCTTTCAAAAAAAGAGGTGTGCAAGAACAAGGGGCACAATTTGAAGATGGGGGCGGCTCAGAGGTAATTTAAGGAAGTATTTTTCACAGAGAGGGTGTGGATGCATGAACGCCTTCCAGAGTAGGTTGTGGAGTCAAAAACAGTGGTGGAATTCAAGCATGCATGGGACAGTCATAAGGCAATTCTAGGGGTGGGGGTAGGAAGAAGTAGGCTGCTGGTTAACTAGAATCTGCAGCTTATCCACTAAGTAGGAAATGGGCAGACTGGGTGAGCAAGCGGTCCTTATCTGCCGTCAAATTCTATGTTTCTATGTTTCTATAACCCCTAACTATAGTAAGTGACTGCACCACTATAATATATATATATATATATATATATATATATATATATATATATATATATATATATATATATAGAGGCAAAAACTCCATTTAATGCATTAGTTAGGGTTGTTCCACAGCGACAAAAGTGAGAAATTCTGTTTGGGTTGAAAACCCCTTGGACCGCCACCCCTCCAGCCGGCATTGGGGTGCACATTGAGTCATCAGCCTAAATCTCACCCCATCACATGTTAAAGCAGCAGATGTATGGGAGAATGGAGTAAGAGTTAGGACCGACGCCCCAATGCGCACCCCAATGCCAGTTGGGGGTGCGTGAGTTCAAGGGGGTTTTCACCCTACACCAATTTCACTTTGTATTACCGTGGAACAACCCTAACTAATGCATTAAATGGAGTTTCTTGCCTCTAATTTCCCTTCTTTTTGAAAGTCTTCAATGAGAAATAGTGAATTTAGGGCCCCAGCCCCGCCACGTAATGTCGCCCGTGCTCCCGCACGTGATGTCTTGTGGCATAGTAACAGGAACAGCAACGCAAACAGAAGCGCTAACAATGGTGCACATGGTAACGCAAGCGCGAATGAGAACAGAAAGGTTAACGCACATGGTGGCGTAGACAGGAACGGTCTGCCACGTGATGTGTTGTCACATAGTAATATGGTGCCTGCAAACGGAAATGTCAATGGGCATGGTGATGCAAACTGAAACAGAAAGAGAAACAGTACTGTAGACACAAATGGCAAAAAATAACAGAAACGCAAGCGCAAATGAAAGCAAGGATAAGCACATGGTGGCGTGAGCGTCAACGTAGAGTGAGCGGTGCGGAACCGCTAGCGGAAAGGACAACGGTAACAGTAATATAAGCACACAGGCTGGTTTTACCCAAAAGCTGCATAGAGAAAGACAGTGAGTACAAAGAATGTATGCATAATAATAGGTGTCGGAGCAGAAAATGAGGACTTGGAATACTAAATAGGTTATATCTCAGGAACAAATACGACATAGAAAAAAATTTAAAAGTCATATGATTTACGACTGTCCTGGCTAATTTTGGGCTAAGCATTTTTCTGATGCAAAAGTCCGTGACTCGCACCATTTTGAGATACGGCCCTTGAAAGACTCAAGTGACGCCGTGAATGTTATCCTATTGAAAAAGAGAAGTTCAGAGTGCCATAACTTTGCCTCCCTGTAATATTTTTTCACCAAACCACTGAAAGACACATCTGTGGGCTGTTGGCTGTCTTCCCTCCAAATTTCAGGAAAAAAGACCAAACCATTATTTTGCAGCAGGGTGCCAAAGGATTCCTGTAATGCGTCGGGTGCCGTAATGTTATCCTATGGGAAAAAATGTCAACTTTGGAGTGCCATAACTTTGCCGACGTGTAATATTTTTTCAACACAACACTGAAAGGCACATCTGTGAGATGTCGGCTGCGTTCCCTCCAAATTTCAGCCCCAAACTCCCAACTGTTATTTTGCAGCGGGTGCCAAAGAATTGCTGTCATTTCCCCACAGCCTAGAAAAGTACTGTTGCAATTTGTGAAAGCTTTCGCAAAAATTTGTGACACTATCATGAGCACGAAAGTACTTTGTGAAAGTACTTTTTCCAGAAATTTGAAAAACGTATTTCTGGGGTGTTTTACCCCAAAATAAAGACATGGCTAGCATCCTCAGGCTCCGACTAGGTGAATACAAAAATAATTAGGTTGCTAGAGGGTCCCAAATTTAAATGGCAAGCATTTTTCTGATCACTAACTGAAAACAAGATGGCGGATTTGAGAAAGTAAGAGGGCCATTTGTGAAAGTAAAAATGCATTTGCGACACTGTCGAACTTTTGTTAACCTTTCCCATTGACTTATAATGGGAAATTGTTTTTTGAATAACTTTTGAACCGCTTAATATTTTTTCATGAAATCTTTGAAAGGCACATTGGGGACCCCTGAAGCTTCGGGCCAGTCATGCAAACCATACGACCTGTAGGTGCGACCGTAGAATTCAAGAAAATGCGTAAACACACAAGCAGATCATGCTTAATAACTCCGCAGCCGTGTATCTGACCAGTACGAAACTTGGCAGATCCCAAGGTGTATGGTTCTTGATCATGTATTCCAAATTTCAGGCAAATCTGTCAAATGGTTGCAAAGTTATTAAGGTGCAAAATTTTGGGTTTAACATGTAAATGGCTCCTCAACCCTAACTATGGTAGCACTACCATGCTACCATAATATCTCTCTCTCTCTCTCTTATATATATATATATATATATATATATATATATATTTATGTATATAAACTGCATTAATGCTCTAGTTAGAGTTACAGAGTATAGCCACAAAAGTAGGGAATGTGGCATTTGGGTTTCCAAACCTAGCACCCCACCCCCACACCGCACACAACAACTGGCATTGGGGGTGTACCTTGAGGCTGTCAGCCCTAATGCTCACCCCATTCCATAAGTAAATAAGTTGAGATAGGTACATTATAGAAGAATGGGGTGAACATTAAGACTGACAACCCCAAGGCACACCCCTGACGCCTGTTGGTGTGTGCAGCTTGGGGGTGTGGTGTCAGGTTTGGATTCCCTAACACCACATTTCCATACTTTTGTGGCTGTAACCCTAACTAGAGCTTTAATGCACTTTTTTGCAATTTATTTCTTTATGTTTTGAGATAGTACAATTGTATCTTTATTTGTCTGTGGGATCGCATGGTCCTCCGGGCCCTGCACTCCCATCCCTCTGTAGATGCTTATATGTATGTAGCTGTGGAAGCACAGGGCCCTCCAGGCAGACCCTATGCTTCCATTTATAGGACACCAGTGACAAAACTGTCAGCATAGCCATCGCTTTACCCCAGCTCATGTACCCAATACAGAAAAAATTGTCGTAATCCCTGCCAAAGTGTAATTCTGTGCAACTGCAACACCATTCCATGCCACAGTTGTGAAAACACATTTGGGCAGAATTTGAAAAATGACAGCTGTGACATATATGAAGTGGGGGGTAACAAGAAGACTATGCTGAAAATCTGAGCTCAAAATATTTAAAATATCCAAAGTTACGAGCAGGCGGAGCAAAATCACAATAAATGGTTGTAACTTTGGCATTTTTTCATATTTTGACCCCGAATTTTCAACATGGTCTTCTTATGACTTCACCTCATAAACCCCATAGGTGAAAATTTTCAAATCCATGCCAAAATACTTTTCTGTGCCACAGGTGTGAAAACATGTTTGGACAGGATGTGAAAAATGACAGCTGTACTGTTCACAAGGTTGTGTGAAAAATGGCTATGTTAAAAATTTGGAGTCAAAATATTTAAAATTACCAAAGTTCTGTAGTGCATAGAAGAAATTTTCAATCGAGCACTCATAACTTGGCCATTTTTAGGAATTTTTTCACCAAATTTTCAACATGGTCTGTTTGGGACCCTACCTCATGAACACTGGTGGTGAAAGTTAGTTATTCTGTCCTAAAAGGTGACCACATAATCACCTTCCAGGCCTGAATAATGAAATGACAGTGCCAGTGATAATGAAGTGGGGTCCAAAAAAAAAAATGATGAAAATCTGGTAAAAAAATTCCTAAAAATGGCAAAGTTATGAACACAAGTTCAAAACACCAGTGAAATAGATTATACGACACTTACCTTGATTCTTCAGTTCACAGTTTGGCTTTGAAGAGTGCCGACATGTCTCAGTTCACAGAAGATGGCAGCATATGACCTCCGGTGGTAAGTGGTAAGTATAGGGTAAGGGGTGTGTGGGGTGGTGGGTGCTCAGTGGGAGGGTTGGGATGGGAGGGGGATGGTAGGGATGATAAGAAACCATTTTCTTTTTCCAGTTTAAAAAAAGATGGGGACTGTTTTCTTTTACAGGACAACAGTAAATAAATATTTCAGGACACTGGGGTGGGCTCCCCAGTGTCCCACACTACTCAGTGAGGCTTGTAATGCTGGCCTTGAGGATTGGGCCCCGATGTTGGCACTAGCAATAAAACAGCGGGTGGGGGCATCCAACACTGGGGGTGAGCATTCCATTGTCAGATTATATAAACAGAACTAATGTAAGAATAAGGGGATGGTGATCAGAGCATGGGGTGCCACTAGACACCAGGGAATATAGTTAGTTTTTATGTGGGCAGCGATCCACTGGTAGTGGGTGCCACTTGACACCAGGAAAAGGGCAGCTCACAGCTAACACTGCAGCTGAGCACAACTTCAACAGCAGCTGAAGAAGTCAAGAAATTCCCAGTGTTCTCATACAGAGAATACTGAGAACTCTCCTTTCACTAAGCTGGGCACCCAGGATTTTAGGTGCCCAGAAAACATAGTAGTGGGCACAGTGTTAAAACGCAAACATCAGAATCTAGCTCAACAGGTCCTGTTTAGTTAGGTTCTTAGGTTTTATAAAAATTCTCAGCAGTTTACATATTTTCCATGTTTGTTAATTTGTGGAAAAACTGAACAAGACAGCAGATGGCACAACACCAACAATGTTTGGTGTCCTGCCAATTCAGTGGAGAAACAAAAAACCAGCATTTGCAGCATCAAATTTTTACTTTTGCCACAGAAGGTTATCTGAAACACCCTATTGCACATGCACAGGTCAGAAAACACTAACATTTAAAGACTAATAACTCGGGAACCCTTTGATATTTTTTCATCAGACATGCCAAAGGCAAGACCTTGGGACATGACACATATCCCTGCAAGTTTGGAGCAGAACATCCTTTCCTTGTAGGCTGTGGGTGAGAGCAAACAAAACAACGTTAAGTATAGGAAAAAGTTTTTTTCAAAACATTACACATCTGGATCTCAGAAACCACACTAGCTGCTGTCACAAACATTTCCACACATCAAAACCTCACCTCTTAGACAACACATACAAAATGTCAGCTCATTTGTCAAAGAAGCTAAATATATTAATGTGCAAAATTTGAGATTTAACATTAAGCAGGCTACTCAAACCTATCTATAGTGGTGCTACCATATCCCTGTAATACTACCTATATATATAATTATTTGCAAAAAAACTTTGTTAATGGATTAGTTAGATTCAGCTTAATACCACAAAAGTAGGAAATGTGGCATTATGGTTTCCCACCTAACTCCCTACCTCCCCCAAGCAGCAAAAGAAAAACATTAGGGTTTTGGGTCTCGAGTCTAGGCAAATCAATGGTGGGGTCTTCTTTGAGGTTGTCAACCTAACTTCAAATGGCAAAGTTATCTAGCAAAGTTTAAAACCCCATTGAAATACATTGAGCCACACTACCTTAATTTCTCATATTCAGTTGCCAGTTCAAGCAGCAAGATGTGTCTTTGATTGGATAATGGATCTCTGCCAAGGGACATGCTCAGGTGAATAAGAGTGTGTTGGGTGTGATGGGGTGTGGGGGTGGTGGGTGCTGAGTTGGAGGTTGGGGTGGGGGTCAGATTGGTGAAAGACCATTTTCTTCTTTGCAGGTAATAAAAATTTAGGTATTGTCTTTTTTCTGGGAAAGTGACATGCATTCTGACACTGGGGACTGGACACCCAGTGTCAGGCTACTGATAGATGGCACTGGATGGTGGGCACCCTGGTACCACTATGTATGTAGTGGGAAGTAGAGACAACCTGGAAGAGAGTGGGGGTTATGAGAAGCAGTACCAGGAGTGGGCACTCTGGTCCACTACCATATAATAAAAAAATAAACATTGGGTACTGCAGGTGGGTGACCTGGAGGGGAATGGGAGAAAGAAGCAGTACTGGGGATGGGCACCCTATTCTGCATAATAAATAAACAAATAGAAACAAAGAGAGCAATAGATAGACAGATAGATGGACAGACAGAATGAGAAAGACAGACAGACAGAACAGGGGATCAGCAGCTCACTGCTGTCACTGCAGCCCGCAGCAGGACTCCAGCTGCAGCTGCAGAATTTAAAAAAAATTCACTGTTCTCATACAGTGAATGTGGTTGAATGGCTTCTCTCGCTAAATTGTGCACCCTGTATTTTGGGTTGCCCAGAAACGGTATTTCTGGTCATTATTTTAAAAAACAAACATCAGAATCCCAGCTAAACAGGACCCATTTAGCCAGGTTCAGGTGTTTGTTTTTAACATTATCTACATTTCATGTATTTTCCATGTTTTGTATTTCAAGGAAAAAGAAATAAGATGGTGACTCTCCTGGCATAAAAAATGTTTTTGTGCTGTGAGAAGCAAGTCGGGAAATCAAAAATGGTCTTATGACACAGAATTTGGTGTTGCATCAGAACATTATCCCCAAATCCTGTTGAGCATGCTGTACTTGCCACAGTAGCAGGCATCTATTTTTTTGAAGACTGTGGGCAGGCACATCACCCACGCCCATGCCCTCTGCCTCCTCATTTATGGGACTGCCAGCAGGTGGAATACTTCCGCAGGAGGATCACAGTAGGGCATCACACAAATGGCAGAAACACAGAAATGCAGGTCATTAATATTAGATACAGGCAGCGCTCCAACAACAACAGGCTACATGGATAGTTAAAACAGATACATACCCTTTGGGTTTGCTCTCACTTATAGTCTACACAGAATGGAATTTTTTCCCAAAAAACTTTCAGGTTAGATGCATGCTGTGCCAAAGTAGTGTCTTCGGAAGGTTTTGTGAAAGAGTTATAAGAATTTAAAGTGTTCTTTTTTTTTTCTGTTCTGAGCATGCTCAGCAGGGATTTGGGGATAATGTTCTGATGGAACACCAAAAATTCTGTGTCACAAGACCATTTTTGATTTCTCCCCACTTGCTTCTCACAGCACAAAAACATTTTTTTTTGTGCCATGTGAGCCAACATCTTATTTCTTTTTCCCTTGAAATATAAAACATGGAAAATACATAGAATGGTATAATGTTAAAGAAAAACACCTGAACCTAGCTAAACAGGAATTGTTTAGCTAGATTCTGATGTTTGTTTTTTTAAATAATGGCCAGAAATACATTTTCTGGGCAACCCAAAATACAGGGTGCACAACTTAGTGAGATAAGCCATTCAACCACATTTGCTGTGAGAACAGTGGGACTTTTTTCAATTCTGCAGCTGCAGCTGGAGCCCTGCTGTGGGCTGCAGTGACAGCAGTGAGCTGCTGATCCCCTGTTCTGTCTGTCTGTCTTTGTCTTTCTCATTCTTTCTGTCTATCTGTCTATCTATTGCTCTCTTTCTTTCTATCTGTTTTATTATTAATCCAGCATAGGGTGCCCACCCCCTGTACTGCTTCTTTCTCCTGCTCCTCTCCAGATCACCCACCTGCAGTACCCAATGTTTATTTTTTTTGTCATATATAAGTGGACCAGTGCAGGGGCCCTATGCACAGAGATACATTATTCATTATGCAATTTGCAACCCAGGTGTGAAGGGTAATACACACCACACAGAATGTGGGTGCCCATATGCTGAATGCTACTGTACCCTATAATATATTCTTTTCAAAAACTTTGTTAATGCACCAGTTTCAAGTTAATGCCACAAAGGTAGGGAAATGTGGTAATAAGTGTTTCCAGCCCTAACTCACCACCCACACCCCACAAAGCAGCAAAAGGAAACAAATAGGGTTTGGGTTCTTTAGAGTCTTGGTGAATCAGTGGTGGGGACTTCCTTGGAGTTGTCAGCCCTAATGCTCCACCCTCCCCCCACCTCATAGCCTCCTGTCTGAGGCAGAAGGTAAACCTCCAAGCCAGTACCTTATAGAGATGCACTCTTCAACAGTAGAGAACTATGTCTCTCCACATGCTGGCAACACAGTCTGTTCTAAGTTTCTTCATGCAGGGCTCTGTGGGCCATGTGTGAAGAAGGGAGATCATGTCCAGCATTGTTTATTCAGGGAACAGGGTGGGTATCACCTTAAGCACCTGCATATCCAACAGGTAACAGGGGGCATGGCACCCTGTACACCTCAGACATTGCTACCATCCCTGCAGGCAGTCAAATACCAGTGTATGCACAGTGAGGTACTGTAGTGAGGTTATACTATGACCTAGGCACAGCTCCCCTATACCCTTGAACAGTCCACCCCTATGTGCTACAAGGATGAGGATGGACATCTCTGAGTGTAGTACACCCATCAAGGGTATGTATCTGTTTTAACTATCCATGTAGCCTGATGTAGTTGGGTGCTGCCTGTATGTAATATTAATGACCTGTATCTCTGTGTTTCTTCCATTTGTGGGATGCCCTGCTGTGATCCTTCTGTGGAAGGGACTCCACCTGCTGGCAGTTCCATAAATGAGGAGGCAGAGGGTATGGGTGTGGGCGATGTGCCTGCCCACAGTCTTCAAAAATAGATGCCTGCTCCTGTGGCAAGTACAGCTTGCTGAGGTTCATCGTGGAGCCTGTGTTGGTGACTACAGCTGCATTTCCCAGGGCAATGATGAGTACGTGTGTGCATGGGGGCATGGTGGGGACTGGGAGTGGCAGGCAATCCTTATTGAAGTAGAGAACACCGAGTTTGGGGTGGAGCTTTCTGTGGATAACATCATCTGGGTGAAAAATTTGAATCTACCATCCAGCCACTCACTGAAATACTTGAAGCAGGGACAAGTGAAGTGACATCCAGGTTTGGAAAGACTGGGGAGAAAGGAGCCTGACAAGCTTATTGCTTGTACCAAGGTTATGGACACCATCTTTTTGTTATTTTCCTGAAGTTGGTAGAACTGCAGCCAGCACTGGATCTTATTAAAGTCACTCTGTAGAAATGTTTCCAGGGCTTAGGATTAAGGCTCTTAATACAAAATTAAAGGATTACCTGAATTCATGTGAATATGCAATCTGATGCAGATAGAAAGGGTGTCATTAAGGAAGACTGAAAACAGGATGGGAACCAGAACGCTAAGGTTACTTAGAGAGCAAGAGAGTCAAAGGCCCATGAGAGCTCCCATACTAATCAATTATAATATGATAGCTGGGTATCTGACAATAGAAGAGTGCCCAGTCTGGCTTTAAATTCAGTTTTGTTTTTACTAACAATAACATGAAGTGGGCGTCTATTCCATGGATTGATAGTCCTAAGAGTGAAGAAAAACTTCCTAAGTAGATAGTTGTGAGATTTCCTTATCAGCTGAAGTTGATGACCTCTGGTGTCATATCTATAATCTTTAAACTTGAGTCCCAATTCAGCCATTAGTTTAGGGTCCTGAATTATATCACATAAAAATAATATGTCCCCTCGTAACCGATGAGTTTCCAATGCAAATAGACTGAGTCTGTCAGTCTTTCCTGATAAGACAGACAATGCATACCATTAAGGAGTTTAGAGGACCTCAGATTGAATTGGAGGGGGGACTAGGCACCACCAACCTGTACCAACTGAAGATGGCCAGAGAAGTAGGATCTAAATCAGCTAACAGCTAGAGCAAAAAGACCTGCAATTCACAGCTTATCCAGAAGAGGTGTGGGCATCCATATCAAAGACCTTAACAAATTCAATGAAAATGGCAGCAGTGATATGCCCCTAGTCCATCCCATTGAAGATGGATTCAATAACGTGTAGAAGAGAGGAAACAGTGGGACGTTTTTGTGCAAGTCAGACCTGAATGGAGACAGGAAGTTAGTGGATTAGAGAAGTCACAAATAGGGCATGAAAACCTTTCTTGTAGCCTGGCAAGAGTAAGGGTAAGGAAATTGGCGAAAGTTGCCAGGGTGGGTAGGGGTCACTGTTTTGTGATGGGTGAGAACCATGGCAAACTTCCAGGACTGTGGAGCAGAGCTGAGGTCCATGATGTTCTTTCAGCCATTTGGTGGGGCTCAATCCAGGTCCCTTTCACACAGAATGCACCTGGAAACAAAATGCCTTTAGTTCAGTGTTCTTCTTGCCATACATTTCAAAAACTGAAAACATTTAAATAAAACAGATTGTGCAGACTGAAGAGCACCATGCATTTGGTTTCTGTTGTTAGATTTCATAAATTAAGATGTTCTGTAGCTTCAGTTGATCCCAGCCAAACATATTTTTTCTGACATTCAGAAGTTTATATCCTTCTACAATTTTAAGGCTTTCCCCTTGCAGTTCTTGTTCCATCTTTTATAAATGGATAAGCCTCTGATATGTGTTTTTTGTCATTATCAGGTGTTCTAATTGATGACTACCCTACTGCCTATATTTTAATTTAAGAATTTTAACAGAACATCTCTTATTTGTATGTGGGTCAGGGAAAGATCAGACATGTTCTCATTATAATTTAGTAGCTGTTGAAAAGTTAGCAGCCTCCCTTCACTAAAAAAGCAAAACAAATTGCTGTAACTAGGGCTCAAATGCCAAGTTGAAGACTTTTATGTTACATGGTAGTATTGTTGTAGATTAATCTAGACCACAAAGCAATGTTTTCTTAATCATATTTTATTCCATACCTCAATGGAGATCTTAATCAAAGGGCACATCACTCCTAGTAGAATTCCAGCAACCTGTCTCCCTAGCAGACCACATGTATTTATTACTTGTGGAGCTATGATTTCTATGTCTAGGCAATAGTTTCCTTGATTATGTTTTTCACCAGTCCACTGCAAATCATGCAGATATTGATTGTGCCTCATATTTTCTATGTACACCAGGCAAATAAATGCCTATTTTCAGGTACAACCTTAAATTAACAATGGTTTACAGACGCAAAATGTGAGACAAGTACAGGACTATTAAATAAAACCTCAAGTTTCATCTAGCACCAGTGCAGGCATCAGAAGTTAGAAGACAATTCCTGGGACTGTCTCATAATTTATCACAGTCTAAAGCTAATCTACTGTTCTCAGGTTATTACCCGTTGTGATTTTGGGACCCACCTCTAAACCTCCTCTTACAGCAAAAGGATAAAAAACAGTACTAAAGGAAAAAGGAACAGAGAATATGGGGAACCGAGGGAGGACATGGTAAGAGGGATGGGGGTCTGATAGATTCCAACTGTTGTGGCACAGTCATCTCCAGGGAAGTCCTCTGGAGGAGGTGATGTTGCTCAGTGTACAGTAGGATTGCAACTCTTACTGAGGAGCTGGCTGCAGTAAGGATGAACTTAACCTTCTCCAAAGCAGGTCCCATTGATTGTTGTTGCAGCCAGTCACTACTCCTATTCCCCACAGACACCTTAGATCCAGACTGGGGAATGGGCTGTAGTTGGCAGGGAAGGAGGAGGAAACCCTGAAGTGGCAACATTTGTCAGATTCACATCCTTGTGTGTTTTGGTCACTCCAATCTTGTTGCAATCTCCTCAGTGTACAAGCTGCAGCCTGTAGCCTCCCAAGGTACCAGGTCTGTTGAGAGGAAGAAACCTGAAGTGTACTTGGAGTCCAAGGGAAAACAGAGGACCAGAAAAGCATTTGTGATAGAGGAATCCATTGTTAGGGGGATGAAGAGGTACTAGGGACAGGAGAGCAGGGGATAGAATGGTAAGGTTCCTGCTGGGAGCCTCAGCTGGGAGGGATGCAGGCAGGGAAGAAAGGATAGTCAGAGGATTAGGAAGGGGAGTAATTCTGACAGCAATGTCAACCGGGGAATAATGACCTGACTTGCAGACCCAGTGGGAGTTTACAGATTAGGAAACTTGGGCGGGGGCTCAAACAATCAGCAGCCTTTCTGACCTTTTCTGAGGTCCTGCCAGTTTGGGAAAGAGGCGAGAAGTGCTCTAAACACTTGCTTTAAGGCATGGCTAAAGAAGTTGTGCATGGAGGAGGAATGGGTGACTGGGGGAGTAAGGCCTCTCTTGGAAGGATAGAAAACTATTCAAGAGGTATGGCATTCACTCCTCTGAGGAGTATGCCTCCTGCTGTCACCACGGGCTGTCCATTTGGGCTGGGTCCTTCCACTTTAGCTGCCTCAAGCGCTACAGGAAAGGGGAGGAGGGGGAGCTGTAGCTGGCTCTACCCATCTTCTCTCCCTAATGCATCACTTCTGAAAGCAGAATCAAAATGGATCTGAGGAACCCTGACCCTGCTTTCACAGGTCACAGGTCCCTCCCCTCTAGCTGCCTCAGGTGTTATGTGAAAGGGGTGAGGGGAGCTTTAGCTGACTCTGTCCCTCTGCTCTCCCTAACCCACTGCATCTGAAAGCAGAATCAAAATGGATCTGGAGAAAACCTGACTCTCTTGGTTCCTTCACCCCTACTTGTGAACTTATATTAAATTCAATAGCGAAGATAAACTGTTAAAATACAACAGGATCTATTAACATATTGTACATTTTAGATGCACTAATGTTACTTTACTTTGTAATATGTTAATGAATTAAGAATGAAAATAAGTTTAAAACAAGCGATATGCTACACTGTCCCACTCCATGTGACCATGATGTAATCACTTAGTCAGCTGGACTGTGTTACATCCATTTTACTGTATAAATATGGTTATCCCATGGCAACTTATTACATGTGATGCTTCTACTATACCATTTAACGACCTACTGATTTGAGTATTAGGACTTGGCATCTTCACAGGCATCTAACACCACAGGATTAACATAGGATTTGTTAAGGCACACTACAGGCAACTCTGTAATGCCAGCACCAAAGCCATCTGACAGGTTAAGAAGACTATTTTGATCCAGCCTTCAACTTCCAAAACAACTTAAAGTCCGTGCACTGGTCATGGGCAAATGAAGACTAAGACTGCTTCCAAATGTAATGCTATTTGCACAACTGTACCTAAGAATGGCAATGTTGGGTTTTGCTGCTAAGAAAAGCACTTTGAATGTGGTTGTACATTTAAAGAAGAGGATTTGAACCATCTAGCATCTCTGGTGAGAGGATTTTTAATGTTGCTCACTCTAGTTTATAAAGCCATCTTCTTTCATTTCCACACAGCTGTTAAAAAAACATTACAACAACCTAGTAAGCCTGTGTTTTTCCCCATTTGCCACCACACAATCACTTATTGTATTTATGGTCAACTGCACTTTGTGAGCATCATAAGGAAAGTCCTGACTTCTGTTATAATGACAGCAGGGTGATACTGTGTTTTTTACACCTTGAAATACTCCACTCAGAACATTCCTCCACTCTGAATGGTGACCATACATGGTCACTTGTTGCTTCCTACCTGTAGTTAATTTTAACTGAGTTAATTTTTTACCAGGAGATGAACTGGGCAAAAACCCTTTTACAGTCATGATTGAAATAAAAACTCCTGCCAGGCACACAGACAATAGACACCTTTGAGGCTCTTAGACTCAGATATGGCCTTCTACAATCTCATTTCTGGAGATAACTGCAAATAAGGAATGCTGTCCTACATATAGGAAGACACAAGTCACAGGAAGCAGGGTATAAGGACATTTATTTATTTATCTTTTGTTGACCAGGTTGGTACACTAGACAAGTTATATGCCTATTTTCAGGTATGACCTGGGAGAGTACAATGAAAAATACAGGTTCAAACAGGGTACATAACAACAAGAGGGGCAATGTACAGAGTAACAAAAGAGCAAGGTGAACATATCACCCCCTTTGGATGAGTTGGATCAAATGCCCTAAGGGGAGGGCTGGCAGAATTTATAGCTTACTTAGAGCTACGCTTCCCGACCCTTCACTAGTGGCCAAGAAATAATGGGAGGTGGAAATGGCCCTCACCGTCTCAGACTCCCAATGGTCTCATTGCTGGAACAGGGTCCACTAGGCATGCCGTGATGACAGAAATCATTTAAGACCTTACTTCACTGGTATCATACCTCTGCTAAACTGCATAAACTGGGCCTGTTGCCTACTGATGCTTGCTGGAGATGTGGCCAACTGGGTGGTCATTTATTTCATATTCTCTGCTTCTGACCTCTCATACAACCGTTCTGGCAAGCAGAGATACAAGTGTGTCACACTGTCTTAGGCCCCTCCCCACTAACTGCCACTCTGCTACTGCTCCTGGGCTGTTGCTCAGTGGAGAACTGCACAAATTCCTTCCATACAGGAACTTACTTTAGCAATAGGCATAATAGCCACCTATGAGAGAATGTCTCATTTTTCCAGCAAGACCCTTGTTAAGTATGAGAGATGCTGGCAACCTTTTCTGGAATCTAGTCTGTGCCACGGCCCTTAGACTTATATCTGGGTGCCCCTGTACACTTCCCGTGCTTGCCTGGACTGAATAAATCATCTTCTGGAATGGGCATGAGTGTACCTGTACTAATGTATATAGTTTTGCATATAGAAGAGTTTTGTTCTCTTGTTTTACTTTGTAGGATAACAATCTCTTACACCATTGGCAGTTATTAAGGCTTTCCTTTGCTACATTTGCATATAAGAGGTGGCCAATTCATATCTGAATCTAATAATAGTGGTACATGATCAGTTTTGTGTTTGATTTTCTTCTGTTCCATGGTGATATTTGATATTTACAACTGTAAAGTAATCTCAGACCACTATGCACTGATCTTACGCATGCATGTATTGTATCAGTCTGATATCTGTCATTCTACCTGTTATTATGTCTGTTTTTCTAGTGTGAAAATTTCAATAAAAAGTTAAACGTCAAAAATGAATGAAATAAAAATATAGATAAAGATGCAAAGTGTAAGGGGCAGGCACCCCTTGTGTCTAGGGGTATATGTAGCCGTCTTGTCAGAGGGGGTGCCCGTCTTACATCATAAAACCTATACCTGCACAATCACTGCTACTGCTTCAGACCTGGGGCACTGGAGTAGAGGAACTATGAACCAATATACTGGAGCACCAATGAGCATGGGACCACACATAAACTAGTGTAACTCCCAGGCGGTGCTATCCCTAAGGTTATTACCCCTGCCTGTACTTTTGACCACAGATTGAGGGGCCTGGATTTGATATTATTGTGCCTCCACGCAGAGCAACAATAGTGTTGGTATCTACCTGGCCTGGTATAGCCTCTGAAGCTATAACCACCCACAGACCCACCTAGTGACCTTGTATTTCCAGCAGCAGTTAACACACAATCAGTAATGAACATTAATAATATGCACACACTCTTTACACTTACCACCAGGGTCTGGCCTTCAGCAAATTCCCTGGAACCCCCTATAAAAGCAAGGTTAGCAAAGCAAGTATATACCTTCAGTGCTGTGACCCAACTAATAATATGCTCATAAGCCAGGTTAAATGTGAAACAACAATCAGATTTATTAAGGGGGGTCATGAACAAGGAAGGGGCGTGAATTTAGATGAACAATGACAGTACTATACTGATTAGATTCAGGTTACTTTGCATGGACTTTAGTCCCAAGTAATCAGTCTCACAACAGTGGATACCCAGAATGTTATGCTGGCTAGCCAGAAGCGTTGCCCTGGGGTGGCTGGTATAGCAGCTGTTGTTGGAGCATTTGATGGAAAGAAAAGGCAGTTAGCATGCACAAACAAGAGCTTTGAGTATTTGTAATCCTGACTGGTTGGCCCAGTCTCTTGTAACCCAGTAAATCACTGAAACAACTAGATGGTACCACAAATAATTGAATGATGTATTGCAGGGAGCTACCCTGGATTTACTCATGCTACCAGTTGACTGTGTTTGGCCTGATGATATGAAGACCTCATATAGATAACTAAGGAGCATGGGAAAGCTGGGCCATCATGACAAACCACCACTTCATGGCCTTCCCCTCCAGGTGGCCGCAACCTGTGAGTTGTCTCTGTGCAGGGGCTGGATCCCCAAAGTCAGTCTCTCACCAAGGAACAGTCTCTGGTGCAACACAATTGGTTTGGGCTGGATTTGCAAAGGCCCAAGCTTGCTGAACACTTTTGGCAAGTTCCATGTGTTTTGCTGGTGAAGCCTCCAGCTGGCAGAATAACCCAGTCGCTGGCGAGATAGACCTCGACCCACGATAACCATTCAGCACATTTAACAAAAACAGCATTAACTTTTCTTCCTCACAGTTCAGTTCTAAGCCAGTTGCTATTGCAGTCTATTCACTGAGCAAACCTCTCGATCATTAAATCAGTCTCTCACAACCTCTGGAACAGATGCTTCACAAGAGCTTCCTCTCGGTCCAAATCTTAGGCTGTACCTTCAAATATCTTGGAGCTTTCTGCTGCAAGTAAAAGTTCCATTTTAGATTATTCTGATTACTGCAATCAAGCAGTCCCAAGCAGGAGAACAGTAGCAGGGTGGCAAGTCAGGCCTTCCCGTCGATTCTCCTAGGCTCCTTCCTAGGAGCAGCTTCTCGAAAGCTCGAGCTGCTTACTCTCCAAACTCCAACTGTAACTGTCCCACCATCTCTTAACAGTTCTGGGATTTCCCTTGGGTTTTCTGAGTTCTGGTTGGCTCGGGGAGCTGTCAGTCACAGTTTGGGTGCTCCCATCAGTTCAGTTTAGGCACCAACCTAAAAAATACAAAAAATGCTGTTTTCCTTCCCACAAGGCACTTGAGCTAAGAACCCTGAAAGGTCCCCAGTGTCCCATTGGTCCAAATGCTGGAAGTCCCTGACCAAACATGGTGGCTTCCATTCAGATAAACAAAGCTGCAAGAAGGCTGGTTAAAACAAACACTCTATTTCAAATACAACAACAAGTTAGCAGTAAACAATTACAGTACTAGTTAAAAGCTCCCTCTGCTTTACTATTGACAGCAGAGTGGAGCAAAATAAAGTGGTGGCTGGCCAGTCGTGTGCTTTGAAGCACTCGGACCCAGCTCAGACCATTCACTACATACATACTGGCTAAAGTCTTAAAGGGACAGGTGTGGAGGCACAGCATGGCACTCTCACATAAATCAACAGGACCAAACAAATAACCTTGGATTTACTATCTATGAAGGATGTCTGCCTGGCAGTGGACATGGATGAAGCCCAGGAAGACATTAAGGTAAACCCTAAATTGGTGGGGGGAGGGTTACACTAGAATGTCCATACCAGAGCTGTGATCAAGCATAGTATATTGTTATTATAAGCTGCCAAGGTGACACATAGCTCACCAGACATTCTCTGGTCATATATCTTCATGATGGTACTTGCACACATTTTACTTCAGTTTCCCATGGACCATGCCCTAAATGATAACTCTTTAAAACTTTCTTCGGTTCAATTCAATTCAATTTTATATGTATAGCATAATTCTCTTTGCAACTGATTGATCTTTACATCATGTTAAAAACATTTAAAATACACTACATATAAACAAACTACATATAAAATAATTTTGACGCCAATAAATATTAAACATAATCTGGAAAAGCTTGTCTGATCAAGTGGGTTTAAAGAGCTGGTGACACGTTCCAAGAGAACTGTAGCAAAACCTAATATTTAGACACAGTCCAGCATTTCAAGGTGGGTCTCCTCACCTATAAGGCCCTAAACGGACTGAGCCCTGGCTATCTGTTAGAGCTCCTGACACCGGTAACCTCTGCTTGCTCCCTCCGTGCCTCTTCGAGGGGCCTCCTGGGTGTTTCCAGGGTTCTGCTCAAGACTTCTAGAGATTATGCTTTTAACATTTCTGTGCCATCCCTGTGGAATGCACTTCCATCTGCAGTCCAGGAGGCCCCCTTGATAGAGGTGTTTAAGTGGAGGTTGAAGGCACAGCTCTTTGGCCAGGCTTTTAATGAATACTGAATTTTAATACATTGTTCGGTCCCTGTTTATAGCATTTGATTAGTTTTAAATTGTTTTATGTTTTAGTTAATTTAAATTGTATTAATGACATTTTAGATTGATGCATTGTATGATCATTTTATATTGCTGTGAGGTGCCCAGAGCCTCCGGGAATGGGCGCCATATAAATAAAATTTGCCTTGCCTAAGTTTCCCATAAGTGCTGTATTCCTCCTTCCCATTATTTATTACTGAGGTCATCTGTATGAAAACAAGATCTTTGCTCCTGAAGAGTTTGTCTATTCCTGCTGCTTTCTCCCTACCTGTAGTCACAGAGCATTACTTGTGATATCACAGTTACTCCCATGGCAACAGACTGTGATGTCACAACAGAGGATTATGACTTGAAGTAGGAAGTAAGCTATAGAGGCAGATGGACTCTAAAGGAACTCTGAGGGATAAAGATCGTACATCCATGCAAATGTCCTTAGTAATAAATAATGGGGAGGAGAAATACATAAAATAAAAATGTAATGCAGGCAGAATTGTATCAAATTATTATGTTTTTTAAGATTTCCTTGAGGCATCAGTAGCTCTTAAGCTCCTGTTTAAACTGGTCCACAGTCAAACTTTCTTTGATATAATGAGGTAGAGCATTCCAGAGGGTGGGAGCTGCATAAGCAAAGATCACGCACCAGATGTTTGTAAATGGACCCTCTGGACCTCCAGCAATCCCTTGTCAGTGGAGCGGAGTGGGCAGGAGGGGTGGGAGGAACACAGGAGGTCTTGCAGGTACCCAGACCTCTGCCTGTGTAGGGCCTTCTAGGTCAGCAAACCAACCTTGAAGGAAATCCAACACCTAAACGGCAGTCAGCGCAGATAGCAGAGCACAGGTGTGGCATGACAAAACCTAGATAGGCCAGTCAACAACCTGGCTACCGCATTCTGCACTAGCTGCAGGTGGAGAAGATCTTTTCCAGAAAGTCCTAGGTATAGGGCATTGCAGTAATCAAAGTGAGAGGTCATGAAAACATGGACCAGTGCTGGCATTTCACCAGGGGATCAGCAGTTTAATCCCAGTGATGTTCCTCAGATGGTAAAATGAGGTTTGGACCATGGCTGACTCCTGCTCTATGAAGTGTCAGCCCACCGTCCAAAACAGCGCCAAGATTTTTTACTTGATCCAAGGTGAGCAACTGGGAGTATCCGAGCTGTAGCCTGGTGACCTGACAGATTGCCCCTCACCCCTGGCGACCAGGTTCCAGCTCCAATACTTCTATCTTGTTCAGATTCAACCAGTTGGCCCTCATCCAGTCTTGAATCTCAATAAGGCAGCTGTTAAACACCAAACTGGCTCCTGCTGTTTGGGTGCAAAAGACAGATATAGCTGAATGTCATCTGCATAGCGGTGAAAATGCAGCCCAAACTGTCTTATAATGTCTCCTAGAGGTAGCACGTACACTGCAAACAACATGGAGATAAGATGAAGCCCTGCAGTACCCCACATGGCAGGGGCAGGGGTGCCAAGGAAAAAATCTCTGACACCACCCTCTGTGACCTGCCAGCAAGGAAAGATTTAAACCAGTTGAGGACTGTGCCTGCCAGTTCACAACAGACCCACAGGCACTTGATCAGAACCCCATGGTTCATGATGTCAAATGCCACCAAGAGATCAAGGAGAATCAAGATTGTATGACTCCCCTGATCCCTCACTGCAAGATCATTCATCACCAGAACCAGGGCAGTCTCGTTGCTGTGCCTTTTTCTGAAACCAGACTGGAGAGGATTATAGAGGTTGTGAGCTGTTAAATGGGCCTCCAGTTAAGCAGCCACCACCTTCTCAATGACCTTACCCATAAAGGGTAGATTAGAGAAAAAACCCTGTCGCTAGAGAACCCTGGACTATCCTGGCTAGGACCAGGCTGATGGTATCAATGCACCAGAATAAGAGGCACATTTGTCCCATATCCAATGTACAGCACGTTGGTGGTAACCCCTGGACAACCCTCATAACATCCATGACAACCAACTGGTTGAAGTCGGACCAGACAGACCGACTGCCTGTGATCTCAAGTCCATCACTGAAAAGCCCATTAGAGGGTGCCAACTGGATTTCTGATCTGATGGAGGCAATCTTAGGTAGGGTCACAAGTCGCTCATGCAGGTAATACAAAGGGGCAGACTAGATGGGACTGGCAGTCCTTATCTGCCAACAGTTTCTATGTATTCTATGTTATTGGTAAAAAGCAGAGCAAACTCATCACATCTAGATTATGAAAAGACTCCTCTGGACTGAAGACAGACTGGATTGCATAACCTTTCAACAGTGTGGAAGAGCTGAGCTAGTCTGTTGGTTTCTGCAGCAATCTACTTGGACAGGAACTCTGCCCTCTTACAGGAGATTGCTGATTGATAATCTCTGTAATAGGCCATCAATCTAAGTTTGTCCTCATCCCAAATGGTCATCCACCAGCACTGCTCTAACCTTCAACCTCTTCTCCTCATCTCCCTGACAGTCTCATCAAACCAAGGAGACTTCTGCTGCAAGGTGAGGGGTCAAACATGGACAGGTGTGATAAAGTTGAGGGCCTTGGTGACAACCCTGTTATAGGTCAGCACCAATTCCCTTGGCTCCTTGCATGCACTCATCAAACCTGATAGGTCCAGCACCGCCATCAGACCTTGTGGGGTCACATCCCTTAAAATGCAGTACTGGACCATCTCTATAGGGGAAGGTCTATTGGGGGGACATCGAACAAGAACCTCATAGTATGGTGGTCTGACCATACAACTGGCTCCACCTTAAGGTCAGAAACCTCCATTCCCAGCTGGAAGACGAGGTCCAGCTAATGGCCGTGAATATGGGTCGCAGAGGTAACAACCTGTGTCATGCCCGACACATCCTTTGAGGAAGTCTTGCCCAAATTGAGAGAGTTCATCATCAACCCAAGCACTGAAGACCCCAGAATAATCCATCTGGGAGACTCCAACACCAGCTTGGTGACAACATCCGTGACTTCCTGCAGGAATTCCCTCCCAATTCGGAGGTCGGTATATGAAAATATGGCTTTACATAACTCTCCACCTCTAGTGTATCCTGAAATTTGGTTGCTGTTACTTCTAATTAGTCTAGTGGTACCCTGCTTTCTTGTGGTGGCCTATTACCCACATCACGGCCATAGTACTTTCCAAGCTCACCCCTGAACTAAAGGGGCACAATTACACATTATAAGTACTGGGTCTCTTTAAACCCTACAGACCCCAAACCTCTCTTGTGGGGTCCCTGGAATCCTGATGCTCCCAAGACCAGCTCTGCAATGGCACTGTCCCAAAGCAGGGCAAGCACCACCGTGGGGCAAACTGTGCCAACACGTGTTTCAGTATGCCCAGGATGACAATAAATATGAAAAGTGTATCAGCATATGATATCACAACTAAGTGCATAGATCATGGTTGGTCCAACCAAGTGTGCCTCCTTCAGACACTTCACTGATAACCCAAGTGGCCAAACAAGAGACTCCCATGTCTGGCCCCTCACACAAGGACTTACTGACCTCAACCCTTGCCAGGCCCCCACCTACCTGATTACTATTCATTTGGCTACACTGCTAGTGGAACAGTTCTATAGTATCTAGGTTTCTTGTAATTTCCATGGGTATTCCTATTGCAAGGCTTACTTACAGTTACCTCTCAAACTGCTGCTCCATTCACACTGAGCTCTGTGAATCACTTCTTTTGAGAGTGGATCCACAAGGATCCCAGTGACCACCCTTGAAGGCCTGAACTCCACTCTCCCTGACATGCCATCTGGTCCTTGTTCTCTCTGGGGTCCTCAAGACCATCCTAGGAGCTCCATCCTTCTAGTGCCTACTGGTGTTGCTCTGGAAACCAGGACAGGGATCAGTGCCACCCAGACCCATGGACCCTGTCACCATCCCTGAGCCAGCAGGCTCCTGCCTGGGTCACTGCCAGAAACTGGACTCCTTCCTCCAGATGCTGCCCTACCAGAACCCTCTAGGTCTAGAGACTTCTCCATGCTGCTTGTTTTCCCTTTTATAGGCATTCAGGGGAGGGCAGAACCATAAATATTTCAGTACAGAGTTTCCCACTTCTGGCTGAGTCAGAACATTCTGTCCACAACATCTGTCATCCTGTCTCCAAGCAAACAACAGGCCTCTCTAGAATACAATTCTCAGGATCAGACTTAACCATTTGAGAGCCTCGTAGTATCCTGCCTCAAGCTGAGTGAAGAGAGAGAGGCCGGTTACACTTGTAAAGAACATCATGAATAATACAAACAAGCATTTGTCAATGGTGTATGTTTGCTTGCATGTTGTGACATCCAGTAAAAAAAAGAATGGTGCAGTCAAGACAAAGTATCTACAGCAGCAGCCAGTCTCCCAGTAACTAGCAGTCAGACATACCACGCACTAGTTCCTGGGCTGGTGAAAATGTGTGTGTTATTATTTTATGTTACCCCAATCTGGCTGTGTTGTGATCTCTGAACTCCAGACTTTCTATGTTAGAGCCCGCATTCTTATGGTTGTGATGAATAAACAGTTAGGACACAGGAGCAGACACCCTACCCCCACACACACACACACACACACATATACAGATATACGCTACAACAGTATCTCTCCTCCTTTCCCCCTCCCTTCTCCACCATGAACAGTAGTACATTACTGTAGCTTGCTTTCATCCTCCGCACTGCACTGTTATTACATTACGCGACAAACACACACAGCACATAGGCACCGACTGAATAAAAAACTTAATGGCATGCTCTATCTCTCTCTCCACTTTCCCCAGCAGCATTACAGTACAGCAATTATAATAAAAGAGAAACGAATGCCATTTTGTAATTAAAAAAAACTATTGCCTGTGTTGGTCAGCATCCAGGACACCAGTGATAAGTTAGAAAGAGTGCCTCTGCCTTCAAATTGGTTTCTAAAAAGCTCCCACTTCAGCCTATAAAGCATGCTGACTAAAGGTGATGGGATGGATGGGGACACAATTTCAAGGGTGAGGGTCTATGCCATCATGAGTACACCACACAGTAACAGACCAATGACAGGGACAGTTATAGGACCAAAATGCCTCATGCCATTGGGCACAGCAGGGCAAAGCAGTGCCATTTAATGACACTCGGTGGAGCTCCTAGTTCACATCTTCATGAGACAGTACCCTACACGCCCCTGGTCCCAATGTGGAGTCCCACCTGCAGCCACTAGTAACAGCCAAAGCATAACATTCAGTGACCTCACCTTGCAGCAATCTGTTACAGAGTGACACAGCAATGGACAGAAATAGCCAGGAAATTGATTGGTACAGTCCCAACCCCAGAAAGCAAGTGAGCAACCTGCAACCCATGCAACCCACTGCTGTACTGATCTGTTGGGAATACATATCCCTGTGTTTTTACTACTTAAATGATCTGACTTAATGCAGCAAGTAGTTGTTTACTGACCTGTTTGGGAATATATCTTCCCATTTATTTTGGCAGCTACTTGATGTAGCCAGAAGTGCTGTACTGACCTGTTTGGGAATAAATAAAATAAATATCCCTGTGTTTTCACTGTTTAAACTACCTAACTCAACAACAGCCAGCAGTTGTTTACTGATCTGTTTGGGAATAAATCTCCCTGTGTTTTCTCTGGTTAAAGTACTGGACTCTACAGAGCTAGCCAGGGCCCGATTAACTGATACACCAATTATGCCATGGCATAGGGCTTCCAGGCCAATGGGGGCCCCCTGGCCCCAGAGTTATTCATTTTCTTTCCTGCTGCTGCTGAAGGGATAGAGAGAAGCATGGCCCCTTTAAGAGCAGAGCAGGCAGGTTCAGCATTGTCACATGGGGGTAGTTGCCATGGAGACAGAGCATGTGGGATGAACTGGGTCTGCAATTGAGGAGGCATGGAAATTTTCCTGACGACGGTCTGCCCTGATACCAGAGAGAGATTATTATTCAGAAACACACCAGCTTGCCTGTCTACAGGAGACCTGGTCTGTCTCCTCACTGCAAGCCCTCACCAAGTCGACAGACCGACAAGAAAGGTAACCTGTAAGTGAGTCACGTTGACTGGTTCCACATGGAGCCCCGTGTTCCTGGTCAGCACCAGTCAGATGCAGAATTCACTGGTAGTGCTCTTGGGACTGGGAACAGGAATGGAAGCCAGAGAAAAAGTGACCCCGACTGGGCAATCTGAAAGTACAGTTCTGCAGACACCTGAATTTAAGTTGGTTATGAGCCCATTCGGCAGTATAGCGGTAGGAAAACAAACTACTGAACACTCTTACATGGCCACCAAAGAAACAATATTTCTAAGGTGCTTACCAAGGGAGACATTATTTCCCTGATAGCTGCGGTTGCTGATACTGGCTTATGATCAGAATCTGACGTGAACTGCAGTGAAACTATGTGCAGTTTGAATTGGTGGGAAAAACAGCAAGGAGGGACGTGCAGCCAGAAACGGGGGTGGGGGTGTGGGGATCGAACAAACAGGAAGAACAGATGAGATTACAGCAAATAAAACTATCACCTCTGAAGCAACACTGCTATTAAATACAAACCATGAATCCATACCTTGGACATCAAGAAGCTTTTTATTAGAAGAACTGCAAAAGTAGAGAGAATCTCCACAAAGACATAGACGGAGTGGAGGCTGTCCAGAGAGGACAACCAAAGTTGTGCAGGGTCTGCACCAGAAGACATACGAAGAAAAACTAAAGGAGCTTAATATGTATACCCTTGAGGAAAGGAGGAGAGAGGGACATGATAGAAACTTTCAAGTACCTCAAGGGAATCAACAAAGTCCAAGAGGGTAGCATCTTTCAGAAAAGATGTGCACGAACAAGGGGCACAATTTGAAGATAGAGGGGAGACAGCTCAGAGGTAATGTGGAGGAGTTTTTTTCACAGAGAGAGGTTGGGATGCATGGAACAGCCTCCTGAGGAGGTCGTGGAGTCAAGAACAGTGGGGAATTCAAAATGCATGGGACAGACATAAGGCAGTCCTAGTGGGGGTTAGGAGGAAGTAAGCTGTTGGTTAACTAGGATCTGCAACTTATCTGTTAGGTAGGAAAATGGGCAGACTAGGTGGGCCAAGCAGTCCTTATCTGCCGTCAAATTCTATGTTTCTATGTTTCTGTTTCTATGAGCACATTTTAGAAAATAGAAATAATCATAGCAATACCAGAGAAAATTAACCCAGTCCTTCGCATACAGATTCCAACACAAGTCCTGTGTATTCAGATTTTTTCAAACATAGAGTAGAGCCTGTTCCATGCAAAAATGCAGTTAGGCTCAAATTATACAGCTGGCCATCTGAAACAAATTAAAGCCAGATGCAACAATTGTGTTTTAATGTTGAGAATGAACAGTTTACTTATTCTGGAAGCAGAAGACACATGCAGACAAAGTGTCAAGCCAAGGTGTGTATGTGTGAGTGTATGTGTGTTTTATGTGAACCACGAAGGCTGCTGCAACTTAATTAATTAATGAATATTAGAAAGAGGACATTATGGCTCAGCTGCAGAATTTTCTGCTGCTGTTCCTAATGGGAAAGACATTTGTTGCTCCCGATGCTCTGGGCTATAGTGGTGGCCACTGGGGCTGGCTTTGTAGTCCAGGCTGGCTGTAGCCAAGCAGAATGTAAGTGTATGTGCAAGGGCTGGTAATGTGTGCAAGGGAATACAATCCACAGAAGAAGCTCTCCATTAAAAACTGTTAGTATTTGTATCATAAATAAATGCCATCACAGCAAAGTCTGGTATGTTAGCAAAAAAAACTGCTTGTTGCTGATGACCTCCGGGCATGGAGAGAGGAGTACTGCAAGTTGATAGTTATATTATCTTCAAGGGCTGGGATCTACAGTGCATTTTCTGTGAACTTTGTGTTTGCCTTGGTGGTCTCTCCATGGATTTTAATTAAGGATTTTGTAAACACTCGGGGTTGTTTAAAGTTAGTCTGTTGCCTTGTTTGGAACTTGTTCTTTCACTGAGTTTTTTTCCCATGCAGTGAGGGGGAGCACAGTGCTGTGGGAAACCACTGGATCATTCTATGGGGATGTGCAAAAGGGGGATGAAATACACACTGCAATGGGGGAAGGGTATCCGAACAAATTGGGCAATGGGCATCAAGTTATATCCATAGGGTTAGAACTTGCCCTGCACATATTCCCTGTGTGTTGGGATGAGTTGCCTGTCACTGCGCCCCATCCAAATGGTTTACACCAAGGACCCAAAATCATAATCAGGGTACTAATAGGTCACATCTAAGAGTGTGTGTGGGGGGGACTTTACCCCACAACTGCTTCTCCTCTAATAGTTGAGTATCAGTATCCCCTCTGTCCGTATTGTCTGAAGTGTGGCTGGTGTGGAAAATGGGTGTTGCAGAAGAGTGGGTATGTAGGGGTTCCCCCTCAAGAATGGCTTGGATTAGAGCCCTCACACCCTTTAATCTGGTTCTGGCTACCCTCCTCAGTCAGCAGTGAAATGAGCCAGGAACCTGATGACAATCAACAACTATTCAGTGAGTCAAGCCTGACACACCAAGAAACCCTGCTGCAATGTAGAAAGAAAATTTGTGTACAAGTCTGCACACTCAGGAGCAATACTCACAAAAAGCAAAATACATGCACCGCAGGTTACTCATGCACAGTGAGCTGAGGCAAGAGGAGTCAGCCAACCCTCCCCAGCTGTACAGTGAACAAAGTACGGAACTTAATAACAGGAAGAAAAAAAAAAAAGGAAAAACACACATACATGCACAGACATAGTTCAATGGCCTATGCAATCAGAATAATGTTATGCTTGTGCAACTCTAAAACAATGTTGTGGCCATTCGTACTCTCTATTCAATTAGGAATTACCACCCTGTAAGGGTACCGAAGGCAAGAAACCCTGTAAGAGGTTTCCACCTCTAGAGGTGCTGCGGGAATGGTTCCTTGGCTTAAGGTACCTTAGGAAAGAACCATCTGGGAGTAGAAAGGTGAGCCACTGGAGGAGGAGGGAAAGATGGTGGGGCAAAGAGAAAGTGCTTCAGAGAGAGGCTAGGACAGAGGAGTACTGTACTTTGATAGTTATACTACTGTAATCCCCCTGCAAATGGGGGTTCCTAAAAAACCTGCTTGGGCTTACCTTAACCCTGCCACTCTGTTTCTCTTTTCTGTTCTCCCGGGCTTCTCCCATTCTTGCCAGCAATTTCTTGTGCCCCCAGGTCTTGTTCTTGCCCTCAGGTGCCCCAGTCTGCAACCCAGGTACAATGCCGGCTCGGTGGTGCTGAAGGTTGAGGCGCTGGACACCACACCTTGCGGCACGCTGGCAACCTGGGTTCGGACGCGAGCCCGGGTTGTCAGAGGTCAGCAGGGGAGGATAGGATTGAGCGTCCAGAGGACTGCTTTCCTATACTGGGCATGGACACAGGTCTCCACTGCTCTTCAGTGGCCCCTGGGGATGCCCGGGGGCACTGCCACAGTCAGTGCAATGGAGAAAAGAGTGCAGCAGACATCAGCACGTCAGTGCTTGACATCATTGCATGTCTACACTCCTGGGGAAATAAAAGTCAGTGGAACATGGCAGCATTATTGCGGTAGCTTGATGGCTATGCTTCCTGAGCCCGATGGGGCTCATGGGCATGAAACCGGGCTGGTATTGGATCCTGGCCTGGTGCAGGGACCAGGGGATCCTTTCTTGGGTACAACTGCATATGCCAGCTGGTCTGGGCGGATGTGTCCCATGGTCATCAGGGAAGTGAGTGGTGGCTGGATGATAAGGCAGGTCAGTGACTATGGAGGAGATAAAATAGAAAGATGATAAAAAAAGAATTGTTACTGTGATCTTCCGCTGCATTAGTGCTGCCTCCAGAGCAGTGGGAATTGCATAGGCGTGAAAAACGCCTTTAGTTTTAAACCACCCAAACTTGCAATCACCTCGGGGACTGTTCCATCAGTTCCGGGATCCCTTTCTCCAAATGGGGATCCGGTGACCATGGACAGGCTGCTGAGGGGCTGTTTCTGTTAAAATTTAAAGAGTTTTGCAACGGAGTTCAATCGGGGCTCATTTTAATATTCATGAGCTGAGTCCCAGTCATATGAATACTCATTAGTGTGTCTGTCTGCCCCTCAGGGTAGCTGTTCCAGGCAACTGCCGAGAAAAAGAAAAAGAAGATGTTTTATTAAATATTACCTGCTGCTGCATGGTGAAAAAGTGAGTTATAGGGAGGAAAGTGTTTAAATTAAATGAATATTTCCTCCTTGCTAATCCAGCAACTATTTTGGGACTTTAAGTGTCAGCCTGTCTGCCGCTACAGGAGAGCTTAAATATTTGCAGTAGCAACAGGAGAACCAGCTGAGCCATTCAACCTCTCTGTGCAGCAACAGCAAGTATACCAACTGGGCTACAGAACTGTGGGGCATTGGGGCAAATAATGATTTCTTCCTGGCTGCACCAGAACTTTATTCAGGACTGTACCTCTTCTGCTAGAAGGGACAGTGGGTTAAGCAACCATTGCAAGCAGCCACATCCAATTGGAGAGCCAGGAAAACAAAGCCTGGACTTGTGGGACATCCTCAACACCTCATGGGAAAATGTCCAGTACTCACGGGGACTTACAGGGACCTATTTCTAGGTGCTAAAACACCAGACCAACAGTGCTTCGAGTTCCATGATTGACAGGTCTTCCAGCCAATCAGAGGCCAATCAGCCCATCATTGCAGCAATCAGAAACCGTAATAAAGCCTTATAAGAGACATTGTCTGTCTGCATTTTGCCAGATTCAGATTGAGACAGAGGCAAGCAGATTCCAGCCTGCTGGAAGCCCTCCACAGGTGTGGGGGCTCAGGCCCCTGCCATGCTTCCGGGCCTGGGCATTCCATTTAAAGGGTACCTAAACAAGCAGTTTTTTAAAACTGCAAACTCCAAAATCTGGCTTCATATCGAGGTAAAGTAAAGGCTGCTGTTTACATTTATGCTAAAACTTCATTTATGTAAATAACATAAATGTAGTTTCTCAACTTTTAAAAAATGTAAACAGCAGCCTTTCACTTTCAAAAAACAGCCTTGGCTTCTCCCTAAGTTATCTGCCAAGTGTGTTAAGTGATTAGTCATGACGACATCATCAGAGCCAGAAACAGAAATCCACATATATTTCTGCAGTGCTAACTAGTTCTTCTTTCTCTCTTTATTTTGAATTGTTGTACCAGAATGATCAACACCATGTATTAACTCATGGATTATTTTGATCAGTACACGTTAGGCTATGATTTTGTTTATTTTGTTTACTTTAACTTGCAGAAAATGTTTTGCAATCCAGCTGACTTTTTCTTTGGCAAACTGCATTATTTTTTTTTCCTATTATTTAACCAGGTGAGACACACTAAGCTGAAAACTTGTTTACAGGTGCAACCTGGGAGCACAAGGAAGTTAAGTGACTTGCTCAGGGTCACACAGATGCAAGTGGGGCTGTGGGATTCAAACCCAGGTCTCCAGATTTGCAGCTCAGAGCCTTAAAACCACTGCGCCATACTCCTCCTCATTAGAGTACAGCACTTCAAATAACTGATGATCTAGTGGTTATATGATACACTGAATTTTTTTTGTTATCCGGAGGAGACACACTAAGCTGAAAGCTTATTTACAGGTGTGGCCTGGGAGCACAAGGAAGTTTAGTGACTTGCTCAAGGTCACACAGCAAAGTGTCTTGTTCAGTTCAAAGTTCATGCTGTCTAGTTGATCCACAAATAAGGCTTTCTTTTCATGTGAACCTCCTGCACCTAGCCTGCCTTCTGTTTAGACACCCCACCATCCATACCGTGTCCTTAGTATTGCCTGGGGCCGCATATGAGCTTACGGTCTCATGAAGAGAATTATCTCACCTCAGATTGTAATCTTGTACCTCAGAGAATTGCACACACCTATACTGATATACTTCATCAGCTAGCACTGTTTAAAAATGCCTCCCAAATCACTCTCCAGTCCACATTCTCAATGTTTGACTTCTGCTTCCATAGTAAACAATGAGTGGATCACCACCCTTCTGCACAGTGAAGGTAGTATCTACAGTTCCCTGTTGTGTTTTTTTCCTACCTCATTAACCAACAACTAGGTCTTCCTGGGGCCAAGCAATAAGCATCATGACCACCAGAAAAACTGCTGTTCATGCCCTCATAAGGCCTGCACTTACAATGGATAACAATATTATTAGCAGGAGGGCATACTAATACCTTGAGCAAATCCACCTGACTTCCAGTGTCCAGTCTACTCCTTTACCTGTGATCTGCAGAACCCAGCAGGACAGTTCTAGCAGTTCTTCTCCAGTACTTGTCTGTGCTCTGCTCCACATTGCATGTTGTCTGGCTACCACCTTCCAAATCTTGAATGTACTATACACAACTCTCTGAATACTGTCCCAACAAATGTCAACCCACCCACCGAGGCTACTCTCCCTACACTGAATTCAAGTAACAGTTTAGGTACAGCCCTGCCACTCTGAGTATTTGTCATCACTGGCTACTCATATCCATAGTCAGGTAGTGATCACGATGCTGACAGCCCCACATTTCCGATCTAATAGTGATCTGCTCAGCATCCTCCTGCATGTCTTCAACTAACCCGAATATAGCTGTACCCTGCTGGAATGGTCTCTTCAGTCCCTCTCTGGCATTCATTCTTCTCACCTGCTCCCCACACCGAAAATAGAAGTTCACTACCTTCCGCATCATGAATTGTTTAGTACAGTCTCCGTGTTATATTTACATATTAATAATAAACATGATCTTCTGGTAAGCCAGGCATATAGCAGCATGGCACAAGTGGAAAAATATGCTTTCCTATCCATATAAGATCTAAGCCACCTATGATTAGGCACCATTAAATGACGTGCATAATGATGTGCACACCCATCATTTAATAGTGCCTAATCAAAGGTAGACTAGATCTTTTAAGGATAGGAAAGACCATCATTCCCCTTGTTCCCTGCTGCTATGAGCCTAACTTACTGGAAAGATATGTTTGTATTTGACATGTCAAAATAAAATGGGGACTGTATTGCTTGCATTCATGATGCAGAAGGGTGATGAGCTCACCAGTTTTCAGTGTGAGGAGGAATAGTGAAGAATGAATACCAGAGGGGGACTGAGAAGACCAATCTTCCAAGGCACTGCTATATTCAGGGAAGGGGGAAGACAGAAGGAGAGAAATCTGAGCAGATTACTGAGAGAAATATGATGTGGCGCTGTCAGCACCTTGATCACTACCTGATCCCATTGTCCTGGCCAACATTCAAATCCCATAAAACCAGTTCATACAATTGTCCAAGGCTGTGTGTGGAGATTAATGTATGAAACGGCTGCCACTACACATTCAGTCACTTCACTACCAGTCTAGTATTGCTTGTAAAGCATTTTGGGATACAATGTGTATGAAAATCACTATATAAATGTTGATTCTTACAATTATTATTTCCCATGGAAAAAGAGGACAAGACAAGCATATATTTGAGTTTCAAGAAAGTATGAACTGTAACATTGGACTGCACAAGAACTTTGCTACAAAAAGTGGTGGCTCTAGGGATGGTGAAGGGTGTGCTGCACCCCACATAGTAATGTACTTACTTGCTGCTGCTGCATTTCACTTTGTTGAAGAAGTCTGATTTATTGATTGTACAAATGTTTGCATTCAAACTATGGATTACATTTATAGGTTCTGTCAAAAATGAACTAGAAAAGAATAATAGCAGAAAATATAAAGGTTTAATAAAAATGTTAAAAAGTGCATATTAAGCATGCACACCACCCCAGCACCCCCACTGTAGCATCCTGGATCCAACATAAACACTAGACCACCAGGCTATTCAAGATTTGTACTGCACTGTGGTTTGCCACAGAGAAAGTCGGTTGCATTAAAACACATTTTCAGCATGTTAAAGTAAACAGAATGAACAGAACCATAGCCTAGCATGTGCATTATACAAAATAATGCACATGGTTTTGACCATTTGGGTGAAACAATTCTATACAGAGAGAAAAAAGAACTAGTTAGCACTATAGAGAGCCATATATCTATCTGACTTTGACTCCAATGATGTCATCACATAACACATTTGGCAACCATTTTAGGAAGCAGGTAAGACAGTTTTTTTTTCAAATTGGAAGGCTGATTTCACAATTTTCAAATGCTCTGGAACCGCATTTAGGTAAATTATGTAAATGTAGTTTTAGCATTAATGAATACAGCAGCCTTTCCTTTAATCACATACGGAGTCAAATTTTTGAATAGTTTGTTGTCAAAATGCTGTTTAGGTATCCTTTAAGCCCCTCTATCCTGGAGGGAGTGTTTGTTGTTTCATTTTATTTAAAGTTAAAGTAATTTAGTTTTGCTTAACCTGATAGCTTGGAGGTTGCCAAATTGTCCTCCAGGTGCTAGCCCTCCTTCCCAAGTCAGAGAAAGATGTGGACCGAAGACCAGCTAGCATCAAGCTTCAGTTGTGTGAGATGACTGAAGACACCAGGACACCTTCTATTGTGGATATCACCCAAGGAGGACATGAGTGAGTACCTTTCTACCAACCAGTGCAAGGGAGAAGTTCTACAAGTAGTCTTTGGGCCTCAAGCCCATTCTACTAGATATACTAGCTAAATAATCTTAGGGCCGACATGCCTATTAGAAATAATCAGTCTGGGCTGGCTTGCCATCAAGAGACTGTGTCATCTGTAAATTGTTCTATGCACCTAATCTGCTGCCCAAATGGCCCAGTGTAGGTGTGTTGAGATACTGTGTAGTTAATAATATAAATGTGCTGATATTCATCCGTGCCCTCTATGGGTTAGTTTCTACTCTATTGGAGTTGCCAGCTAAAGTAGCATTGTCGCTTCATAGGACAGGAGGCCCTAGAGCTTATTATGTCTGAATTGTGCCTGGGAATATCCTGTTTCCACCTTTCTTGTCTCTGTCTGATCAATAAGAAATGTTTGATAAAAGTATCAGTATTTAAATGTACTGGATGTGACATCGTCTGATAAGTAAGAATGCTTGATAAAAGTATTGCTATCTAAATGTACTGGATGTGACTTCAATTTGAGTTGTGCTGAATGTTCAGGATATGAAATCCAAGATCTAGTCAAGTTGCCTGCTCTGAAATATTCAGTTTCTGTGATACGCAGGGCAGTCCCTCCCTTTCTGTGACCAGCAGGACCAGACCTGCTATTTCTGCAAAAAGCAGGGCAATCCCTGCTTTCTTTAGGATCAACAGCCATTGTTGAGATGTAGCTTTCCAAGTTTACCCCTTCCCTTCTAATCAAAGCTGGCCAACTCGACCAGCTGCAACTTCCACCAGGCCTGCAACATCCAGGACTACGGTATCTGGGTACCCAGCGTGTAGTGTGAGATTGTGGGGTTTCATACTTATCTGGGATTGGTGCCAGTGTGGTAAAAAATAATTATTGTGTATTGTAACTGGCTCACTGCAGCCGCTTGAATGGAGCCTCGGATTCGCTGAAGTGCCACAGCTGGCTGGAAATCGGCCGAGGTGATTAACCCACAGGTAGCGCCCGCTTTCCAGCTGTCGCCATGGGCACCAGAGGTAGCCACCCACTCCTTCACCACCACAAGCCCACAGCGAGTGCTACAGAGCCGCCAAGCCCGCTTGTTCTCCGATTCCAAGAAGCTGCCTGACCCGAAGGCACCAGGGCACTCAGCGAGCCCCCCCCGCCCCCGACCACACGCCTGCAGGCAAGCCAAACCAGAGACAGACCTCCTCTCTGAACCAGTCCTGGAACTCCAGTGACCCACCACCCAGGAGCCCAGCAGTGCACCTGCGATGCAACAGCCGCAGAGCCTGACAGCCAGCCCACGTCTCTGTCCCGTGTCCTCTGTCGTACGGGCTCCTGCTGCTCGCCGGAGGTGATGCGGTAACATAGGCTTGCCATTCGCCACGACGAAGCCTATGTTACAGCGCATAAATCACCTTCAATCAGGCTCTACAGGGATTAATGCCCGCTGGGTGGTTGGACCCTCAGGCACCAACACCCGCAGCAGGCATTAATCCACCGGCAGAGCCCTCCTCTGTCGGTGATTAATGCCACACAACCGATTTTGTCAGCAGCTTAGATAGTCAGGGTTCTGGTATCAATGTCAGCTGGAGAATGTGATTGCCTTTTTATTAATATAGTAGCCACCCAGCTGGAGGGTTCACCAGCAAACTAAATCAAGCCTTTGTACATTTGTAAATAGCAATCAGCCTAACCTCTAGTCCTCCTGTTTCCCCATCCTTACTTCCATGTCCCCTAAATAAATCTGTTGTTATTGTTTGAAAAATCATCATCTTGTACATTAGCATATTATTAGAGAGAGATCTTAAATGATGAAATGTTGAAATATGGGGAAATATCTACTGGGTCATGTCTGGGGGAAGGTAAATGGTATCTGTGGGTGGTATAACATCTCAGGGGGTTATACCTGGTAACAGCTAGCCCACGTAAGGTAACTCTGAGTGGAGGAACTGCGCACTGTTTAAACTTGATATAAGTTAGCGAACCCAAACCCCTCTGCCTAGCTTGTAAGTAGTAGGCAGGGGTGTAACACTAGGGATGGTGCCATCTAGGGGTTACATTACCTTAAAGGGGCTGGGATCTAGAGTGCATTTTTATGAACTTTGTGTTTGCATTGCTGGTCTCTGCATGGACTTTAATTAAGGATTGTGTAAATGCACTGGGTTGTTTAAAGTCAGTCTGTTGCCTTGTTTGGAACTTGTTTTTCACTGGACTCTAAGCCCATGCAGCATGAGGAAGCAGAGTGGTGTAGGAAACCGCTGGTTCACTCCATGGGGGAGGGCACAAAAGGGAGGCAAAACACACACTCCAATGAGGAAATGATAGCTCAGCAAGTTGGGCAATGGGCATCAAGTTAGATCTGTAGGGTTAGAACTTGCCCTTCATATTCTCCCTGTGTGTCTGGATGAGTGTCCTGTCCCTGTGCCCCATTCGTAGAGTTTACACCAATGACCCCAAATCATAATCAGGATAATACTAGGTCACATTTAAGTATGTGTGTGTGGCAGTGGCTTGTCCTCCACCATCACTCCTCCTGCCCCACCACCACTCCTCTCCTAATAACTGTGTACCAGTGTCCCCCTATCCCCATTGCCTCCAAGGTGGCTGGTGTGGAAAACGGGTGGGTATGTAGAGTCCCGCAAAATATGATTTGGAGTAGGGCCCCCACATCCTTTAATTATGCCCTGCAGCTAGAAGTTGTTTACTGACCTGTTCGGAAATATATTTACCTGTGTTTTTACTACTTAAGCTACCTGACTTAATGCAGTTAGTAGTTGTTTACTGACCAGTTTTGGAATAACCTGTATTTTCACTACTTAAAGTATTGAACTCAGAGCAGCTATCAGCTGTTTACTGACCTGTTTGGGAATAAATTTACCTGTATTTTCACTACTTAAAGTACTGGAATCGACACAGCCAGCAGTTGTTCACTAACCTGTGTGGGAATAAATAAATCTCCGTGGCCCAGATATTCAAACTGCGCCAGGCTGTGGCGCAAGCTTGTGCACCGCTCAACTTGGCTGCACAGGGGTGTGGACTGGGTGATATTCAACAGAGCTGTGCCATGGCTCAGCAGCATTGAATATCGCACCCTGGCCACCCGCAGTGTGCATGGCGCAGTGGCACTGCACCAGCGCAGGTGACCAGAATGGAGCATGGGGATGCGCTAATGCAAGTTCCATTACATCATGCACAGCAACTCGATATTCAAAACTTGACATGCAAATGTGGCCATAATGTATGCAAAGGTGCAAATCGGCCATTTGCATGTCATTATAGCCCATTTGCCAACTCTGGAAATCACACTGATCCCCAATGACTTGCACTAAAGCCTGCCAATAGCAGCCATCATGGACCGACGCCCTCTGCAGCCGGCAATGTGCTCCACAGCCCGATCATGGACAGTTGTATTAAAAAATAGAAACTATGTCCAATATCCCTGGTGGTCCAGTGGACCGCTGTCTGCCCGATCGTGGGCATCTGTATAAATAAATAAGTCCAATATCCTTGGTGGTGCTGACTGCCAGATCACAGGCATTTGTATTAAAAAAAAGTAATATTACCAATCTCCCTGGTGGTCTAGGTACCCCCCACCCACTAGCCCCCTGCCCTGCTCCCCGGTCAGCCAGTGGGCGGCAGCACCCACCCGTCTGCCACCCAGCCGCCCACCCGACTGACACCATTAGTAGGGCTGTCGCCCATTGGTCCTAGCGTGAGCCAATGGGCGTGCACGTCCATACGTCTACACATTCCAGATATGTGTAATGATTCATTCACATATCTGGAATATATAGTATAGTATGGGCTACGCTCAGTGGCTCACGCTGTGGATCATCGGGCATACAGCCCTATTGACGGTGTCGAGCAGTGGGCGGCGTATGGCGGCAGGCTGGTGGTGCTGCCGCCCACCAGCTGACTGGGGGAGTAGGGGTGGGGCACTGGTGGGTGGGGGTACTTAGACCACCAGGAGATTGGTAGTATTACTTTTTAATACAAGTGCCCACGATCGGTAATGATGAGGGGCACCCACCAGGTGCATCCAGAGCTTGGTGGCCACACATAGGTGTCAGCTGCCGTGTTGGCCCTGCAATGCAGCAGCTCACCTGTGGGTGGGCATCAGTTGTTCCTTTTTGGGGGATCAACTTTGTGCTGGTGCAGGTAGGGGTTGCTCATGCATGGCTCTGCACATCCTGGGCTGAATATCGGGTTGTGCAGGGTATGCATGAGCAGTCCCCCCACCTGCACCTGCATACATTACTGATGCACTCCGCACATCAGGATTTGTGCCGCCACTTTTCCTTTTGAATATCGCACAGAGTGTATCAGTGGGTTATGCATGGCACAACACTGTTGCGCCATGCACAACCCTATTGAATATCTGGGCCCTTGTGTTTTATCTACTTAAGCTACTTGACTTGAAAACATACCATTCTTATTTTCTAAGTACTACCGTACTACATCCCAGACATACAGAAAAGAGTTATCCTCTGGATTCCTAACAAGAACCAGCTAGAAATTAGTTATATATTGTAGAACCTGTTATATCCAGTAAAAAATATAGTTTTCCTTGGCAGAACCTGATTATATTTGGTAGATCCTGGTTATAGTTGATAGAACCATGTTTTACCTGGTATAACCCAATTCTACCTGGTTCTACTTGGTATAATTCAATTTTACCTGGTTCTACCCGGTAGAACTTTTTTGGGTTCTACTTGAAAAGTTTACGAGGTAGAACTTTTAGAGGTTTGTGCAGTCCTAATTTCTACTTCCATTGGCTTATACAGCAAGCATTTCCACAGTCCCCTTCACTGCCTAGCACCACCAATATGTTTGTTTGCATATACTTGCAAGCAAACATAAAAAACAACAATTAGAATTTTCAGTGAGTTGCAACAAACAATTTTCTTCGATCATCTACCACCACCTTGTGTATGCATCAGTTACAGCTGCAATTGCAAAGTGCTACTGATAATAAGCTGTCTGTTGTATATTTAAATACTTAAGCACTCTTACTGTTTTAGACTTTGTCATATGGGTTTAATAATTGCAAAATGCATTTCTGAACAAAATGCACTGATCGCATTGAACTTAAAAACAAGGAGGTCTTTCCCGCCCATCTGGTAGTGTGAGTAAATTTAACTTGCTCAGCTTGTCTCTTTACATGATACAAAAACATATTTACACCTGTCAAACACATTCTGATAATAAATCAACAATAACATGACTAGCAAAAAATAATTTACATCAAAATAGTGTAAATATATTCCACACATGCTTTAACTTATTTTTTTTTAAAGTCCAACATTTCAGGCCCTGGTTACTTTACACACACACACCCACACACCCACACACACACACATCCCCAGGACAGTCTCAGCTTCTTCTACTGCCCAACAACATTTATACTCCCCGAAAGTACTGAACTTCACCAATTCCCATCAGACACTTGCAGTTTTTTAAAGTACCTTAAAGTATCTGCAGGGGAGCAGTTGTCCCTCCCTTAGCTCCCAGAATCCAATAGTTTGAGGGAAATGAAAACTTTCCCAAAATATAATGTTAAAATACAAGACAGGTACCAGCAGAGGAAAGGGGGAGAGAAAGATACATCACCATTCACACAGATACAAAGTAGTTCCAAAATATATCTTTCCTCACCCTGATTAAGCATTCATAGCAGCCTTCATGCCAAAAGGTTCAAACCCTTTATCTTCTGGGTCACTCTTTGCTGGGCAGCATTTGTCCACAGGTTGGATGGAGTGGCTGATGTTGCATCAATGGGGATGGCTCAATGGAGGTGTACTGAAGTCTGTGCATTAACAACTCCTTTCCCTGTAAATCCTCCAGCTCTACAGACAGAAAAACAGGCAGCCTGCAGTGACTTTGGGGGTAACCCACTTCTCAGTGGTTCCTGCTGGCTCCTGGGTGCCTGCCTACTGTGTTCATACAATACTTGCAGTGATCGTGCTTGCACAACATACACAATTTGTATCAGTTTTTAGCATGGTTCTACACCGCCTTCCTGACCCCAAACCTATTAGTTGGGCTAAGCTAACTCAACAGAACAAATTTTGTTTTATTATATTGTAGTATTTAGTTACTCCTAATAAATGAGTGGTCACATAGCTGGCTCAAAAATTCTGCTTCATTGTAGTTTTCTCATGTATCTGGAGATACATAAATTGAGAAAGATTTAAGAGCCATGCCATGATATTGCACAAAGTATTTGCTTGCATGCTTGTCTTTTCATGCACACTGAGTAAATTTGTTCCAGGATAAAGAAAACTATAACAATAAGGCAATGAAAGGATACAAAAGAAATTGTTGTAGCAGTGGTGGTGGTAACAGCCACACACTGGGATTAGAAAACATACACAGGGAGGTACTGTGTGGCTTGATGTTCATCATCAAACCCTGATGAATGATGTCTATTAGCTGGCTAATGGGTAGAAAATTCACATGATATATGCACATGCATTGTTTAAACTACATAATGTTTATGCCCATCAGTCAGCTCAACATCATCATCATCAGCCTTCTCAGCATTGGTGTTTGAAGTAACAAACCTCCTACATGTCTACTTCCATTGGCTTATATAGCACACCCTTCCACAGCCCCTTCAATGCCTAAGCAATCACCAATATGTTTGTTTGCATATACATACAAGCAAACATAAAAAAAACTGCAATTAGAATTTTTAATGTGCTGCAGCAAACTATTTTCTTCAATCATCTACCACCACTTTGTGTATGCATCAGTTACAGCTGCAATTGCAAAGTGCCACTGATAAGCTGTCTGTTGTATATTTCAATACCTGAGGACCCTGACTGTATCAGACTTTGTCATATGTATTTAATCATTGCAAAATGCATTTCAGAACAAAAACGCACTGCTCACATTGAACTTAAAAACAAGGAGGTCTTTCCCATCCATCTGGTAGTGTGAGTGAATTTAATTAGCTCAGCATGTCTCTTTACATGGGGTAGCTGTCCCTGCCTTGGATCCCGGGATCCAGTAGTTTAAAGGAAATTAAAAATATCCTGAAAATTAATGTTAAAATACAACACAGGTGCCAGTAGAGGAGAGGGGGTGGGGGAGAGAGTGAAAGAGAGAGATATGCATCACCCCTCCCACAGACACAACGTAGTCCCAGAACTAAACCTTTCCCTCACCCTGATTAAGTATTCATAGCAGCTTTCACACCAAATGTTTCAAACCCTTTATCCTCTGAGTCTTTCTTTGGTGGGTGGCATTTGTTTGTGAGTTGGATAGAATGGCTGATGTTGCATCGATGAGGATGGCTCAATGGAGGTGACAGGGTCTGTGCATTAACAACTTCTTTCCCTTTAAATCATCCAGCTCTACAGACAGAAAACAGGCAGTCTGCAGTGGCTTTTGGGGTAACTCACTTCTCAGTGGTTTCTGTCTGCTCCTGGGTGCCTGTCTACTGTGTTCATACAATACTTGCAGTGATTGTCCTACATAACACACAAAATGTGTATAAATTTTTAGTATGGTTCTACACCATCTTCCTAACTCCAAATTATTAGTTGGGCTAAGCTAACACACCAGAGCTAATTTTACTTTATCATATTGTAGTATTTAGTTACTACTAATGAATGAGTCATTACACAGCTGTCTCAAAAATTCTGCTTCACTGTAGTTTTCTCATGTATCTGGAGATATGTATATTGAGAAAGATTTGAAAGAGCCATGCTATGATATTGCATAAAGAATTTGCTTTCATGCTTGTCATTTCATGCACACTGAGTAAATTTGTTCCAGGATAAAGAGAACTTTAACAATAAAGCAGTGCAATGATTTAAAAGACATTGTTGTAGCAGTGGTGGTGGTAACAGCTACTCACTAGGGTTAGAAAACACACACAGGGAGGGACTGTGAGGCTTGTTGTTCATCATCAAAGCCTAATGAATGATGTCTGTTAGCTGGCGAATGGGCAGAAAACTCATGATATGTGAGGGTGCATCCTTTAAACTACACAATATTTATGCCCATCAGCCAGCTCAACACATCATCATCAGCCTTCTGTGCATTGACATTTGAGTAGCAAGTCCACTGCATTTCTAGTTCCATTGGCTTATACAGCACATGCCTACACAGCCCCCTACACTGCATGAGCACCACCAATATTTTTTATTTATTTCATTTTTGTTGACTGGGAAAGGAGGACTAGACAATTCTGCCTATTTTCAGCCTCATCCTGGGGGAAGGGGATATAGATAGAAGCTAAGTGATACTGAACCTGATTAAGCTGTCTGGGGATAAGTTTAGTGAATGGGGGAAATGTGGCCAGGACACGGGGAAAATTCCCCTACTCTTGCCAGTAGAGGGACCCCTAACACTCATGATGGACTCTTAGTTTGGAGATTTGGCTGGTGAACCTGCAGGAGAGCAGATCTCCACTCCTGCAGGTCCAGTTCAGGAGACAGATTTGATTTCTAAAGGAACAAACTCTGCAGTTACACCATTGACCCCAGGAGAAGTTAATTTGATGGAATTGGATGCCATGAAGCAGTCTTTATGAGATAATTTAAATGCAGAAAAACAACGTTTGGCAGAACTTTTGTGCATGCAGAACTATAGTATACTCACCAGAAAAATTAATTGAGGAAGAGAAAAAATGAAAAAGGATGAGTACTAGTACCGAGAATGTCTCAGGAAAAAGTTGCCGAGTAATATGTTTCAATTCAGCCCTCAGCTTTCAAATTCTTCTACAGAGCCAGACACAGCAGCCAAGAAGCTTGATATTTCCTGGTCACCTGAACTGGCACTCAAAAATGCAGGTTGGGTACAAGTGGAGGCTGGTAACTGGTTGCTGGACCCCACAGTCCCAGTACCTGGGGTTGAAAACTTAGAAATTTCACCTGGACTTGTAAATGGCTTCCAGAATGGCGATCAGAGGAATGCCCCAGATCTGCAAACATCAGGAGAGTTAGCCGCACAGAATGCCAAACCAAATCTGCAAAATATCCCAGGACACGAAGAAACAATAAGAGACATGGGATCTGACATTTCAGATAGCCAAATTCTGTTGGCTGTACCACTAGAATCTACATACAGCCTAATGGAATTAATTCTGACTCAGGACAAACCAGGTCAGAAATCTAGCTTTGCTAGCCTCTTTCACGAGCCACCTGTGAATGCTAAATGCAGACATGCTATTAGGATTCGGTACACTAGCGGTTTAGATATACCACCTGATAGAGCTTTTGTAGGAAAAACCTGTATTAAGCAATCTCTGAAATTTTCTTCTTCTGAGGTGTTAGTATTTATCCACGCTCCTGACAAATACAACTTCAATGTAAGGTTTTATTCAGCTTCTTTACTGGATAAATTTTGGACACAATATACTATTGTAAAAGACACTGAACTGTGGTCACATTTTTATGTGGTCCCCCTATCAAAACCAATGTTAAAAACAATAACCATATTGTTTAGGAATGAAGGAGTAAATGTAAAGGATATTATTTATTGGCCAGAACAGAAAAGTGAAATGAAAGGTCTACCAGACCCTATTTTTGATGAGGAGGGTTTTTAGATAAGGTGGTGATTTAAAGTACAAATAAGGCTATCAGAAACTGGGATACAACATTTATCTAGTAGCTTATTTTTAGGAAGAGATCAAAGCATTTTGTTTTACCCTGGGATGCCTCGTGTTTGTTTTAAGTGTGGTTCTCCCAGGCATGTGAGTAGTGGATGTGAACAGATTCAATGTAGTATGTGTGGGGTGCTAGACCACCCTAGAATTCATTGTACCTTTACTCCTAAATGCAGTTTGTGTGATACTGGAGGCTATACCTTCACTAAATGTCCATGGGCCTCTCAAAACACAGATGATGCAGGCTTCATAGAACATGACTTCTATGTAAATTCAGCCATTCACAAGCACAATAAAACTAGAGAAGTCCCAAGACAATCCCCCCCAGACCTGCTTATGAAAAATCTTTACTGGGTGTCCCCAAGAAGGCTGGAAATAGCAGCACACAGTTCAAGACTGCTAACCCAAAAGGAGCTGATGCACATTTTTCCCATGTCACCCTTCTGAGTCTGTACTAGACCCCTCCTCCCTTATGGAGGAAAGTAGTAATTTTGAAGATGCAACCGAGATGCCCCCCCCAGACTCCAATACCTTTCACTTGGTGAAATCACGGAAGGAAACTCATCAACCAAGGAAGGTGACCCCCAGTGGAATCCAACTCCAAAACCAATATGAACCCCTGCAATGGGAGATACAGAAATGGAGAGTCTCTGATACTTCCTCAGTACTAGAGGTTTCCTCCAAAGTGAAGACCCATCAAAAACAAAACACAAAGAAAAGGTGGGGAACTAGATCAAAGCTAAGGAGGTAGCATATCAGCCACCCTGAATTTTACCTTGAATGTTAGATCTAGCTAGAGAGTCATTTAATACAAACAGCATTAGGTTTACAAAGATATGAAATACAACCTTTGCTTGTTTTAAACAAAGTCACTTAGATGTACTTTTTCTCCAAAACACCAGAATATATACCTTATCTGAATCTGAAAAAGCAGCATCTGATTGGAAATGGGCTTCTAGTTACTGGTCCTTAGGAACAGATTTATGTAGTGGTGTAGCAATCTGTTTTTTTTCATGATGATATCAAAGTCTTAAAAATAGTTGACATACATCAAGGAAGAGCTTTTTTAATGGATGTTTTGTTTAAAGGGATAATTTTTAGGCTCATAAACTGTTATGCTCCTCCGACGAAATTTAGTCATATTGAAATATGGAAGGAAATTCAATCTTTTTTATTTTCTATGAAAATAATAGTGTTAGGAAGAGACTTTAATTGTGGGCTGCAAAGATCGGATGGGGAAAAAACAGAAAAGATATTTTGTGACGCCACTGCTTTAAAAATATAGTAAAGCAAGCCAACTTGAAGGATGCACAGAGTTCCTTTTTTCCCAGCTCCCCATACCTTTTCAAAAACAACATACCTCCTCTCAATTGACTATTTTTTATTCCCACAGAGATTACTGTTCAGTACTCTAATACAAACTTAACCACTACATCAGACCATTGCCTGATTAGCATACATCTTTCTGATATATCAGTAGCTGCATATGGTAAAGGAGTGGAGGCTTAACACTCGCACTTTTTCAAACCGAGTTTCAAGACACAGCACTTGAATTACTTTTAGCTAGACAGTCAGTTTTTTTCTGTACAAAGACAGCATAATGTGGTGGCTAGATTCCAAAAAGATTTTATTTTTGTTTTAAAAATAAATCCTGGATTTACCACGATAACAAAGCAACACAGAGATAGAACTTTATACCACCAACTTTTTTACAAGAAAGAATAAAAACCATTAAAATTGTGTGCAACAAATTAAAGAGATTAAAGAAGAACACAAAAGTTTACAATATGACATACACCAGTCTCTTGAAATGGAACAAAATTGGGACTCAGGGTAAATCACATTTGCTAAATCCATATGAAAGCTACAACTCAAGATGGCATAAGAAACATATTGCACATTTAAAATCAGGATCTAGAAAAATCGTTAATACTAAGGAAGAAATTATGGAAGAAATTGACACTTATATCCAGCATACATTAGTACACTTTTTTCCACCCAACATGATACTAATATTTGGCTTGATGCTTTAAATTTACCCCAAATTTAATTAGCTGAACAACATTTGCTACTCACTCCCATTTCAAAATTAGAACTGGGTACTGTGATTAACTCCCTTAAAATGAATACAGCTCCAGGTATCGATGGACTTCCATCTGAATTTTGCAAATGACTGTGGTCACATAGTGCAGATGAAATGGTTCAGGTCTATAACAAATTATTCAGGTTACCAGAAATTCCAAAGAGCATGAATACATGTATTCTTTTTCCTGTATAAAAAAACGTTAGATGGAATTATTAAGCAACTAGAGACCAATCATCCTATTAAATGTGAACTTGAAAATTATAGCCAAAATATAAATAACAGATTAATAAATGCACTAGCTGAAATTATTCACCCTTCACAAACATGTACTATCTCCAGCGTAAAATTTCTGATACCTTAATTTTATTAAGATAATTGATAGAACAGAACAAAGTTAAAAACACAAATATTTCTTTTAAGCTTAGATCAATCACAAGCTTTTAATAAAATATCTCACAATTTCCTATGGCTTTTTCTGAAAGTGTATGGTATTCCCACAAATTTATAAATATTCTTCAATGATATTATAATAATGTCTCAGTACAACCCTTGATACGTGGATACTTAGGTAAAATAAAGACTATCAACCGAGGGTTTGACAAGGTGTCCCTAAGCCCGATTTTATACATTCTCACTTTAGATCATGTGATTAGAGCATTAAATTCCTCAAATAGAATAGTAGGGATCACAAGCCCTCACTCCCCACAGTTAAGACATGTGTCTATGCTGATGATTTAGTTATTATGGTTCAAGATTCCCCTTCTGGCTCTCAAGCCTTAAAATTTTACATACCCTTTCTACATTGACAGGTGCAGAAATTAACTTCTCAAAAAGTTTTTGTTTATGTTTTCAACCCTTAGAGGACCTAGAACCTCCTTTGGAGAAATTCAGTTAGTTTTGAACCCCAGAAAATCTTAGGGGTGTTTTTTGGCCCAGGAGACATGGCGAAGTATAATTGGAATATAAAACTTATCATTGCTGAAGCTCGTATTCATCAGTGGAATAATTGGAAAATGCACAAATTAAAAAGGATCTACAGTATATGATCAAAACATATTTGATCCTTTTATTTTTATATATTAGTCATATTTTCCCAATACCTAAACACCTGGAAACTAAAGTCTTTGGATGTTTCTTTTCGACCATATGGGGGAGTCTTTTGAACTTTGTTAAAAGGGGAATTACATATTTTACAAAGAATGAATGAGGCTTAGGGATGCCTAATCCAATTGTTTTTTTTTCTTTAGCATATTTATTTTTACTAATTTTGTACCCCTAATTAAAAATAATGATTGTATATGGACAAAGTAGCTTTTCAATACTTTATATACCTTTTTACAATGGGATAGTAATAGTAGTTTATCAAAACATTTAAAATTACACAGTTTTCCATTATATTTAAAATACAGTTTAGACAAATTAAAAATCTGGAAAATTTCAAAACAAGACCTTATTTCATGTACACGGAAACAGGTATATTCGACTGTTTCTGAACAATATTTTAAAGTCCTACCCTTTGCAGGTAGGAGCACTCAAGAAAGACAACAAATTTGCCTTATGCTATCTTTTAGATACATTGGGGAAAAACGAAGGGTGAAGGGGCAGATTAGCAGGATTAAATCAGGGGAGAGATGGGCACAAGACCCGGGGGAGCAGGCTGAGGTACTAAATGAGTACTTCACCTCAGTTTTCACCAGGGAAAATGGGGGTGCTGCATCATACATGGGAGGAGACAGAGATACTGAGGAGGGGGGGACCCTTACCGATTGGCAGGTCTGGGGAGAGGGGGAGGCATCACTGGCAGGTGGGGGGAGGGCTAAGCAGGGAGAAGGGGTACTGGAAGTGGAAATCACAGCAGAGAGAGTGTGGAAGCCCTCAGCTCCCTTAAGACAGAGAAAGCACTGGGGCCAGATAAATTACATCCCAGAGTGCTGAAGGAACTTGCAGATGTCCTGGCAAAACCCCTGGCAGAGCTTTTCACCATCTCTCTGAGGACAGGTGGTGCCCAAGACTGGAAGGTGGTGCATATAGTGCCTATCCACAAGGGGGATCAAGGAGGTGGCAGGGAACTACAGGCCTGTCAGCCTGACATCAGTGGTGGGCAAGGTGATGGAGGGCATTGTCAAGGAGAGGCTTGGGGGCACCTGGATAAGTCAGGGTGCCTGGACGATAGACAGCATGGATTCATCCCGGGAAATCGTGTCAGACAAACCTGGTGGAGTTCTATGACTGGGTGACAAGTGCCTTGGACCTGGGTAGACCAGTGGATGTCCTCTTTCTAGACTTCAGCAAGGCATTTGACTCTGTTCCTCATGTGGGTCTGTTGGATAAGCTGGGAGAAATGGGGGTGGGGAACCAGATGATCAGATGGATAGGCAATTGGCTCCAGGACCGGACCCAGAGGGTCGTAGTTGGTGGGATAGTCTCATCCCCAAGGAGGGTCATTAGTGGGGTCCCACAGGGATCAGTCCTGGGCCCCTTCTGTTCAACGCCACGTATCTGACATAAGGACAGGAATCAGGAGTGAGATGAGTCTCTTGCAGATGACTCAAAACTGGGGCGGTGGTGGATGGGGAGGAGGGAGGGTGGCCTCACAGGGGGACCTGGAGGCTCTGGAAAGATGGTCTAGAAAGTGGAAGCTGAGGTTCAATGCAGGGAAATGCAGGTACTCCACCTGGGGCCAGAAACCCAGGCCAAGTGTACACCCTGGGGGAAATGCTACAAGTCTCGATGGCTGAGAGGGACCTGGGGTGGTGGTGGATGTCAAGATGAACAACTCTGAGACTTGTAGGAGGGCAGCAGCCAAGGCCAACAGGATGCTGGGATGCATCGCTAGGGGGATCACCTCCAGAAGGAGGGAAGTGATACTTCCTCTGTATAACTGCTTGGTGAGGCCGCACCTTGAGTGCTGCATGCAGTTTGAGCCACACTTAAGCGGGACATTAACCTCCTGGAGAGGGTCCAGAGAGGGCAACCAAAATGATTTGGGGCTTGGGGACAGGACCTATGAGGAGGAGGCTCGAAGAGCTAAATATACACATTGGAAGAGAGAAGGGACCAGGGGACATGATGAGGTCTTTAGGTACATGAAGAGGATAAATAGAGGAGGAACAGTCGGGTGCTTGAAGGAAGGAGGAAGGGCCACTAGGGGCATGGGTGAAAGCTGGAGGGATGATTCAGGGAGAAAGCAGGAGGTGCTACTTCACTGAGAGGTGAGGTGGAGCCATGGAATGCACTGCCTAGGGGGCTAGTGGGCAGAGACAGTGGAGGGGTTCAGAGGGTGGGACAGGTACAGGGGAAGGGTTCTGGAAGCAAACTCCAATGCAGCAAGAATATCTGGAACTGGGAAGGGAGAAGCCAGAGAAGGCGAGAGGGACAGCAAGGTCAGCACCCAGGCTGGGAACTGACCAAATGAGCAGACACGAAAGACCGTTAGGCCTATTCTGCTGGCATTTTAGTATGCTAGTATGTTAGTATGTTAGTATCTGAAAAACGAATTCCAAATAAAACATGGGATACAGTCTGGTTAAGTGCACAAGGGAAGCTGAATGTGAAAAATAACTTAAAACTTAAAGAGGTCTCAGAGCAGTACTGTCCTAGACATTGTTGTTAAAACACCCTTGAAACTATTTCACATTTATTTTTTGAATGTCCCTATGTTATCAAATTATGGGACATTATTAAAAACACCTGGATAACCTTCCCTCTTTTGCATTTCAAGTACGACACTTTTGTCTTAGGACTGTTATCAAATCATTGGGAAAATTTAAATCCTAGTAGCATTTATGTTCTTTTGCTTATTTAAAGTATTGGATTGGCAAAGAAGATGTAGATTTTCTCTACAACAGTCCCATATTAGCCACGACTGTTTATTTTCCTTAATTGCAAATTACATGAGAACCTTTATTAAAATGGAATCACATGTATTTTCTACTAAGGTGCATACCCAAAACTGGGCTTCCTTTCCACAATTCTAAAATGGTTACAGAAGACTTCATTTTTGTTTTGATGAATTTGAATAGATATGAATCTTAAAAATCATTTTTTTTTTCAAATTGACGTTTGTCATTTATGTTTGAAGTATGCTAATTTATACTGTCATAATTACTTTCTTTTATGATATTTTGTACAATGTCCTTTGATGAGAATTATTTTTTATCCTTTTATGTATGCTGGAATACATATGTCTGTATAATATAATTTATGATCTGAATGTTGTAATATTGTCATGTTCTACTATGCAGTATATATATATATATATATATATATATATATATATATATATATGTTCAAATAAAAATTCCCCTACTCTTTTCGAGAGGTAGAGTGCTGTCCCATAGGTGACAACCATGGAGGAGTTTACTGTGGATTTGGAGTTGGAAGGGAGAGATCGCACATCTGAAACCTCAACGGGTGTAGGAGACACCATAAGTGAGGTTTCAGCGACGGTAATTGTGGAGAATCAACAGACGGGAGAAGAAATGGATTTTACTTCAGCAGAAGAAAGGCTGACATTGGAAATGGAGCAATGTTCATTAAACCTGCAGGCTCAGATGAATCTGTTGAAGAAAGAGTTTACAGAAGCCAAACAGTGTTTATTTGAGTAGAAGAAGAGGACACATATGTTGGAGAACTCACCCAGTGTTCAGGGCTCTAGGGCAAAATGTTTTGTGTTTGTTGGCAGTAACCCAGAGGGTCCACCGATAGTGGAAGAGGAAAATGACCGGACCACAGACAAGGGGCACCAAGTTGAAAGGAAGGAGCTGTGGACTCAAGGATGTGCATTTAGCAAGGCTGGTTGGAAGCAGGATGCACAGGGAAGTTGGGTAGTTGACCCAGAATACAAACCGCAACTGGAGGAAGACAGGGAAAGGGATCCAAATAAGAGCAAACGTATCTGAGAAAAATATCTTACCCAAGGACAATGATACAATGCCATCAGATGCAGGTACAATTTCCTATTCTCCTAGGGAATCACAACCTGATATCTTTTTGATGCTCCTCAAGGGAACAAAGTGACATTAGTGGACCTGATAGAGAGAATGAGACAGCAGACTTTGCCCCTCTCGAACAACCACAGTACCAAAAAAAAAAAAACTTATGCAGGTTTATTTGCCAAACCAGCGGAGCTAGCCAAACAGAGGAATGTGATACAACTTAGATATTTGGGGGGTAGGGAGGAGGTTCCAGATAGGCTCTTTGTGGGGAGAGTCTTATTGAAACAGTCACTGTGTTTTTCCCCTTCAGAAGTATATGCTCTGATACACATCCTAGGGGAGCACACATATGATGTAAGCTTCAGGACCCTGGAGGTGCTAGAGAGATTTTGGGCAAAATATATGTCTTTAAAAACTAACCCGCTGTAGGCCCCTTTTCAAATTATTCCCCTCACTAAACAGGCAGTATGTGTTATAGTTTTATTCTGAAATAAAGGGGTTAATATCATCCACATTTTATACTGGTTAGAGAAACACTGTGAGGTACAGGACACCCAGAGCCAATAATGGATGATGAAGGTTTCTGGAATGGGGGATAGCAGATAAAAGTTAAGCTACAGCAAGCAGACAAGGAATTTCAACACCTTCCAAACTGTCTTCATATTGACAGAGATAAGGGTTTTATATTTTACTCTGTACAACCTAAATGATGCTATAGGTGTGGGTCAATCCACCATCTCAGTTCTTCATGTGACAAAATACAGTGTAATCAATGTGGGGACATGGGGCATTCTGGTTTTCAGTGTGAGAACCCACCCAAAAGTAATTTATGTGATGAAGGGGGACACACCTTCATAGACTGCCCTTGGGTGGCACACAGTACTGAAGAGGCAGATTTTGGGGTCCAGGACTTTTGTATCTTTAAGGTGGCAAAAGCAGCTGCTGATTACAGGTATCAAACCAATGCCTCCAGACCAATGCCTCAAAGGTGAGAGGCCAGGAGCAACACTCAGCCTTAGACACCTATACCTGAAGGGGTAGCACCAATCCAGCGTGAGGAAAAGATGGGTACTGTTGTTCCTGCAACCTCTGCTACATCTGTTGTTCCCACCCTTTCACAAGCAGAAGTTGTTATGCCTCCACGCCCCAAATCCCCCCCAGCAATGGAGGGTCAGTCAGCATTCCAGACTGTCCCAATGAGATGTACCTCAGTGTCTAAAACTTTGGATATGCAGATCCTTTGGACATTGTGGTTACTTCTAATAGATTTGGGGTGTTCCAAGAGGGTCTTGATGATGAGTACTTGGATTCAGATACAGCCTCCAAATCCTCATCCCAGAAAGAGATTGTGTCAGACACAGAAATGCCCTATGTTGGGAAAAGACTCGGATGGGCCCCAGGGTGGGCTTAAGGAAAAGTTCTAGAAAAAGTAATCCTCCAACTTAAGCCACTAAGCAATCTGATGCCGGAGGATATGAGTTATGAGTAGCAAGCTTAAATACTAACAGTATTAGATCTGAGAAAAAACATCTTGCTACATTTGACACTTTTTCAAATAATGATTATGACTTGGTATTTTTTCAAGATACACGTTTATATGATTTGGATAATTTTATGACTACTTCAAATGCCTGGATTTGGGGACCTAGTTACTGGTCTGTGGGGAGGGGGTGATATTGTATGCAGTGGAGTGGGAATTTGTTTTGTAGATCCCTCTTTTGTGATCTCCCAGTTGGTAAATATTTCACAGGGACAAGCCCTCGTGTTAGATGTTAGTACCTGACATATAGAGTTTAGATTAACCAACATTTATGCCCCACAGAATAAGACTAATAGGATCAAACTTTTAAATTAATACAGCCCTATCTATTTACTAGCAAAAATATACTGTTTGGAGGGGACTTCAGCATTGCCAGGTGTAGACCTGAGCATGGAGCCAAGCCTAGCAAGCTTTATTGCAACTCAAACTTTTCAAATGCTCTCCTGGACCAAGCAGGTTTGGGTGACATTTTTCTGATACCATAGGCCAGCTCCCAACACTTTCTTTCAAGAAATAGGGCCTCCAGGATAGAATATTGGTTTATTACTCTCATATTAGAATATAGGAACCATAAGGTGAATTTGGTGGCAAAATCAGACCATGTGCTTTAGAGGTCACAATTTCCAATTTCCAGGACACCAATAAGGGTCCAGGATATTGGAAATTAAATTTATCACTGTTGGAAGACCCTATGGTTTTAGAAGCTTTCATAATATTCTGGATGCACGACGGTCTGTTTTTTTCTTTATGACTCTGAACAATCTTGGTGGGGGACAGTAACCAAGACATAGTTATCTATTTTGAGATAATCTGGAGGATATTGGTTAAACACAAAAGGACAAGTATAACGTACAAAGAACCCAACTACACAAATGTCAAGCTCAACTAAATAAAGGGGGGGTATGTTGATCCCACATTTATGCATGCCATTAAGCAAGAGTTAGCTCAAACTCAATATGACAGAATGAAGTCCCTTGAATGGGAGCAAAGATTTGGCATGCATGGGATCCAGGGGCACACTAACCCATTTGACAGTTGTGCTAGCCAAAGGAAGAAAAAAAGAGTTTAAGAGCTTAGTCACTCAGGATGGGACCCGAGTAATAACACAACATGTGATTATGGCAGAGGTACAGAGATATATTTTCCAAACTTTTATGGAGGACCTGTCATTGACGAATGCTGACACAGACATTTGGTTAAATTCTTGTACTTTACAGAAAATTCCTGACCACTTCTTTAATTCCTTGTGTGCTTCTATATCCCAGTCAGAACTTTCTTTGGTACTATAGAATTTAAAAGGGGGGACTGGCACATGGGAAGGATCATCTCCCAAATGAATTGTACCCACTTCTGTTAAAAAAGTTGAGTGTTGAATTTGTTCAGATGTTGAATAATAGTCTTGTACAAAGGCAACTGCCAGACAGCATGAACATGGGAATGTTGCTGCTGCTATATAAGGGAGGGGATCTGGAGGTGTTGAATAATTGGAGGCCCATTACATTACTTAATGCTGACAGTAAGATATTAGCTATGATTTTTAAGGAATAGACTAGGAGGTATTCTAGGAGATATTATTCATCTTACACAATTTTGTTCAGTCCCTGGGAGAAGTATGACTGATGCCCTTATATTAATTAGGGAAATTATGGATAAAGGGTCAACGGAGGAACTTATGGGATACTTAGTTAGCTCGGATTAGGCAAAAACCTTTGACAAAGTATCACATAGCTATCTGTGGAAGTGTTTAGCTAAATTTGGATTTCCTCAACCTTTTATTGGTTGGTTGAAAACTTACTACAAAAATGCGGTGGTGGCTCGTTACATTGATGGGTGCATGAGACTGCCAGGAAAAGTTACTAGAGGTGTGAGGCAGGGATGCCCCCTCAGCCTGATGTTATATATACTGACACTAGAACCCTTGCTTCGGAGAGTAAATGCTTCTGAAGATATTAAGGAAGTATCCATTACCAGTGAAGGGAATGAAATTAATACCATTGCATATGCTGATGACATATGTTTTCTTTTAGCAGATGTACCTTCTAGTGGAGCTGCAGAAGCATTGGCAGTAGACTCCATAAAGGGAACTGGAGCCTCATTAAACTTAACCAAAAGTAAGTGTTTACAAACTGGATTGGGAAATATTACACACACACACATGCATTTTATGGGGGTACAAATTACTAGGACTTTTGTAAGATTTTGGGATTTTTTTGGAGATGGGAGGAAATGGACCACTATTATTGGGAGTGTCTTATCCAGGTGGCAAAAAATAAAGTACAGTATTGGAACAAGTGGAGAACGGTGAAGACAAAAATAGTCTACATGGTTAAAACCTTTTTGATTGGAATATGTTTACATGTTAGTAGAATATTTCCTCTTCCAAAACAACTAGAAATGGAACTATATAGTACATTTTTTTACTGCCATCTGGGGCAGTAGACTTAATCCTATTAAAAGGAATATTTTATACAAGGACGTAACAGAAGGGGGTTATGGATATAAACCCTATTACACTTTATTTTAGCATATTCTGTTATGCTAATATAAAACCTCTGGTACAGGACTCAAAACACCCAAAGGCAGCACTCTGGAGCAGTTGGGTACTAGATCAAATTAATGAATGGCTAAGAGGGTGGGAATTGGATAAACCCATTCCAAAACAAAAACTTGTTCACACATTATCTGGGTGTTTTCAAACTTGTTTGGGAAATTCAAATTATGGACTATAACAAAATCATCGGTTAAAAACCTATCTAGGAAATAATTCTATAAGTATTTACAGAGGCTTTGTTTTGATGCTGAGCCAAAATTTATGAAATGCCAACAATATGAGGTCACTCTAATACAGGGAAAGCTGACACAATCTACGGATCCCAGATTACATGTGTGATGTTATATGGTATGGGGCTCATCACAGATTCAATGTTAAAAGGAATCTCAAACATAAAGGTTTGAATGAGAGGATGTGCCCCAGGGGAGAAGATTGTGTACAGGTGGTAGAGACATTAGAACACCTTTTTTTCTCATGCCTGTATGCTATTAAGTTTTGGGCAATATTATTTCCCCAGTGGCCACAGTCTCCCCTTTTGTTTCTAAACTTAGATATACTTTTATTAGGGATTCTTCCAAGAGCATGGCAGAAATATGATGTGGGAACAATGAATGCGATTTTAGCATTTCTCAAATACCACATTTGGCAGGCTAAGTGTCAATGGTCTCTGCAAAAACATTATAAGTCTCCCGAACAGCTTTTTTGGGTAGTGCATGACACTATTGTCGCCAATAGAAGAAAAGAAGAATCTTTGTTTTCTAGGACTATTTATGAAAAGTGATGGAAACACATTAATTGGTTGGACACTGGATAACATGCCAGTTCTCAGGTTGAATATCTAGTATATAATTTAATATTTTAGTAGGGGAAGTGAGGATTGAAGTAATATTAATGAGTTTTGAGACTATAAAATTGTAATTCCGTCTTAGAATGTATGAAGAAATACTTATTTCTGTTTCCTTTTATTGTGGTTTTATGGCTTGTGTGATAGTAACACTATTAGGTGCATATTTTACTTTTCAGTGGGAAAAAAAGTTTCCCCTACTCTTTAGTGGGGAGTGTTGGGATTTTCCTTTCATATTATTGCATGGGATTATACAAATTGAAGTCACATGTAGGGTGTATGTCCACAAAGTTTAATTTTAGCTTTTCATTTTCATTGATATATGATTTTGTGTGAGGTACCACCATTTGTTTATATTTACTTTCCAGTTATTTTTATTTTGCTGTGATGTAAACTATGCTTGTAAATATTTGTTTTTGAAGATTTAATAAAACATTTCTTAACTCTGGCTGCAGGGGCTCTGTTACTTCCTGTGAGCATGTCGGAGGAATCCAGTTTGCAGCTGGAGGCTGATGGAGGAGGAGACTGATTGGCTGTAGCAGCTGCTGCAGCTATGGCTACTAAGAATGGTGTTGTGGACACCACAGTGGAGTTATTGGCAGCAACAGCACAACAGATGGTGCAACAAGAACAACAGAAAATGGACTTTACATAAGCTGAAGTGGAATTACAGCAGGAATTACAACAGAAAAAGTGTTTTGCAAAACCAAATGTCCAGAGCAGAACAAGAGTATTTAGCTGCTAAAATAAACTTGAAGAAGAGAAGAAACAGAAGCACTCAGAAGGCTACTCACCTGGACAGAAGCCAGAGAAATCAACAAAAGTCTTTGTTGTTACCTTGGTCCCAAAGACCCAGATTCAAATCAGGGATCTAAAGAAAAGGTGACTGACAACATCCTGTTTCTGAGAATAAAACATGGTCGCCAGAATGCGCACTAAAAGGGTCTGCATGGCTCCATGTGAATACCAGATCCAGAGATTACCTTGCCAGGCTCCAGTGTGGAGCAAATTGCATGCCAAGCAAGTACAAGTAAGACAGAGCAGCTGGAGGTTGCTGATACTTTAAATCCTATTCTGGACAGTAATGACTCAGGTAACATTACCTTCCTCTCCTCTAGAAACAAACATTGTTGATGATTCTTTGATTCTCAAACAGGGCTTGGTCCCCACCCACAAACAGTACAAAACATTACCCATCCAGAACAGGGACATGCTGAATCACATAGTGAACAGGCACCACAACATACAGAGGCACCAACGTATGCTATTTTTTTTTTGAAAACCTGTAGAATTGGCAAAACATCTAAATGCTGTTTGCCTGTGGTATATAAGTGATATGGATCCTATGCCAGACTGGTTTTATGTTGGACAAGTACTACTGAAACAATCTTTGTGTTTTTTCCCAGCTGAGGTATATATCCTTATCCATACACTGAGAGAAAATAACTTCAATGTCAGTTTTAGGACACTAGACATTTTAGACAGATTCTGGATAAAATTTACCACATTAAAAACCAGTCCTGTGTGGGTCCCATTTCAAGTGTTACCTCTTACTAAACAAACCTTTAAAGTCCTAACTGTATTATTCAGAAATGAAGGGGTAAATGTCACAGACGTTCTATATTGGATGGAATAGAGATGCACTATACAAGGTACTCCGGAGTCCATAGTAGATGACGAGGGGTTTTGGAATAGGTGTGGTGAATAAAAGTAAAACTGAACCAAACAGATAATGGAATACATCACCTGCCAAATTAGTTTTATTTAGGCTGGGATAAGGGTGTCATATTTTATCTGGGGCAACTGAGGCATTACTAAAAATGTGGATCACCTCAGCACCTCAGTTGCACTTAGGAAATTGTTAAATGTACTCAATATGGGGTCCTGAACACACCTGTTTTCACTGCAGAAACACCCTAAAATGCAACTTATGTGATGAGGTGGGGCATTCTTTTACAGAAGGCCATGGGCAGCCCACAACACAGAGAACGTTGATTATGGAATCCAAGACTTTTATATTAATAAAGCATCCAAAACCATGGCACGGCCTTCTTGGTCACAACATACATCTCAAGCTCTCACTCTAAACTCTGTCCCAGACTCTAATCTAAGTAATGAGGTCAAATATCCCCAGAACAACCTCTTGATGAGCAAGAGTCACAAGCACAAGAACAAGTGTCACTTCTACCAACATGCAACGCCCCTTTCTGAAGAAGATACATTCCAACTGGTAAAAAAGGGAAAGGAAAAGGACAGCCAAATACAAGAGAGCCTTCAAATATTGTGATGGTGCAAAACAAATATGCAGCCCTGCAATAGGGAGAGATGGACACTGAAACAGAATTGAATTTAGCCTCAATGCCTTCCACCCAAAAAGATGCTCTATCTGATGTGGACAACACAGAGGTGGAACCAGTCCACAAAACAAGGAAAAAAAGAATAGGAACTAGGGTGGGTTCCAGAAGAAAAAGATAGATAACTGGTTGCAATGAAACAGCCCCTATACGAGCTAGCGGTGGTGTCCCTTAACACTAATAGCATAAAATCAGAGATAAAAAAGGCCACTGACTTTTGAATAATTTGACTCTAAAATTTACAATTGCGTTTTCTTACAGGATATGAGATTGCATTCAGTTAGCGAAATGCAAACTGCAAGCTTGGCCTGGATATGGGAGAAGCTCATTACTCCATAGGAGAGGAGGTGTGTGGTAGAGTAGCAATATGCATTAATAATCCTGCAGCTCAAGTGATGCACATGGTAGATATATCACCAGGTAGGGCTTTATTAATAGGTGTAAGACTACAGAATATGGATTTTTGGCTGATTAATATATATGCGTCACAAATGAGAGCCAGCCAAATTGATCTCTTTCAAATTATTCAGACTTATTTATTTACATCCAGATGTGTGCTTTTTGGGGGAGATTTCAATAGTAGCAGATTTACTTCTGACCGGGGTATGAAAACAACAAAATCATTTTGTGATGCAAATTTTCTAAACAATCTTTTGTTACAAACTGGGTTAATTGATGCCTGTGCCCCCACAAAAATGTCCACTCAAAAAACATATTTTTGGGGAAATCTATTAATGAGAATAGATTATTGGTTCATCTCTTCAAACCTGGAAATCAAAAATATCAAGGTCATGACCATGGTATCCTCTGATCATGCCATGCTATGCATCACCTTATCAAACTTTGAGGAAGTGGCCCACGGACTGTATTACTGTTGGATGAATTAAAGTCTTTTAACGAACCCACTAATTAAGCAGGGATTTGAGAATGTTCTTACTTCATGGAAATCAGTGTTGTTTTTATATGTCTCACTGCAGGAGTGCTGGGAAGATACAAAAGTCGACATGCAGGCATATTTTCAGAAGCTGGGCAAACTAAATGGGGAACTTAAAATGGACCAATATAAATATTTAAGAAACTAGCTATACAATTTAATTTCATTGCAAAATCAAGAAATTAATAATTATTCCACACACATTTCAGAACTTCAAACAAAAATGGCAGACATAAAATATGACAGAATGAAATCACTCAAAACTGAACAAAGATTTGGCACCCGAGGGAAACAGGCTCATGTAAATCAGTTTGAATGTTGTCAAAAACAGCATCAAAAGAAAATTATTAACCAAATTACATAGCAAGATGGTACACCATTGACATATAAAACAGAAATTCTATTAGAACTTGTTAAATATATTGAGAGCATGTTTGGGGAAAATACCCTGCCCTCAAAGGAAATGTCTACATAGATACCAACACATGCATTACTACAAATCTCCACACAATATAAACAGCCCTTAACTCAGCTAATAACAAAGCAAGAAGTGTTAGAGTAGTTAACAGCCTAAAATCTGGAACTGCACCAGAATAAGATGGTTTATCAAATGAAATATACAAGTACAGTATATCATAACTAAAATGCTAGATGAAATGGTAGTTTTATTGAATGCCATGTTGTGCACTAACAATCTGTCAGAGAGTATGTAAAAGGGTTTAGTGATTTTAATGTACAAATCAGGTAATAAAAATTGTTTATCTAACTGGAGACCCATCATGTTATCGAATTCAGATTTCAAAATATTTACCAAATTGCTCAGTAACTGATTAGCATTAGTGGTGAAAGATGTAATACATCCCTCACAGACATGTGCGGTACCTGGTAGAAAAATAACAGATAATCTGATATTATTGAGAGAGATCATGGAAAGAGGAAATGCAGAAGAAATATCAGGGTTTTTATTCAGCACTGACCAATCGAAAGCATACAATAGGATTTCACACACGTATCTGTGGAACTGCATGGCATCCTATGGGATCCCCAAAGTATTTATAAAGTGGATAACAAACTGCTATGAACATGTTATAGTAGTATCACATATTAATAGATGGATTGGAAGAGAATGCAAAATTGATAAAGGGGTATAGCATGGGTGCCCATTGAACCCCCCTTTTATATATACTAATGTTAGATACACTACTATATAGGATAAATTCTTCCACTGAAATCACGGAGGTATCCTTTTCAAGCTCTGATCCAGAAATTAAAACCATAGCATATGCAGACGATGTCTGTATCCTCTTGGCTGACTTAGACTCATGTAGGAAAACTGAACAGATTTTAGATTCTTTTTCTGTTACTACAGGTTCTATCATTAACTATGTTAAAATCAGATGCAAAAACAGGTGGTCTGAGTAACTATCCTAACTAGTATGAAAAGTTGCATAGCTTGCAATATATAACAATACAATGAGACCACTATTATCCAAGGTCAGTTGTAATAATGCACAATTTCTAAAGATGGCACTGTTGCCTTACATATGAGAAATACAGTAAACATAGAGCAAAAAGCATTTCTCATGACTAATACATATCAGTAAAACATAGTGGTGCATAACAGAACACAGATCCTGACACTTATGCTTATATGATAAGTGTCTTCACCCTAAGGTTAGTACATACACCTACATAAGTTGCTGCCTGCAAGGTGGAGGCACCATCAGGGTGCTGGACCATGGATAACATTCCCCTCCTTGTTGCCTTCAAAAGAAAAGGCAGCAACCACAGGAAAGTAGTGGGATGGAGCTACTGAAGCCATTGTTTACAAGCCCAAGGCATGAGCCTTGTAAAGGAATTCAAGTTGTTCACAATTTTGTATAAGAGTACATCACAGACAGCAAAGGGTTTGTATCAGAAAAACAATCAAATGCTTGGATACTAACAAAAGCTTTAAAAGTCAATTCTAACAAAGTATTGGAAAGAGCAGTGCTTAAATCACCATTGTGAATAAGAGTATTAAGAGCATCACCAGCTTTAGAAATATAATAGTGTTACTAATTTAGATAAGATGTGAATCCTTTCTAGCTAAAAAGGATTTCAAAGAAAGTGTCAAAGGGTCTATGTGTACATTAAATACAGGCAACTATTGAGACAAGGCAAGCAAATATTGTGGATCAGTATCAATAACATCTGGTTCAGGGAGAGGAACAGGAGTAATAACAGTATATCAATTACTGTTTTCGGCTGTGGAGTAAAACAAACATTAGGAAAATTAATAGCACAAGTTTTGGCACCATAAGCAAAGGAATTATGATTTGTCACTACACAATACTGCCCATCACAATTATAGGTAACTCATACAGTTGGAACTCTCCATTCTTGTAGATGTATAGGACAGGTGAATGACTGGTTGGTGAGCCGTGATGTGAAGCGATGTACCTCCTCCAGATAGCTTCGAGATGCAACTGTTTTGGTGGCAGGCACTGAAGAAGCAGCTTGCTAAGATTGTTCAGTCAGGTTAGACGGCATATCATCACGCAAGGTAAAAGACCAGTCCAGGTGTTCTGGAGAGTAGCTGCATACAGGTTTAACAATGTCAAATACTTCACAGTGGCACAGGTAATAATATCCCTTCTTGGTGCAGCAGTTGGTAAGTGGTGTGACCCAAGATTGTAGAACAGGATGGTAAACAAGCAAAGATTGAAAGTTAGTTTATTCTCAGTAAATGTTCTCATCAAGATGTCCAATGGAGTTTATAGCAGCCAGTTTGTCAAAGACAGAAGTTTGTGGATCAAAGCAAGGTAGTGACACAGTGAAAGTAATGAACATGCTGTCATGAACTGAACAATGTTTAGTAAAGTAGCATGGTGCTTGGTTTGGATAATGAAACATATCCAAGATTTCTAGCAGTAGACATAGAAATATTGACAGAATTTGACATACATAATGTAATGCATGCAGTAGATTTGCAGTGAGGACAATACCATTTAGACATGAATCATGAATAATATCTGGAATGTGTCCTGTTTCCAAATCCCTGAAGAGGTTGTTAACAGTGGCAATTACATAAGAACCATAAGCGAGCATAAAAGTTCACGGGCAATATAGTGCTTGTCTGCCTCCTTGTCATTTTGAAAATCAATTCATTAATTTTGTTTCTAGTGTAATTGAACCCTTTGCAATTTCTTGCATATTATAAACAGTAAATGCTCTTCCTTACTTAAACCATCCACACCATGTAACAGTGGTGGTAACACATCATTTTAATAGCTTGTTGAAAGTTAAGTGTTTGTGCTTTAATAGCGGCTATATCTGCTCTATTCCAGATTGACATGCCTGAACTAAAAGGCCAGAGATGGTGCCTGTGGAACCGGTAACATCTGCAGTATCACGACTAATGGGTGATTTACTTTTAGCATTAGGTGCAGGTCTAAAAACTCCTAAGTGATCAGTGGCATGAGGTCCACTAACTGGATCATTTGTGTGAGTTTGGTAAGCAGCTACAATGTCTAGAAGCATCATACTGAAAAATTTAGACGTGTTGGTTGTGTGACAGAGACCAAACTCAGCCATATTCCACTGAGTAAGATTAAAAATAACTAGAACATGCATAAATTGTACGTTGTTAATCAAGCTCCTGGAAGGGAAGTGGCGGTCAGACCACTAGGAGGACTAGGCTTCTGAAGAGGACGTTCAGTCAGTTCTTCTTCGTGGGTGGGACCACAGAAAGGAACATAGCTTCAGTAGCCATATAGTTGTAAAGACAGAAAGCTTGTGACTCCTCAGAGGTGAGATGGTCACAAAGGTAGGATCTATCAGAGCAGTTAGTTGTAGAGACCAGTATGTCTAGAAGTGGCTTGTTAAATAGAGACTGTACCATTTGGTGCAACTCCTGTGTTGGGCAATCCATGAAAAGTACCTTTAGATAAACATGCTACACGAAGTGTTTAACCATTAAAATCAGTTTCCATTATATCTGCAATGTGGATTTGTCTGAGCTACTACCATGGCATTAAGATAGGCATCTGAGCCTTCCTTAACAGTAATCAATTTGTTGGGTACATCGATACGTACACCCTGGGGGCCAGAGATGGGAGCATCTCTAGCTGAATGTTCATGTTTGTCAACAAATGTGCTAAGCCATTATCTGCTCAGTTGTAAGGGGTTTGTCTTGAGAGTGAGTCAAAGAAAGTAGTCCCACCAGGATGAGGAGGTGCAAGATAGCCATCTTGCCAGTTTATCTGAAAGAAACAGAAAAGGATTGTTAAGTGAGGGGTATTATTCTGCACTAAGAGGGTAAGGAAAAGTAATTAGTCACCTTTATACAACTTAAGTTGATTAGCATGCAACCACTTGTCAGTAGTCTGTTTTTGATGCTGAACTCTCACCTGATAAACAGCAGGGCTGAGTTTGTTGAAAATAGGATATGGGCCTTCCCATTTGCTGGTAAATGAGTGAGTTGGTGGTCTGTATTGGAGAAGCATGACTTGATCTCCAACTTGCCAGTCAAGTTCTTTTGCATGCTCATCAAAATGGGCATTTGCATGTTGTTGGGCTTTTCCCATCTGATTTGCAGTGAACAAATGTGTTTTCATGATGTCATCCTGAAGTTTTTCAATGTATTTGTCCACAGATACCCTATCTGCAGTAGTAGGGTGTGGAGGTCAATGAACAGGTGCTCAGGTAATCTCATGGTTCTGCCAGTCATAACATCATGATGTGCACTGAGTAGTTACTGCTGGAGTGCCCCTGACTGCCATCAGCAGTAGTGGCAAGAGGGAATCCTAATCTTTGTGATTGTCACTGATGAATTTGCATAACATCTGTTTGATTCTTCTATTTGCTCTTTCTACCTGGCCCGTGGATTGAGGATGGTATGGGATATGAAATTATTGATCTACTTTAAGCATTTGGAGTGTCTCTTTCATCAGTTCAGCTGTAAAACTGGTTCCCTGGTTTGAGTCTGCCTTAAGGGTAAGCCCACCTGGAGAACAATTGATCCTCCAGGATTTTGTCAGTTGTCTTTGTCATGTTATTCCAAGTAGGGAATGCCTCAACCCACTTGGAAAACAATCTGTGACAACAAGTGCATACTTGTTGTTCTTACTAGAGTTGGTCAGTGGGCGGATCAATTTGTATCACATTCATGGTCCAGAATGCCTTTGAGGCAATAGTTTGGCATTTCTTTTCACCAAAATGGGATTGTTTGGGCACACACTATGCAGCTGTCCACATTGTGCTCCACATCCTTGGTCATACCAGGCCACCAGATGATGGTTTTAAGTCTCTGGGTGGTGTTACTGCCCCTGGTGTCCACCAGTGAGGGTGTCATGAACCATATTGATGAATTCAGTTGTAGGGACTGTGGTACAACCCACAGTTTGTGACCTGTATCATCCTTCCTATACCAGATCAATTTCTGATCATGAGATAGGTGTATGTTGTCAGAATGTTCTTTTTTATGGACTACCAGTAGGTAGTTCCTGTTCAATTCCTTTGTCCAGGTATTTGAACATATCTTTTTAGTTCTGGGTCAGATTTCTGTGAAGCAGAAAGGTCCAGTGGAGGTTCTGGTTGTGGTTTCTGCCTGGTGATGGCAGCTAAGAAGATGGCTGCCACAGCTACTGGGTGAGTTATTGACCATATCCTCCCAGCACCTGCTTTGGCAAGCAAGTCTGCTTGATCATTAAATTCATGGTAAGGGTCATTTTGCAGTAAACTTTTACCTTATGAATGTACAGTTTGTGATTAAACTGTTGTGTCAGTGTGGGTATACACAACAAATCCCTATATTTGACAAGTGTGCCATCAGAGGATGTGAAGTTAATTCTGTCCCAGAATGGCAGAAATTCAGTAAGGGATGAGCAGACCCAGTTAGAGTCTGCAAAGATGATAGCATCTTTAGCACCATAGGGCAAGACCTCTAAAGCACAGGCCACAGCTGCCAATTTGGCATACTGTCAGGAAATGATGGTACATTTCCTAGCAATTCGCATGAAATCACCATCTGGATCAGCTATGAACACACCAAATCCTGCTATCTGTTCTCCCTCCACATAGGAGGCGGAGCCATCTGTGAAGGCGCGATATATGCTGGTATCCTCTAAAACATCTGGTGTAGCTGGTAAGAATGGTCCTGGCTCAGGTATGTCAGGAGGCTGGAGTGCACAGTCACGGGTTTACCTGGATAGAGTAGGCCATGTGTCAAGATGGATAGCACTTTTGCAGGTAGTACTTTGATGTTCCTGTCCTGCAAAGCAGAGACCAGTGGGTGAGTCTGGTGTTGGAAACTGAATCATCCTTTATTTTGTCTGAAAGTAAAAAGTTGGTTGAGGTGTGACAGGTATGCAAGATGATAGGTGCATATCCAATTATGTACATAAAATGTTTGGCATCCCAATAATAAAATGTTTGACAGCCCAATAGGTTGCCAAGACTGTTCTTTCACAGAGACTATACTTTCTCTCTACTGGGGACAGCATCTGAGAAGCATAGGCTATGGGCCTAAAATACCCATTGTACTTGTGTGCCAGCACTGCAGACATGGCCACATCAGATGTGGCAGTTTCCAAATGGAATGGAAGATCTGGGTTAAGATTGATCAGTGCTGGGGTTGAGGCTAAGGCCTGTTTGAGCTGTGTCACAACATCAGTGTGTGTGGGGCCCCATCTCCATGGGACATCCTTTTTCAGAAGTTCATACAAGGGAGCGGCCTTCAAGGCAAAGTCAGGGATAAAGTCCCTGGAGTAGTTTACCATTCCTAGGAAGTGTCTGAGTGTAGTCATACTAGTAGGAAATGGCAGACCTTGCAAGTCCTGGATCTTTTGACAGCTGGGCTTCTGCCTTGGTCTGTAATGCATAGACCAAGGAAGATAACCATCTTCTCACACATTGTGCCTTGAGGGGTTGCACTTGAGGCCTGCTCTCTTGAGGAGAGACATAAATTCATCTAGAAGGGCCAAATTGTTTAATTTTTTTTTATTTTAGTCTTTGGTAACTGGGTAAGGCCCACTAGGCACAACTGCCTGTTTTCAGGGGTGACCTGGGAGCACTGGGCGGTTAAGTGACTTGCTCAGAGTCACACAGTATGCAAATAGAGGTTGTGAGAATCAAACTCAGGTCTGGTCTGCTGGATGTACCAAGCTCATTCACACCTCATTCCTCTAACCTCTAGGCTAACCTCCAGGCTATACTGCCAGCCAAATGATCTTCTTTCATGGTGCTTGCCAGAAGCAGGTCATCCACGTACTGCTGGAGACACTGGGGTGTACAGAACCCCTGCACAGCATCCATCACATGGAGATGAAAGAGGGAGGGGCTATTGTGAAACCCCTGGGGGGAGGCACATCTAGGTGTATTGATGTCCATCAAAGGTGAAAGTAAATTTGTATTTGTTTTCTGTGCTAATGGTAGTGACCAAAACTCATTAGAAATATCAAGAGCTGTGAACCACTTTTTGTCAGGTGTCAACAGCTTGAGTACATCAGGTGCTGATGCTATGGTTGGTACGCAGCTAGAAGTAACCTGGTTGAGTTTTCTGTAGTCAATTGTGAGTCTCCAGGCCACATTCGGTTTCTTAATGGGCCAAATAGGTAAATTAACATTGAAGACACAGGTCCTAATCACTCCTTGTTGAAGCAGTGATTGGATGGTTTCCCTAAGTGACAGCAAGGTTTCAACAGGAAATGGATACTGCTTCTGCCTCACAGAGTCAGGTTCTGTGATTTCAATGGTAGTGTGCATCCTAGCACAGTCATGTTTGCTGGTGGCAAACATGTCAAGGTGTTTTTGCAGCAAAGGTGCACGCTCTGAAAACAGGTCATGACTTTTGAACAAAGCTATGACATCATACTCCTTGTTGTTATGGATGATAGCTGCCACCACATGTGAGTCTGGGATGGTAACAGCATGACATTGTCCTTTGATTTGAATGCATAGCCAGTTGGCTAGATCCATTACACAGTCATGTAATGCTAAGAAGTCAATTCCCAGAATGCTGTGGTGATGACGTAGAACCATGAGATCAAAAGCAAAATTAGTCCTGAGGTGGCCTACCACCATAGGTAGAGGAATAGAATGGTAGGTGTATGTAGCTGAGTACCATCTACACCCTGTGCACTGGTCTTCCAGCTGGTAGACCAGTCAGATGAGGCTGGATCCTCATCATAAAGAACCGACATGGCTGCCCCGGTGTCCAGAAGCATGGTAAGTTGGCTGCCCCCAACCATGGCATTTACACAAGGCTGTCTGTTTGTGTCAAGAATCAGGTTACTCACAATCCAGACAAGGGCCTGCAATTGTCAGTCTGTGCATTCAGAATCACTATCATCTTCCTGTTTCTGAAAATGAAGGCCTGCAGGATCTTCTAAGACCTTCTGTATGTCTTGCAATGGGTACAAGTGTACTTGTGACATCACAGGCGCAGTGATGGCTTGCGCAGGTGGTTCTGCCTTGGATGTTGTGTCAGCCTGGCCAGTAACTGATACAACCTCTCCTCAGCTGCATGATGACTCAACAGCGGGGCTAGGCCAGCTATAGTTTGTGTAGCTGTAGCTCCCCTCTCAGCATGAATTTCCTCCAACAGCTTACAGAGGGTTTTGTTCTATTCTCTGATTTGTCAATAGCTAGGACATGTTTAGCATTGGTTCTGGATATTTTGTTGGGCATTTGGATTTTTCCAACAGCCTCTGTTGTCCCTGTTGTTCCAGTTGTTCCTGTAGTTCCAGCTTCCCCCCCCTTGGGTGACTGTCATCAGAAGGGGTATCATTTTTCTGGTTGTTTTCCTCCACCGTATAGTGGGTGGGGGCATCAGGGGTAGGCTGTACTGCAGTTACCTTGTTGGATTTGCCAGAAGTAAGGGTGCAGAGGTAGATTTGATAGGCCCACTCTGTCTTAATGAGGATATCCTCAAACTTGTTAGTGTCCGGAAAATATTGAGCTTGACCTTTTCCGGCAAGGCCAGGCACATGTTCCAGATGTACGAATCCTTGTACTTAATTTGATCTACGTCAAATTGCTCATCTGCTAGGGCTTTACCAGTTTTGTATGCAAGCCATAACCATTGGTGGTAGGTGGCTGGGCTTTCCTTTGTGCCTTGCTTGACTTTATAGGCCAAGCATGTTCCCACAATTCACAGGGAATTCACATATATGAGTGCAGTGGCAATTTCATCAAAGGTGAAGTTTTCAGCACTCCATGCTGTCTGAGAGCTTAGGTTAGATGGTAGGTTCAACTGCTTGGTGCAAGACTTGAACCTGGTACTGGGATTGGTGAGAGAGCTTCTCACAAAAGGAGCCCACTTTCCCCAAGTGGCAACTGCGATTGTCAGTTGGGCCCATCTGTCCGATACTCTGTGCAATCTGCAGAACAAAATGAGCGACTTGCAGGGGTTTGGAAGTATGTGTAGTTGCACCCAGCTCTGTATGGCCTTGTGACGTGCAGCCTCTGCTGCCTCATCAGCGATTGCCTTGTGCATTTAATCCTGAGTGACAGAGTCTTTTAGCATCTTGTCAATTTGGTCCTGGATGACTTTCTTTGATTGTCCGGACAGCAATCCTACTAATTGCATCACTAATCATGCTGCGAATCTCTGACTCATTGCCACTAGTGAGAGGAGAGAGTGGAGGTGCATCACGGAATACAGGCCCTCTGCCTGTGTCATGGGGGCCACCATCCTGGCGTTGTACGTGACGTCCGCCATGTTTGTGTGGACGTGGCAATACAGTGTGTGTGTCGAGGTCAGCGCCATCTTGTGAATGGCAAACAGAAGTTGCTACACCATAGGGGTTGGATTTGCATGTGACGTGGCATGCCTCATCATCCAAGTCAAAGTCGTCATCACTGAATGATGTAATCTCAATGGGCATATACTGAAATCCGTTTATGGTTTAAACATGGCTGACAAGAACCTCCAGTTGATGGCTCAACTTCACCATCTTTTGTCTACATTTCTTGTGACAGACTTTTACAGTGCCCTGCTCAATACACCTCTCAACCTCTCTCTGCAACATCCTATATGCGGAGTCCAATTCGATGTTTTCCCTAAGCTCTTTATCCAACTCACAACTTACACACTTGCAATCTTCTTTCAACTCAGCATTCTCATCTCTCAAAGTTTCATTCATATTACTCAAAATATCATTCAGATGTGCTGTTTCTTATCACATTTTAACTTCGTAATCGCCTCTTAACAAACATAACTGTCACTCAGTGTCTTGAGCAGTACAGTGAAGCAGTCTGGAATTAGCATCACGGAATGACTGTGTCTCCTCTGCTAGTTTCTTTTCCTGTAACTCTGATGCTGCAAGCCCATCTCTTTTTTTAGAGATGCATTTTGCAGTTCAAGGGAGGCATGCCTCACTGTGAGACTCTCAACAGCGGTATGTAAATGCATTCCACAGCCGCAACCAAAAGACCTTTAAAGTTGTATTTCTTGGTTGGTTGTTTGGACTCCAAGTAATGGTCAGATATTAGCAACAATGTTTTTTCTGAAGATTTTGCATCCAGCATGAAATCTGTCCATCTGCCATGGGATGTGAGGTAGTTTGAGACATTGAGTCTCAGTTCTGTGCACAGATCAGACAAGACAAATAAGGGTAGACAAACAATTAAGCTGCTAAAACTGGTAAAATACCCTGGCACTGTCACCAACTGCTTTCTGGTTCCCGGTGGGTGAACGGTCGTGCTAAGGGGGTATGCTGTCACTCACAAAGGGAGTGCAAGGGGGTCAGTGTGGGTCTGCCATGCCTGAGACCAAGATGGTGTGGGTCTGCCACAACTGCTACCACTGTAAACACGAGTGGGTTCAAGTAGGCAAAAATCACACTACACTATTCGACATTCAAAATAAACTCAATGTGAATCTTCCTTTGTACATTCCACCTGCACGCAGTTGCTAAAATGTAACTGGGTAATAAATCACCCTCTCAGGTTCTTGTGAATGGCACAAAAGGAAGAGACAACAGACAAGTGGTACTCAAGTAATAAATGAAATTTATTACAGATAAGCAATACAGACTTACTACCATTACAGTGTGACTACTGGGAGAACATCAATTTTCCTTACCTAGGCAATGCAGACAGTTTCTCTCTTCTCAGAGAAGCTATGTTTACAAAGGGTCTTATACCCTGATAATTACTATAGCATCGGCTAAGCAAGATACATAAAATGTATATAATTTGACAAAACAAGTGGTCTGAGTAACTATCCTAACTAGTATGAAAAGTTGCATAGCTTGCAAACATAACAGTACAATGAGACCACTAGTATACAAGGTCAATTGTAATAATACACAATTACTAACGATGGCACTGTTGGCTTGCATTTGAGAAATACAGTAAAAATAGAGCAAAAAGCATTTCTCATGACTAATACATATCAATAAAACATAGTGGAGCATAATAGAACACCAATCCTGGCACTTATGCTTATATGACAAGTGTCTTTGTCATAAGGTTAGTACATGTACCTACATAAGTTGCTGCCCTCGAGGTGGGGGCACCATCAGGGGTGCTGGACCATGGATAACACTATGCATAGGAAGCTGAATGTAAAGAGTAATTTAAAACACAAGGGTGTGGAGGAAAGATACAGCCTCAGAAACTCTTGTGTAGAAACACTAGCAACAATGAACCACTCATGTTTTGAATGCCTGTACATTGTTCAATTCTGGTCCATGGTTAAACAAAATGACCTCAGTCCCCTTTTATGGTTTGATGCCAGAAATTCTATATTTTGGCATACTGCATAATTAATGTACCAAATATGATAGAAAAACTGTGATTATTCCTTGTGTGTTTTAAATTTCACATATGGGACATTCACTGTAGGTTAACTATACAACAGACAGACATATCTGGGGATCAATTGTTTTGCAGAATAGAGGTGCCATCAGGAAAATTTGAACTCAGGTCAAACTTGCCTATCCAAAACATATATATGATAAATGGTGGAAGAATATACATTGGTGTAAATAAAAAGAAAAAAAAGCAGTGTTTCAGAATATGCCTGGCTGCTGTATGACCCATAGGGAAATGAATTAATTTGTTTTACCTAAATAGAATTTGAGAAGTGACAGGGCTGCAGGTCCATTATAAAACTGTGGTGATGTATATATAAGTGAAAAGGTTTATTTAATAATTTTGAAAATATTTGGAGAAGATCTCTTACCATATTGATGGATTCAGAAACTGCATGTGTTGGCACCTGTATTCTGTAGTGATGTAAAATCATATTATCCTACCTGTAGGTGATGAAGGAAGGGGATGAAGCTAATTATTGATTCATAGTGAACATCATTCTGACCTTCTATATTAAGGTTAAAAAGAGCAGTATATTATATGATTTGATTTTGGGAAGGGTTACTTCCTTGTTTAGGTAGTATGAATTTATTACTGATTTTATTTTTATGATTTGTTTTTATAATTTGTATGATCTTTATTTGGTTTTCTTTTACGATCTGCAATTATTTTCAAAATGATAATGTATTGTATTATGACTGAGTTTGGAAGGGTTACTGCCACATTTCTGTTAGTATGACATTAATACTATTTTGATATATAATATTTGATTTTAGATATGATTTATTTCTAATTTGGTTTTGATGGAATGAGAATGTATTTGTATCAAGATTTGTATGTGAAGTCATAATAAAAAAATTCCCCTACTCTGTCTGCAGGGGGTGTTGTACTCTCTGTCGATAGAATGGAGGAATCCAATGTGGAACAAGATGGTGGTGGAGAAGGAGGTGCTTTAGAAGGGGAACAGTAGTCCAAGGAATCATCCATATTATTGCAAGCTTCTGGTTTTTCTACTGTTAATGAAGAAGACCTGATGGATGAAGAACGCACACTTCAGAAGGATCATGAAGAAAATAAACAGCATCTTTTGCAAATGATGACAGAAGTGGAGCAAGAATATGTACAAAATAAATCCAAACTAGAGGAGGAGAAAAAGAGGAAAAGACTTTCAGTCAGTCCAACAGGTCTACCCAGAAAGAAATTCCAACATACCTCAGAAAAATCGCTGATAGATGGATCCGATTCTGTGGTTTCGCTAGCTGGGACCAGTAGATCTACTCCTTTTCCTCTGGAGCTTACTGCTACAGACTGATCACCAGAAACCGCTCTTCAAAATGCAGGATGGATTTTTGAGAATGGGAAATGGATGCCTGATCCAGCTCTTCCAATAACAGGAACATCAGAGACACCAGTAGAAATTATACCACCAGATACGAATAGGCCCAAACCTGAGAAAGCTGGAAGAACATTGCAGGCAGCTGCTGCAGCTGCGCAGGATGTGGATACAGAGCAAGATGTTTCTACTGCATCAGAAGCTATGATGGAGAGTTCAGAGCACTTTGCTTCACAAAACCTGATACACAGAAGAATATTTCTGTTATGAATACAGATTCAGTTAATGATGAGGTATTAGATATGACCCCAGAACAAAATCTAAATATATGACCTCCCTTAAAACCAACAAGCTGGTAATGGAGATACAACAAGGAGTTTTAGACCCCATTCTATAGCTAATCTCTATCAGCTACTGCTAAACTTAAAATATTCACTGGATTCAATCATTTCCTCCTTTTGGATTAAAGAAACCAAAGATTCTTCACAAAATTGGACCAGTTTACAAGGTAATATTTATAAATATATTCCACTAGACAATTTAAGACTGATTCAATTCAAAATTTTACACAATGCATATATGACTCTGGAAAAGCTATTCAGATTCCAGCTATCAGACATAAACATATGCATTAAATGTGGCGATCCGAGGATCAATCAATCATATTCTTTGGTTCTGTCCTAAGGCCCAACAGATTTGGAACTTGGTTAAAAAGATATAGGAGAAAACTTAGCATTAAATGATGCTTTCAATTTTGAAACGTGCATCCTGGGAAACCTTGAAAAGGTCAGAGGTACGGCCAGGAAAGCAACTTTGTCATTAATAGCTATCTCAAAATGACAACTAATAATTAAACATTGGATTGATAAAGAGGATTTAAGTCTAAAAGAATGGACAATGAATGTCTTGTTTGATTTACAGATTACTAGATTAATTTATATATTTCATAATAATGTCACTACCTTTTATAACAGATGGGGAAAGATTTATGATTTTTTAATATAACTCATCCTTAATCTGAGTTAACATAATACAAAATGATACAGTACTGAAATTCTGAGGTGAATATTAAATTAGCATGTATAAGGTGAGGATAACCTGTTTTGCTCTATCGCCTTGTAGGCCTATACAAATAACATAACATATAATATACATTATGTACTTTCTATATATAAACATGCTAGTTGGGAGGGTAAAGGGAAGGTAAGATGGTTGGACTTAATAACTTTCAAATACCTTCAGTGTATCCTATAATGTCTGATTTTGTGTTTTTCTTTGTTTTGAGTGTGATTGTATCTATATGAAAATTAATAAAGAAAAGAAAGTTAAAAAACAACAACAAGCTATAATAGCATGCTTAAACAACCAGCAGAAGCAGCAAAGAGATAATATGTGGTGCATCTTAAATACAGAGGAGGCATGGATCAATTGCCAGACTGCAACTATGTGGACAAGATATTAATAAATGATTCTCTGCATTTCACACCAGTGGATGTATATGCTTTTATTCATGCCCCAGGTGATTATAACTTTGAAGTGAGTTTCAGAAATGAGGCTTCACTGGATAAGTTTTGGAGCATATTATTCAGTTAAAGACATGCCATTATGGGGACATTCCTAGGAATGGTTAACATTCCTATTACAAAACAGACCATTCAGACAATTACTGTTTATTTAGAAACAAAGGTGTTAACATAAATTATATCATTTATTGGCTAGAAAAGCATTGCTCTGTACAGGGACAGCAGACCGTATAATCGACGATAATGGATTTTGGATGGGGGGCGAGGATTTAGGATCCAACTGCACCAAACAAATCAAGATATGCAACATTTTCCAAATTGTTTTTATTTAGGAAGGGATACTCTTCTATCCAGTTCAACCTAAATCCTGTTATTGTGGTTCTCTTTCACATCTGAACATTGATTGCGATACGATAAAATGCTATCAGTGTGGAGAGTTCAGACACACAATCTTTGTACAGCACCTCCTAAATGCAATTTGTGTGGTGAAGATGAACATTCTTTAAATCCTGCCCATGGGTGGTACATAATTCTACAGATTACGCAGAACAGGATTTTTTTATCAATCAAGCTATTAAACCACACTGAGTTACCAAATCACATTCTGTTCCAACTCTTCAGTCAGTCCCCCAGGACAATTGACATTTAGCACAGAGATAAGTATCATTGATAGCTGATGGCATTTTACCAGTTTTAGATCATAGTATATGTAACCAACTTCGGCAATAGATGCAAGTAGTTGCAGAACAAGAGATACAAGAAATGCCGCCCCCCCCCACAACATTAACTGTACTACTGGAATCAGATTCATTCTAATCTATGGTAAAAGAGAAAATAGCACCTTTCACCTTTGACATGTTCAGCTCAGGCTTCTGGTGCAGAGCCAATCCATATAGAAAACAAATCTGACATTTTACAAAACTGGAGTGAGGTGGTGGATGATGAGGGTTCAGATGTGTCTGTGCAATCCTCGCAAAGTGACCCCCCCCCCAATTTAGCAATACCTGCCAGTTCTGGGGTTACTCCAGCACAAACCAAAAGGGTTACTCAATTAGTAAAGAAGAAATCCTTAAAATGACACTTTCACTACTTTACTTACACTTCGGCTTGCAAGCCTAAATGTTCATAGCATTAAATCGGAGGTTAAAAGAACAGCTACCTTTGCAATTGCTACAATTTTCATAAGGCATTTTTTTCTACAGGACACCAGGATATACACTATCCAATAAATCAAGAAAGCAACTACAGAATGGTTAAGAGGTGATTCTTACTGGTCAATAGGAATGGACTACTGTAGTGGGTTGGGAATCTGTTTTTCAAATGCTGACATACAAGTACAAGTGCAGAAGTTGATTGATGTTGATCCAGGCAGTGCCTTAATCCTGGATATTATTTATAATGATTTAGCATGTAGATAAGTTATCATCTATGCCCCCCAGACAAAGGCCCTTCAACTTGATCTCCTAAAATTGATTCAGCCATATTTACATATGAGCAGGCAGGTCTTATTTGAGGGGGGAAGGGATTAGTACTAGTTTACTGAAATCTGATAAAAGTACCAAAACTGTCAAAGCATATTGTGATGCAACTTTTTTGATTCCTTTACTGAATTAAACTGGATTAAAAGATACGCATACAGCAGTAGGGCATATACCAAAACACACTTTTTTTAAGGGCAAGATATCTACATAGATTGATTTCTGGTTTATATCGCACTGTCTTCCAGCTTCATGAACTGAAACAATACAGGTGGAAACATCAGACCATGCCATGGTAGGGATTCGGGTTTCATCTTCTCCTCCTAGAATGGTGGGATGGGGAGTGTGGAGAATGAATTTAAGTTTATTGATAGATCCTCAGACTAAAACAGACCTGTCTCATGTCATTAAAGACAGACAATCTATACAATTTTTATATGATTTACCTATATTGTGGTGGGAAGATAGTAAAATTTGCCTTACTGAATTTTTTAAACAATCAGAAAGAAGCCCTTAAATACCAAGAATATATCACTCTACGGCATCAATTGAACAGTTTGGTCTCTCTACAAGCTACACAATCTGAGGATTCTACAGCACAAATTGAAGAAACCAAAAAGGAAATGTTCCTCTTTCAGTATAATAGACAGAAAACACTAGAAAAGGAACAGTGATTTGGGACGCTGGGAAAAAAAATGTCAAACAAACCCTTATGAAGATTGTAGAAACCAGCTGCCTGAAAGGAACATCACAGAATTAAAAGACGATACAGACATTATAATTCATGATATAAAAGGATTATGCTTAAAACTGAAAAACACATTACAGACCAATTTGGTGCTCCAATATGCTCAAATATACATGTCTATGATATTGTAAGCTACAAATTTACCCCGACTATTGGGCAATCAGACAAGAGATTTAATTTCTGAAATGACAGCATTAGAATTAGAACCAGTTATTAAAACTTTAAAAAATGAGGTCAAGTCAAGTCAAACTTTATTTTTATAGCACCTCTCCAAGCCAAGGAGCTGTACATAAAACCAATTACAATCAATAAAAATAAAATTAAAACAGTAAATCAATTTATCCATATTCTGGAAAGGCTAGGTTAAATAGATAAAGTTTTAGTTCAATTTTAAACCTATCAATGGTCAAGCATTCTCTCAACCGAGGTATCACCAAGGACAGATGGTCTGCCGGGGAACTATATAAAGTATTGTGGGAATTAATGCCAGGAGAATTGCTGGAAATATATAATGCATTTCTTTTAGAAAATTGTATTACAGAAAAAATGTATGAGGGATTGATGTCTTTTTTTATTTAAAAAGGGGAGACATCAGATTTAAAGAACTGGAGACCGATTGCACTCTTAACACTGATCTTAAAATTTTAACAAAGATTTTAAATACTAGGTTAACCCTAACTCTAGACAAAATTATTCACCCAGCACAATTCTGTCCTGTTCCAGGATGATGAATCACAGATGCATTGATATTAGTGAGAGAATGTTTAGATAAAGGTGCTCAGGGTCACTCAAATGTTATATTATTAGCTTAGATAAATTCAAAGCTTTTGATAAGGTGTCACATGAGTTTTTGTGGATGTGAATGAAAGTATGTGGCTTCCCCTTACCATTTATAAATTGATTACAATGTGTTATGCTTCAGCATATGTAAGACCATATGATAATTGATGGATTGGAAGTAAATCTAATATTAAAGTAGGAGTGAGGCAGGGGTGTCCACTCTGTCCTCTTTTATATATCTTAATGTTAGACCCACTGATTCAGGTTTTACAACATTCTCCTAACATATGAGGCATTAGTTATAACATTGTCCTAGTGGTAAACACAACTGCTTAAGCAGATGATTTATGTTTACTAGTTCAGGATGAACAGTTCAGTAACATAGCTGATAATCTTTTACAAGCTGTTTCCACTTTAATAGGATCCAGCATCAATGTGCAGAAGAGCCATTGTATAGAGATTGAGGGTTCTGGTACACCAATTTCAACAATAGCAAATATCCCAAATGAAATTACACCATGTAAGATTATAGGTGTATTTTTTGGACCAGAGGATATGGCAGCATATAACTGGGAAGCCTGTATCAAAAAAAGGGAAGTCAAGTTACTATATGGAATGCTTGGCATATAGGTAAATTAAAAAGAATTTATCTTATCAAAACCTTTTAATACCTACATTTCTATATTTAAGCTACACTTTTCCAGTACCCAAATACTTAGAAATGATGTTATATAGTTGTTGTTTTTTTCCTGTTTTGGGGGAGCCATTTAAATCCAATCAAACAAAATATTATGTATTTAGAAATCAAAAGGAGGGGGGTGGCATGCCTAACCCAGTAGTTTTCTTTTTTAGTATTTTTTTTAATACACAAATCTTGTCCCAGTTATAAGACAAGGTATGAAAATCTTGGTACAATGGGTGGCTCCATTTTTAAAGAAGATAATACAGGAAAGGGCATCAAATGTTTTTTTTTTACATAAAATCAAAAGGGTACCAAAATTGGGGGCTTAGACTTACTGAAATCAATGTGATATCAAGGAAACAATCATATGATGTTATACTACAACATCATTTTCTGGACTTGCCTTTTGTACAGTAGGCAAACACAGAACAAGACATGATATGTCTTTTATTAACTGACCCCAGAATTCCCAAGAAAATGTGGGATGTGGTATGGTTAGGGGTTCACAGAAAGACCAATGTCAAAGGGAATCATAAAAATAAAGAGCTGAAGGACAGGTTTTGACCTAGAGCCATGTGTACTGAGGAAATTAAGACTATGGACCATTTATTCCTAGTATGCCCCTTTATTAAAGACTTTGGGGGTTTGCTGACAACCAGATGGAAAACCAGTATTTCTTCAAACTTTGACCAATACAATATTGTATTTAGGGATTTTTCCCCATCATGGGGGGCTTTTTATTCCAGTAATATGAGAATCCTGACTGCTTGTTTCTTATACTGGATCTGGCAAATAAAATGTAAGTTTGTATTGCAACAGCAGTATACAACTGCATCTGAATTGCTCCATGTAATATTAAATGAGTTGCAGCAGATCCAGGTGACTGAACTCCAGTCAATGGAACAGGTAAAATGGACAAAGAAGTGGGGTGACTTAAGGTGGCTCAAATGATTTTTGTTAGGCATAAAAATGTTTTTGTTAATTTCATTACACTCTGTAGGGACATGGGTTTTCTCAATTATAGTTCAATAAAGAACTTTAGGAAAGGATATAATGCACTGAGGTTTTGGAATGACCACACATTGTAAAAGTCAAGCTATGTAGGAGACATAGAGCACTGTTCTCAGGTTTCTCCATTATGTTTGTATTGTTGTACTTTTGTATTTTGCTTTTTTTTTTGTTTTCCTTTAAGGTACTAAGAAGTTCTGAACACAACTTAACAATTTTGGTTAAAAGCATGATTTAATGTTATATAAATCTGGCTATTGTTGAATATTTTGTAAAAATATGTGTCTTGAATATCATAACAAAAATCCCTTCTACTTTTGAGAAGTGCCACGGTATCTTTAAAACACCTGAACTACCACCAGAACAGGCAGACCTTGGTTTAGCATCTCATCCAAAAGGCAGCACCTCAGGAGTGCAACACCTCCTCATGCTGCACCACAGTGTCAGTATTGGGATTTAACTCAGTGACTGGTGGGGATGGAACCCACAGCCTTCTGATTTTCCAGCCTCAGAGATGAGTGTGCAACCTGCTGAGCCACTGACACTGCTAATTATGTGTGTTTAGACATGTGCACAAGCAAACATAAAAAAGTAGGATTCTTTATTATAAAATGTTTAAATAACATCATGACAGGAACATACTTCCAAAGATTTGAGACATCAATTAAGAACATTTTAAAAATGCAACAGGTTGCTAATCATTGTTACTTGATCAGGTTGGTTATTTAATAAAACAGTCTACAGCATGTAAAAGGCCTTTTAACTAGTTTTTGTTTGTTAACTTCTCATGGAAAATACTGAATTTGATTGCTGGGTAGAATAATTGGTAGGAATTAAAGATATTCTAGCTATACTAGCTGGATACTGGGAGAGTAAGGAGACTTGAAAGATTTTCTTAGCTGGTTTTCTGTGTGTTTCTAGCAGACTATTTGGTGTTTGTGGGTGTTAAAAACTTGCTATCTGGCCTGTAAGTACAGGCATAATATTACAGGGGATTAGTGCTGTTTGAAAGTAGGTGGGACTCCAACTCAGTCAGTCTTCAGTTAGGGGAATGGGGAAGAAGCCTAGCTGGATGCTGGGAGAGTAAGGAGACTTGAAAGATTTTCTTAGTTGGTAGTGCTCAGAGGTGCAGTGAGGGGCAGACACAGGGCTGATACACCTCGTGAAAGTTGGGTGTAGGCTCTGATCCCACCTCCTCACCCCTCCCTCCCAGAGTTCGACTTTATAGGGGAACACCTGCCCTGCAATTGGAGGAAAAGGCTTTAGGTGCAACTCATGTAGTTCTAGCCACTGGGGGTTGAGTTTAAGGGCTGGGAGAGAGGAGCTTAGGGAGTTGTACACTTCCCCTATAAGTTTACTGTGTAGTACTGCACCTAGTAATGGGAGTACCTGTTTACTGTGGAACTGTATCTAGGATTAGTGGGTGACCTGATTAGTGGGTAGGGGAGTATCTTGGACTAGTGGGGAACCTGGTGGTTCACTCAAGGAATCCTACTTAGAGGGGGATGGAACCACACATCATTAGGGCTGGCATCTTTGAGAGGGTGGTGGGTGCACAGGGTGTGGGGCGGCCATGATACTGGACTGGGCTTGGAAGTTCAGTGGTTGCCCAATGTGCTACCAGCTGGCACAGCTTAAGGAGGAGGTTGGGGATTAGGAGACAGCTGGAGGGAGGGAGGGTATGGTTGGGGAATAGGGCAGGGGCTCTCAGCGGGTTGCACCAAGCACTAGGGGTGAGGGCATAGGGAAAGGAGTGCAGGAGAGTACTCTGGGGTCACATAGGACACTGACAGGGGTGCCCAAAAGGAGGACACTACCAAGGAAGCAGGCAGTTATCTGGGGACCCTCACAGAGGTTGGCCGAAGGGAGGACATTCTCAGGGAAGTAGGCAGATGGCTGGATCTGGACAGAAGGAAGCAAGGGGGAGAGGTGGATCGGACCTTAAGCTCAGTGACCACTTCAATCTCTCTTCTGCTTGAGGATGAGGGGGGTGATGTAGCCATGACAGTGGCAGTTAGACTTGGATAGGGAGTGGAGGGCAGGAGGCAGGGGCTGGATAGCAGGAAAACAGGGTGGAACTTGGAATGCGGAAATGGGGGAGTGGTGGATCAGAGCAGAAGGAGGAGGAGGGGTAGATGGAGGAAAGCACAAGGAGAAGGACCAGTTGGGAGGAAAGAGCAAGGAGAGGGACCAGAAGTACAAGGAGGATACAGTAAAGGCAGCTGAGGATTTATGCCAGGGGAGCATGACAGGCAAGGAGGGGTTGATTGGAGACAGGAAGGAAGAGAGGATGAGCCAGGCAAGTTTAGCAGATGGGGGAAGGACCAGTTGCAAGCAGTGATGGGGGATAGCGAGGTACAAAAGGATACTCGGAGGAGGAGAGGTATAGGATCGGAGGAGGGGTGGCAAGGGTAAATAAGGAGGGGTGGCAGGGGCATCCAGATAGGGGGTGAAGCAAGGAGTCAGCTAGGGAGGGGCCATTAGAAAGGATGAGGGACATGGAAGGGGAATAGAGGAAAGAGGTAGTTAGAGTGCTCCTGTTGGTGATTCCATGATCAGGGGTATCAAATGGGATAAGAAGCGGGAAGCCTGTCTGGTTAGAACAAAATGCTTCCCTGGTCTAACAGTGACAGGGCCAAACATGAGGTATATCAGCTGGTAAAGGATTGTGGAGGTTCCCGACATACTGGTCCACCTGGGTACCAATGACATTGAGGGAAATAGTGAGCTAGAGATACAGACAAGGTTCAGGAGCTTGCCAGGGTCTGTCATGACATAGGATGCATGATTTCCTTTTCAGAAATCCTGCCGCTGCCAAGGACTAGTGGGGAACACAACAGGAGGATTAGGGAGATAAACCAGTGGCTCAGAGAGTGGTGTGGGCCCAGAGGGTATGGGTTGATGGGGGATTGGGGGGAGACCTGGGAGAATAAGTGGCAGTATGCTAGAGATAGGCTCCATCTCAATTTAGGGGATGGAAATCATTAAGTTGAAAATAGAGGGGTTCGTGGGTGAAAGGTGGGGTTTAAACTTGTGAAGGGGGAGGTATGGGAGAAAAGGCTGCCAAGGGGGGTCTGATAAAGGAGGGACTGTGTCTCCAACCCACTGGGGAGCTGGAGGAATGCAGGAAAAGCTGACTGGTAAAGTGCTGACCAGGGAAAGACGGAATCCCCATGGGAACACGAGCAGGGGAAGTGGAAGTATACAGAAAGGGTGGAAGGTAGTCCTGCTAAATGCCAGGAGTTTGGGCAATAAAATGCCTGAGCTCCAGGCTATGCTAACTGAGGGAAAGGTGGATGTGGCAGTGGTCATTGAGACCTGGGCCACCGCAGGGCATGACTGGGATCTGAACCTGGAGGGTTACACCATGTTCAGGAAGGACTGGGGGGAGGGGAGGAGGGGTAGCAATAATAGTCAAAAACTGCATTGGCATAGGAGGAGTGTAGGAGGTGGAGGGAACTGTGGAGGCAATTTGGTCACCTTGATAACAAGTGGGGGCCAGAGAGTAAAAATAAGAGTGGTGTATAGACCCCCTGCGCTGGTGGAGGAGCTGGAGGAGAGTCTGGTGGCAGATGTTGGTAGGCACTGCAGAATGGGCAGGTGAAGGGTGGTGGTGATGGGGGACTTAAACATGTCAGGAATGGAATGGGAGACTATGACATCCTCGGTGGCCAGGGAACAGAGGTTGTTGGAAGTCTTTCAGGACACGTTCCTAACTCAGCAGGTGGGGGAACCGACCAGGGAGGCATGGATACTGGATGTGGTCCTGGCAGACAGTGACCAGATTTGGGGCCTGGAGGTAAGGGACCCATTGACGGGGAGCGACCATGCCATGGTCTGGTTCAGCCTGGACCTAGGAGGGGTAGAAGGCTGCACAAAGACGGAGGTAACTGACTTCAGGGGGGTGGATTTCAAGGAAATGGGAAGGATCCTTAAGAAGCATTTGGATGGGATTGGGCCAGACATGGATGCTGACAGTAGGTGGGAAATCATCAGGAGGGGGTGCAGAATGCTACCAGTATCTGAGCAAGAGGAAGACGAAAATGCAGTAGGGCCTGTAAACCCTGCTGGTGGACAAGGGAGGTTCAGGAGGTGGTGAGGGGAAAGAAGATGGCTTGTAGGCATTTCAAGTGCTTAAGGAGTGAAAGGGATTGAGGGGAGTATGAGCTGATGGCCAGAAGGGCCACTAGGGTGGTGAGGGTGGCTAAGGCAAGGACGGAGCAGAACCTGGCCAGGGAAATTAGGAGAGGGAACAAGGGGTTCTTTAGATACATTGGGGAAAAATGAAGGATGAAGGGGTAGACTAGCAGGATTAAAACAGGGGAGGGATGGGTACAAGACCTGGGGAGCAGGCTGAGGTACCAAATGAGTACTTACCTCAGTTTTCACCAAGGAAGATGGGGGCTGCATCATACAATGGAGAGATGGTGAAACTCAGGAGGGGGGACCTTTGCTGATCTACGGGTTTGGGACAGAGGGGCCATCACTGGCAGGAGGAGGAAGGCAAAGCAGTGGGACAAGATAGCAGAGGTGGAAATCACGGCAGAGAGAGTGAGGGAAGCCATCAGGTCCCTTAAGACAGAGAAAGCACTGGGGCCAGATAACTTACATCCCAGAGTGCTGAAGGAACTGGCAGATGTCCTCGCGAAACCCCTGGTGGAGCTTTTCAGCATCTCTGTGAGGACAGGGTGGGTGCCCCAGGACTGGAAGGTGGCACACATAGTGCCTATCCACAAGTGGGGGATCAAGGAGGGCAGAGAACTACAGGCCCATCAGCCTGACATCGGTAGTGGGCAAGGTGATGGAGGGCATTGTCAAGGAGAGGCTGGGGGGGCACCTGGAAAAGTCGGGGTGCCTGGATGATAGACAGCATGGATTTGTCCCAGGGAAATCATGTCAGACAAACCTTGTGGAGTTCTATGACTGGGTGATGAGTGCCTTGGACCTCGGTAGACTGGAGGATATCCTCTATCTTGACTTCAGCAGTGTTCCTCATGATGGCCTGTTAAATAAGCTGGGAGAAGTGGGGGTTGGGAACCAGATGATCAGATGGCTAGGCAAGTGGCTCCAGGACCGGATGGTAGGCGGGATAGTCTCATCTCCAAGGAGGGCCATTAGTGGGGTCCCTCAAGGATCGGTCCTGGGCCCTCCTGTTTGATGCCTATGTCTCTGGCATAGGGATCTCAGGAGTGAGATGAGTCTTTGCGATGACTCAAAACTGGGGCAGTAGTGGATGGGGAGGAGGGAGGTGGCCCCACAGGGGACCTGTAGGCTCTGGAAAGGTGATCTAGAAAGTGGAAGCTGAGGTTCAATGCAGGAAATGCAAGGTACTACATCTGGGAGCCAGAAACCTGGCCAAGTGTACACCTGGGGGAATGCTACAAGTCTCGATGGCTGAGAGGGACCTGGGGTGGTGGTGGATGTCAAGATGAACAACTCTGAGACTTGTGGGGGGCAAAGGCCAAGGCCAACAGGATGCTGGGATGCATCACTAGGGGATCACCTTCAGAAGGAGGGAAGTGATACTCCTCTGTATAACTGCTTGATGGGGCCACCCTTCAAGTGTTATGTGCAGTTTTGGAGGCCACACTTAAAGAGGGACATTGAACTCCTGGAGAGGGTCCAGAGGAGGGCAACCAAAATGATCTGGGGCATGGGGACAGGACCTATGGGGAGAGGATGAAGAGCAAATATGTACACATTGTAAGAGAGAAGAGACTGGGAGGACATGATTGAGGTCTTTAGGTACATGAAGGGGTTAAATAGGGGAGAAGCAGTCAGGGTGCTCCTAAGGAAGGGGGGCAACTAGAGGGCATGGGTGGAAGCTGGAGGGGGGGATTCAGGGGAGAAAGGAGGAGGTGTTACTTCACTGAGAGGGTGGTGGAGCCATGGAATGCTCTGCCCAGGGGCTGGTGGAGGCAGAGGGGTTCAAGAGGGGGTGGACAGGTACAGGGAAGGGTTCTGGAAGCAAAGTTCTGTGCAGCAGGAATATCTGGGACTGGGAAGGAGAAGCCAGGAGAGGGTGAGGGGGGCAGTAAGGTCAGCTCCCAGGGTGGGGGCTGACCAAATGAGCAGACACGAAAGACCATTAGGCCTATTCTGCTGGCATTTTAGTATGTTAGTATGTTACTATATTGGTCCTTGGAAAACAAGAGATGCTGGAAGGTTTGATACTTTTTATTGAACCAAGTATCTTGTACAAAGATGGATTTCTACACAAGCTTTCAGGGCCTCACAGGTCCTTTCTTCAGGTAAATCATGTTTCATGAAGTTTCACCTGAAGAAGGGACCTATGAGACCCCAAAAGCTTGTGCAGAATTCTTCTTTATACAAGACACTTGTATCCAACCTTCCAGCATCTCTAGGGACTAAAGAGAAACTCTCAAATACTGAAGGGCAAGCCTTGCTATAATAAATATCAATATAATATTTGAAGGTGATAGTATATCTAGATCTCTACTGAGGTTATAATGTAGCGCTCTCCTGGTACTAAAAGTGTAAAGTGACAGATGTTATTTAATTTAACAAGAGATCGGTTTAGAGTGACTTCAGGCAAATAGTAAAACACATTATAAAATATGTAGGGAAATCCCTGCACACTGAATTGCCAGGGTTCAAACATGGTAAAAGTACTGCATGTGTATTTTGTTTTTGTTTGTTTTGAAAGTTTTTTCTTATTTCAAAATGTTCCTCACAAACTCATTTTATAAGCTCAATTAGACACACAAGGATGTTGGTTGAACTGTAACAATGGCACTTCCATGGGGTGAAAGCACGGTCTGCAGCCCCATACTTTACTACCCCTTACCATGCAATTGTCACAGTACTGCCAGTGCCCTGTCATATCCTATTGCTACACATGACCATAGTTCAGTATGAGTTTAAGGGCTTGCTTTACTCTTATCAGCCCATCCTCTGTTGGAAGACAGAATCTGTTTAAAGAAACACCATTTCTGGATTATTTTTACCACATCTGTGCAAATCGAGTTGTAAACTTAAATTTGAGTCTGAATATATCCCCAAATACTGCATTTATGCCAATCAACTTGTTTAATAGTCAAACCATTTGTTTCTGTGATGAACAAATAATCTTCAACTTGGCAAGATTTTGAGGAGTATCAAAAAGTATTGTTTAGTTTTGGATTCATTAAAAAAATCTGACAAATTGCACAAGTCAATTTTGTTCTTTATTGTACCAAATTTGAAACTAAATGAATTTCCACCAATGAGCAGCCTGAGTCAAAGATGCCCATGTCATCAGCATATGAGAATGTATTTACAAATGTAAATATTTATGGTAAATCAATCATAAAAACAGAAAACAGCAGTTGTCCTAACACTGATCCCTGATGGATTCACACAGTTAACTTCTTGGGATCAGAGCTGTCAGCAAAGTCGATGATTCCTGTTACAGCTATTCCTGAAGAGATTTAGGCGACAGTGTGCGCTGGATAATTAAAAATGTTTGTACATGTGGAAGGGCCTGGTCAAGCTGTTATAAAATACCAAAATATGAACCTGCCAACAGAAGAAGGCCATTTTGGCTATGGAGCTTGCTTATTGGAGAGTTGGTGCAATTTTTATTAAATGGTGCTCTGTTCTCCCTCTGCTGGCACTCTAACCTTCCTCTTGACTTTATCCCACCCCCTTTTAAATCCCCCAAACATTGTCCGTTGACAACCTCCTTGGTAACTTGTTCCATTATGCCTCCACTTTCCATGAAGAACTTCCTCCTGGCCTTCTTCCAGAACCTTCCACCTGGCAACCGTATATGTTCCCATTCATGCTTTTGTTTCACAGAATCTAAAAAGATCTCTTAGAGCAACCTCGTTTAAACCTTTGAGGCATTAGAAGGTCTAAATCATTTATCCTCTCTCCCTTCTCTCCTGGAATGAAGGTACGTGTTTAGATTCTCCAGTCTTTGCTCATACCTCCTCCTTAAAAACTGATTGCTCTTTCAGCCTGTTTAAGTCACAGCTTTTCTCCTTCCTCTCCCTGTCTGGATCTTGCCACTGCTACCACTGACTCTCCTGCCTTTTGCTCCATGAAGCCAGCATGTATCGAATTGTTTGTTTCCATTATGTCCATGCACTTTAACTATGGCAGCACTAAATGTATAACCGTTGCCCACACATCTTAACAGTGGGACCACTAACTGTATAACTGTTCTTTACATTGAATTCTTTGTATCCATGACACCCATGCTTTTGACTGTGGCAGCACTGCGAGTATTCCGGCAACCCTGTCTCCATTTGTTTCGGCTCCCCCAGAGTTTGCTGCTTTACAAATGTTGTTTTCTGCCTTTGTGCTGGAATGGCTATTTTACACAGCATGACAAAATGGTACACAACGGTGCAAACCGCAATTATTAGAGATTGCGGTTTGGACGAACGTTCACCTAGGGACCGAAACAGATGCAATTTACACTCAAGGGATGTAACGGAATACTGTTTCCATAACAGTTATTCCATTACATAAACCTGTGTGTAAAAGCACCTTGTGACTCATTTTTGTTAAATTAATAATCTAACTTGTATTGCCTTTATCACTACATTTGCTCTCATTTTTTGTATTACCTGAACATTCCATAATATTAGCTACACTTTTACATGTCATTTAGATAAACAGCATGGAATGGTGTGTCTGAAATTGTGGAATGTCTTAGACATATGAAAAGAAACAGCAGTAGCTGCTGATGTAAAGCGGAACACAGTGGAGTATTAAGAGTAACACAAGCATCGATAACTGTTATCAAAATTGACTAAAGCATCATCATGACTGATATGGAAAGGAAAATGGAGAGTGTTTAACAGACGGTTGAGTAATAAGCTGTGGATGAGCTTGGCACATCCAACAGACATGAGTTTGAGTCCCACAGTCTCCACATACATACTGTGTGACCTGTGCAAGTCACTTAACCTTCCTGTGCTCCAGGGTCACTCCTGTAAAATGGGCTATGTGGCTTATGGGAGTTAACCTGGTTGCCAAAGAATAAAAATAAATAACTGAATAAATAAATCAAATCAATAACAGTATAAAAATGATTTCCTATCACTAGTAATGTCTATTCTGACATTAAAAATGGCTCTGGAGGAGAAGCGATATACTCACCAGTCATAAAAAAGGGGTGGAACCAGAGGTAGAGCTTGGGGCATGGTTTAGCTTGTGGTTTTTATCTCATCCAAAGGTGGTGACTCTATATGAGAACAGTGGTTTATGCTGCTGCAACCCAGCCCACAAGCCATCAATCATGGAAACTCCCTCCCCAGTCTGCAGTAGGACTAAAAGTAGGGGTAGAAATTATTGACGTAATGGCACATTACAAAACAATAGCTGGAAACAGCATTCTGATTGTCTGACTCATTCTAAGTGGTTAGTTTAATGGCTGGAAACCGCATGAACACTGGAAAAGTTAGAATTTTAGCTATATTGAAAATATATAGGATAGTGCATGGAGTCCACACACAACAACGCTATTCTTATACTGAGTGGTTTCCATGGTGATGAGGACCTTGAGAGTGAAGCTCAAGAGGTCCTCTGTTGTCATGAAAACCATGAGAACAATGTGGAGGGAAAGGATGTCTCCATCTGTAGGCAGCTTGGACAACTTAGGGAAGAAATAGAGAGGCTGAGATGAGAACTGAGAATGAGGAGTGGAGGCAGATGGGCAGTAGAGGAGGGATAAGGGGAAGTTGCAGCCAGGTAACACAGAGAGGGGACCAATGCAGGATTCTGGGAGGACACCACAGAGTCAAGGAACACCATCTCCACTGGGACCATGGGGGAATGAAGGGGAGAAATGGAAGGTGGTGAGGAATGGATGTGGGGGGGGGACAGGGCAAGGAGGGAGGTTGAGAAAGCAGAGAAGGGTAGCAGAAGACATTGTGGACATGGGAAAAAAGACCTCAAATGGATTCACAGCATTGCAGAGTTTAGACAATCAGGGGAAGGAAGGAAGATCAGTACAGAGAGAAGCAGAGGTTGAACCTAGTAAAGTGGGACAGGGGAGATGAGTGGATCATAGGACAAGGAAGGTAACGGGGCAGAAGGGCAGGTGAGTCAGGAAGAGGGGGAGGACATGATAAATGTGGGAAGGGAGATAGGGAGGAGGGAGGCATGGGCAAGGTAAGGGCATCTCCAGGAGGGGAGTCCAAAGGGGTGAAAAGACCGGAGCATGGGGTGAGGTTAAGCAGGAGGTAAGCATGGGGAAGGGGGAGGCATGGTTACAGGGAAGAGGTGATGCTCTGAGAGGTAGCCAAAATAGAGGGAAATACATGAAGGAGGGGCAACAGGATAAAGACCATGACAGAGAGAGTCAGGAAAAGGGGAAGATGGTTGTAATAGTGGGGGACTCAATGCTGAAGTGAATATGATTGGGTAACAAACATACAAGAAAACACAGCAAAAGGTTGAAGTGCATGCCAGGCATGACTACAGAGAAGGTGGGAGCAATTAAACCAAAGTGTGTGGGGCAGTAACAGGGGAAGCCTGATATTGTGGTTCACTTGGGCACCAATGATCTGGCATAGTGAGAAGTAAGGAGGTGCAGGAAAGGTTCAAGGAGCTGGGAAGGATCTGCAGTAGGGTGGGAAAAACAGTAATTTTCTCAGAGGTACCGCCAGTCCTGAGGGCCAGTACTGTCAGAAAGCTGAGGATTAAGGAATGCAGTGCATGGCTAGGGGGATGGTATCAGGCAAATGGGTACGGGCTAGTGCAAGAGTGGGGTAGAGCATGAGAACACAAAGACCTATATGCACCAGGCAGGCTGCATCTAAGTATGGAGGGCACACGGTCCTGAAAGCAAACTTGGAGAGGTACTTGACAGATAAGCTAGATTTAAACTGAAGAAAGGGGAGCAGAGGATAAGGCACTCGCACCAGGTGAGGGATGCCTCCTGGTCTCCCCAGTAGGGAATCAAAAGGAAGGGAGAAGGCAGGGGAAGGGACAGCAGGGATGGGGGGGAGGAGAGGCACAGAAGGATGAGAATCAATAAGGGACTGGGGTTGCACTGGATGGTGGTATCCTGGAATGCAAAGAGTCTGGAAAATGAGACAGCAGACCTACAGGTGTGATGGCAGAGGGGGAGGTAGACATAGCTTCCATCACAGAGACATGGGCAACTGAGTACCATGACTGGGACCTCGAGATCCCAGGTTACCAATTACATAGGAAGGACAGAGATAAGAGGAGGCGAGGTTGGTGCTGTTGTACATAAGGGATGGGATAATGTGCACCAGGGAGGAGGGGGAGGAGGGAACAACCAAAGTCCTATGGGTAGTGCTATAGAACACCACTGGGAGAAGGATTCATGTAGGGTGGTGTATAGGCCACCATCAATGGGCATAGAGTTGGATGGGGAGCTGAGGCAACATATCAGGAGGGTAGGAGGGAGGGGAACTCTGTAATACTGGGAGACTTCAATCTAACTGGAGTAGACTGAGCACCCCAGCCACCTCCTGTTGTAGGGAGTTCCTCCTGATACTATCCAGGAGTGTTTTCCTGACAGAGGGAGTCACAGAGCCAACAAGGAGGAGGCCATACTAGACCTAGTGCTATCGGATGGGGAGCACATCCAGGGAGTTGAAGTGAAGGATCACCTTGCAGGCAGTGACCACCTCACAGTGTGGTTCTACATCAACATGGGGAAGGAAGCAGCCAAGACAACAAGCTCTGGCACAGCCACTATGACTGTGCATGCATTAACTAGATAAGGGTGTTTAATGGGCTTAAACAGAAACATGTATTTATTTATTTAACAAATATTAGATTTACAAACCTTTGAATCAGAGACTCATTTAGAAAGGCACCTCGTCGAAACTAATGCAAATACAGCACAGCTAAGTAGTCCAAAAACAATGGCTCAGAGAACAGACAGTTATAACAATCATTCACTAGAGATACATGGGTAGCAGTAGATAAACATATTACATAGTTTAGTCACATAGGTACCACATCAAGAAGACCAAAGCAGTTCAAACAATATACAATTGCTAAAGCAAATAGACATCAGGAGTCAAAGAGAAGCCCAGAGTGTTCACATGAAGGCTGTTGCTCTAACTGAATCAAAGTTTAGTACACTGAGAAAGGGCATATTTAAGCAATAAGGCATGACAGGGTGTGTGTTATCATGTAATAACATCACTCCTGGCGTGGGTTGAAGCACGAGGTGAAGCCAAGTATTTAATTATTTGCACGTATTTATTTGATCCACTGGATCAGTAATATTTGCACAAGCTGTGCCCAGTGCAGATTTTACAGCATTGATCCTAGTCTGGTGATCTGGGTTTTACCCATACCACACTGCATATGGCTTAGTGATGACAAGTTTCCTAAATACTGGTACCTTATCCAGCTGTGTTCTGCTTGGGGTGTGTGTGTGTGTTTGTGTTAAACATGTAACATTCTATAGTATTTGTATAGCACTGTGAATCGTGGCTGCAGTGTTTTTTTCTGCTGTGGCTAAGCCAGATACTGTAACAAGACACTGGCCTGCTGAGGGCTATTAGACATCAAACCAAAGGGTATGCTGTGAAGACTAACTTGGAGAAGATGCAATAAAACAAACTAATGGCAGCCCCCAGATGTCATAAAACACCTAGGAAAATTAGAAAAACTCCTCTAACAGCCTAGGCAGAAACAAAACACTGGATTGAAGTGAGAACTCAAAACTGGTAGTAATATATATATAGCTATCTAACTGGGGTTTCTGTAAGAAAACAGCTGCCAAATAGCTCTAATTCATCATCTGTGTTTTGACGTTAAACCACCCTGCTAGCTAGACCTGATGCACAGAGAAAGAAATAGTGAATTAGTATATTTAGTAGCTGTTGTCTTACAGAAACCCCAGTTAGTTTGCTCTCAGGTATCTGCTAAACTAACTGCTGTGAAAGGTACAAATGTCGGTAACACAATGATGATTTTGACCCTGGTATCATACCCCCAGTAAGCTCAGTGCTGTCACATCTCACTGCACAGGTCAGGACAGAAGCTCGCTGCAAAGAATTAACTGCCATCCTCAGACACAATTTGTGATGTTTCTTACTACTCGGGCCCAAAGATGAAGACAATTGAGGAGAAGAGAAGGTGGCTCTACAGAACTGCAGTTTTGCCATTTTTACAGTGGGCAATTACAGGTTGTTACTGCATGTCAGCTTGCTGATTGCTGCAATTAACGGTTGAACTTAACAGCTACTAGGCACAAAGTAATAAAGGAGCAGTTATCAGGCTGGTCATTTAAGCTTTGGTTTGTTTGTTTCTGGGTTTTTTTACTGATAGAGTGATAAGTGCATCCTGTAGTGGAACGTGAACATTTTCGGGCGAATAAGTTTGAGAACTGTTAGCGCTTAATATTAGCGGCGAATATATTCTGTTATACAGTATATAGATAGATAGAATATGGTAAACACATACAGTTAATCCCAAAAGCTGAACTTTGTTTTTAGTATATAAATAGTTAAGAAATAACTGAGAGCTGTCTATTTTCCTTAGTTTTTAGACACAAAAACATAGAAACACAGAAACATAGACTTTGATGGCAGATAAGGACCGCTTGGCCCATCTAGTCTGCCAATTTCCCTACCTACAGGATAGGCCACAGATCCTAGTTAACCAACAGCCTATTTCTTCCTACCTCCCACAAGAATTGCCTTATGTCTGTCCCATGCATTCTTGAATTATCCCACAGTTTTAGACCCCACAACCTCCTCAGGAAGGCTGTTCCATGCATCCACTACCCTCTCTGTGAAATAATACTTCCTCACATTGCCCTGAACCGCCTCCTTCTATCTTTAAATTGTGTCCCCTTGTTCTTGCAAGTCTCTTTTTCTGAAAGATGCTACCCTCTTGGACTTTGTTGATTGACTTAAAGTTTCTATCATGTCCCCCTCCCTTCTTTCCTCAAGGGTATACATATTAAGCTCCTTTAGTCTCTCCTCATACGGCTTCTCTTGCAGACCCTGCACCATTTTAGTTGCCCTCCTCTGGACTACCTCTATCCTGTCTATGTCCTTTATGAAGATGGGGTCTCCAGAACTGGACACAGTACTCAGATGGGGTCTCACCAACTGTCTGTTCAGAGGGATAATAACTTCCCTGTTTTCTGCTGTTGATGCCTCTCCTATACATCCCAATATACCCCATCCCTCCCTACTGTCTTTTCACATTGCTTGCTAACCTTAAGGTCATCTGATATGATTACCCCAGGTCCCTTTCCTTTTGTTGTTGTTACTACCTTCCCACCCATTGTGTATTCTTCCCTGGGTTCTTGTTTCCCAGGTGCATTATTTTGCACTTCTTGCATTGAATCTTAGCTGCCATACTTCTGACCATTCCTCCAACCTTGCCAAGTCCCTTTTCATCCTTTCCACGCCTCCTTGTGTATCAACCCTGTTGCAGATCTTTGTGTCATCTGCAAAAAGGCATACTTTTCCTTCCAGTCCCTCTACAACGTCACTGATGAAGACATTAAAAAGGACTGGACCCAATACTGAACCCTGCGGTACCCCACTAGTAACCCTCTTTCTTCAGAGTGGACTCCATTTACAATTACCTTCTGTGTCCTGTTGTGCAGCCAATGTTTTACCCAGGCTACCACCCTGGGACCCACTCCCAGGCTGGTTAATTTGACTATTAATCTTTTGTGTGGGACTGTGTCAAATGCCTTGCTAAAGTCTAGGTAGGCCATGTCCACAGCCCCTCCCTGGTCTACTACTTTGGTCACCCAGTCAAAGAAATCTATTAGATTTGTCTGACATGACCTTCCCGCTGTGAAGCCATGCTGCCTTGGGTCCTGTGCCCCACTGGCCTCTAGGTACTCAACTATTCTTTCTTTCAGAAGTGACTCCATTACTTTCCCTACCACAGAGGTCAGACTGACAGGTCTGTAGTTTCCTGCCTCTGTCTTGGTCCCACTTTTGTGAAGGGGAATCACATCCACCTTCCTCCAGTCCTCGGGTACCACACCATCCTCCCATGATTTATTAAAAAGAGTAGCCAGTGGTTTCACTAGTTCCTCCCTTAATTCTTTTAGAATTCTGGGATGAATTCCATCAGGACCCATTGCTTTGTCCACCTTCAGTTTTAGGAGTTCTTGCAGAACCCTTTCTTCTGTGAAAGGACTGGGATCAACCCCCTATCAAGAGTGCTTCTGTTAATTGGATTAGGCACTTCCCCCTCCTCTTTTATGAATACTGAGCAGAAATATCCGTTCAGTATCCCTGCTTTTTCACTGTCCCCCTCTGCCCACCCACCGTTCATTCTATTCAGCCTCACTATCCCTCCCTTTGTCTTTCTACGCTCGCTGATGTACCTATAAAAGGTTTTATCCCCTTTCTTAACTGAGTTGGCTATCTTTTCCTCAGTTTGGGCCTTTGCTATTCTGACTTCCCTCCCTGCTTCCTTCTGCCTTAACTGGTACAGCTCTCTGTCCTGCTCCTTCTGTGTTTCTTATACTCCGGAATGCTATCTTTTTCTTCCTGACTTTCACAGCCACCTCTTTTGAGAACCATAGTGGCTTTTTCTTTCATTTTGATTTTTTATTTGCTTCACAAAGGTTTGTTGCCTCTGTGATGGCAGTTTGATGATTCTCATTGTTGCTCCACACCTCCTTCTAGCCTGTTTGCTAGTGCTTTTCTGAGGCACTCTCCCATCTTGCCACAAAGTCAGCCCTCCTAAAGTCCAGTACCCCACTTTTGCATGGCTTGACTCTGTAGCTGAGTTTAACATGAACCACACTGTTTGATGGTCACTTGTCCCCAGATGGCAACCCACTTCTAGATCTGAGATCCTCTCACTGCCCCCGTTGGAGAGTATGAGGTCTAAGATTGCTCCCTCATGAGTGGGTTCCGAAACTAGCTGTCTAAGACCTGCCACCTGTAGGGCATCAAGAATAGCCTGCTCTTGGATGTGGCTGCAGCAAATGTGCTCCAGTTAACATCTGGCATATTCAGGTCTCCCATCAACAGTATCTCCCTTTCTCTGCCATTCTAAGAATGCCTTCTATCACATCCTTGTCCATTCCTTCCCACTGACATGGGGTCTGTACACAACCCTGTGCAGATTGTTGGTGCCCTTTCCAGTCTCCAAGGTGACCCACAGTGCCTCCTCTCCTCCCTGTTTACTCTTTTGTTCAGTTGCTTTTATCCCTTCCTTTACATAGAGAGCTACTCCTTCCCTTCTTCTCCCCTGCCTGTCTCTCCTGTAGGTTATGTACCCTGGTATGTTAACATCTCAGTCATGGTTCTCTGTGTACCATGTTTCTGTGACTGCTATGATATCCAGGCATCCCTCTTCCATCAAGGCCACCAGCTCAGGGAGCTTATTGCCCAGACTAATGGCATTGGTACTATTACCCTCCATTTCCTGATGGCCTCACTCCCTTTGCTCATCCCTGTCCTTGTTGCCTTTGTCACTTTCTCCATTTACCCTGCCCTTCTCCCAACTGACACCTCTATGTTGGTGTTTGCTGCACTTACTACCATGATTATTTGGGGCTAGGATTTCCTGCTCCTTTCCAGTGCCTCCCTTGGCTAGTTCAAAAGCTTGCAATGAAGCATCTAAACCTATCACCTAGGATTCTGGTTCCCTCCCGGACAGATGCAGCCCATCATGCCAGTATAGGCTTGCATCACTCTAGGTGGACCACCAGTCCCCAATGAAGCCAAATCTCTGAGCTCCACACCAGTTTTCAACCACTGATTGAATACCATGGTGCGGAACACCCCAGCCTCCTATGCCATAGATGGGCAGCACCTCTGAGAAGGTTACCATGCATGCTACTTGACTAAGTGCCCTCCCCAGTTCCACAAAACTCTTCCTGCACTTCTCTAATCCTTTCTTAGCCAGGTCATTTGTCCCTAGGTGGACAATGACATTCAACTCCCTCTCCTGTGCAGCTGCTCCGGCAATCCTGAGGATTCGTCCCTGTCCCTCAAGCCATGGTGCCAGGCAGGCACCTTGCCTCCTCTCCCTTCCTCCCCAGTTCTACCTTCCCAACAATAGAGTCCCCACCAGGAGTTGTTTCTTCCCCTGCAGGGTCCCCTGCCACCCTCCTGTGGGTCTCTTTTGTGGAGGTTCCCAGCATCCTCCTTGGTCTCCACTGTGGGTGCCTCCATAGAGGAACCACACTTTGCCAGAATGGCATAGGAATTGTGGAGAGGTACAACTGGAGGAATGCACCTCTGTTCCTCCACCATCACCCTCCCTGAGCCCACTGTGGTCCAACCACTCCTCTTTCTTGGCAACCTCTGAGGCAACGGCAGTGGCACTGGTGGTCCCTGGATGGAAGAGGAGGTCCCACAAATCCTGGCCAACTCAGCCTGGAGATGAGCAACCTCCTCCTCAGCACAGAGAGGTGCCTGTCAGATGGGACAACACCCATCCTCCATAACGTCTCCTGAAGACTGCTGCTCCACAGCCACTGCACTGCACCACACCAATCATGTCTTATTTCTGGCCCCTAACTGTTTGCAATCCTTACTCTTCCTCTGTTTTTGTTCTGCCTCTCTTTACTTTCTGCCTGTGTGCCCTTTAAGCTCCTGATTGTCCTGTTCTGAGACAAGAATATCCTATATTTCTCAGTAGACCACTTACTTGCTCAGAGGCAGACCTCTAGCAGCTAGAGGGGCCGGAGAGCTACTCTGCCCTTCTAGGATGGTGGGTCTTTGGTGGTTTGTGATCACTCACTTCCTGCTCCCAAACAGGAAGTTCCTGTTGTCAGTCAAATCCTGTGCCTATAAAAATAGAACTAGCTTTGGGTGGGGGGGGTGGAGGGGAGGGAAGGAGGGCAATATAGTCCCAGTACAGAAATCCAGTCACACAGCAGTCCTTTCTCCTGGTGTCTTCTGCCAAGCTATTAGCAGAATCTTTCTAAGGCAGTCTTTAAATGTAGCTTCCTTCTAGCTAAGCCACTCCCCCTACTTACTAGATCTTTCTATAAGTAATTTAAACCTCACAGCTGTTAAGTCCTTTCAATCACCTGAGATTTACACCTAGATAACTGTTCAGATACCCATTCAGTTCAGTTAACCCAGACAAACACACACTTTTTTTTTGTTTTGTTTGTTAGTTTTTTTGTTACCCTAAATTAAAGGTCCAAGTACAAAAGTTCTTCTTCTTTAGTCCCAGCAGATAAGTCCAGTCACACAGCAATCCTTTCTCCTGGTGTCTTCTCGAGCTATTTTAGACACTTCTTAGTCTTTCCTTTTGAGACACCAGGTGACTCTGATAATCATTTGTTCCTAGGGTTTTTAAGTCAGTTTGAAGGCATTTTAAGTATCTTCTGTTCTAGTCCTTAACAAAATGCATGGACTCCAGACTTGTTGTTCTGTTCCTTGGTCCACATCCCAAACATGTGAGTCTTCTTTCAGGATAATAGATCCACTTCATGCCCCTCCCACATGAATAAAAAAAGAAGTGGGTTGGACCTTTTGGAGCTTCTTGGCTGGAGGTGGGGTGGACCTACTTCCCCAAAAACAATGCTGCCTCCACTAATCAGGTTCCAGTTCTTGTACCATCCATTTAAGAAAGAAAATAGTACCTGCAACCATTGACTAACATGAAAGCATATTTATTTGTGGGTGGAAAATATTTCTTGGAGGAAGGTAAGGTGGAGGAGCCTATTTACACCTTCAGTCAATTCCACGGACAGAAAACATGACATCACTCCTTTTGTACATGCAATACTCCTGTAGGCTCCACCCACAGTCATAAAAATGAAGGTGGTGGACTTCAAGAAAGTGGACCTCATTACAATGGGTAAAATACTAGAGGAGCACCTAGCAAAGCTCCAACCAGAGATGGATACGGAACAGAATAAAATGGTCTGTCATTAAGAAGGGATTAATACAGGCTACTGACACTGTACAAGACTCATAATAATAACTCCAGGTGCATGAGACCCAGCTGGTGTAGCAAGAGGGTGGCAGAGAAGGTGAAGGAAAAGCACAGGGCCTTCCTAAAATACAAGCTTGCCTCGAGGGAGGAGGACAGAGAAGTGTGCACAGAGAAATCTCTGGAGGAAGAGAAAGAGGTCTGGGCAGCCAAGGCTGAGAAAGAACTAAGACTGGCACAGGGGATTAAGGAAGGGGAGGAGGACTTCTTCTGGTACATCAAGGAGAGAAGGAGCAGAAGGGATGGAATTGTTAAGATAAAGAGGGAGGATGGACAGAAAAGGGTGAATATCAAATGGAGGTACTAAATGAGTACTTTTGCTCTGTCTTCACTAAGTAAGGTGTATGGACCTATGTGGCAGGGTAGGACTGGGGGGGCACCCTGGGGGAGGGGAGGAGTATGAAGGGCAATTGGTGTGAACAGGGTCAGGGACTAAGGGAACTGTGAGTAGACAAGGCACTGGGCCCGGATGGTGAAGACCTGAGGGTCCTGAGTGAACTGCAGGGGTACTAGCATCCCCGCTGTTGGACCTGTTTAACACCTCGCTGGAGAAGGGGTGTGTGTCACAGGACTGGAGAACAGCTCATGTAGTACCACTCCACAACAGCAGTCCCAGGGACAAGCTGGGTAACTACAGTCCAGTTAGCCTAACCTTCATAGTTAGAAAGATAATAGAGACCATTCTAAATGAAAGGCTGGTGTTCTTCCTTGAGGTAAATGGACTCCAGGATGACAGAAAGCATGGGTATGTCAGGAGAAGATCTTATCAAACCAATGTGATTGACTTCTTCAACTGGATTACAAAGTCATTGGATGGGGGCAGGCAGTGGACATCCTGTACCTGGACTTCAGCAAGCTGTTTGATTCAGTGCCACATGGCAAGCTGAGGTACCTGGTAATAGGGAACAAACTGCTAGGGTAGGTCAAGAACTGGCTGAGGGACAGAAACCAGAGAGTGGTGGTAGGGGGAGAACTATCCAGACCTCGGTCTATAACCAGCAGGGTCCCAAAGGGCTTAATACTCTAACCTGTGCTGTTCAACATCTTTATTGGTGACATAACAGAGTGGATCAAAAGTAAGATCTGCATTTTTGCAGATTATACTAAGTCCTGTAGAAGGGTGGACACAGAGGAGTGGAGACAAGATTTTAAGGAGGATTTGGCAGTTGGGTTTCAATGCTAAGAAATGCCAGGTCATGCACCTGGGTGCCAGGAACCCAGGGGCCAGTTACTGACCGGGAGGTGTACAGGTGACAGTCTCAGATGAGGAAAAGAAATTAGGAGTGATGGTCAGGGGTGCTACGAAACACTTGGTAAAGTGTTGTAAGGCAGCAGCCAAAGCAAATTAAATGCTGGGCTGCATCACCAGGGGAATCACCTCTAGGAGTGAGGAAGTTATTCTGCCCTAGTACGGGTTGCTGGTGAGGCCACACCAGGAATACTGTGTACAGTTTTGGTACCCGTATCTGAAAAGGGTATCAGATTACTGAAAGGGGTACAGCACAGTGCAACCAAAATGATCCAGGGCATGGGGGACAGAACATATGAGGAGAGGCTGAGGGTGCTTAACGTGTACTCCCTGGAGGATAGAAGAGAGACAGGGGACATGATAGAGACCTTCAAGTACCTTAAGGGCATAAACAGGGTTGGATCTGAGTGCATCTTTAATTTAAGAAAGAGGGTGCAACAAGGGGGCATAGTCTGAAACTAGTGGGGGGTAGATTAAAGAAGAAAATGAGGAGGCACTTTTTCATTGAAAGGGTAGTGTCAGGGTGGAACAAGTTGCAAGAGGAGTTAGTTGTGACAAACATGGTGGCTAGTTTCAAGGGAGGGTGGGATGGAGTAAAGAAGAAAATTAAGATGGGAGGAGGCATTATGGGAAAGTGGAAGGGGGAGGGTACTTGGGGGGAGATGGTAGACTCCAGGAGGAGTAGGGGGGAAGGCAGCTCCAGGGAATTAAACTGAGCTGCACACTTGAGCAGACTTGATGGATCATTATGGTCTGTATCTGCTTGCAATTTTGTATGTTCATACAAGAATAATGATGTTGTGTATTTGGGCTCTCATACATTATTCTATATAGTGCATGGTCCAAAAAAGACACAACTGCTTACGTTTAGATTTTGAAACAGTCAGTTTCTGCCATCCGCCACATGCCCTTCTCAGCCATCCACCTGCAATCCTTCTCACAAGCATGACACTTCAATGGTCAACTGTTTAGTGAACGGCACCAATGGGGACACTTGCATTGTGATGTAGCTACTAAAACGGAATGAAGAGTCATTCTGCTTTAATAGCTACATCATTACTGCAGCAGAATGACTTTTTGAAGTGAATGGATCTCCAAACACAACAGTGCTCGACCATGCACTATAGTAATTTAAAAAATAAATAACATTTCAGTTCAACAATAACATAAATGCACTCCAAGATTAGGATTCAATCAATCAATCAAATTATATTTTGTATAACTTTTCTATAGCACAAATACATAAACAATCTCTTAAGTGTGTTACAGTTGTAAAACAATAAGGTTATTTACATAATATCATACAAAGTGGCAAACAATAAAATAGGCAGATAAAAGAAATTGCCAGATGATTGTTAGCTCCGGTCCAGGTTTCATCTCTGCTGTTCTTCTCTGTATTGTTGAATCCATCTGATTTAGGTTTCTCTTGGCTGATCTGAGTTTGCTGCTATATCTAGCTTCTTCTGTCCTCCTTTTTTGTTGATTTGTTGGGTGTGTGACCATAGCAATGTCATACATTTTGACTTAAGAGATTTCTCAAATTAGTTTTATTTCCTGTAGGAGTTTTGCTACAGGTACAAGTACATTTTTGTAGCTGCATTTTTGTACTGTTATTTATTTTAGGATTGTCTATTTCATTTAGTTTTGGTATTTTAAGTGGGTGGGGGTCAGTGCTACTTTGGTTCTGTTATAAGCAAGTCCCTTTTACATTGATTTCCAGGCAGGTTACGGAAGTGTGAGATGAGTTGGAGGGGCTAAATGTTCTTTTGGTTCTGTTGCGAGCAAGTCTCTTTTATGGGATTTTATTTTGCAGGCAGATTACAGAATGTAAGAACAGTTGCATGCAGTATTACTATTACTGGTTCTGGTGTATGTGGGTCTATTTTACCTTGGGTTTGCAGGCAGGTTACAGAGTGTGTGACATCACATGGGGTCAGAGCTTTAGCTGTGTTGTAAGCATGTCTCTTTTACTTTGCTTTTGCAAGCAAATAACACATGTGAATTCACTGATCTCAATTCAGTGAATAACTGTGGGAAATTGACATGATAATCTGCATTGCCCTCTGTAGTGATCTCATTGTAGTGGAAAATTAGATTTCTCAGCAATAGTAAATTATTGGTAGGGAGCCTAACGGCATGATGGTGGCAGCATAAGTCTTTAGCACTCTCTCGGGTAGTTGTTTTTCCTGAACCCTTTAATCACCGCTATGTAAGAGATCAAGAATAGGCAAGAGCGAAGGTGGTGAGCCTGAGCTTTCATCCAGTGTGACTTTTATTCTGTTCGGCGCTGCCTAAAGTAAAGAAGAATTCAAAGAGTCTGCCAACATCTGAAAGACAGGGCCCGGAATATCCAGCTCTGGGAGTAGCTCCCGCTCGGGGAAAGCAATCAAGGAGGTGGCGTTGGTCTTGCCAGATGGCCCGAGAGTGCCAAATAAAAAAAGAAAAACACCCAACATTGACAGACTGGCTGATATCGGTGAGTTAAAGCGACAGTGTCTACAGGAGCATCGCTAAACTATAAAGAAGCTGCGTATCCCAAAGGGCAGGCCTTTGTGAATCCTGCAGTGGTAGTAGCAAAATTTAGTGAATTGTGGGCCATAAGAGGTGCTGGAAGAGCGTATGGTGAATGGAATCGATGGGCAACGCGGACATTAATATGGCTGTGGTAATGGCCAAGCTAGATCAAATATTATTAGACACGGCAGATCTGAAGCAAACTGCAATTGAAACCCGCCAAGATCTATCTGACTTAGCTACTCGGGTGGCCCACAAAGAACATAAGTATCAACATTTGCACAATATAGTACAGGACCAGGAGAAAACTGCGCAGGTCCATCATAACAAGCTTGAATATTTATTGAACAAAGCGGACTGACTTAGAAAACAGGGCTAGAAGGAAGAATTTAAGGATTGTGGGGTACCGAGGGACTGAAGGTAAAGATATGGGCATGTTTCTCAGAGTATTCCTTCCAGAGCTCATTCAAGATAACAACTGCAGCCCTCCGGAGATTGAACGGAAGCATCGTTCACTGGCCCCCCTGCCCCAAACAAGGGGAAAAACCCAGGCCTATACTGTGCAAGTTTTTAAGGTTTCCTGAAAAAGAGTACTATTTATGAAGGGCAAGGAGCAAGGTTCCTTTTTGTGGCATGGCTTGTGCATTCAGCTATATCAGGACTTTTCCCAAGATCTTTCCAATCGAAGAAGGGCTTACGGAGGGGTGAAGCAGCAGCTATATAAGATGAACATACCAACTTCTCTGCGATATCCTGCAACGCTATGGATTTCTATAGGTGAATACATGTCATTTGAAAGCCCTACTGCAGTGGAGCAGTTCCTAAAAGATATACAAGACACTCAGGAGCCCACTGTTCAATATACCTCTCTAGCAGTAGGGGACCGTCCATCCAAGATGGAAGTGAGCCAGGCAGGTCAAAAACAGGACAATAAGCCAAATCCCCCGAACAAGAACAGCAACCAGTCCTGCTACCAGATATCGAGGGCTAGATCAAAGAAGAAGCCAACAACAGTTGAGAAGTCTTCTGCATTGAGAGATCAGTCGAGGAGTCGGCAGAGGAGATATTTACAGTCAGACATGAGCAGCTGCTCTCCGGGGATACTCCAATTAAATTAAGTAACAGGTATGAGCCATTAGCTGATCTCCTTCCTTACGAGGTGAACATTTCTGTGGTGCCCCAACAATTCGGAGAGATACGAGACGACTCGGAGGATTGGTCCCCAATGTCAGGTGACTGGGCTGATTGCTCTCCTATTGTGGAGACCGAGGAGGATGAAAATTCAGCCAAAAGCCTGGAGGCCCTGTTTGCAACCTCAGATGACTCTACTGGTTCTGTAGTATCCCCTTATTTTTCTGAACTGGGAAGGGTAAAACTAATCTTGGTTGGGTACCAGGAGGGGCATTTGGAGATGGAGCTGACCTCTCAGGCATGCTATAGGTGCCTGAGGAGGTTTATCAGGGCAGCTTTGCACATTTCATAGATAAATGCTACCTATGACTATAAAATGTATAATTTGGCAGGGTACCCACCTGGGTTCCTGCTTATAGTCGCTTGCCAGAAATATAAACAAAGCTCAATGAAGAGCTATAGATATTGCTCTTAAGTTCAAGCTGGATGGTTAATGTTCACCATATACACTTCTTCCTTAATGTTTAAATGTTGTAGACAATGTTTCGAATCTACCTGTATGCAATTATGTATCAAGCCTCTATACAGGGGTAAGCCTGTTCTGGCTATTGATGTTGTTGTTAATTAGTATCTCTTATGTTTCTGGAGTTGGGGAATAGTAGTTGAAATCCTGATGAAAAGGGAACTCCCCCCCCCCAATGGAGATTGAAGCACAATAGAAGGCTTTTTTTTTCCTTTATTCTCTTTTTTTCTTTCTACGGTAGATATGTCTGGTATGGTGCTGTTTGTGGCATCGCCTCCAGAGGGATGCTCTGGGAACTTGGGACATGTGATGTCTTCCTGCTCCAGATACAGTGCACCACCTATATTACAGATTTCAAATGGCACAAAGGTGCCTTGGGCAGTTCCCCATCACAGTTTATCAATGGATGTTAGTACACTGTGCAGGAATGATGGGGGTCTGCGGAGGGGCATAAGAATAGGGCAGGGCCTCTCTGTTGTTAAGGGGGAAAAACAACTAAGTGACAACAAGCAGCAGCAGGGATGTGATTCTGTAAAGGCACACACAGAAGGGAAGGCTCTATGTGGAAGGGTTGGGCTGTTTTTGAGGTTAGTCAGTATGGTGGGCTATTTGGTGACCAGGAATTTCAGGATCATGGGAAAATATAAGGACAATGAATAGTTTAGTGGATATTACCAAGGACAATGGATAGTTTAGTGGATATTACCCTGACCTCTTGGAATGTTGGGGGACTAAATTCCCCAATTAAAAGAAGTAAGATATTGACAAGACTTCTGAAACTTAAGAGCCATATAGTGTTTCTTCAGGAGACCAAACTAAGCCACAAAGAATCCAAGAAACTAGTTAGAGAATGGGTGGGAAGTGAAGTTCATAGTATCTTGGGAAAGGCTAAAAGAGGGGTTTCTATCCTATTTCACAAACAACTGAAATGGGAAATAACATTTCAGAAATCAGACAAAGAAGGCAGATGGGTTCTGGTTATGATGAAAACACCAGTGGGTCCCGTCTTACTAGTTAATATTTATGGCCCCATGAGGACGCCTCAGAGTTTTCAATGCGATATCTCAACAAATACTGGATTTGACTATGGATAATCCAGGGATAATAATTGGGGACTTTAATTTAACAATGGATTATCTCCTAGATCGCTTCAAACCATAAACAAGGAACCCACACTAGATCGCATAAAGCCCTTCAAGACATGCTTTCATTACATGGTCTTGCCGATATCTGGAGGTTACAGCACCCATCAGGTAAAGACTACACTTACTTCTCAGCAGCTAAAGCCATGGCTAGTAGACTGGATTATTGGTTCACGTCTGAAACTATGTCAGCACGGACTATAGATACTCATATAGAGCCAGTATATTTGTCTGACCATGCGCCATTCCTTTTAAAGGTAAATATGTCCCCAGCCACCTCAGCCAAATCTACAACTTGGTGGTTGAATCCCCTCCTTTTGGCGGATGCAAATTTTCAAATTTTAGCCCGTGAGGAAACAAAGAAGTTCTTTCAGTCAAATCCACCAGGGTCCTCCTCGGCAGCAATGATATGGGAGGCACATAAAGTCACCATGAGGGGTCAAATTATAAGTTATGCCAGTTATAGCAGGAAACAAAGGGAAAGTGAGATGGTACAACTTGAGGGGAAGTTGAAGCAATTAGAGGCAGAATATAAGAGAAACCCGGGGAGGCTCAAGAGTAACTGCTGACGGGCAGAACTGACTAGGGTTAGGTTACAACTTAACACGCTAATGTCCAGAAGGGCTGAATTGAATATAAGGCATGCTCAGCACAAATATCAAGTGGAGGGAGAGAAAGCAGGCAAGCTTCTTGCCTATAGACTCAAGAGAAGGCAGGCGGATAGGCATATTTTGGGTCTTTATAACTCAGGGGGGGTCAATGGTATAATCTCAAAAAGAAATTAATGAATCCATGGTTCTATTCTATCAAAATTTATATACATCCCATGTGAAATGGGATCAGGGAAAATTTCATCAATTCATGGAATGCTTGCCTCTGCCCACCCTGATGAAGTCCCATAAACTAGACCTAGATGCCCCGCTGTCTAAGGAGGAGGTGAGCAAGGCTATTCTGAGCATGGCCCCCACAAGGCCTCGGGTGGTGATGGATACCTGGCTGATTATTATAAAATAGTACATCACGATATAATAACCCCTTTTATGGATATGTTAAACGAAGCCCAAGAGAAGGGTGTACTCCTCCAATCCATGAGAGAGGTGGTGATTACTGTCCTCCCGAAAGAGGGAAAGGACCTTTCATTTCCCAGTAATTATCAACCAATCTCATTAATTAATGCTGATGCAAAAATTTGAGCAAGGCATTGGCAGCAAGACTGGAGAAGGTACTACCGGAAATTGTACACCCTTCTCAAGTGGGATTTATTAAGGGTCATCACAACTCGGACCATGTCAGAGCCCTGGTCACACTGATTCAAGCTGCATCGAAACTCCCCACCCCAGCCGCATTAATCACGATTGACTTTGAAAAAGCTTTCGACTTGGTGGAGTGGGAATTTTTGCATGTGGTCTTGAAACAGTTTAACATAGGGCCATATTTCTCCTCCTGGATACATACCTTATATCAAACACAAGTAGGCAAAATACTTACTAATTCTACCTTGTCCGCCCCTTTTCGACTTTATAGGGGCACCAGACAGGGTTGTCCCCTCTCGCCTCTACTCTTAGTTTTGGCAATGGAACCCCTGTCAGCTGCTTTACGTACTCACCCTAAAATTCACGGCATTAAAATGGGAAACCAGAAGTATTATACAAAAGCATATGCGGACGATTGTTTGATTCTAACAGGAGATGCCTATAAGAGTATGCCAGTTATTATGGACAGTCTTGTAGAATTTGTCAACATATCGGGTCTCCAGATCAACAAATCAAAGTCGGAGGTGTTACCGCTTAACTCCCTCACATCAAGCGAAAAAATTAAAAACCTAGGTTTAAAGTGGGCTGATCAGGATATTAAATATTTAGGGATTATTTTCTCAGTCGATGTTTCTTCCATGATACATAAAAACTTCATGCCAATATGGATGCATCTGTCCAGCAGTATCATACAGTGGGAGCAATTACATTTATCGATGGCAGGGAAGATTGCAGCCCTAAAAATGATGTTCGCCCCAAAGTGTTTTATCTGATAGCCCACCTCCCCATAAATATCCCCAAAATTTGGATACAGAAGTTTCATACACTTATGAGTAATTTTCTATAGGGGACCAAAAAACCTCGGTACAGCAAAGCTAAGCTGGGTGCTCATTGGAATAGAGGGGGACAGAATTATCTCGATTTTAATAGATACTCACAGGCTTCCAGATAGCCAAAGTCTGTAAGAGTCTAAATAGGTCCCCAGGCCCATCCTGAATGGGTAGAAATAGAAAGGGCTGCCTTGGGAAATATCTCCCCACTCTGCTTGCTTATGGGTCACTCTTGTCCCAGTGTTGCTCAGGAATGGTTAACTATTAAATCCAGCCTACAAGCTTAGCAGACCTTAGGAAAAGCAGTCACAGGTGCTTAAGTATTGGGCTACATACCCCATTGTGGAACAATCCCTATCTAAAAATAGATCAGAAGCCCTTTGACTGGCCAGTTGGGAGAAACTGTCAGATATTCACATTTCATGATCTACTTATGGATGATGAGAAGACATTTGTGTCCTTTCAACAACTGAGACTCCCACTCTCTGCCACATGAGTACTTTTGGCAGTACTTGCAACTTCATAGTTTATACAATACTTGGATAAGCTCTAAGTGTTCACATGTGATGTGTGGGACAAGGGTTGGGCCCCTCAAGGAAAAGCTTCAGTTATCCCAGTGGTCACGTCAAAATAAGGGGTTAGCAGGCAGGATCCAAGGTTGGATCAGGGATGTTCTACCAGACCCTTCCTTAGTGGCCAAGATAAGATGGGAAAAGATGTTGAATATTATAATTACTCTACACGAGTGGTCCAACTGTTGGAAGATTGCCCATAAGGCCTGTATAGATCAGAGAAGTCTCCTTATAAAAAATAAAATTATTCATCTGTGGTATAGAGCCCCTATACAGCTATACAAAATGGGATTGACACCTCTTGACCTTTGCTGGAGATGCCAGTCACCTGCAGCAGATTTACTTCACATTTTGTGGAGTTGTAAACCCCTTCAACCCTTATGGGGAAAAGTAATACATTTTTGCTCAAATACTTTAGCCATACACCTACCTCACTCACCTTCTTTTTGGCTACTTGGTCTAACATCGGGGGTAAGGTCAGTGTCCCAAGCGCAAATGCTATGGCTTATCCAAGCATCAGTCAAGCTTTTTGGCTTATTCTTAAAAAATGGAGAACAACATACCTCCCATCATTTCAAGAGTAGCTAGCCACTATGGATTCATTAGTTGCCCACACTCGCTTAATTCACTATGCAAAAAGACGAGTGCAGCTTTTATGGAAATATGGGCGCCATATACAGGTCAGGTTATACAATCCCAATTTGTACCACTGATACCAAATGCAAAAGAGTTATTAAAGCCCCCCTGAAGTAAATAGCCTATCACTTATGGTCTGAAATAATGTGGTGCCTGAATATATATATTGGATAACAACCAGTCTATTAGTTATTGTTTGTAACACTGTATTAGTTTACTGTTATTGCATGGTGTATGACCTGCTGCGACAGGTGTGCTGAACCATTAATAAAAAGATTAACTGCAAAAAAAACCAAAAACAGTAAATTATTGGGCAGTAGAACCATGTGATATGCATCTGTTGTAACCAGGATTCAGATGGCATTTTATAAATACACGTGTGTAGCACCCTATCAGCTTAATCTGGTTCAAAGTCAGTTGGCATTCATCTGTATCCCCTCCCCCGGGTCGTGCCTGAAAATAGGCAGGATTAGTCTAGTGCACTTACCCGGTCAACAAAAACTAACTAAATAAATAAATAAAATATAACCAGTAGGGGCATATCTCAAAGGGTTTTTGTGGGGCACCCTACTGGTGCCATGAAAGCTGCCAGCATAATTCCTCATGGCCACTGCAGCAACACCCAATCCCACTCCTCACCTGGTTTTCTGACTCTGGCTGCAGCTTGGACTGGGCAGTGCAGCAGAAGCCATGTTTTATGCTGCAGCTAGTGCGCTTTTATCTTTTTGCCATCTGAGTGCATCAGCTAACTGCAGCCCCAGGCTACCAGCATGGGATGTGATTGAATCAAAACCCCACAGCAGGGGTTGGAATTCCACTGTAACATGTGCTCTTGCAACTAATAAAAGAGGCACAGGTAATGTGTGAGCACATCTTTCTCCAGGTTTGACACTGTAAGGGCTTTATTTACATTCAGAGATTCTTACAGGAAATTCTATTACTCTTCATCATCATCACACTACAGTCCTTGAACACTGTTAATCTCCCCAAGTTACAACAACTCTTAGTCAAATTAGAATGTGGTTACTAAAGGAATGATTAAAACAGCTGTTTAATTCACCATTATGCCATAAATATACCACACAGCACAGACTAAAATGGTGACTGTAATACTTTTTAATGTTTTTTTTTTTTATGAAGCTTATGAAAATTGCTTATTGTGTCTTAGCTGCCCAAATACTTCAGTGTTTTGGCTTTGAATACTAGAAAGGAATAGTTAAATTGTGCTCTTTCCTTGCTAGTCCCACAAGAGAGTCATGGATGACACATTTTCGTTTTTTTTTAAGTAGTAATACTACATTCCTATGCAGTACAATGGGGCCTGTTGGTTTTTGTTTTGTTTATAAGGATTTAGTTTCTCCTTACACAGCAGGCCAGAAAACCTTACAATTGTGATAAAAAACAATGGGTTATGCAACTAGCAGTTAAAATACTTTTCTAGACATAGAAAGCTGGTCAACACTGGCTTTGACGGTGGGAATGGATGGGAGGAGTTTTAATGTAGGAATCACTACTCCCTTTATCTACCACAGCATCCTTTTCAGGATGGATAATGCTGTCACTTTTTATTACTATTTGCAGTCACTCAGTAAGCACAGTAATCTGCATTTCTAGTACTGACTAACAAGGAAGGGATCACAGATGTACAGGTAGAAGGTCACCTGGGGGCCAGTGACCATCACATGATATGGTTCGGTTTGGCTACTGCATCTAAATCATCCCATTCCAAGGCAAAAATATGGGACTTCAGAGGAGCTGACTTTGATAAGATGGCCAACAGAGTTAAGCTAGCCCTGGCAAAAAGAAACACAGGTGAGGGGGTACAGGCAAAGTGGGCAAGCATTAAGGATGCAATACTTGAAGCAACATCCCATTGTGTTAGACAGAAAAGGAAGTGCAAAAGAAGAAGGAAACCACTTTGGTTCTCAAATACAGTAGCAGAAAAGGTCAGAGCCAAAAGGCTGGCCTTCAGGAAATATAAGGGAACACAGCAGGATGAAGATAGGGAGGCATACCAAACTGCCCTAAGGGAAGGAGGGAAGGCAGTAAGGCAGGCAAAGTCCCAAACTGAGGAAACACTAGCACGAACAGTAAAAGAAGGTGACAAGACTTTCTATAGATACATTAGTGAAAGAAGAAAGTCCAGAGGGAGTATTGCTAAGCTTAATGGAGAAAAGGGAGCATGTGAGGAGGAGGACCCTGTAAAGGCATCTATCCTAAATAGATACTTTTGCTCAGTATTTACTGAAGAGAAGGTAGGGCAGGGCCCACAGCTTAGCATCATGGACATGGGGGGAGGGAGGTGAGCACTACTCCCTTCACAAAAGAAAGGGTCCTACAAGAGCTTGCTAAGCTCAGGGTGGATAAGGCAATGGGACCTGATGGCATATATCCCAGGGTACTTAAGAAGCTAAAGGTGGAACTAGCAGAGCCATTAGCAGAACTGTTTAGTGAGTCTCTGAGCACAGGAGAGGTCCCAGAAGACTGGAGAAGGCTCATGTGATCCCGCCCACAAGAGTGGTAGCAGGGAGGAGGCTGGGAACTACAGACCAGTCATTCTTACCTCAGTAGTGGGCAAGATTATGGAGGCACTCCTTAAGGAAAGGATAGTGCAACACCTGGAATCCATAGGGGCACAGGATCCAAGACAGCATGGGTTTACAAAAGGAAGGTCCTGTCATACTAATCTCATAGATTTCTTTGACTGGGTAACCAGAGTGGTGGACCAAGGGGAGCAGTTGATGTCGCCTACCTTGACTTCACAGCAAAGCTTTTGACACTGTTCCACATAGAAGATTGCTAAATAAGCTGGGTAGGCTCAGGGTGGGTCAGAAGTTGTCAACTGGGTGGCAAACTGGCGATGGCAGAAAACAGAGAGTGGTGGTAAATGGTATACAGTCAGAAGAGATGCAAGTCACAAGTGGGGTACCCCAGGGTCAGTTCTGGGGCCAGTCCTCTTCAACATCTTCATTAGTGACCTTGCAGATGGACTAGAGGGTAAGGCTTGTCTGTTTGCAGATGACACCAAGATCTGCAACAGAGTAGATGATCCAGATGGGGTGGGCAGAATGAGAAGAGATCTGGATAAACTAGCAAAATGGTCAGAAGAGTGGCAACTGTGATTTAATGCAAAGAAGTGCAAAATCATGCACATAGGGAAGAGAAACCCTGAAGCCACCTATAGGCTGGGAGGGGAGTTGCTAGCAGTCACAAAGGAAGAAAGAGACTTGGGCATCATCATCACTGATGACCTGAAATCATCCAAGCAGACCTCTAAAGCAGTAGGTAAGGCTAGGGAGGAGTTAGGGTGTATTAGTAGGGGTATCACAAGTCGTAAGAGGGAGGTAATAATCCTTCTTACAAGACACTGGTTAGGCCCCATCTGGAGTACTGCGCGGCAGTATTGGAGGCCACACTTCACAAGGACATTAACCAAATTGAGGCAGTCCAGAGAAGGGCAACCAAAATGGTGCAGGGACTGCATCAGAAGACATATGAAGACAGATTAACAGAGCTCAATATGTATACCCTTGAGCAAAGGAGGGAGAGAGGTGATATGATCGAGGCATTCAAACACCTTAAGGGCATTAACAAGGTGAAAGAGTCTAACATGTTTAAATATAAGAAAAATAGCAGGACAAGAGGACACAGCATGAGATTAGAGGGGGTCAATTAAGGGGGAATGTGAGGAAATTCTTTTTCACAGAAAGGGCGGTGGATGCATGGAGTGGCTTACCACAAGAAGTGGCTGGCTATGAATTCAGTGCAGGGCTTCAAACAGGCATGGATAGGCATAAGGGAGCAATACAAATGACTATGAATAGATAGGCCACTGACAGAGCAAAGGCCGATGGCACATTTATAAGGTAGAAAAAGAAATGGGCAGACTGGATGGGCCTTGCGGTCCTTATCTGCCATCAACTTCTATGTTTCTATTATGTTTCACTGAGACCTCTGTGACCTTGGTTTACCAATGGATACAGGTTTCCAGCTGTGAGGTTGGTGGCTGCTGTGTGCCCTGTATAGGTATGCTCCTGGAGCAGAGTGCAAGCTTCCTGTCACTTTCACATCTTCTGCAAGTTGGCCATAGGTAGAGATATTGTGAATTCTTAATCCACTGACGGAGGTGGTCACAAATCAACAGATATTTGCATTTCATGAAATTCATGAATTCATGGCAGATGCACCAACTTCACTGGTGGATTTTTTAAATTAGTATTCTAAAAAAAACTTCCAGCCACCCACCGTGCTGTAAAACCACCCCTCCTCCACCCCAAACAGGTAGATTCTTCCCCCTCCCACCTCCCATTGTCAGTGCACCCTCCCACCTCCTCCCATTCTTCCCCTGTGTAATGCAGCACTGCTGCACCTGACTCCTGCATGATACAGACAGCGTCCAAAAAATGTAATCCATTCCCACCACCCATGCACCAAATACACCCCCACTTCCCCCACCTAAGTCCCACTGCCACATAAAGCACACCTAGTCCCCACCCAACCCCCCATGTCTCCACCATACTCCTTCCCCACCAGCACCCACAAAATCAACCTGCAATATGGAAAATGGTCCTCCAGTACAGAGTGTCTGCTCTGTTTAGTGTCCATCTAGCAATGATGCAAATGAATGAATAGTGATGGCTTTGTTTTAGTAACACCTGATTGGCTGAAAATTCAACTAGTCAGGTTTAACTTGAGTAAAGATGTCACCGTGGTGAGGGTGTGAGGGAGTGCTAAATCTGTTGTTTTGGGTGGGGAAGAGGGAGGTGTAACATGCAATATGCATTGAGATTTGCCTGTGAATTGGTCTTTCATGTTGATTCGTCATATGAATCTAGTCAATTTGCCAAGTGAATAATAATGTGAATTGTAGTCCTCAGCTTTGCAAATTTGCACAAATTCAGATTTTCTAGCAGACTAAATTTCAGCAACTTCACACACCACAAGCCACAGAGCAACATTTACATCCGTTGTGAATGTCAACAGCTTACTTATCTTCTTGGCCAAAGAAGTCATTGCAGCTCCAGCTTCCACAAAGATCAGGGAGTGGTGCAGAGTGGGGGTCAAATGAAGGATAAAATGTACTACATGATCCTTATGTTCTTCTGAAGGAGGGGCAGTGTCGAGATCTAAACTGAAAAAACAGGCAACCATGCAATCTTGTGGGCAAAATAGGAGCACATATTTTCAGGTCAAGTTTGATCTTTAATTATAGGCTGTATTCACTTACTGTATAATGGAAGTAATACCATTTCAACTATTGTTCCATTTCTGCTAAATGACTGATATGTAGAGATATGCTTGCTTTCCAGTGTGTTTTTGATTAGTGTGAGGATACAATGTTATCTTGAACCTTGTTTAGGAACAGATGAGCTAGAAGCACTGAAGGTGTGTCAACAAGTATGTCATGTGTGTTAGGTTAGGCAAGGCAAGACAAATTTTATTTTTAGGCACCCAATCCTGGAGGCTCTGTGCACCATTCATATAAAAGGTACAAGTAGACGAGAAGATAAAATCAGACACAGTAATAAATAAACACAGCAATGTTGAATAAAAACAGGACACAGCAGAGTAAAACAAAATAGCCTGCAACAGAAAAAACATTTCTAAACAGGGCTATCGCTAAAAATAATATTTAAAAGATGGTGTCTAAAGGACAATTTCCAGGAATGCCTGATTGAACAGAAGGCCTTGAGGGTAGCCATCTTTGTAAATGAAACACTAGTGCCCCCTAGTGTTTCTGGCTACAAAACCAATGTATGTTGAAATGTCATGAATTAGGACAAGGGTCAAAATATGTGTTGGTGACTTAGGCAAAAACATGCTTATCATATGTTTCTAGCTGAAATATAATCAAAATTCACTTTAGCCATCTTAATGTCTGATGATGTGAGATGAAAAATGTTTGCTCTGTAAACTGTCCTGTATAAAATGATGACCATTTCTTGAGAGAGAGAGAGAGAGAGAGAGAGAGAGAGAGAGAGAGAGAAAGACTGTGGTATTTCTCAACAATGATGCCATCAAGATATTGCTTAACATCTAATGTCATCAACTGTAGTATTTTATATATATATATGCAGATGACACTAAAATCTGCAATAGGGTGGACACTCAAGGGGGTAGAAAGGATGAGCAGAGACCTGAAAAAACTATAGGAGTGTCCAAGGATATGGCAGTTAGGTTTCAATGTGAAAAAGTGCAGAATAATGCACATAGGGCACAGAAACCCAGGGGTAGAGTACAAAATGGGTGAAGTGGTACTGATGACTACCAAGCAGGAAAGAGACCTGGGGTTCATCATATCAGATAACCTAATGATATGAATTTAAAAGAGATACACTAGGTCTGGAATCTTTTTTGCATTCTTATAATTTGTTTCAATTGATAAATGAGTCAACCAGAATAAATTCTCTTTCAGATAAGCATTCTATAATTGATTGGATAGTTACTAATGAACCAAACAATGGTTCACTCTTGGGGTTGTTTAGTGAATCAGTAAGTGATCAGATGGCTATATTTTGCATTCTTAATTTTAAGCGACAAGAACCTCCTACTCAGTTTTGTAGCTTTAAAAGGTTAATTTAGCAGTTCTGAGGGCTGAATTGTTAAAATTAATTGATCATCTTTTAATTAAATTCCTGACCCAGACTGTGCTGTTGATTATTTTTGTAAGCAGCTATTATCTATACAGAATCGTTTGTGTCCTTTACATAAGTTAAGAGTTTTATTTAAATTTATTTAAGTCTTTGTTTACCAGGTAGGTGCACTGATCTAAGGACCATTTTCAGGCATAACCCAGGCCACAAACAATGGCACAGATCAAACAATTAAAACAGCTTACAATGCAAATAGGAGTAGCAGTTTACAAGCTGTACAGACACACATCTCAATGTAAACATGCATAGCAGAAAAAGCAATGGTACTGAGAAATAATATACAAAGTACAGTTGCAAGCCCAATGAAAGCAGATAACTAGCTGTACTACATTAATTTAAAAAAACAAGGTAGTTGAGGAAAAAACAGTTACAAGCAGTACTACTTACGTTGAAACAGGGTAAAAAGACTGCAGTACAGTAACCTAGTAGGATAAACAGTTCACCAAGCAACAATATCTAGGTGAAGATGCTAGTGGAGGAGATAGAAGAGAAGCAGAGAAGTTAAGTGCTGGTGGTGGCAATAGAGGCACACACCATGGGCATTAGGTAGTAGGGTGAATGACAGAGTAAGATACCTAGGTGGGGTGATAGGGAGGAGATAGAGAAAAGCAGCAAAATTAAGTGCGAGAGGTGGCATGGAGGTACGCACCAAGTTACTATGTACTTGGGTAAGGAGGAAGGAATGTAGAGCAGGAGTATATGGGTAGGATAAAAGGGAAAAGAGTTGGGGAGAGGAGGTGGTAAAGGCACAGGGGAAAGCAAAGTTGATGGTAGGAGTTTGGATTGGGGAGAGGGAGGGGAGAGAGAGTTAGCATGTAAGGGTGAAGAGGGAAAGAGAGAAAAGGGGAGGCAGGAGTGAGGCGAAGGGGGGGTATAAGTAGCTGCATCTCTGAGGAGGAGGGTTTAATCAGGAGTGCAGGAGCAGATGGATTCTAATACTGTAGTAGCCAGGATCTGAGCTGGGATTTGATGGAGTGGTGTGAGGCAACTGTGTGGATAGTTGCTGGGAAGCTGTTCCATAGAGAAGGTGCAGCTACCAACAGATCTTTACTCCCATTACAGTGGAGAACTCTGGGGACCTCCAGCAAGGGGACCAATTTTTCATGCAGACACCTGGGACAGTGGCGGCTTGGAGGAGGGAAGCATATGGGGACTCGACAACCCCACACAATGTACCATCAATGATACTACCAAGTGTAGTCAAAGTGATGCTTGAGTGAGGCCAACCAAGAGACTGATATAAGTTGCAATAGTGGGTAGAGAAGGGAGTCATTAGTGCAAAGCAGCAAACACTATTATAAACAGAGTTGAGTCTAAGGCAAAGGGTAGAGGACAGGGAGGCAGAGTAAATCAGGGAGCAATAGTCAAGGATAGGGAGAAGGTTCCCATGGGCAAAGGCTAGTCGGGCAGTCAGGGTTAAATAGTTCTTTATGCGATAAGCGGCATCAAGTTTTTGGTTGATTCTGCATACAACAGTGTTTATGTGCATGGTAAAGGAAAGGGATGAGTCAAGGGTTACACCGCAATATTTGAACTCTGAGACTAACTGCAGGGGAGGTCTAGATGGGGAAAGCACCAGGAGGGAGGAGTTAGATTTCACAGCAATGGCTAGATAGGACTTATATCCAAAGAACATTGCCTTGGTTTTCTTCTCATTAACCAGAAGCAAGTTTGATAAGAATCAATTGTGGGAGGAGTGGTAATTTTGAGTTAGCACAGAGGATATGTTCTACATGGACTTGTCACTGTGGGAGAAGACTAAGTGATCAGCATACAGTAGGGCAGTGGGGTTAAGGCTGTCGGCAAGGAAGGAGTTAATGTGTAGGAAGAATAGTAAGGGTCCTAAGATGGAGCTCTGGGGTACACCCATAGAGATGGGCAGTTCAGGGGAGGTGACAGTACCTACAGTAACCGATTGGGAGTGGCCAGTCAGGTAACTCTGGAACCATTGCCAAGTCTCATGAGAGCAGCTGAGCTGGAGGAGTTTAGTAAGGAGTAGGGGATGGTTGACCAGGTCAAAAGCCTTTGTCAAATCCACAAACAGCATGCCAGTGGCTTTACCCCAATCCTTGTTCCTGAGGACATGATCAGTAAAGAGGGCAAGGGCAGAGGTGGTACTGTGGTTCTTTCTAAACCCATGTTGCTGATTACACAAGAGGTTTTACTTGTCAATGTGATCAGAGAGTTGACGGTGGACAATCTTTTCCAGAAGCTTGCTATGGTGCAGGATAATGGAGATTGGTCTGTAACTGTCAGAGAAGAGGGAGTCCCTGCTTTAAAAATCAGGACAACTTTAGCAACCTTCCTCATTGCAGGCATGGTAGAGAGGCCAAAATGAGGTGAAAACTGAAAGTTAGAAGTTTGGAGATGGCAGGGCTGCGAGCTTGAACAGGGAGGGTAGAGACCATCAGAGCCAGGGCTGCCACAAGAGGGAGGCTCTAAGGAGTTTGGTGGTAAGCTTTTGTGTGATTGCTCTGAAGTAAAAGACAGGGGTGTGGGGTGATGGGGAGGGATGGAAAGGGTGGGTAACTAGTGCCTACACCAGGAGTAGGGGGTTGTTGGAGAGGAGTTTGCAAAAGGGTAGGCAGAGAGATTAGTTAACTTTATATTAAATGCTAGTGCAACCTCCGACAGATCAGTCAGAGGGCCAGTGGGGGAGTTTAAGTTGACTATAGGGCTGGGAACGAGGAGTAAGGAGGGAGCTAGCTAAGGGTGTTCTAGAAATGGTGAGGGTTAGCAAGATTTTCTGTGTTAAGTCTCTGATAGAAATTGCATTTATGAGTCCTGGCAGACTGCTTGCATTGGTTACACAATCTCCTAAAATTGTGCCACAGGTCAGGAGCTGGCAACTGTTTGTAAGTGATCCATATAGAATCCCTTTCTTTCATAAGGGCCAAGAGCTCCTTAGTGATCCATCTGGTACAGCCACCATGCACCCTTCTAGTAGTAATTGGGAAATGTCTATTTTGGATCCTAAGGAGGGCATCAGTGAAGAAGTTCACTGCTGCTGAAACGTCTGTCATGGAGTAAAGAGCTAACCAATTTACTGCATTAATATCATGTAGAAGGTTAATGGAGTCGGGGTTGTTGAAATTATGGAAGGACAGGTACTTGGGGGAGGATGCTTAGTTTTATTTGACCAGAGAATATAAGTAGGGGAGTGGTCAGGATGGAGTAAGACAAGGTCCCTGCCTAAAGAACCTTGTCCTCCTATTTGTGGCCACCCAATCCAATAGAGAGTGATTTAGGGTACGGGTGTTTGCCTGGTGGGGATAGTGTTAACTTGCACCAGGCTATGGAGTTTGAGAAGGCTGGCATAATCCAGTTCATGGGGGCTTAACCAATTTAGGTTAAAGTCGCTCTGGATAATGGTATCCCTTAGAGGACAGAGATTGCCTAGCCCAATTAGGTGATTTACTAGGCCAGGTGTGCCAATATACTTTTTTGCAGGAGCCCAGGGTCAACACAGAGATGAGCCAATCACTGGGGAAGAAAGGGAACAAGAGAACAAGGGTGGCTGTCAGGAGTTCTCTGATGTAAAGATCAATGCCACCACTCTGCTTTCTCCCAGGGTGATCATTAGGTGTGCTAAAAATGGTTGATTTACAAAGAATATAAAGAGATGTATTAAGCTTAGAGATTTGGCATGGGCTGTGTATAAATAATCTCCCTCAATTTCATTACTGAATGCTTATAGGTCCCTGCATAATAAAGTTAGTAAACTGGTTGTTATGGCCAAAAAAGATTACTATAAGGTTAGGTTTAATGCTGGACTGTCTGATTCAAGGAGTTTGTTGAGTACTGTTAACTCTCTTTTGTCCTCCAAGGATAAGACTATTATCAAGGTGCTAAAAACAAATGGCCATGACGTTACTGATCCTATTATAATTGCAAATTTATTAAATTCTAAATTTTCTGACTTCTCTTGTTGCAATTCTGATTCTTCTTTACAAATAGATGGTAATAAGGGAACAATTGCTTCTTTTGGCTATCTTCCTTTTTGTTTTTGTAGAGTTTCTAGAAATGAAGTTTTGAAATTGGTATTCCCAGATAAGTGTAATGACTGTGGTGGTGGGCTTGATGGTCGTTTTGTTAAAATCACTTCTCCTTTTATAGCTGGCCCTCTTTGTTCTAGTTTTAATCTTTGCTTAATTTCAGGTATTTTTCCAACATCTTAGAAAAATGCAAGAGTTGTCCCGATTCCAAAGAAGCCAGGTGGTGTTTTTGGAGTATTATAGGCCAATCTCAAGTTTAAATCCCTTGAGTACAGTTCTTGAGAAATTGGTGGTCAATCAAGTTACTCACTATCTTGAGACTTATGATATCATGTGTCCTGAACAGCACAGGTTCTGAAGGAATTTCAGGACAGGAACTGCCTTGGTCAGGTTTGCAAACACTGTCCATGGGGGACTTTGAGAAAGGTGTTATGACTGGGGCGGTGTTCGTGGACCTGTCCAGGTCATTTGATCTTATTGATCATCCTTTACTTTGCTTGAAATTGGGGGAATTGGGGTTTTCCGTAAATGTGGTGGATTAGTTCAGGAACTATTTAACTGACCAATCTGAAATTGTTTATGAGAATATGGTTCAGTTCAATGCATGTGAGTTGAGGTGTGGGGTCTCACAAGGGTCCATTTTGGGACCCCTGTTTTTTTCCTTTTTAATTAACCATCTTCCATCTCTTTGTAATTCTTGTGAAACCCTCTTATATGCAGACAACCTGATTGTCTTTTATCAAGCCAAATCTACTTCTCAGTTAACCACCTGTTTAGAGTATGATTTTCAGGAGACATGCATTCTCAGAAGAAGCCAGAAGGGGGAAGGAAACATATTCAATTCAGTGCTTTACAGTAACTGGTACTTGCTATTTTTCTTTTAAACTTAGATTGTGGGATTTTAGTGACATTGTACTTTCTTTGTTGTCTTTACTTAGAATTGTTTTCGGGCAGTTGAAAATTTAAAACGTAGTGGTGGTGTATTTCTTTGCTGTCTTTAATTGCTACAAATTTTCACCCCCCCTTCCCCCAACTCTTAATTATATGCCCTGTTAAATCTGATAGACAGGAGCTAAACACAGGGTATAGTAAGGGGTGTGGAGTAGGAAGGGCATAAAGGGGAAGAAGCCCACCCTCAGCATGACAAGTGTTTTGACTCATTTATTTATTTATTGGTTTATTTTCTTTTTTTAAAAAGAAAAGTATCTGAGGATCAGTGGCAGGATTTTTAGGACAGTAAATTAATAACAAGGGAACTAGGAGAGCTTCAATAGCAGACAAGTAGTGGAATAGCAGTATGATTGCAGTATAATGTGGGGAGTGGTGCAATGCAGTGGCTGTGGGGCAGCCATATTCAAGCAGACCTTCTGGACACTGAGGTGCTGCCCTATCTGCATGCATCTCTCTGGACTGTCAGGATGATGTAGCCAGACTCAGCGCGGAAGTAAACTGGGTCAGGAGTACCATCACCCCTATCCAGAGACCACCCAGTCCAATGCAACTGCCTCAAAGGATGCCGATAACGAGGAGTACTTGGATGACAGTGGGCTCATGGAGGGTTAGAGTGGTCAGACAGAGGCACATCCCAGATCCTATTCCACTCAAGAACTCATATGCCACACTGGCAAATGAGGACAACCAAATAGAGGTACCCAGAGAAGTGGAAGGAAAGGATCTGAGGTTAGCTAAAGAGGTGACCTCAGTGGGAAAGCAGTGGACCCCAGAGGAGGAGGAATGAATCCTGGTGGGGGACTCCATCATAAGAATGATCCAGCTAGGAACACAGGAGGCGGAGGACAGGAGGTGAGGTGCCTACCAGGTGCCACGGCATGGAGGGATGGAAGGAAGATTCTGGGGTTCACTGGGAAGGCAAGATGGGAGGGTGAGCTGGATGTCATTATCCACCTAGGTACTAATGACCTGGCAAATGGGGAGCCAAAGGAAGTTCAGGAAGAGTTTAGGAAATTGGGAGGGTCTCCAAGCAGTAGCTACTTCTGTCACTTTCTCAGAAGTACTACCTGCGAGAAGCAAGGGAGAGCATAGAGGTGGTGCACCAGGAACTTTAACTCATGGTTGAAGAACTGGTGCTGTGAGGAAGGGTTTGGATTCATTGGTGACTGGGGACCCACCTGGAGGGATGGAGGTTTGTTCAATCCTGACGGCCTGCATCCATCCTGGAGGGGAATCCAAGCACTCAATGATAAGTTTAAATGCTACATTGACAAGCATTTAAACTAGCAAAGGGGGTGGCAGGCCAGCAAGGAGGGTACCTACTTGCTCACCCCCCACAGCTAGCAGTGGAACCAATGAACCAGAGGAATGGCTATCTCTACAAAGCAGTGCGCAAAAGATGGAGATTAGTGACCAAGAGGTGGATAGGCAGAAAAGGGGCAAAATTCAGCAAAAGGGCAGACAGCAAGGAGAACCAGGGATAAAGGACAACCAAGGAAGGGGCTGGAGTAGAACAGCGAAACAGTCTAGGGAGGTCAGATCATGGAAAGCCATGTGTGCAAATGCCAGGAGTCTTAGCAACAAGATGGAAAATCTGGAGGCTGTCATGGTGCAGTCAGACCTGGACATTGTGGCCATCACTGAAACCTGGTGTAATGATAACCATGACTGGGAGATGGCCTTACCTAGCTACAACACATTCAGAAGAGACAGGGCAGGCAGGAAGGGAGGAGGAGGAGGAGGAGTGGCACTGTATGTGAAAAATGACATAAGGGCCACAGAGATCCAGGAGGAACAAAATGGGGGAGAGATACTGTGGGTTAAGCTGGAAAGGAAAATGGGGCCAGCCATCTGCACAGGTGTGGTCTATAGACCACCAGCCCAGGAGGAAGAAACAGATAGGGAACTGATGCTAGCCATCCAAAGGATGGCAGACAAGGGTGAGGTAGTACTTGTTGGAGGCTTCAACATTCCAGACATGGACTGGAGTATCCCAGCAGCAAAATCAACTAGGAGCAGATTTATCCTGGACTCCCTTCAGGGTGCCTTCCTCAAGCAACTGGTCATGGAACCAACTCGGCAGAAGGCAATACTGGACCTTGTGCTTACAAACAGGGACAGCGTGGATGGGGTAACAGTGGGGGAGCACCTGGGGAACAGTGACCACCAGTCATTGTGGTTTGAAATCACAGAAAGAGCAGAACCAAACCACACAAAAACACGTATTCTGGATTTCAGGGGGGCAGACTTTGGGAAAATGGGGAGATACTTGAAAGAGACATTAAGGGAAATGGGGCAGGAATCAGGGGTTGAGGAACAGTGGGCAGTATTTAAAATGGGGATTACAAGAGCAGCAGAATTATGCATTAAGCAGGTTAGCAAGAGGAAAAGGAAGAGGAGACCATTATGGTTTTCCAAAGAGGTAGCAAAGAAAGTGAAAGTCAAAAAGATTGCATTCAGGCAATACAACAAGAAACAGGCAGAAGGGGATAAGGAGAAGTACCAGGAGAAGCAAAGGGAGGCAGGGAGGTCAGTAAGGGAAGCCAAAGCTCAGACAGAAGAACGCATTGCGAAATCAGTGGGTAGAGGGGACAAAACCTTTTACAGATACATAAGTGAAAAAAGAAAGGCAAAGGGAGGGATAGTGAGACTGAAGGGGGAGGATGGGAGCCACGTGGAGGATGACAACAGTAAAGCTGACATATTGAACATGTATTTCTGCTCAGTCTTTACTGAGGAAGAGGAGGGTAATGGGTCTGAAGGGAGTACAAGGGGTGAGAATGGTGCAGAAATGGACACAAGACCCTTTACACGAGAAAGGGTCCTGAAGGAATTCAAAGTAATAAGAGTTGATAAAGCAATGGGCCAGATGGGGTGCACCCCAGGGTCCTTAAAGAACTAAGAGAGGTGGTGGCTGAACCTCTGGCTATCCTGTTTAGCCGATCACTGGAAACAGGGGAGGTACTCAAAGACTGGAGGACAGCAGATGTAGTCCCCTTATACAAAAGTGGGAACAAAGAGGAAGCGGGGAACTACAGACCAATCAGCCTCACCTCAGTAGTGGGGAAGATCATGGAAGCACTACTGAAGGAGAGATTGGTGGAACATCTGGTTGTTGGATGGACTACAGGACACAAGGCAGCATGGTTTCACCAGGGGAGGTCATGTCAGACCAACCTCATTGAATTTTTGACTGGTGACTAGGAGATGGATCAGGGGAGGGCAGTGGACATGGCCTATCTGGACTTCAGCAAGGCCTTTGACACTGTGCCACATAGAAGACTATTACACAAACTGGGGAATATGGGTGTGGGTAGGACAGTAGTGTGGTGAGTAGGTAACTGGCTGGGTGGCAGGACACAGAGGGTGGTGGTAAATGGCTGTCACTCCACAGAGGGAAAGTGACCAGTGGGGTACCACAGGGATCAGTGCTGGGACCGGTCCTATTTAACATCTTCATCAGTGACATTGCAGGACCTAGAAGGCAGAATTTCACTTTTACTGATGACACAATGCTCTGTAACAGAGTAGACACACCAGAGGGTATAGAAAGAATGAGAAGGACCTGCAGAAACTTGAAGAATGGTCAAGGTTTGGCAGTTGAAATTCAATGCAAAGAAGTGCAAGATAATGCATATGGGGCACAAAAACCTGGCACAATATATCAGTTGGGGGGTGAGGATATAGCATGCACCAAGCAGGAAAGGGATCTTGGGGTTATCATCTCTGATGACCTCAAGCTAGGGAAACAGTTTGACAAGGCAGTAGGCAAAGCAAATAGGATGCTGGGAAGCATAGGCAGGGGCATTACCAGCAGGAAAAGGGAGGTCATAATTCCACTATACAAGACACTAGTGAGGCCCCACCTGGAGTACAGTGTACAGTTCTGGAGACCTTACCTACGTAAGGACATAGACAGGGTAGAGAAGGTTCAGAGGAGGGCAACAAAGATGGTGCATGGATTGCATCACAAGTCCTATGAGGACAGGTTGAAGAAACTGACCATGTACTCCCTGGAGGAGAGGAGGGAGAGAGGGGATATGATAGAGACATACAAGTATCTTACAGGGAGGAACAGGGTGCAGGAATACACTATTTTAAGCGAAAAAGATGTTCCAGGACTAGAGGGCATGGGATGAAGTTGGAGGGAGGACAATTCAGAGGAAACGGGTGGTGGACAAGTGGAACACCCTGCCAGAGGAAGTGGTGGGGGCTGAAACAACCACGGGATTTAAGAATGCATGGGATAGACATAAAGGAATTCTGGAGGTCAGGGGTAAGGGGCAACAGACTTCTAGGAAAACATAAACTGAACTTACAAGCTCAAATGGGCAGACTGGGTGGGCAATAGGCTCTTATCTGCTGACACTGTCTATGTATCTATGTATCTATGATTCTCAGTGAATTCATTGGTTCTGAATATAAGAAAAAAAAAACAAAGTCAATATTATTCGGTTCTACGCTTATGTTAAAGAGCAACTGACACCATTTCTGCTATATTGCAGAATTAGAATAAGCATACCCCTAGTAAATCTCATACCAAATACTAAATTTCTGCATTACTTCATTTTAAAGGTATGAGCTATTTTTGTAACCCTGATTTCACTACTGAGTCAAAAAAGCCTGTGCCAGTGAAGAGCTGCTGATGATGTCATCTCAGGAACTCACAGTCTAGTACTTCTGTCAGCAAGCTTATAGGACCTGTGACTCCAAAGTTCTAAAGATCATGTGCAATAGTTTTCACAAGTAAAATAGGCAGCATCATTCAATAAACATTGCTTTAAAAACTGTGTGTTTCAGGTTTTGTAATAAAGCTGACAATTTTTTTGGGGGTGCCTTTTTGTTGAGGTCCTCTTTTCCAGGGTTGCTGGATGCTGGGTCATAGCACACTGTTGAGAGGTTTGCAGACTGAATACGTTTCTGATGTGGTTAAAAGCTAAGATTATTCACACCTATCATTCAACTGAGGCAATTTCTAAGGATGGCACTTTAAAACAATTATTCCATCTCATTGTCAGTAGGGTGGGAGAGGTAATGCTGTTTTGAAACCTTACTAGGAGTTTCTAATTTAGCCAGCCCAATGTGTTCTCCCTCCCAGGTTTCAATTGAATGATAGGTGTGAATGATTGCAGCGTTTCACCACAACAGAAACTTATTCAGTCTACAAACCTTGCAACAGCATGCTATGAACCAGCATCCAGCAACCCTGGAAAAAAGGTCCACAACAAAAAGGCACCCCACAAAAAATTGTCAGCTTTGTTACAAAACCTGAAACACACAGTTTTAAAAGCAATGTTTATTGAATGGTGCTGCCTGTTTTAATTTTGAGAACCATTGCACATGATCTTTACAACTTTGGAGAAACATGTCACATAAGCTTGCTGACAGGGAGTACTAGACTGTGAGTTCCTGAGATGACAACATCATCAGCTCTTCACTGAAACAGGCTGGTTTGAACAGGTAATGAAATCAGGGTTACAAAATAACTCTTGTAGAAATCTAGTTTTTGGTATGAGACTTACTTGGGTATGCTTATTTTAATTCTGCAATGTACACTTTTGGCCAGAGTGGTGTCAGTTGCTCTTTAAGGGATAACATAAGTTTGCAGATTCATGATTTGTGTGGGACATCTCAATTGATCAGGTTTCTGAGTTTAAGTTTTTATATGTTTTTCTCGATTCTGGATTGACATTTTCCCCAAGTAAAAGCTGTTAGTTGAGTTATTAATAGCAAACTGGGTATTTTGTATAAATTTAGGAGATATTTCTCTTTCAAAACTCATCAGTCAACTGCTATAGGTTCATTGTTACCCCATTTTGATTACAATTCCAAGCTTTATTATAATTTAGGTTTATTTAGTTATTTAAATTTTAGTAACCGGTTAGGCCCACTGAGACATTGACAGTCCCTTTTTCAGGGGCGACCTGGAATTAGTTACATGTACCTAAAGGGGAAAAGAAAACCAATGCTTTTGATTGTACTACAGTATATGGTACATTATTCCATTAAAGAAAAAAAATACAAAGAAAAGTAGTTTTTTTTGAAAGATTCTGTGTAACCGGACACATTTTAAAGTAGTTCACATAAATACATAATCATTTCATTACTTTTATCCTAACAATTCCTGTACAATTTATGCAATAAAGTGATCTGTGAAGTCTGTTTTAATTAAACATATTTCAAACACTCTCTCTCTCTCTCTCGCTCGCTTTCCTTACCAGCTAATCCCTGCTATAAAAGGGCCACCACTCTCTCTCTCTCTCTCTTTCTTTCTCGGGTTGTAATGGAAAATATTCTTGCTGTCAGGTCTGGAGAATTCCTACCAGTCCCCAGGTGTCACAGGCATAGAGAAGTTGTTGGCTGCCTTACATTGGTTTCTCTACATAGACTTTTACTACTGCACGCTTTTAGCCAGTAAGGACTGCTCCCCATATTGCAAAGAATCATCAGAGTCCACAGTTTGCTGCAGAAATGGTAATGTTTACTTTACTTGGATATCAGCAAGTATTTGTGTCAGGAATTAAGCACAGACCTGCATGTCAAAAAAAACCACTGGTTCTACTTTAGCAAGATGATTGTACTTGTATGAACATAAGCAAGTCACAGTAATGATGACTCGGGACAATGCAATTATTTAGTTACCTACGCTGCAGCTCCCCAGTGCTTCGTGCTCTAAAGGGTGATGGAGGAAGGAAGCAAAGCTATGTTCCTCACACACATTCAGATTTCCAGCTTGTATTTGCAAGACAAAATGGGCAGGAAAAACAAATTACAGAGGTCAGATCAGTTTTGCAGGAATGCAGAGAGCTGCTTGCGCTGTCTGTAATTTCATGCTTAGGTGGGTTTGGAGAAACTGTAAATACAATTGGTCATCAGCCCCACACCTGCTAAATTAACTTGACAGCCTTGAAAGAAATGTAACGTGAAAAACAAGCACTGTTTTACTATTTTTAAATTCCCTCTGTGTGGAGAGATATAGGTTATGTGTCTACAGGGAGAGGTGGAACTAGATTGGCTGCCAAACTGTTGATTTAAATAAGAGGTTTAATCAATGGTCAGGAGATGCTGTTAGACCAATCATATTTTCAGTTTCTCCAAACCCATTTTATGACTATATTTAAATCACCACTCCCAACACACACACATTGTTTACTGGCAGATAATCAAAGGACAGGGAAGGAGGCAGGGAAAATGTTTCCCTCACAATTTTTCTATTAGTGGACTAAAGAACAAAAAAACAAAGAAATTCGGCTGTATATTGATATAATGTGCTTATATTACAGTCTCCATCTGGCCTGTTTGGAGCCCAGTAGAGCTCTTTCACTCACGAAATGCGAAATGAGGTCAGGTTCACTAGGCCCAGATATTTTTGTTTCAAATAAAGATTTTCCAGTTGGGTCCTCACTTTCTTGGTCAGGACTAGCTATTACAATTTCAGACAGTTTATATGTCCCTCAGAGCCACTCATTGCTGAAAGCAGGTGGGTTTAACGTGCTAACTAGCTGGAGTGAGAACAAGCGAGCGAAGCTGAACATTCTGGCTCCAGCTGAAGGCAGAGTAGAACCATTCATTTTCAAAGTAATGAGTGCGGCCAGGGATGTTAATATAGTATTGATTGAGAGCAATCAATAATAAATTAAAAAATAGAAACTTCCCAGAATGTGCCCTTTTCCAGGGTATCTGCATGTGAGACGCTCTTCATGGAATAAGAGTGCCTCACATGCAGAGGAAAGGAGCGCTCCAATTGGTTGTGAGTGCTCCCTCGATCTACAATTTATTTTATCTGATTATTTGGAAATGACCTTTGAGCAACAGCTCTTTTGCAAAGGTTCCACGTCATGAAACACAATACAATCGTACATACATAGAATCACACCAAGTACACCAGACTTAGCTACAGTAAACAGATTCATTTGGCAGCAAACAAAATTGAAGACAGATTTTACAGTTATATTCCTTGTAAACAAACTTTTTTTAACTTTATATTTATTGCTTTAGTTAAAAGACAATACATAAAAAACTTATACAAGGCAATCAATAACATTTAGTGCCATTACAATTGATATACAAGTACATCCCTTGTAATCTGTTACAGCAGGAATTGAGGGTAATCCAGTAAAGTGTCCAAAATAAATGTCCGTACATGCCAGCTGACTCAATAGCTTAGGAAAGTCCATCTTAGGTAACATCAAAAGGAAAGTATTTACTACAATCCCAAAGGATTGCTATTTATCCATATTCAACTGGTGAATTTGTTAGGAAGAAATCATGCTTTTCAGAGTTAACTTTGCAGAAAGCCATTGAAAAATGCCACATTATTTATAACATTTAAGAAACTACAGTCAAATATTAGGACAGAACAGCGTCCCATTGTTAACCTCTAAAAAGACATATTGGGATACAAAAGAGCCTATAGTACTAGTTTAGTTCCTTACCCTCCTGCTCTTAAACAATACATATTGAGCCCACAATATCCAGAAGACAAACTGAGCTTACCCAGATTGGTAGCTCCAACTGTGGTGAAACAAAATGGTGCTCTGTATCTTAAAGACAAGGAGGATAGCAGGACAAACAAAACATTATTTAAAGGAAAAAACATCTCCCTGTAAATAAGGGTGAGACCACATAGCATTTAGTCCTTTATAAATGCTCTAATCATTTTTAAATAGTACAGCGTTCCAAATGGTAACAGGTCCATACATTCTTTATCCGAAGTGTCCTTATCAGGGATTCCATCTGTTTTTGCATCAAATTCCCTTTCAATTTTATCCATCCAACATCTTTAGGGTCATTGAACTGCCAACTTTTCCACCTGTAGACAATCCGAAGATGTGCCAGTAACAAAAAGGAATGCACTATTACCAGTGCAGAGTCTTAGCTGGGTCCCATCAAATTGTTTATGGTGAGCTCTGGTTTGAAATGAAAGATCTGGGAATATTTTAACATCTTGACCACCAATACTGATCAGATACACGACCTTGCAGCTGATAATAATTGGTCCCGTATATCCACTCCTGCTGTTCGCACTAACACAGTGCAAGGTTGATCCATATTGTTAGGCCGGACCCTCAGATTGACTCTATAGGCCCTCCGGATAACACCGATCAAAGTCCTCCTGAACTGGGATGGAATCTTGCATCCAACTTCTTAAAAAGTCCAGTAAGTTAACATCCTCAGCCCCCTCTGGAACACTGACAAGGTGCAGATTTCCCACTCGAGCTTCATTTTCAGGGCCTCCAACCGACCTCTAAGTTGTGTATCCTCTTTTGTCAGGGTACATACCTCCACTAGTGTGGAAATAGAGCATTTGTCCTCCTCAGCAACTGTGCCACTTAGTTCTTTAATAGCAATCTCCTGCATGTCTAGCTTCGCTAAAGTACGTTCCATTTCACTGTCCATAGATTACACAGTTGCCAGGATTTTCTGCCATGTTGGAGCCTGAGGACTCTCGAGCACTGCCTCGTGGCTTGTTTCCGGGTCTGCCCCTGTTTCACTGCAGTAGATTTAGAAGCTCCTGATGCTGTGGGTTTTGTTTTCCCCATGTTGTATTTGGGGTCATTTGAAAGCTTGTAGCATCAGGAACCCTATTTTGTAACTTTCCTTCATCTCTATTTGACTTGTAGTTAGACAGAATCATATTTTTCTGGCTTAAATGCAGAGCTGATCTGAAAGGTGTCCTGCAGGGAGATTAGCTCTCTAGCACTCCCCCCCATAAACAGGCTTGACTAGGGAAGTTCAGTGGATTTTAAGGTGCAGCCTCATACAAAGCTTTGTCATTAGAAAGGGTGGGTGGGGTGGGAAACAAGAAAAACAGTGAGTGACTGAGAGAGGCAATAGTGGGAATGAGATACAGGAGCAGACAACCAAGAAATCAGTGGGAGGAGAGCAGGGCTGAGAGAGGCTGGAACAGGGACAAGAGAGAGTGAAAGAGCAATGTTGGTATGGTAGCATTATGGAGAACCTGGGTGAGTGATGATGCTGGCCCAGGTTTTTGTGACTGCCATCACCCCCCAGGTACTCTGAGGTGCACTGCCCCAGAGTGGAATGCAGGGGCGGGAGTTGCCATCTGCTTTAGATCTGAGCTGGGATTCACTGTGCACCCAGTGAGAAGACTGGGTTCTTTTGAATATGTGGCCATTTGTGGGAGTCCGGGCACAGGCTGCAGAGTTCTACTGATTTACCTGCCCCCAGAGTGGTGGGAGAATTTCAGCAGGAGGTAGATGATTTCATCATTGGAGAAACATTGGATTCCCCCCAGATGTTTAATTCTGGGGGACTTCAATGTTTGGGCCAATGATGAATCATCTAGACTTGGTTACAACTTCCTCCAGACTATATCATCCCTGGGCCTGTCACAGAAAGTTTCCTCCGTGACCCACCAGGGCAGTCACATGTTGGACCTGGTCTTCCCATTGGGGCTTGGGATTAAAAATCTCAAGACTGATCGGGTCACGTGGTCCGATCATTGCACAGTGGAGTTGTCATTTGGGGCACCCCCGAGAGTCCTCCCCCTGCTGAGATGGTTAGCTACTGACCTTTGAGGGGTGTGGCCCCCGAGGGTTTTCTGGTGGTGGTTGACCTATCAAGTGTGGGCACTGGATGTGGGGGGTGGACTACTTATGCTGCAGTCACTGCCTGAATTAAGGTGATGTCTGAGGTGCTTGACTCCCTCGCACCAGTCGTGTATGACCCAAATCCTCTCACTTGAGGTCTCTGTGGTTTGATGGGGAGCTCAAGGTGGTGAAGATTTTGGGTTGGAGGTTGGATCGCTGCTGGCGAAAGACAGGCCTGGGGGCGGACAAGCTGGCCCTGTGTGCCCACTACGTTGAGTACCAGGGGGCAATCAACCATAAGAAGTCAGAGTTCCTATCCAGGGAGATTTCTGCTGGGAAGAACTGACCATCTGTGCTCTTTTGGACTGTAGGCAGGCTGCTAAACCCAGCTTGTCTGCAAACACTTTATGCAAAGAGTTTGCACGGTTCTTCTTAGACAGAGTGTCTGCCATCAGGCAGAGGATTTCACCAGTGAGCCTATCTTTGGCTGACAGTGATCACCTTGTGTGCCCAGAGAGCACTCTGCCTAGTTGGGGTGAGTTTAGACCAGTGGAGGTGGCTGAGGTCATTGGGGTTGCTTCCAAGCTGAGGCACACATATTGTGAACTGGACCTGGTGCCGACGCATTTCTTGATGGGATGTGCCAACTCCATTGGCCCAGTGTTTGCCTTGATTGTCCAGTGATCCCTGTCTGAGGGGGTCTTTCTCGATGCCTTGAAAGAGACATTGGTGAGACCCCTCCTGAAGAAGCCATCTTTGGACCCTGACATCAAGGCAAATTATCGTCCTATCTCCAACCTGCCATTTCTGGGCAAGGTTGTGGAGAAGATTGTGATGCTTCAGCTTGATGAACACCTCATGGCCTTTGATCTATACAAGCCTCTCCAGTCTGGGTTTCAGGTGAGGCATAGCACAGAAACTGCATTAGTTTGGGTAAACAATGACCTTCTCAGGGTGAGGGATCGAGAGGAGGGGACAATTCTAGTTCTCCTTGATCTCTCCTCAGCTTTTGACACGGTGGACCATTGTGTGTTCTTGACTGCCTGAGGGAATTCTGTGGACTTGCCAGCACTGTCATCTGCTGGTTTGAGTCCTTTCTCACAAACAGGAGACAAAGGGTAGTGATGGGGAATTTTTCCTCCTCTCCAAGTCTCCTGTCTTGTGGAGTACCTCAGGGTTCTGTCTTGTCGCCAATGTTGTTTGCCGTTCATGTACATGTTGCCCTGGGAGGGCTCATTAGGAAATACGGCTTGGGTTTTCATTGTTATGCCGATGATACCTTGCTATATCTTTCCTTTGCACCCAGGACATTCAATGCAGCACATGTGCTTAACAGCTGCCTTGCTGAAATCAATGGCTGGATGGCCTCCAGCTGGTTGCGACTGAACCCTGATAAGACGGAAGTACTGGTAGTGAGTCGAACAGAGGGTGTGACAGGTTGGCCTCGGGCATGGAGACAGGACTTTTCCTGTGTTTTGTGCCTTTGAAGGCCTCCTCCAGGTGTGTAACCTGGGCGTTATTCTGGACAGTGGTCTGACACTTGAAGCTCAGGTGTCAGCCATGGTCCATACCAGTTTCTACCATCTGAGGAATATCACCAGGATTAGGCCCCTGGTTCTGCCCCTGGACCTCCCTACATTAGTACATGCCTTCGTGATGTCAAGGCTTGATTACTGTAATGCGCTCTACCTCGGGGTCTCAGGAGGTACCCTTCGCCAACTTCAGCTGGTGTAGAATGTAGCTGCCAAACTATTGACGGGCAGTCTAAGTACTGCCACAATACCCTGGTGCTGCGTGAACTGCACTGGTTGCCAGTTAGGTGGAGGATCCTCTTCAATGTGGGCTTGCTCACCTTTAAGGCCCTACACGGCCTGGGCCCTGGTTACCTGGTAGACCTTCTTACGCCACTTCCTCTGTTCTTCCTCAAGGGCCTCTCTGGATGAGGTTAAAAACTGCCAGCAACAAAGCTTTTAGAGTTGCCAGCTCCGTCCTGTAGAATTTGCTTCCTCTATCTATAAGGGAGGCCCCTTCGATGGAGGTATTCAAGGCACACCTCAAGGCCTTCTTATTTGCACAGACCTTCCTGACTCAGTTGTGTAAATTTTGCCCTGTTCCAACTTGCTATACTTGGAGGGAGGGAGAGAGGGAGGCAGTATAGCGCAGTGGTTTAAGGCTCTGAGCTACAAATCTGGTGACATCCAGCAGACAAGAGCTGGGGTTTGAATCATACAGTTTCCACTTGCATACTGTGTGACCCTGAGCAAGTCACTTAACTTCCCTGTGCTCCCAGGTCACACCTGTAAAAGAGCTTTCAGCTTAGTGTGCTACTCCTGGTTAAACAACGACAACAAAAAAATGACCTGTCCCAAATTTTATAATTTTATTTTTATTTATTTATTGAATAGTATTTAATTAGTATTATTGTGTTCATGAATATTGTTAGTTACTATTGATAATTTTATGGTTGGTTTTATGTACGACTCCCAGAGCCTCCAGGATTGGGTGTCTTTTAAATAGAATTTGCCTTGTCTTGCCTTGCCTAGGTCTCCAGGGGGTGGGGATAAGAAGGAGTGCCTAGATGGTGTGACTTGGTGCAGGTAAGACAAGGGTTTAGGAAGGAGTCAGAGTAATGGAAACAGAGTAGTCCACACAAAATGGGGGGGTCAAGTAGCAACAGAGGGAAGACGTCAGGTGCCCAGCAGGCAGGCACGTGCACTCCTGCTGATGAGGTACTGTTTCAGTTCAGACTTAAAGGCCCAGAAACTTGCAGTATTGAGTGACACCACTGGACCACATCAAGCCAAAGGGGGGCCCTGTAGAAAAATTATCGTTGTCCAAGTGCTGTTCTTCAAAATGGAACAATGAGCGGGCTCTATACTTTACCTCTAGTATAATACTTGGTGCTGGCTGCTGAAAAAATGTCAGTGATGCAGGGGGGATTTTTGCCAAGTAGAGCCTTCTTTCCAAGGAGACAAGTTTGGAACTTAATTCTGTTCCCAAGGGTTAACCAGTTTGTTCATACAGTGTGCAGGTGTGGGTATAATGGTCAGCAGCAAGGGTAAGCCTACACACCTTGTTAAGGGCAATAACTACCCACTTAAGTGCTATATCAGCAGCTGCACCATAGACCACCAGTCAATAATCTGTAATACATAGTATTGAACTGGAGCTGGAGAGATGAATAGCAGTCATTGAGAGGTTTTTCCTATGCTGATAAAGAACTTCAAGTTTGGTATTAATGACCTTCACCACCATGTCAATATGTTCGCAAAGGAAAGGGTGTTATCAATTGTGACCACCAGGTACTTGAAGGAATGAACCTGCTCTAGAGGGGCCTTCACATTCTTGTAGATAGATAGGGTGGGATATCCCCTCTTGAGTTGCGGGCTAGAGAGGAGCATAGTTTTAGTTTTTTTATAATTGAGTAAAAGCTTATGTGAGCTGAACCAGTTCTCAAGCTGATGGAAAGTAGACCACAGCTCACTCTGCAGTGGCTCAATGTTAGAGTTACTGCTGAGAATGACAGTGTCATCAGCATACAGAATTATTTTGCTGTTACAGGCCTCAGGAAGAGCATTCAGGAAAAGACTGAATAGCAGTAGTCCTAGGATTGACCCCTTGGGAACACCCAGAGACACTTCTTTAGACTCCAAAACAGCTTGGCAGACTCTGACTCTCTGTATCTTGTGTCACAGGTAATCTTGAAACCAGCATACAGCATGTGAGGCCATCCCCAGGGTCTGTAGTTGCATCAAGAGGAGGAGGTGGTTGACCATGTCGAAGACTTCTATTAAGTCAATGAAGATGGAACCCACCAATTTGTCATCATCTAAGGTCTTGTGCACATAGTCAGTGTACTTCACCAGGGCTGTGGCAGTGCTATGGTTCTTTCTGAATTCCACAAGACATGAAGAGTCAGCCATTTCTGAAGTCACACTTTGTACCTCATTTTCAGGTGGCACAGAGGTAGTTGAGAGGGCTAGATTGCCAGACAGTTCTGAATCTTCAGCATTATTTCCAACATTAGAAGCAGGAATCCCCTGAAACAGCTGAGACAACTCAAACGAAGGGTAATACACAGGCCCATATTCACTCTAATCAGACTCAGAATTGACATCATCATTAATGACAGCATTACTTGTTGAAGTCTTGGGCTGCTGCAAGGCAGGAGGCTGGTCTGACTGTTTTTCCGAGAGGCATATCTGGTAACAGGCCCAGCTGGTATATCACTTTGCGGTACTGTATCTAGGATAATTTGCCCAATTGGAAGAAGATGATTCTGATGGATGATCCTTACAGATCTGGGATCTCCTTCTGGACGTACCTTATTGACTGGAAGATCATCCAACTTGCTTATGACCATGTAGGGAGTGTGACTCCAATGGTCAGCTATCTTGTGTCTTCCATGCAAGACCAAATTTCTCATCAATACATGATCTCCAGGTTGCAGTTCTTGGGCTTTGACTCTTTTATTGTGCCTTACTTTATTTGCTAGGTTTTTCTTGGCAGCCATAGTGTGAGCTAGTTGGTAGGCATGATTGAGTTGTGCTTTGAGTTTGTGAACATATTGCAAATAGTTGTCAGCCTGAATTCCATCTGGGGACACCCAAAGCAAATATCTACAGGTAAGCATGCTTCCTGACCAAATATCAGTTGATACGGTAAAAAACCTGTTGCATCGTTGTGGGTGCAATTATTAGTGTGTACCAAGGTACTTATTTGTTGACTCCACCTTGACTTGTCCTTTGGGTGAAAGGTACCTAGCATTTCCAGTAACGTCCAATTAAACCTTTCAGTTGTGGAATCACCTTGTGGGTGATAGGGAGTGGTCCTTGACTTTCTCACATCCCAGAGTGATAGCATTTCTTTGATTAAACAGCTTTCAAAGTCCCTTTCCTGGTCAGAATGGATCCGCTGTGGGGCACCGTAGTGGACAAAGAATTTTTCAAAAAGCACCTTGGCTACTGTAGCTGCTTTCTGGTCCAAGCTGCAAAGTTGCAGTAAGCTACAGGAACACAAGTCATCTGGAGGTCCCAAACAATCAACTAGGCAGTTCACAGTGGCAGTAGATGGGTGTTCATCCTGGTCAAACTTTTGGCACAGGGCCCTTACTGATTGCTCTGACATTCTCATCCACTCAGGATTTGAAGCAATCCTTCTAGATAGAGCATCAGTGTCAATGTGATTGAGGCCAGGATGGTACTCCACTGAATAATCATACATTGAGAGAGCTAACAACTGCCTGTGCCTGGTGGCAACTAACTTGGCTGAAGTTTGGACATACGTGAGGGGGTTATTTTTTTACCAGGATTTTGGCACCATATAAATATTCATGAAACTGATCTACTATTGCCATTTCAAAGCTAGGAATTCAAGTTTGTGCATAGGATAGTTTTTCTTAGATGGTACCAAGCTTCTACTGGCAAATGCCACTGGACATATTCCTTCCTTGTACTCCTGATAAAGCACAGCTCCAAGTCCACTCAGGCTGGCATCTGTGTGTAGTACATACCGTTTATTTGGATCTGCATAGGCAAGTATTGGAGCATATGTAAGCTGGTGAATGATGTTGTAGAATACTGTGTTGCAATCAGAGGTCCACCTGAATCCAAATGGTTCATTAGGCTTGAAGTAGACTTTATCACCTTCCTTCACAGCACCCCCTTGTACTTTTGATTGGTAGGGGGATGCCCTTGGGTCAGATTTAACAGTATGGATGAATTACCTTTGTATAATCTTTAACAAAGTACTGATAATACCCACAGAAACCTAGCAAACTTTGAAGTTCTTTAAGGTTGCTAGTAGTTAAGGCTTCTACTTTGCTCAGATCTGTCTGGATGCCTTCAGAAGATACAATGTGGCCACCATACTTTACAGATTGTTGAAAAAATGGCACTGTCAATGGATAGTTTTAATCTAGATTCTTCTAATCGGTCCAAGACCTTGAACAGACAAGCCTCATGCTCCTTGAGCATTTTGCCAAATATGATGACATTGTCCAAATAAACTAGGCATTTAAGGAGGTTCATGTCTCCTACAGCTTGCTCCATTAATCTCTGAAAGGTTGCTGGCACTCAGACATGCCTTGGGGCATGCGCAGGAACTCATAAAAGCCCAAGAGACAAATAAAGATAGCTTTTTCTCAATCTTCTGGCACCATTGAGATTTGGTAGTACCAGCTTCTGAGATCTAAGATGGAGAACCACTGGCTTCCATTAAGACAATCAAGGGCATCCTGGATGCAAGGCATTGTTTATTGATCCAGTATGGTCCTTCTGTTAAGTGTTCTGTAATCTACGTACATTCTTACCAAGCCATTTTTCTTTTGAACCACAGCAATGTGAGATGCATAAGGGCTGTGGGATTTCTGGATGATTCCAGCTGCTAACATCTCTTGGAGGTGGCGTTGAACATTATCAATGTCTGCAGGTGCCAATCTGTGTGACCTTTCTCAAAATGGCCTCTCGTCATGGATCCTGATATGATGCTCAGTGCCAGTGATGTATCCAATGTCCCATTCCTTTAATGAGAATACTGTACTTCGCTGTGCTAGCTTATAGCTGACTTTATCTTTCCACTCCTTAGGAATGGGAGATTCTCCAAAACAGAACATGTCTGGAGTTACTTCACCATCCTCCTCTGTACTGCACTTGCTTGGTAACACAGCAGTATCTGCACAATATACCTTAGCCAGGGTATAGCCCAAGTGACTTCAATGTCTCTGTCAGTTACATTGCAAAGTTGCACTGCTACCCTCTTAGCATAGGTATGGGATCTGACAGATAGCACACTGGGTTTAACTTAGAGTCCATCAGGCAGCTTTCCCTCCTTTGGGGCGTCCAGTATAAGAATCTGGTTTGTTACATCTTTCTGCACACATACTTCACCTCTGATCCTGCACTGCACATTGGGTGGCAAGACAAGAAGTGCTAGATCCTTTGTCAAAACAATTCCCACTGACTCATCCCAGTCAGTCTCTTTGGCCTGCAGTTGCATCTCTTACACTTTTTAAACTATTGGATGAATGTGAAAAGCCCATCCTTGTCTCTCCTGACACATTTGGGCTAATCAGCCAAACATGTGTGCATTAGTGCTGACCAATAAAGGAATCCCATCATATAAGTCAGTTGGAGGGCAGACCAAAGCCAGGGTCTCCACAGGCTCATCCACACCAGCCATGGTGGAAGGAAAAGATAGTCATTCTCGTAAGAAATCAAGGTAAGGGTAGGATTTATCACTCAAACCCCATACGTGCAGTCTATCTAGTGGTTGTAGAAGGTAGTCAGACAAGTGCTGGTCATACCAATCTTTAAATATTATAGTAATCTAGTACAGCCCGAGTGGGGATACCGTCAATGTGCACCATGCCTCCATAGAAGGGACTACCATCTCCAACCAGTCTGGAGGGGAAGTCTTAGCAGGTCTCTGTACAGTGGCCTTAGATGAAAAAGACTTGTGGCGTGGTCCATACTGTGGCTTTACATTACTTTAATGAACCTGGTTAAGCAGTTTGGCTGTTACTTTGCGCAGATCCTCGGGAGCACGGCAAGATCTTTTAGTGTGCCCATCTTTTCCACACCAGTAACAGAATACTTGAGGTTTGGGCTCAGAAGGCTGAGCAGGGTCCTCTCTGGGTTTATGGTTGGCAGAGGGTGTAGGCTAGTACTCTTCTTTAGGCCTAGACACAAATTCAGTTCCACCATACTTTCTCCAATGCACTGATTGATGGGATGAGTGAACAAGATCTCTCACCATAGTTCACAACTCTCTCATTTCTTCCATTACATCACTGCCTGATCTGTTTTCAGTAACTTGGACACTGGCCTCTTTTACAGCAGGTTGAGTCTTGTGTGTGGCCTCAGCATTGAAAGTGCAGGTGATATGGCTTTTCACCATTTTTGCAGTGTTCTGGGTGGTAGCTTGGAGCTCTTTCAGTTCTTTTAACAAAGTCACTAATTTGTTGAGAATCAAGGGTGGGATCTCTTTCATTAGGTTTTCTCAGCTGCAGGATCAGTTCTGGTAATGCCAGCATATGGGTCCCAACAATTGCCTTCAGTCTCTGCTTCTCAGATTTCTTTCATTAACCAGTAATATGCAGTGGGATTGTCTTTACGATCCTGCAATTTAAACTTTAGCATGAGTGTGCTAGAGTAGTAAGCAGATTTGAGAATATGTTCTTGCCTCACCCGGTTTAGTTCACTAGCTGGTATGTCATACTTGTGGTGTGCTCTTTGAAGGGTTTTCTCTAGTCATGTCACATATGTGGATAAGCATTCATTTTTCCATTGCTTGGTGGATTTGAACTTCCACATCAAATCCTCCATGACTCAGTACTACCAAACACTCCCTCTAACACGAGCAGGTATTCATTGGCAGAGGCATCCGGGTTTGTGGACCTCAGAAATCAGATTGCTTCAAGTGCAGGGCTCCTTAAACTCTCCATAAGCCTTTTTCACTTTTCACCCTCTGAGTACTGCCACTCTTGCACTACGGGGATGCATAGTCCATCCAGATCTCTAAGTCATCTTCCCCAACAGGGGTGGGAACAGTGCCTGAAAATAGCCTGAACCTGCAGTAAGAGTACAAGTTTACACAGGGCATTACCATAGGAAACACTGCCTGTGGGGATGGCATAGGCAAAGGTGTGGTACCCGGGGAAAATTCACAGAAGTGGCCCCCCCCAGGACTCTCTAATGCCCATTTTAAATCTACAGAGGTCTGTCCCTCAGCTGCTAACGACTTCCCCAGCTTCTCTTTCAACCCCTCCACTTTGGGTGTCCCCCCCCCCAAGGGAGGATGCTCCACTATGCATGGTAATGACTCTCCAACCCACCTGGGATCCCTCAGGGATAATGACAGGGGGCACTCTTTCCACATCACATTGGGCATTGCACTCTACTAATGACACTATGATTTGGGTAAATAAATCAGCATTCCACCCATGTACAGTAACAGGGCCCAAAACCTCAACTTTGTTTACAGTCTCTGCTATATCAGCTTTAGAAGTGCCTAGGGGGATATCCAGTAACATTATGGTATGGTGGGGATCAACTGCTTCTGCGTTACACCACCCCATTAAGTGGTGTACAGTCATTTTGTGAGGTGGAATCTTAAGCTTGACCCTAGGAAATGGTTCCATTGTTAATTTTGTACCAGTTTAGACAAGACTTGCAATTTACAATTTCGGCCAGTGAGGACAGTAATCCCAATGGTGCCTCCATGATGTAACCCCTAGGTGGTGCTATTCCAAGGGCTACTACCACTGCCTGTCCTTCTAAAACCAGGTTGAGGGGCCTGGTTCCAAATTAGCAATTACTGGGGTTCCCCTAACCTCAGTAAACACAATTAATTGGTGCCTCCACCCAGAGTAAGGTATGTGGGGGGTCTTTCCAACCAGGTATAGCCCTCTGGGAAGTTATAACCACACACCAGCCCACCTAGTGACCAAGTACCTTTGCAGTGGATGCAAACCTTTTTAGCAGGGAACACATAATTAGTAATGAACATTAATAATATGCTCACGCCCCTTGCACTTACCACCAGGGTCTGGTCTTCTGTGAAATGCCCTGGAGCCCCCTGTAAAGCAATATCATGTGCAAGCATACACTTTGAAATGCTTTTACCCAAGTCACAGTGACATTTAACCAAGCAATAATTTGCTCCTGAGTCTGCTTAACAGTGAAACAATGAATTTGATTTACTAGGGGATGTGAACAAGGGAGTGGTGCAGATCTAGATAAATGATTGCTAAGCTGGTATTAGCCAGGATAGTTTGCATGCAATTTCTTTAGTCTCTTAAACACAGTCTTGCAACTGCTGGGTACACAGAGTGTGATGCTGGCTAGCCAGAATGGTGCCCAGTGTTGCAGCTGTGCTGGGGCCATTGATGGGAAGAAAAGATGGTTAAACATGCACAACAAAGACCTTGACTAATTGTATCCTCTGCCAGTTGGCCTAGTCCACTAAAACCCTGTAACACACACTGAGTGAAATTAGATGGTACCATAGAATAATTCAAGAACTTGTTGCAGGGAGATACACTGAGTTTACTCACAACACCAGTAGGTAGAAGATGGCCTGGCGAAATGAAGACCTGTTGCAGAGCACTGAAGAGCATGGGGAAGCTGGACTAGCATGACTCACCTATGCTTCATGGCCTTTCCCTCCAGGTGGCCACAACCTGCGATACCTCGCTGTGCAGGGGCTGGATCCCCAAGCTGGTCTCTCGCCGAGAAAATGGTAACTGGTGTAGGAACAGATGGCTTGAGCCTGGTTTGGCATGAGCTCAAGTTCAGATGAAACACTTCTTGAAAATTTCAGTTCTTTTGGCTAGTGAAAGCCTCCAATTGACTGACAACTTGGCTGAACAAGGCAACTGGCTCCCAGTGGCAAACAGGCATCTCTGGTTAGTAGGCCTCTACCCACCTCAAGCATTCAGCACATTTAACGGAAACAGCATCCACTCCTCCACTTCTCAGTTCAGATTCAGGCTGGTTTGCAGTTACAGCCATTCTGCTGCACAAACCTTTCAACCTGCAGAAGGTAGTCTCTGATGAACCATTCCCAAACTTGGGACCACAGACACACACTGAAGGAAACTATGCCTTTCCTGGGCCAGAATCCCACAAGCTTGAACAAGGTTCCTCACTCCACGGAGTCTCAGGGCAAACTGCTCACTCCACAGGTCCTCTCAGTCCAAGAGCTCAAGCTGCACTCCTCGTGGTTTGAAACAGTTCTCATACTTGTCCATTTTACTGCTATCAGGCAGTCCAATGCTGAAAATAAGAACAGGGAGGCAAAGTCGGTCTTTCCCTGCCAGTTCTGTTCAGCTTTTTTCCCAGAGTTACTTCTCGATGGCTCAAGCTGCTTACTCTCTCCACTCTACTAGCAACTGAACTCCTTTTATCAGTCCATTTTTTCTGGTTCTGGTTGACTAGGAGAGCTGTCAATTATAGTTCTGATGCTCCCATTCATCAGTTTAGGTGCCAGCCTGGAAAACTACAAGAACTACAGCTTTTTCCCATTAGGCAAGGACCCCTCGAGGTCCCCTGTGTCCCAAATGGTCCAAATCTTGGAAGTGCCAGACCAAACATAGTGGATCCCATTTGGATGCATAAGTTGCAAGAAGGCAGGTTAAAATGAGCACTCTAATTTAAATAATACAACAAATTAGAAGTAAATATTTACAATGCCAGTTAGGGCTCCCTCTGCTCTAACAGCAAAGAGAGTGGAGCAAATCAGGGTGATGCTAGGCCAGTGGCACGCTCTAAAGCACTTGGACCCAGCCCAGGCCATTCACAGCACACTGGCAGTGTCACTTAAAGGGACAGGTGCAGAGGCACATAATGGCACTCTCACACAGATCAATAGGGTCACCAAATAACCATGGATTTATTGTTTTCATCGGATGTCTGCCTGGCAGTAGGTATTTCTGGAGCCCTGGGAGACACCTAAGGTAAGCTCCAACTTGGTGGTGGGGGAGGGTTACAACAGCATAGAGGCTGCATTGGCCAGGGTGTGTAATGACCTGTTCAAGGATTAAGATAGAGGAGAGTGGTCAATTCCTATTCTCCTCAATCCCTCTTCAGTTTTTGGCACTGTGGACCATGGGTTGCTATTAGGTAGGCTCAGGGAGCATGTGGGGCTAAGCAGTAAAGTAATCTGCTCTTTTGAGTACTATTTCAGTGCCAGGACATGGAAAGCGATGTTGGAAGGTTCTCTTCATCCCTTGTGTCACTCCCTATGGCACACCGCAGGGCCTAATCCAGGGGTGCCAAGTTTTTAAAAATGTTGTGGGTGCTCAGAGGAATTATAAAAGGCCAGGGGTCTGGGGGCCGCCCTAGGCCCCCATAAGTTACAGGATTTTTCATGCTTTGTTGTGCATTTTGATATATTTTAGAATATATATGCACCTTCACCACTACTCCACTGCAGATGATGCAGGGGTGCCCTTGGGGGCTCTTTGATGCCCAACAAGAGAAGCCAAGACCCATGGGAGAGTGCTCCAGAGGGATCTGTATTATCCCAGGTGTTGCCAGCATGCCCCAAATATGGATTTCAGGTTACAGTACCACCACTCCACAGGGTGTGAGAGTGCCCTGGAGGGCTCTTTGATACCCAGAGGTGTCAAGAACCATAGAAGAGTGCCCAGTAAGGCTCTTTGATGCCACCAGGTGCTGCAAGGATACGCCGAATAGGAATTTTATGTTACACTGCTACCTCCCCCACAGGTACAAGAGTGTCCAAGCTTCAAGATTAGGTGGCTATGTTGTCTGTTTTGTCATTTCTTAACCTTACAGAGTTTTTTTAGGCAGCAAGCAACCAACCTCCAACAAACACTGCCTGCCCACACCTCACATGCAAACACAGACAGATTGCCAATTTTATTTCCTTTTTCTAAAGGGATGCTTTCAACCTTTTTTGCATCATATTATTTTTTTGCTTACTTTCTCAAAAATGTATTGATGATGCTGATTGTTTTATCTGCCTCCTTGCTTAGTGAACCAAAATGCATGGTAATGAAGTATAACTAGGCTCATCTTTGTTTTGCTTCAAATCATTGAATTACGCTAAGTGCATTCTTCCTGAACATTAGAAACACCCTCAGAAAGTGCAGCCACTTACAAAACAATAGTCTCCTCTATGCCCACTGCATAATGAGTGGCTAGATTGTGTTGGGGGTCTTCCTGGGTCCAGGAAAGATGCAATGGTAGCTGGTCAAGTAATGTAAACAAACATGTTTTGGTGGGGTAACTCCAGTATGGTGAGCAGTCAGTTTTCACTTTTTAAAAGAAAAAAGGGATCTGAATCAAACTAGCAGCTACACCATAAATCTCTACAGAATATGAACAATCATAAAATGTTTTTTTTTTTTAAACTAGGGTCACTTTGAGGCCTAAGGGGGTTGATAGTGTCTCTTTAATGTCCTAATGAGTTTCTTTTAGTTTTTTGGGGGGAGGGAAGGGTTGTGAACACTTGTAACTGGACAGGACAGTCAGAATACACACTGACAAGTTAAGGAATCAGCCCCCCCCCCAACAGCTCACACTTGGAGGACTAAGCTTTTCTGTAGCTCCATCCCTGCTCTTTCCTAGGCAGTGACTGACTTTGATTGGACAGGAGAAGGACTGTAACAACAGTCAGTGCCCTGTGATCAGAACCCCCAGTGAAACACTCATACAGAATGTTACTGATTTCTTAAGATCAAAGTATTTTAGCTGAAATAACAGAGGAAAGCAGTCCATTCAGCATCTGACTGTGACAAACAGAAGTCCCACCTCCAACTTGAACTGTACTACAGGAATAGTCAATACAAATAAATGACAGTCCAATGTGCCAAGTGCATATCAATGCACTTTTACTCACTGATATTTATCACATACCTTGAGATATGCATATTCAGTGGTGGTTTGTAGAACTGGAATTTTAATGGGACTTGCATTTTGCATGTCATTTTTACACCCACATCTTAAAGTGCATTCTTAGTATAGTAGGATAACATCACAGTTTACGGGGGTATGTACAAAATTTATTACATTTCTTTTTAGACTGTGTGATGCAAATTACCCTGAAAGGGTACTATACAATTTAAGTGATAACCCCCACACACACACACACAGACACACACACACACACACACACACACACAAATACTAGGCTGGGCTTTGCTTGGGATGAAATAATTGAATTAACACCAAACTTAAGACTGTTCAGGTAGTGTTGTCAGTGATGGTAGGGGCTTAATATTTTCAGAACTCTTGGCCATTCCCATTGAACATACAAGGTACATGTTTTGCAATGTTCAGAATTTGCCAGACACCTGTCAGATTTGGGGTGAGGGAAAACCCAGCTATACCAAATAAAAATTAGCAGTTCAAGTTCTTTGGCTGTTTGGAGTTTCCATGTGAGCAAACATATCTAATGCAGTTTGTAAAGCAACCTTTCACACATATACCCTTCCTTGGTACCATCTGTTAGAGGAAATAGAGCTAGGATGTTTATGATAACTTCAATGAGATTCATAGTTCACAAAGGGCTGTAGGGAGACTGAGACGTTCTCTGTGGTCACTAAAAAATAATTCCTATTCTCTGGGCTAGGATTTTGCTGATATTCATTTTTTTCTTTGTTTGCAGAAATGCATTTGTTTCTAGATAAGAATCTGCCAACACAATTACAGTTATAATAATGATTACCAGTGAGGATTATCCTGTGGGTGAATCCTGATAGGTGCCACCTTGGATCAGAATATGGGAAGAGTGTTCTGAAGATCTGTATACTACCCAGTGGATGCTGTGCAGATAGTCTTCCTGCTACATGGTCCTTATGCTCAATGGTCCCCAACACTATGGATTCACTTGCTCCTTTGGGAAATACAAACTGGATTAATAGGGTTCACTTGATGTTAGCAAGTCATGTGGGCTCCTCACCTTAATGATGCAGAGAGTCAGAAGCTTAGAGTCCTGCACTGCAACTTTTCACAACACCTTCCCACAACCCAACCTCCTTCATCCCCCACACAGCAGTAGAATCAGCTCAGCTTTACAAAAGTATACAATAAAACATGGGCCACAGCCCTTCACCACTGCAACACTAAACAAACAATATAACTTGGCCCCCAGCCCTCTCAGCACTGCAACACTTTGGGTAAGCTCTTCTACAGTGGAAGAAAAAAACTGTCATTTTTTTGGCTTCAGACTGCTAGCACTTTTTTGTGTTACCAATTCATGTTGTTTCCCATAACATAACTGCACTAACAGCTAGCAGCCTAGAGTCCCACCTTGCAACCTGCCACTGTACCTTCCCCTCTTAAACCTCCGCTAACCCCTGCATAGCAACACAACTGGCTGAGCTAAAAAATAAACAACAATGCTAGGCTTATAGACCTCTCAGTATTGCATTGCTCTGGGTAGGTGGCTCTCCTCTGACCAATACAGCTGGGCTATCAGACAGTAAGAAACTGCACTGTTGGGTTATACCCCCTACCCCCTCCCCCCCCATTGCTAGGCACATCAGGTTCTGGTGATAAAACATCTCAAGCTTTGTTGATTTCTATTTGATTTCACTAAACACCCCTCCATTTCTAACAATCTAGTACTATACTACACAGTTCATTCCTATTGTATATTTTCATCAAGTTACTGGTCACATTTGAACAGACAGTAACTTTTAGACCCCTACTACAAAAAATTTTTTTCAGACTGAGTTGTGATGATGTGAGCTATTGAAAAAGATTTCCAGCTGTTCTATAAAAAGTACTTTTATTTTACACTGACTATTTGCAGCAGCGTGGGAGTGTTCACTCAAGTGTTGCTGCCTTGCTGAGAGCCTCAAATCATTAATCATAGGCAAAGATGACCAGTGTGCATAACATGACCCAACCTGACCCTGAGACTCCAAGAGATGGGTCATGTTACTCAGAGCAGTAGAACAGAGACATTTAAAGGAGAATCCTCTAAAAAAAAAAAAAGATAAATCTTGATTGTGACCCCCCTCCCCATCCAGGCTAGAGAAGAATAAGACGTGCTTCACAGTGAGTGAAATTCGCAGATTCAGACTGTCAGTCTGACTGTATTAATTACAGTAGCATGGCATAATTAAAACTGCTGGGCAGGGCCATTCATATTCTCGGGGAATATGAATGGTCCGGTTTTGCAAGTGTGCAGTTTAACTTTTTGGGTGCTCCAGCACCTGAGCACTTTCGCTTTTGGCACCCTGGCCTGATCCTTTTGCCCAAGTTGTTTGTAGTGTATATGCTACATTTGGGGAGGATCATTAAACATCACAGACTTGGATTTCACTGTTATACAGGTGATAACCAGCTCTGTCTATGTTTTGCAGTCGGGACGCCAGGTGCAGATGATGTGTTAAATTGATGCTTTGCCAAGATCCAGGACTGAATGTCATCAAGTTGGTAAAGACTCAGCCCTGACAAGACTAAAGTACTGGTTGTCTAGCCAGGTTGGAGAGGTGGTGCAGCAGCTACCAAGCAGGAGACAGGGCTTCAGCTTGATTCCTCTGGGCTTTGACTGCCACTAAGAAGAATTTTGGCATCATTCTGGACAAGGGGCTGACATTTGAGGCTGAGGTGTTGGCAGTAGGCTGGTCTGGCTTTTATCACCTCAGGAACATCAGCTGGATTAAATCCCATACTCTCCCTAGAGACTTGGCAATGCTGGTGCATGCATTTGTGACTTCCAGGCTTAACTACTGCAATGCTCTGTACCTCTGGGTCAATGGAGACACTACGGTACCTGCACTTGGTGCAGAGCACAGCTGCTAGACTGCTGGCTGGCCTCTCTAGGTTGTGTCATGACTCCCCAGCACTATGTGACCTGTAGTAGTAGTAAAAACTTTATTTTTATACAGGAAAACAAATCTTTCAGCCATTAGGCCCAGTTTACAAGACTGTCCTGTTTGTAACTAGTTGCCTATGCATTTAAAATATACAACAATACATATAAGGAAGAGAAAATTATTTTACATACATGACACTACCAGAACAATTAATCCCTACATTCCACCCTTGTCACCCCTCCGGACTCTCACCATTCATACATGCAATTACTTGAAACATTGATAGATAACAGGACTTAATGTTACCAGTTCCAGTAGAACTGGCTGTACACTGGAAATGAACGAGCTGAATAGGGAAAATTGTTTCAATATTTAGCAGCTTGATAACATAGAGTCTTTTCTCCATATTTATTTTTGTTAACAGAAATAGAGATCTTATTTATTTGACAGGTTCTTTTTGGTCTTAAGTTTAGTTGATCACGTCCCCCAAATAGGCCCTCATTAATGTAATGCTCTGGATAATCTATGTAATAGTTATAAATTCTGTTTTGCCACATCATGGCATGTTTGTTCTCAAGTGTTTACAACTGTAATGCAGTCAACATCACACAGTGATGTGTTCTTAGCTCACACTGCAAAACAAATCTGGCAGTTCTGTTATAAACTGTTTCCAGTCTATTCAAACGTGTTTTATTAACAGTTCAGTACACAAGGTCCCCATATGTCAATACAGGGAGTATTAATTGTTCAGCAGTCTTTTTCCTGTTACTTTTTGTTAAACATTTGGTTGTTCTTCGAAGGGCCCCCACTCTTTTGTTCACCCTATCAATCAACAATCCAATATGTTTTGTGAAGGTCATTCTCTCATCAAAAGTAATTCCCAAATATGTATAACAGGACACCTGTTACAAATATGTATCATTATTTACTTTAATAGTAAGTTGTTTATTTCCTCTCAGTGTAGATACTAAATATAATATTTTTGTTTTCTTTGTGTTCGTCACAAGGCCTGACCTGGTAAACCACCCCTCCATGCTCTCAAAGACTTCCTGCATTTTTTCTTGTAAATCTCTAGTATTGCAACCCACCATTACCATCGTGGTGTCATCCACATACAACCGTATCTGTGAGTTTTTTAAAACTTGTGGGAGACTATTATTAAATATTAAGGACAACAGGGGTCCTAGTATTGACCCCTGTGGCACTCCTCTAATTACAGATTGTTTTATGTGGAGTTCTCCCCATTTATTGACACACATTGTATGCGATCCTTCAAATATGATCTTAACCATTCCCTGGGGCCTTCAGTAATCCCCATTTGTTCTGCAGTTTGTAACAGGAGAGGGTGGTCCACCAGGTCGAACAGCTTGGATAAATCCACAAAAATAACTGCTGTGTCAAACCCCTTATGTAACAAAGTGCCAATAAGATTATTAAATTGAATTAAAGCAGATGAAGTGGAAAAGCCTTTTCGAAACCCTGATTGGTATGGTGTGGTTAACCTATGCTTCTCCAAATAACCCATCATTTGAGTATGTTCATGCATCTCCAGGCATTTAGATAAGATGAACAATAAGGCAATAGGCCTATAGTTATTTAACTCTGTTTACCCCCCCTTGTGTATGGGGGTGACTTTACTCACCCTCCATTGTTGTGGAAAATAACTTTCTTGTAGACTTCCATTACATATATTTGTCTCTATGGGTGCTATATATGTGGCTGCTATTTTCAAGAACCTTCCTTCTAAGCAGTCTGGTCCCATTGCTTTATGGAATTTATATTTTAGTTAAGCCCTTCTGAACATCAGACACCCTTAAAATCTTAAATCAAAAAGGCGGTTGTGGTCCTTGAAAATTATTTGTATCCTGCTGGTCTTGAAGACCCAGTCCACATGTTGCCTGGGCAATACCAGGTAAGTCTACACAAAATTATTAAGGAGTTCACTATTTCATGAGTATCCTCAATCATAGACCCATTAATTTCAAGTGTAAAGTGTTTACTAACTCCTTGCACTGATCTTAATAAGGAATTAATGGTTTTCCAGAATTTTGGAGGGTCTGTTTCCTTTTTCAATTTAAGTTTGTAATATAAAATGTTTGCCTTCCTTATCTGTTGTTTATATTTATTTATTTTTTGTTTAAATAAGACCCATCATTTACCTGTTTTGTTCTTCTTGCCTTTTTCAGCACCTATTTTTCACTCTAATGCTTTTTAAAATCTTGACATTTATCCAGGGAAATTTGACCGGACATTTTTCCTGTTTTTTTATTATTGGGGCATGCATATCACACAGTTAAGTAAAGGTTTCTGTGAAATACTCCAAAGCTGAATCTAAGTCTGGTATACGTTTATACTGCTCCCATTTTCTCTCTCCACACTTACTAGGAAACTATTTTCTGAAAAAACTTAATGTTTCTCACTCACGTGGTATTGGACTCCAGTATTTTCTGTTTTTGCCCTATTGTAATATCTCCCCATATTGGATTATGGTCTCCAAGGCAAGGTGACAAAACTCATGAGGCTTCAACTGTCAATGAGTAGGTTACAAATAACAGGTCCAGTATTGTTCCCTTTTTTGTCGAATTTATATATCTTGTAGGTTCTTGTGTATGTTAAACTACTCCTAAAACTGACACTACTTCTTTCAGGGACCTACACCTCCTTTCCTCCCAATTGCAGTTGACGTCTCCAGTAAGGACTATATACTTATCCCCTGCAACTCCCTGTATTATGTTAATTGTTTCCTCTAACTGTTCAATTTTTGTTTTCAGTGGAGATTAAATTACAGAAATAACTAAATCCAATTTATTAACTTTTACTGTTATTGTCTCTATGTTATTTAAACTACCTGTATTTAACAGTTCAGTGTGTCCTAAACTACTTTTTATGTATAAAACTACTCCCCCTCCTTTTTTAACCTGTCCTGTCATTATAATATATAACCTGGTATACCGAGTTCATTATCACCTATATCTTTTTGTCAACCAAGTATCTGTTAACCCGATAATGTCTGGCAATTTTTCTCAATCATTACTCTTAAAGTATCCATTTTGTTTCTTGTACTTCTGGCATTGTCATGTAAAACTCAAATTTTTCTAAAAACATCAGGCCCTGGATTCAGCTCAACATCTCCTCCTAATATTAATAAAGTAAAAAAGACAGCAGTAGTTTGTTTCCATATAAACCATTACTGCATTTATATGAGTTTAGGACTATTACTGTGCCTTGCTTGTTCCACTGTTTCCATTTGTTTGTGAATGTATTTCTTCTGCTAATAATGTTATATGGACTTTGAATTTGAAAAGTGGGTGCCAGCCAATAGGCTCCCAGTTTTCTCTCTTGAGGATTTCCAGTGGTTATCCCTGTAAGGCAATGTAAAGCAAAACACAACAGCATAAAACAAAACATTTTTAATGTAATGGCAGTTTCAAAGACACAATTTTGTTTGGTAATTTTACAAGTACCCTTGTCAAGTTAATACATTTATAATAAACATATAAATCCAATCCCTGTATCTCTAATATAAGAATGTAGCATAAAAAGGGGAGTAATAGATGCTTGCCTTTCTAAATATTTCCTCATTCAATTTTACAATAGGCAGGCTTCATCCCTAAAAGCATACTCAGAATCTTATAATAAACTACAAAGTATATCTTTGAATACCCTTCCCCCCATAAGTTAGTACAAGTATCCAAAACCTTTTTTCTTTTGATTTCTAAATATATCTAATTTAAACCACTAGATTCTTTCTTGGCAAGATAACTATAGTTCTTCCCTATTGCCTATATGTAATTTGCCCCAAGCTCTTAAACTTTTGCTACCGAGTGCCACTCGTGCCACTCATGGTTGAGCCACAGCACTCACACTGTGAGCTGCATGAGGCTTTTATTCTGCTCAGCCCCTCCCCCTTCAATGACATGGTTTGCTCATTTCACCTCCCTCCCACTACTGCTGAAAAATCACAGTCTCACTGGTGTACCAGGAAAATGAAAGCAGGAGGCACAGTCACATTGGTTATTTCCTTAGGCATCAGGTAGGAGCTCTGGCACGAAATTCCCAATTAAACTGCAGCTAGCTCTTTTAGCAGATTAACAATTCGGCAGCTGGTTCTTTTAGCAGGTTACAGAGTTTAACAACACTGCTCTTGTAGTCAGGGTAAAGATGTTCAATTACCTGCAGTGCTGTAACTGTGAGCTGCATGAGGCTTTTATCCTGCTCAGCCCCATATCCTTTGGTGATGTAGTTTGCTCATTTCACCTCCCTCCTGCTACTGCTGAAAAATCACAGTCTCTCTGGTGTACCGGGAAAATTAAAGCAGGAGGAACAGTCACACCAGTTCTTTCCCTAGGCATCAGGTAGGAGCTCTGACATGAAATTCCCAATTAAACTGCAGCTAGGTCTTGTAACAGATTAACAGTTTGGCAGCTGGTTCTTTTAGCAGGTTACAGAATCTAACAACGTTGCTCTTGAAGTCAGAGTAAAGATGTAAGTAAAGTAATGTACCTCCTTAAAAGTTGACTTGCTGACTTCCAGCACCCTACATGGGTTGGGCCTGGGCTACCCGTTTCATCCACTGCACTCTTACATATTCTCATGCCCCCTCTGCTTCACTGAGGAGGGCCTCCTTGTGATACTGAAGGCTAGCTTGAAAACTTTGGGGGACTGGGCCCTTGAGGTACCTGGCCCAGTCTTTTGAAACTCGCTTCTGAGGGCCCTGGGGGAGGCCTCCCTTGGTGGAGGCCTTTCAAAGGGGTCTCGGGACCTTTCAGTTCTCTAAAGCATTTGGGGAATAATCCCCTGTTATACAATGAAAACTCCAGGATGAAACCGAATTATGCAACATTCTGCAGCAGAGTTACTGCAGGAAGCAATGCAATTTCAATGTGAGTTAATCCCATTTGTCATGCAGGAAACTGACACTGCGCTTCATTCTGGTTGGTTTCACTGTACCTTCTAGTGTGCATCCCATTTGTGCTATACATTTATTTATTAAATTGCTTTTATGCTGCTAAAATTTAATGAGAGAATAATTTATTGTAATGGTGCCCTTAGCCTCTGAGGAAGGTTGCTAGATATAAATAAAAACGATTACCACTGCTACTATTACTACAGCAGTGAACTGAAGCAAGCGACTTGAACTCCCTATACTGCTAAATCTCTATGAAATCTTTCACTAATTCGTTTATGTGCTGTTTAAGTCTCTCTGTGTGCCTAATGGCAGCAACATTCCCTCCCACCCCCTGCCGACTGAAAAGCATTTGGTGATACAGTTTGTAGGAAAAACGCTATACAAAACTCATTGTCTTTTTGGTCCTCTAATATTTATTTATCTGTTTTAACTGATGGTCACTAATAGTTTTATATATTCTTTGATGGTACTTTGGATCTCAGAAAGACTCCAAATAAATTAGTTTTACTTAACCCTCAACACAATCCTGGACCTACCCTTGGAGATTATGAAAGTAACAGTTTATATATGGCATGGTTCTTCTCATGAAGATCTCCTCTAGGGCTACCTTATCTTTTTTCTTCAATTTAATAAACTTTATTAAGATTTAAAAAAAAACAACAACATGCAAATCATGTCAGAACAATTTGAAGAAATACATGAAACCAGAGCAATCATGGTCAAACCATAACAAGAACACCCTTCCCCCTCTACCCCTACCCACCCAACATAACTCCCTACACCCTCTCAGAGCACAACTAAGGGCGAAATAAAAAGGAAGTCAATGGGAGCATATTCCTGAAATTGTGGCAAGTCCATAATTAAGCAAAACAAACATCATTCATCTTATTTATTTATTTATTTATTCAGTTTGGTGACTGGTAGGCCCACTGAGCCCCAGCGGTTCCCTTTTCAGGGGCGACTCGGGTTACATTACAGAGGAAGACATACATTGTATGAACATACAAAATTTGCCAGCAGATAAAGGCCTAGAGGTCTATCAAGTCTGCTCGAATGTGCAGCTAGCACCCCTTATTCTGCAGCTGCCCCTCCCTTCCACACTTGCCCTTCATTCACCCTATCCCTTGTCCTGTCCCATCCCCTTTTGAAGCAGTCCACTGTTCTACTGGATACCACTTCTGCAGGTAACACATTCCGCCTAGCCACCACCCTCTCTGTAAAATCTGTCTTCTCATCTCCCTCCTGAACCTTCCTCCCTCCAGTCTCATATCATGGCCCCTGGTGTCCCTTCCATCTCTTACTTTGAACCGTCCCTCTGTACCTGTCTTGTTTATTCCTTTCATGTACCTAAAGGTTTCAATCATGTCCCCTGTCCCTCCTCTCCTCCAGTGAGTACATGTTCAACTCCCTCAGCCTCCTCCCATATGATAAGTCCCCCAGCCCCTTGATCATCTTTGTCACTCTGCGCTGCACCCTCTCCTCTTCAGATACAGGCACCAGTACTGCACGCAGTACTCCAGGTGCAGCTCCAACTAATGACCTATACAGTGGCAGAATCACCTCCTCCCTCCTCGAGGATATGCCCGTGCAATACAACCCAGCATTTTGTTGGCCTCTGCAGCTGCCTTCCTACATTGTGCTGAGTTGTTCATTGACCCAGTAATGAGCACACTCAGATCCTTCTCCTCCTCTGTCTGGGCTAGCTGCACTCCCCCCAGCTGGTAACTCCTCCTTGGGTCCTTCATCCCAAAATGCAGCACCATGCACTTTTTGGCATTCAACCCCAGTTTCCAGGTGTCTGACCAGGTTTCAAGCTTTGCCAGATAATCCTGCAACCCCTGCCATCCCCCTACATCAACCACCACTGCTCCTACCTTGGTATCATCAGCAAACAGACTGAGCTTGCTCTTGATGTACAATGATATGTCTGCAATGAATACCCCAAACAACACTGGTCCCAACACCAAGCCCTGTGGAACACTGTTCCTCACTACCCTTGGATGTGAGAGCTCCCCACCCACCACCACCCTCTGTTGCCTTCCCTGAAGCGGTTCCCTACCCATCTCACCAGCTTAGCAACTGCCCTGTGCCCTGACTGACTTGCTTGTTCTTCCATGGCACGGGTGAATGCCTTACTGAAGTCCAGATACAGGACATCCACTGCATGGCCCCTGTCCAGTTGCCTAGTTACCCAGTCATAGAACTCCACCAGGCTGGTTTGGCAGGATCTGCCCCATATGAAGCCATGCTGTCTGCTGTCCTGTAGTCCTTTGTCCACTAGGAGGGCAACCAGCCTCTCCTTCAGGATAGTCTCCATTAGCTTACCCACAATGGATATGAGGCTCACTGGTCTGTAATTTCCCAGTTCATCCTTGGGGCCACTCTTGTGGAGGGGCACCACATGAGCCATCCTCCAGTCCTGAGGTACACACCCCAAATGTAATGAGACATTAACTAGATCTGCCAAAGATCCTGCAAGGACCTCTGCCAGCTCCTTCAGTACCCTGGGGTGGATGCCATCTGGGCCTGGTGCCTTATCCACCCTCAGTGCCTTCAAACCCTCCTGAACTCTGCCCTCTATGATTTCCCCATCTGTCACCCCTCCTCCCTGTTTCTGCCATTTCTCCCCCCTTGGGTGTCACCCCCTCTTCTCTTTAGTAAATACTGAGCAGAAGTACTCATTTAGTGCTTCTGCCTTATCGCACCCTGCTTCCACCCAACCCCCCTCCTTCCTAATCCTTACTATGTGGTCCTTACAGCTCCTTTTCTCCCTGATGTACCTAAAGAAGTCCTTCTCCCCCTTCTTAATGCCTTGTGCCAGCCTGAGTTCCGTAGATGCCTTGGCTCCCCTTACTGCCCTTGTCACCTCCTTCAATTCCGTCAAGTACTCCTCCCTGTCCTCCCCTCTCCCTGTTTTCTTGTACTTCCTAAAGGCAGCTCTTTTCCTCCTTACCTTTTCCATGACCTCCTTGCTCAACCAGCTTGGTTTCTTAGCCCTAGCCTTCTTGCTCTGGGCCATGCAGCAGGTTTTGGTTGCCTCCACTATCCCCGGCTTTATGAGCTCCCACCTCTGGTTAGTGTCCATATTAGATTAAATTCTGGCCAGGTACCCTTTTGCCACTTCCCCCATCCTCTCAAAGTTGGCTCTCCTGAAGTCCAGCACTCTTGTGCCAGATTCCACTCCTTCCTTGCCCATATCCAATGTGAGCCATACTGAGTGGTGGTCACTCCCTGATAGCAGTTCCTCCACTGTAAGTTCTCTCACAAAGTTCCAATTTGCCAGCACACGGTCAAGGGTATTCCCTAACCTGGTTGGTTTGCTGACCATTTGCAGCAGGAAGCTGTCCTGGTAGGCATCCAGCAGTACCTGCTCCCTTCTGTTCCTGGTTGTTAGGGTACTCCAGTCAACTTCTGGAATGTTGAAGTTCCCCACAATCACCACACTACCCTTCTCGCAGGTCCTCCTGATCTGTCCCGCTAGTTCCCTGTCTAACTCCTCTGTCTGAGATGGCGGCCTGTACACCACTCCCATTCTAAAAATCCTATTTTTGGAATCCTGGATTTGCATCCAAAGTGACTCCATACTACCCTTCTCCCCTTCCTCCCTTACACACTTCAGTCCTTCTTTCACATATAGTGCCACACCCCCTCCTTTCCCAATCACCCTGTCCCTACGAAATAACCTGTACCCTGGTACAGACAGGTCCCAGTCACTGTATTGGGTGGCCCATGCTTCTGTGATGGCTGCAATGTACACCTCTCTCTCTGCCCTGAGCATCTGTAACTCTGCAGTTTTCCTCCCAAGGCTCCTAGCATTAAGGGTAACCACCTTCCACCCCCCATCCTGCTCTCCTTTACTAGCATCACCAATAGTACTTGCCATTTGTCCTTTGTCACTGTTATGAGGGTAAGCTCATATGGTTTCCCAACCTGTGGTCTCTGCATGTCTCTTGCTCAATTGCCACCCCCAACCCCGCTCCTAGTTTAAATTCCCTCCTCTATGTACTCCTCCATTCTCTGTTTCAACACTTTCTTTCCCTCCTCACTCAAGTGTAGTCTGTCCTTGGCATAGAGACTACTGTCCTTCCAGATCCCTCCCCATCCCCCCAACAGCCCATACACTTTAGCACAACACCAGGTTCTTAGCCATCCGTTAAATTCCTCTATTCTCAGCTTTCTTGTTGTGCTTGCCTTGGGCACTGGAAGTATCTCTGAGAAAGTTATTGATCTTCCTGGCCCCTCACATAATTGTTCTAGTTCCTCAAACCTCCTCTGGACTATATCTACTGTCTTGTCAGCCAGGTAGTTTGTCCCAAGATGTATAATTAAATGAGGCTTGTCCCTACCCCTTCTAGCATATTTCAGAATAGATTGTCCCACCCTTTTCGCTGTCATTCCTGGCATGGCCTCCACCCAAATGTGACTATGCCTCTCCCCTTTGCTACCCCACCTGACTCCTCTTAGTAGTGAGTCCCCCAGCACTAAGATTCCACCACTCATTCTCCTTGCTTGCTTCCATTCATCAACCTCTCTCATTTCCAGCTCCTTTTCTTCCTCCTACACATTATTTCACCCTTTTGCCCTATTGCAATTCTCCCAGCAGAACTTCCCCCACTCCAGTTTCTGTCCAGGCATTTATCAATTACTTCTCTAATTTCATCATTTCTGTCCTCCACCTTCTTCCTCTGTAGCAGTGCAAAACTATTTTCTGAAGACCCTTCACAAATGCCCGCTCCCTCTCTCTTCATAGTAACCTGTTCTCTCCTTTCCACTCCATGACTTTTGCCACTTCTTCGCCTCCCCTCACAAGTCCGTGTCTCCTCCTTCCATTTGTGTTTTGTCTCCTGACCTGGTTTCCCCAGCAATCGTTCTTCCTGGCCTGGGCCCCCTTGTCCCTGCTTCCCTTCTTCTGACCCTCTCCTCACCACTGTTGGCTTAAATTGCCCTCCCTCATCACCCATTCTTTCTCCCTCCAGTATTGGGCTAAACCCACCCCCAGTCTGCCTTGCCTGTCTTAATTCCTCCTGCAGACCCTCAATCTCCTTTCTAAGTTTCTCTATGTGGTTGCACACTAAACATCCTCCCACACTCCAGGCAATTTTTAGAAAGATTGGTGTACCGCAGTTGTTGCAGCCTACCACCCTACCCATTGCTGTCGTTGCCCACCAGTGACCCCCCACCCTTCCAGATGCAGGATACCAAACACTCCCCAAGTCTCCCCTCTCCCTCCTCCATAGTGCAAAACATTCTTTTCTTAATTTCCCTTACCCCCTTTGTTGTACACATTTAGATAGATTGAGTAACTGCTTTTTATATTACTAATCTTCCTATTCACACTCAAAAAGAGACTTTAAGTAGCTATTGCACAACCTTCTTCAAACTCCTACTCCTCCTTTCCATAATGCAATAGCAATGCAAAGAAGTAACAATGAAAGCTCCTAGATTTGCAGTTACTTCCCTTCCACTGAGATAGCAGTCACCCCTTCACTCGCTGCTGTTCCTTTCTTCAATGTCTGCTTCTGCTATGACAGGTGCATATCCTTTGCCCATCTGAGGAAGTGATGTCAGAACCCCTGGTATAAAGGAAATCATGGACCAGGGGTGGGTGGGGTGAGACCAACCCAAGTCTTCCAGAAACAATTAGGTAGCTGAGGCCCCTGGTCAGACCATTAGCACCCTTCCCCCACTATGCACTAACCTTTGCTGCTAGTGAAGCCAGCAAAAATGAATCACAGTTCTACTCAAAGCCCTCAAAATAGGTTTGCTACCAAAAGAAACAGGTCTCCAATTCAAACAGCTTCACCAACAACACATCAAAATAGGCTTGAAATTAGAAGATATATGTCTCTGAGTCAAACAAATGTTATAATAGTAGTTTACAAGGTGATGGCTTAGTACATGTTTTTAAGGCATGCATCATGGTTTACAGAATGGTAGCACAGTACATATTTTTAGATTTGCTATACATCTTAAGAATCAGATGAGATGGTTACTAAGTCTAACAGGGATGCCCAGCAAGACATCAAAAGATCATATTTGCCTTGCCGTTGAGCTATATGCTTCTTAGTTTCTAGGGCCTGCAACGGTTCCATACACCATTCTCAGAGGGAGGGCACAACATCATCAACCCAGTGTCACATAATAATCGTCTTAGCAGTTATAGATACCAAGGCCATGTGAGAACTCTGAGAGCCAATAAATTCTGCAGAGAAGTGACCCACCAGGCAGATCTGTGGAGAAAAAAAGTTGCCCAAACCCAGAAAGGGGTCTAATGAGCTATGAATAGCCTGCCAAAAGGGGGTCACTTTAAGGCAGTCCAATAAAATGAGTTTTAAAGTCCACTTTACCAGATCGCAATGGGTACAGAAGGGAGATCGAACTCTACCCATTCTGTATAATCTGAGAGGAGTGAAATATAGGTTATGCAGGATATGAAATTGAAGCAACCAGTAATGGTCCTGCTTTATATGTTTGTACATACCCCTCCAAATCGACTGCCAAACCTTTGCATCCAGATCCAAACCAAGAACTTGCTGCCAATAGAAACAAGAAACATTCGGGGCTCCTAGGATCTAGTCTCTGATGCTGAGTGTAATATCCTGAAATAGAATGGGGTTCCTCCACAATGGCCAACAAATCCTGGAATACTGGATCAGGTTGCTGAAGCCAAGGGGAGGGGCCCAAAAAAGAGGTTGCAGCTCCAGAGATTTGTAGGTGTTTAAAGGCATGATATGTGGGAATGGCTAGATGGTCCTGAAGTGTACCAGCCGATATAAATTTATCATCTTCAGTCAGAGAAGACAGAGCTACAGTTCTGTGGAGTGGGCAGAAATGAAAATGTATGGGATAATTAGCAATTAAAATGTTCGGGTTACCAGTCACCGGTTGCAATAGATCTCAGCCCCAATCCTGATGCAAATAAATACAAGTCTAACAGAGAGTCCTTAAGGGACCACAAAATTGTGGTGGAGCGAAGCTGGTTGGGTAGGGCAGAAGGTTTAACAAAGAATAAACTGCGAAGGTGGAGTCCATATTATTGCCATAACTGCCTCTCTAATATTAGCCATAAGAGGCAATAAGATATAGGGCTACCTTACTAATAAATTTAATAGACCAAACACCACCATGCACAAGTACTGAAGGAAGGGTTACCACAGATAAGCATTGCCAATAAAGCCAAGTTTCACAGAAATACAAAATTTAATATAGCCCAATAGTGCAAAGCACCATGGAAAGTACTGTATATGCATATGCATATGCATATCACCATGAAGGAAAAAAAAAGAGGCCTGAATGGTGCCAAAATGTCTGTCAAACAATCTGAAAAGGATGAAAACAGCAGGCACAGACATATGTTATGTTCCCTCTCCCCCTAGGCTGAGATAAATATGTGGCACATAGAAACTTAGAAATTGTTGGCAGATAAAGACGGCTAGGCTCATCCAGTCTGCCCGTAGGCCCTATACATGTACTGTATGCATCCACTCACCCTAAGTGGTCAATGGCTTTTCATCACTGCCTTCCTGCCCAAGGTTCCCCTGTGCTTGTCCCAGGCATGCTAAATCCATCCACTGTGCTTGCTTCTACCACCTGTTGTATCAGACTATTCCAAGCATTCACCGCCCTCTCTGTGTACATAAACTTTCTCACATTACCGCCTAATCCCCCCCCCGTCCAATTTCATACCGTGCCCCCTCTCATTGTGATACCTGTTCTACATTGGAAAATATCTCCCACCTGCACCTTATTTATGCCCTTGAGAGACTTAAAAGCTTCTATCATAGCAAAGACTCAACTTCAAGAGATTTTAAATAAAAAACAGAACAGGCCGAGGATTCGCTTCCCATCCCCCATGCAGCACTTCCTTGAATTCACTTGACCTCCGTCTCCCTCCTGTTAGGTACCCCAACAAGGGCAAAACACTTATCTGCGTCTGTTATTCTCATCTGTTGTAAATGTTAGAGAGGCCTTTTTGGCACGATGCAGGCCTGCTGCGAGTAAGCAAGTATTCTTTCCTTCATTGTGATTTTTCTATACTCCCCATGATGGTTTGCATTATTGCAACGTGTAATTTCTTGCTAATAAATGCAGCTTACACAAAGTCACTGCTTACTGAGCAATGGATGAATTAAAACAATGCATTGCAGATCATGTTTGAAAGCAGATCTGCTACTAAAACTGAAATCAGAACCTTGTCTAGCAGGTCTTTTTCCATTTGTTATTCAAACTCTGCTTGAATACATTCAAAGTTCTCAAATGAAGATCATTCATCACCTCCCAAGGTAAAACTGAATGCTGTCATTTAGTTTTCACTTATGTTGTGTATATAGTGTTGTAATATCTTATTTGATTGCATAATACATAGGGATTTATTCTTACTAGCCTAGCCAAGCAGCCAGCTCTTTTCCTTGAAGTGGAAGAGTTCCAGCTTTGGAGTCAGGAGGTCATGAGCTTGAATTTCCAGTTCTCCTCTGCGTCTGCAATGACATTGCAATATAGGCTAGGGGCTGTGTACAGGAGATAGTGGTTAGGCATCACAACTGGTGCAAGCTAGAAGTAATAATCCATAGGAAGGGGAGAAGGGTTATGTCAGGGTGGCTTAAGGAAAACAGAAATTTTATTTCATAGTTTTTGCTATTTGTTCCCTTTTTGCTTCATGTCATTTGGTTGGACAGCCAATTGTCACCATGGTTACACCTTTCCTTTAGCTGGGAGGGCCAGTCAGTGGCTAGCTTTGTAACATGATGCCTGTTAAGTGGTACATACATTCTGGGTGGCTTGTTCCCTCCACCAAATGGGTCTGAGTGATTTGCCACCTGATCAGCCTGCTTTATGATATTTCTGATTAACACTTTCTTGGATAGTTGAGGACACTGAGATGCTAAAAGGATTACTCAATAAAAATACACTGGTGAAGAAAGAGCATCATACATTGCACAACCGCCTTAAGGGAAAGTAAACAAATGCAATTATATACAAGATACTGTACAAACATAAAAAAAACACCAGCAGATACAGGCTCTAATGTCTATTGAGTCTGCTCGAGTGTGCAGTTATCAGATTTTACTCCATAGCTGTCCACCCTCCCTTTCCAGTAGTAACCCTGCCCTTGATACTTTCCCACTCCCTCTTAAAACTGCCCACTAAACAATACCACCTCCCCCAACAATGCATTCCACCCAGCCTCCAGCCTCTCCATGAGGCAGTGTCTTCTCATTTCCCTCTTGAACCCACCCCCCTCCAGTTTCAAATTGTGCCCCCTAGTGTCCCTCCCTCCTTTTAATCTAAACATCCTCTATGTGCTGACTCTGTTTATGCCCTTCATATATTTGAAGGTTTCGGTCATATCTCCTCTATCCCTTCATTGCTCCAGGAAGTATAGTACATGTTGAGCTCCCATTGTCTGTCCTCGTAGGACTATTTTTCCATTCCTTTAATCATCCTGGTTACTCCACGTTTGCCTCCAGCAGCTTGACATCTTTATTTAAGTAGGGCACCAGAACTGCATGCAGTACTCCAGGTTCAGCCTGACTAACAACCTATACAGTGGTAAGATAACCTCCCTTCTCCCTGAGGTGATATCCCTGGCAGCACACCCCAGCATCTTGTTAGCCCTAGCTGCTGCCTTCTTGCACTGTGCTGAATGGTTCATTTGTCCTATGATTATTAACCCAAGATCCTTTTCCTCCTCTGACCAACTGTACTCCCCCTCAGTCTGTAGCAAAACTTGCGGTTCATGATACCCAAGTGCATAACTTTGCACTTTTTTGTTTTGAAACTCAGCTACCATGTGTCTGACCAGTGTTCGAGTTTATCCAGTCTTCCTGTAGCCCTAGCTAGCCCTCTGTGTTGTCCACCACTGCACCAATCTTCACATTGTCTGCAAACAGGCTGATCTTATTGCTTAACCCATCTGCCATGATGGCAATAAATATGCCAAACAGCACTGGACCCAGCACTGAGCCCTGTGGAACCCCGCTTGTAAAAGCCCTTGGAGTTCTCCCCTTAGCACAACCCTCTGCTGCCTTTCACTCAAGTAGTTTTTGACACACTCCACCATCCTCTCTCCCACCCCCAGGTTCTCTAGCTTGCTTACCAACCTTCCATGTGGCGCCAAATTGAAGGCCTTGCTGACGTCCAAGTATAGGACATCCACTATCTGGCCCCTGCCGATTGCCCTTGTTACCCAGTCGTAGAAGTCCACCATGTTTGTCGGGCAGGATCTACCAGAGACAAACCCATGCTGCCTGTTGTCCTGAAGACCATTGTCCTTCAGAAATGCTATCAGCCTCTCCTTGATGATGGACTTCATGAGCTTCCCCACGACGGAGGTGAGGCTAACTGGCCTGTAGTTCCCTGGCTTATCCTTGGGTACCACTCTTATGAATTGGCACCACATGTGCCATGCTTCAGTCCAGGGGCATGCAACCAGTCCTCAGGGAGGTACTGAATAGGTCTCTCAGTGGTCCTGCCAGGACCTCTGCCATTTCCCTCAGCACTCTGGGGTGTATACTGTCTGGACCTGGTGCTTTGTCCACCCTCAGTGCTCTCAGACCATCCAGCATTCTGCTCTTTTGGATTACCCCCTCTGTAAGCTCCACCCCCCCACCCCGTACCCACTGCTCCCTTTCCCTGTGGTATTGGCCCCATTTTATCTCTGGTAAATGCAGAACAGAAGTACTCATTGAGTGCTTTGGCCTGCTGCTCCCCCCTTCTCTGCCCATCCTCCATCCACCTTAATCCTAACAATCTGATCTTTACAGCTTCTTCTCTCTCTTATATATCTGAAGAAATCTTTTTCCCCTTCTACTATCCTCTGTGCCAGCCTAAGCTCTTTTGCAGGCTTGACCACCCTGACTGCTCTGCTCACCTCTCTTGATTTCTTCACATACTCCTCCCTATCTTCCTCCCATTTGGATCTTATGTACTTTTTGAAGGTGGCTCTTTTTTCTTTAATCATCCCTAACACCTCCCTGCTTAAACAGCTTGGCCTCCTGGACCTGTCATTCTTGCTTTGGAGCTTTGAACATGAGACTGTGGCATCTGCTAGCCCAAGCTTGATAATTCCCTACTTCTGGTTAGCATCCATATGTGGTTAGATTCTGGTGAGGTGCCCCTCCAATAAGACCCTCATTCTCCCAAAGTTTGCCCACCTGAAGTCAATAACCATAGTCCTCCTGGTACTGGCAGTCTCCTTACTCATATTAAGTGAAAACTACACTCTGTGGTGATTCGCTCCCTGCTAGGGGGTCATCCACCCTCACCTCCTGCACCCCCTCCCCATTTGTCAGTACCAGGTCCAGTACGCTTCCTCCTCTGGTTGGCTTCCTTACCAACTGTACCAGGAAGTTGTCCTGGAAAGCATCCAGGATGACCTGTTCCTTGGTGTTTGTGGTAGCAGAGGTACTCCAGTCCACCCCTGATATGTTAAAGTCCCCTGCTATCACGGTGTCTCTCTTTGTGCAGACTCTCCTTAACTGCTCCCCTAGCTCCCTATCTACCTCTTCACTTTGAGCTGGTGGTCTATAAACCACTCCCAGCCTTGTCCTCCTACCTTTTGGGCCCTGTATCTGTACCCATATGACCTCTGTTCTACCCTCATCTCTGCTATAGGGTATTTCTTCCTTTACATAAATAGTCACCCCTTCTCCCCTCCCCATTTCTTGTCTTTCTGGTACAACTTGTACCCTGAGACCACTAGGTCCCAGTCCTGGTATTGGGTGACCCATGTTTCAGTGATGGCAGCTATGTCCACCTCCCCTTCTGCTATCAGTGCCTGCAACTCAGCAGCCTTGTTTCCCAGGCTCCTTGCATTCAATGAGACCACCATCCAGTTAGTTCCTCCCCCTTCCATGTTCTTCTCTAGACTGCTGCTGTTACTCTCCTTCTTTTAGTTTGAATTCCCCCTCTTCCCTTCCCTACTGGCTTAGGGGAAAGACCTAATGGCCTCCCTGGCCTGGACACTTAGCTTGTCATCCAGGCTTCTGGCCCCTCCAGCTAGCTTAACGGTATCCTGGTAGCTATATACTCCCCCAGTCTCTGCCTCAGGAGTACTTTGCCCTCTCTACTCAATTGTAGCCTGTCTGGGGCATACAGGTTCTTGTTTCCCCATGTTCCACTCCCCCACCAGCCTGTACCCCTTAGACTGACATCATTGACTCAACCATATATTGAACTCCTCGGTCCATTGCTTCCTGACTGTGCTAGCTCTGGGTACTGGGAGAATTTCCGAGAAAGCAACTGAGCTTTCTGCCTTCTCAAATAGTCTACCTACCTCCCTAAACCTGTCTTGCACATCTCCGATTGTGTACCCTTCCAGGTCAGTTGTGCCCAGGTGCAGCAAAATGTAAGGGTTTCCCTGTTCTTTCCCCACAACCTTAGGAAGAAATTGCCCCACCCTCCCTGCTGTCATACCTGGCATGCATTCCACCCATATGCTTCCCCGTTTGGTGTTCTTGACCCCCCATTTCACTTCTTTTAGAATCAAGTACCCCAGCGCTATGACTGTGCCTCCCCCTACCCGCTCCCCTCCTGTATGTCTTCCCTGCTCATGGTCACAGTATTTCTCAGTGTTCTTATTACCTCTGCCCCAGTTTCTTCCTACCCCACCCACTCCCTCATTCACTCCTTCCCCACCCCCGCATCCCCTTATATACACGACTTGGCCCATCTCCATCCCTTGTCAGCCCTTTGTCCCCCTGCTCCCCTTCCTTGTCTCTCCCCACCTGGAACAATCTCATTACCCCTCTCCCATCCCCTGCTGCTTGGCCTCCTGTGCCGCCCCCCACTCACACTGCCTGGAATAACCTCATCACCCCTCCCCCACTTGTTTGCCCTTACCCTTCTTTACCACCTCTCCCCATCACCCATCTTAGCTTCTGTGCCCCTGCATGTCCCCCCTCTTCCCATCCCATCCCATCTTTCTACCTGACTATTTAGCACCATTGTTTCCACTACCCCCTCTGTTATCTCCTCTGTGAGCTCCCCCCCGGCCCCGGTCCTCCAGGCTTGCCAACACAGAAAATCTATTACTCCTCACCTTGGCCTTGCCCTCTGCCATCCCTGGTGTTCCATCTGTTGCTGTCCTTTCCTGTCTCCCCTTAGGCTTTGTTTTCCCTTTGCTTTTGACCGCCATCCACTTCCCTGTCTCTAGTTGCTTTGGTTTTTGCATATATGACATCCTTGGCTCATTCCCTGACCCCCTCCTCCCCCCAATCCTGGCTGCTAAGCTATCTGAGTAATCTCTTCTTTGTCCTTCTGGCCCAAGATGGCCCCCCCATTCCCTCACCCTCCCCATAAGTTCTTCTCTCAGCCATGCAATTTCATCCCTTAGTTGTCCAAGCTATTTACACACTAAGCACTCCCCAGCCCTCCAAGCAATCCTTAAGAAGATGGCTTCCCCACAGACATTACATCCTATTATCCTTCCTCTCTCCCTTCCTCCTCCGTCCCTTTGATCCTGCCTGAGCACCCCCCCATGGGCTCCCCATTTCACCAGCTTTCTCCCACCAGTGACTTGTCCCAACTTAACAGTTTTTTTAAATTTGTTTTTCTTGTCTTGTACACCTTCTCTTCTTTCTGTATAGTCTATATCCTCTTGATACTATGTACCCCTGTGTGGTTTCAGACAGAATTACTAGTCTGAGCAGTAGAAAGGTTAGGGCATTCCTCACAGCATAAAAGCAGGACAATGACTGGGAGGGTGGATGGGGTGGGAGGATTAGAGCCATTGCCTGTCTCTCTCTCGAGACAATCAGCCCCAGCTCCCCAAACAAGCCACAAACCCTTTCCAGTCAGCCTATCACCACCATCAACACAGCTACCACCAGTTAGCCCCGAACTACAAACCGATCAATTTCAGGAGGGTAAAAAACACCCAAAACACAAAGAAAAAAGAAACACAACAAAGCACAGTATGTGTACAGCCCTTATGTGGCTTTGATTTGTTTACCACCCTCCTCAACTCTGCTTTGTCTCCCATGCTTCCCTTTCTGCAGTTGCTCCCTCATTGAGGACGGGCAGTGTAAGCCAATTGAAAAACCCAAATATGGTCTCCAGCACTTCTCCAGCAGCCACTCTCTTGGTTGACTGGGATCCATGTAATCCATCTGTCAGAATGTGACTCAGCACCCATTACCCCTCTTGATCAAATCCCCATGAAACTTTAACTGCGCCCGAGTCTTTACAAGCTTTGCCCATTTCACTCCCAAATTCTGGAATTCCCTTCCTCTCCATATAAAGTGTTTCCAATCCCAATCTATCTTCAAGAAGGTTCTTTTTTCTCACCTCTTTGCACTTGTCACGTGTGACTGCTCCTAACTATTGTTTGCATTCTGTTTTACCATGACCATCTTGCCTACCTGTTTTCTATGCTATGTTTAAGAAAGACCTGCATTGTTTTTGTTTTTTGTCGGACCTCCGTTCATCCCTACATGCATGGATTGTGCCTATCTTGTATATTCCATGAATATGCATGCATGGATATGTTAATGCACTTTGTACTTTATTTATTAGAAAAGTCTGATTTACAACTTTTGAGTCATGGACTCATTTACAAAGGCACCTCATCACGGGGGGGTAGACAGAGTTATATAGTGTGGTTACAACAGTGAGAACAGTACAGGTGCAGAACATTAAACATAGAGTACAGATAGGTTACATAATAATGTTACTTATAATAGGGTACAGTCAAATACAAGGTACCCAAGGGTTACATTGGGGGTACAGCCCTGAACATACCTAGATAATACTTGGAGAAGGTAGATGTAGGGATGGGGAGTGGGGTGGGAGGAAGGGGAGAGGATAGGCTGTCCGGAGGATGTTGTCAAGTCAGGGAGGCCTGACAGGAGGATCCTACAGTGGGATTAATTAGGTGCATCTACAGCAGTGAGCATCGAAGAGATGGTTCTGGAGGGTGATTTTGAAGGGACCAATTTTGGCAATGTCTGTGATGCAGGGTGGGAGGGAGCTGAACCAAGCAGGGGCTCAATAATGGAAGGACCCCTGGGCTAGTGAGGTCTTGGTTCTGGGCACCAGAAAGGTGGCCTTGACAGAGCAGCAGGTGGCAACAGATGAGGACGCATGATGTAGGGAAGCAGAGACCCCTGGGGGGAGAGCCCTAGAAGAGATTTTTTGGTGAGTAGGCAGGTCTGGTAGCACAGATGCTCCTCAAAGGTGAACAGGTTGGTGGTGGAGTAGAGCAGGCAAGTGTGAGTGCAGCTAGGGGCTCCGGTCAGGAACCTGCAGGCCTTATTGGTTGAGAGCTGGATTTTAGTCAAGGAAGTATTGTCCGCCACAGTGTAAATGGGCAAGCCATAGTCCACTAGCGACAGGACTGAAGAGGTGATGGCCAGCCAGAGGGCAACTTGGGGGAGGCAATCTCTATGACAATATAGTAGGCCTATCTGAGAATTTATGGCAGAGGATAGGCATTGATATGGGTGTGGAAGGTGAGAGCCGAGTCAAAAGTGATGCCTAGATACTGTATTTGTAAGAGGTCACTTGCTCCAGCATGTGCAGAGTGCTGGGGAGAATGAAGAGGGAGGCACTCTTGGCCTTGTTTTGGTGATGGGAGAAGAGCATTGATTTAGTCTTCTTTAGGTTAATGACAAGTCAGTGGGCAAAGAACCATTTTTCTACTTGGTTGTAGGTGTGCTGGAGGGATACCTGGAGAGAAGAGGGATCAGGGTGGGATGCAAAGAGAACTGCATCATCAGCATAGAGGAGCATTTTTTCCTGTGCAGGAGCTGGGGAGAGTGTTGAGGTAGAGGCTGAAAAGTACAGGGCCCAGAATGGAGCCCTGGGGTACCTTGGAACAAACGGGCCGGGTATTGGACAGGGAGCCATTTATCTTCACACACTGGGATCTAGCAGAGAGATAGCTGGAGAACCAGGCAAGGGGACCAGTGGAAAAGCTGAGCTGGTGGAGGGAGTTGAGCAGGAGGGGGTGACAAACAGTGTCAAAAGCCTTGGAGAGGTCTATGAACACTGCGCCTGCAAGGTTGCCAGAGTCAAAAGCAGAGTGCAGGTATTGAGAGAACTCCAGGAGAGCAGTAGTGGTACTGTGTCCTGGGCGGAAACCATGTTGTCCTAGGCACATTATGTCATATTTGGTCAGGTACTCAGAGAGTTGAATAGACACTATTTTTTCTAGGACTTTAGAGAGCAGGGGGAGGATATAGATTTGCCGGTAGTTGTTAGGTGCAGACCGATCTCCACTCTTATGTATAGGGGTGATTTTGGCTGATTTTCAAGCACTGGGAAACTGACCAAGGCATGCAGACCAGTTTAGTAGGTCTGTAAGGGGGACTAGGATGACATCCAAGACCTGGTGGAGGATCCTGGAGTCTAGGGGGTCACAGCTGGTGTTGTTGCTACCAAGGGCTTTTAGCAGGTGCTGCCTGGCTATGTGGGGGGATATAGTGTGCAGGTAGAAAGGAGGGTGATCCAAAGCAGGGGGGATAGAGGCAGGGATTGGGTCAAAAAAGTTGTTTGGGAGGACAGAGCATAGGTCAGAGAAGGTATTGATTGTATTGGGACTGTCAAATTACCTTGTTCAGATGTATGGCTGTATTTTGAACTCTCCCGGGTCATGCCTGAAAATAGCAGGTGTATTGCCTTGTGCACTTACCCAGTCACCAAAAGCGAATAAATAAATAAATAAATAAATAATCCCCTCACCCCTCCCCCCCCGTCCCACACTCTCTGCTTTGCTCCAGATATTTTTGTATACACCTTATCTAGGGACTACTGGTAGGGAAGAGGACTGTAAGATGTTCCTGTGAATTAATACTCACTACTGTTCATTACCAGCACACATTTGCTATGAAAGCACATGTCCCAAGTTTGCCAGTTTAGTGAGAGAGGCAGGGTAGCTTAATAGTTAGCATTCAGGGCTGTGAAACAGGAGACCCAGGTTTGTATTCCAGAAGCACCACATTTTCTACTCACTACATGGCCCTAAGAAATTCATTTAACCTCCCAATTCTTAGTTTTCTTTCTCTCTCTCTCTCTCTCTCTCTCTCTCTCTCTCTTGCTGTCTTTCTGCCCAAACATACAGGCACCAACATTCATTCATTCATACACTGTTAAGTATATACATATGCATGTATACTTATATTCTTTGCAAAATACTGTGTTAATGCACTAGTTAGGGTTCAACTTAATGCCACAAAAGATAGTAAAATGTGACATTAGGGTTTCTAACCCTAAATCCCCCACTCTGCCCCTGAGCAGCAAAAGGAAAGAAACATTAGGGTTTGGGGTTTCTGGAGGCTTGGTGAATTAGTGGTGGCATCTTCCTTGTGGTTGTTAACCCTAATGTTCACCACCCAGCCCATAGCCTCCTGTCTAAAGCACAGGGTGCAGCTTCAAGCCAGTGCCTCAAACTGACACACACTTCAAATGTAGAGAACTACGTCTTGCCACATGTTGCCAATATAATGTGTTGTAGATTTCTTCATGCAGGGCCCTGGGAACAAATAAGTTGAACCATGAGAAAATCATAGACACCCAAGTCCCCCCAGTACCTGCCAATACCTGCTAAACTCTTATACTGAGCCAACTTCCACAAGGGGTTACTAGTAAAAGGGGTAAATACTTGCTCAACATTTTCATTGCAGCAGCAGCAAAAACCATAAAGCAGACATGGTTGACAGAGGTAGCTCCGGAGGAGGTGCATTGACTAAACACTTATTCTCAAAACAAAGAGATGGAAAGAATAACTGCCCTCCTAAAATTACAGGACACATTCACTGCCAGGTGGCTCCCTTACATGGAGTTCCTCTGTGCAAGAGATGGTATCTGCATTGTCGAAGGCCCAGCCAGAGAGGCCAAGTAAAATGTAGAATTTGCCAACAAATAAGGACTGCTTGGCCCACCCAGTATGCCCATTCTTCACCCTCAGTAGTATCACCGCAGACCCTACTTGATCTCTGGCCCATTCACCCACACCGCCTTCCCTTCCCCTAAGATTTCCTTATGCCTATGCCATGCATTCTTGAACCCCACAAATATTTTTGCCCCCACCACCACAGCTGGAAGACTGTTGCAGGAATTTACCACTCCTTTTGTGAAGAAGTACTTCCTCACATCTCTCCTGAATCTACTCTCTCCAGTTTCTTATCATGCCCCTTTATCCATGAGTACCTTTTTTCTGAAAAATACTTTCCTTCTCTAACTTATTTACCTCTGTGAGGTATTTAAAGGTCTCTGTCATATCTCCGCTCCATCCTCTCTTCTAGAGTGTTCACATTTAGGTCCTTAAGTCTCTCCTTATAGGGCTTCTGATGCAGATTTTACACCATTTTAGTTGCCCACCTCTGGAGAGCCTCCACTCTATCTATGTCCTTCTGGAGAAGTAAGGCTTGAGTCTCAAAACTCTAAAGTTGTTGTAAGGTGCCTGCATCACACATCAGTGATGCAGGGGGCACCTTTCATCAAAACTTGTGGAGTTCCAAATTTCAAGAAGGCCCTCTTCACCAAACCAGGACCCAGTGCAACAAGACTGGCCATGCTCCAGGTCTGTGCTGAGCTGCTGGATGTGCCAGGGCACTAGAGGGCTTGCCGCAGATGTAGGCTGCCATATCCCCAACATTGTGATTCATGAAACCCTCCCAGAGGGCATAAGTTCAAGTACCATTAGACCAGAAAGGGCTAATGATCCATGCACCACCCCCAGAGTGGGAGGGAACATGTGCCGCTGCTCGCTCATGGTTTCCCATGCCCCCATGATAGCATGGTGTGTGCATTGACATTGTATTTGCCTAGTGCACCAACCTGGAGAACAAACACTAACTAAAGAAATATATCTGGAGCCCTTAGTGATGCAGTGCCAACAGCAGCCCCTCAAGGTGCCCAGCATGTGGGTGCCCCCAACACACTGTCATGGCAGAGGCCCTTCTACTACCCCATTGGGGTGCTGATGTCGCCCCTGCCATCACCCATCTGTATCCCACCAGCCCTCCCCATGCACTGCCCAGTCTCCCATGACCCCAGCAGCATCCTGGTTGATCTCAGTCTCTGGGTGCAGATGCTGCCCGACCGCCTCGCAGCTTGTGACAAGCCACTGACGTGCACCACCAGTGTGCCTCATGGCCACATTTTCTGAAAGCTGCAGGACTCTGGAGCTGGGATTCTACCCGACAGTGAAATGGGTGCGGAGTCCCCGGCGCACTGACGATCAGCGCAAGCCACCCTTGGCACATCTTGCGCTGATCTTTAAGAATCAATCCCCTTGTCTCCAGAACTGGACACAGTACTCTAGGTGGGGTCTTACTAGTGATCTATACAGAGGAAATACCACCTCCCTCTTTCTTTTGGTGCTATCCGTCCCTATGCACCCAAGTATCCCACTAACCCTCCCAATTGCCTTGTTGCACTAAGTGGCCACCTTTAGGTCATTTGATATAATTACCCTCAAGTCTCTTTCCTGCTTGGTGGTTGTCAGGATCACTCCTCCCATTTTGTACTCTGCCCCTGAGTTTCTGTACCCCAAATTCATTACTTTGCACTTTTTCATGTTGAAACCTAGCTGCCATACCCTTGACCGATCCTCAAGTTTCCTCAGGTCTCTGCTCATCCTTTCCAGCACATCTGGAGTTACCACCCTAGTGCAGATTTTGGTGTCATCTGCAAAGGGAAGATCTTCCCTTACAACTCCTCTGCAATGTCACTTATAAAGACATTAAAGAGAACCAGTCCCAGCACTGATCCCTGCTGGTCACCCTCCTTTCCTCTGAGTGAACTGCATTGAACACCACCTTCTGCCACCTTTCTTCTAACCAATTTCTTACCCAGTTTGTCACCTTTGGACCCACCACTAAGCTACTCAGCTTGCTTACTATCCTCCTATGTGGAATGGTGTTGAAACTTTACTGAAATCTAGGTAGGTCATGTCCACTGCTCCATCCTGATCTAATTCCTTGGTCACCCAGTCAAAGAAATCTATCAGATTCATTTGACATTAACCCCCCCCCACACACACACACACACACACACACCGTGAATCCATGTTGCTTTGGGTCTTGTAACCCATTGGATTCAAGATATTCCACACTCCTTTCCTTCAGCAGTTACTCCAATAACTTTCCTAACTCCAGTGTCAGGCTTACTGACTTATAATTGCCAGCCTCTTCCGTGCTGCCACATTTGTGAAGTGGGACTACATCTGCCCTCCTCCAGTCCTCCAGAACCACTATTGTTTCCAATGAGCTATTAAACAGAACTGTCAGAGGTGCAGGCAGTACTTCTCTGAGCTCCCTCAATACCCTTGGATGCACTCCTTCTGGCCACTTTCCATTGTCCACTTTCAGATTAGTGAGTCCCTTCAGGATATTCTCCTCTGAAAACAGACTAGCGTCTGCCTCCCTCCAATGTTCCTGTTACTTTTTTTGTGGTCCCTTCCCTTCTTCTTCCTCTGTGAGCACTGAACAGATGTATTTGTTCAAGAAGTCTGCCTTTTCCTGGTCCCCCTCTGCACAGTCCCACCCTTCCATTTTTAATCTTTCAGTCCTACAATCCATACACCATTCTGGGGGAGCATAGCTCCCCTATGGATGCACCCGCAAAGAAGACTGATGATATCTGTCACAAGGGAGGCCCACAGAAAGGAGGCAGAGGGCACCACAGGGAAAGAAAGCAGCTCCTGGTGGGGGACTCAATTATTAGGGGTATAGAACTGGGGGGAGCTGGAAAAATGAAGTAAGGTGCCTGCCTGGTGCCATGGCTTGAGGGACAGGAAGCCATCCTCAGGATCACGAGAACAGCTGCAAGGGATTCCGAGCTGGACGTAATTGTCCACCTAGGGACAAATGACTTGGCTCATCATGAGATTAGAGCAGTGCAGGAGGACATTGCAGAGTTGGGGAGGGACCTAAGATGAGTAGCACACACAGTATCCTTCTCAGAGGTGCTGCCTGTCAAAAGCATGGGGGAGGTGAGGGCAATTGGCACCATGCAGTTTAATGAATGGTTGAAAAAATGGTGCGAGCACAGGGGTTTGGCTTCATTGGGGACTGGGGTTCCACCTGGAGGGACACCAGCCTATACTGGCAGGATGGTCTGCATCTGTCCAGGAAGGGAACAAGTCTTTTGAGCAATCGGTTTAAATGCTTCATTGGCAAGCTTTTAAACTAGTCAAAGGGGAGGCACTGACAAGCAGCAGGAAAATCCCAGCCTCTCCCTACAAAACAGGGTACTAAATGAGAAAAGACTGAGGTAGAACGGTCAGTGGGGATGCTGCAACAGAAGGTAAAGCCATCAAAATGGAGAGCAATGAGTACTAATGCCCATAGTCTGGGTAACAAGCTTCCTGAATTAGTGGCCTTGATGGAGGAGGAACATCTGGATATTGTGGCAGTCACAGAAACATGGTACACACAAAACCATGACTGGGACATAAACATACCAGGATACACTGTCTACAGAGGGACAGGGAGGGTAAAAGAGGAGGAGGAGGAGTTCTTTACATAAGGGAAGGAATAAAAGCAACAGAACAAAAGGGTAAACAGGGAGGAGAAGAAGCACTGTGGGTAAATTTGGAGACAGGCAATGGCACCACAATACGCACAGGGGTTGTATACAGACCCCCTTCTCAGGGGGAGGAAATGGACAGGGAAATGATAGAAAGTATACTTAGAATGGCAGAAAAAGGGGAGATATTGCTGATGGGTGATCTGAATATGCCAGATGTTAACTGGAGTGCAGTTGCAGCTGCCACTTCGAAGAGTGCAGTTATTCTAGATGCCTACAGGGGCATGCCTTAGACAACTAGTACTGGAGCCCACTCGAGGAGAATATTAGACTTGATTCTCTCAAATGGAGATGGAGAAAGGATTACAGATGTAGAAGTGGGTAGCCATCTGGGAACTAGCGACCATCGAACAGTATAGTTCACAATAAACACAGCAATAGAGTCAAGCCATACAAAGACAAAAGTACTGGACTTTAGGGAGGGCTGACTTTGCCAAAATGGGTGAGTGCCTAAGGAATGCACTAGCAAATGGGCAGGAAGGAGGGTGGAAGAACAATGGGGAATAATAAAACTGCCATCACAGAGGTAAGAGCCTTGTGTAAAGCAAATAAACAAAACAAGACGATGTAAGAAACCACTGTGGTTCTCAAAGGAAGTGGCAGTGAAGGTTCAAGAGAAAAGAAAGCATTCAGGAAGTACAAGGAATCGCAGAAGGAGCAGGACAGAGAACTGTATCAGTTAAAGCAAAGGAGGCTGGGAAGGCAGTCAGAACAGCAAAGGCCCAAACCGAGGAAAAGATAGCCAACTCAGTTAAGAAGGGGGATAAAACCTTTATAGGTACATCAGGAGCGAAGGAAGACCAAGGGAGGGATAGTGAGGCTTAATAAAGGGGAGGAGGGTGGGCAGAGGAGACTGTGAAAGGCAGAGATACTAAACAAATATTTTTGCTCAGTAGTTACAAAGGAAGAGGGAGGTACATAAAACAAACAGTAGTAACACGCTGGATACAGAAGTTGATACCGCCCATTTACAGAAGAAAGGGTTCTGAAAGAACTCTTAAAACTGAAGGTGGACAAAGCAATGGGGCCTGATGGGATTCATCCCAGAATTCTAAAAGAACTAAGGGTAGAACTAGTGACACCACTGACTACCCTTTTTAACAAATCATGGAAGGATGGGGTGGTACCCGAGGACTGGAGGAGGGCAGATGTGATTCCCCTTCACAAAAGTGGGAGCAAGGAAGAAGCAGGAAACTATAGACCTGTTAGTTTAACCTCAGTGATAGGGAAAATGATGGAATCACTTCTAAAGGAAAGAATTGTCGAGTATCTAGAGGCCAGAGGGGCACAGGACCCTAGGCAGCATGGATTCACAGTGGGAAGGTCATGCCAGATGAATCTGATAGATTTCTTTGACTGGGTGACCAAAGTAGTAGATCAGGGAGGGGCTGTGGACATGGCCTACCTAGACTTTAGCAAGGCATTTGACACAGTCCCACACAAAAGATTAATATACAAGTTAGCCAGCCTGGGAGTGGGTCCCAAGATGACAGCCTGGGTAAAGAAGTGGCTGGAGAATAGGACACAGAGAGTAATAGTAAATGGAGTCCACTCAGAAGAAAGGAGGATTACTAGTGGGGTACCGCAGGGTTCAGTATTAGGACCGGTCCTCTTCAATGTCTTTATAAGCGACATTGCAGAAGGACTGGAAGGAAAAGTATGTCTCTTTGCAGATGACACTAAGATCTGCAACAGAGTTGATGCACAGGGTGGGGTGGAAAGGATGAGAAGGGACTTGGCAAGGTTAGAGGAATGGTCAAATGTATGGCAGCTTAGATTCAATGCTAAGAAGTGCAAGGTAATGCACCTGGGAAACAAAAACCCAGGGGAAGAGTACACAATGGGGGGTGAGATACTAACAACAACAAAAATGGAGAGGGACCTGGGGGTAGTCATATCAGATGACCTAAAGATGGGCAAGCAATGTGAGAGGGCAGCAAGGAGGGCTGGGGGATACTGGGATGCATGGGAGGCATCACCAGTAGAAAACAGGAAGTTATTATCCCTCTGTACAGACAGCTGGTGAGACCCCATCTGGAGTACTGTGTGCAGTTCTGGAGACCCAATCTCCACAAAGACATAGACAGAATGGAAGCTGTCCAGAAGAGGGCAACTAAAATGGTGCATGGTCTGCACCGGAAGACATATGAAGAGAGACTTAAGGAGCTTAATATGTATAGCCTCGAGGAAAGGAGGGAGAGGGGGGACATGATAGAAACTTTCAAGTACCTCAAGGGAATCAACAAAGTCCAAGAGGGTAGCATCTTTCAAAAAAAGAGGTGTGCAAGAACAAGAGGGCACAATTTGAAGATAGAGGGGGGGCGGCTCAGAGGTAATTTAAGGAAGTATTTTTTCACAGAGAGGGTTGTGGATGCATGGAATGGCCTTCCGGAGGAGGTTGTGGAGTCAAAATCAGTGGTGGAATTCAAGCATGCATGGGATAGTCATAAGGCAGTTCTGGGGGGTGGGGGTAGGAAGAAGTAGGCTGCTGGTTAACTAGGATCTGCAGCTTATCCAGTAGGTAGGGAAATAGGCAGACTGGGTGGGCCAAACGGTCCTTATCTGCCATCAAATTCTATGTTTCTATGTTTCTATGTTACCCCTGGTCTTCTTCTTTTTGCTTACATATGTAAACTAGCATTCGTCAATGCCGAATGTTGTCTTGCTGGTGTTGGCATTTGCAGTGCAGGAGTTAGAGAGATGCATAATAGGAATGGCAGTGAAGTATGGAACTGACGTCAACCCCACCCCACCCTGCAGAGACTGACAGGCATTGAGGTGTGCCTTTCGGTCATCTGCCATAACACTCATGCCATTTCACCTCACCCTACCCTACAGACTCTGACAAGTGTTGCATTGTGCCTTGGGGTCATCGGGCCTTATGCTCACCCTATTCCATAAGGAAATACATTGAGATGGGTGCAGTATAGGAGAATGGGGTGAATTTTGGGGCCAAAGAGTCCAAGGCACACCTTGATGCCTGCCACTAGCTGCAGGGTGGGGGTTGGGGTAGAATGGCATGAGCATTACAGCCGACAATCTAAAGGCACACCCCTGATGCCTGTCAGTTTCTACAGGATGGGACGTTATGGTTAGAAACCCTAACTCCCTGGACGTTTGTTGGCATTTGCATTCCAAATTTTCAACATGGCCTTTTTGTATCCCCACCTCATGAAAGCATTTGGGACCTCCGCTCTTGAACAGTAGCACTGTGATTTTGTTACTCTGTCTCAAATGTTGATTTACCACAGCGACCACGCCATTCTGCATCAGATGTGTGAAAACACATTTTGGGCAGGATGTGAAATATGACAGCTGTACCATTCATAAGGAGGTGTGAAGAAATGGTAATGTTGAAAATCTGGAGTGAAAATATTAAAAATTCTTGAAGTTACGAGTATTCATGGTAACTGCACAATGCACACTCATAACACAGTCATTTTGAGGAATTCTTTCACCAAATTTTCAACATAGGTATTTTGGGACCACTGCTCAAGAATAGTGTCACTATGATTTTCTTAATCTGTCCTGAACATTGATTTCCCACAGCGACCACATCACTGTGTACCAGATGTGCGAAAACACATTTTGGGCAGGATGTGAAAAATGACAGCTATACTAAACTGTTCATAAGTAGGTGTGAAAAAATGGCAATGTTGAAAATCTGGAGTGAAAATATTTAAAAAATCTCGAAGTTACGAGAGTGTGTGAAAACTACGTAATACAAACTCATAACACAGTCATTTTTTGGAATGTTTTTACTAAATTTGCAACATAGGCTTTTTGGGAGCCCTCAGCATGAACAGTGACACTGTTATTTCGTTAATCAGTCCCGAAACGTGATTCCACACAGTGACTGCGAAATCACCTTTTGGGACCGAATAACGACATGGCAGTGACTGAATTCATAAGGTGGGGTCCCAAGAACCCCATGTTGAAAATTTGGAGCCAAAAAGTCACACAAATGGCTGAGATATCCACCTAAGTTGAAACCCCCCATTGATGCCATTATACAGCTTACTGACATTTCCTCAGTTTGTGGTTGACTTTGAAGAGGGCAGACGTGTTCCCTGTCAACCAAAGATCATTGCACCAGGCTCCAGAGGTAAGTATGGGGTGAGGGGGGGGTGTGGGGAGGTGGAATGCGCAGAAGGTGGGTGCAGGTTGGGGCAGGGGGCACCGGAGACAACGAGGGATTGTTTTCTCTTTTACAGGTGAAAGAAAACAAAAACATATATTCTGAGAAGGGTTTTTTTTTTCCCAGGTTTGTCTTGGCACACTGGGGTGGGCTCCCAGTGAGCCACCTGTGTTTTCTTGGGAGGGGGACAGTAGGTGATGGGGATTGGGCCCCCTGTCGGCACAGAAAATGTGACTGTGTTTGGTGGGGCTCATGATGCTGAGGGGGATTGGGACCCCCTCAGCAAACAAATTTAAATAGGGGGACATTATGCCAACTGAGATTGAGTTCCTCCCTCTGGCAAATGAACTGGGGAAGGGGCATGCCAACAGGTCGGCTTTCAGGAGGGATTGTGAGAGGTGAGCAATGACAGCCACCACCATGTTTATTGAAATGTTACACCGGGCAAGGCACGCCCTGCAATGATGAGTCACTCCCTCATTGCAGCGGCGAAATTGTTTCAAGTTGGTAGTACGCTTTTGCAGTGCTGTCATAGACAGCATGCTATTTCATTGATGCCACAGAGCCCAGCCCAAAAAATAATAGTGGCACTGTTGGCTATAACACAACCGCACCTCCAAAACCTGCTACTCCAAGCTACAACAATATGTTGTTTGTGCTTGCACACAAGACAACATAAAAATGTCTTCTTCCCCTTCATCATTGCCTGGGATATTCTCTCTTCGGTTTGCAGCTTCATGCTCCTTACTGCTCTCCTTGCTTCCCTCTATTTCTGCTGAGACACCTCCCTATCCTCCTCCTCCCCCTCTGTGTCTCCTCATACCTTCTTAATGCTAAACTTTTAGCTTTTTCCTTTTCCGCCACCTCTTTCAAGAGCTATAGTGGTCTCTTTTACTTCTTGATTTTGCTCACTTGATTGACGCACAGGATTGTTGCCTTCCCTATGACTCTTTCAAGCTCTTCCCACTGTTTCTCCACCCCACCCCACCGCGGTCATCCCCCCCCAAGTGCCAGATCATCCCTGAGGCATTCACTCATCTTTTTAAAATCTGTTCTCCTGACATTCGGAACCCTCGCCCTTGTGTGGTTCAATTCTGCAGCTGTTCTTTTATTGAACTGCACTATACGGTGATCACTGTTCCCCAAGTGGCCTTCTTCCTTGATGTCTGCAACACTGTCCCTGTTAGTGAGTACCAGGTGCAGTATTGCCCCATCATGACTGGGTTAGCTGCTAGTTGCTTGAGGAATGCCCCCTGCAGGAAATCCAGGATTTCACTGCTTCTACTGAAACTGCAGCTGGGAAGTTCCAATCTACATCCAGCAGATTGGAGTCCCCCACCAGCAGAACCTCCCCTTTTTCTGCCATCCTACCTAGAGCTTCCACCAGTATCTTATCTAACTCCTCCCCCTGTGCTGGAGGTTTTTAGATCTCGCCAGTGGGAACAGAGGTTCCATTTCGCATCTCTGGGGTAACCCACAGTACCTCTGCTCCTCCTTGAATTTTTTGTATCCACATTGTTTCTATGCATTCCCTGTATCACCATTGCTTTTATGCATTCCCTCACATAAAGCACCACACCCTCTCCTTTCCTTCCAGCCCTGTTCCTCCTGAACAGAGTACAGCCTGGTATGGCCATGTCCCAGTCATGGTTTTCAGTGCATCATGGTTCTGTAATGGCCACAGTATCCAGGTCAGCCTCTGCCATTATGGCTTGTAGGTCCATAATCTTATTTCCTAGACTTCTAGAATTCACACACATGGCCTTCTAGATATTGTTACCACTCTACTTAGTCACCCCTTCTTTCCTTTTTGCTCTCTTTCCTTCCCCCTCTATATTTAATGCTTCTGTTCCCACCCCCATTCATTTCTACCACTCTGCTTCCTTTATTACATTTCCAAACTATGGGATTCCATTCCCCTTGGATTCTCCAAACTTTCTACTTCAGCCAGTGTGTGGGGGGATTAACTGCCTCCCTGATTTATTTCACAACACCTCTTGGCTAATTTAAATGTTCATCAAAGGAACATCTAAACCTTCCACTGACTACTGTAGTCCCCCTCCTGGATGGATGGATGCAGACTATCACCCCTGTAAAGACCCTTATCTATCCAGATGGTTCCCCAGTCCCCATTGTAGTTGAACCCCTCATTTCCACATCATTCCTTCAACCACGAGTTGAAGGTATTGGTGTGGAGATCTCTCTACTTCCCCCTGTTGTACACAGACAGCACCTTAATGATGGCCACTGAGTGTGCTACATGTCCAAGACCCCTCCCCAGCTCCTTATTCTTACTGACTACTGCAGTCCCCCTCCTGGATGGATGCAGGCTATCACCCCTGTAAAAGACCCTTATCTCTCCAGATGGGTCCCCAGTCCCCAATTTAGTTGAACCCCTCCTTTCCACATCATTCCTTCAACCATGAGTTGAAGGCGATGGTGTAGAGATCTGTCTCCTTCCCCCTGTTGTAGACAGACAGTACCTCAGTGAAGGTCACTGAGTGTGCCACCTGTCCAAGACCCCTCCCCACTCCTTATTCTTACTGCATAGGTATTCAGGGCCTGATCAGGATGAGGGGGACAGTTCAACACCCATGGCTATACAACCATACCCTTTCCCCACATGAACTTGACACTTGTGTAGATATATGCGAGTGAGAACCCATATCTTCCCCTCAATTTTATGTCCTTTTAATTATTTACTTTATGTAGGTGAGGGCAGGCACTGAATGAACTATCAGCTGAATGGGGAAATATCGTGCATGCTATGAACCTTCTGAATGTTGCTGTTTTTGTTTTTTTGGTTTTTTTATCAGTACTGTCCTATTGCTCTGGTTGTATGCTTGTATTGTCTTATTAGAAAAATTTAACAAAAGTGTTATTTTAAAAAAATATACCAGCCTCTGAGGTATGAGGTTAATTTTCTTTAGGAACTGGTGGAATTCATGGTCGGCCAGGTGTTGGATGCTCCCAGGTTGTCAGTGTTGGGGGACTTCAACCCCAGGGTTGATGATGAAATCTCACCTTTTAGTCAGCAGTTCCTCCAGTTGATGTCATCACTGAGCCTCACATAGGTGGTTGCCTGTGTGACCCATCTGCACTGTCACACCCTTGACCTGGTCATCTTCTCAGGTTTGACATACAGAAAGTGCAGTCAAGGTTGAGCCAGTCATTTGTTTGGATCATCATGCCGTGTCATTCCTCTGCAGGGTGCCACATTTTAATACCAGCCCCCATGGATATGGTCTGGTACCACCCAAAACTTAATGTAATGCCTCACAAACTGCAAGTAGTACTAGAAATCCTGGGTATGATGATGGCTTGCACTCAGGGAGCAGAAAAAGCTGTGGAGTGCAATAACACTGTTCTCACAGCCACCTTGGACTCCTTAATACTCTTCTGTGTCTGTTCCTTGACCTCCCTCCACTGCTCATTATGGTACTGTGTGGAGCTGAGATGACTGAAGACTAAGATGGAAGTTGGTGCATTCTTGGTAGAAATCTCGCTCTGAGGAAGACAAACTGGTTCTGAGAATTCACCACAGTGAATATCAGAGTGCAGTTTTCTTGAGAAAGGCAGAATTTCTGTCAAGGACTATTGCTGCAAACAAGAACCAGCCAGCTCAGCTTTTCTGCATTGTAGATAGATTGATAAATCCACTCTATCTGCAATCTGAATGAGCCTTTTCTGCAGAGAAGTGCTAAGAGTTTAGCTGATTCTTTCTTGCAAGGTGTTCTCAATTTAGAATAGGATAGCTTTAAGTAGTCTGTCATGGGCCAGTGATATCTAGCCTCATGGGGCACGGATGATCTGCCATACTGAGCTGAGTTTCGGCCAGTTGTAGAAGAGGAAGTGGTCTGGGTGATCTTGGGATTGCACTGTACTTACTGTTTGCTGGACCCTGGGACTACTTGTCTCCTTACTGACATAGAAACATGGAATGTGATGGCAGATAAAGGCCCACCCAGTCTGCCCAGTTTAACCTTCATATTTACAGTATTCTGCAGATCTGCTGCTGATCTATGATACCATCTCTTCCACTCCCTTCCTTACCCCTACGATTCCCTTTTGCCTTTCCCATGCATTTTTGACCCCCACCACTGTTTTTGCCCCCACTACCTCCACTAGAAGACTGGTCAGGACATCCAGCACCCTTTCTGTGAAGAAATAGTTCCTCATATCCCTCCTGAATATTTTAGCCTTTACCTTTTCTGCTACCTCTTTTGAGAACCATAGCAGTCTCCTCAATGTTACTAACCCAGGTGAGGTATTTAAAGACATCCTGACACAGCTGGGCCAAATTTGAAAAAAAATTAATCTTCAGGCATAAATTTAGTTTACATTTCACATTTTCTTTTCTAATTCTCACCCTTATTTCCTTATTACTAAGTGCAAACAAATGTTGTAGGTGCCGTATTGGTCCTTTTGAGAACAGATACAGAAACAAATGATTTGATACCTTTTATTGGACCAACATGGATGTTACAGAAAAGAACAAAGTGCTTTAGCTTTCGAACCAACCAGGTCCTTCTTCAGAAGCTTTGTGGCAGTTTTTTCAAATATCCCATACTATTAACACCAGATTATATAGAAAAAGCAGAAATAATTCTCATTGGTTTAACATATATATTTAAAACATAGTAGAAGATTACGTCAGAGAAGCTAATTAACACCAGTATGCCTTTAACTGAGGAGCCTCAGAAGGGCAAAGGTTATCAAGAATTCTCTACAGCCATAGAGTTCTTGTCACATAAATTTTAAAATGTCTCAGTATGCCAAGAAAGCATTCTAGTGATAAAAAAAAAAAAAAACAACCTCGGAGTGGCATTCTCTCTAATACATGTAAGATGAGCTTACAACTTACATTCCAATTGTTCTGGTATATTAAAGGACAAATAATGAGAGACAAAATCCTGAAATTAGGTATAACTGCAAGTTGAAAACAAGCCTCAAATTAACCTACACATATAAACATGATGCATGAAAGTATCACTTGTAAGTGTAAGTGCCAGATAAAAAAATGCTTATCAAGGACCCCCAAGAAAACGAGACCATGAGCCTGATAAGTGCAGATTTCAACACAGAGTCTGTATATAACAAAAATGCACAGAATCAGTCTAAGTAATCTAAATGAAAACCCAAAGGAATTACACCTTTTATGAACCCCCAAGTAAATGAGATATGCATCTTGATATGAGCAGTTAAAAATGTGACAGTGTGTAATCCAACCACTGACAACTAATAGAAGGAAATAAATGCACACTATGTGAAAACTAAGTGTCCTAGCCACATAACAATTGCCCCATGCCACGCTCCCCACACATATGTGTGTACATACACCACACCCCACACACCCCTGCACACCCCACACAACTACAACACACAACAAATATAGCAAACACATTCCACACACACCACACCACGCACAACAAACAAAACACACACACACACCACCATACCCACAACACACAAAAACACAACACACACCAAACACACACATACTGTACATACATACATCAGTATACAGACACACACACACTCAAACGCACTCACCACAGTGTTAAGGTGAGAAGTCAACAATGTAGATAGCCATAAACTTACAAAATCAAAGGCCCGCTGAAGAACTAAAGTGTTTATGTTCACCTTTTAAAGTAAAGGTCTGTGTAAGTTTAAGTGGAATAATGTGTCATGTAACCAACATCAATATTCAATCCATCTGCCACCATATTGAGAAGTAAAATAAGTCTAATTTCAGAAGCCCGTCTCTGTTGTGTACTGTTGAAATGTCCTTTTAAGACCATCACAGACATATCTGAGATTGAGTGGTCATCCTGGGAGAAGTGCTGGGCTACTGGTTTCTCAATCATCTTGTGATTAATAGAATGTCTGTGTACATTCATTCTAGTGTGGAGTTGTTGGCTTGTCTCCCCCACATAACCTGTGCGAGGACATTTTTTGCATTGGATAAAATAGACCACGTTACTTGATGTACATGTATAATTCCCCTGTATCCTGAATAGTCTGAATATACCAGGACAATTAGAATGTAAGTTGTAAGCTCATCTTACATGTATTAGAGAGAATGCCACTCCAAGGTTGTTTTTTTTTATCACTAGAATGCTTTCTTGGCATACTGAGACATTTTAAAATTTATGTGACAAGAACTCTATGGCTGTAGAGAATTCTTGATAACCTTTGCCCTTCTGAGGCTCCTCAGTTAAAGGCATACTGATGTTAATTAGCTTCTCTGACATAATCTTCTATTATGTTTTAAATGTATATGTTAAACCAATGAGAATTATTTCTGCTTTTTCTATATAATCTGGTGTTAATAGTATGGGATATTTGAAAAAACTGCTACAAAGCTTCTGAAGAAGGACCTGGTTGGTTCGAAAGCTAAAGCACTTTGTTCTTTTCTGTAACATCCATGTTGGTCCAATAAAAGGTATCAAATCATTTGTTTCTGGATCTGTTCTTATTACTAAGGGAATTTGCATGAATACAATACGTCTCCCCTTTTAGCTCTGGCTGCCTGCCTACACCTGATGTCATAATTACGTTTATGACACCAAAATATGTTGTTTGTGGAGATAATGATGATGTCATAAACAAGAGATTGTGATGCCATGTGTAGAAAAGCAGCCAGAGTAAATATAGTCTAGGGGACAGGGATATTGTTTTCATGTAACTGTTTTCGGTAATAAAGAGAACGGGGAATTAATTATTGAAAATATATGATGTAATAAAGAAGATGGGATGGAGTTGAATATAATTCTTATTTTTTTCAAAGTTTTCCTACTGCTATCAGGGGCTCTTTAAAGGTCTCTATCATATCTCCCCTCTCCCTCCTCTCCTCCAGGGTGTGCATGTTTATCTCCTTAAACCTCTCCTCATAGGGATTTTGATGCAGACCATGCACCATTTTGGTAGCCCTCCTCTGGACTACCTCCACTCTGTCTATGTACTTCCTGAGATGTGGTCTCCAGATCTGGACAGAGTATTCAAGGTGAAGTCTTATCAGTGATCTATATAGGGGCAGCACTGCCACCCTCTTCCTGCTGGCAATACCTCTTTCTATGCACCCCAGCATTCCACTCACCCTCCTGACTACCTTGTCACATTGCCTGGCCACCTTTAGGTCATCCAGTATGATTATCCCCAGGTCTCTTTCCTGCTTGGTCTTTGTCAGAATCACTCTGCCCATTTTCTACTCCACAAAGCAAAAGCTCAGCACCCAGACAGGTCTTCTCTAAAGTGCTTTTATTTGCAAAGTGCAAAAGTGCATTAAAACTAGCTCACAGACATAATGTCAACAGGCAGACTGGAAAAAAAAACTTTTAAGTTTCACTTGATTACCCAGCAAGCTTCATCATAGATCTCTGCTTTGTCCACCTTCAGGTTAAGGAGTGCCATCTAGACTATCTCCTCTGAAAACTGACTAGTGTCCATTTCCCTCCCATCAAAGTTCCTGGTGCCTTTTCATGCCCCCCTTCCCCTTCTACTGTGAATATTAAGCAAAGGTATTTGTTCAAGATGTTTGACTTCTCTTGACCTACCTCCATATAATCATCCTCTCCTATTTTAATCATAGAATCTCTCCCTTTATCTTCCTTTGCTCGCTAACATATCTAAACAATTCTTGTCTCCTTTTGATGCTCCCTGAACTATTCTTTCCTCTGTTTTCACCTTAGTGCTCCTTATTGCTTTGCCTGCCTCCCTCTGTTTTCCAAGACACACGTCCCTATTTTCTTTTCTCTGGATCACCTTGTACTTTCTGATGCTACTTTTTTAGCCTTTACCTTTTCTTCTACTTCTTTTGAGAACCATAGCAGGCTCGTCTTTTTTTTATTTTTGCTTACCTGCTTGACACAGAGGTTCATTGCCTTCACTATGCCCACTTTTCCCTTGCCTGGCCATTCCTGAGTCATTCACCCATCTTTGTAAAATCGGCCCTTCTGAAGTCCAGGACTTAGGCCATTGTGTGGTTGGATTCCATAGCTGCTTTCATGTTGAACCACACTGTACAATGATCACTAGTCCTCAGATGACTCCCCACTTTGATGTCTGCAATACTGTCCCTGTTTGTGAGCACTAGATCCAGTACTGCTCCATCACAAGTGAGCTCACTGATTAGTTGCCTGAGGAACACCTCTTACAGAGAATACAGGATGTCCTTGCTTCTGGCTGAAGCTGCCCCAGGAAAGCTCCAATCTATATCCGGCAGACTGAAGCCCCCACCAGCAACACTTCTCCCTTTCCAGCCATTTTGTCAATGGCTTCTAACATTTCCTTATCTAAGTCCTCCCCCTCTGCCAGAGGCCTGTAGATCACACACATCTGAATAGTGGCTCCGTTTCCCAACTCAAGGGTGACCCATAGCACCTCTGCCCTCTGACTTTCCTGTATTTCTGTTACTTTAAAGCTTTCCTTCTCATAAATCACCACTCCTCCTCTTCTTCTTACACTGTCCCTCCTGAATATCGCGTAGCCTGGTATGACCATGTCCCAGTCATGACTATCAGTGCACCATGACTCAGTAATGGCCACAATATTCAGGCTGGCTTCCACCAAGATGGCATCTAGGTCTGGGATCTTATTTCCCTGACTTCTAGCATTAGCACACATGGCCATCCAAATTGTTTTCGCTGTCTGCTTGTTGCTTCCCCCTATTTCCTTTTGCGTCCCCTTTCTTTCTCTTTTTTTCCTGACTGCTTCTATTCCCTCCTTCTCCCCTTACTGTCCCCCTCCTTCCTTGATTTACTTGTTTCACGGTAGGATGCCTGCTCCTTGGGGTCTCCTACACACTATGTCAGCTTGTGAGGGGAGCAGTTTCTGCCTCTCCTTTTTTTGTACCACCCATCATGGGTAGTTTAAACACTCATCAAAATAATGTTTAAACTGTCTACTGAAAACTGTGATTCCCCTCATGCAGGGATAGAGGCTGTCACCTCTGTATAGGCTTATGTCCTCCCAGGTTGGCCCCCAGTCCCCAATGTAGCCATACCCCTCCTCTGCACCATTCCTTCAACCATGAGTTGAAGGCATTGATGCAGAGTTCCCTCACCTTCCCTATTGTAGACAGGCAGCACCTCCGCAAAGCTACAGAGTTTGCTACCTGTAAGGACTTCTGTCTAGCTCCCTAAATTCCTCTGCACTGTTAGTGCCCCATCCCTGGTTAGAATATGTGTCCCTAGGTGGGCAATGAACTCCAGCTCCATCTCTCTTCCTACTGCTCTAGAGATCCATAGGATCCACTTCCCATCCTTTCATGCTGTGGTGCTGGGTAGGCACAAGACCTCTCCACCCCTTTCCTACTTCCAACTGTATCTCCCTGACAATTGTGTCCCCCACTAGAAGTTGTTTCTTGGGGTTCTCTGCCATCTACTTTGGGGCCTCCACCCAGAAGGGCCCCCACATCCTCCCAGGGCACTACCATGGGGTGCTTCTTGGCAGTCCCACTCTCACAGAGCAGTGCAGGAATTTTGTAGTGGAACTGGTTGTAATTAAGGAATGTGCCTGAGACCATTCTCCCCAACCTTCTGACTCCCACCACCCCCTCCCTCCTTGAGCACACTGTAGTCCAGCTGCTCCCCCTATCTGGCAACCTTTGAAGAAACAGAGTCAGACTTGGTGTTCCCTGGGTGGGAGAAAAGGTCACCCAACTCCTAAACAACGCAGACCTGAGTCTCGTGACCTCCTCCTGACTCGTAACCAACAGAACAAGACCACCTCACAGCTGGGTGTGCTGCAGAGAATTAAATGTAACCAAGCAGACACTCAAGTACCACCCACCACCAAAATAACACCATAGGGCACCAATATACATCAAAAAAGTAGAAGTTTAATTCATAAAAAGTGTGAAAATGACCTCTTACCAAAGAACCAGAAGGATACCAGCAAGACCCCACCAACTCTGACCAGTTTCACTCAAAGTATCATCAGGGAGTGTCCATCACACAGTTACCCTGTCATTATAAATCACACACTTAAAGTCATATACACATATGTATATGTGTGTGTGTGTGTGTGTGTGTGTGTGTGTGTGTGTATATATATATATATATATATATATATTGAAGCTTGCCAGGATGAAACCCACTTCTACAGCATTCTGCAGTATGCTGCAGCAGAGTTACTGCAGTAAACAATGGAATTTCAATGGGAATTAATCACTTTTGTCATGCAGGAAAATATGAAAGTGCTGACAGTGCCAGGACAAAGTGAATGTTACATTTTCCTGCATGACAAAAGTACATTGAAATGACATTGTTTTCCTGATAACTCTGCTGCAGCTCTTCTGAAGTGCTACTAATCTGCTGAGAACTGAGTTTCATCCTGGTGAACTTCAGTGTATGTGTGTGTGTGTGTGTGTATGTGTATATATATATATATATATATATATATACACACACATACACACACTAATCAAGTGAATATCACAACCAACATTGCTAAAAAACCTTAATAATATGAAATGTAAAAACTGAAAAGAGCAAACCACACTGCTCAGTGGTGATGATAATAATAACAGTAATAAAGACTGGCTACAAAATCTACATAAATATCTGTTAATAAAATATTACTTATTTAAATAAATGTATATGTAGATATAATTGCAACATGTTCAGTCTTAAATAACCAGTAGTAAATTATGTCATCAATCTTGATTTTCAGCACAACATGAGAATGTATACATATTCGATAAATTCTGAGATAAAACAATAACCATTCTTAAATACACTAGTCGTAATACAAGGCTATTTTTTCACAGTGTACTCAGACATAATGATTGCCTTTTAACAATTAGAACATATTGCATTTAAAGCAAGGCACAACATTTGGCATCGCACCACTTTGGAAGTTTGTTTGGGTCAGGTGAGCACCCCGTGGCTTGAGAGTCATCAAGTGGCCAGGTTATGGCCATGACTGTATAGAGTTTATACAAGACTGGAAACAACAAATGCAAGTGGCATCAAGGCTCTTTGTTAATTGTTTGATAAGAGATTATATAGCCCAGAAATCAGATTTGGAAGTTGACCTTAAGGCACGCAAAATCAAAGTTGCTGAATTCAAGGACTATCCCAATTTTGCCAGTTTTGAAAAGGAAATGAAGGCAATCATTAAGGAACAGGATCGTCATAGCAAATCATGAAAGCTTACTAAGTTTGAATGGGATAGACATGATTATCTTATGGACCATGTGTTTACATGGCAAAAATCACCTGGCAGCAACAGTGGTAATAGAAAGAGGAAGACAAGTATGTGAAATCAGAACATCTCTGAGCCACTTACTCCAGCTGTCCCAAAATCAATTTTTAAAACCGCCAGTACCTCCACAGACCATTTTATATCAATTGTGAGTCTGCAATGGATTCCTCTGAGGATTGTTTAGTGGAGGAGGAACGAAAGACACACCTGACAACGTCTACACCAAGACGCAGCCCCTTGTATGGTGCAGTTTCAAGAAACTGCAGATGTAGAAAACACACAAAACACAGGGCAGGAAGAATAAAACAGGGAGCTAGTCACAGATTTCAAAAACAACAGCAAGGGAAACAAGGACAGAGGCAGGAGACCAACGTGGTGAGGGACGCGACCAACACATTTACTGGCAGAAGAGGAAATAAGAGTCATCAATGTTTCCTTCTTTGCATTAACATCACAGCTACAGGTACTCAGCAAGGGGTTGAATTTTTATGTTCTGGCTGTGGGTGAAATTGCTCACACTAAATATGTATTAGGGTCTATCTACAGCCCGAATGTTGCTTCCTCAGGTTTCTATGTAAACTTAATTTCTAACCTTATACCTTACCACTCATCAAATGGTGCTAGGAGTTGATTGGAATTTATCTTTCAATTACAATTTAGATAAATTGCACTCCCCAAATCATTCAGCTTTAATAGGCAACAAGGCCCTACATGACTTGATTGGGATATATGATTTAATTGACCCATGGAAAACATATTTTCCAAATAAAAAATGTTTTACTTTTTTTTCTCAGGCACATAATACTTTTTCCAGGATTGATTATTTCCTTATTTTGAACAAACTACTCCCCTCAGTACATGACCCACAAATATTTCCTAGAGTTTTATCACACCATTCTTTAATATGTCTTACTTTAAATTTAAGCATCCCTTATGTAAGGTCTCTTTCTTAGAAACTCAACCTCAATCTTTTGAGAAAAGATTACATTACAGAATACATTAATGAAGCTATTCAGGTTTTTTGGGAACACAATTTCATTCCATTAATAAAACTGATCTAATTTGGGCATCTTGTAAATGTTATTTAAGGGGTGAGTTTTTAAGGTTTGGGGCTAAACTCAAAAACAAAGAACTGAAAAATTAAGAGACCTAACTCAAAAACTAAAAGATTCAAACTCTTCCTCTATCCAAGTTTTGCAAGAGATTCAAGAGTTTAAAGAAGAATACAAAGTATTTCTAATGAACAAGCTGAACTTTTAATTATTAGGATGAAGGCTTCAAACTTGGACTTAGGGGAAAACTCAGTAAATTACTCGCACAAAGAATTAAAAAGTTAGATCAATCCAGGCACATTGAATCTATGACTTCTGAAAGTCAAAATAAAATACTGAAAGACTACAAAGTTATTCTTAATGAATTTTATATTTATTATTCCAATCTTTATGGCCCAGTTCCTAACCCTCTTACTTGGAAGAGATAAATAATTATCTATTAAACTTTTCTTGCCCTACTAGTAATGAAACCAACACTAATAAATGAATAACTCCAATTTCTATAAATGAAATTGAAGAGGCCATAAATAATTTTAAGATAAATAAAGCCCACCAGATGGTCTTACTTCAAATTTCTATAAAACTTTCAAACATTCTCTTGCTCCAATCTTAAAACAAGTATTTCATTTTATTCTTAACAAGGGTATTTCAGATAATACACTATTAGAAGCACAAATTATTATTTTGCCCAAACCCAATAAATCTAAACAACTGGTATCTAACTACCGTCCTATATCACTAATTAATTATTATATAAAATGTTAACTCATACTCTAGCCCAAAGAATTAAAGTGATTATTGGCCCCGACCAGACAGGATTTATGCCCTCTAGACAAGCCTCAGACCATTTTAGAAAGATTTCACATATTCTTGCCGCATCCAGTAAAACCAGACACTTTCTGGATATGGTGTCGTTGGATGCGGAAAAGGCTTTCGATAGAGTTCACCATAACTTTCTATTTGCTACTCTTCTTAGATTCAGCTTCCCTCTTATATTCATCAACTGACTTAAAATTCTATATTCAAACCTCACAGCCAAAATTACTTATAATAATCTACTTCTCCCTTCCTTCAAATTGTTTCAAGGTACTAGACAGGGTTGTCCTCTCTCTCCAATCCTTTTTAATTTTTATCTAGAATCACTTATCTATGTCTTAAATTCAAGCACAGATATTAAAGATACCCTTTTCTTCAGCTTTAACTGAAGTTATCAGCTTTTACCAATGATATACTATTACATGTGTCAGATCTGGTGAACTCGATTAAAATATCTTTGAAGATTATCGAGGACTTTAGTAAATTTTCAAAATATAAGCTTAACAGGAATAAAACAGAAGTAATTCCCCTTTATAACTGCTTTTGTAAAGAGGAAATAACCAAACTAGGTCTTTTATGGAACCCCATAGGAATTAAATATCTAGGTATAATATTATCTAAAGATGAGTCCCAGATAATAAAATTTAATTTGGATACACCCCTACAAAAAAAATCACCCAAGATTTACACAAATGGGCAAATCATCCTATTTCTTTTCAGGGAAGAATCAGTATTTTAAAATGAATATTTTCCCAGAATATTCTTTCCCATAAATATGTTAAATGTGTTCCTTCCTCTTACGTGGTTCTCTAAACTTCAACTGGTTATAAACAGTTTTCTATGGTTAAATGGTATACTTAGGATTGCCTCACGAAAACATATGCTTCCTAAGAACCAAGGGGGACAAAAAATTCAAAACTTTATACTTTACTACATGGCCTCACATATAAATAATTATTTAAAATGGATTACATGTAATAATCAAATGTTTACTTATGTTCCATATGGGTCTTAATGGAGACTGAATTACTTACACGGCATAAAGTATGCCCAGAAGCTATTCTATATTCTTCATTTAAAATATTCCTAAAACAATTAAAATATAGTTGTGGGCACAACCATAGTTTTTTAGATCAAGAGTTTCTGTCCCTTTTCTGAAATTTCCAGAGAACTCCTTTGGTCTAAAAAACATTCGGTTAACTTCTGTATGTTAAAACTCCTATTGAAGGCATATTCTGGGCAACACCTAACCCTCAAAGATGATTTCAGTACTTTTACAGAAATGACTGTTCTTGTTCGCAAGTCTCACCCCATCTCGAACATATGTAAATTCCTACTGAAATTAAAATGTTTCAATTTACCCCTTCAAAATTCTTTTTGGGATAATTATGCCTCCACTCAATCTTTAGTTTTAGCTTGGTCACAATTATGGAATAATATTTACAACTTTATACCTCTTGCCAACCTAAGATGAATTTGTTATAAAATACTACATAATGCTTACTTAAGTCCCTCGAAATTACATAACATGGGCATCAAACAGTCCAATTTATGCCATAAATGTGATAAAGACATTGACACTTTAGATCATCTCCTTTGGTCTTTTCACTATACCCAAAAGTTGTGTAAGGATATTAAACATAACATTCTTGATAAAGCCATCCAGTTCTATGACTTTAACTTGCCTACTTGTATTTTAGGTCAGTTTAAATATGACTTGTCACATGCCAATAAAATCAGCCCTTACAGGGGTCACAACTTCCCAAGTGATACTTAAACATTGGGTAAATAACTCTATTCCTACTATTAATGAATGGAAGGCTCAGCTTAGACTTAATTTAACTTTAATTTGGACCATCTCCTACTTCCATGACAAACAGACCTCCTTTTTAAGGCATTGGAAGAACCTTCTTGATTTAATCACTTCCCTTTAATATATATGAAAGTCAATATTATCTATAGATCACATTTCTTGTATTCTTAAGGAGATACTGTCTCTTAGAGTTTATTTTAGTTGGTAACTTTGGTCCTTTTTTTCAGCCTGTTTTTTCAGGCCAAATCTATACATTATACTTTATGGGTTCTTTTTAGGATACATTTCTTCATCTTTGGATATAATTTTTGTTGATGGGGAGTGGGGGGAGTATTGAGGGGTGAGGGGGTCTTTTGGGGGATATTTTTGAGTTATGATCTTATTTTCAGACTTTGTCATTGGCTACTCAAATTTCTTGTTATATTTAGTTCTTTGTTGTATGTTAATCATATTGGAAAGTTCAATAAAGAATGGAAATATAAAAAAAAGCAAGGGGTTGAATTTTATTCCAATTTGTACCATGAATGAATTTGATTAGTTTGTTAACCTGAAAAATATTTTGAGGAAATTGGGTCCTATGCACTAAAGGGTGGGTTATATGCACCTGAGGTACATACCCTGCCAGTGTATCTATGCAGCCCCAGACAGGTGCAGGGTGCATATTATGCATGACTGCAAGCACCTGTGGTGCACCTGTCTGGGGTCACATCCCCTCAGTGCACAGGGTCACGAGGGTGGTCGGGGTGGAGCTGCAGACCCAGGCAGACATCCAATCAGATACCCCTACTGGGTCCCTGGTGGTTCCTTTTACCCATGTGGTGGGTGCACAGTCTTGGAGTGAGCTGCATAAAGCGGCAACATTGACACAGCTTCCGGGCACTCACCATGCCTCTTCCCCAGCCCTCCCCTGCAGCCTAGTGGGTGGGTGCAGCACAGATGTCCATTGCCTGGTGTCGCTGTACCTGGTGGATGAGAAAAACTGGGGCACATACTGAGTTACACCTGGTTTTGGCTGGTGTACAAGGCACCCCCTGAGTCTGAAACTACGCGGCTTAGTTAATGCTGCATAGTGAAGGCATGCCTCCTGCATGATATTCTTAGTGTGACTTGGGCAGTGGGTGTATAAGTGACTTATATGCCCTTGGTGAATGTTGTTGGGGGTCCGAGTGACCCTCGCTGTGCAGCATTTCACACGGTTGCCTACGCATCTCAGATAAGGCGGTGCATAGGCAACCTTTCCATTAGTGCATAGGCACCAGGAACTTTAACTCATGGATGAAGAACTGGTGCTGTGAGGAAGGGTTTGTAGTCACTGGTGACTGGGAACCCACCTGGAGGGATGGGGGCTTGTTCAAGCCTGACGGCCTGCATCTGTCCTGGAGGGGAATCCAAGCACTTAATGATAAGTTTAAATGTTACATGGACAAGCATTTAAACTAATCATGGGGGTGGCAGGCCAGCAAGGAGTGTACCTAAGTGCCCACCCCTCACAGCTAGCAGTGGAACCAATGAACAGGAGGAGTAGATATCTCTACAAAGCAATGTGCAAAACATGGAGATAAGCACCCAAGGGGTGGATAGGTAGAAAGGGGCAAAATTCAACAGATGGGGACACAACAGGGAGAACCAGGGATAAAGAACAACCAGGGAGGGGGCTGGAGTAGATCAGCTAAACAGTCCAGGGAGTTCACATCATGGAAAGCTATGTGTGGCAATGCCAGGAGCCTTAGCAAGAAGATGGAGGATCTGGAGGCTGCCATGGTGCAGTCAGATCTGGACATTGTGGCCATCACAGAGACCTGGTGTAATGATAACCATGACTGGAGATGGCCATACCTGACTACAACATATTTAGAAGAGACAGGGCAGGCAGAAAGGGAGGGAGTGGCACTTTATGAAAAATGGCATAAAGGCCACAGAGATCAAGAAGGAACAAAATGGGGAAGAGATACTGTGGGTTAAGCTAGAAAGGAAAATAAGGTCAGCCATCAACATAGGGGTGGTCTACAGACCACCAGCCCAGGAGGAAGAAACAGATAGGAAGCTGATGCTAGCCATCCAAAGGACAGCAGACAAGGGTGAAGTGGTGCTGGTAGGATACTTCAGTATTCCAGATGTGGACTGGAAGCTCCCAGCAGCAGCATCAAACAGAAGCATATTTATCCTGGTCTTTCTTCAAGGTGCCTTCCTCAAGCAACTGGTCATGGAACCAACTTGATAGAAGGCAATACTGGACCTCATGCTCACAAACGGGGACAGTGTGATGGGGGTAACAGTGGGGAAGCACCTGGGGAATGTGATCACCAGTCATTGTGGTTTGAAATCACAGAAGGAGCAGAACCAAACTGCACAAAAACAAGTATCCTGGATTTTAGGGGGCAGACTTTGGGAAATGGGGAGATGCTTCAAAGAGGCATTAATGGGAATGGGAGGAAATCAGAAGTTGAGGAACTGTGGGCAATATTAAAATGGGTATTACAAAAGCAACAGAATTATGCATTAAGCAGGTTAGCAAGGGAAAAGAAAGGAGGCCATTATGGTTTTCCAAGGAGTGGCGGAGAAACTGAAAGCCAAAAGACTGCATTCAGGCAATACAAAAGACACAGGCAGAAGGGGATAGGGAGAAGTACCAGGAGAAGCAAAGGGAGAAAGTGAGATCTGTAAGGGAAGCTAAAGCTCAGACAGAAAGGCGCATCGCAAAATCAGTGGGTAGAGGGGACAAAACCTTTTACAGGTACATAAGTGAAAAAAAGAAGGACAAAGGGAGGGATAGTGTAGTGAGACTGAAGAGGGAGGATGGGGCTGTGTGGAGGATGACAACAGTAAAGATGACATACTGAACAGATATTTCTGCTCAGTCTTTACTGGGGAAGATGAGGGTAATGGGCCTGAAGGGAGTACAAGGGGTTGAAATGGCGCAGAAATGGACACAAGACCCTTTACACGGGAAAGGGTCCTAAAGGAACTGGAAGAAATTAGTCAATAAAGCAATGGGGCCAGATGGGGTGCACCCCAGGATCCTAAAGGAACTAAGAGAGGTGGTGGTTGAACCTCTGGCAATCCTGTTTAGCTGATCACTAGAAACAGGGGAGGTACACAAAGACTGGAGGACAGCAGATGTAGTCCCTTATACAAAAGTGGGAACAATTAGGAAGCAGGGAACTAGAGACCAGTCAGCCTGACCTCGGTTGTGGGGAAGATCATGGAAGCAGTACTGAAGGAGAGATTGGTGGAACATTTGGTTGCCAACGGATTACAGGACCCAAGAGCATGGTTTTATCAGGGAGGTGGGGTCATGCCAGACCAACCTCACTGAATTTTTCAACTGGGTGACAAGGTAGATGGATCAGGGAAGGCAGTGGACATGGCCTATCTGGACTTCAGCAAGGCCTTTGACACTGTGCCACACAGAAGGCTATTGAACAAACTGGGGAATATGGGACTGGGCAGGACAGTAGTGCAGTGGGAAGGTAACTGGATGGATGGCAGGACACAGAGGGTGGTGGTAAATGGCTGTCACTCCACAGAGGGAAGCATGACCAGTGGGGTACCACAGGGATCAGTGCTGGGACTGGTCCTATTCAATGTCTTCATCAGTGACATTGTGCAGGACCTAGAAGGCAGAATTTCCCTGTTCACTGATGACACAAAGCTCTGTAACAGAGTAGAAATGCCAGAGGGTGTAGGCAGAATGAGGAGAGACCTGCAGAAGCTTGAAGAATGGTTAAGGGTTTGGCAGTTGAAATTCAATGCAAAGAAATGCAAGATAATGCATATGGGGCACAAAAACCCTGGAACAACATACCAGTTGGGGGGTGAGGATATAGCATGCACCAAACAGAAAAGGGACCTTGAGGTTATCATCTCTGATTGACCTCAAGACAGGAAAACAGTGTGACAAGGCAGCGGGTAAAAGCAAATAGGATGCTGGGATGCATAGGCGGGGCATCACCAGAGGGAAAAGGGAGGACATAATTCCACTATACAAGACACTAGTGAGGTCCCACCTGGAGTACAGTGTACAGTTCTGGAGACCTTGCCTATGTAAGGACATAGACAGGGTAGAGAAGGTCCAGAAGAGGGCAACAAAGATGGTACAGGGATTGCATCACAAATCCTATGAGGACAGGCTGAAGGATTTGAATATGTACTTAATGGAGGAGAGGAGGGAGAGAGTGGATATAATAGAGACATACAAGTGTCTTACAGGGAGGAACAGGGTGCAGGAATACACTATTTTCCAGTGAAAAAAGATGTCCCAGGCATAGAGGGCATGGGATGAAGTTGGAGGGAGGGTGATTCAGAGGAAACATGAGGAAAAATGTCTTCATAGAAAGGGTGGTGGACAAGTGGAACACCCTGCCAGAGGAAGTGGTGGGGGCTGAGACAATCACTGGATTTAAGAATGCATGGGATAGATATAAGATAATTCTAGAGGTCAGGGGTAAGGGGCAACAGACTTCTAGAAAAACATAAAGTGAACTTAGAAGCTCAAATGGGCAGACTGGGTGGGTCATAGGCCCTTATCTTCCAACAGTGTCTATGTATGTAATTAGGGGTTCATTTTTCAAAAAGGGACTTTAAACAGAGTAGTAGTGAAGCAATGGCTGTATCTACATTAGATACCACACAGGAGTCTGACATTAATCTTATTCCTTTGTTAAAAAATTGTCCAGCTTTGTTTCCTGTATTCTCCAGCAGTACTGGACTTTGAAAAAGCTGTGGTGATGGAATTAGAACAGCACTGCGATGAGAACGCTAATTTGGATTATATTAATATCACTATGGTAGAAAGATTAGCCATCAAAGAACTACAGAGCAACCCCATCTAATTATTAAACTAGCAGATAAGGGGGGTCTCTGTGGTTCTTAAGAAAAAGAAGGACTATAGGAAGGAGATTTATTGACAACTTGCCAATACTGACTTTTACATTGCACTCAAGTTGGACTTGACAAATCGTTTTAAAGAAGAAATAGATACATCCTTGTTGGAGGCTTGTGAGGCCTGCATTATTTCATGTAAAACACTTTATTACCTACCTGTTGATCATCCTGTCAGACAATTTATATCCTTCCAAAAGTTCATAAAACACTGATTGATGCTCAGGAATGCCCAGTAATTTCTGGCATTGGTTCCTTACAGAGTCACTCTTCAAGTATATAGATCAACATGTGAACTTTCTTGTTCCAAAGCTGCCATCTTATATTAGGATACCACCCAGATATTGGGTGATCTGGAGGATCTTCAGTTAGAACTACACTGGATGCTGGTTACTATGGATATAGAGGCATTATATTCCAATGTTCCTTATGATGGTTGCCTAGCTGCATTGAAATGTACTACAAAATCCCGAAAGTCACTTTCTTGATGTACAATTATCTGACACCATTTGCCCAACACTCACTTACCCAGCAATAGAAATTTGCTTGCCACAGAGGTAATTTTATGTCTTGGGAACTTTGCCCCCACACCAGCACCCCAAACTTAATATAATCACCTCTGCTGCCTACAAATTTCTACTGTCGAACAAGTGAGTGTTGGGCAAATAGTATTGGCTATTGTACTTTGGGAAAGTAGTGTTGGGATTTCATAGGACTCTCCTGTATTGCGATTCAGGCTAGAAACTGCCACTACCTACAAGCCCCCCTTTGTTGATTTTCTATGCACTTTTTCAGAATTTGTATTGACTAAAAACTCCTTTGTATTTCAGGGTTAACATTTTTTACAAGTGATCAGAACAGCAATGGGGGCAAGGCTTGCCCCTACATATGTGAACCTGTATCTTGGCCAGTGGGAGAAGGCTGTCATTAATAACAAGGATCAAAATCCCTATTAAGACATGCTGGATCTCCGGTGCAGATATATTGATGAAGTGTTGATAGTGTGGCATGGGGATGTTTCTCAACTATTTGAGTTCATGGAGTACCTGGAAAAGTCCAATCCAAATTCAAAATTCACAGTACATTATTCTTATGATAATGTTCAGTTTTTGGATTTGGACATTATCCGGCTTGCTGATGGTACAATTATTACAGATTGATACCAGAAACCAATGGACTGGAGTAGCTTGTTCCACTCTAGTAGCTGTCACCCATGCCACACCATCAACAATATTCCCAAGTCACAGTTTATGTGAGTTAAAAAGAACTGCACAGAGGCAGATATCTATAGGGAAAGAAGTGATGAACTGTGTCAGAGATTTCTGGCACTTGGTTATAATCATTGTTTGATTGGCCAAGTACAAGACTCTGTTAAAAGTATCCTCAGACAGGATCTTTTGAAATGCAAACAGAAGAGTGGGAATTCACTGGGGGACGTGGCTTTTGTTACACAATATTGTGCAAACAGTAATATGATTAGAAGATGTCTGGAAAAATACTGGCACATATTGGCTACAGAACCTGCTCTGTTGGGAATTGCACAATGCCTCTAGGGTTGTATACAGGAGGGGACCTAAGAGATATGCTGGTACAGAGTTTTTCTACCAGTGATGAGGGCACCTACACAGGACTGGTGGCTTGTTACACCCAAGTGATGCTATTGCTGTGGCAGGTGTACATACTGTAAAGTAATTTCTAAATGTAAGGTGTTTTCATCTGCCAACAATAAAGAATACACTATTAAACAATTTATTAATTGTAGCACTCCAATAGTAGTGTACTTGGCTGCCTCTACCTGCAGCTCATTTATATAGGAATGATGAGCAGGTCCTTCAATTTAAGATTTGGATAGGGGAGCATCTATGTTAGTTTCAGAACACAGGATGGTCATAACATATTATACTCCCACTTGAACAGAGTTAAGGGTATGGACAATCATTCCTTTTAGTTTTGTGGCATCAAAAGGTCAGGTGAGACCCAGGTGGGATGTTAAGCTCTACTGAATAGATGGGAAGCATTTTGGATATACAGTATACATTGGGCACAAGGAAAGCGCCAGGAACTAGATTCACAAAAATCATAAAGCATAGCACACAGATTTGCACTGCACTTTGTGGTTGCACATGTGTCAAATCTTGCTATTCACAGTTGGATAGTGCACTGTGCTATCCGACTGTGAATAGGCCAGAGATGGGGCAGTACTAACCCAATACAGCCACTGTTGACACAACTAGTGCTGCCCCTACATGCAGCCAGGAGAATGGCCCCACAATGAACAGCACAGGTGTGCTATTTCCCATTACTAAAAGCAGCCATGTAAATAAGAGGCCATTTAGGCATGCAAAGTAACTATGTAGCCATTGCATGCCCATTATGGGCCCATTAACATAGGCTGCAGTGGGACTTTAGTGCACCCCATATATGCCAATCGCTGGCCCAATAGGTAAACAATAAGTTAATTCTCTGGTGCTAGTGGTCTCTCCCAATCACTGATCACTGGCCAGATAGGTAAAATATAATTGAATCCCTGGTGCTAGTGGTTCCCCCCCAGTCACTGATCACCAGCCTGATAGGAACAAAAACAATTGTAATCCTTAGTGCTGGTGCCCCCCCCCAAGACTGCCAACCATCAGCCCCAGTACAGCAAAGTTATTTCCCTGGTGGCTAGTGGTCCCTCTCCCTACTGATCATCATCCCACACACAGAAATAAATCTCTCAGAATGTTACCACTGATGTAATTTGTTTGACCGCCACACTGAGGGAATAGAGTTAGGGGTATGCCCCAAAAAGATCTGAGGGATAAAAGAGTAATGATTGCCAATGATAAGGCAAACAGAGTTTGCTCTTCTCTGGAAAAAATACTGGGTTCAGATATTCAAAAACAGGCACAAGTGGGGTGCAAAGGTTTGCATTGTACTTGCGCCTGTACCCGACCCAGAGGCTGATATATTCAGTTGGATAGCAAATTGGGACTATCTGATTCAATATCAGCTTGAGTCAGTGCAGTGCTAAGTCAATCTGTGCTGCCCTAACATGGACTTTGGCTGTATCTAGGCCACAGGGAATTGTGCCTTGGGACTGGATCGTGAATGGAGCCATGGTGCTGATATTCAGCCACCATGCAAATGAGCCCATTGGGCATGCAAGGTGCTAAGGGGCCATTTGTATGCCCATTATGGACTAATTTGTATAGGAAGCAATGGCCCTTTTGACCCATCCTGTGGGCGCCTGCCATGTCACCTCTGGTGTCTAGTTGCACCCCTCATGTCTTGATCACCCATCCCGTATATGGCAATGAATTCCCTGGTATCAGTTGGCACCCCTCTCTGTTCACCATCCCAATTCTTAGACAATTGTCTTTGGTATCCAGTGATTGGAGGGTGGAGGATGCTGTTAGGCACCCTGGACAATGTTCTAAGAACTGGAACAGGTAGTCAGAGGGTGGGGGGGTGCAACAAGATACCAGGGTAACATTAATACCGACAGGGATAGGTACTAACCAGGATGGGTAATCAGAGAATGGGGGTGTCACTGAACACCATGGAAATGGTAACATAACTGGAATGGGTGATCAGAGTGTGGGGGGTGCCACTAGGCACCAGGGAAACATTGATTCTAACCAGAATGGGTGATGGGGCATGGGGGAACCACTAGACACCAGGGGGCTGTCTGACAGTCATGGGATGCTAGAGTGGGGGAGGGTGGCTGCAGTACAACCATCCTGCCATTAGCGGGGTGGACACATTGCCTCAGTGCCCAATTAAGTTGAGGTTTCCACGGCAGTAAATAGCCCTGCTTTGGGTGCCATTTACCACTGACACAAACCTTTGACATTACTGCTATGTCCATATACTGTACAGGCATCAACCCCTCATTTACATGAGCGCGGTGTTATGTTAGTGCCTGAGTGGTAACAGGTTTAGCCCATGCTACAAGGGCCTCAGAATACAGATCCCACCACAAAAACAGGTGAAAACCTGGATAGTGCAGGCAAAACACTGTTAGCGCTAACTTTTGAATATCTGGCCCCAGATGTTTTACCTGAATTTAATTCAGGCTCTCACTCTAATAAATTAGATATTAGGTCAAAGAGAATTTGATTGCTCGATTATTGATGATCAAAATAATCTTTTACAAACTTTTCTTTTCCTTCCAAAAGATTCTGAACAAAGGTAATGTCATGGTAATGTATTTGTTTTAGCAGTTCTAGCATTAGATGTCATTTCGTTTTATTTTATGCTTCTGGAAGCAGTTACAGCTATAGTTTTGTTTTCAGCGGTCTATTGTTGGCTGTACTGCCCGGACTGTTTCCCTACATTCCTGACTCACATGTTTATGTGAGGAAACTTGACTCATTTACCTGGTTTGGTGTTTTTCTCCGGTATATTTGCTTCGTCTGGAGAAGGCGACTGACGCTGCTTGCGGTTATATGCAGAGCTACATGTGTGGGGGAACTGCCGCTTTAACTACCACTGCATTCTTGAGACTGGACTGGCATTTCTTACCAGGAGATTGAATCTTGGATTGTTGTTCAAGCCTGGGAGTAGTGAGTCCAGTGGGCTGTGCTAGGTGATGGAACTCCCCAACTCTCTACATCTAGGGCTATTCCTGACTGCACCACTCGGGACCCGAGCGGGAATTGCCTCAATTTGCTCTAGGAAGCCGGAGGCATTATTGGGGGGGTTTTCCTAAGATACCCTGAGGTTGGTCCTGATGGCCTAGCCTCAGGGTGCCTGTAGCTACAGGTCGCAGGTGGTGCGAGCATAGCCTGATTGAGGTAGTGTGGGGGGGACATCCCTTTGTGGTCTGATTAAAAATAGCACGCCCCTGGTTTTTCACATATGGACCCTTCTATCAGATATTATTTCTATCTGGTCACTGTATGAAGGTGATTGTTGGACCTATGGATTTCTGCCTGGATGGAAGTTGAACAGCTGCAGCCTTCCAAATTAGGGGAGCTTTTGATGAACACTGGATTTATCTGAAGTCACGATCTGGATTTTTTTTTTTGGCTTTCTCTGGACTACTTTTGGTTTGGACTGGTGAAGATTTGTGACAAAAGAAAGATATTCAGAAATGTGAGCTGAAATATGGTTTTAGTGGCTCCTGGCTTTGACTTTACCTTATTTTGGACCTGGATTGCAGAGATTGCTGACTCCTCCTGACTTTTTTGTGGATTATTAATTTTCCATTGTTTGGACGTTTGGGTGGTGAGAGACCCTGTGTCCATGACGTTATTATTTCTTGTTTGTTGAACTCTACACTTTTTTTTTTTTTAGTGTGTGGAAGATTATAATCATCCCTTTCCTCGGTTGTGAGAGGACTGAGGGGAGTTTATGGTTTTAATTTTCATTTTATGGTTTGTAATAATTCTGTTATGTTTATATTTATTTGTCATTGTACTATTATAATTGTTTTAATTGTTTGGCAGTGAGAGTGCTGCCCTTTCTCCCCAGTGGTTAGAGGACTGGGTGGGGAGGGAATTAATTATTTTTTGTATCGTGTACTGCTTTTAACCTCTCTTCCCCAGTGGTGAGAGGACTGGGCGGGGATGGGAAATTATTTATTGTATTTTGTTGTATTATGTGTTTGGGTTTGGGGGTGAAAGTCCCTAATTCAAAATCTTGAGACTTATTTGACTGTGATTGTTTCCTAACTTGGACTTTTATATTCAGCTGCTAAATTGTTATATAGGGTATTGTATTTGCTTAGTGTGGTAAATATGTGTTGGGAAGGCATAATGACAGTCGGGTATTATTCCCCCTCCAGGCTCAGGGACCTCTGTCCTTTTTTCTGTCCTCCTTATCGCCAGAGGTGTACAGACAGTGTAGGGCTTGGGGATTGTTAGGAAAAGGAGGAGGACGATGGTTGGGCCTGGAAAGGGAATGGAAAGGAGTGGGCGGATAGGGATAGTGGGGACAAGGAGATGCCCTGGGGCAAAATGGGTCCAGGAAAGGGGTCCTCCCTGTCTGGGCCCCATACCCAAGGGTTCTGCTTGTAGTCGGCAGGTAGCATGGTCATCCTCAGATGCTCATCCTACGCGGGTGGTGTTATGCAATGCCAGGTCTATTAAAAACAAGACCGCTATTATAGTGGATTTTGTTGGAACATCTGACCTGGTGTGCATCACTGAGACCTGGCTGGATGAGAATGCTGGCCCAGTTTTGGCATCAGCAATTCCAGCCGTATACTCAGTGATACAGGGGGGGATGTTGCTATCTGTTTTAGATCAGAACTGGGCCTATTGGAGGTACCAGTGGGAACTACCAACTCCTTTGGATGTATCATGGGTGACGGTGTGGGGTGCAGGATACTTCTCATTTACCATCCACCAGGTGACGGGAATGTCTTCCTCCGGGAAGTCGCAGACTTCATTGTCGACCTGACATTGGGATCCCCCAGATGGTTGGTTCTGGGGGATTTCAATGCCTGGGTCAATGATGAGCTCTCACAGTTTTGGTCAAGACTTCCGCCAGTTAATGATTTCACTGGGCTTCACACAGGTTATTTCCTCCTCGACCCATATTGGTGGTCATTTATTGGATTTGGTGTTCCTACTGGGGATGGAGATATCTGATTTGGTGGTGGAACCAGTTGGGTGGTCTGACCATCACTCCATTGGGTTCAGTTTTGAGGCCACCCCAAATAGGCCAGCCCCTATGCAGATGGTCTGGTACCACCCTTTGGGGGTGTTTCCCAGATGGCCTTATGGTGGTACTTGACCTATCAGGTTTATCAAGTGATTGCATGGACCCAGGGACCTGGTACTTGCCTATAATAAAGCGGTAATAGGGGCCCTGGATACCATTGCTCCTGTTAAGTGTTCGTCCTCTCACTCTTAGCCCCAGATCTTCTTGGTTTGATGAGACTCTGAGGGAGTTGAGGAGAGTTGGACAAGGTTAGAGAGCTGCTGGTGGAAATTGGGCCTGGATTGTGACAGACTTAGTTTGATGGGCCATTATGTGGTCTATCAATCAGCAATCTCTCATAAGAAGGCAGAATTCCTGTCCAGAGAGATTGCTGCTGCACAGAATAGACCAGCTCAGCTTTTCTGGACTGTGGACAGATTGTGCAATCCAATCTGTCTTCAGCCCAGAAGAACCTTTTCTCAAGAATGGTGTGAGGAGTTTGCTCAATTCTTTTCAGATAAGGTTGCCACAATCAGGTCTAATGCCTGCTTGACCCTCCCTAATGGGAGCTGTGATGGTTGGCAGGAGATGTCAGATACCCAATTTGTGTGGTCTGACTTCAGCCTTCCCACAATCAGTGACATTGTGATGGTCATCCAATCATTGCGTCTGACCAACTGAGGTTTGGACCTGGGCCCCACATGTCTCCTAGTGGGCTGTGTGGATAAAATCGGTCCAGTCCTTGCTGAGATAGTCTGGAGGTCTTTGGAGAGGGGGAATTTTCCAAATCCTGTTAAGGAGGCTGTGGTTCAGCCCCTTCTTAAGAAGTCCTCCCTAGACCCGGATTGTCTGGCTAACTACAGGCCTGTCTCTAACCTGCCCTTTGTGGGTAAAGTAATTGAGAAGGTGGTCGCATCACAGCTGGATGACCACTTGACCAGCCACAATGTCTATGATTCTCTCCAGTTCAGATTTAGGAACAGACATAGTACTGAGACAGCTCTTGTCCGGGTACTAAATGACCTCCTTATAGCAAGAGATAGAAGGACTCATTCCATCTTGGTCCTTCTTGATCTCTCTGCAGCATTTGACACTGTGGACCATGGTGTGCTATTGAAGTGCTTACGGTTTATTTGTGGGCCGTCTGGTACAGTCCTCAGTTGGTTTCGATCTTTCCTCGGTGGTACGACCGGAGGGTGGTGTCTGGGATTTTTTCCTTGGCATCATTCCCCCTACCCTGTGGGGTGCCACAAGGCTCCATTTTGGTGCCCATGTTGTTTGCAGTGTATGTGCTGCCATTAGGAATGATTATTAGGAGGTACAGTTTGAGTTTTCACTGCTATGCAGATGATACTCAACTGTACATGTCCTTTGTGCCCAGACAAGATGCTGCATTTTCAGTCTTTAACAACTGTCTGGCCAAAATCCAGGACTGGATGAATGTGAGTTGGCTGCAGCTGAATCCAGAGAAAACTGCGGTGTTGGTTGTAGACCTAGGTCACCGGGAGGCAGGTTTGTTGGCAGGATCACCCTCAGGTTTATGGCTTGGGGGTGTTCAGCTAACTACCTCAGACTGGGTGCGGAACCTGGGCATTGTGTTTGATGACTGTTTGACACTTAAATCTCAGGTCTCGGCAGTTGTCAAAGCCTCTTTTTACCATCTGAGGAACATTATCGGGTGAAGCACCTGGTTCCTCCTGATGATCTTCCTACTTTGGTCCACGCCTTTGTTACCTCCCGCCTTGACTACTGCAACGCCCTTTATCTTGGGCTGCCGGGGGTTGATATTCACTGCTTGCAGCTGGTGCAGAATGCAGCAGCCAGGCTATTGACTGGTTCCTCTAGGTCCAGTCATATAACACCTGTGCTCCACGGACTGCACTGGATGCCAATATACTGGCAAATCACCTTCAAGGTTGGTTTGCTGACCTATAAGGCCCTACATGATCAGGGACCTGGCTACCTGAAAGATCTCCTTTGTCCCTACTGTCCCTCCCCCTCTCTCCGATCCACTGACGAGGGATTGCTAGAGATTCCCAGGGTCCGCTTAAAGACCTCTGGGGCCAGATCTTTTAGTTTTATGGCCCCAACCCTGTGGAATTCTCTACCTCGTCAGGTGCAGGATTGCCCGACTGTCCAAAGCTTTAAGGGGGCATTGAAAACTCATTTGTTTAGCCTTGCATACAATGATTTTTAAATGTAGTTGCCCTTGATTAATTTTAATATTGTTTTAATTATTTATTGATTTTATTATGTTATGTACAGGCACCTTGGTTTTGGAAAGGCACCTTTTATAAATAAAGTTTTATTTGCTTTGCTTTGCTAACCAACCCTCAAACTATATAGTAAAGAAGACTAAGACTGAAAATTTGAAGAGTAATCTTAATAAATCTGCAATTAGGGATGCTTTAAAAGAGCTCCATGACAGAATTGTAGGACTAAGGTTTATACAAAACTTAGAAGAACAAATCTGTAGTTACTAATGGGTCTGATATGAATGGTAAAGGTGCACAAGCTAATTGCAGTGATCTCGGACAGTGTGTCAAAGCAATTTGATGATGTTAAAATTACATCCGAGTATTTTCCCTTAGATTCTGTAAGTAGTGACATTATTGAAATAATGAAAATCTTTATACAGTCAACTTAATGTTAATTATGGTGGCCCTGAAGTACAAAACACACCGACGTAGTTAATGAAACAATTGGTGATTCTCAGAAATTAATTGGATACTGCAAAGAGGACACAGCTATAAATGGGACCAGACTAGATGATGCTCTTCAATTAATTAATAAACTTAGTCCCCCAAACAAAATCATCCTCAACTGAATTATCCATTCATGATATATTCTCTAGGTTAGTGAGACCAGACATTAGCCCTGTAATAATCCCTGAGGACAATAACAGAATTATAAGGAATAAAACTGTCAAAGGCGGTAGCATTTCACAAGGCCCTTTCCTCCCCCCTAAACATCTCCCATGGAGTTCCCCAGGGATCCACTCTTGGACCTCTACTCTTCTCCCTCTTCCTAAATGATATTCCCACCATGTCCCGGCATAGCTGCACTCTTATGTATGCAGATGACCTTGTTCTCTACTCTGGGTCAAAATCGGTTGCTGCCATCAACTCCACTCTCACTAATGACTTCTAATTCCTGCAGACCTGGCTCTCTAGCAACCACCAAGTCCTGAACCTAGAAAAAACCTGTGCTATGCTATTCGGATCCTCTTAGAAACTGTCTGCCCCTGGGAACAGGCTCCGGGTTCAATGCCTTGATGGCTCCCTCATCTCAAACACTGAGTCCTTCAAGTACCTTGGGATCACTTTGGATCCCACACTTGACCTGTCTCAACATGTCAATATGGTGTGCCGTGCCATCAATGCTAAAATTGGCAGAGCTTATCGCGTGTGCCACTCCCTCACTCCTTCCACTAGACTTTCTGTTGCGAGAGGTATTCTCTTACCCCAGCTCCAATATGCTCTGCCCCTCCTCTTTGCTGCAAACTCTGCTACACTCCACAAATGGGACACTGTCTACAACAACATCTGTAGATTCGCCTTAACTGCCCCACGTCTTACCCATCATTGTCTCCTTTACGCTGGCTTAAATTGGCTGTCACCTAAGGATATTCGAGCCTACTCCCTGGGCTGCTTTATTGACTCCCTGTCTAGACCTCTCTGCCCTGTCTATCTTGCCAACCTCCTGACTCCTGCCTCACACACCCATACCCTCAGGTCTTCCTCTGTCCCCATGCTCTCCACTAGACCTTGCATGACAAAAATGGGTGAACAGGCATTTGCCCATTTTGCTCCCAAATTCTGGAACTCACTCCCCCTTATGGTGAAAACTTCAGCCTCCCATCGAGAATTCAAAAACTCGCTGTTCACCCACCTCCTAGCCTCTGGCCAATGCAAATGCTCTTAATTTGCTTTGTCCCACTGCAGGCTGTCGGGTCTGACCCTGAGTACTACACTAATGTTCTCCCATGCAATACATTTGTCTAGGTGGCTATGAATCTTGATGTCTTTACTGTCCTCAGCTGTCTTATGGTTACCCTAATTGCTTTATTTTACATCCTTATTATGATCTATGCCTAAAATGTACCCTTATGTAACTATTACTGTGCTACCCAATGTATATCTTGTTTTGCTCCTGTACACCTATATTATGTCTGTGCATTTCTGCATATTATACATAATGTCCTGTGCTCTCCCGGGTCATGCCTGAAAATAGGCAGGTCTGCTGCCTAGAGCACTTACCCGGTTACCAAAAGCTAATAAAGAAAGAAAGAAAGAAAGAAAGAAAGAAAGAAAGAAAGAAAGAAAAGGAAAAGGAAAAATAAAAAGCATGAAAGCCTGAATATCTAGAAGTTGCCTGAGGATTTTATTATTGGGCAGAGAGATAATCTATGAGAATGACCTTCCCAATAAATACTGTCCAAGGATCAGGATGGAAAATCATTAATAGCTGGTGTAACTAATTTAGCTAGGTCCCCAGAAGTGAGCAACATAAATTAAAGACTACATAGAGTAGAATAGTAGTACAGAGGTGTAGAAAGAGACCCTAAGAATGTAGCTGGAGTAGGTAAACAAATAATGAAGAAAGTTTCTGAATTAAGAGATACAGTAATGTTATTTATAGAAAAATATGATGAGGCAGAAATGAACAAGTAAGTGATGTGGTGGTCCTTGTTGATAATGCAATACAGAAAAACTTGGTAAATCTTACTGATTGGGGCATTCTGTTTCTTTATGGCTTAAAGGCCCTATTTCTGATACAAAAAAATGGGTTCAGGGACCAGATTGTTCACCATTTAAAAGGACAACGTTAACCTTTTTTGCATCATATTATTCTAGTTAAAAACCCACATTTTATGATTGCTTACCTTCTATAAAATATATTCACACTGTTGATTGCATTATTTGCTTCCTTGCTTAGCAGAACTGAAATGCAAGCTGATGTATAGTTATACATAAGCTTGTTTTGCTTTAAATTATTGATCTACTCTTTAGAGCTATGCAGAATACAAAATTTTGCCTGCAGAATGACCATTCTGATTCTGAGGAATCTTGTGGAATTTTCATGACAATTCTGTGGAATTTTGCAAAATTTTAAGTTTCAGTTATTGTACTATAATTTTAAATGTATTCATCCAAAAACACCAAATGTGTAACATGAACAGTACATAATGGCCTACAAATTTAATACAAATGTCAGAGCTGTAGGTTGAAATGGGACAGAGTTATGGGTGGCCAAACATTTAATCAAAATTAGATTTTCAGTTATTTTAAGATAATTTTAACATTTCTTATCAAATTTCTCCACAATATCAAGTTTAGAAAGCACCTAGCATGAGCAAATGCACCATGTGTAGGTCTTAAGCTTCAATGGAAGCTGAGTTATAGGTAATCAAACATTTTGCCCAAAAATAGATTTCTGTAATTTTAGTATAATTTTGATAGTACTCATTGAATTGTTATAACATTTGACAGATGTACAGGTTATCACTACATCTGTATATGTACATAGTTTCAGATTTATAGCATTAAATGGGACTGAGTTATAAGCCTGCCAAACATGTTGCCAGAATTTTAATTTCAAGTTATTTCCTTCTAATTTTAAAACTATATCTCCAAATTCAACCGAGTTGAAACATTTAAATTATTATACCACATGGTCATTTCTAAAAAAGTTCATTTTTGCAGCCTTAAATGAGATTGAATTAAAAGTAGTCAAACATTCACAACATTAAAAAATGTAATTTTGCAAGAATGTAAACTACAAATTTATAAACCCCTGAAGCTTTAAAACTAGAGAATGCAATACCGTTAAATTTGTTAGGTTCTTATACCATACAAGGAGACTGTGTTTGCAAATTTTATTAATTTCTTGCTGCCAGAAATAGCAAAATAACATCTGTACTTAAAGTCAAATTCCATGAATCTTTGTGAAAATTGTAGAATTTCATGAAAAATTCCATAAAACTGGAATTTTCTAATTTTGCTCAGCCTTATCTGGGGGATTCTAATTAAAGAATAGGGGTATAAGAGGCAGGTAGTGCAAGGGGTCACCAGGTTCTGGAGTTAGATGCACAGTTTCACCAAGAAATGGACAACTAAGCTGGGTAGCACAACAGTGGTAGACCCCAGGTTGGAGCAAGGAAGCACAGAATGTCAATAATTCCAGCCTGAATGCAAGTTATTTAAGGATCACATCCAGTACATTTATGATCCAGGAGCCTTGTGTACATGCAAGTCTGGGACTTAGAGGTACTCAAAAGATGTAGTGGGGAAGATGATGTCTAGGGCAGCAGGAAGAAAGAATTCTGGCTATTCCAACAGGGTAGGTTGATAGGAAAAAGAGTAGGTGACTCACATTTTACAGGAGTTTATCACTGTAAAGAACAAAGAGGATATCAGTGGGATCAGTAGTTTTACTGAGTCAATCTGCCTATGCCAAAAGAGAAGGGGGGGGGGATAGTCACCCAGAGAAGAACAGCAGAACTGCAAAAAGCTCTGCTCAGCTTATCAAATGAAGTAGTGATATGTACATTGGTAATGTTAAATTCCACAAAATAAATTCTGGATGCTTCGTCTACTGTATATGCTACCATAAATATATGAGAAAATGCTATCAATAATTGTTTTCTTCTGCAAATTTAAAACTGCTAAACCAATTTATCCAGTTGTGTTAGACACCAGAATACACTGACTATGGATATGTATGCCAAATGCTAAGTTTATGCATGCAAGAGCAGAGAAGTTACAAACATCAACATTTTTAATAGTTTTCACAAAGTCTTACAAATATTTACATAGTAAATTCTGAACCCCTGTAACTTGCAAATCTCTAATCCAGTCTCTCCATATTTAGATCATTCTATAAATTCTATAAGCATTACAAAAAGGTTATCCATATTAATTTACACATGTCTAGCTCCAAAGATGCCTGAGATATATACAGATGAAATGTTTTCATGAAATTTCCTGAAAAAATTAAAATGACAGATTTTGAGAACATATAATTTTGAGACGATGCATCATAATGTCATGAAATCTGGCTCATTATTAGAACACCTGCCATCAGGACTCATGCCAAATTTAAGATATCTGACCCAGTAGACGGCTGAGATATATGAAGATAAAAATGTTCATGAAATTTCGCTCAAAAAATATAATCTTTTAAACTATTCATCCAAATTTCATGACATCTGGTACATTAGTGGCTCTCTACCCAAACAGTCTATATGCCACATCTCAGCGCTCTAGATAAATGACAATTGGGTTATAACCAAATTACTAACTTTTAAAAATTCTGCAAAATTCTGATGACATTCTGTGAAGTTTCATAGAATTTCATGAAATTTCATTGAAATTCCACAAATTCAGAATTTCCAATTCTGCACAGCTCTAGTGCTTTTATTCCATACCTCCTGAACATTAGAAACATCCCCAAACAGTGCAGTCAAGCATGATACAATAGTCTCCTCTACCCCAGTGCCTTATGAGTGGCTAGACTGTGTTGAGAGTGTTCCTAAGTCCAGGAAAGATGCATTGGAAGTTGATCAAGGCACATAAACTAACATGTTTTTGTGTGGTAAGGTAACACCAATATAGTGAGCAGCCAGTTTTTCACTTTTTAGAAGAAAAAAGAATAAAAACCAATCTACCAGCTACATCAGCAGTCTCTATATAATGTAAACAATCATAATTTTTTTTTTTAATTAGGACACTTTGAGGCCTAAGGGGTTGACAGTGTCCCTTTAAGGGCACTTTTGAGTGCTGAAGTAAATGAGAGAGACATTGTTAAAATCATCAAAGGCAAGAACGATGCTGGTCTGTGTCTTTATTTTCTGGGATTCACAAAGGACTGCTAATAACTTTTGGATTAACAGTGCCCCTCTGAAGAAATCAAGGTTAAGATTAATTACACAGTGCTCAAATCCAGTGGTTCCCCCAAAAATAAAAAAATTACCCAATACCAAATTACCATGTTTGGTCTCTCTAAAGAGTAAAATGAAAACAAGCAAGTTTTCATATGATCTTTATGTAATCTCTTTAGGCATGTTCTTCATATTCCTTTAGAACATTTTGGTGTGACAGGTGCACATAGGTGGGGAACAGAGAGAGAAATTGGTTAGGTTTATATCATATTAAATAAGCATTTGTCAATGCCGAATGTTCACTTGCAGGTATTTGCAGTGGTGTTTGGCATGTATGGTGCTTTACCCTAATGCCCTGTGCGATTGCTGGTATTTGCACAATAAATTGTCAGCATGACCTTTTGTAACCCCCATTGTGCACTACATAGGCAGAAACACGTTTAGGGCAGGATGTGAAAAATGACAGCTGTACTGCTCATAAGGAAGTGTGGTAAAATGGCAATGTTGAAAATCTGGAGTGGAAATATTGAAAATTCTAAAGCTAGGGCGTGCGTGGGAACTGTGCAATGCACGCTTGTAAAACAGTCATTGTTAGGAATTTTTCACCAAATTGTCAACATTGGCATTTTAAAACCTCTGCTAATGAACAGTGTCACTGTGATTGTCTTACTGTGTGCCATACATTGATTTTGCACACCAACTGCGTCACTGTGTGCTACATGGGCGGAAACACGTTTTGGGCAGGATGTGAAAAATGACAGCTGTACTGCTCACAAGGAGGTGTGGTAAAATGGCAATGTTGAAAATCTGGAGTGAAAATATTGAAAATTCGCAAACTTACAAGCGTGCGTAGGAACTGCACAACGCACGCTCGTTAAACAGTTATTTTTAGGAATTTGTTCACCAAATTTTCAACATAGCCATTTTAAGATCTCTGCTCATGAACAGTGACACTGTGATTTTCTTAATGTGTCCCATACACTGAGTTCACACAGTGACTGTGCCATTGTGCGCTACATGGGCGGAAACACGTTTTGGGCAAGATGTGAAAAATGACAGCTGCAGTGCTCATAAGGAGGTGTGGTAAAATGGCAATGTTGAAAATGTGGAGTGAAAATATTGAAAATTCGCAAACTTACGAGCGTGCATAGGAACTGCGCAATGAACACTCGTAAAACAGTCATTTCTAGGAATTTTGTCACCAAATTTTCAACACAGCCATTTTAAGACCTCTGCTCATGAACAGTGCCACTGTGATTTTCTTAATGTGTCCCATACATTGAGTTCGCACACAGACTGCGCCATTGAGCGCTACATGGGCGGAAACACGTTTTGGGCAGGATGTGAAAAATGACAGCTGTACTGCTCATGAGGAGAACTGGTAAAATGCCAATGTTGAAAATCTGGAGTGGAAATATTGAAAATTCGCAAATCTACGAGCTTGCGTGGGAACTGTGCAACGCATGCTCGTAAAACAGTCATTTTTAGGAATTTTTTCACCAAATTTTCAACATTGCCATTTTAAAACCTCTGCTAATGAACAGTGTCACTGTGATTTTCTTACTGTGTCCCATACATTGATATCGCACACCGACTGCGCCATTGTGCACTACATGGGTGGAAACACATTTTGGGCAGGATGTGAAAAATGACAGCTGTACTGCTCATAAGAAGGTGTGATAAAATGGCAATGTAGAAAATCTGGAGTAGAAATATTGAAAATTCGCAAACCTAGCGTGCGTAGGAACTGTGCAACGCAGACTCGTAAAACAGTCATTTTTTGGAATTTTTGCACCAAATTTTTCAACATGGAGTTTTTTGGGACCCCTTCTCATAAATGATGTCACTGTCATGGCGCTATTCAGGCCGAAGGGTGATTTGCAGCAGTGACAGTGCAGTGACTGTGAAATCACCCTTAGGGCCCGAATAACGCCATGACAGTGACATCATTCATGAGAAGGGGTCCCAACAACCCCATGTTGAAAATTTGGTGCAAAAATTCCAAAAAATGTCTGAGATATGCAATAAAGTTGAAACCCCCCTATCTAGCCAATTATACAGCTTACCGGCATTTCCTCAGTTCACGGTCGCCTTTGAAGAGTGCAGATGTGTTCCCGGTCCACCGAAGATCGTCGCGCCAGAGTCCAGAGGTAAGTATGGGGTGAGGGGGCGTGGGGAGGCTGGGTGTGCAGTGGGAGGGTGCGGGTTGTGGGAGGGGGTCTGGGAGACACGCCGTGGGACCGTTTTATTTTACAGGTTTAAAAAAAACAAGATGACGTGGGATGTTTGCCACACTGGGTGGGCTCCCAGTGTGGCAGAAGATGGTTGGGGGCAGAGGGCCGGCGGTTGGGCACCCCGTCGGCAACCACGCTGGGGCCGAGGGAGCCGATGGGGGATTGGGCACCCCGTCGGCAAAAAGACGCGACGCTTGCTACACTGGGGTGGGCTCCCTAGATGGCACCAAAGCTTTGGGGGGCGTGACATGCGTGGGGGGAGTGCATGACGTGAGGGGGGGACAGCGTGATGCGGTGCTCAGTATGGCAGCGGTGCTTTGCTTTGAGGCAGAGGAACACTGCTGTCATACAGAGCTCCTGCACCCATTGGTGCAGGACCATCATGCCTGCTCAAGGGAGCAGTGCATTGGATGGGAGAGGCACACCTCCAAAGTGTGCTACTCTCCCAAAACGTTCCTTGCGCATGCGCGCAAGCGAACGTAAAAATGGATACAACACCTGAAGAAAGTTCATATTTTCACTTTTGCTTGAAACATAAATATCAGGTTTCTATGGCAACGGTCATTTCTGTCAGAGCCAATCTATAAATGTGACTCCATTTGTAAATGTTTTTTTTTTCTCACACAGCTGTCCAGTATGGAAACAAAACTGTCAAAGACTTTCAGTAGCTTCACAGTCACACAAAGTTAAGTTTGAAATGTCTTACTTGCTAGGGCTTCAATATTTTTCTCTCACAGAAACTGCTTCCTGAGACAGTATGACTGTAAATGGGGTGATGCGTTTTTTCTCTCCATGTGAAATGGGGGAGCTTCTGTAAGAAATGCTGTCACTTTCAAACAGCAGCTGTGCTTGAAGTTGCACACTCACCGTTACACACAAGTTAGAGGTCTAACTCATGTATAATGGCAAATGAAGTTCATGCTTTGTGGGTTATAAAATGTTACGGGTAAATAATGTAACCTGACCATATATTAAATCTCTACAGCTGCACAATCCAATCCTTGATCTCCTTTCTATGTCTAAAAAGCTGTTTTTTCACACCAAATCCATTTTATAAGCACGATAACACACTTTAGGGTATGTATTCAAGCATTTGTGATTCAATTCTCAGGATTTTTGAGAACACTTGGCTTTCGACCTCGTGACGCACAAAACCCTGGGGTATGCATCACAAATGCTTTAAACAGACACTGTCAACCATTTTTGCAGCATACCATTTCTAGTTGAAAAACTCCCGTTTTATGATTGCTTGCTTTCTTTAAAATTAATTGGTGTTGCTGGTTGTATAATCTGCATGTCTTCTTAGTAGAACTGAAATGCATGCTAATGCTGTAATTATATTCAACCTTGTTCTGTATCAAATCCTTGATCTACTTTTATTGCACACTTCCTGGACATTAGAAACACCCCCAAATAGAGCAGCAACTCATGATGTAATAGCCTCCTTGCCTCCCATGGCATCTTGAGTAGCTAGACTGTGCTGGAGTATTCCCAAGTCCAGGAAAGATGCAGAGGGAGTTTATTATGAAATTTCAACAAATACATTTTGGTGTGGTAACACCAGTATAGTGGGCACTCAGATTTTTTTTTTTACTTAAAAAGGAATCAGAATCTAACTACCAGCCCATCACCTCACTCTACAGAATTTGAAGAATCATAAAATGTGTTTTAAACTAGGGACAGTTTGAGGCCTAACAGGGTTTGACAGTGTCCTTTAATGCACACCATTGTCATGTATTATTACTTACTATAGCTCTGTCGGTAATTACATAGAGAATAATGTATGGACAACAGTGTGTAAGCAATAACACATGACAGGGCATGTGATTTTGGAGTAATTACCTCACCTCCCACTCCTTGGGTTGAAAGCATGAGGCATGAGCCAAGTGACCTCAGCAATGCTGTGGGGGCAGAAATTCCCAGTAACTGTAAGCCCTGAAGTATGTAACTACATTTATAAAATGGCACCAAGATAATAAAAACAACGATTAAATAAATCTTGAAGAATAAATTATATCTTCCTCATTAGTAAATCAGTTCTCACACCAAACAGCTGGATTTGCCCCATCAAAATGGTCATATTGACTGGCAACAAGTCCTCCACGTTAGCTGATTTCCAACTGTCACAGTTGCTGAGACAGCCTAGAAGACAAGTTTCAAGATTTGCAAGGCATTTCCAAACCCTGGCAGTTTTGATCAATTACTGCACAGGTCTAGACAGCTATTGACCAATCAGATCTCTGGATTTTTCTTGCCCATTTTATAATATCTTTTATTGGGTCAATGTACTGTATGTCTTGTACAAAGATGATATAGTACACATTTTCAGGGCCTCAAATATCTCCAAATCACCTGTTTTCCAAAGACCAACACAGCTACAATCTATTTCCTAGAAGACACAAAATATGAAAGACAAGCTGAATTGTACCTAAATATTACATTTTTGAAAGTTTTCTTTGAGGTGTCAGCAGTTCTTAAACTTCCTCCAGCTCAGTGTTTCAAAGACTGGTATTCTCCTTGGCAAAAAAGCGCAGTTTGCTGCAATTACATTACCTCCATCACCCTCTCTGATTAGAACTGTCCTTTTGCCATATGCATCAGAAACCTTGGTGTCCTAGACTCCTCACAACTCCTGCAGAATGTCTGAAAAAGAGCACTTGTGCTCAAAGGTATTAATTTCCTAGTGCCAATAAAATAGATACATAAATCTCTTATGATGTGTAAATCTGCTTACTACTACCTCTGCAATACTGTACACATTCTCCACAGTCACAACCCTCCATAAGCTGACATGATCACTGATATCTATCTTGACCTCCTTCTGCAAGGTTTCCCCAGATTCCTTCTCACTATGCTCAAACCTGTCCGAAATGCTGCTTCAAATCACCTCACCTTTTCTTTTAGATGGAACCATGTTACCCCTAAACCCACCCTCAGACACCTATGACTTCCCATCCAATTTTGCATACAGTAGAGTGAAAAGTTGCCCCTCTGATTTTCAAAATTCTCCATGATCTTGCACTCTCGGAGTTCTAGCCTATTGACCATATCACCCCCTACTCTCCATCCCACATTCTCCCTTTCTCTAGCTGTGGGCTCCTGCCTCTTCCTAACACTCTCAGGCTCTGCCCTACCACTGGGGTGGAGGCAGTGTGCATTTAACTTGGCTGCCCTTACCCCACCTGACTGGAATGGTCTTTGTGCCTTTCTTCACCTTCTGGACTCCCCACTCAATGATCTTCAAATTTGGACTGAGATCCCACCTCTTCTTCCTATCCATTGACTAATGAATGTCCTGTGTTAGAAAATCCCCCCACCATCCCACCTAGGCCATCATTTTAGTGCTGTTGTACTTGATTTTCTTGTCTTGTGAAGCATTTTGTATTGCATTATATATAAAATTGTGCCATGAGGGGTATCTGCTTGGCTTCAGCGCCATACAATGTGTTTTCCTGTCTTCATTTTCTGTTTGGCTTGTCACCTGATGGCAAGGCTCTATTTCATGTTATGTTGTCCATATGTCTTGTTTATTAAGATTCCAGTCTTTGTGTGCAGTCCAGCAGCTCTGTTTCATTATTGTTGTATGCATTCTCTGTAACAAAACCCTTTTTAATAAAAATATTTAAAATAGAATATATTTATTTAGTTTTGGTAGCAGAGTAACACTAGGCAAATAGAATGCATATTTTCAGTAGTGACCTGGGAGTTACAGAGCAAGCCAACAGGTAACATAACATACCAACACTGTTGACATACTCAGTACAATAATACAATTGAAACAGAGTCAGTCTACAGTACACACCCAACACAGAACTCAGTTAAAGAGCAGGTAACACACATCTCAAGTACAGGTGGTCAGTTATTATGGCAGTGCTTATGTACTGTCAGTTTAAAGTGATCATTGATCTATTGAATACTTCAGGAGAGCTATAAAATAAAGCGGGTTTGAGAACAAGTGCAGTAATTAGGGAAGAGTTATACAATGGGGAGGTGAATAAAAAAGGACAGAGCAACTGTAAAAAATAATTTGATGGTACTTGCAAGCCATATGCAGCTGGTAGAGGATGAAAATGAAATCAAATAGAAAGGGATTTTAATTTTCTGTAGTGCTCAGCTCTGCATATTACAGCATGATCCACATGCATGTTATTGAAGAGTCAGGGCTCAGGGGTGATCTCTAGCCCTCAAGCAGACGACCACAGACACGCAAAACACTTCAGGATAAGGATTTATTACGATTTCTGCTAAGCACCCTTATAGCTCACCACTGCACTAAAGTGATTTAAAACTTACCTACAATGACCCAGAGGAGCAGACGGCGGGGGACGAGAGGGAAATCCAGAGCTCCCATGATTAGGGATTATTATTTGTTCACTCCGGGCTTGTCCGTCAAGTGTATCCAGAGCCAGCCTTAGTGTTGAGTGGTGGGGGCAACGGGGCATCCATCAGCACCAGCTGGAGCTCAGCACCGGGTATCCCCCTCCCTCGGGAGCAGGCACCATGAACCCAACAACGAGGTGTTATAGACTCACAATAATAATCCAACAAAATTCCAGAAACAATGATCAAGTAACCTGCACTTGCTGAAACTCTACGATTCATTCACCCCCCTCAGCTTGCAGGTCAGCTCCGAGGATTAGGACAGTGGTTTGGGTGAGAAAAGTCTGATGTACTACCTCCGAAATATAAATCTCCCAGTGCTGGACAGAGCGCTCAGTAAGACATAATCCTCTCCCAATCAGCATAAGTTTGTAATTGAAGCAGTTGGCAGTTCCGCCTTCACTTCCTCCTCAAATCGCTGGGGCTGGGCGCTGTGGTGACTAGTGAGGTGACTCTCCCGGTTTTCGAACCTGTGACCCCTGCTAGGTCAATCGATCGTGTTGCGCTCAGTGGGTACCTTTTCTTGTGAGGAGAACAGAAATTGGAGCTTACTGGTTGTGCAGTCAGATCCCACCGCTGGAGTTTTTAAGGGAGCCAGAGCTACACTATAAGGAGGTAAAGTGCTGCGGACTGCGGTCGGGTTGGAATACTGAGCAGGTGCATTCAGCTGGATGGACAGACCTGACTAACTGACTCCTCTCCTGAGCAGATAGTGATTTGAACGGGGTGGGTTTGAAAGTTTAGGGGGAAAGCTGAAAGGTGTGTGTGTGTGTGTGTGTGTGTGTGTGTGTGTGTGTGTGTGTGTGGTGGGGGGTTAAATTTAGTCTCTGCGCTGGAGCAGCTGGTCTATGCACGATGGTAGACTATTTATAGCACTGTGTGATTGCTACAAAAAATAAGACTCCCTCTACTAGTTCTCTGCCTCCCTAGCTGTAGCATGTGTTGACACATGGTTGGGCCACTTGGCACAAGGTGTTGTATAGGGAGTGAAATTTGTTTGTGTAGTATTGCATTGCATTGTATCTTAGTGTTTGGAAATTACATCTCAATACAAACTGGATGAGGATCCAAGTGTATAATCTTCAAATTGGACTGAATCTTGGACCTCAATCATTCATTAATATGTCTGCTACAGACTCTACAGCGGAGCGGCAGAGCCATGGTACTGACACTCGGATGGTTGCGTGGTTTTGGCGTACCAGCAGACTGATGTGTGTGTGTGTGTGGGGGGGGCTGGGATCCGAAACACAATGTTTCATTTGGGCCTCTTCACCTCTTCTGTAGGGATTCTTGTATTTTAAAGAACATGTAGGGCTCTAGAGAGGAACGGTTATAAATGAACACATCTATTTTAGCTAATCAGATTGTTCAATTCTCCAGAGAGGAAAGTGTTACCTGTAAGCCAGACTGTATGTCTTCGGCACCTGGAAGTGCAGTTCAAATCAGGATCACCCTGGGTTTGCACTTATAAAATGTGTAACTATATACTTTTAAATAATGAAAACTGCGGAAAAAAAGCTTTGAGGGGCGGGCGTGGCGGGGGCGGCGTGAAGCGAGGGGGCGGGCGCGGTGCTCGAGTATGACAGCGTGGTTTTCTTTGAAGCAGAAGACCACCGCTGTCATACAGAGCTCCCATCCATTGGTGCAGGACCGCCACGCCTGCTCAAAGGAGCAGTGGATTGAAGGAGAGGCACACCTCAAAGTGTGCTACTCTCCTAAAACGCTCCTTGCGCATGCGCACAAGCGAACATAAAAATACACCCTTGGCAGACAATATCTTCAAGTATGTATAATATTCTTGATGAAATGCACTTATATATAGTGTCCAATACATTTTGGAGTCCCAGCAAACTATTGAACAGGCAATAGGTTCTGGCAGTAGTGAGTAGAGATTCTGCTGTAGATCTTTATTTTGTATGGAAAGACTTCCTAGGGAAAACAACAACAACAAACTTTTATATACACATTGATTTTGTTTTAACAATTTTAATAAATCCCTTTAGAGAAGAATGGTTTATCAAATGTGACTAGATTTAATGGTTTGGATGGAGATCAGATTACTTTTGCAATTTTACTAAAGCCAATACTTCGGATAAACTGGAGTTTCACACTGTGCAACAAATTTCTGATAAGCAGTGCCCTGTAGTAAAACCACAGGAAAGAGTAATTAATTCTACTTCTCTGCAGGTGTTGTCCCCTAGAATTTGAAAAAGCTCTGTTATACAGGAACCTCATGGGGATATTATAGATAGAAGTCCTATAGTAAATGAACAAGCTCCTATGTTTAATATTCCCCTAGTAACAAGTACCTAGCTCTTGCTGGTTATGACAGCTGACTAATTTCTGGAAAGCAAGTATTGTTGGGTCATAGCTAAGTGTAGTAATGAACAGAAGAACTCTAGGTTCTCCATAATCTTATGGAATACTGCTGGCCTGTTACCTATGTTTGCAGTCTGGGACTGGCTTGACTTCATTAGTATACACAGCATTATCTGGTGTCAAGGGACTTGGTGTGAGAAGGCTTTAGATATTGCAGCAAATGTCTACTGTTGTTTCCAGACTCCAGGTAGAAAACGAGCTAAATCAGGAAAAGCTTCTGGTGGCTTGGTGGCCCTGTTTAAGATTAGTTCCATAGAAAGTGTAAGGCCATTAGCCTCTGAAGACTATTATTACATTTTTATTGTCAAGATAGTCCCTTTGACTTTTTCTCTTTTGAATTTACATATTTCTCAACCGACAACATTTAAGTTAGTTCAAAATATAGAAGCTCAGTACTTTGATATAGGAATACTGTTAGTTGATTATATGAATGGTAGGTTTGGTTAATATGCTGGTTACTGTGATAATACCATTATTAACTGCATTGAAGCTAGTTCACAGTTTTATGTATTCGTTTGTAATTTTTTTACCAGGAAAGGCACACTAAGCTGTGACAGCTTGTTTCCAGGTGCATGCTGGGGAATGGATTACATGGACCTGCTGTATTGATGGAGAAATGTTGCCCATGACACTGAGAAAACTCTGCTACTCACCTCTAGGGGAACCTTTGGCATCCTGGTCTTTGGCCACGATGGCTGCCCTGTGGCTCCAGGAGGAGGACTGCTAACAGAGAGACAGAGATGAAGGAATCCTTTCTGTTCCTATGGCTGGCTGATGACTCGAACTTGGAGGAAGAATCGGATGTGCCTATATGTTTCCTGGAATCTGATATGGACCGGTCACAAATTGTAGAGAATGCCACAAATGAAGCAGAGGTACTGTCTTCTTTAAATGATGATAATGATACAGGCACAGAAAAAGAGAAACTGGTGCAGAATTTACTGAAGGCAGAAGAATGTTGTAAATTAAAGAGAGAGGCTTTAAATGCTGAACTGTCAAAACGGCAAGATAGCCCTGTGTCTGTTGTCAAAAATGGCTCACCGAAACAGCTGCGGTGATGTGGCAAGAGTTCAGCAAGTGGCAAGTTCAAGCACCAATCCAGAACAGAACAGTACTCTCCTGGCTGGCAGTTGTAAACAGCGTTTAGCTTTGTGCCCAAAGCCAGGGGGAGCAAGAAATCCCTGTCACGGCTCCTTGTCCTGCTAAGCGCTGACTGGGAACAACACAAACAGCAGGAAATAGTTTAAAAAAAAACAACACGGACACCAGCTGAGCCACAGAGTAATACAGAGTGTGTATTCAGCACAAAAAAAAGCCCATTGCTCTAAAGCTATACTTTCAGATGAGCAGCAAGATTTGGGAGTTTTTCAACAAAATTGGTCCCCTTCCTATGCACTGGAAGGGGCAGGCTGGCTACAAAATGAAAAGGGAGACTGGCTACCTGGTACAGTGGTATAATAAAGTACCCTTGACAGAGGCAGCTTTTGATTCTGGCATCCTTACAGGTAAAACACAGCCTGAGAAGGAGAACTTTTCACCTATCACTAAAGGCCCCAAACTATAAAGAAACTGCAGAAATGGCTGAAACAGACAGAACAAACTTTACTGGAACTGATATTGAGCAGAATATCAGAATGGGGCCTGCCGAATACCTTTTGCAAGACCCTACAAAAGAAGCATGGCTAAACTCAATGTTTAAATTATCAGATTTGTTCCAGCATAAGGGTGAACCTGCTTCTAGAAAGAATGTGGTCAGGTTCATGTTTAAAGGAGGCCAAGAGGAAGCTCCAGACAGGTTATATATTGCTAAACAGCTTCTAAAAGGCACCATGAAATTTTTTTCTTCGGAAATATTTGCTCTAATACATCTGGGAAATGACAATTATGATGAGAGCTTTAAAACTGTTTCCAGCTTAGATAGATTTTGATCAGAATACCATACCCTCAAAAATAACCCATTATGGATCCTTTACATTGCCATCACTCTTACGAAACCAGCCATGAAGTATATTACCATCATGTTTCGTAATGAGGGGGTCCATGTAGAGGACATACTATTTTGGTTGAGGCAGCACTGTGAAATCATGGATAAACCAGCTCCTATACTAGATAGCGAGCAAATAAGGAATGGGGGCTGGAAAATCAAGGTGAAGCTATATTCTACTAACAATGGCCCAGTGCATTTGCCAAGTACCTTCTTTTTAGGCAAGGATAGAGGAATGTTGTTTTACATTGGGCAACCCAAATCGTGTTTTAAATGTGGCTCACATACTCACTTAAGCTTAGTGAGTGATACACCTTGTTGCAGCCACTGCTTAGATTATGGTCATGTTTCTGCATCATGTGTTAACTTATGTAAATGCAACCTGTGTGAAAATACAGGTCAAGGTTATGGTAAATGCCCCTGGGCTTCCCATAATCATGAAGATTGCCCATCTCAAGAAGGTCTCAGTAGCAAGGCCCAGCAAATACAGGCCCAACAAGTGGCTATGGTTGCTAATGCCAGTTCTGACCCCCAGCTTCTGCTATACCAAATGATGAGGTTATTTCATAAGCAAGATTAACCCACCCACCCATAGCAATAAATCAGGAAGAAATTAATGGCCCTAAGGAACAAGGAGAAAACAGTCAGGCATTAGAAGAATCTAGACACGCAGGCAGAGAAAGCCCTGAAGACAAGGAGATGCCTCACACTCCTCCGCCTAGTCAGGAAGATAAATTTACTAAAGTAATGGCTAAAAAGTGAACCAGATCAGGGAAGGCACTTTCAGATAAACACACAGGAAGTAGGAAAGGCAAAGAAGCTGCGAAGGACTCTTGGAAGAAGGGAAACAAATATTCAGCACTACTATCAGAAAAATCTGATGAAGAGTCAGGAGGGGAGTTGTCAGATTCCACATCAGTTACCTCGGCCACTACAGAGGTAACTTCAGACACAGAAGGGGATGCAATATATTTCCCAGAGGGCAAGAGAAGATGTAGCAAACCCACTTGAGGTACTTCTTCATCTCTGCACGCTGATAAATGTCTTCCCTATCAATATCCTCTGCTAATGATAATGTCCTGAAAAGTCCAGCTAAAATGATTACAGTGTTCAGTGTTTTAGCTCAAGAAAAAAGTGACATCATTTGTGTTCAGGGTACCAGGCTAAAGACAAATATTGAATTACAATCTGCCACTAAATCCTGGATCAAAGGGCCATCCTTTTGGTCAATAGGCCAAGAAATGTGTGATGGGGTGGAGATTCTTCTAAGTAACCCTAACATTAGAGTCACTAAACTTGTTGATATTGAACCAGGCAGAGCCCTTATGATAAACATCTCTTTTTGACAGAACAGTTTAGGATAATAAATGTCTATGCCTCACAGACACAGACACTTAGGGTCACGCTCTTTAAAAAAATCCAACTATACTTATGTATGTCTAGATTACTGCTTTGGACTGGAGACTTTAACTGTGTGTTAGGGAGAGAAGATAGAGGTGCTAAAACTGATAAAATATTTTGTGACTCTGCAGCTTTATAAAAAATCATCTCAGATTCCAAATTGATAGATTCATATAGAACGAAGTTTCTCACTGGGTGTAATACATTTTTAAGGGGCATCTGTCAATGAGGATAGACTTTATATTTATTTCTGAAGTTTTGATACTTGTAAACGCTAATCTTCAAGTTAGAGAATTTTCTGACCACAAATCCATTACAGTAAATGTCACATGGGAAGGCACTCCAAGATATAGGAAAATGCTTTGAGGTTAAACAGTTCAGTATTAATGGATGAACAAATAAAAAAGTTTGGAGAAAAGAATGGAAGGCCGGATTATCAGTAGCTTTTCTATCTGAGAACACTGCCCTCTGATGGAAAGACACAACAACTTCATGGATTATGTTTTTCTAAAATTAACTAGAGAAATTATGAGCAAGAAATATTTAAAGTATCTTCAACTTAGGGCCCAGCTGCAAAAGCTAATATCTCAAACAGAAACATGCAGATTAAATTTAGGACCCCAAATCACAGAAATGGAAAAAACAAATGTGCATTACACAATACGACAGGGCGAAATCTTTAGATCAAGAAATGAGATTTGGCATGAACTTAAGAAAGGGTTCTATTGACCCTTTTAAAGAATGCAGAAAAAGAGTAGAGCATAGAATTTTAACAAGCTTGAGGATAGATGTAGATTGCATCACCACTTCACCTAGAGAAATAGTGGAAAAAGTTTAATTCACAGTTTTCTGAGGTTTTTGAGGACATCCCAGTGATCTCTGAAAGTGAAGGTATGTTGAATACAATACCAAAGCTGGGAGTAAATGACAGTGCTCAACTGATTAGCCCTATTCAAAAAGCGAAATAGAAGCAGCTATAACAGGATTGAAAAGTGATTCAGCCCCAGGCCCAGATGGAATAGGAGCAGACTTTATAAAAACATTCTGTGAAGATTTATTACTGGCCCTGAGATAGTTGATTCATCAAATGTTGCAGCACAGGGACCTAGCAGACTCCATGTACAAAGCAACGCTAATATTAGTGTTCAAGAAAGGGGAGAGAGAGAAGAGCTACAAAACTGCAGGCCTATTAGTCTTTTGAATATAGATCTCAAAATATTAAGTAAAATCTTATTGAATAGGTTAGTTAAAGTTGCAGAAAAATTAATTAGCCCCACTCAGACTTGTGCCATTCCAAGTGGAAAACAGGTGGATAATTTGATACTACTTAGAGAGATATTTCATACAGCAGAAAAAGAGTGTTTAAAAGGATATATACTTGGCCTTGATCAGGAGAAGGCATTCAACGAAATATCTAATCAATGCATGTTTAATATTTTAAAAGAATATGACATAGACATATTTTTAAGAAAATTGGAACAGGACAAAAGAATAATAGGGTTAAAGCTAAGCCCAAGTTTGACTACCATTAAGAGTTTGACCTATGCAGATGACTTGGTTTTGTGTTTAGATCCCCTAACTAAAGAAGAGTCCTTGTATGAACCTTGTCAATCTTTCTCATGGTGTTCAGGGTCCAAAATTAACTTTGATAAATGTTCAGGAATGACATTAGGAAATACCCCGATCCCTACTGACAATATGTTTGCAGGAATAAAGATAGCGGCAGGTTCAATCCAGGTATTAGGAATTACTTTTGGAAGAGCAGATATGGTCAAACAGAACTAGAAAATAGGAATATCAAGAGGTACTACTTTGGTTAATTCTTGGATAGGGCAACAAATTGCTAAGAAAAAAAGGGTGCTTTTAATCAAACCTTACTATTACCCATATTTTTGTATATAAGTTATGCGTTTCCTCCTCCACAAACATTGGTAGTGACCTTATACAGTTTATTCTTTCAAGCCTTATGGGGAAATAGGTTTAATCTCATAAAAGAATAATAACCTACAGGAAAATAGAAGAGGGAGGGTTATGCATGGTGAACCCGGTTGCTCTTTTTTTTGCAGCTTGTTCATAGCATAAAATGTTTGGGGTGCTCTGAGACCAGGTAACACAATATGGAAAGAACAAGTAATGTATTGGATACATCCATGCTTTATGGCATGGACAAATAAGAAACCTGGTTCTTTGCACAGTCCCAATACTTCCAATATATGGAGTGGAACAAGTGATAAACTTGATAAAATGGAATATCACTAAAGAAGAGGTTAAGATTAAAAATAGGAAAGAAATATATTTCCACGTTTTACAGGAGGAGGATAAAGAAGACATCTGCTTAGGGGATTGTCCAGCAACTAGGGTGCAAACTAATTTAAGAATGTTAAAATTGAAGAAGATACCAGATTTTATATGGGACACAGTATGGCTTAGCTTGAGTGGGACACTGGGGGTGAGAAATAATCACAAACATAAGCAGGTACAGGAGAGATATTGTGTTGAATAAGCATGTGTGCAAACCCTGGAAACACAGGAACATTTATTTTTAAAATGCGAATATACAAAAGGCTTCTGGTTGTACCTGGTCAAAGAATGGAGGGAACCCATGTTTTGCAACTTATCATATGATGCTTTGGTCTATGGGAAAATGGAACATGGATTGGGAAAATATAACTCAGAAACTATGTATATCATTTTGGTCATAATAAGTTACTATATTTGGCAGTCCCAGTGTTTATGGCTTACTCAGCAAAGAATAATTTCATACATTGAAATGGACAGGAATATTAGGATTTCCTTACAGAAAGAATATGGACTTGATGCTAATAGATGTACAGAGGAGATACTGAAAGTACTTAGGATTAATTTGGATTGTGAGCACTGGGCAAAACCTCCATGAATGTTGACAGGAACAATATTGTTAAGTCACACTGTATGCCTATCTTGTATTTGTAACATTAATGTGTTTTCTTTTGTTTTATAATTTCTGTATATTAATGTATAAGTTGTGTATAATAGTATAATTTATGTCTGCAGTCCTTTCAATAAAAATTCCCCTACTGTTGCTGTAGTGGGTGTGGGATCCCTGTGAACAAGGCTGAGGAATCCAGTGTGCTTCTGGAAGTCGATGAAGGAGGAGACAGTATCAACGATGGTACTGGTCTCCTGGTTGTAACTACACTGTTAACCATTGTTGGGTTGGTAATTTCTGGTGCTGTTGACACAACAGTAGAGGATGTACCTCTATCTACCTCCCCAGCTGAGCAAGTGGTCATAGTGCTGGATTCAGCACATGCCAAGTCTCAACTACAAAAGGATTTCCAGGAAAAGAAGCAGCATTTGCTGCAAGCAGAACAGGAATATTTCACAGCACAATGGAAGATCAAGGAGGAAAAGAATGTTTCTGAACTCACCCAGTCTGTCGGCCGAAAAAGTTTAAAAAGTGTTCGTGTTTTCCAGTAACTCTCCTGCACCGGAAGAAAAAGCACAGAACCCCAGAATAGAGAAAATGCATGATGCACAGCCAGGTGAATGAGGATGATCCCCAGAGAAGGCCCTGAGTGGAGCGGGCTGGTTGCAAAAAGAGGATGGGTCCTGGATTCCTGATCCTCACATCACAATTCTGGGAGCAAATACAGAACGGAATACAGAGGTGGTGGAGGTGCTACAAATGGAACACTGAACCTACAGAGAGTATATCACTCCAGGATACTGCGCCTGGGGAAAATGAAGGCAGTATTTCATTTTCATCCATTGATGACATGGCCACAGATGTTTTTTTGATGCACATATGGGACCTCAGGCTCCTGCAGAGTCTAGAAACCAAGCGACCTCAGAGTTGGCTACTGATGTTCCAAAGGTGGTAGAAGCTGAGCCAGCAGCAACCCCAACTTATGCCAGCTTGTTTAAAAAAACAATGGAGCTGACTAAACCGCACAATGCAGTGTACCTGAGATATTTGGGGAGCACAGGTGACATGCCCAACAGATTTTCTGTAGGGAAAATTCTGCTGAAGCAAATGTTGTTGTTTTTTCCCTCTGAGGTTTATGCCCTGATCCACTCCAGGTGAATCCATGTATGACATTAGTTTCAGAACCCCTGACATTCTAGACAGGTTCTGGATAAAGTATGCCACCCAGAAACAAACCCAGCCTGGGCTCACTTTCAAGCCATACCACTCACAAAACATTTTTTAAAGTAGTAACTGTCCTTTTCCGTAATGAAGGCATGAACATTACTGACGTTATCTATTGGTTGGAGAAATGCTGTAAAATACAGGGTAACCCAGAGTCAATTCTAGATGATGAAGGCTTCTGGAATGGGGTGGGTGGGTGGCATTCAAAATAAATCTCACAGAACGACTCAGGGCTGCAGCATCTCCCAAACTGTTTTTATTTGGGACGAGATAAAGGGTTTATATTTTACCCAGGACAACCCTGACATTGTTACAAATGTAGCTCCCCAACATCTTAGCTGCTCCTGTGAGGTAGTAAAGTGTACTCAGTGTGGTGAAGTGAGACACTCAATGTTTCATTGTAGAAACCCCTTAAAATGTAGTCTATGTGAAGAAGGTCATTCCTTTAATAACTGTCCATGGGCAGCACATAATATGGATAATGCAGATTATGGCATTCAGGACTTGTATATTAATAAAGCAGTTAAGACTACAAGACCTATGCCACCCCCAATCTTGACTCCACAAAGGCACGCCACATCCATCCCTGAGGTGATCCCTACACCACAGGTAGGCACAAAAGCTGCAGTGGCTCAAGTAACAGAGGATCCAGGGAGAGTAACACAATCCCCAGCCACACAAGAACACCCTCAGGTCACAGAGGGCACCAATGGCTCTGATATGTTCCCCACCACCTTTACCTACTGAGGAGTCCTATACAGTGGTGATGAAAAGAAGTGGACTCTAAAAGAAAAGCTTGAATAAAGGGACGTTTACAGCACCCCTGGTTACTGTAAAGAACAAATATACTGTCCTTCTGGAAGATGAGGAAGACATGGACACAGATTCAGATTTCACTTCCTTCACTCTTCACAATCAGATGGGGGTGGATATGGAGCATGTGGGGAAAGACAGGAGGCCAAATCACAAAAGAAGTGAATTGGGACTAGATCATGGGTAAAACAGAAAAGGTGATGATGTAACCCATGAAATCTCCCTTTATGACTTAGCTGTGGCATCTTTGAATGTCAACAGCATAAAACCAAGAGAAAGCAGTTGCTCACTTTGCACAGTTCGAGACTAACTTCTATGATGGTATCCTTTTCAAGATACACGCCTACAGTCAGTTAGTGAAATACATGATGCTAGCACTGCTTGGTTATGGGAAAGTCCCACTGGTCAATGGGGAGGAGTTATGCAGTGGAGTGGGCATTTGTGTGAGCAATCCATCAGCTAAAATAATCCATATGGTCGATATAGTATCAGGAGGGTTCTACTATTAGATATCACTTCATATGAGTTGGACTTCTGAATCAGACATGTGATACCCCTACTATTACACCTAACACCCCCCTAGCCTTACCTACTGCTTTAGAGGTCTGCTTGATGATTTTAGGTCATCAGTGATGATGATGCCCAAGTCTCTTTCTTCTTTTGTGACTTCTAGCAACTCCCCTCCCAGCCTATAGGTGGCTTCAGGGTTTCTCTTCCCTATGTGCATGATTTTGCACTTCTTTGCATTAAATCCCAGTTGCCACTCTTCTGTCCATTCTGCTAGTTTATCCAGATCTCTTCTCATTCTGCCCACCTTATCTGGATCATCTACTCTGTTGCAGAGCTTGGTGTCATCTGCAAACAGACAAGCCTTACCCTCTAGTCCATCTGCAAGGTCACTAATGAAGATGTTGAAGAGGACTGGCCCCAGGACTGATCCCTGAGGTACCCCACTTGTGACTTGCATCTCTTCTGACTGTATACCATTTACCACCGCTCTCTGTTTTCTGCCCATCAACCAGTTTGCCACCTAGTTGACCAACTTCTGACCCACCCCAAGCCTACCCAGCTTATTTATCAATCTTCTATGTGGAACAGTGTCAAAAGCTTTGCTGAAGTCAAGGTAGGCGACATCAACTGCTCCCCCTTGGTCCACCACTCTGGTTACCCAGTCAAAGAAATCTATGAGATTAGTTTGACAGGACCTTCCTTTTGTAAACCCATGCTGTCTTGGATCCTGTGCCCATATGGATTCCAGGTGTTGCACTATCCTTTCCTTAAGGAGTGCCTCCATAATCTTGCCACTACTGAGGTAGACTGACCGTCTGTAGTTCCCCACCTCCTCCCTGCTACCACTCTTGTGGAGCGGGATCACATGAGCCCTTCTCCACTCTTCTGGGACCTCTCCTGTGCTCAGAGACTCACTAAACAATTCTGCTAATGGCTCTGCTAGTTCCTCCTTTAGCTCCTTAAGTACCCTTGATGTATGCCATCAGGTCCCATTGCCTTATCCACCCTGGGCTTAGCAAGCTCTTGTAGGACCCTTTCTTTTGTGAGAGGGTAGTGCTCACCTCCTCCCCTGTGTCCATGATGCTGAGCTGTGGGCCCTGCCCTACCTTCTTCAGTAAATACTGAGCAAAAGTATCTATTTAGGATAGATGCCTTACAGGGTCCTCCTCCCCACATGCTCCTTTTCTCCATTAAGCTTAGCAATACCCCCTCTGGACTTTCTCCTTTCACTAATGTATCTATAGAAAGTCTTGTCACCTTCTTTTACTGTTCGTGCTAGTGTTTCCTCAGTTTTGGACTTTGCCTGCCTTACTGCCTTCCCTGCTTCCCTTAAGGCAGTTTGGTATGCCTCCTATCTTCATCCCGCTGTGTTCCTTATATTTCCTGAAGGCCAGCCTTTGGCTCTGACCTTTCTGCTACTGTATTTGAGAACCAAAGTGGTTTCCTTCTTCTTTTGCACTTCCTTTTCTGTCTAACACAATGGGATGTTGCTTCAAGTATTGCATCCTTAATGCTTGCCCACTTGCCTGTACCCCTCACCTGTGTTTCTTTTTGCCAGGCTAGCTTAACTCTGTTGGCCATCTTATCAAAGTCAGCTCCTCTGAAGTCCCATATTTTTGCCTTGGAATGGGATGATTTAGATGTAGTAGCCAAATTGAACCATACCATGATGGTCACTGGCCCCAGGTGACCTTCTACCTGGAGATCTGTGATCCCTTCTTTGTTAGTCAGTACTAGATCTAGGATAGCCCTGTCTCTTGTGGGTTGCTGTACCAGTTGTTTGAGGCCCTCCCCCTGCAGGGAATCCACTATGAGTCTAGTTCTGCAGATGTTCCTGCTGGTATTGACAAGTCTGTATCTGGCATGTTGAAGTCTCCCATTATCAGAACCTCCCATTATCAGAACCTCCCATTATCAGAACCTCCCCTTTAGCTGTCATGTTTTGTATATCTTCTAACAGTAATGTGTCTATGTCCTCCCTCTGGTCTGGGGGCCTGTAGACAACCCCAGTTCTTATGTCTGTCCCATTTCCTGTTTCCAGGGTGACCACAGTTCTTCTGGCTCCTTATGTGTATTCTGAATTTCTGTAGCTTTGATATTTTCATTAACATACAGGGCCACTCCTCCCCACCCGTTTTTGCACCTCGGTCTCTTCTGAACAATACATAGCCAGGTACTGAAGTCTCCCAAGTGTGGTTACTGGTAAACAACATCTCACTAATTGCTACTATGTCCAGTTTAGCCTCTGACATTATTGCCTGCAGGTCTGGGATCTTATTTCCCAGGCTGTGAGCATTTGTGTACATGATTTTCCATTGGCCAGATTTTGTTGTGTTAGTTGTTGGGTGAAGTTTGGCATTACCCTGTGCATTGTGGGGAGATGAACTTTTTCTTCCTGGTGATGCAAATGAATGGCAAACATGCTGAATTCCTGTTTGACCACTAGCTGAGGGGGGAGGGTGTTCTTCCCATTCAGCACGTGTGGTGCTGCACCCCTCCCCATTTGCTAGTTTAAATATTCTGCAAAGATGTCAAACTTCTGCCCCAATGCACTGACTCCTCCTTAGTCAGATGCAGTCCATCAAATTTAAAGAACTTTTTCTCCCCAGAACTGTTGCCAAGTTCCTACAAAATCTGTATCCTTTTCCTGGCATCAGTCCTTGAGCCACATGTTTAGCTCCCTATTTCCCCTTCTCGACACTTCCGTCCATCTGCTCCCTCTCCCAGACAGGATCTCAGAGAATGAGATGCCGGATGAAATAGATGATAGTTTGTCAACCAGCCTAGTCAGGTGTTCCTTGGTCTCCACAACTGACCGGCTGGCGAGATCATTAGTCCTATGTGTACTAGGACATCAATGTTTTTCCTGCTTTGTGAACAATTTTAGCAATGCGGTCAGTGTCTCTCCATGCTGATGTGCCTGGAGACATCTGACCATCACACCTGGCTGGAGATGGTATCAACTCCCGAATCATGGAGTCTCCTATGATCAGAAGTTTTTTGGATTTCCTTTGTACTTGTTTAGTTTTGGTTCCTGATTTGAGGGAGTTTTGTTGTACTAGCTCCTGTGCGCAGTGTCCTGCTCTTCAGTGTCTTCTCCCTCTTTATTTGATTTCAGAGATAGAGGCAGATACCTGTTTGTAGTGTTTATATGGTTTTGGGTAATGTGTTGGAGGCAGAGAGATGGGGCACCTGATGTGCTCCTCTAAACCACCTGCCAACCTCCTGGACCAACTACTCTCTGCGGTCGAGGTTTTTCTGTTGGATGCTGGGGAAATGACAGAGTGGTTCTTATAATGCATTTCCTCTTCAATATGAAATTTGAGGTGTGCAATCTCTGCCCATGTTGCCAGACTGAGCCCTAAAATCTCAAGGCCCAGCATGTAGGACAGTGTCCAAATCCTGTAAGACTGTCCTTCTGAAAATTGTTCCACAGTGCCTGCAGCTAATGAAATCCATTCCAAATAAGTTGCTGGGTTTGTAACCTAGTCAGAGTAATTAGAAGGAAAAAAGGAAAAAAAAATGCAAGTAATGGTTTAATTGTGCTTTGTTGACTGATATAACAAGTTAAATTACTAAGCAGCTCCTGTAAATGAGATCACCTTGGAGGCTCTACTGATCCGCCCCTTCCTGCTCTGCCACAGGAAATGTCACAACTGTGGTACCCTATAAAAGGGTGTAGCGTAGGGTGGTTGGGGATGGGGTGGGTGGCTGGGCCCTTCCCTGCCAAAAAGAAGAACCACGGACGAAAGAACAAGGAGGTAGGAGCAGAAACAATCCAGTCAACAACAAATGCAGTAACCTGAAAACTTATCCTAATGTTAGAAAAAACTGCAAAACCTGTAAAGCACCACCTGTAATAATTTCAGAGAAGATATCGCTGTAAAACACTTTGCTCCAGAGAAAATAAAGCAGTAACAGATATACCTCGCAAAGACACTTTGAATCAGAAGATTACAGCAGTAATCTGTTGGACACACCTGTAAGGCACACCTTGTAATAATGCAGAAGAAGGTATACCAGCAACAACAATTTGAATCAGAGAAAAAATAAAGCAATGAAATTTTAGCAACAAACAGTAGCAATCCCTGTGAGTAAAAAATAAAAACACCACCACACAGTAAATCTGTTTAGCCAAACTAAGTCTTAATCCTTCTCCATTGCTCTGGTAAGTTTCTCTACTCTGCCTTTCAAGCAGTCTTAGAAGGAAAGAGCTCAGGTGAAGCTAGGTGCCTTGGCCAGCAAACCAAGTCTTCTCCTTGGCCAGCAAACCAAGCTCATGCTTATGCCACAGCTCGTGCTTATGCTACAGCTTACTCTTGCACTAAACATAATTTTTCAGTTTATTCACCAACTTATTCTAATGCTACAGCTTATGCTAATGCTACAGCATTCACTAACACTACAGCTTATGCTAGTGCTACAGCTAAGTCACAGTAGTGCTACTGCTAAGCTAATGCTACTGCTAACGTTACAGCTAATACTAAAGCATTCACTTACGCTAATGCTGCAGCTTATGCTGATGCTACAGCTAAGTCCACAGTAGTGCTACAGCGAAGCTAATGCTAATGCCAATGCTTCAGCTAATGCCAATGCTTCAGCTAATGCCAATGCTTCTGCTAATGCCAATGCTACGGCCAAGATAATGCTACAGCTAAGCTAATGCTACAGCTATACTGTTGCCACAGCTATGCTGTGGCTACAACATAGCTAACACTACAGCTTATGCTAGTGCTTATGCATACATTTAAACTGTTTATAGTACAGCTCGTGCTAATGCTACAGCTCATGCTTATGTTACAGCTCGCGCTTATGCCTCAGTTCGTGCTTATGCTACAGCTTATGCTTATGCTACAGCTTACTCTTGCACTAAACGTACTGTTTCAGCTTATGCTACAACTTACTCTAATGCTACAGCTTATGCTAATGCTACAGATAATCTTACAGCTAATGCTACAGCATTCACTAACACTACAGCTTACGCTAGTGCTGCAGCTAAGTCACAGTAGTGCTACTGCTAAGCTAATGCTAATGTTACAGCTAATGCCAATGCTACAGCAAATGCCAGTGCTTAAGCTTAGCTCATGCTACAGCTATACTTTTGCCACAGTTATGCTTTCACCAAAGCTATGCTAAAGCTACAACAAAGCTAACACCACAGCTCATGCTGGTACTTTGCTTACATTAAAACTGTTATGGCACAGCTCGTGCTTATGCTCAGCAGTGCTTACACTACAACTTCACCTCTTGCACTAAACCTAATGCTTCAGCTATGCAACAGCTTACGCTAATGCTACAACTTATGCCACTACAATGAATCAGTAGCTAGCACACTGCCTCTGAGTCTGGGAGATCAGAGTGCTGTGGGTTCAGTTCCCACATCTGGCACTTGGGTTAATATCCCAGTACTGACACTGTAATGCAGCATGAGAGGGGTGCTGCATTTTTGAGGTGCCATCTTTCGAATGAGACGTTAAACCGAGGTCCCATCTGCCTGGTTTGGTGATAGTTCAGGTGGATGTTAAAGATCCCATGGCACTTATCGAATAGACTTGGGGAATTTCCCAGGTGACCTGGCCAAATTTCCCTCATTCACTAAAAATACAACCAACAGCTTAATCTGGTTCAAGGTCAGTTGGCATTCGTCTGTATTCCCCTCCCCTGGGACGTGCCTAAAAAATAGGCAGGATTTGTCTAGTGCACTTACCCGATCAACAAAAGCTAAATAAATAAAAATGATAAATAAATAATTCTACAGCTAAGATTACAGCTAATGCTACAGCAGTCACTAACATTACAGCTTATACTTGTGCTACAGCTAAGTCACAGTTGTGCTACAGCTAAGCTAATGCTATTGCTACAGCTAATGCCAGTTCTACAGCAAAGCTAATACTTCAGCTGTAATTTTGCTACAGCTATGCTGAGGCTACAACAAAGCCAACACTACAGCTAATGCTAGTGCTTATGCCTACATTAAAACTGTTTATAGTACAGTTTGTACTTATGCTACAGCTTGTGCTTATGCTTCAGCTCGTGCTAATGCTACAGCTTACGCTTACACTACAGCTTTTGCTTGCACAAAACCTAATGCTTCAGCTTATGCTACAACTTACGCTAACGTTACAGCTAATGCTACAGCATTCACTTACGCTAATGCTACAGCTTATGCTAATGCTACAGCTAAGTCCACAGTAGTGCTACAGTTAAGCTAATGCTAATGCCAATGCTTCAGCTAATGCCAATGCTTCAGCTAATGCCAATGCAACAGCAAAGCTAATGCTACAGCTATACTTTTGCCACAGCTATGCTGAGTCTACAACAAAGCTTACACTACAGCTAATGCTAGTGTTTATGCTTACATTTAAACTGTTTATAGTACAGCTCGTGCTTATGCAACAGATCTTGCTTATGCCACAGCTCGTGCTTATGCCGTAGCTCCTGCTTATGCTACAGCTTATGCTACATCTTACTCTTGTACTAAATGTAATGTTTCAGCTCATGCTACAACTTACTCTAATGCTACAGCTTATGCTAATGCTATAGCTAATGTTACAGCTAATGCTACAGCATTCAGTAACACTACAGCTTATGCTAGTGCTACAGCTAAGTCACAGTAGTGCTACTGATAAGCTAAGGCCAATGCTACAGCTAATGCTACAGCAAATGCCAGTGCTACAGCTAAGCTAATGCTAATGCTACAGCTAATGCCAGTGCTACTGCAAAGCTAATGCTACAGCTGTACTTTTGCCACAGCTATGCTGAGGCTACAACAAGGCTAACACTACAGCTAATGCTAGTGCTTATGCTTACATTAAAATGTTTTATAGTACAATTTGTACTTCTGCTACAGGTCATGCTTATGCTACAGCTTATGCTTATGCAGTAGCTCGTGCTTATGCTACAGCTCGTGCTTATGCTTCAGCTCGTGCTAATGCTACAGCTTACGCTTATGCTACAGCATATGCTTGCACTAAACCTAATGTTTCAGCATATGCTACAACTTACGCTAACGCTACAGTTAATGCTAATGCTACTGCTATCATTACAGCTAATGCTACAGCATTCACTTACGCTAATGCTACAGCTTATCCTACTGCTACAACTAAGTCCAAAGTAGTGCTACTGCTAAGCTAATGCTAATGCTACAGCTAATGCCAGTGCTTCAGCTTAGCTAATGCTACAGCTATACTTTTGCCACAGTTATGCTTTCACTAAAACTATGCTGAAGCTACAGCAAAGCTAACACTACAGCTCATGCTAGTGCTTATGCTTACATTAAAACTGCTTATGCCACAGCCCGTGCTTATGCTACAGCTCGTGCTAATGGTACAGCTTACTCTTGCACTAAACCTAATGCTTCAGCTTATGCAACAGCTTACGCTAATGCTACAGCTCATGCTAATTATAATGAATCAGTAGCTAGTACACTCGCCTCTGAGGCCGGGAGATCAGAGGGCTGTGGGTTCAGTTTCCCACATCTGGCACTTGGGTTAATATCCCAGTACTGACACTGTAATGCAGCATGATAGGGGTGCTGCATTTCTGAGGTGCCGTCTTTCGGAGGAGATGTTAAACTGAGGTCCCATCTGCCTGGATTGGTGATAGTTCAGATGGATGTTAAAGATCCCATGACACTTATCGAAAAGACTTGGGGAATTTCCCAGGTGTCCTGGCCAAATTTCCCTCATTTACTAAAAATACCACCAACAGCTCAATCTGGTTGAAGGTCAGTTGGCATTCGTCTGTATCCCCCTCCCCCGGGTCGTGCCTGAAAATAGGCAGGATTTGTCTAGTGCACTTACCCGATCAAGAAAAGCTAAATAATTAAAAATAATAAATAAATAATTCTACAACTAAGATTACAGCTAATGCTACAGCATTCACTAATGTTACAGCTTACGCTAGTGCTACAGCTAAGCTAATGCTAATGCTACAGCTAATGACAACGCTACAGCAAAGCTAACGCTACAGCTGTACTTTTGCCACAGTTATGCTGAGGGTACAACAAAGCTAACACTACAGCTAATGCTAGAGCTTATACTTACATTAAAACTGTTTATAGTACACTTCGTACTTATGCTATAGCTCATGTTTATGCTACAGCTCGTGCTTATGCTTCAGGTCGTGCTAATGCTACAGCTAACACTTAAGCTACAGCTTATGCCTGCACTAAACCTAATGCTTCAGCGTATGCTACAACTTATGCTAACGCTACAGCTAATGCAAATGCTGCTGCAAACGTTACAGCTAATGCTATGGCATTCATTTACGCTAATGCTACAGCTAAGTCCACAGTAGTGCTACAGCTAAGCTAATGCTAATGCCAATGCTTCAGCTAATGCCTATGGTTCAGCTAATGCCAATGCTACAGCTAAGCTAATGCTACAGCTATACTTTTGCCACAGCTATGCTGAGGCTACAAAAAAGTTAACACTACAGCTAATGCTAGTGCTTATGCTTACATTTAAACTGTTTATAGTACAGCTCGTGCTTATGCCACAGCCCGTGCTTATGCCACAGCTCGTGCTTAAGCCACAGCTCGTGCTCATGCTACAGCTTATGCTTATGCTACAGCTTACTCTTGCACTAAACATAATGTTTCAGCTTATGCTATATCTTACTCTAATGCTACAGCTTATGCGAATGCTACAGCTAATGCTACAGCATTCACTAACGCTACAGCTTATGCTAGTGCTACAGCTAAGTCACAGTAGTACTTCTGCTAAGCTAATGCTAATGCAACAGCTAATGCCAAAGCTACAGCAAATGCCAGTGTTACAGCTTAGCTAATGCTACAGCTATACTTTTACCACAGTTATGCTTTTACCAAAACTATGCTGAAGCTACAGCAAAGCTAACACTACTGCTCATGCATGTGCTTATGCTTACATTAAAACTGCTTATGCCATAGCTCGTGCTTATGCTACAGCTTACTCTTGCACTAAACCTAATGTTTCAGCTAATATAACAGCTTAGGATAATGCTACAGCTCATGCTAATTATAATGAATCAGTAGATAGCACACTCGCCTCTGAGGCAGGGAGATCAGAGGGCTGTGGGTTCAGTTCCTACATCTGACACTTGGGTTAATATCCCAGTACTGACACTGCAATGCAGCATGAGAGGGGTGCTTCATTTCTGAGGTGCCGTCTTTCGGATGAGATGTTAAACTGAGGTCCCATCTGCCAGGATTGGTGATAGTTCAGGTGGATGTTAAAGATCCCATGGCACTTATCGAAAAGAGTTGGGGAATTTCCCCGGTGTGCTGTCCAAGTTTCCCTCATTCACTAAAAATACCACCAATAGCTTAATCTGGTTCAAGGTCAGTTGGCATTCATCTGTATCCCACTCCTCTGGGTTGTGCCTGAAAAAAGGCAGGATTTGTCTAGTGCACTTACCCGGTCAAAAAAAGCTAAATAAATAATTCTACAGCTAAGATTACAGCTAATGCTGCAGCATTCACTAACGTTACAGCTTACGCGAGTGCTACAGCTAAGCTACTGCTAATGCTACAGCTAATGCCAGTGCTACAGGAAAGCTAATGCTACAGCTGTACTTCTGCCACAGCTATACTGAGGCTACAACAAAGCTAACACTACAGCTAATGCTTTGACCTTCTGCTTACATTAAAACTGTTTATAGCACAGTTTGTACTTATGCGACAGCTCATGCTTATGCTACAGCTCATGCTTATGCTACAGCACATGCTTATGCTATAGCTCGTGGTTATGCTACAGCTCGTGCTTATGCTTCAGCTTCGTGCTAGTACTACAGCTTAAGCTACGCTACAGCTTATGCTTGCACTAAGCGTGAATGCTTCAGGTTATGCTGCAACTTATGCTAACGCAATAGCTAATGCTAATGCTACTGCTAACATTACAGTTAATGCTACAGCATTCACTTACGCTAATGCTACAGCTTATGCTAATGCCACAGCTAAGTCCACAGTAGTGCTACAGCTAAGCTAATGCTAATGCCAATGCTTCAGCTAATGCCAATGCTATAGCTAAGCTAATACTACAGCTAAGCTAATGCTACAGCTATACTTTTGCCACAGCTATGCTGAGACTACAACAATGCTAACACTACAACTAAAGCAAGTGCTTATGCTTACATTTAAACTGTTTATACTACAGCTCGTGCTTATGCCACAGCTCGTGATTATGCTATAGCTTATGGTTATGCTACAGCTTACTCCTGCACTAAATGTTATGTTTCAGCTTATGCTGGAACTTACTCTAATGCTACAGCTTATGTTAATGCTAGAGCTAATGTTACAGCTAATGATACAGCATTCACTAATGCTGCAGCTTATGCTAGTGCTACAGCTAAGTCACAGTAGTGCTACTGCTATGCTAATGCTAATGCTACAGCTAATGCCGATGCTACAGCAAATGCCAGTGCTACAGCTTAGCCAATGCTACAGCTATACTTTTGCCACAGTTATGCTTTCAGAAAAACTATGCTGAAGCTACAGCAAAGCTAATATTACTGCTCATGCTAGTGCTTATGCCTACATTAAACCTGCTTATGCCTCAGCTCTAGCTTATGCTACAGCTCGAGATTATGCTACAGCCTACTCATGCAGTAAACCTAATGCTTCAGCTTATGCAACAGCTTACACTAATGCTACAGCTCATGCTAATTGCAATGAATCAGTAGCTAGCACTCTCGCCTCTGAGGCTGGGAGATCAGAGAGCTGTGGGTTCAGTTTCCACATCTGGCACTTGGGTTAATATCCCAGTACTGACACTGTAATGCAGCATGAGAGTGGTGCTGCATTTCTGATGTGCTTTTTCTGGATGAGACGCTAAACCAAGGTCCCAACTGCCTGGATTGGTGATAGTTCAGGTGGATGTTAAAGATCCCATGGCACTTATCGAAAAGAGTTGGGGAATTTCCCCGGTGTCCTGGCCAAATTTCCACATTCACTAAAAATACCACCATCAGCTTAATCTGTTTCAAGGTCAGCTCGCATTCATCTATATCCCCCTCACCCTGGTCATGCCTGAAAATAGGCAGGATTTGTCTACTGCACTTACCCAGTCAACAAAAGCTAAATAAATAATAAATAAATAATTCTACGGCTAAGATTACAGCTAATGCTACAGCACTCACTAACATTACAGCTTATACTTGTGCTACAGCTAAGTCGCAGTTGTGCTACAGCTAAGCTAATGCTATTGCTACAGCTAATGCCAGTGCTACAGCAAAGCTAATACTACAGCTGTAATTTTGCTACAGCTATGCTGAGGCTACAACAAAGCTAACACTACAGCTAATGCTAGTGCTTATTCTTACATTAAAACTGTTTATAGTACAGTTTATACTTATGCTACAGCTCATGCTTATGCTACAGCTTGTGCTTATGCTACAGCTCATGCTTATGCTACAGCTCATGCTTATGCTTCAGCTCGTGCTAATGCTACAGCTTACGCTTACGCTGACAGCTTACGCTGCACTAAACCTAATGCTTCACCATATGCTACAACTTCGCTAACGCTACAGCTAATGCTAATGCTACTGCAAGCATTGCATAGCTAATGCTACAGCATTCCACTTACGTTAATGCTACAGCTTATGCTAATGCTACAGCTAAGTCCACAGTAGTGCTACAGCTAAGCTAATGCTAATGCCTATGGTTCAGCTAATGCCTATGGTTCAGCTAATGCCAATGCTACAGCTAAGCTAATGCTACATCTATACTTTTGCCACAGCTATGCTGAGGCTACAACAACGTTAACACTACAGCTAATGCGAGTGCTTATGCTTACATTTAAACTGTTTATAGTACAACTCGTGCTTATGCTACAGCTCGTACTTATGCCACAGCTCGTGCTTATGCCACAGCTCGTGCTTATGCTACAGCTTATGCTTATGCTACAGCTTACTCTTGCACTAAACGTAATGTTTCAGCTTATGCTATAACTGCTCTAATGCTACAGCTTATGCTAATGCTACAGCTAATGTTACAGCTAATGCTGCAGCATTCACTAATGCTACAGCTTACGCTAGTGCTACAGCTAAGTCACAGTAGTGCTACTGCTATGCTAGTGCTAATGCCGATGCTACAGCAAATGCCACTGCTACAGCTTAGCCTATGCTACAGCTATAATTTTGCTACAGTTATGCTTTCACAAAAACTATGCTGAAGCTACAGCAAATCTAACACTACTGCTCATGCTAGTGCTTATGCTTACATTAAAACTGCTTATGCCATAGCTCGTGCTTATGCTACAGCTTACTCTTGCACTAAACCTAATGTTTTAGCTTATGTAACAGCTTAGGATAATGCTACAGCTCATGCTAATTATAATGAATCGATAGATATGGCACTCGCGCCTCTGAGGCAGGGAGATCAGAGGCTGTGGGTTCAGTTCCACATCTGACACTTGGGTTAATATCCAGTACTGACACTACAATGCAGCATGAGAAGGGTGCTTCATTTCTGAGGTGCCGTCTTTCGGATGAGACGTGAAACCGAGGTCCCATCTACCTGGATTGGTGATAGTTCAGGTGGATGTTAAAGATCCCATGGCATTTATCGAAAAGAGTTGGGGAATTTCCCCGGTGTGCTGTCCAAGTTTCCCTCATTCACTGAAAATACCACCAATAGCTTAATCTGGTTCAAGCTCAGTTGGCATTCATCTGTATCCCCTTCCCCCGGGTTGTGCCTGAAAATAGGCAGGATTTGTCTAGTGCACTTACCCGGTCAACAAAAGCTAAATAAATAATTCTACAGCTAAGATTACAGCTAATGCTACAGCATTCACTAACGTTACAGTTTATGCAAGTGCTACAGCTAAGCTAATGCTAATGCTACAGCTAATGCCAGTGCTACAGGAAAGCTAATGCTACAGCTGTACTTCTGCCACAGCTATGCTGAGGCTACAACAAAGCTAACACTACTGCTAATGCTTGTGCTTCTGCTTACATTAAAACTGTTTATAGTACAGTTTGTACTTATGCGACAGCTCATGCTTATGCTACAGCTCATGCTTATGCTATAGCTCGTGGTTATGCTACAGCGCGTGCTTATGCTTCAGCACGTGCTAATGCTACAGCTTACGCTTACGCTACAGCTTATGCTTGCACTAAACCTAATGCTTCAGCTTATGCTGCAACTTATGCTAACGCAATAGCTAATGCTAATGCTACTGCTAACATTACAGCTAATGCTACAGCTAAGTCCACAGTAGTGCTACAGCTAAGCTAATGCTAATGCCAATGCTTCAGCTAATGCCAATGCTATAGCTAAGCTAATGCTACAGCTAAGCTAATGCTACAGCTATACTTTTGCCACAGCTATGTTGAGGCTACAACAATGCTAACACTACAACTAATGCAAGTGCTTATGCTTACATTTAAACTGTTTATAGTACAGCTCGTGCTTATGCCACAGCTCGTGATTATGCTACAGCTTATGCTTATGCTACAGCTTACTCTTGCACTAAATGTTATGTTTCAGCTTATGCTAGAACTTACTCTAATGCTACAGGTTATGCTAATGCTAGAGCTAAAGTTACAGCTAATGATACAGCATTCACTAATGCTACAGCTTACTCTAGTGCTACAGCTAAGTCACAGTAGTGCTACTGCTATGCTAATGCTAATGCTACAGCTAATGCCGATGCTACAGCAAATGCCAGTGCTACAGCTTAGCCAATGCTACAGCTATACTTTTGCCACAGTTATGCTTTCACAAAAACTATGCTGAAGCTACAGCAAAGCTAACACTACTGCTCATGCTAGTGCTTATGCTTACGCCTCAGCTCGTGCTTATGCTATAGCTCGTGCTTACACTACAGCTTACTCATGCAGTAAACCTAATGCTTCAGCTTATGCAACAGCTTACGCTAATGCTACAGCTCATGCTAATTGCAATGAATCAGTAGCTAGCACTCTCGCCTCTGAGGCCGGGAAATCAGAGGGCTGTGGGTTCAGTTTCCACATCTGGCACTTGGGTTAATATCCCAGTACTGACACTGTAATACAGCATGAGAGGGGTGCTGCATTTCTGAGGTGCGTTTTTTCGGATGAGACGTTAAACCAAGGTCCCAACTCCCTGGATTGGTGATAGTTCAGGTGGATGTTAAAGATCCCATGGCACTTATCGAAAAGAGTTGGGGAATTTCCCCGGTGTCCCGGCCAAATTTCCACATTCACTAAAAATACCACCAACAGCTTAATCTGCTTCAAGGTCAGCTCGCATTCATCTATATCCCCCTCACCCTGGTCATGCCTGAAAATAGGCAGGATTTGTCTACTGCACTTACCCAGTCAACAAAAGCTAAATAAACAATACATAAATAATTCTACGGCTAAGATTACAGCTAATGCTACAGCACTCACTAACATTACAGCTTATGCTTGTGCTACAGCTATGTCACAGCAGTGCTACAGCTAAGCTAGTGCTAATGCTACAGCTAATGCCAGTGTTACAGCAAAGCTAATGCTACAGCTGTACTTTTGCCACAGCTATGCTGAGGCTACAACAAAGCTAACACTACAGCTAATGCTAGTGCTTATGCTTACATTAAAACCGTTTATAGTACAGTTTGTACTTATGCTACAGCTCATGCTTATGCTATATCTTTATGCTTTTGCAATAGCTCGTGCTTATGCTACAGCTCGTGCTAATGCTTCAGCTCGTGCTAATGCTACAGCTTATGCTACAGCATATGCTTGCACTAAACCTAATGTTTCAGCATATGCTACAACTTACAATAACGCTACAGCTAATGCTAATGTTATTGCTAACATTACAGCTAATGCTGCAGCATTCTCTTACGCTAATGCTACAGCTTATGCTAATGCTACAGCAAAGTCTAAAGTAGTGCTACTGCTATGCTAATGCTACTGCTAATGCCAATGCTACAGCAAATGCCAGTGCTTCAGCTTAGCTAATGCTACAGCTATACTTTTGCCACAGTTATGCTTTCACCAAAACTATGCTGAAGCCACAGCAAAGCTAACACTACAGCGCATGCTAGTGCTTATGCTTACATTAATACTGCTTATGCCACGGCCCCGTGCTTATGCTACAGCTTGTGCTAACGCTGCCGCTTACTCTTGCACTAAACCTAATGCTACAGCTTATGCTAATGGTACAGCTAATGTTACAGCTAATGCTACAGCATTCACTAACGCTACAGCTTACACTAGTGCTGCAGCTAAGTCACAGTAATGCTACTGCTAAGCTAATGCTAATGCTACAGATAATGCCAATGCTACAGCAAATGCCAGTGCTTAAGCTATACTTTTGACACAGTTATGCTTTCACCAAAGCTATGCTGAAGCTACCGCAAAGCTAACACTACAGCTCATGCTAGTGCTTTTGCTTACATTAAAACTGCTTATGGCACAGCTCGTGCTTATGCTACAGCTTACGCTTACACTACAGCTTACTCTTGCACTAAACCTAATGCTTCAGCTTATGCAACAGCGTACGCTAATGCTACAACTCATGCTAATTACAATGAATCAGTAGCTAGCACACTTGCCTCTGAGTCTGGGAGATCAGAGTGCTGTGGGTTCAGTTCCCACATCTGTCACTTGGGTTAATATCCAGTACTGACACTGTAATGCAGCATGGTGGGTGCTGCATTCTGAGGTGCCATCTTTTGGATGAGACGTTAAACCGACGTCCCATCTGCCTGGATTGGTGATAGTTCAGGTGGATGTTAAAGATCCAATGGCACTTATCGAAAAGACTTGGGGAATTTCCCCTGTGTCCTGGCCAAATTTCCCTCATTCACTAAAAATACCAGCAACAGCTTAATCTGGTTCAAGGTCAGTTGGCATTCATCTGTATCCCCTTCCCCCTGGTCGTGTCTGAAAATAGGCAGGATTTGTCTAGTGCACTTACCCGATCAACAAAAGCTAAATAAATAAAAATAATAAATAAATAATTCTACAGCTAAGATTACAGCTAATGCTACAGCATTCACTAATGTTAAAACTTAGGCTAGTGCTACAGCTAAGTCACAGTAGTGCTACAGCTAAGCTAATGCTAATGCTGCAGCTAATGACAGTGCTACAGCAAAGCTAATGCTACAGCTGTACTTTTGCCACAGTTATGCTGAGGCTACAACAAAGCTAACACTACAGCTAATGCTAGAGCTTATACTTATATTAAAACTTTTGATAGTACACTTTGAACTTATGCTACAGCTCATGCTTATGCTACAGCTCATGCTTTTGCTACAGCTCATGCTTATGCTACAGCTCTTGCTTATGCTTCAGCTCATGCTAATGCTACAGCTAACACTTAGCTACAGCTTATGCTTGCACTAAACCTAATGCTTCAGTGTATGCTACAACTTACGCTAATACTACAGCTATTGCTAATGCTGTTGCAAAGCGTCACAGCTAATGCTACAGCATTCACTTACGCTAATGCTACAGCTTATGCTAATGCTACAGCTAAGTCCACAGTAGTGCTACAGCTAAGCTAATGCTAATGCCAGTGCTTCAGCTAATGCCTATGGTTCAGCTAATGCCAGTGCTACAGCTAAGCTAATGCTACAGCTATAATGCTACAGCTATACTTTTGCCACAGCTATGTTGAGGCTACAACAAAGCTAAAACTACAGCTAATGCTAGTGCTTATGCTTACATTTAAACTGTTTATAGTACAGCTCGTGCTTATGCTACAGCTCGTGCTTATGCCACAGCTCGTCCTTATGCCACAGCTCGTGCCTAAGCCACAGCTTGTGTATATGCTACAGCTTATGCTTATGCTACAGCTTACTCTTGCACTAAATGTAATGTTTCAGCTTATGCTACACCTTACTCTAATGCTTCAGCTTATGCTAATGCTACAGCTAATGTTACAGCTCATGCTACAGCATTCACTAATGCTGTAACTTACGCTAGTGCTACAGCTAAGTCACAGTAGTACTTCTGCTTAGCTAATGCTAATGCAACAGCTAATGCTAATGCTACAGCTAATGCCAGTGCTACAGCTTAGCTAATGCTACCGCTATACTTTTGCCACAGTTATGCTTTCACCAAAACTATACTGAAGCTACAGCAAAGCTAACACTACTGCTCATGCTAGTGCTTATGCTTACATTAAAACTGCTTATGCCACAGCTCGTGCTTTTGCTACAGCTTACTCTTGCACTAAACCTAATGTTTCAGCTTATGCAACAGCTTAGGCTAATGCTACAGCTCATGCTAATTATAATGAATCAGTAGATAGCACTCGCCTCTGGGCCGGAGATCAGAGGGCTGTGGGTATCAGTTCCACATCTGGCACTTGGGTTAATGTCCCAGTACTGACACTGTAATGCAGCATGAGAGGGTGCTTCATTTCTGGGTGCCATCTTTCGGATGAGACATTAAACCGAGGTCCCATCAGCCTGGATTGGTGATAGTTCAGGTGGATGTTAAAGATCCCATGGCATTTATTGAAAAGAGTTGGGGAATTTCCCAGTGTGCTGTCAAGTTTCCCTCATTCACTAAAAATACCAACAATAGCTTAATCTGGTTCAGGTCAGTTGGCATTCATCTGTATCCCCTCCCGGGTTGTGCCTAAAAAGGCGGATTTGTCTAGTGCACTTACCGGTCAACAAAAGCTAAATAAATAATAAATAAATAATTCTACAGCTAAGATTACAGCTAATGCTACAGTATTCACTAACATTACAGCTTACGCAAGTGCTACAGCTAAGCTAATGCTAATGCTACAGCTAATGCCAGTGCTACAGCAAAGCTAATGCTACAGCTAATGCTTGTGCTTATGCTTACATTAAAACTGTTTATAGTACAGTTTGTACTTATGGGACAGCTCATGCTTATGCTACAGCACATGCTTATGCTATAGCTCGTGGTTATGCTACAGCACGTGCTTATGCTTCAGCTTGTGCTAATGCTACAATTTATGCTTATGCTGTAGCTTATGCTTGCACTAAACCTAATGCTTCAGCTTATGCTGCAATTTATGCTAACACAATAGCTAATGCTAATGCTACTGCTAATATTACAGCTAATGCTACAGCATTCACTTACGCTAATGCTACAGCTTATGCTAATGCTACAGCTAAGTCCACAGTAGTGCTACATCTAAGCTAATGCCAATGCTTCAGCTAAGCTAATGCTACAGCTATACTTTTGCCACAGCTATACTTTTGCCACAGCTATGCTGAGGCTACAACAAAGCTAACACTACAACTAATGCTAGTGCTTATGCTTACATTTAAACTGTTTATGGTACAGCTCGATGCTTATGCTACAGCTCGTGCTTATGCCACAGCTCATGCATATGCCACAGCTCGTGCTTATGCCACAGCTCAGTTATACTGCAGCTTATGCTTATGCTTATGCTACAGCTTACTCTTGCTCTAAGCGTAATGTTTCAGCTTATGCGACAACTTACGCCAATGCTACCTCATGCTAATGCCACATGCAAAAGTTACCACAGATGCTACAGCATTCACGAATGCTACAGCTTACGCTAGTGCTGCAGCTAAGTCACAGTAGTGCTACAGCTAAGCTAATGCTAATACTACAGCTAATGCCTGTGCAACAGCTAATGCCTATGCTACAGCTAAGCTAATGCTACAGCTATACTTTTGCCACAGCTATGCTGAGGCTACAACAAAGCTAACAGTTCAGCTAATGCTAGTGGTTATGCTTACATTAAAACTATTTATAGTACATTTTGTACATATGCTACAGCTCATGCTTATGCTACAGCTCATGCTTACGCTACAGGTCATGCTTAAGCTACAGGTCGCGTTAATGCTACAGCTTACGCTTACGCTACAACTTATGCTTGCACTAAACCTAATGCTTCAGCTTATGCCTCAACTTACGCTAAAGCTACAGCTTATGCTAATGCTACTGCTAATGCTACAGCATTCACTTACGCTAATGCTACAGCTAAGTCCACAGTAGTGCTACAGCTAAGCTAATGCTAATGCCAATGCTTCAGCTAATGCCAGTGCTTAAGCTATACTTTTGACACAGTTATGCTTTCACCAAAGCTATGCTGAAGCTACCACAAAGCTAACACTACAGCTCATGCTAGTGCTTTTGCTTACATTAAAACTGCTTATGGCACAGCTCGTGCTTATGCTACAGCTTACGCTTACACTACAGCTTACTCTTGCACTAAACCTAATGCTTCAGCTTATGCAACAGCGTACGCTAATGCTACAACTCATGCTAATTACAATGAATCAGTAGCTAGCACACTTGCCTCTGAGTCTGGGAGATCAGAGTGCTGTGGGTTCAGTTCCCACATCTGTCACTTGGGTTAATATCCCAGTACTGACACTGTAATGCAGCATGAGTGGGGTGCTGCATTTCTGAGGTGCCATCTTTTGGATGAGACGTTAAACCGACGTCCCATCTGCCTGGATTGGTGATAGTTCAGGTGGATGTTAAAGATCCAATGGCACTTATCGAAAAGACTTGGGGAATTTCCCCTGTGTCCTGGCCAAATTTCCCTCATTCACTAAAAATACCAGCAACAGCTTAATCTGGTTCAAGGTCAGTTGGCATTCATCTGTATCCCCTTCCCCCTGGTCGTGTCTGAAAATAGGCAGGATTTGTCTAGTGCACTTACCCGATCAACAAAAGCTAAATAAATAAAAATAATAAATAAATAATTCTACAGCTAAGATTACAGCTAATGCTACAGCATTCACTAATGTTAAAACTTAGGCTAGTGCTACAGCTAAGTCACAGTAGTGCTACAGCTAAGCTAATGCTAATGCTGCAGCTAATGACAGTGCTACAGCAAAGCTAATGCTACAGCTGTACTTTTGCCACAGTTATGCTGAGGCTACAACAAAGCTAACACTACAGCTAATGCTAGAGCTTATACTTATATTAAAACTTTTGATAGTACACTTTGAACTTATGCTACAGCTCATGCTTATGCTACAGCTCATGCTTTTGCTACAGCTCATGCTTATGCTACAGCTCTTGCTTATGCTTCAGCTCATGCTAATGCTACAGCTAACACTTAAGCTACAGCTTATGCTTGCACTAAACCTAATGCTTCAGTGTATGCTACAACTTACGCTAATGCTACAGCTATTGCTAATGCTGCTGCAAACGTCACAGCTAATGCTACAGCATTCACTTACGCTAATGCTACAGCTTATGCTAATGCTACAGCTAAGTCCACAGTAGTGCTACAGCTAAGCTAATGCTAATGCCAGTGCTTCAGCTAATGCCTATGGTTCAGCTAATGCCAGTGCTACAGCTAAGCTAATGCTACAGCTATAATGCTACAGCTATACTTTTGCCACAGCTATGTTGAGGCTACAACAAAGCTAAAACTACAGCTAATGCTAATGCTTATGCTTACATTTAAACTGTTTATAGTACAGCTCGTGCTTATGCTACAGCTCGTGCTTATGCCACAGCTCGTCCTTATGCCACAGCTCGTGCTTAAGCCACAGCTTGTGTATATGCTACAGCTTATGCTTATGCTACAGCTTACTCTTGCACTAAATGTAATGTTTCAGCTTATGCTACACCTTACTCTAATGCTACAGCTAATGTTACAGCTCATGCTACAGCATTCACTAATGCTGTAACTAACGCTAGTGCTACAGCTAAGTCACAGTAGTACTTCTGCTTAGCTAATGCTAATGCAACAGCTAATGCTAATGCTACAGCTAATGCCAGTGCTACAGCTTAGCTAATGCTACCGCTATACTTTTGCCACAGTTATGCTTTCACCAAAACTATACTGAAGCTACAGCAAAGCTAACACTACTGCTCATGCTAGTGCTTATGCTTACATTAAAACTGCTTATGCCACAGCTCGTGCTTTTGCTACAGCTTACTCTTGCACTAAACCTAATGTTTCAGCTTATGCAACAGCTTAGGCTAATGCTACAGCTCATGCTAATTATAATGAATCAGTAGATAGCACACTCGCCTCTGAGGCCGGGAGATCAGAGGGCTGTGGGTATCAGTTCCTACATCTGGCACTTGGGTTAATATCCCAGTACTGACACTGTAATGCAGCATGAGAGGGGTGCTTCATTTCTGAGGTGCCATCTTTCGGATGAGACATTAAACCGAGGTCCCATCAGCCTGGATTGGTGATAGTTCAGGTGGATGTTAAAGATCCCATGGCATTTATTGAAAAGAGTTGGGGAATTTCCCCAGTGTGCTGTCCAAGTTTCCCTCATTCACTAAAAATACCAACAATAGCTTAATCTGGTTCAAGGTCAGTTGGCATTCATCTGTATCCCCCTCCCCCGGGTTGTGCCTAAAAAAAGGCAGGATTTGTCTAGTGCACTTACCCGGTCAACAAAAGCTAAATAAATAATAAATAAATAATTCTACAGCTAAGATTACAGCTAATGCTACAGTATTCACTAACATTACAGCTTACGCAAGTGCTACAGCTAAGCTAATGCTAATGCTACAGCTAATGCCAGTGCTACAGCAAAGCTAATGCTACAGCTAATGCTTGTGCTTATGCTTACATTAAAACTGTTTATAGTACAGTTTGTACTTATGGGACAGCTCATGCTTATGCTACAGCACATAGCATGCTATAGCTCGTGGTTATGCTACAGGTGCTTATGCTTCAGCTTGTGCTAATGCTACAATTTACGCTTATGCTGTAGCTTATGCTTGCACTAAACCTAATGCTTCAGCTTATGCTGCAATTTATGCTAACACAATAGCTAATGCTAATGCTACTGCTAATATTACAGCTAATGCTACAGCATTCACTTACGCTAATGCTACAGCTTATGCTAATGCTACAGCTAAGTCCACAGTAGTGCTACATCTAAGCTAATGCTAATGCCAATGCTTCAGCTAATGCCAATGCTTCAGCTAAGCTAATGCTACAGCTATACTTTTGCCACAGCTATACTTTTGCCACAGCTATGCTGAGGCTACAACAAAGCTAACACTACAACTAATGCTAGTGCTTATGCTTACATTTAAACTGTTTATGGTACAGCTCATGCTTATGCTACAGCTCGTGCTTATGCCACAGCTCATGCATATGCCACAGCTCGTGCTTATGCCACAGCTCATGATTATGCTACAGCTTATGCTTATGCTTATGCTACAGCTTACTCTTGCTCTAATCGTAATGTTTCAGCTTATGCTACAACTTACGCCAATGCTACCTCATACTAATGCCACAGCTAAAGTTACTGCAAATGCTACAGCATTCACTAATGCTACAGCTTACGCTAGTGCTGCAGCTAAGTCACAGTAGTGCTACAGCTAAGCTAATGCTAATACTACAGCTAATGCCTGTGCAACAGCTAATGCCTTTGCTACAGCTAAGCTAATGCTACAGCTATACTTTTGCCACAGCTATGCTGAGGCTACAACAAAGCTAACAGTTCAGCTAATGCTAGTGGTTATGCTTACATTAAAACTATTTATAGTACATTTTGTACATATGCTACAGCTCATGCTTATGCTACAGCTCATGCTTACGCTACAGGTCATGCTTAAGCTACAGGTCGCGTTAATGCTACAGCTTACGCTTACGCTACAACTTATGCTTGCACTAAACTACATGCTAAAGCTACAGACTTGCTAATGCTACAGCTACTGCTACAGCATACACTTACGCTAATGCTACAGCTAAGTCCACAGTAGTGCTACAGCTAAGCTAATGCTAATGCCAATGCTTCAGCTAATGCCAATGCTTCAGCTAATGCCAGTGGTACAGCTAAGCTAATGCTTTAGCTATACTTTTGCCACAACTATGCTGAGGCTACAACAAAGCTAACACTACAGCTAATGCTAGTGCTTATGCTTACATTAAAACTTTTTATAGTACAGCTCGTGCTTATGCCACAGATCGTGCTTATGGTACAGCTCGTGTTTATGCTACAGCTTATGCTTATGCTACAGCTTAGTCTTGCTCTAAACGTAAGGTTTCAGCTTATGATGCAACTTACGCTAATGCTTCAGCTTATGCTAAAGCTACACAATTCATTAGAGCTACAGCTTACGCTAGTGCTGCAGCTAAGTCACAGTAGTGCTACAGCTAAGCTAATGCTACTGCTAATGCCTGTCCTACAGCTAATCTAATGCTACAGCTCTACTTTTGCCACAGCTATGTTGAGGCTACAGCAAAGCTAACACTACAGCTAATGCTAGTGCTTATGCTTACATTAAATCTGTTTATAGTACAGTTTGTACTTATGCTACAGCTCATGCTTATGCTATAGCTCGTGCTTATGCTACAGCTCGTGCTTATGCTTCAGCTCGTGCTAGTGCTACAGCTTATGCTTATGCTACAGCTTATGCCTGCACTAAACCTAATGCTTCAGCTTATGCTACCACTTACGCTAACGCTACAGCTAAAGCTAATGCTACTGCTAACGTTTCAGCTAATGCAACAGCATTCACTTACACTAATGCTACAGCTTATGCTAATGCTACAGCTAAGTCCTCAGTAGTGCTACACCTAAGCTAATGCTAATGCCAATGCTTCAGCTAATGCCAATGCTTCAGATAATACCAATGCTTCAGTTAATGCCAATGCTACTGCTAAGCTAATGCTTCTGGTCGGCTAATGCTACAGCCATACTTTTGCCACAGCTATGCTGAGCCTACAACAAAGCTAACACTTCAGCTAATGCTAGTGCTTATGCTTCTATTTAAATTGTTTATAGTACAGCTCGTGTTTATGCTACAGCTCATGCTAATGCCACAGCTCGTGTTTATGCCAGAGCTTATGCTTATGCTACAGCTTACTCTTGCACTAAACGTAATGTTTCAGCTTATGCTACAACTTAGTCTAATGCTACAGCTTATGCTAATGCCACAGCTAATGTTACAGCTAAAGCTACAGCATTCTCTAATGCTACAGTTTACGCTAGTGCTACAGCTAAGTCACAGTAGTGCTACTGCTAAGCTAATGCTAATGCTACAGCTAATACCAATGCTACAGCAAATGCCAGTGCTACAGCTATACTTTTGCCACAGTTATGCTTTCATCAAATTTATGCTGAAGCTACAGCAAAGATAACACTACCGCTCATGCTAGTGCTTCTGTTTACATTAGAACTGCTTATGCCATGGCCCGTGCTTATGCTACAGCTCGTTCTTATGCTACAGCTCATGCTTACTCTACAGCTTACTATTGCACTGAACCTAATGCTTCAGCTTATGCAACAGCTTACGCTAATGCTACAGCTCATGCTAATTATAATGAATCAGTAGCTAGCACACTCACCTCTGAGGCCGGGAGATCAGAGGGCTGTGGGTTCAGTTCCCTCATCTGGCACTCGGGTTAATATCCCAGTACTCACACTGTAATGCAGCATGAGAGGGGTGCTGCATTTCTGTGGTGGCATCTTTCAGATGAGACATTAAACTGAGGTCCCATCTGCCTGGATTGGTGATAGTTCAGGTGGTTGTTAAAGATCCCATGGCACTTATCGAAAAGAGTTGGGGAATTTCCCCGGTGTCCTTGCCAAATTTCCCTCATTCACTAAAAATACCGCCAACAGCTTAATTTGGTTCAAGGTCAGTTGGCATTAATCTGTATCCCCTTCCCCCGGGTCGTGCCTGAAAATAGGCAGGATTTGTCTTGTGCACTTACCCGGTCAACAAAAGCATTATGAATAATAAATCAATAATTCTGCAGCTAAAATTACAGCTAATGCTACAGCATTCACTAACGTTACAGCTTATGCTAGTGCTACAGCTAAGTCACAGTAGTGCTACTGCTAAGCTAATGCTACAGCTAATGCCATTGCTACAGCAAAGCTAATGCTACAGCTGTACTTTTGCCACAGCTATGCTGAGGCTACAACAAAGCTAACACTACAGCTAATGCTAGTGCTTATGCTTACATTAAAACTATTTATAGTACAGTTTGTACTTATGCTACAGCTCGTGCTTATGCTACAGCTCATGCTTATGATTCAGCTCGTGCTAATGCTACAGCTTACGCTTATGCTACAGCTTTTGCTTGCACTGAACCTAATGCTTCAGCTTATGCTACAACTTACGCTAACGCTACAGCTAATGCAAATGCTACTGCTAACGTTACAGCTAATGCTACAGCATTCACTTCGCTAATGCTACAGCTTATGCTAATGCTACAGCTAAGTCCACATTAGTGCTACAGCTAAGCTAATGCTAATGCCAATGCTTCAGCTAATGCCAATGCTTCAGCTAAGCTAATGCTACAGCTATACTTTTGCCACTGCTATGCTGAGGCTACACAAAGCTAACACTACATCTAATGCTAGTGCTTATGCTTACATTAAAACTGTTCATATTACGGCTTGTGCTTATGCCACAGCTCGTGCTTATGGCACAGCTCGTGCTTATGCTACAGCTTATGCTTATGCTACAGCTTACTCTTGCTCTAAACGTAATGTTTCAGCTTATTCTACAACTTACGCTAATGCTACAGCTTATGCTAATGCTACAGCTAAAGTTACTGCTAATTCTACAGTATTCACTAATGCTACAGCTTACACTAGTGCTGCAGCTAAGCCACAGTAGTGGTTCAGCTAAGCTAATACTAATGCTACAGCTATTGCCAGTGCTACAGCTAAGCTAATGCTACAGCTCTACTTCTGCCACAGCTATGCTGAGGCTACAACAAAGCTAACACTGCAGCTAATGCTAGTGCTTATGCTTACATTAAAACTGTTTATAGTACAGTTTGTACTTATGCTACAGCACATCTTTATGCTACTGCACATCTTTATGCTACAGCTCATGCTTATGCTACAGCTCATGCTTATGCTATAACTTATGCTTATGCTATAGCTCGTGCTTATGCCACAGCTCGTGCTTATGCTACAGCTTATGCTTGTGCTACAGCTTACTCTTGCTCTAAACATAATGTTTCAGCTTATGCTACAACTTACTGTAATGCTACAGCTAATGTTACAGCTAAAGCTGCAGCATTCACTAACGCTACATCTTAGTCACAGTGGTGCTACTGCTAAAGCTAATGCTAATGCTTCAGCTAATGCCGATGCTACAGCAAATGCCAGTGCTACAGCTTAGCTAATGCAACAGCTATACGTTTGACACAGTTATGCTTTCACCAAAACTATGCTGAAGCTACAGCAAAGCTAACACTACAGCTCATGCTAGTGCTTATCCTTACATTAAAACTGCTTATACCACAGCTCGTGCTTATGCTACAGCTCGTGCTTACGCTACAGCTTACTCTTGTACTAAACCTAATGCTTCAGCTTATGCAACAGCTTACGCTAATGCTACAGCTCATGCTAATTATAATGAATCAGTATCTAGCACACTCATCTCTGAGGCCGGGAGACCAGAGGGCTGTGGGTTCAGGTCCCACATCTGGCACTTGGGTTAATATCCCAGTACTGACACTGTAATGCAGCATGAGAGGGGGTGCTGCATCTCTGAGGTGCCGTCGTTTGGATGAGACGTTAAACCCAGGTCCCATCTGCCTGGATTGGTGATAGTTCAGGTTGATGTTAAAGATTCCATGGCACATATCGAAAAGAGTTGGGGAATTTCCCTGGTGTCCTGGCCAAATTTCCCTCATTCACTAAAAATACCACCAACAGCTTAATCTGGTTCAAGGTCAGTTGGCATTCATCTGTATCCCCCTCCCCCGGGTCGTGCCTGAAAAAAGGCAAGATTTGTCTAGTGCACTTACCCTGTCAACAAAAGCTTAATAAATAATAAATAAATAATTCTACAGCTAAGATTACAGCTAATGCTACAGCATTCACTAACGTTACAGCTTACAATTGTGCTACAGCTAAGTCACAGTAGTGCTACAGCTAAGCTAATGCTAATGCTACAGCAAAGCTAATGCTACAGCTGTACTTTTGCCATAGCTATGCTGAGGCTAGAACAAAGCCAACAATACAGCTAATGCTAGTGATTATGCTTACATTAAAACTGTTTATACTGCAGTTTGTACTTATGCTACAGCTCATGCTTATGCTGCTGCTCGTCCTTATGCTGCTGCTCGTGCTTATGCTACAACTCGTGCTTGTGCTTCAGCTTGTGCTAATGCTACAGCTTATGCTTATGCTACAGCTTATGCTTGCAATAAACCTAATTCTTCAGCGTATGCTACAACTTACGCTAACGCTACAGCTAATGCTACTGCTAACGTTACAGCTAGTGCAACAGCATTCACTTACGCAATGCTGCAGCTTATGCTAATGCTATAGCTAAGTCCACAGTAGTGCTACAGATAAGCTAATGCTAATGCCAATGCTTCAGCTAATGCCAGTGCTTCAGCTAATACTAATGCTACAGCTAAGCTAATTCTACAGCTATACTTTTGCCACAGCTATGCTGAGGATACAACTAAGCTAACACTACAGCTAATGCTAGTGCTTATGCTTACATTAAAACTGTTTATAGTACAGTTTGTAATTATGGTACAGCTCATGCTTATGCTACAGCTCATGCTAATGCTATAGCTTACGCTTACACTACAGCTTATGCTTGCACTAATCCTAATGCTTCAGCTTATGCTACAACTTACGCTAATGCTACAGATAATGCTAGTGCTTCTGCTAATGTTACAGCTAATGCTACAGCATTCACTTACTCTAATGCTACAGCTTATGCTAATGCTACAGCTATGTCCACAGTAGTGCTACAGCTAAGCTAATGCTAATGCCAATGCTTCAGCTAATGCCAATGCTTCTGCTAATGCCAATGCTACAGCTAAGTTAATGCTACAGCTATATTTTTGCCACAGCTATGCTGGGGATACAACTAAGCTAACACTACAGCTAATGCTAGTGCTTATGCTTACATTAAAACTGTTTATAGTACAGTTTGTAATTATGGTACAGCTCATGCTTATGCTACAGCTCATGCTTGTGCTACAGCTCGTGCTAATGCTACAGTTTACGCTTATGCTACAGCTTATGCTTGCACTAATCCTAATGCTTCAGCTTATGCTACAACTTATGCTAACGCTATAGCTAATGCTAGTGCTTCTGCTAATGTTACAGCTAATGCTACAGCATTCACTTACGCTAATGCTACAGCTAAGTCCTCAGTAGTGCTACAGCTAAGCTAATGCTAATGCCAGTGCTTCAGCTAATGCCAATGCTACAGCTAAGCTAATGCTACAGCTATACTTTTGCCACAGCTATGCTGAGGATACAACTAAGCTAACACTACAGCTAATGCTAGTGCTTATGCTTACATTTAAACTGTTTATAGTACAGCTCATTCTTATGCTGCATCTCATGCTTATGCCACAGCTCGTGCTTATGCCACAGCATTCACTTACGCTAATGCTACAGCTAAGTCCTCAGTAGTGCTACAGCTAAGCTAATGCTAATGCCAGTGCTACAGCTAAGCCAATGCTACAGCTCTGCTTTTACCACAGCTATGCTGAGGCTACAACAAAGCTAACACTACTGCAAATGTTCGTACTTATGCTTACATTAAAACTGTTTATAGTACAGTTTGTACTTATGCTACAGCTTACTCTTGCACTAAACATAATGTTTCAGCTTATCCTACAACTTACTCTAATGCAAAAATTTATGCTAATGCTACAGCTCATGTTACAGCTAATGCTACAGCATTCACTAATGCTAGTGCTGCAACTAAGTCACAGTAGTAGTGCAGCTAAGCTATTCCAAATGCTACAGCTAATGCCAGTGCTGCAGCTGAGCTAATGCTACAGCTCTACTTTTTCCACAGCTATGCTGAGGCTACAACAAAGCTAACACTACAGCTAATGCTAGTGCTTATGCTTACATTTATACTGTTTATAGTACAGCTTATGCTTATTCCACAGCTCGTGCTTATGCTATAGCTTATGCTTATGCTACAGCTTACTCTTGCACTAAACGTAATGTTTCTCCTTATCCTATGACTTACTCTAATGCTACAGCTTATGCTAATGCTACAGCTCATGTTACAGCTAATGCTACAGCTTTCACTAACGCTATGGTAAAGCTAAGTCACAGTAGTGCTACAGCTAAGCTAATGCTAATACTACAGCTAATGCCAATGCTACTGCAAATGCCAGTGCTACAGCTTAGCTAATGCTACAGCTATACTTTTGCCACAGTTATGCTTTCACCAAAACTATGCTGAGGCTACAACAAAGCTAACACTAGAGCTCATGCTAGTGCTTATGCTTACATTAAAACTGCTTATGCTACAGTTCATGCTTATGCTATAGCTCATGCTTAGTCTACAGCTTACTCTTGCACTAAATTTAATGCTTCAGCTTATGCAACAGCTTACGCTAATGCTACAGCTCATGCTAATTTTAATGAATCAGTAGCTAGCACACTCGCCTCTGAGGCCAGGAGATCAGAGGTGTGTGGGTTCAGTTCCCACATCTGGCACTTGGGTTAATATCCCAGTACTGCCACGGTAATGCAGCATGAGAGGGGTGAGGTACCGTCTTTCAAATGAGACATTAATCCGAGGTCCCATCTGCCTGGATTGGTGGTAGTTCAGGTGGATGTTAAAGATCCCATGACACTTATCGAAAAGAGTAGGGGAATTTCCCTCATTCACTAAAAATACCACCAACAGCTTAATCTGGTTAAAGGTCAGTTGGCATTCATCTGTATCCCCTTCCCCCGGGTTTTGCCTGAAAACAGGCAGGATTTGTCTAGTGTACTTACCCGGTCAACAAAAGCTAAATAAATAATAAATAATAAATAAATAATTCTACAGCTAAGATTACAGCTAATGCTAGAGCATTTACTTATGGTAATGCTACAGCTCATGCTAATGCTACAGCTAAGTCCACAGTAGTGCTACAGCTAAGCTAATGCTAATGCCAATGCTTCAGCTAATGCCAATGCTTCAGCTAATGCCAATGCTACAGCTAAGCGAATGCTACAGCTGAGCTAATGCTACAGCTATACTTTTGCCACAGCTATGCTGAGGCTACAACAAAGCTAACACTACAGCTAAAGCTAGTGCTTATGCTTACATTTAAACTGTTTATAGAACAGCTCGTGCTTATGCCGCAGAGCTCGTGCTTATGCTACAGCTTATGCTTATGCTACAGCTTACTCTTGCTCTAAACGTAATGTTTCAGCTTGTGCTCCAACTTAAGCTAATGCTGCAGCTTATACTACTGCTACAGCTAAAGTTACAGCTAATGCTACAGCTTACGCTAGTGCTGCACCTAAGTTACAGTAGTGCTACAGCTAAGCTAATGCTACAGCTCTACTTTTGCCACAGCTATGCTGAGGCTACAACAGAGCTAACACTACAGCTAATGCTAGTGCTTATGCTTACATTAAAACTGTTTATAGTACAGTTTGTACTTATGCTACAGCTCATGCTTATGCTACAGCTCGTGCTTATGCTACAGCTTACACTTATGCTACTGCTTACTCTTGCACTAAACAAAATGCTTCAGCTTATGCTACAACCTACACTAATGCTACAGCTTATGCTAATGCTTCAGCTAACATTACAGCTAATGCTACAGCATTCACTAACGCTACAACTTACACTAGTGCTACAGCTAAGTCACAGTAGTGCTACAGCTAAGCTAATGCCAATGCTACAGCCAATGCTACAGCTTATGCCAATGCTACAGCTAATGACAATGCTACATCCAGTTCTACAGCTTACGGCAATGCTACAGCTAATGCTAAGGTAATGCTACAGCTAATGCTAAGGTAATGTTACAGCTAAGCTAATGCTACAGCTATACTTTTGCTACAGCTATGCTAATGCTACAGCTATGCTGAGGCTATGACAAAGCTAACACTACTGCTAATGCTAGCGCTTACATTAAAACCAATGTTTATAGTACAGTTTGCGCTTATACTTCAGCTCATGCTTATGCTTCAGCTCATGCTTATGTTTCAGCTTGCGCTTATGCTACAGCTTAGGCTTGCACTAAACCTAATGCTTCAGCTGATGCTACAATTTACGCTAATGCTTCAGATTATGCTAATGCTACAGCTAACGTTACAGCTAATGCTGCAGCATTCACTAATGCTATATCTTACGCTAATGCTACAGCATATGCTAATGCTACAGCTAAGTCACAGTAGTCCTACAGCTAAGCTTATGCTAATGCCAATGCTACAGCTGATGCTAATGCTACAGCTAAGCTAATGCTACAGCTATACTTTTGCCACAGCTATGCTAACACCACATTAAAGCTAACACTACAGCTAATGCTTGTGCTTGTACTTACATTAAAACTGTTTATAGTACAGTTTGCTCTTATGCTACAGCTCATATTTATGCTACAGCTCGAGCTTATGCTACAGCTCGTGCTTATGCTACAGCTTACGCTTACGCTACAGCTTACACTTGCACTAAACCTAATGCTTCAGCTTATGCTACAACTTACGCTAATGCTACTGCTTATGCTAAGGCTACAGCTAACGTTACAGCTAATGCTACAGCATTCACTAATGGTACAGCTTACGCTAATGCTACAGCTTATGCTTATGCAACAGCTAAGTCACAGTAGTGCTACAGCTAAGCTAATGCTAATGCTACAGCTAATTCCAATGCTTCAGTTAATGCCAATGCTTCAGCTAATGCCAATGCTACAGCTAAGCTAATGCTACAGCTATACTTTTGCCACAGCTATGCTAACACCACAGCTATGCTGAGGCTACAACAATGCTAACACTACAGCTAATGCTAGCTCTTATGCTGTTTATAGTACAGCGCGTGCTTATGCTACAGCTTACGCTAAGGCTTACTCTTGCACAAAACCTAATGCTTCAGCTTATGCTACAACTTATGCTAATGCTACAGCTCATGCTAATTCCACAGCTAACATTACAGCTAATGCCACAGCTTCACTAATGCTATACAGCTAAGTCACAGTAGTGCTACAGCTAAGCTAATGCTAATGCTACAGCTAATGCTAAGGTAATGCTACAGCTAATGCTAGTAATGCTACATCTAAGCTATTGCTACAGCTATACTTTTGCCACAGCTATGCTAATGCTACAGCTATGCTGAGGCTACAACAAAGCTAACACTACAGCAAATGCTGGCGCTTACATTAAAAGTAATGTTTATAGTACAGTTTGCACTTATGCTTCAGCTCATGCTTATGCTTCAGCTCATGCTTATGCTACAGCTTACGCTTACGCTGCAGCTTAGGCTTGCACTAAACCTAATGCTTCAGCTGATGCTACAACTTATGCTAATGCTACAGCTTATTCTAATGCTACTGCTAACGTTATAGCTAATGCTGCAGCATTCACTAATGCTACATCTTACGCTAATGCTTCAGCTAATGCTGCAGCTTATGCAAATGCTACAGCTAAGTCACAGTAGTGCTACAGCTAAGCTTATGCTAATGCCAATGCTACAGCTAATGCCAATGCTACACAGCTATGCTAACACCACAGCTATGCTGAGACTACAACAAAGCTAACACTACAGCTAATGCTAGTGCTTATGCTTACATTTAAAACTGTTTATGGTACGGTTTGCGCTTATGCTATAGCTCGTACTTATGCTATAGCTCGTGCTTGTGCTAAAGCTCATCCATATGCTACAGCTTACGCTTGCACTAAACCTAATGCTTCAGCATATGCTACAACTTACGCTAATGCTACAGCTTATGCTAATGCTATAGCTTATGCTTATGCAACAGCTAAGTCACAGTAGTGCTACAGCTAAGCTAATGCTAGCACTACAGCTAATGCCAGACCTTCAGCTAATGCCAATGCTTCAGCTAATGCCATTGCTACAGCTAAGCTAATGCTACAGCTAAGCTAATGCTGCAGTTATACTTTTGCCACAGCTATGCTAGCACCACAGCTATGCTGAGGCTACAACAATGCTAACACTACAGCTAATGCTGGTGCTCATGCTTACATTAAAACTGTTTATAGTACAGCTCATGCTTATGCTACAGCTCATGCTTATACTACAGCTTTCACTACAGCTTACTCTTGCACTAAACCTAATGTTTCAGCATGCTACAACTTACGCTAATGCTACAGCTAGCTACAGCATTCACTAATTTCCTACAGCATCGCTAGTGCTACAGCTAAGTCACAGTAGTGCTACAACTAATGCCAATGCTACAGCTAATGCTAAGGTAATGCTACAGCTAATGCTAAGGTAATGCTACAACTAAGCTAATGCTACAGCTATACTTTTGCCATAGCTATGCTAATGATACAGCTATGCTGAGGCTACAGCAATGCTAACACTACAGCTAATGCTAGCGCTTACATTCAAACTAATGTTTATAGTACAGTTTGCGCTTATGCTTCAGCTCATGCTTATGCTTCAGCTCATGCTTATGCTACAGCTTACGCTTACACTACAGCTTAGGCTTGCACTAAACCTAATGCTTCAGCTGATGCTAAAACTTACACTAATGCTACAGCTAATGCTGCAGCTTATGCTAATGCTACAGCTAAGTCACAGTAGTGCTACAGCTAAGCTTATGCTAATACTAACGCTACAGCTAATGCCAGTGCAACAGCTAATGCCAATGCAACAGCTAATGCCAATGCTACATCTAATGTCAATGCTACAGCTAAGCTAATGCTGCAACTAAGCTAATGCTACAGCTATACTTTTGCCACAGCTATGCTAACACCACAGCTATGCTGAGACTACAACAAGCTAACACTGCCACTAATGCTAGTGCTTATGCTTACATTAAAACTGTTTACAGTACAGTTTGCGCTTATGCTACTGCTCATGCTTATGCTACAGCTCGTGCTTATGCTACAGCTCATGCTAATGCTACAGCTCGTGCTAATGCTACCGCTTACGCTTGCGCTAAACCTAATGCTTCAGCTTATGCTACAACTTAAGCTAATGCTACAGCTTATGCTAATGCTACAGCTAATGTTACAGCATTCACTAATGCTACAGCTAACGTTACAGCTAATGCTACATCATTCACTAATGCTACAGCTTACGCTAATGCTACAGCTTATGCTAGTGCTGCAACTTATGATAGTGCTACAGCTAAGCTAATGCCAATGATACAGATAATGCTAAAGCTAAGCTAATGCTACAGCTATACTTTTGCCACAGTTACGCAGAGGCTTTGACAAAGCTAACACTACAGCTGTGCTAATGCTACAACTACACTAACAGATGCTCATTTTTTTAAACTTCATTAGTTTACAATAGACATACAGTCGTAAAAGTGTCTGGAGACTGTACATAAGGATAAAACTTAAAGGAAATTCCGCAGGAAGGTGCCACCCTTCTTAATACACACAATTTAAAAGAATACTTGGTACTGTTTCAATTAGATACAGCTTTAGGAAGCTATCAGTAAAAACAACTGAATCAAAAATAGTCCCTTGTAGATATTACTGTTGTTAAAGCCCATGAGCTGCATGATACAGTGGGATGATTTAGAAGTCCATATGGCTTACGAACATCTTCTCCCTCCTGAGAGAAAGACAAAAAAGCATGTAGAAACAATTTAGGTACCTTATAGGTAACAACCACCATAAATGTCTAAACAAACCACCCTCTTCTGTATTAATATCTGACTCTCTGGCAACTTTGACATGCTACAGACTGAAATGGTTATAAAAATATTGTTCAGAGGCAACAGGTACCCCTTAAACCCCATCAACAGCATGGAAAGAAAACTTTTCTGCACCCAGACTTGAGTATAAATTAAAACAGGTATCTTAAGACATTTGTACAGGAAGCCTTACTGGCTTAATAAATCCCATAGAATAAACACATTTATTAAATAACAAAATATCCCTCATTATGTCCATAAAACAATTTCTGGAGGATCAATTTTAGCCAAAATTCAGCTGGATACCTATCCCTTCACTGATTAATTCAGGTATAATTTTCCTCTGATTTATCCTGATCCGATTGATCAAAAATGGCTCTGTGTCTTGGTGGTGGAGCATGTTACTGTGTCCACTTAAAGGCCTTGGCTGGGTCAGTAAAAATGTAGACCCTGCCTACATTGAGAATCACACTGGAAAAAAGCATATTGTGTGGTACCTCTACCTCTTGTAGAATGTGTCTAACCCCATCAAATCTCTTCTTATTTTGCCTGGTGGCATAACTTAAATCTGGATAAAGTTGAACCTGGAAGCCATCCTGTAGCAAGGTTCTTCATTGCCTTGCCAATGCCAGGATGAAATCTCAAGAGCCAACACCATCAAGGATGGCAACTATGGCTCTATGGGTGTCTGGATGACCTCTTATAGTGACCCCATAGGCCTTTTGAATAGTAATGCCCTTATCTTTATATGCTGGTCTCAACTGTTGCTCCAACCAGTCCAGTAAAAATAGGATAAGGTGATTCCCCCTCACTCTTTTCAGGGATGTCCACAATGCAGAGATTAGCCATCCTGGTCTGCTTTTCCAAGGCTTCAAGCCTGGACCTCATGTGAGTGTTCTCCTTAACTAATGTCAGTGCAGTACCCAGTGCTGCCTCTGAACGTTTGCGGGACTCGGAGACCTCCGTTTTCATTACTGTGACATCTGACTCTAAAGTGGCAACTGTGTTTGTTAGAGTTGAATTTATCTGAGAGTCCAAACATAGTGAAGATGAAATGATTTATTCTGACGCCCAGAGATTGTGGCATTTCTTCTCCACTTGTGGCATCTTCTGGAGCAGTACAGCCTTGCACGGCCCTCAGAGCAGGTAGTCCTGAAGCACTTTGGCTTTTTGCTGCTTCTTGAGACCCCTTATCCTTCTTTGGATTGCATATCATTGTTCTCTTAGTTCCGATAGCTGAGAAAAATATGTATGTGCTGCTGAAGCATTTAAAATGATATTTCTAAATACTAAATATACAGTGTCTGTGAGGTGCGGTGATTTCAGACGTTTGTTGTGATCGTGGTCCACAGCACCCCCCTCACCCAGGACATTTTTCTATATCTTACTGGTTATGTTGCCGGTAAAATATTTCAGTTGTGGGATTTATGGGGATGAATTGAAAATTACCTCATATTGCAGTCTGAGGCCCTGGGGCACTCAGCTAGGGAGACCTTTGTGTAAGGAATCTTTTTCCTGTTGAGTAGAAAGCTTTTTTTTGTTACACTTCAAAGGATTGATTCCCTTTTATTAAAAAATAAAACATGTTTTGAATGTAAACAGGGTTAAGACAGATTGATATGATTTTCTGCTGGTCTAGCTAATCAGGACAACAAAAGGACCAGGTTTTAATCCACAAAACCAGTTTGGACCTGTTCTGGAAAAGGGTGGTCCCAAGAGCTTGAAGGAATGGTCCGGGCTGTGATGTCTGAGAGATCATGGTCTACAGACCCAGACTGCCTTGACCAGGCCACCGACCCCTCGATTCTGGAACCTAAACAGTTTTTCAGAAATCCTCTGTACTGCAAGGCATCCAGCGTGCCTTGACCAGGCCATGGAGCCCTTGATTTCTGGAACCCAAACAGTTCTTCAGAAATCCTCTGAACAGCAATTGATCCAGTGTGCCTTGACTAGGCCATGGCCCCCTCAATTTCTGGAACCTAAACAGTTTTTGAGAAATTCTCTATACCGCAAAGGATCCTGCGTGCCTTGACCAGACCATGGACCCCTTGATTTCTGCAACCTAAGCAGTTTTTCAGAAATCCTCTGTACCACAAGGGATCCAGTGTGCCTTTACCGGGCTAACGGACACCGCGGTTTCTGGAACCTAAACAGCTCTTCAGAAATCCTCTGTACTGCAAGGGATCAAGCTTGCCTTGACCAGGCCATGGACCTTGCGGTTTCTGCAACCTAAACAATTCTTCAGAAATACGCTGTACTGCAAGGGATCCAGCATGTCTTCACCAGTCCACAGACCCCTCAATTTCTGGAACCTAAACAGTTTTTCAGAAATCTGCTATACTGCGATTGATCCAGAGTGCCTTGACCAGACCACGGACGCCTCGATTTCTGGAACCTGAACAGTTTTTAAAAACTCCTGTGTACCACAAGGGATCCAGCGTGAATTGACCAGGCCACAGACCCCTCTATTTCTGGAACCAAAACAGTTTTTCAGAAATCCTCTGGACTGCATGGGATCCAGCTTGCCTTGACTAGGCCATGGACACCTCAATTTCTGGAAGCTAAACAGTTTTTCAGAAATCCTCTGTACTGCAAGTGTTCCAGTGTGCCTTGACCAAGCCACGGATCCCTAGATTTCTGGAACCTAAACAGTTCTTAAGAAATACCCTGTACTTCAAGGGATCCATCATGCCTTCACCAGGCCATGGACCCCGTGGTTACTGGAACCTAAATAGTTCTTCAGAAATCCTCAGAAATGCAAGGAATCTTGTGTGTATTCACCAGGCCATGGACGCCGTGGTTTCTGTAACCTAAACAGTTCTTTAGAAATCCTGTGTTCTGCAAGGGATCCAGCATGGCATGACCAGGTCACGGAGCCTGTGATTTCTGGAACCTAAACAGTTATTCAGAAATCTGCTGTACCACAATTGATCCAGCGTGGCTTCAGCAGGTGATGGTCCCCTCGATTTCTGGAACCAAAACAGTTTTTCAGAATTCCTCTGTACAACAAGGGATCCATAGTGCCTTGACTAGGCCACAAATCCCTCGATTTCTGGAACCTAAACTGTTGTTCAGAAATTCTCTGTACCGCAAGGGATACAGCATGCCTTGACCAGGCCACGGAACCCTCGATTTCTGGAACGTAAACAGTTTTTCAGAAATCCTCGGTAACTCAAGGGATCCAGCGTGTCTTGACCAGGCCACGGACCCGCAGTTTCTGGAACCTAAACAGTTCTTCAGAAATCCTCTGTACTTCATGGGATCCAGGATGCCTTCACCAGGCCACAGACACCATGGTTTCTGGAACCTAAACTGTTCTTAAGAAATCCTATGTACCACAAGGGATCCAGCGTGCCTTGACCAGGCCACAGACACCGTGATTTCTGGAACCTAGACAACGTTTCAGAAATCCTCTGTACTGCTAGGGATTCAGTGTGGCTTCATCTGGCCATGGAGCCCGTGATTTATGGACCTTAAACAGCTTTTCAGAAATGCTGTGTACTGTAAGGATCCAGTGTGCATTGACCAGGCCACATACCCTCAATTTCTGAGCGTAAACAGTTTTCAGAAATTCTCTGTACCACAAGGATCCAGCATGCCTTGACCAGGCCATGGACCCTTTGATTTCTGGAACCTAAACAGTTTTTCAGAAATCCTCTTAATTGCAAGGGATCCAGCGTGCCTTGACAAGGCCATGGACACCTCGATTTCTTGAACCTAAACAGTTCTTCAGAAATCCACTGTACTGCAAGGGATCCAGCGTGTCTAGAGCAGGCCACAGAACTCGCAGTTTCTGGAACCTAAATGGTTCTTCAGAAATCCTCTGTACTGCAATGGATCCAGTGTGCCATGACCAGGCCATGGACCCCTCAATTTTTGGAACCTAAACAGCTTTTCAGGAATCCTTTGAACTGCATCCAGTGTGTACTGCACTGTACTGCAATGGATCCAGCATGCCTTGACCAGGCAAAAGACCTCGCTATTTCTGGATCCTATACAGTTCTTAAGAAATCCTCTGTATTTCCAGGGATCCAGGATGCCATCACTAGGCCATGGACTCTATGGTTTCTGGAACCCAAACAGTTCTTCTGAAATCATCTAAACAGCAAGGGATCCAGCATGCCTTGACCAGGCCACAGATCTCACAATTTCTAGAATCTAAACAGTTCTTCAGAAATACTCTGTAGAGCAAGGGATCCAGCTTGCCTTTACCAAGATATGGACCCCACAGTTTCTGGAACCTAAACAGTTCTTCAGAAATCTGCTTTACCGCAATTGATGCAGCGTGCCATGACCAGGCGATGGACTTCTCGATTTCTGGACCATAAACAGTTTTTCAGAATTCCTCTGTACAGCAAGGGATCCATTGTGCCTCAACTGTTCCATGGACCTCTTGATTTCTGGAACCTAAACAGTTTTTCAGAAATCCTCTGTAAGGCAGGGGCTCCAGCATGACTTGACCAGGCCATGGGCCCCTCGATTTCAGGAACCCAAACAGTTTTTCAGAAATTCTCTGTACTGCAAGGGATCCAGTGTGCCTTGACCAGGCCATGGACCCTGCAGTTTCTGGAACCTAAACAGTTCTTCAGAAATCTTCTGTACTGCAAGGGATCCAGCGTGCCTCGACTGTTCCATGGACCCCTTGATTTCTGGAACCTAAAACGTTCTTCAGAAATCTTCTTTACCGCAATTGATGCAGCTTGCCTTGACCAGGTGATGGACCCCTTGATTTCTGGATCCTAAACAGTTTTTCAGAAATCAGCTGTACCGCAGTGGATCCAGCATGCCTTGACCAGGCCATGGACTTCGAGGTTTCTGGAACCTAAAACGTTCTTCAGAAATCTTCTGTACTGGAAGGGATCCAGCTTGCCTTCACCTGGCCATGTAGACCACGGTTTCTAGAACCTAAACAGTTCTTCAGAAATCGGCTGTACTGCAATTGATGCTGTGTGCCTTGACCAGGTGCCGGACCCCTTAATTTCTGGACCCTAAACAGTTTTTCAGAATTCCTCTGTACAGCAAGGGATCCATCGAGCCTTGACTGGGCCATGGACCCCTCAATTTCTGGAACCTAAACAGTTTTTCAGAAATCAGCTGTACCGCAGTGGATCCTGCATGCCTTGGCCAGGCCATGGACCCCGCAGTTTCTGTAACCTAAGCAGTTCTTCCGAAATCCTCTCTACTGTAAAGGATCCAGCTTGCCCTCACCTGGCCATGTAGACCGCGGTTTCTGGAACCTAAACAGTTCTTCAGAAATCCTCTGTACTGCAAGGGATCTAGCATGCCTTGACCAGGCCATGGACCAAGCAATTCCTGGAACCTAAACAGATCTTCAGAAATCCACTGTACCGCAATTGATGCAGCGTGCCTTGACCAGGTGATGGACCCCTCGATTTCTGGACCCTAAACAGTTTTTCAGAACTCCTCTGTACAGCAAGGGATCCATTGTGCCTTGACTGGGCCACGGACCCCTCAATTTCTGGAACCTAAACATTTTTCAGAAATCCTCTGTACAGCAAGGGATCCAGCATGCCTTCACCAAGATATGGACCCAGTGGTTTCTGTAACCTAAACAGTTCTTCAGAAATCCTCTTTACTGCAAGGGATCCAGTGTGCCTTGACCAGGCCACAGACTCCTCAATTTCTGGAACCTAAACAGATTTTCAGAAATCAGCTGTACTGCAGTTGATCCAATGTGCCTTCACCAGGTGATGGACCCCTCGATTTCTGGAACCTAAACAGTTTTTCAGAATTCCTCTTTACTGCATGGCGTCCATCATGCCTTAACCAGTAAATGGACCCCGCGGATTCTGGAATCTAAACAGTTTTTCAGAATTCCTCTGTACAGCAAGGGATCCATTGTGCCTTGACTAGGCCACGGACCCTTGATTTCAGGAACCTAATCAGTTTTTCAGAAATCCTCTGTAACACAAGGGATCCAGCTTACCTTCACCAGACCATGGAGACTGCGGTTTCTGGAACCTAAACAGTTCTTCAGAAATCCTCTCTACTGCAAGGGATCCAGCATGCCTTGACCAGACCATGGACCCCGCAGTTCCTGGAACCTAAACAGTTCTTCAGAAATCAACTTTACCGCAATTGATGCAGCGTGCCTTGACCAGGTGATAGACCCCTTGATTTCTGGATCCTAAACAGTTTTTCAGAAATCAGCTGTACCACAGTGGATCCAGCATGCCTTGACCAGGCCACAGACCCCGCAATTCCTGGAACCTAAACAGTTCTTCAGAAATCGGCTGTACTGCAATTGATGCTGTGTGCCTTGACCAGGTGACGGACCCCTTAATTTCTGGACCTTAAACAGTTTTTCAGAATTCCTCTGTACAGCAAGGGATCCATCGAGCCTTGACTGGGCCATGGACCCCTCAATTTCTGGAACCCAAACAGTTCTTCTGAAATCATCTGTACTGCAAGGGATCCAGCATGCCTTGACCAGGCCATGGACCCTATGATTTCTGGAAGCTAAACAGTTCTTCAGAAATACTCTGTAAAGCAAGGAATCCTGCATGCATTCGCCAGGCCATGGACCCCGCAGTTTCTGTAACCTAAGCAGTTCTCCCGAAATCCTCTCTACTGCAAGGGATCCAGCATGCCTTGACCAGGCCATGGATCCCTCAATTTCTGGAACCTAAACAGTTTTTCAGAAATCAGCTGTACCGCAATTGATCCAACGTGCATTCACCAGGTGATGGACCCCTCGATTTCTGGAACCTAAACAGTTTTTCAGAATTATTCTATACAGCGAGGGATCCATCATGCCTTGACTAGGCCACAGACCCTCGATTTCAGGAACCTAAACAGTTTTTCAGAAATCCTTTGTAATGCAAGGGATCCAGCATGCCTTGACCAGGCCATGGACCCCTTGATTTCTGGAACCTAAACAGTTTTTTCAGCAATCCTCTTTATCGCAAGGGATCCAGTGTGCCTTGTCAAGGTCACAGACCCTTGATTTCTGGAACCTAAACAGTTTTCAGAAAACCTCAGTAACCACAAGGGATCCAGCATGCCTTGACCAGGCCTCAGACTTTGCAAAATCTGGAACCTAAACAGTTCTTCAGAAATCCTCTGCACTGAAACGGATCCAGTGTGCCTTAATCAGGCCATGGACCCTGCGATTTCTGAATCCTAAACAGTTCTG